>OX326947.1:26908227-28312413 GCA_946800315.1 Misopates orontium
GTTTTCTCATACCTTCAAGATCGAATCTGGGGTAAACTTGGAGGCTTAAAGGAGCAGTCTCTTTCTAGTGGGGGTAAGGAAGTGTTGATCAAAGATGTTCTCCAAGCTATTCCGACTTATGCAATGGGGTGTTTCCGCTTCCCGGACAATTTAATTGAGGATCTGGAACGCTCTATTCGTGATTTTTGGTGGGATGATAGAGGAAAGCATAAGATCCATTGGCTTAAATGGAGTTCGATGTGTGTGAGCAAACAGGACGGGGGAATGGGTTTTAGAGATTTAAAGGCTTTCAATATGGATTTATTAGCAAAACAGGCTTGGCGCATTTATACTAATCCGAACAACTTGATTGCGCAATTATTAAAAGCCCGTTACTTCAGAAACTCGTCTTTTTTCGATGCCAAGGTTGACACGAGAGTATCTTATACCTGGAAATGCATAGTATCGGTTCGTGATGTCATTTCAGAGGGCACAAGCTGGAGAATTGGGAACAAAGAGTCAGTTAAGATTTGGGGAGATCGATGGTTGCTTCGTCCGCATGGGTTCAGAATTATAACTCCTCCACAGCCGCATTTTGCCAATGCAAAGGTTTGTGAGCTTATTGATCCAGTGACGGGTGTGTGGGACTGGGATTTGGTTGAGGGCATTTTCTTGCCGGAAGATAGAATGGCGATTTCTGAAGTACCTTTGGGCAGTTCTTCTAATGCGGATATCCTTGTATGGCATTATTCAAAAAACGGATCCTTTTCGGTTAAAAGCGCTTATCATCTGATTTTGCAGAGAGGAATTGGACTTAAGTGAAGGGAGGAGAGTAGTAGCAGTGCAGAGATGATTGATTGGAAGTTTATTTGGAAAAATTGTGGTTCCAAACAAAATTAAAGTTTTCCTGTGGGGTGCGAGCCGTCGGCTGTTGCCGGTGGGCCAGGAGCATGTCGCTCGACATATGAAAGTGGACGATAATTGTGGAATCTGTTATGGGGTCACTGAAACGGTTGAACATGTGCTTTTCTCATGCCATTTTGCTAGAATTGTTTGGGCATATCCAATTTTCCTCATGAAATTCTTATGCATGATTTTGATGATTTGGTGGTGTGGTTTAAATTTATACTGTCAAAGCTTAGTGTGGTGGAGGCGGGGAGATTTGCGTGTGAATGTTGGTCGATTTGGTATGCTCCTAATCAACGCGTTATGGAAGGTCCGAAAACGAAATCCGGAGAATGTCTTACAATTTGCGGACACTTACCATGCTCAATACCGTGCGGCGAGGTCTAGGGATCAATGTGTTTCGGTACAAACCCCTACTGACTGGTCACCACCAACGGGTGCGACCATTAAGATTAACTTTGATGGTGCGGTGTTTAAAGAAACGACAGAGGTTGGCATGGGAGTGATTGCAAGGGATTCAACAAGGTGACATTGGTTTGAAGACACAAACGGTTTAAGGGAGCTCTCTCTCCAATTTGTGTGGAGGCGTTAGCGGCAAAGTTCGGTGTGCAACTAGCTAGGGAGATGGGCTAGTCTGATGTTGTGCTTGAGGGGGATTGTGTTTGTGTGATTCGAGACTTGGAGAAAACAGAAAATAGGCTGGCGGAGCATGGAACTATCATTGCAGATATCCAACGTTTGAGTAGTGCTTTCGTTAAGTTTCGGGTTAATTGGGTTCGTCGATCAGCAAATTCGGAAGCTCATGAGCTTGCCAAGATGGCGTCGGAGATTAATCTTTAGTGTTCTCTGTTTTCTTGTTCTGCCTGGGCTTTGCTTTGATGTATGAATGATGTGTCTTTTGTCCAGTTTCTTTATCTATCGATTGGTTTGATTTTAAAAAAAACAAATGAGTTGGACTTTTGTATGGGCTTTGGACTTTGGAGCCTTGTAGTAATTCCTTATTAAAAGTTAAAGATGGGCACTTAGAGCATCTTGGGCTTGAATTAATTCAGATCCAATTTATATTTAATTAATAGATTCGATTTTTTGAATTTATTAATGTTATTTTTAATATCTCAATCAGTTTAAATTTAAATTTGAAATGAACACATGCAATTTTTTTGTTTAAAACACCCGCCAGAAAAGTTGCGCTCGATGAAAAAGATGCACTCATTCAGAAAAGTCTATTCATCTTCATATAGATTAATAATGTGGGACGAATTATTATTCATCCAATTTTTTACACTTGTCTCAAAATATTTCTTAAGTCTTGTTGTATCGTGTAGGCTAATTCTTCTGCACAAAATAGTGGGAAAAATATTGCCTTTAGAAAAGTATTGTTTCATGTCTTACGACAATCTTCGTTTTTCTGTTTCTGTTGCATATATTTTCTAATGGGATCTAGTTTCGACCTCCGACAACTTCTGCTGCCACTATGCACCAATTGAAGAGGTTTCCTTTGAGCGGGCCAAGGCCTAGCGATATCTGAGGAAATTTGTCAATTCGTAGTCATTGAGTCATAACATGGATCAAAATTTATTTTCTTGTCTTTGAAAAATATCGCGACGTTTTCATTTTTGACTCTATAGAAACGAAACTACAAGTAATTTCTACGTTATTGCAACAATAACTTTTACGAATTTTTGAAGTATATGAACATATCTCAAAATATTATGATTTTTTTTAAATATTTAGCTTACCTAACATACTAAGGAAACAAAACTTTGATCGATAGTCATGAAATGCTCGTAGTGTCTCGTATCGATCGGTTGTGGCCAACCTACAGTTGTTAATTTAATAAATTTTGGGAATTCAAATGTCAAGCAAACTAATAAATCACTCATAATGAAAGCTATACATCGAATGTTCAAGTATATAATTTGAAAAGAAGATTAGATCCGTTGATGCTTTCACAAAGTTGATTAGGTGCATGGATATCAGGAAGTAACAGTCGGCCTCTCTTCTATTGATGAGTTTTTTCTTTCTTTTTGTTTTTTTTTTTTTTTTTTTATGAATTTCTATTAGTGTTTTAAAAGACGTTGGGCGTAAGGCGGGGCGTTTCGTGGACTTAGAGGCGGGGCATAAGCCTCGAGGTGTTGGGCGTATGCCTCACAGATTTTGATACTTAATTTATTAAAATTATATATTTATGATAAAAAGTGGAGACTAGAATTAGGAATATAAAGAATAAGTTATGATATACATGAAAAAAATAAAAAGAAATATTAGTGCCAATATAAAGTCAAAAAAGATATTAAAAAACGTTATCATACTTTACATATTTTATAAATTTCATATCAACTCATCCCTAGAAAACACTACATAAATGACGAAAAAGAAACTCACAAGATAATGATCATAAAACTAATTTAAAAGGGAAGACGACTTTCAAATTTAGGGAATAATTTAGCAAGGATATCAAATATGTTCTAATAGACTTGTTAGATATAGTCAAATATATATATTTTGAAAGCATAGTAAAAAAGAAAACTTATAATTAAGTGAACAAAATCAACCTTATTTGATATCTTTCTCGGGCGTAAGCCCAACAGCTTAGGACGCAGAAGCCGTAATTTATGACTTCGGGCGTAAGCCCTAAATCATGGGGCGTAAGCCCCGTGAAGATTAAGCCCCAAACGACTACCTTGAGGCGTTTTGCGGTCAAAAAAGCCCCGGGCTCCCGGGACAAGTTTTTTTAAACAGAGATTTCTATTGATGAATTTGAGTTTAGACTTTAGACCATTATATTATTTGCCAGTGCATTCTTTAATTGCCGTCTGTCTAATATTTGGACCGCACCAGTTAATGGAGCTCTGCCCTGTAATCTTTGGGCCGTCTCCCATTAAATCAATGGCCCTCCAAAAACAATTTACTAGACGCCGCAATTTTGACGTATTTCAACTATAGGAACGTTGAAGGGAATATTTTTTATCCTAAGCTATATTGAAAAACTAATAAAATTAAATAAAATGATTTTTAAAAACTTAAATATAAATTTCTAAAGCATAATCACAAACATCTCTCGTTTGATAAAGATATAATTAAAAACCATAAGCTATCAAACAAAAAAATAAAAATACTAAATAAAATGCATAAAAACCTTTTCTGTTTTCAACATTTGCATTAAATTTTCCTCATGTTTCCAGAAATTCTTAACCAAACCTTTTTTAATGGAAACACTTTAAGGACTTTAATCAAAGTGAATCTGAATATTAATTTCTTATAAAATTTTGGTACATGCATTGTTTTCAATTGATTACACGCGGGAATCTAGTGCTAGACTTTTAATAATATTTTGGGGTTTGGTACAATTTTTTTAGTAACATGAGAGGTATGGGAAGATTTTAAATAACACGAGAGTACTTTTTGCAGGTTTTATACAATAGAAGTGGATATGACGCAGGTTTCAAAGTACACTACGATATTTTATGCATATGTTCCATAAGGGTATTTTAATCAATTTAGTAGATGCCCAAGTTTAAAAAAACGAAATTAACTCTCGCTCCTACATAATAAACAGAGAAGGATTTGGTGAAAGATTCTTGAAAACGTGATAAGATTAATAAGAGGTGTTTGTGCAAGTTTTTAAAACATGGGGTTTTTATGGATGTTTTCTTGAAAGTGCTATTGAAGTGAAGTCATGCGATTTTTCATAGAATAAAAATTATTAATTACAAAATCAACATCAATACTTTCAACTAACAAATGTTTAATTTTATTAGTCATATTATCTCTTAAAAAAAATACATTCTACTATAGAACATTGTTTTAGGAATATTCATAGCTGAAAATACTTGTTTCGTTGTTATGAATTATGATAGACATACGAAGTGCTAATACAATTAAATTAATTATCAACTAAATTATTTATTGTTTGATGTAAATTAGTGATAGGCTTGTGGATTGAGTTGAATTTAACTTCTCAATCAGTAGTCAAATGATTCCTTCATTGGATGAAAAGCAATCTTTTAAATTGAATTTGAATGCTTTTATTTGAGGAAAAATACACAAACTATCCCTGAACTATGGGTAAATTATACAAATCACCCCTCATCTTTGGAAAATTACACAAACTACCTTTAGAGTTAACTTATGTTAAAACACCCTAACAGAGTTGGTGAAATTTCATCCATACCCTTGCCATTAAATTTTTTGAAAAAAGTAAAACCAATTTCAAAATTAGAAAAAAAAAAAAAAACTAAAACCGAAATCGAAATCGAAACCCTACCCAACCCAGCCCCACCACCTGCACCACCCACCCCCCACCCATCTCCTGTGATGCCGCCGTGACCAGGTCATGATGAAGCTCCGACCACTGCGGTGATTTCAGGTCGCTTGTGGCCGGAAAACTTACACCATGGGGAAATGGTGCAAGCTAAAGTCGGTAGCTGGCATCGGCCCACCACCGCTCCAGTGGGGGCCGTTGTGCGACCGAATCCGGGGAGTTGTAGATTGGGGAACACTAATTTTTGAAATTAAAGAATAATTTATTTGAGGGCAATTTGGGCATTACACGATTTTTTTTTATAAGTTCATATTTTTCTGTTAATTTTAACGGCTAAGGGTGTAACTGTAATAGCAAACTTAAAATAATGGTAGTTCGTGGAATTTCCCGTAAAATAAGTTTTCAATAAATTCATAAGGCATTACTTCGATGATCGTACGTCAACAAAGTAGCTCTCTCTTACTTGATACAGCTGGCCCCGTCCCCAGCCCCTCTTTTTTGGCTTTCTTTTTCTACTTCAACAATATTTTTATTTTTTGGTTTGCTCTTATCCTCTATTTGTTGGAGGGCCTTTTGGTATTTCCAACCCAGCCTATTGTAAATTTGTTATTTGCCTTGTTGCAAACGGTATTGACTATTGACATGTACTACTACCTAGAAATACTCAAACGTCATGCTCGAGGTACTATGAAAACAATATCACCATTTTCCCATTTTCGCCTCGTAATTATTTTAACAGAAAAGAAAACATATATAAATATACCCTTAAGTTAAGCAGGAGGATATATGCAATAAAAACAAACAAGAAGTATAAAAGAGCCAAACGGTTACGTGTGAGTTGAAGGAAGATATAAGATGTGTTACGAAGTGAAGTGTTCGACGTGCGGCAGAAGAAGCTGGGACGGCTGCGGGAGACACGTGGCATCGGTCTACAACAAAATCCCGGCCGGCCAACACTGCCAGTGCAAGGGATGGCCCGGCGTCGGCGAAAATTCTGGTGCTTCTCAGGCCTCCTCGTCATCCACTAATTATTGCACCATACTTTGATGAATATCTGTTATTGTGTTTTGTTATAGTTTTCACTAATCTTCGTTATCTTTTTGTAATTTTCCCCAATTCCAAATATTTTTGGACTGGAAAATAAGCACTTTTATTTTCATGTTATCCCTTTTGTTTTCAATGAAACTTCGTGTTATTTATTACTCTTGCTGTATTTAGCATCTAGAACGATGTTTGGTTACCCAAAAAATAAGAGAGAAAAGAAAATGAAGAACCTATGTATGGAAAAGTAAGTTTTTTTTTATTAATTTATTTCTAGGAAAAAAAAAATGACTACAATTCATTTGTATGAGATCTAGATTAACCAAATTGAAAGGGAGACTCCATTTGTAAAAAGTAATTTTAGGCAATAGTTGACATTTTGACCAAGACCCTTTGGTAAGAGAGATTCCGTTGATAAGTTTCAATCTATTAGAGAGAAAAACTCGGTACTTAATAGTTCAATATCAGTAAAAAGATATAGTCCATTTGTAATAATTAAAACTAGGGATAATATTAGTGACACCCCATGAGGTTTGGTCAAATATCAGTAACACTCCCTCAGATTTTGATAATATCAGTGGCACCCTCTGTAGCTAAATTTGTTTGCTAAATTACTATTTTACCCTTGTAATAAAAAGAACCATAATAGACATATTTGATTTTACACTACTACCCTTTATCTTTCTCTTTCCTATCCCTTTCATTTTTCTCTTTCCTCTCTATTACCACTCTTTCTCCACCATGTCTATCAATATGAAGTTTCAACAATTATTAAGAATTCAAGATTTACTAGTAGCGTGCAACGAGGAATTTTTTCAACTTTGGTCATTTAATGAGTACGGACTCCATCTTTGGTCTCCTATTGAATTTTTTTGCAACTTTGGTCCTCTAATTTGTCTCACAATTCATATTTTATCCCCTTTTCCACCGAAATCGTCATTTTTGGCAAAAAAAAAAAATTATGTGTTGTGCACGTGGTCACATGAGGGTTGTTTTCATGTGGGAAAGAAGTCGCGATTTTGAAATCGAACCCCTCTTTTGTTGTTTTAAGGAAACACTTTTTTCTCTTGGGGGACTAAAGTTGCGAAAAAATTCAATAAGAGACCAAAGATGAAATCAGTATTCATTAAGGGACCAAAGTTGAAAAAAATCCGTGCAACGATGAACAAATAGAGATCCAT
Organism: Misopates orontium; assembly: GCA_946800315.1. Classification (NCBI taxonomy): domain Eukaryota; kingdom Viridiplantae; phylum Streptophyta; class Magnoliopsida; order Lamiales; family Plantaginaceae; genus Misopates; species Misopates orontium. Next base: position 26,915,599 of record OX326947.1, read on the forward strand.
TTCTGATATTTTACGAACGCAACAAAAAGTTTAAGAATAGTTAATTTTCAAATGGAAGAAATTCTTCCTCAAAGACACGTATTGAAATTGAACCCCAAGTATTTTTTTTTTCTTTGGCTTTTATAATGTAATGGAGGAAGACAATCTTTGCCTTTATTATGCAATGGACGAAGGCAATTTTTGCCTTAAAGTTCTGTTGCGAATTGAAGGTAAAATTTGCCTTATGTATGACAAAAAAGTAAGGCAAAAAGTGCCTTATGTTCCCTTCCGTCAAACAGAAGGCATTTTTTGCCTTATGTTTTGAAAAAACATCAAAATTTTCTTTTTTTACTTTTCAAAAAAGTGTAAATTTTTATTTACATTTGCTACTATTTATCATTATATTCCAATTTTAATTGCTTGAGTAATTTTGTAATTTATGACTAAATGAGTATATCATCACATGAAGTTATATAACTTAAATATAGTACATTATTTATTCATTATTAGTGTAGTATGAGTCAGAATTTTTAGAAGTTTTTAAACGTCATAATAGTAAATTTAATTTCGATTATTGATTATAGGACAAAGAAACCCCCTATAGTATGCAACACATATCAAACACACCAATTTTCCACACAACAAAATATAAGAAAATGGGTAACGAACATTTTTCTAAACATATATTCTAAAAATTAATTTTCTCATTAAACATTAGAATATGTTGATAATTACCAAAGTTATTAATATATTTGTAATATGTATATTACACATGTATACAAAAAGGGTAGTTTGTGTAACGCCCCTGAAATTGGAAGAAAATAAAAGTAATTTCCAATTTTCATTTTAGTCCTTGAACTTTTTGAAAATATGATTTTGACCCCAAAAGATTTGAAAAGTTACAATTTAGTCCTCCCCTTTTGAAAAATTTATGATTGACCACAAATATTTTCTTTAAGACCAAATGAGTTATCAAAACTTTCAAAGTGGTCCCTTGTAGTTTCAAAATATCCAAACATTCATTGACAATGGTAAATCTTGACATATTTACATTTACTTTTGAGAAAAGGTAATTTTTCTTTGCCTTTTATACTAGATATTTCTAATATTTTATTCTTATAAAATCCTATCAGATAAGGCCTGGAAACATCTTCATAATTAGGGTGGCCTAGCTTGGATTAAAATAAAATGGGTAGGGTATGGTAATTAATTCTTTGTCTCCCATTTTCACCTATAAAAGGGAGGCTCTCTTCAACATTGTTCACACCTCTCTTCTCCGGATCTTCTCTTCTTTTCTTCTGCAAAGTTCTTCCTCTTGATGTTTAGATTTCTAGAAGAATTGTTTCAATCCTTTAAGCCTTCTTTATAGTCCTTAAAAATCCTCAAAACCGAGTTTGGTCAAAACTGCCAGTTTTGGTACAGAAACTTTAAAAGTCTGAAAACCATATCAAAACTTCGAGTCTTTCTCTGACATTTTTACCACATACTGGTTATTGTGTAAGCTAACTTTCATGTTTAGAAACCTTCTTCAACCAAAGTCGTTTGAGGGGTCTAAAAATGAGAAATACGTGCCACTGTCCAGAAAATCCGAAAACAGCTCATATCTTACATGATTTATTTAAACTACCAAACCTTGTCCTATTGATCTGATTTTGAAACTACATACTCTCCATGATGTTTAAGATTGAACCCCTCAATCAATTTCAGATTATCATGTCGTTTGAAAGTCCGATTAAAGGTAAATCCGAGACTGCTACAGTTTTAATCTCAAATTTGCATAAACATTTTGATTAACCAATATATGTTGCAAAAGATATCCAAATCATGAAATTGATCATTAATACGGACTCATTACATACTAATAATGATGTTAGATCAGTTGATCATAATTTAGAATCGGGTTTAATATTTTTCATGGATTTTTCAACATTAAGATGACATGTAGTTTATTTTACGGTTGATCTGTCAATATCTTTAACTTTAAGTAAAGTATTGTGTTTATCTTGTGATCTAACCTTCTAATCTAGTTTATTTGAATAATAAGTATTCTGGAAATGTTAATTTTAATTAGATCTACATGTTTACAATTTATTTTAATTGTTATTAGTGATAAATGCAATATTGTGTAATTTTATACTAATAATTATAAGAAAAATAGTTTTTACCAAAGTTATATATGTGATGTAATTTTATTCAAGGTCTTACTGAGATATTTGTTCAATGTTAAGATCATGGTAAAACTTTTGATTGGAGATTATTATGTAATAAGTAATTTACAAGAACTTTGTTAAGAAATAATGTTTTAAAACGGGTTTAAATATGCATTGATGCATATGTATATATTAATATTAAATATGTTGTTAAGAAATTAGAATTGGAGATTTTAATAATAGTTTCGTAACTGATTTAGTCTTCAACTTGTTACTTTGAAATGGTAATTCTCATTAATTATATTTTACGTCACAGTTAAAGTTAAAATAGGTAAATGTTGGATTTATCCAAAATTAACAAGAATTAGATATTTAATTGAACTTCTTTAAATATGATAAATATTGAAAATATATGTTTATTTTTGTAAATTTATGAGCAAACAATTGATTATATCTTTTTGATTTATTTAAGGTTCGACAATTATCGAAGTTAATCAAGAATTTCCCATACGGTAAGAGGTGAGGTTTGATTTCTGATTTGTTCAAAACCCTGTTTGGCATCCGCCCATGAGAAACTTGGACATAACAATTGTGATTCTTTGTTTCGAATCACGAGCAACATTCTATCACCATTTTTATGCTTTTATATTGATAATCGTTAATTCTTTACATAATCAGTTTTCTTGCCTATTGTTAAATCAAATCTCATTTAATTCATAATCGGAAATTTTCTTCATAATCATAATTATCATGGTACCATGATCACCCTATCGATTCTTGAATTGTGCAACGAGCAACGAACTATGTTCGGCCTACGTAGCTCAAAAATGAGCAACGGATATTGTCCGGCTTACTAGCTCATCTGATAATTCTGTTTCACCCATTGGGACGCCTTTGGGAAGTTGGGTCTAGGGATTGAGAAGATTTATTGCTGGGCAGCAAAGGACTGTCAGTTTAAGTATTTCAACTTAATACCTATTCTGTCTAAGCATCGCTTGCAGTCAGGAGTTGGTTGTGACCCGCGTGTTAGATTGACATGTACTCGAGCATGTCTTATGTTCTGTTGCGAGGTAGCTCCTTGTAGGGAGGTATACGGTTGAATTTTGGGAGTTAAGGTTGGATCTGTTATATGTAATTGCACAAGTTCATTTTCTCGTTATTCTGAATATTCCAGTATTATTGTTAACCCGATAATTAGTTCAATGATGCAGATGTAATTATTCTGGTCAGTCTTGTTCGTATTGTTCTGATTTACTGTTTGATTATTGTCATGATCTAAGAATTTCACTAAGTCATTAAAGACTTACTTCTCTTTTGTTCTATATGTCCGTTTCTCAGAGTAAGATTGGTATAGCAGCACGGATGGAACGAATGATCGACAAGTCCGCTTTTTGAAACTTTGCAAAAGTTGTTAAGTGTCTGATTTTGTATTTACATCATTTTAAAATTGTAAAATGTATTTGTATTCCAAAGACTTCCGATGTATTTAAAGAAAAAATATTTTATAATGCTATGGTTTTGATCCTGGTCAGTGGGACCCCTTCCTATGGGCTATAGTTCGGTCTAAGTTGAGTTTGTTAGGTGACCAACACCGGACCAACTCGGATCGGATTGTGACTCATGGGGCGCGGTCCTCACAATTTGTATGGGTGTTCATGACCTGCCCGATCCGCCCGCCCCCGCCAAAACCTGACCCGCCGAACTCGCAACCCGCATGATTAAGTTTTTAACTTAACCCGCTTGGGTTGATAAATTGGTAACCCGCAAATTTTGCGTAGGTCACATTTTTAATGACAACCCGCCAAAACCCGCCCGCATACACCCTTAGTTTGTATATTTGTAGAGGAATTAAAGGAGCAAGGAAAATTTTCGGAAATAATATAGTTATATGTTCATAATATTGCTATAATACAATTTTTATTTGTTACTTTATGTTGTTTGATAGTTGTATTTTGGGTTGTAAATCAATTTAAATTGTTTTTTTTATAATGTACGTGGATAAAATGTTCGTTTACATCTTATATGGTTATTTTAATTAAGTTAATTTGTGGTTTAAATACTTTTATTAAGTTATGGTATTGTTATTGTTGTTTTCAGAACGCAAAATAGATTAATTTTTGTTTTTATAACGAATATTACTATGTTTTTCTCACAATTTAAACCCGCCCGCCACCCGCTCAACCCACCCAACCCGCAACCCGCGTGGTTTAGTTTTTAACATAACCCGCACGGATTGACAAATTAGTAACCCGCAAATTTTGAGTATGGTCACATTTTTAACGACAACCCGCCCAAACCTGCTCGCGAACACCCCTAGTAGTTTGGTCTCAAAATGTTGGTCAACTTTGACCTTTATGTTGCCCAAGGACTAAATAGGACTTCATAAAATAAAACATTGATTGTTTTAGTGCATCGACTTAAGTGATACGTCACTCCAAACCTCAGGGGGTGTCACTGATATTATCAAAACCTCAGGGGGTGTCACAGATATTTGACCAAATCTCAGGGGTGTCACTGATATTATCCCTTAAAACTAACAGAGAGGGATTTCCAGTTCGTAATAACTTAATTTTATGGAAAGAGATAATTCGGTTATAATCATTTAATTATTAGCTAGGGTTGTAGTCCGTCGGTAGAAACATCCATTGAGATGAAATAAGCAGAAATGATGTTCTTTTTCTACAAATATAGATAAATATAAATAAATTTATATTTTATTAGATATACAAAAAAACTTAAATATGGATTTTAATTCAGATAATATATTTACAAGATAAAATAAATAAACCCATAAAACTTAATATATGAATTTATATAAATAAATTAAACTTGACTAACATATTAAACAGTACAACATAAGTAATAATAAAATACAAAGTAACTAACAATATAGTTATAATAATATATCAACTAAACTAAAAATATAATACTAATAATAATAGTGATGATGATGAGTTAGATGCATGCTATGGGTTGAATATTTAAATTTAGGCTTGAGATCTATTTCTTGAGATTCATTTATGTAGAACACTTTAATCCTGAACACGGAGGAAGCCTACCTCCTATACAATTGAGATGTGAGTGCATATTTTGGGGTGAATTAGAGGAGGAGAGGAAGTTGAGAGAGTCCTTTCTTGTGATGACTAGTGTTAGTATATATAGTGTCCGACTCTTGCTTAATCAGTAAGAAAGAGGAAGGTGGAAATGGCAAAAAGTAGTGATGGAGATAGGTGAAGAATAGAGGTTATCACCCTACTTTATTGGCTCGTTGTCAAGAGGAAAGGGATGGAGAAATGAGGTGATGAAGGGAGGTGATAGAGGATGGTGGACTAAAGAGATTTCTAAACTAGTAGTGAAGTAGCTTACTGACTTTGGCAAAGGAATGCTGAAGAAGTATGGTGACAAAGGTGGTGAAGTAGGCATCTTAGTTCCCTACTATTCATGAAGAGGAGAGATGGTTTGACCCGGTGTCACATTCGACAGATTCTTTAAGACCCACGAGTGCATTGGAGAGATGGTTTGACCCTCTTGCCTTCATATGGGCCCTTTAAATGTCATGGTATCTGATTCAAGCAAAGTGCCTCAAGATCATGTCTTTATTGGTTGGATAATGTCGCTATCAGTGCAAGTGTCGTTTAGTGAGTTGATTCGTTTGTTGTTCGTTCAGAGTAAAAGAGGGTCTAAATACGAGCCCCTGGCCCTTCACCGAGCTTACTTCGACCATGTGGCCTTCGAGCCCCTGATCTGGGCTAGTTATTACTCTCGGAAGATGGTGAGGGGTACTTGAAGGGCATTGTATGATTTATTTCATCATGCTCATGAACTCTCTTTATTGGAGGCTTAAGTAGAGTTTAGTAAGTTGGGGTTGTTTACCTCATCAAACAACAACAACAACAACAACAACAACAATAATACAGGTAAACACTTTAAAAAGAATATGAAAAAGAAAAGGTAGGAAAAACTTAAGTAATTTATAACTGAATTTGGAGAGAGAGAGAGAGAGAGAGAGAGAGTTGAAGAATGAATGAAAACGGAATTAGAAATGGAGTATATATTTAGATCGTGAAAAATCTAGTGGGAAGGGTTTTAGGAAGTGAAAATCATCTTTTAAAAAATTGGAGTAAATTTTAAAACTCCCCGCCTACCTTAATACAGACAGAGTAGCCCTTTGCAAATGTTTTTTCAATTCATGAACTTTTCGACTTCAGTATTACCAAAAGAACTTCTCTTTGTAATAGTTTGAGGAAATTTTAAAATTTTAAGTTTTTATTACCAACGGATAAATGCTCTTTATAATAGTTTTAGCAATGTAAATTGCGTTAAACTCCCTAATTTATGGCCCAATTTGTAGTATCCCTTGGCACTTAACCTATTAAAATGTGTGATTTAGCCCCTGACTTATTGAAATATATGCGAATTTCCACCTTGTCCTTGACCAATAGTTCACCTTAGACACATGTACATACTTTCGTCCGTTGAATTTGGCATCAGGGGCAATTACACATTTTAGCGTACGTTAGGGGAAAAGTCATACATTTTAATAGATTGGGGCGGACATGGCATAGGAGCATATAGTTTAGGGAGTTAATGCAATTGAACCCTATTCAAATTTCCCCATGAGTATAGAGTTGTGCATTTCGATTAAATTGAATCGAATCGATCAAACCAGCTGGAATCATTCGATTTGGTTGCGAAAAAACGACAACCAAAGATCACATCATTTAAACCGATCCGATCCAATTCGATTTAAATCGAGTCGATACCAATTTGATTTAGATTATGAGTCTTTTATTTATTGTATTTTAATTTCGGATAAAAGGGCGATATAATGGATCAAGTTTGCATTTAAAACTAGAGAAAACTTCATGAAACACTACAAAAATAATGTACTCTCTAATTCATCAATCATCGCAAATTCACAATTCAAAAGTGATATTTATACTCAGTTCAACAATTAAATATTAAATTCAATTAGTTTTTCAGAAAAATATTTTACTTAGTTTTCTTACTTGTTATCATTTTAACGTTGCAAAAAGTGTTATTATACTTTAAAACTTAAAGTATATGATAAAATTATATCAAAAAGGTATTTTCATGAATTAAATAATATTGTTATTAATTCTTTTATTTTTTAGAATATGAAATAAAATTACAGATTAAATTAAAATATTAATAGTGATATTTATTGTAGATGATACATTAAACTGAAAAGTAGTACCTCATAGTTGAAGAAGGTGTGCAAAACAAAAAAGTATTGATCTTAGAAGTATGTATACAATTTTTGAGTTTGGTGGGGATATGAAATTCTGAGAATTAGAAAGTTTTTAAAGAGTAGTGAAATTATTTGACCACTTTTTTCATTGGAGAAAAATTATAAATTTTTATGGATAATAATTTTTTGATTACATTTGTCATTTGCTATATGAGACTATCGTAAAGTTCAAAAATATTGAGATTTCTCTTTTCATAAATATTTGTTATAAAGTCTTAGATAAATTTTGGAGGAAAATCAAAAGATTGAGAAATCTAAAAGTTTTTGGATAAAGATTACAAAAGATTTTTCAATCCTTTTTCCTACATTTTCCTTTCTTATCCGAAATTGTCCGTGCTACCATTCCTCAAAAAATTTCAATATTTTTTTCTCTTTTCCCTCATTTTCCGTGGAACCAGTTGGAGCCTAAAGGTACCGACATTTTATTATTATGGGTGACTATTTTTGCAAACGAACACTCTATTTAGCTGTTTATTTACAAATGGCGTGTCCATTCCAGATAATTGTGATGTATAGAAGGGACTTCCCTCGGCAATAGTTAGTGTTACCAACGGTTATTCCTTTCTTAACAAGGCAATGAGTATTGTAAAGGGATTTTCCAGTAGTTAAGGTCTCTAGCTGCTATCTTTATCAATGGGAGATGATTTTGCATTTGTAAAAGTTCGCGACTTTGTAGGAGGTGATTTTCCATTAGAAATAATCCTTCTCTTGTTACCGTCATTTTTACCAATGGGAATTCTCTCCCTGTTGCTTCTATTGAGCATTAGGTAAGGGATTTCTCTCACTAAGTCTTTCTGAAAATTTCTATAAATAGCAACTCAAACCCATAAAAACATTAACTACCTAGATATTTATTCTTAATATTTTAGAAAGTACTAACTAATGTTTGTCTTGGTTGATTTTATGTATGTCTAATTATCTCTAGTTGTTCGAAACAACATTAGGGCTTTAGGCAATCATGGAAAATTTATCGATGAACCAATTGATATGGTATGTCGTGCTTTAATTTAATATATAATTTTTTTCCTTGTCTAGATTAGAATTTTACGTAGTATTTGATACATACGATAATCTATCTTTTGTTAGATATTTAAATGTGTTCACATAACAACTGGAGTTGGATATTAGGTTCAATGAGATTGGTTACTTGAATGATAACTTGGCATACAGTGTTCGAATATCTTTAATGTATATTTCAAGTCAAACAAACTATTTACATCACAACAATAATCCTAGGAGACGTCAATGTCAAAAGTGTGATAAAAGAAAGTTTTTTAGCACATATGGTATTTGTGTTTATCTATCCAAGTGGAGATTTGTTCCTTCATACTATACCTAGGTAGCGTATGCTAAAACTAGTAACAATTTTGAGTCGTCAATATCTTTACTTAGGACAGTTGTACCCTACCAACTTAATAAATGATATCAATGGTTGAAATGTATCTCCTTTTAGAGAAATTTTTGAAGATGCATTTGGTGGTTTGTTTTCTGGGTTGAAAGTTATTATTTATCATGCTAAGAGAAATTGGATATAGATGAGAAATAATGTTGAATTGTTTCGCGTATCAGAGATTCCTTACATAGTGGGAAGATAAAGACTTTATTGCAGTGGGTGTCTGAATATCTCACTTACAAGAACCTTTATAGATGCCTGCAACAAGTATCTATAGTTGGGCATAGGATGACCTCAGTCCTGAAAAATGAACAATGGATTGCCTGATAGTATTTGTGAAAAGAACGATGAAGAGTTCGAGCTTGATTACAAAAAATTGATGTTTGCGTGAACAAAGTTTCATACTACTGTTATTTTAAACATGTGAAGACACTCAGTGTCCCAGTGAGGCAAGAGAAAGTGTAAAATTAGTAAATAAAGAAACCAATCTTTCAAAAGAAATTACGGTACTAGAATGGAGGAAGCTAGTAGGAAAGATCATTATGTCGAATCTTATCTATGAGCTATATGGGGCGACTGCTGTGACGCATTATGAGCTTGTTGCATATGTGTCACATGGGAGATCAATTCATCAATCAACCCTTGCATATACTTCAGTTGCATCTTTGACAATGCATTCTCTAAACATAGCGATGGAAAACACCAAGAAAAATCACAAAAAAAAAAAAAACAACATTCTCTTATAAGAAATTTCTCTAGTGTATTTCTTTCTGTATGCGCTTTTAGGTTGTTCAGATAGATTAGGAGTGGTATTTATTTCTAGAGTTTATTGAGATTAAGAGTCTTATTTATTTCATAGTCATTTAAGAGTTTTAGTATGATAGATTTTATTCTCTTAGCATATAAATAGAGGGCTAGGGTTCTATTGTTGAACAAGTTTTGATGATTTTTATTATTTTGCTGATTGCAAGATTTTCTCTCTAAATTTCTATCTTCTCTTCTTGCTTTACTCTAATTCTTTATCTTGTTCTTATAAACCTTTCTCTAATTCTTCTAATTCTAATCTCTTCTCTTTAATTCTCTTATCTCTTTTCTTCTAAAGTTCCCAATCTCTATCACATAGTCATCTAGAGTGACTCAGGCTTTCTTCAGCTCTTTATAAAACTCTTAACTACACTCCTAATGATCTATACCAGTCTCCAATATCATCACAAACTCTTGTTTGGCCTCTCAACTATCGTAGCGCACTTTGGAAGATTCTGATATGGCAACTGACTACTATTATGCCCATAACACGAAATAAACTCAATAACTCTTTTTTTCTTTCAATGTACGTCATTTATCTAAGCGTACTTAAGTAAATTTAATAGGCGCTAGGTCAACAACTCAATATGGGGCTCCCATCCTTTTTTCTCATCACGGATGTATCCATACACACCTCAGTTAATGGAATAGATAGCTGCCCCTTTGCTTTTGCCAATAACAACAATTTGAAAAAATATTAAAAAGTAATTGCATATAAATTATCTAATTAATCAAATATATATATATATATATATATATATATAGAATACGATTCTATTCGCCTGCTCGCGAGTGGTTATAGACCCTTCAACCAAGTTATTATAACCCCTCTCAACTTGTTTTGTTGTGCTATCGCACTCTTCATCTTCGTATCCTCCGTCTCCAGTAGGTGGATTTAGAGGATCCACAACTGATTAAGAATCCAACATGGCTGGAAATTTAGTTGGGAACATCCTACCTCTTGTAGTAATCAATTGCCACCTCATTTGGACAAATGCGTGCAAGCGACTCTAATGAAGGCTGCGAAGATTCTATTGGTCTGCTTCATTTCCTACGGATTACATAGAAAAAGTATTTAACTTTATATGTATATTATATGCGACTCTCAAACCAGTGCTAGTTCCAAGGGATCGACTTTCTAGGAAGACTAACCCACCTATGTATGTGATGGTGGCCCCATAGGATTGGCCTCCTCAAGGCCATCGACACATGAGACTCTGATGGTGTGAAAGTAGAGCATACTGATGGTAAATGAGAACGTGGTGATGGTGTTGCCGTTTGATATGAGTGTGGTAATGGAGCGACTGATGAATGTGCCCTCGACAAAGTCAGGATATGGGAACATGGTCAAGTGGACCTGAGATGATCTAATCTGGCATGGGATTAGTGTGAATCTAGGCTGGGTGCATGGATCAAAATTTCGTTTCAACAACATGTTTCGGTGCTATAAATATTAGAAATTTTTCGATATGTTTCGAGATCTTTTCGATATATCTTGAAATTTTGTAAAAATTATTTGCACAATAGATGTAGAAAATATTATATGTTTCTTTTCCACAGAGTAAAAAATGGAAACGTTTCGGTAGTTTTCGAGGAAAAGAAAAGAAACTTCGATCCATGGCTGGGTGTGGTACCGTGAGGTCGCTCCAAATTACAAAGAACCCCACGTTGTACTCTAGCAGCACTTGGGTTGACTTCCAAGTTGATGCAATACTTATAGGACGAGGACGAAGATTATCAACAATAATTTTTGCAAAACAAAAAAAAAAAAGAGAAATTCGTTCAAGTTTGATCAAAATGTCTGATGTACCATATTTCGGTACCGCCACGTCACAATATCTGATACAATACACGAACATATTTCGGGACATATTATGTCACGTCAGCACCATTATTGTTTAATGCAAAATTACAATTCAAGGCAAAACACGGAAATTGGCCCAAGTAGGCCCAAATTGAGCCCAAGCGAGATCAATTTGGGCCCGAAAAGGCCCGATTCGATCTATACAAGCCCAATCCGAGCTATCTGGGCTCAAATAAGATCTATTTGAAGGCCCAAAAGCCCAATTTGAGCTATATGGGCTAAAGTCCGATCTATTTGAGGCCTAGGAGTCCAGTTCGAGCTATATGGGCCCAAATTCGACCTATTTGAGGCCCAATTCGACCTATTTGAAGGACCAATTCGAGCTATAACAAAATAGCTCTAATTTGACCTATTTTGAGTCATAGTTCTACTTGGATTGCACTTCTAGCTGAATAAGGACTCTTATTACTATATAAGGGGGTCCCATGCCTCATTCTAAGGTACGTTTTTATTTTCTAGCATCTAATTTCGAGCTATATACATCGCATTCGAGCTATAGAGCAACAATTCGAGCTATATTGCAATAGCTCTTGTTCGATCTATATAGAGTGTATTTCGAGCTATTTGAGGGTAATTCGATCTATTCGGGTTTCCTCATCACGGTTCTCAATACCATTTCGAGGTGTGCTATTTCGACCTATAGAGCCTAAATTCGACCTATTTGGGCATAATTCGACCTATTATTTTGAGCTATTGTCCCTGACGACAATATCTCAAATTCCGACCTATCTGACTTGAGCGTCGGAGTGCCTTCGCCGGAGGAGGCACCGGCTTAGTTTACGTGTGGTGTTGAGTGCAGGTTCTGAACTCAAAAGCTGCTTAAGCATCCAGCAGGAACAAAAGCAGTCTGACGTGGAGTGTTGGAGAGCGGACACGTATCCAGACGGAAATACTCCACATCAGTGGCGCCGTCTGTGGGAACCTCGATACGCACTTAGTAACAAACACTGACACTCAATGGCTCAACGGAGAGCAACGGATATGAATGGAATGGCAGGAAGGACTAGATCACAGAGGGAGGATGATAATCGGGCACCTGATGCTTCTGAGCGAACATCAGTGGCAGCGCCCAGCACTCCCCTTGATCCTCCAACTCACGCAGCGAATCAACCTGAAGTTCCTCCCACGGAACAACAGCTATTGAATTCCGCTCAGTTGGATCAAATCATGGCGGCATTCCAAAGGACTATGGTTCCAATGATTGTGCAGCAATTGGCTAACACTTCTGTTCTACAGAATGTTCAGGCTCCAATAGCACAACAACCAGCAACACAGCATGCGGCACCGCAGCAAGGAAGGACTCATCCGACCCAGCGTCGAGATGATTCAAGGCATTATACGCAAACTAGGATGACAAGGCCAAGGGATCCATCTCCCTCGCTTGAAAGGAGGAATCCTCGTTCAGTGAGGACTAATGCTAACAGAGCTCCTAGTCGAGAAACTGGTCGAGATAGAGAAGTAAGGGACGGAGAGGTGAATTCTAGGCAGAGAGTTCCTGATCGTCGACCCGCGGCAAGTCGAACTGCCGGAAGAGATAGGGACTTGCCTGAGAGAGTTGCACCAAGATTGGAACTGTTGTTGCAGAACATATTCTACTAAGGGAGAGGCCAAACCCCTTTTGTGAGGCGATCAGTAATTTGACATTGAAGGAAGGAACTAATCTTCCTGTTTTGAAGAAGTATGATGGAAATACCGATCCAGTAGCACATTATGATGAGTTAGATGGAGATTTGCAGGTCTTGGGATATGCAGAGAATATGAGGGCGAAACTTTTTTGGCTCAGTCTGAGAGGTCCAGCAAAGGAATGGTTCAAAAACTTACGCTCGGGTTCAATTGAGTCATCTGAACAATTTAGGACCATGTTCGTAAAGAAGTTTGCTACTTATCGGATAAAGAAAAAATCTCCAAGCACACTGTTTAATATCTATAGAGGACCGGATGAACCTTTGGGGAGGTATATCGAGCGTTTGAATCTGGAGATTGGTAGAGTAAATGCTCCCAATGTTGACTTGGTCATCTCTGTATTGGAACATCGTTGTCGGAGCAAGAAGCTGATTGAAGTAATAACATGGAACACACCTGATTCCATTGAGCAAGTGATGGCCCTTGCTAGTAAGGTCATTAAAGTCGAGGAGGCAACCATGAATCAAGGGTTGATGGACTCGCCAAGAATTCATGGGGGCAAGGAGAATAAAGATAGAGATTGGAGGAAGGAGTTAAGGGGCAAAGATCGTGATCGCAATCGACAACCCTTTAGGAAATTTGACAATTATACTCCGTTGAGGAAGCAAATTGGCGAAATCTACGCAATAGAGAAAGATAGCGGGTTGCTGAGAACCCCTAAACCGTTCCGAGAGACGGAGGAGACCAAGGTGTCGAAGAAATATTGCAAGTTCCACAGGCAGAATGGGCATTTTACTAACGAATGCAAGGCCCTAAAGAACGAGATTGAACGACTCATTCAAGAGGGGAAACTCATCGAGTACATCCTTGAGAATAGAGAGTCACGTCAAGAGAAGGCGTCATCTAGACGCAAGCGAGATAGATCCCCGCACGAGAAGAAGGATGAACCAAAGCGCAAAAGGGGTAATGGGAAAGATGACATCGAGAATGGAGTCAATGTGATTGTTGGCGGACCTACTGGCGCAGACTCGGTCAAAAGTAGAAAACGCATCTCACGAGACATATACAATGAACGACTGAAGCGTCCTGAGATAGATCTTGTCTTTGCAGTGGACAAATTGGATACAAGAATCACATTCGACGATAGCGATTTTGACAGCTTGTCTTCACAAGCTAAGGAAGCGCAATACTTGAATTGCCCTATGGTGGTTTCTGTGGTGATTGCGAATCACGGGGTAAAGAGGATAATGATTGATAATGGATGCTCATCAAACATCATCTTCATGGATGCTTTACAACAAATGAAGCTTGGACAATACGAGATCACTGATGTTAACTCACCACTAGTGGGATTTGGTCGAAGTGAAGTTAAACCCATTGGAAGGATCATGTTGCCAACATCTTTTGGCGTGAATCCGAAGAGAAGAACACTGAATGCGGAATATCTTATCGTTGACATACCGTTTGCATACAACGTGCTGATTGGAAGGCCTGGGATAACGGCATTTGCTATGATCATCTCTACGGTGCATCAGAAGGTCAAATTTCCAACGCCTGGTGGAGTTGCTGAACTCACTACAAACTATCGTGATTCTTGGATTGTTATGTTACATCGACTAAACCTATCAAGGAAAAAACGGATCCAAATGTCGCGATGGTTGACATACATCGAGTGGAGACGCCTGAAATAGGAAAACAAGTTGATACGGAGATGGTGCTTGCTACGCAAGTGGACCAAGAGATGATGCAGGAGGATCCTACTCCTCCCAGTATTGAGGACTCCTTGAAGAAGGTGGAGGAAGAAAAAGAAGACAAAACGACGTTGCGCTATAAAAAGAAGATGGAGATGGAGCGTCTGAAACCTTTGGGAGAGTTTAAGGAGGTGATTTTGTCGAATGATGAGCCTGACAAGATCATTAAAATTGGAAACGAGTTGACTCCGGAGATTGAGAAGGCACTGTTGGAATGCCTGCGAAGAAACTTTGATGTATTCGCATGGACGGACTCGGACTTGAAGGGGATAGATCCTCGAGTTGCAGTACATCACCTGAATGTTAACCCAAATGCTAAACCCATCCGACAGAAGAAGAGACACTTTAGTGATGAAAAGAACAAGGCTGCGGAGTTGGAAGTACAAACTAAGCTTGCTGCAGGCCATATATTCGAAGTGCGATACTCTGAATGGCTAAGCAACGTTGTACTTGTTCCAAAGAAGCCGACCGTATGGAGGATGTGCATGGACTACACCGACTTGAACAAACATTGCCCACGAGATCCTTTTCCTTTACCAAGGATTGATCTCGTAGTTGACTCTACAGCAGGGTGTGCGCTGCTAAGTCTTTGTGATGCGCAGAGCGGTTTCCACCAAATACTAATGGCAGTAAAGGATCAACATAAAACGGCCTTTATCACTGACAGAGGGATATGCTGTTACAAGGTGATGCCGTTTGGTTTGAAGAACGCAGGAGCAACCTTTCAGAGGTTGGTTGCCAAGATGTTTTACCATCAAATCGGCAAGACTATGGAGGTTTACATTGATGACATGCTTATCAAAAGCTTAAAGGCGGAAGATCACGTAGAACATTTGGAAGAGGCTTTTGGTATCATGAAACAATACGGGATGAAGCTAAATCCCAAGAAGTGCACTTTTGGTGTTAAGGCTGGAAAATTTCTGGGGTACATGGTTAATGAGAGAGGAATCGAAGCTAACCCTGACAAGATTAAAGCTATAATGGATTTACCATCCCCCAAGTCTGTTCGAGAGGTGCAACGATTGGTGGGGAGGATCACGGCACTTAGTCGATTTATATCCATTCTGCAGAAAAGAGTTTACCTTTTTTCAAGAAGTTACGTAAGACGCCTAAGTTTGTCTGGACTGATGATTGTGAATAGGCTTTTCGCCAATTGAAGGTGTACCTTACGACACCACCATTACTATCTAAGCCCAAGGACAATGAGATGCTATATCTTTACTTGGCCATAACGAAGAATTCACTAAGCACAGTACTGGTGCGCGAGGAAGACAAGAAACATTTGCCTATCTACTATGTTAGCAAAGTGTTGAATGGGGCAGAGGTGAATTATCTGGAAATCGAAAAGCTAGCATACGCACTTGTGATAACTGCACGAAAGTTAAGACCATATTTTCAATCACATCCGGTTACTGTCTTAACTAATCAACCACTGAAACAAGTTATGGCAAAACCGGAGACATCTGGGAGACTGGTGAAGTGGGCAATCGAGTTAGGAGAATATGGCTTGGAGTACATGCCGAAAACAGCGATCAAAGCACAAAGATTAGCGGACTTTGTGGCTGAAACTATCTCAGAGGCGGAGCAAGCGCTTGATGTAGCAATGGTAACGAAACAGGTCAAAAGTGACAAACCTATAGTTGCAAGGGGAACTTGGACGTTGCATGTAGATGGATCGTCCACAAATGACGCTGGAGGTGCAGGAATTTACCTAAAATCGGCGGATGGTAGAGAATTCGACTATGCAATAAGGCTAAATTTTCAAGTGACGAACAATCAAGAGGAATATGAGGCTATGCTTGCTGGCATCCAAATGGCAAAATTAGGTATAACGAACCTTGTAGCATTCACGTATTCACAATTGATTGCTAATCAATTTGAAGGAAGATATGAGGCGAAAGAGGCTGCAATAGTAAAGTATCTCGAAAAATTGAAGGAGGCGACATTAAACTTCGATACTTTCTCTATCTCGCAGATCCCTCGAGCGGAGAATGAACGCGCTGGCTCTTTGTCACGATTTGCAAGTACCACCGAAGTGTTTGTTGAAAGGCGAGTAACTCTATTGGCTTCAGAGCAGCCCTCTATCGGCAAAGGAGTTGAGTCAAAACCAACGCAAGCATTGGACTACACTCAGCCAGTAGAGATAGAGGCATGTTGGAAGGATGAGATTATTGATTATCTTCAGAACGGGAACTTACCTAATGATCCTCAAGCGATCAGAAGGCTCAAGTACAAATCTGCAAGATTTACTATGTTCAATGGCAAACTGTACAAACGGTCTTTCGAGGGACCACTCTTGAGATGCCTATCTCCCTCACAGGCAAAACAAGTTTTACGAGAAGTTCATGAAGGAAGTTGCGGAAATCACTCAAGAGAACGATCTTTGGCCCAGAAAATACTCCGACAAGGATATTTCTGGCCAACTATTATGAGAGATGCTATGGATTACTCTAGGAAGTGTAGAAGCTGTCAATTGCATGCGAAGATCATTCATACACCTGCACAACCTATGACAACGGTGAGTTATGGATGTCCGTTTGATCAATGGGGAATAGATATCGTTGGACCAATGCCTAAGGCTACGGGAGGTAGAAAATGGTTATTGGTGGCAGTCGAGTACTATACGAAGTGGGTTGAAGCTGAAGCACTTGTAAACATTACTGAGGCTAATGTGAAACAATTCATCTGGAAGAACATCGTTTGTCGATTTGGAATACAAAGGGTCTTAATTTCCGACAATGGAAGGCAGTTCCAAGGTTTTAAGATTCAGGACTGGTGCAAAGACATGAAAATTGAGCAACGTTTTACATCCGTTACGCATCCCGAAGCAAATGGGCAAGTGGAGGCCACTAACAACACATTAGTGGAGAGTTTGGAGAAAAGGCTGGAGGGAGAAGGAGGAAACTGGGCGGATGAGCTACCAGGAATATTATGGGCATATCGCACAACTCCTCGTACCTCTACAGGAGAAACTCCATACTTATTGACATATGGATCTGAAGCAGTGATACCCGCTGAGATTGGAATGCCAACGTATCGTATTGTTACATATGATGAGGAGCAGGCATTAAGGGCAAGACAAATGGATTTTGAGTTGATCGGAGCAACAAGGGAAGCAGCATACCAACGTACTCAAGCGTATAAATCTATGATGGCGAAAGCATATGACAACAAAGTTTGTTTCAGGACCTTTCAAGTGGGGGACTTGGTACTTAGAAAAGTTGAAGCTACCAAGCATGTTGGAAAGTTGAAGCCGAACTGGGAAGGACCTTACAGAGTGGAAAAAGCAAGCTCAAAAGGATATTATTACTTACAAGAATTGGGTGGAAGGACTTTGTCACGCCCCTGGAACATCAAGAACTTACGGAGGTTTTATAGTTAGAGTACTAGTTTTCTAATGGCCTTGTGGCACCATAGGACCGTAGTTTCAATACTTCATTCGCTTAATCTTTTACAAATTACGAGTCCCTCTACGTGGATTCTCAGTGTAATAGTTAGCAGCGAACTACGGGGACTTGATTCCTAGCCAACCTATATACGGCGGGATACGTAGGCAACTCGGAACTTACTCGAGCTCAGTCCCAAAACTAATAAAATCTCTTATTTTATTCAAGTTTAGCCGTTGCCTACTATTTACCCGCAAGATTACAATCTATCAAGAAACATGAAGATAAACTCATACTGTCTACCAACTTTAAGTTTAAAAACTTAATCAAAACGAACTTAGCTTCGTACAACGAGCACTAGCCTCGTGGAGTCAAGCACTTGTCCTTGCACTCCCGCGAACATAGCTTCGCAAGCGCAAACAAAGCTTTGCACAACGAGCACTAGCCTCGTGGAGTCAAGCACAAGTCCTTGCACTCCCGCGAACATAGCTTCGCAAGAGCAAACATAGCTTTGCATAACGAGCACAAGCCTCGTGGAGTCGAGCACAAGTCCTCGTACTCCCGCGAACATAGCTTCGCAAGCGCAAACACAGCTTTGCACAACGAGCACAAGCCTCGTGGAATCGAGCACAAGTTCTCGTATTTCCCGAAACTTAGCTTCGCAAGCGCAAACATTATCTTTGCACAATGAGCACAAGCCTCGTAGAGTCGAGCACAAGTTCTCACACTCTCACACAAACTTGTTCATAAAACTTAAGTGTTTTAGCAAGTAACCAATTTAAACTTAAAAAGTACACACATATGAGTGAAGATGTAATGAGACAAAGTAAAGACATTCAAAAGACTTCCCAAGTCAAAACTGTACTAGCAAGGGATAAGCGCTAAAATCGCGCAAATGTTAGAAAGATATACTGTACGGAAAGAATGTACTAATGCTAATGTTCTGTACGGAAAGAAAAGATGTTCAAAAATACTAAAGACAAGGCACAAACGCCAAAATTAAAGGCACGCAGGCCACTCTGAGAGATCAAGGCAACAGATTCAGCCCAAGAGACTTCACGGCACCCTCGCTCTGCTCTTGGATATCAACAAAAGACTCGTTCAGGGGCCCAGTGTCATCAACAGGGGAAATCTGACGAGGAGCAGGAGCGGCAACAGTAGCATCAGGCATAGGCTGATCGCCATCAGCAGGCTGATCCAAGACCTGAGGGTCGAAACCCATCTCGCCCTCCTCCAGGGGCTCATCTGGAGCAGCACCGGCAGTGGACGTGGATGGCTGCTCGTCGGCAAAGTCAGAGAGCCAAACCTGCCGGAGAGGATAGAAGGAGGTGAAGGGATCATGCTTCGGCTCGTCACCGTCCACAGCCACAGCAGGTTCAACAGGAGGCGGATCGGCAAGAGTAGGATCGGCAGCAGCAGCACTAGAGGATTCACCGACCTCCGTGTCATCCTCATTCAGGCAGTTGAGGACATTGAAATCCTCCCTCTTGAACCCAGGAGCAAGGGCACCTCGGGCGACGATGTCATCAAGGGCCATGTTGTAGCCCTTGGTCGTATCAAAATCGCCCCTCTCCATAGCAATCTGCTCCCATGTGGCTGAGCGGAAGAACTCGATGGCCACCATCACCTTGTCTTCATCGGGAAGCTCCTACGAACCAAGTAGAGGAAAAGTAAGTACGTAACACAAAACATCAAGGAAAAAGAAAAGTCAAGTACAATAGGAATACCTCAATCATGGCCCTGTTGTAGCCATCCTCTTCAGCAGTCGCGAGGCGAGCTTGTGCATCAACTAGCTCAGCCTCGAGCCTCAAACGTTCTGCCTCAGTAGCAGCAGCGGCATCCTTCATCGTGCGGATAGTGTCAACGTGATCGTCAACAAGGGCCGTGGCATGCTGGCAGTCGGTGGTGAGCTGGCTGGACAGTCGCTTCTCCTCGGCGAGCTCCTTGTCAACGGCAGCTTTAGCAGTTTTCAGGGCTTCTAGCTCAGCCTGCACTGCCTTCAGTTCGTCAACGACGGCGACAAGATGCTTCTCAACTTCAGCCTTCGCCTCCTTGTCTTGTTTCTCCAGTCGTTGAGCTTGCAAGGCTAAAGAGAGGTGCCTATCCATCAGAGCCCTCTGCTGATCTTGAGTCGTCATCACCATGTTGAAATTCTCCGCCATGGTCTGAAAGTTGACAAAGAACTACAAAAGAGGGAAAAAGTCAGTAATATTCTAATACTGGTATAAAACAGAGATCAAGGAAAGCTTATAAATACACATACCTCACACATAGACAAGGCAGTGCGGCTGACAAGCTTCTCATGGCCCATCGCCTGGTAATAGAGCTGACGGTCAAAGTCAGGCATGAATCCTTTGATTAGTCGAAGGGCAGTAGTGTCCTTCAGTTTGAACTGCCCTGATTCGACCAAAGCTCGCACGATCTCTTCAACGTCGATGTCGAGATCGTCACCATCATAAGCCCTGTCTTGCGCAATGCGCTTACCCCGTCGGATCTCCTCAGCAGTAGCAGACCTTTTCCTGGTTGCTGCCTCAGGGTTGGCCTCATTGAAGCGACGAGCCGCTTCAGCAACGGAGGGAAGATGCACTCTTCCAGTTGAAGGTGCTGATGAAGGAGAAAGATCCGGAAGGATCGGCTCAGAACCGCCAGGTGGTGATCCAGGAGCAGCCTCAAAAGTCGACTGAGAAGGAACAGTCTCAGCACTGGAGCTGGAGCAGGAACAGGGGCCAGAGCAGAACCCCTACCACATCCCGACCCTCGAGTCGAGACAGCTGCGGTGGAAGGAGTAGGAGCACTGCTGCCCCTCGAACTGGTGCCAGCGTCTTCGTACCACGACGACTGGTCTTCTCAGGAATGGGCACTGAGGATTGAGGAGCGTTTGCGCCACGCTTCATAGCGGCCAGCCTCTTCTTCGTTTTGTCCATAACGATGCGCTCTGAAAATCGCAAAATGCAAAGGTTAGAAGACAACAAAGGAAGACATAAAATCAACAAATAAGTAGAACAAAAACATGCATAATGTTATACCAAAGACAGAAGGCTCAACGCCCGAACGATAAGTATACCCGCCGGCCCGCAACACTGGGGTGGTGGTCAACTCAAAAGCATCAAATTGATGTTCTTTCAAGTTTTTAATCACCGTCAGGGTATAGACAGGAGGATCGGGGCGTCTCGGCGATGGACGGGCGTCCGTCCAAAGCCGCTTGAATCGGAATTCCTGAGGCTTGGATTCCTTGATGAAAAACCACTGTTTCTTCCAGTGAGCCCCAAAGCTCGTCTGTAGATCAGAGAGGAAGCATTGCTTCTTTCGCGAGCTCAGATAGTAAAACCCGGCGTCTACACCTCTGTTACGGAATTTCACTATAAATAATTGCCAAAAACCCGCTACAGAACACGGGAGGTCAAACACGCGGGTCAGCATCGCATAAGCATACATCTGTGTGTATACATTGGGGGCAAAATGTGAAGGAGAGGAATTGAGCGAGGACATGATTTCTGAGACTATAGGGAAAATGGGAAAACGTAACCCACAATGAAGATAGCTACTAAATATAGTGAGACATCCTTCGGGCGGGTTGTTTATCCTATCATCTGGCCCAGGAATGATAATTTCATAGGTATCAGGGATGTCGTAAGTATCACGATAGTAAGCTATATCATAAGGAAGGGAAGAAGGAAACTGATCAAAATTAATCAAATTGGGCGGAGCAAGTTGTTCAGGAGAGTTTGCGGCAGGTATGGGCACATTATCAGCAAGAGGTAAATAAGGCACAATGGGGAGAGGGTTCGGTTCATCCTCGTCATCTTATAGGATGTCTACGTCTACCTCCATATCAGATGCCCTATCATTGCTATTTCTCTAATTGCTAGATGAGGTCTCATCACTGGAGTCGTCAATACTGCCGCTAGTCGACGCATTATCCTTAGCCCTAGACGACTTAGACGACTCACAACTACTTTCCCTACTACTACCGGAAGACTCAAGATCAATAACTCGCGTCATAAAGAAGTTTAGGTTGAAAGATTACCGGCACGAGGGTCTAGATCTACAGAAACTTCTTCGTTCGGGTGAATTTGCTCGTAGGACCTCTGCGCAGGTGCAAAAAGCTTTGGAGCGCCAGGTAATCGGATTCGAGCAGGTTCTAGTTGCTGAGGACGATTTGGGGATGATGGACACCTTGTGTTTGATTCACGAGGATTCCGGTATGAAGAGTCTCGTGATGGATTACGTGCGTTATAGTAGGCCCGTTGGTGAGATCGTGGTGGTGATGGACGGCGTGGAGATCGGTTACGTTGAAGTACGCCGTCGTGAACAAATCTGCACAAAAATTTTGAATTTTAGCATTTTTCAAAATTTTTCAAAAATTGAAAAATTTTCTAAGTGTTATAGCTCGAATTTCCTGAGGAAATTCGAGCTATATTTTCGATCTATAAGCAACTTACCAAAGGATATAAGTATTGGTGGATTTTTCGAGCTATTCCGTCAAATTTCGATCTATTTGAGGGATTTTTCGAGCTATTTGGAGGTTTTTCGAGCTAAAATGCTAAACTTACTATTTTGGGATCAATTTCGAGCTATCACAACAAACTTACTATATTTAGTAATTTTGACCTAATAATTCGAGCTATTTCTTGAGAGCTCTGGAGGAATGCTTAGGCGCGAAATGAGGAAATGAAGCTGGGAGTGAGGTATTTATAGGCGAAATGATGCGGGAATTACCAAAATGCCCCTAAATTCGACCTATTTGTAAATTCGACCTATTTTCAGGAAATTTTTCCGACAAATTCGAGGTATCTTTTTGGAGGGAAATTTCGACCAATATGAAATTCGAGCTATTTTACGTAAAATTCGAGCATTTTACGGACAATTTTTTTTTTTTTTTTTTTTTTTTTGGCATTCGAGTTGTCTTTTTCAAAGATAAATTCGATCTATACCAATTCGAGTTACCAAAAATAGTAAATTCGACCTATTTTTGAATTTTGATATTTTTGTTCAAATTCTTAGTTTTTTACGCCGACTCCGATCTCGTTGCACGATTCTCGGTTATGTGACTTCTTTTTAGTTCGTATGACCAATGTTTGTACACATTACTCTTACGAACTGGGGGACTCCATGATGTACCATATTTCGGTACCCGCCACGTCATAATATCTTATACTATACACGAACATATTTCGGGACATATTATGTCACGTCAGCACCATTATTTTTTAATGCAAAATTACAATTCAAGGCAAAACTCGGAAAACGGCCCAAGTAGGCCCAAATTGAGCCCAAGCGAGATCAATTTGTGCCCGAAAAGGCCCGATTCGATCTATACAAGCCCAATCCGAGCTATCTGGGCTCAAATAAGATCTATTTGAAGGCCCAAAAGCCCAATTCGAGCTATATGGGCTAAAGTCCGATCTATTTGAGGCCTAGGAGTCCAGTTCGAGCTATATGGGCCCAAATTCGACCTATTTGAGGCCCAATTCGATCTATTTGAAGGACCGATTCGAGCTATAACAAAATAGCTCTAATTCGACCTATTTTGAGTCATAGTTCTACTTGGATTGCACTTCTAGCTGAATAAGGACTCTTATTACTATATAAGGGGGTCCCATGCCTCATTCTAAGGTACGTTTTTATTTTCTAGCATCTAATTTTGAGCTATATACATCGAATTCGAGCTATAGAGCAATAATTCGAGCTATATTGCAATAACTCTTGTTCGATCTATATAGAGTGTATTTCGAGCTATTTGAGGGTAATTCGATCTATTCGTGTTTCCTCATCACGGTTCTCAATACCATTTCGAGGTGTGCTATTTCGACTTATAGAGCCTAAATTCGACCTATTTGGGCATAATTCGACCTATTATTTCGAGCTATTGTCCCTGACGACAATATCTCAAATTCTGACCTATCTGACTTGTGCGTCAGAGTTCCTTCGCCGGAGGAGGCACCGGCTTAGTTTACGTGTGGTGTTGAGTGCAGGTTCTGAACTCAAAAGCTGCTTAAGCATCCAGCAGGAACTAAAGCAGTCTGACGTGGAGTGTTGGAGAGCGGACACGTATCCAGACGAAAATAGCCCACATCAATGTCAATAGAGTTTGTTTTTCTCAAACAATACCACTTTTCCAAACGGAACTGTCAATCTAAGAAAGACGCAAAGATGTGATTTTAGCAAAATTCGAAAGTTTTGTAGGTCAAAATGGTAGTACTTTTTTTTCTGTGGGATTGTTTTATTTTAGGACTTTAATTTGGCATTTATTTGGGTTTATTTTTCCAACTTTTGAAAAAAAATAATTTTTATTGTGTATGTAATTTCGTGTAAACCCTAAAAGGCAGTAGAATTGATTATTGAATAAAAATAAACCCTAAGAGTTTCTCTTAGTATTCTACGACATCTACGAGTTTTTGATCTTTATCTTGATGGTAATATGTCCTATAGTTTCTGCTACCTACATCAATAATATTATAGCAGCGACTTAACTTACAATAAACATCAACAACATACATTAATGAATAACATGACAAATTCATCTAACACTACGAAGTATCACTCTATTGGAAACATGCTTAACAGCGCCAAAATGACTAAATATTCAAGTCACACTTAGTCTCTTATTAGTAATGTTTAACTTTTTTAACAGTAAAAGATTAACCAAGCAATCAAATTGGATGATAATACGCAGTTAATAAGTGCAAAAATGAATTTATGGGTAAAATAGGTAACAATGAACATAACACATAATTTAAAAGGTTAAAAATCATAAAAATAAATTAAAAAGTATTTCAAATGGTAGAATATCACAAAAACGAACAAAAAAAACTGTAGTTTAATAGGTAGTAAGAAGACTTACTTGAGTTGAAAGAAAAAAAGAAAAACTTAATAAAATGTAAGAGTCACAAGGTGGATTATACATCTTCGAAATCATTGTTATGAAAAGGGCAGACCCACATAGGAGAGGTAGAAGGCTTACTTGGAGTCGAGGGTGAATTAGTGATATTTAGAGTCTTAGACCGTTCAAAGAAGTTTATTACATTCGACCTATATTTTATTCTAATCCTACTAATTCTCTACTTTATTTTCTATTATATTCAACCCTATTAGAACAGATATTCGTACGCTATATTCCCTCAAAGTCAGGGAGCATTCCATGTATTAATATTTCTTAAGTCCATGATATAAGGAATTCTCTCTTTTCAGATGATTACATAAAGATAAAAGCAATCTCAACCAATGGTTATTTACACCAGAAACATGATGATAATCAATGTTTATCAACATTAGTTTGGTGTTGTTCATAAGGAGATGAATTCATGAGTTTTGTAGAGTCCAACTTCTTTGAAGTACTTGACTGGTGAGCAGATGGTTTAAGAAGCCCAAATAGATACAAATCAACACAAGCAGTAAAAACAAGAGACTCTGGTGCAGATTTTCAACCACATTAAGAAAATAGAAGAAGGCATAACCCAACTGTAATACATCAGTCCAAATCCAGTTGCTGCTTTTACAGAGATGTAACAAACCTTGGAATATCTACTATGATAAACATCATGAGGTGAACCTGGAAAACTCAGCTTTAAAAATCGAAGGTTTTTGGAAAGAGAAAACACAACAATTACAAGTAATGCTAAACATTCATGCATTTCTTGGCCACAAAATACTTCTTAAATAGAGACTCAAATACATACAAACACTCTTAATTCCAGAGGACTAGTCAGGCACAAATGGACCTATTGCAACTTGTGCTCAATTGCTTATGACTACATATACGTCCCGATCCCGAAACTTGCAACAAAACAACATGCAAAATATAAGCTTTGATTCGTCAAAACCTTACCCAACTACCCGAATTGGAATCACACGGAAGAGCGCCACTTTTCAATCTGTTGCTGAATATATATGACTAATCCGACATTTGATACGATCATGGCCCAAGTCTGTAAGGACCTTCACCCATGTAATGACCTTCCATGTAAAGGGCCGCGTTTTGGGGATGCAATCCATCCATCACCATAAACTGCATGTCTTCAGAAGGCTTCCAGTGCCTTTTTCTTTGGTTAATGAACCAGTTATTTATCTGCTTTTGGTCCAAGCCAGTCGATTCAGCCAGTGCAACCTTCTCCGATTCCTGAGCACCAAAGCCAGAGCAACAAAAAGGGGAAGATTGATTAAATATAATTAACTGTCACACTGAATGTTCATTCATATATCACGAGTTTTAGATCTTTGATCAAGCATCATGATTGAGATATTTATTGATGTTTTCAAAACATTAAGGTTTATTGCTGAAATTTGATGGTCTCAAATAGTTCAACTTATTTAAAAGGTGGTACGAGAATATGCATACCGATGGATATGGCCACTTGTAATGTAATTCCCACCAGCTGAGTAGCTTCTGGCGTGCATCTTTTGGCAGTTTTCCCTTCTTCTTTTTCTTGGAGAGCTCCTGCTTCAGACTGCTTAAATATCCACTATACTTCCTCAACAGGTGGTTTTTCAGTTCCCGATCCTCCGCTCGTGGATCTACCTCTGGGTGTTCAGTTTCACCAACACTATTATCTTGGTCTTCATCTGATGAACCATCACCCTCACACTTGTCTTCTTTAATATATAAAAGATCCAATCAGAAGAGTTGTGAAAATTATGAAAATATGCATGAACAAGCTATCGAGCGAAATGTGGTAGAAGTACATCATCATATAATGAATTTACATACAAATGGCAGCGATAAGATTAAATTTAAATCAAACTGTAATACCATAACCCATAATCCATGTAAGAGAACACACCCAACCCCCCCCCCCCCCCCCCCTCCCCTGACTATATGAGGGACTATATCAGCAAAACAGTTCATCCCCATTTGTCCAATTGTGATACGTTACTAGTTAGCTTGGTCACAGAAAATTTATCCCAACGGAATGATCTCGACGTCTGGGGGAAAAATATAGTTATCCGATGCTTAGTTTCCCATAAACTCAACATCAAATAAATAATTAATTTCAATAATGACTCCAACTTAAATACTTATACAACTATTCCCATGCAGGAGAATATACCTAATCTATCATAAAAATTTCAATATTTATATTACTTCAAATTATTTTTATGTTCTTTTGTTATAAGCCCAGGTCGCAAGGTCACAAGGCGATGCCGTTACACCAAGTCATGCAAGCCCATAACTTCTCCATAAAATTTTGTTGAAATGTGTGGACCGAGACCAACAAAAGATGAAAAGTTTTAAAACTGGGACTGCCTTTGAACTTAATATTACACTGAGACTGAAAGTGCTAAATGATATAATCTGATGACACTAAAACTGAGTCTCGACGAACGGTTCACTTGTTTGAGTTCATGATCTGAAAGCTATATCTTACTGAAATGCCTGCTACTACTAAACAATCGTGTATAGTTTTTATACGTAAATATCCTACTAACCGAAAGAATAAATAGTACGAGTACAAGTTTTAGAATCCAGAGAAATAATCAATAATTTCGACCAGTTAATTCAAGTTTAAAACCAAATGAAACTAAAAGAAAAGGCCATTTACTGGAAAAACATTGGAAGAAAGGGAGGTGAAATTTCTGTAATTGTTAAGAGCACTTAGTACCGTCTCTGTGATAAGACAGTCCAAATCCATATCTAAAACTTACAGAGCTTGTAAGGATAATTAAACCAGTCAGTTGTGCATAAAGCGACAAACAACTAGAAGTCGATGAAATTCTAAAAGACTCTCATACAAAATCCTACTACAGCCCAGGCAATGCATCAAATACAGAGCGAAAGATCATCAGAGACTCACAGAAAATGATAGTTGTTGGATACTACAGAAAAATGTGGAATCTTATAATTACCAGCATTTACACTATTTTAAACCTCACAATCATACTATAACTTGCAATACCTCCGCTTTTTATTCAGGAATATATAATTTGAAAATATGAAACCTTTCTCTCATTGAGGAACTCATGATCAGAAAGAATAATATGATCACTGGTAAGTTCCAGGGTTTTAAGCGAGCGATTTGTTTTAAAACGTGCAAGATATTTTAAGGATTGCCAACGTTTTTAACAAATCAAATGAAAGAATTTTACTTGCAAAAGTTACAAAGTTGTCATTCTTGAATAGATATTGTATTCTACAAAGACGGAAGCCCGTTTCCTAAACTACAATGTTTCTATATCGAACTTATTCTCAACAAGATTTAGAGATATATCAAGAAACTGATGTTTATGAACGGACAATCAACGAGTATATTACAATCTTGCACCTACCGTGATGATTGATTCAATGGAAAACTGCCTTATCAGACGAATCATGCAACGATAACGGAAGTACAATCAGATTAGAAGACATGATAATCAGGGTATATCACGATAATAAACACTATGACGACATTTGATACACCCCAGTTCTAACTAGACTCTTACGGCCACATACTATTACATGGTGGAATTCCTCATTCAGAAGTCATCTTTAATGTTCAACAACTTAAGAGCAAACACATTGATTTTCTTGAGAGAATACTTTTTAGATCAGAATTCATTGATCTTCACTAACACTTTCTTTGAGAGAGGAATGTGACACAATGATCGGAGGGATTCGGTAGAGACAATAAAGTCAAGCTAGAAATCGATAAACAAGTTCAGAAAGAAGCAAGTTGTTGAATGGTGTCAATAGTTGGTGCAATTACTTGCATGTTGTAGTGGAATTGTTTGTTTCTAAATGTGTCCCTGCGGGGTAGGTTTTTGATCAAACAGCATTAAATCTCGAGTCTTTACTATGTTGCGTTTTGTTGGTGTCTAACAACTACTAAATTTAAGCTGATGAAGTTAACAAAAGTTTGTAAGACATAAAAATGGATCATTTACACTCAATAATGAAATTTCTAAATTACTCCATAACAAAAATAAGCTACTTACCACTTAATATGGTTGCCCTTAAATAAGATATCAAATGATGGGAGTAACATTGTAGAAAAGGATAAGAAGTATGGAAGACCATTTAAAAACCAAAAAACAAATAACCCTCCATAAGCTTGTCTGATGTTTAAATTTCTTTAGAAAAAAAACAAATTTTATATGTTAACTTCATAAACATTACTTTTCTACAGAAACAGGTCATTTTTCACGTAAAAATCTACCAAAAACCAAAACAAAAGGTAAATGTGTCAATTTTCACACAAAACTTTACCCAAAATACGTTAAAATGCCAGTGTGTGCCGCACTAGCCAATCTAAGGGCCCCTTGACCAACTGCATTGCATCACAAAAGAGGCTATTTCCCAATTAAAAAGACACATGAAGAAGTTAACAATTAGAAGTATTACATGACACCAAATGACAAAAACTATGCAAAAGGAACAAGGGAAAATTATGTAGTAACTTAAAAGAGTCAGTTGTTAGTGATAAAAAAGAAATTATAACCTAAAAGACTCAACTAAAGGATTGATTTCCAACAAGCATCTGTGATGCACTAATAAGAGACAATACCAGACCACTCCTACCAAACTAAGAGAGATTGTCGGCAAAAGCTTCTAATACTTTGAATCTTTTATAGAGAGTTTCAAAGATGAGATATTAGTATTTCGCGCAAAAAAAAAAGAGAAG
The DNA here is from genome assembly GCA_946800315.1 of Misopates orontium. NCBI lineage: Eukaryota > Viridiplantae > Streptophyta > Magnoliopsida > Lamiales > Plantaginaceae > Misopates > Misopates orontium. Next base: position 26,945,418 of record OX326947.1, read on the forward strand.
AATACGAAACAAGGGACTCATTCAAAACTTTCACAAACTGGAAGACATTAGAATTAAATTTATTGTATTACATATATATTAAGATAATAATCCTAGTAAAACAACAGTTGCAACATATACTATATTTCCACAGGCTGCATGTGTATTATCTTTTTGGATATCTCAACATACCAAAAGTTACATATACTATGCCGAAAGTGATACAGAGATATTTGATAGGGATATATAAAAGACACAAGAGCAAAAAAATCAAGACACACGAAAACTATATGAAAAAATTTAAATAACAAATAGGAGAAGCCAAACATATATTTTATCATTTTTTTTTTAATTAGGAGAAGCCGAACATAAGAATGAATTAGTATAAAGAGAAACTGGTGTATGGTTATGGTACAGGCTATATGGGGTAGGACACTGATATGAACAGCATCCTATGATTCTAATTTTATTTTGAAGCCCAAAAGATATATAATTGGGAATGACAAAACATTTTTTTTGGTTCCATCTATATCAAGGTATGCAGGCATAAAACAAATCTTAGATTCAGCTTTCTACTGTTATGTACTGTACCAATGATGCAAGTCTTGTATATACATTGTATATATATATATATATATTACCATGTACACACATATACATATAATATATAATATATATAGAGAGAAAGAGAGTACTTCTGTGTTCGTGTGCGTATATATAAAATACATACATATATATAAGCAAAGTTACTACCAATAATAAAATCTGTACTAACTATAACGATGATTAATTAATAGAACCAAAGCAAAAGTTAAAACAAACGTGTGATTTCATGAGTATTGTTTATGCCTGGGCATGGACTTCGCATTTACTATTTAATTGCAAAATGGCGAACCAATGAATGAAAGATAGATTTATATATATATATATATAATAATAATGATATATCTGTTTACTACTATATAGTCTCGTGATTAGGGTTTTGCTTTGGCACTCGTGAGTTGGCGTTGGAAAATGATGGTGTCAGTCGGTCAAAGTTTTGTTCCCAGCAAGAAAAAGGATAGAGAGAGAGAGAGAGAGTGATGAATGAATGAAGTTCTGTGCAGAGAGACCTATGATCTATGATGTGGGGCCCATGCACATTCAAGTGTCAAAAAACCACACACACACGCACAGTCCTAAACTCTCAGTTTCAACTCTCAGTTTTGGTCTGAACAGGAAATAACAAGCCCCTTTGGTCACTGCACAACATGACTTGAATTAGGGCCTAAAATCAGATTGGAATTTAACTTCCTTCTGCTTGTTCTTTCCTTGTTAAGCAAAAGAGGACCTGAAAAAACGACTTTTCTCTCTCTCTACAAACACACACACAGACACACATGTATGTATTTATGTATATCAAAATATATATCTTAGCTAGGAAATTTAATTAATAATGTACGGACCAGAGTTGAAGATCCGGAGAGGACCAGTAGTGAGCATGTTGAGTTGAGTCTCGATCCGTCTCATGAAATCCATGGCTTCTTGTAACGGCCTCGTCAGCTCCTCTCTATACTTCACCAGCATATCATAGTAAGCCTCCTGCATTAATAACAATAATAATTCAAATTCATCAGATCCAATATTATTATTAATAATACATACATACACATAAATTGTTGCCTAAATAATATTCTTCCATATACTAACTAATTAGAAGACATCCTTATACCATGAACTGATCAAGCTCTGGATCTTTGGTAACATCTCTGGTCCCCACCGAAGCCCGCTGCCTCGCCTCGAACTCTCGCCGCACAGCCGTAAGCCGTGCCACAACCTCCGGAGGAGCTCCCACCTGCGTCATCGCCACAATTAACTAATTTACACATCACTACCCACAACAACTTCACTTGGAACAACTTCACTTGGAAATTGACAAAGAGTAGTATAACCACAATAGCATAAAACATCATTATAAGAACTATATAACCTTTTGACAATCCATATAAGCTTCTAAGAGGTTGGAATACTGAGGATGAGCTATGATCTTAGCTTTGATAGCATCAACTTCAGCATCATCACCGCAATTCTGATCATTTTCTATGGCCGATCTGATAACAGAAGGGTAGTGGAAAGTCCTACCATTCGCGTAAGAGACTAATCCAGCCTCAGTTTTAACAGCCTGATGCTGCTGACCGTCGTAACAAGAATCGGTGGAGTGAAGATGGAAGTTGTTAATTCCACTTCTTGTGTAAACAGAAGAACTTGGTGCAAGAACTGGACCACCACCGTACAGAAAACTAGCACCTTTTGAATTTGTGTTCTCGTTCATCTGATGCTGGTTGTGGTATTCTTCCATTTTGATATTCGAAAAAACAAGCACAACCCTAAAATTTATGTTGCTGGAAAATCAAAACCCTAGAGATGAAAATATATATATATATATATATATATATAAAGAAAACTAATTATGAGGTTGGTTTTGTTCTCTCTTTGAGGAGTGAAGCTTCAGCATCTATGTAATAACTATAATATTAATAATAATAATAAGTAAGAAAAAATGAAAATTTTGGGACTCAGAATTTCACATGGGTGGGGTGGTTGCGTGAGAGGGTAAGGAAGGCTATTGGCCGGAGAAACAGCAGCGACGACAATATGTGTGTGTGTGTGTGACAAGACGTTCTTTCTTGAAGAATAAAGAATAGTATATTTATAACACATTATTAATCTGTGAAAGAAAAAGAAAGCATCACTACTTGACAACTGAACCAGTTACATTTTTCTACTGCATTCCATCTTTTTCTCATTAACTTATTATTTTATTTTCTTTTCATCAACCCTTTTCACCTTTACACTGTTCCTTTTACTTTCTCCCTATTGCAACTCCAATCATATAATCTTACCCTATAGCAAATTCAGATAAGTCTAAATCAGTAGTGGGTGTTTAAAAAACTCTTACAAGATTTTAGAACTTATTGTTAAATTACACTTTTAGAGTATTTAATTAATAGGCTAAAATCATACATATGAGTTTTTTAGTTAAAGAAAGGATAACAATATTGTTAGGGTTATGGAGTGTGAATTGTCTAGAAATTGCAAAGTTTAGATTGTGTTTGAAGTCTTTCTCTTAGCGTTTTCACTGAGACGTTGAGGTAGGTTCAGAGAATTTTGGGCTTCAGTGTCTCAGATATGGACTGTTTGGAGTTTGTTTTCCAAGCATTTTGGTAAAGTGAGATGAGCAAAACCGTTTGGAGTTGCTTTTTAGTGTATTTTCCAATGCAATTGTAGGATGTAAACCTCACATTTTATTGTACTTTGTCTGTGCGTTGTCTAATCAATAGCGTTCATACTTTTACAACAATACATTTTTATTTGTATGGAGAGTTTATCAACTCACATCTTGATCAATTCTTTCATTGTGTTGATAAGTGATTATTAAAAGAATAACATTAAGTGTATTAAACTTTGTGTTATAATTTAGTTTTGTTTCTTTTATTTTTTATATAGTGGATTTTATTTTAAATCAAGTGTATCAAATGATTTCATAAAAAATATTGGTTATATTGATCATAAGTTTTAGAAAAGCACTTTAAGCTATACTTTATTCAAACATAATTTTAGATTCTTGCTTTCATATATATGCTTATATGTTAAAAGTAGTTTTATATTTAGTCAACATCTGCATCTACTTAAAATTATAATATTTGTTCTTATTTTTTGTGATGATATACTTTAGCATACAACGTAAATTCAATGTCTTTTTGTACCGATGTAAGTAGAGACATATTATCTTTTATTTTATTAATAATTACTGATACACTTTTAATTTGACAACGATATTATGGTGTATAACCAACTATTCTTTATTAATTATAATGAAAGTAATCAATATAGCACTTGGATATGAATTGAGACCCTCAAAACTTCAAAACCTCACTTGGATCGATCTTATAAGCTGATGTCACATATTTTAAGTTGACAATTAGGGTATCGTATCAACCCTTAGATGCCGAAGTCGACCTGGTTCATACCAATTTAAAAGAAAAAATAAATAAATTGTGGAAAGAAATGAATAGGGCAATCTGTTAGGTTATCATTCAGGGTTTGAAAAGAGAGTGAATAGTCAAAATATCACTATCACAAATAATAAAGTCGAAATAAAATCGTGAATAAAGTAATTTCTAGTCTATCACTCTTTTGCTACTTAGAATGCCACTTGGTCAAATATTCTATCATTTCTTTCTTTAAACCATCATTTTTTTTTAAGTTTACATTTTAGGTTCTACCTCAAATAACACTCTTCCTGCTCAAATTTCTTATTCAAGCCTCCAAATTCTTTTTTGCAATGGAGAATTACACAAACTATTCCTGAACAGTGGGTGAATTACGCAACCCACCCATCATCTTTGAGAAATTACACAAACTACCCTTATTTTATGTTTGGCATTACTGTTACCCTTATGGTGTTAAAACTAACGGGAAAAGAAAAAGGCATCAAAAAATTTACTTGAACTTCCAAAACTACCCTACAATAATTTATCCTTTATATATATATATATGTATATATATATATATGTATATATATGTATATGTATATATATGTATATGTATATATTCATTTCAAAATTGTAAAAAGAAAACAAAAAGAAACTTTATGAAATTTTCCCGATTCAAAATTTAGAAAGAACCAAAAGAACTTTAACTGAAATTTACTTATTCACGTTTTGTTATTTAATAACTTTATTAAGTTTTTAAAAATACTTTTAAAGGATTTTTTTTTTTATTTTCTTCTGTTACAATTAACAACAAGAAAATAAAAAGATGTAAAAAAATGGCAGAAATGCAATTTCTGCCCACAAACTTTGGTCATTTTCCACTTTTGCCCTGTATCTTTTTGGGCCGTGATTTTACCCAGTAAATTTCAATTTTCGCTGCAAAATATGCACCATCGGGTTGTAAACGGGTTTTTTGCCTACGTGGACACCACCGTGTTGTGTCACTAGTCTAGGTAGGAAAAACGCGATGCCACGTGTAATTATTCACACCTAAACCCGTTTATACCAAAAATTGCAGAAATTACAATATTATCTCTTGCGGCGCGAACAGGAAAAAGGAGGATATGCCACAATGATCAAATTATTTTAAATATGTACATAAATGCTTGTGCTAATCGGTTTTCAACAAAAATCATGAATCATTGTGCATTTGATGTACTTAATATACCGTAATAAAACCAATTTGGTGATTGTTTCTCAAATATATCTATGTTTCTAACTTGTGACCTTTTACTTTTTGGTGGGTAAATTGGGAGTGAAAAATCTACAGTTAGTTGGCCGAGATATAATTTCTCAGCTCGATTGACAACAATGGACTCGTTAACAAAATTGTTAATAATTTTTTATTGTTTAATAAAGTGCAGCTAGCTTTTGCTAATTATTGATTGTTCCACACATTTGGGGAATTGATTTGTCACGAATTTATGCAAGTTTGATTGTCTATTGCATATTTGAACGTGTTACCTCACACAATGATCACATAAAACAAAGACCTCAAGTTCTCAAACGTAAAAAAATTAACTAAACTCATGAAAAGCAGCAATCCATCATCAATCTACTCCTATGAACCTTGAACAACGATGACTTTTAGCTGTGCATTATGTCAATAAGGGACATGCAAAAATTTATCATTCGTTGTTCAATAGCTCTTACATTAAAGTAAATAACTAAGAAAGCAGTAAATCTAATTCAGAATAGAAAATAAAAGTGTTTATTGAGCGTTTGTTTTTAACCTAACCTCTACTATTCTATGACCTCCGATCACTATTTTTCAGATATGAATTGAGAGTCTGTTCAAGGCTTTTATTGACGCTTGAGGATTTCAAATGACGGTACTACAATGTCGGCCGCATCATCACCTGGTGTCAAAGGCTACCCGTCGCGCCCCAAGCGCCGAGCCGTTGACAAGGATTGAAGGCCGCTCGTCGGGCCGCCCCGCCGAGCGTGTATTTTGCGTACAAGATGGTGTCAAGAGTTTATTGAAGATTGAAAGAGACAACATAGTGTAGGCTTTTATTGCTTTGCTAGGATAGAGTTAGATTGCTGTTTAGCTAGAGTTGTAAGGGGTGTCTTGCTGGCACTACCATTTTCTTTTTTAAGTATACTATAGGGGGGAACAGGTAGTTGAGAAATCTAATATTGTAATCAAGCTTTGTTAGCTCATATCCTCCTATCCGGTTGTAATAATTACATTGTTGTGAAATGGACATGAATATTACTTATCTCGCTGTGCCTCTAAAACGTTGTTGAGACGTGAGTGCGACACACAGCACACGAGCAAGGCGGAAGTAGCGACTACCTGCGCTACTAGCCGCACGGTGCCCCTTTTCAGTTAAAATCAAATGTTGCCCCGTGACAGGTGGTATCAGAGCCTCGGCTCGTGATCCATCGGGTTGAGGCGATGTCAGAAGAACATAACTTGTCGGTTACAGATATGCCCTACGAGGCTGGCGAGGCGGGTTGGCAGAACCCGTCGAACAAATTGAGGATAGAGACTCTGGAGGACGCAAACCTCAGAGTGAACAACACCATCGGAATCTTGGAGGACAAGGTTGATGGCATGGAACACGAGATACAAGATCTCAAGTTCCAGTTGGAGGAGAGTCGGGAGGTATGCAAGGCATTCGCCGACGCATTGGGGGCAAACAGCACTACTGACCTCCAGCGCGAGATGGAAGCTATGTCCATTCAGATTGGGCTACTTCAGCGCGCAGTGAGCAATGTTCCAACCGTGGCCTACGATCCGGCCCCAAGAGTGCAGGTGTCGGAACCCCGAGCCTACGAGGGGGCTCGGGATGCGAAGGAAGTAGAGAACTTCATCTTCGACATGGAGCAGTACTTTCTAGCGGCTAACCTGGTGGATGATGCCAGGATGGTAGCCACGGCCACAACATACTTGGCGGGGATGCCAAGCTTTGGTGGCGAATGAAGTACGCGGATATCCAGGCGGGACGAGTCCGCCTCGACACATGGGTTGAATTGCGCGAGGCCATTCGGCAACAATTTTTCCCCGAGAATGTTGAGTACAATGCTAGGCGAGCATTGCGGGAGTTGAAACATACCGGATCGATACGGGATTATGTCAAGGCCGTGTCGGCCCACATGCTGAACATCCGAGACATGTCTGAGAAGGACAAGATGTTCGCCTTCTTGGAAGGACTGAAGCCGTGGGCGAGACTGGAACTACGACGCCAACGTGTGAGCGATCTGAGCTCAGCGATGGGTACCGCGGAGTGTTTGACCGACTATCAGGGTCGGGAGCGAAGGGAATCTCGTCTAGCCCCGACAAACATACCGCCATGGAGTGGAATGGGAAGACCGGCCCCGTCATTTACGGGAAGAAGTGGGGGAGAACGCCCGGCCTACAGTCAAGGGAGCTCGAACAGGGGCAAACCCCCGACTGATGGAAAGGCGGGTGTGTCTTCGCTCAAGAAGGGATGTTTCTTGTGCGATGGGCCGCACATGATCAAAGACTGTCCGAGGAAACAACTGCTGAATGCGTTGTCTAACTGGCAACAAAGCAAGGCGACCTCGACGAAAGGGAGCCAACTGTCCTTGGACAACAAGGAGATCGAATCAGAACCGGGCGACGAGGGCTCGCAGGATCTGGACAACCTTGGGGCGATCTCCCATTGGTGCAACACTATTTCGCATCAAGGTGGGGAGAAGCCGAGGAAACGGAATGTATTAGCGCTGGTCGAGGACAACACAGGGAAGAGTGTTGGGCCTCGAAGGCGTAGGGGACTCATGTTTGTGGACATGAAAATTAACGGGAGGCTAGTGCGTGCCATGATCGACAGTGGTGCCTCCCACAACTACATATCAAGCGCCGAAGTTGCGAGACTTGGGCTTGTTATAGAGAAAGGAGTCGAAAGGGTGAAAGCAATCAACTCACCCGCCCAACCTGTAGCAGGCGTGGCCAAATCAGTGTTGCTGAATGTGGGGCCGTTTGAAGGACGGACCACACTGTCCGTGGTGATAATGGACGATTTCAGGCTTATCCTTGGGCTTGACTTTCTGAGGGACACGAGGACCGCAGTATTGGCGTATGCGGATGTATTACTGATGTTGGGAGACAAGCCATGTGTCATCCCGACGATGAGCCCGATAGAGAGAGGGAAGAACCTCTCTGCAATGCAATTTAGCAAAGGATGCAAGCGCAACGATGTGTCATTCTTGTGCACCCTTCGCTTGGAGGAAATCGAAGAAACCACGGGCCCGATTCCGAAAACAGTAAAGGGACTGTTAGAGGAATTTGAGGACGTGATGCCAGATGAGCTACCGAAGAGACTGCCGCCCAAGCGGGCAATCGACCATGAGATAGAGTTGGTGCCGGGTACGAAGCCGCCGGCCCGGACCCCTGATCGAATGTCGCAACCCGAGCTTGTAGAACTAAGGAGACAGTTGAAGGAAATGTTGGAGAATGGGATAGTTCAACCTGTTAAGTCGCCTTATCGAGCTCCGGTCCTTTTTCAGAAGAAGGCGGATGGCTCCCTGCGGATGTGCTGCGACTATCGGGCCCTGAACAAAATCACAGTGAAGAATCGATATCCCATTCCTCTGGTTGGGGGTTGCTTTGATCGACTGAGTCGAGCAACGTACTTCACCAAAATAGGTCTGCGATCGGGGTATTGGCAGGTGCGGATCAAGGAGGGAGACGAAGGAAAGACGACGGTGGTCATGAGGTATGGGGCATTCGAATTTCTGGTTATGCCATTTGGGCTGACTAACGCCCCCGCTACCTTCAGCACTCTTATGAATCAGGTATTGCGTGGATTCCTGGACGAGTTTGTGGTCTACCTTGACGACATAGTGATCTACAGTGAAACATTGGGTTAGCACGTGGAACACTTGCGGAAGGTGTTTTCGAGGTTGCGCGAGAATAAGCTTTATGTGAAGTTGTCGAAGTGCTCATTCGCGCAACCAAAGATTAGCTTTCTGGGACACATTATTGAGCATTGTCGGATCAGGATGGATCCGAAGAAGATACAGGCTATTGAAGAGTGGCAGCCACCAATCGATGTGTCCGGTTTGCGATCGTTTCTTGGGTTGGCCAACTACTATAGGAGATTCGTGGAGAGGTATTCGGAGATCGCTAGACCTCTCACGAACTTGCTTAGGCAAGCGGAGGCGTGGGAGTGGTCTACTCTCTGCCAGACAACATTTGAGGAACTGAAGCGGGCTATCACTTCCAACCCCATTTTGGCCCTGCCTGACATGAACAAACCTTTCGAAGTGCAGACAGACGCATCTGACTTCGCATTGGGGGGAGTGTTGGTTCAGGGAGGTCATCCGGTAGCATTTGAGAGCCGGAAGTTTAAGGATGCAGAGACGAGATACTCAGTGCACGAGAAAGAATTACTTGCAGTAGTCCACTGCCTCAGGGTATGGAGGCATTATCTACTGGGTTGCCCTTTTGTGGTGAAGACGGACAACACGGCCGTAAGCCACTTTCTGACGCAACCAAACTTAACGGGAAAGCAAGCCAGGTGGCAGGAATTGCTATCAGAATTTAACTTCACGTTAGAGTACCGTGCAGGCTCTAACAATCAGGTGGGAGATGCACTAAGCCGGAAGGCTGAACTGAATAGTGGAGGAAAGGTAGCCGCTCTGGCAGCGAGCGATGTTACCACCACTGTGAGAGAAAAGATTTTGGAGTTCCTTCCTAGCGACCCAGCGGCACAGATTTTGATCAACCTGGTCGAGCAAGGCAAGGCTCGGCAGTTTTGGGTCGAGGATGGATTACTGAAGACCAAGGGAAATCGTCTCTATGTTCCGAAAGGCGGGGACCTGAGGAAGTTTTTGTTAGCCGAGTGTCACGACACGATGTGGGCGGGACACCCAGGCGAGGAACGCACGTTGGCTCTGGTGCAGAGGGCGTATTATTGGCCCAAGATGAGCGACGATGTCGATACCTATGTTCGCACCTGTTTGGTCTGTCAGCAGGATAAGCCAGACCGTAAGAAGAAAGCGGGCTTGCTACAGCCGCTTTTGATACCTAGAAGACCTTGGGAGAGTGTGTCGATGGACTTCATCACTGGGCTGCCGCAAGTGGGAGACTTGGGGACAATCTTTGTAGTGATCGACCGCTTTTCCAAATACGCTACATTCATCGCAGCACCCAAGTATGTTTCGGTGGAAGGGACGGCTCATCTCTTCTTCAAGTACATTGTAAAATATTGGGGATTGCCGAAAGACATTATCAGTGACCGTGATTCCAGGTTCACTGGAGTGTTTTGGACCGAGTTATTCAGACTGCTTGGCTCCAAATTGAACATGAGCTCAAGTTATCATCCACAATCCGACGGCCAAACAGAGCGCTTCGATTCTATGTTGGAGGAGTACCTTCGACACTTTGGGCTTGGCTCTCAGACGGAATGGGTGAAGCTTTTGGATGTTGCTCAATTATGCTTCAACGCTCAGAAGAGTTCTTCTACCAACAGGAGCCCTTTTGAGATTGTAAATGGCAGCAACCGCTCCTCCCTCACACGATTGATACCGACCAGGGTGTAAGATCTCCTCTCGCACGGGAATTCTCGACGGAATGGAAGCGTAATGTGGACATTGCTCGAGCACTTTTGGAGAAAGCACAAAAGCGGATAAAAAAGCATGCTGATGAAAACCGCCGCTTTGTCGAGTACAATGTGGGGGATCTAGTGATGGTGAAGGTCCCGGACCCGCGATTATCAAAGGCATCAAGGGGGAAAGATTCTCGGTTGATGCAGAAATATATCGGACCTTGTTCCATTACCAAGCGTGTCGGGAAGGTGGCCTACCGGGTTGAGTTACCTTCCTCGTGCAAGTACCATAATGTCCTTCATGTAAGTTTGCTAAAGCCTTATTCTGCAGATATGGAGGACCCCTCACGGAACATACCGGGCCGCCCCGAGTTCCAGCTGAAGAACACGAAGAAGAAGACGGTGGAAGCCATACTCAATCACCGAGTCGCGCAGACCAACAAAGGTGACCATGATGAATACTTGGTGAAGTGGAATGGCTGCAGCAGTGGGGAGAATACTTGGGAGCGGGTGACGAACCTTAAGGCGTTCAAACATCTCATTGATTTGTACAATGCATCCAGAGCGTCGGGGACGTCGCTATCTCAAGTGGGGGAGAATGTCAAAGGCTACCCGTCGCGCCCCAAGCGCCGAGCTGTTGACAAGGATTGAAGGCCGCTCGTCGGGCCGCCCCACCGAGCGTGTATTTTGCGTACAAGATGGTGCCAAGAGTTTATTGAAGATTGAAAGAGACAACATAGTGTAGGCTTTTATTGCTTTGCTAGGATAGAGTTAGATTGCTGTTTAGCTAGAGTTGTAAGGGGTGTCTTGTTGGCACTACCATTTTCTTTTTTAAGTATACTATAGGGGGAACAGGTAGTTGAGAAATCTAATATTGTAATCAAGCTTTGTTAGCTCATATCCTCCTATCCGGTTGTAATATTTACATTGTTGTGAAATGGACATGAATATTACTTATCTCGTTGTGCCTCTAAAACGTTGTTGAGACGTGAGTGCGACACACAGCACACGAGCAAGGCGGAAGTAGCGACTACCTGCGCTACTAGCCGCACGGTGCCCCTTTTCAGTTAAAATCAATGGTTGCCCCGTGGCACCTGGTCAGGTCAACAATAGTCAGGGTTGTCTTTTGTAGAGGTGGCGTTGGTAATTAATGTCGAGGTGACGTTGTCCATGTAGGTCTTCTTTGGCATGGGCAATATTGTAGTTGCTCTATCTCTGTGTGCTTGGAGTTGTTAACGCTAGGCTGGTATGGTCACTCTTAGCATTGCAAAAGTTGTACTTGGCATGATCACACCGTGCTTTTTCTAGCTTCTTCATCGACCCTTTTTTTCACTCGTTTTAACTTCTAGTTAGCTCAATGGTCTCATTTTGCCTCAAATTTCATGCTTTATTCGTTTACTATTCATTATTGACTCTACAATTAGAAAATAGAAAAAAAAAACTTAAAGGACACAAAAATACACAAAAGCTTAGATAAAAGTTAGTACATAAGCATTCTAAAAGAATAATTTGGACATTCATCATACCTATAATAAGTATTTTGATTAAATATTGAGCAACAAGATCTGAATTTATTTTTGAAAAAACAAACTTTCAACGACAATAAATGGATTTTGTCCATTGAATCGACCTTTTTTTAAGTGATAGGTGATGAAGAACTATGCCCAGTTTGGATGTATTTTCACCAGTTTGGTTCTCTCAATTTTTATTTGGATGTTTTGAAAATTATCTTGAAAAATGTGAAACATTTAGAATAACGTTCGGATTTAATTTCAAAATAATTTACGTATGTGAAAGAAGTGGAATATGATTTGGAAGTAGTTGTAGTGTTAGAGCTTTAGGTAGAAAAATAGGTATATAGGCATCAAATCAATTTATGTGGATGTATGTAGAAATAATATAATAATCAATAATCATTGTTTGATGATTTTTTTTGGATGAAAGCCATTGTTTGATGATTGAGAGCAGTTGACATGATTGTTTGATGAGTGAAATGAAGATATATTAATGGAATAAATAGGTATATATGCATCAAATCAATATTAAGTATGGTTGAACACTTTTATTAATTGGGCAAAATGTTTTTCGCAACTGAAATTTCCAAATTGATTCCAAACTAACTTGCACCTGTGAAACTTTAAAACTATGAAGAATCGAACAATCCGATAAAAAATATGAAAAACTATATGAAAGAATCAAAAGATTCCATCATGTATATATTGAATGATTAAGAGCGTTTACAGAGAGATTCTAATCAAAAAAATTGAGCTAAAAGAAAGTGATTAACTAACTAAACTAATCTAGCTTATATAGGGGAGGGAAATGTAACAAACCTTTCCATAAGTGGGAAGGATAAGCTAACGGTTCTCAACTGAATTACAAATTGTTTCAAAAAATAGAAACAAATACAAAAATGAAATATATGAAATGTATAACTTAAGATCACCTCAAGAGGAGCATGAATATCATGAATGCCCATCTTGGAGATGATTTTGTTGAATGGCTGGAGAGATAATGGCTTTGTCAACACATCTGCCACTTGATGTTCATTTGAAATGTGAACAACTTTGATCAAGCCTTCATGCACCTTTTCTCTTACAAAAAAACAGTCAATTTGAATGTGTTTTGTTCTCTCATGTTGTACTGGATTGCTTGCTATGCAGAATGCACTTTTATTGTCTGTAAAACTCAGTGGAGTTTTGATCTGAGGAAGGCAGAGATCTTTTAGCAGTTGAGTTAACCATATAACTTCACAGGTTGTGGTTGCTACTGCTTTGTATTCTGCTTTTGTTGACGACATGCTTACCGTTGGTTGTTTCTTGGCTTTCCAAGACACCAATGAATGTCCAATGTAAATTGCATAGCCAGTTACACTTCTTCTAGTGTCTATACATGCAGCCCAATCACTGTCACCGAATGCTTTTAGGTGTATTTCATTATGTGCAGGGTAGAATACTCCTTTTCCAGGGCTTGATTTGATGTATCTGAGGATCCTTTGAGCAGCAACTAGATGAGACACAGTAGGTTTTGACATAAACTGAGTGAGGCATTGAATGTTGTAGTTTAGATCAGGTCTTGTGATTGTGAGATACATCAATCTTCCTACTAGACGTCTGTACATTGTTGCATCTTCTAGGTAAGGTGGATCTTCAGCCTTGAGTTTTGAGGTAGAATCCATTGGAGTATGACTTGGTTTGCAACCCAAGTAACCAGATTCAGACAGTATGTCAAGGGCATACTTCCTTTGACATAGAAAAAGTCTAGCTTTGCTTTGAGCTACTTCTATTCCAAGTATGTATTTGAGCTCTCCAAGGTCTTTAATTGTGAACTTTTTATCCAAGTGATCTTTGAGATTGATATTTCTTGCAAGTAATTTCCTGTTAGTATAATATCATCTACATAGATACACAGTGTTGTGAAAGATGAATTAGTTTGCTTAGTGAATAAAGAACAATCAGAAATAGATTGAGAATAACCATAGGCGATTAAACAAGCGGTTAGTTTGTTATACCACTGTCTACTAGCTTGTTTGAGACCATAAAGGCTCTTTTTAAGTAAGCAAACCCTCTTGCCTTTAGGTAAACAATAACCTAGAGGTGATTCCATATAAATTTCCTCCTCTGAATCTCCATGGAGGAATGCATTGTTTACATCTAGTTGATGTAAGAACCAGTTCTTAGAAGCAGCAAGAGCTAGAAGTACTTTGACAGTAGTTAGTTTAGCTACAGGGGAGAAGGTGTCAAAATAGTCTAATCCTTCTTCTTGTGTATATCCTTTTGCAACTAATCGAGCCTTGTATCTTTCTATACTCCCATCAGCTTTTCAATTTAATTTTGTAAACCCATTTACATCCAATACAGTTATGATGCGGAGGCAAGTCAGTAAGAACCCAAGTTTGTGTCTTTTATAGTGCATCTAGCTCCTATTGCATGACTAATTACCATTCTGGAGACTTACTAGCTTCAGTATATGAAATAGGTTCAACATTCTGAGTAATAATAGCAGTAAAGGCTTTATATTTAGAGCCAAGTCTATCTAGAGAAATATAAGATTATATAGAATGCCTGAGAGTAAAGTTTATAAAAGTATTTGCTTTGTGAAGAGATGGTGGAAGTTTAGAATCATAGTTCTGTAAATATGTAGGAGGATTAACATGTCTAGTGGACTTTCTCAAAGTAACTTGATTATCAGGAAAAACTACCAACTGATCATTAGAATTTGACAAAACATCATTTTCATTGAGATTTTGAACTTGATCAGTATTAACATCAATATTATCTGTAAAAGGTAAAGGATTAGAGTTACTGATATTGTCCTCATGTTGACTAGAGCTGGTTGTAAATTCTGTTATGTCCATAGGATATTGTGGTTCTGGAGTGTGAACTTGCAACTCATCCATAGGTTGAAGGAAATCATCTTGAATATCCCCTGGATCAACAAGAACTCTTGGTAAGTTAATGAATGGCTCTGTGCATATTCTAGGAACATTTGTATGCACAGAAGAGTGAGATATATCAGTAGCGTCCATCTTGAAAGGAAACTCTGTTTCATAAAAAACAACATTCCTTGATATTAGAATCTTAGAAGTGACAAGATTAAGCAAAATATATCCTTTGGTGCCAAGTGGATAGCCTACGGAAGCACATTTTTATGCTCTTGCATCAAATTTGTGTTTGTGAGCAGCTAAACTAGAAGCATATGATAGACATCCAAACACTTTGATAGAAGAATAGTCAGGTGACTTGTTATAAAGTCTTTCAAATGGAGTTTTGTTATCAATTACATGTGAAGGAAGTCTATTACTGATAAATGCAGCAGCTGCAATACAGTATGTCCAATATTTAATAGGTATATTGGATTGAAATTTTAGTGATCTTGCAACCTGCAAAATATGTTGATGCTTGCGCTCAACTAGTCCATTTTGTTGAGGGGACTCAACACAGCTTGTCTGATGTATAACTCCATTAGAACCATAAAAATCTTTCATAAGAAATTAAGTGTCATTATCAAATCTTAGCACTTTTATTTTTAAAGAAAACTGTGTTGAAACCATTTTACAGAAGTGAATTATATGATTTTGCACCTCAGATTTTGCTTTTAAAAAATATATCCATGTGCAACTTGTGTAGTCATCAACTATGGTAAGAAAAAACCTTGAACCATCATGAGCAGGGGTAGCAAAAGGACCCCATATATCACAGTGAATATGATCAAAAGCAGCTAAAGATTCACTATTGCTTATAGGAAAAGTTAATTGTTTTTGCTTTGCTAAATGACAAGTATCACAGGCAATAGGATGATTATCTTTATTTATTGATATGTCAGGAATACAAGAGAGCTTCTTATATGAAGCATGACCTAGCCTAGCATGCCATATCAGCTTATCTGTTGCAACAGAATTACACTTAGGAGTAGCAGATTTATTACAAACAATAGGAAATATGTTGTCTAGTATGTAAAGACCATCATGCTCATTAGTAAAACCAGTCGTCTTCTTCGTGACTGTGTCCTGTAATACACAGATGTTAGACAAAAAACACAGTACGATATTACAAAATTTTGTAAGTTTAGATACATAAATTAAGTTGAAAGTTAAGTCTTTTACATATTAAGCATCTTTAAGCATGAAACCATTGTTCAGAGTAACATCTTGAGATAAAGTGGCTGTAGCAAGATTAGAAGTAGGCAATGATATAAGAATGTTTATGTTTTCAGCATGTGATTGAAACCATCTTGGATCACATAGCATGTGATCTGTTGCACCTGAATCTAGACTCCACAACTTTCCTACTGGATCTTTAAAATAATTCAAAGCTACTGATGTCAAAACATATTTGTCAACTTCTGAATTTAAAGCTATTCAAGAAAAAATATGTTTACCAACTGTTGATGTAGCAATAAAGGTTGTGCAGACTGTGGAGCAGTGGACTGATTGGTCTTGTTGTTCTTGAATGCTAAGAACTGCTCAAAGAGTGCCTGATTATCCTCAGGAGTTTCTTGTTCTTTAAGCTTGTCTTCAGCAGATACCATGTTTGTTGAATGTGGAGTCCATTTTCCTGTGGGTCCTTCCCAACCTGGAGGATATCCAATGATCTGAAAGCACCTATCCATTGTATGATCAGTAAATCCACAGTGTGTACACTTAAGCTTCTTCTTGTCTTTGTTAGCTCCATTCTTACAAAACTTGTTCTGGGATGGCTAGTAATGAGTCGTATTACTTCCATCTTGAGTGGTTTTGGCTCTTGTGAACATAGTTAGAGGGTCAGAAAGATGAGTAGAAGCTTGCAAATACCTCTGACTTTCTTCTTGTAAAACCAGAGAGTAAATCTTGGACAAAGATGGTAAAGGTGAGTTTAGTAGAATCTGGCTTCTCAAAGCAGCATATGATTCATTCAATCCAATCAGGAATAACAGCACATAATCAGCTTCTTGCACCTCAACCATGTTTTCATTCATACCACAGATACACAATCCACAAGAACAAGCAATCACAGGCCTGTTGTTGATATATTCATCCCATAAACACCTAAATGTGTTATAGTACACAATAACAGTTTGTGAACCTTGTGATATTGTAGCCAAAGATCTCTTCAAATGGAACACCCTTGAGCCATCTGCTCTACTATATCTTGTTCTCAACTCATCACAAACATCAAGAGATGTTTTAAAATACAGCAAACTATATCGAATATCTTTACTCACAGAATTTAATAACCAAGATCTCACAAGATTATCAGCTCTAATCCAAGTTGTTCTTGTGAAAGCATCAGTTTCAGGTGGAATAGGCAATGTTCCATCTATAAAAGTAATCTTATTCCTTATAGTAAGGGCCATATCAACACTCTGAGTCCATCATGAGATGTAGTTATCTCCATTCAAAACATCACCAACAATCACAGATCCTTAAAAATCATGTGATCCTAAGAAATAAACCGAAGTAGAATCTTCAATAGGGTTTCTAATACTCATATTGTGATTTGTATCAAAAACAACCGATCAAAATCAAATTCAACCGATCAAATCACACAAAATGAACAGATCTAACAAATCAACCAACACAGAGACAACAATCGGTGCAAAACAGAGAATTACGCACAAATTACGATCGAATCAATCAATCGTACGCGATTATAGAACAAAAACAACAGTAAATGCAGCGGAATTTCAGAATCGCAACTCAGTGAATGATACCATATGAAGAATCGAACGATCCGATCAAAAATATGTAAAACTATACGAAAGAATCAAAAGATTCCATCATGTATGTATTGAATGATTGAGAGCGTTTATAGAGAGATTCTAATCAGAAAAATGGAACTAAAACAAAGTGATTAACTAACTAAACTAATCTAGCTTATATAGGGGAGGGAAATGTAACAAACCTTTCCATAAGTGGAAAGGATAAGCTAACGGTTCTCAACTGAATTACAAGTTGTTTCCAAAAATAGAAATAAATACAAAAATGAAATATATGAAATGTATAACTTAAGAGAAACCTGCGGGAGAAAATGGATACAATCAAGATCTTAGTGTTGCAAACAAGTTACTATTTTTTTTTGAGAACACAAGTTACTATTAAGTTTAAGCAAAACCAAGATATCTGGAAAAACAATATAATCTACATTTTGGAATAATGTGACTTAAAAATTATGTAAAACGTTACAAACGTCTATCTATAAAATTATCCGAAGTTAAGCGAGCGTTCAGATGTGTTTTGTTTAATTATGAAGAGGTCACTACAAACAAATCCACTTTGCACGAATTTCATTAATAATGAAAGCTAGAAATTGCCAAAGAAAGGTTCAGTTCAAATCCAAAATTTGCTAGAAATTGTTTCATATTCTTTACCAATTACCAGTACATTATTACGTATCAATTTATTAATTTGATTTCGTAATTTCACAAATTCATACGCATTAATTGTGTTGCAATTTACAAATATAATCATATTACCCTTTTAATAAAAAACGTTTTTGCAACTCTTGCAAAGGACACCGCAAATATGGCAGCATATTCAACGGAAAACAGTGAAAAGTTAGCTGGTAAGAATTGATGCTCGAGTCATCTATGAAATTGCGTTGACAGAATCAAAGCATTGCAGAATAGTCACGTGCACAAGCATGTATAATTCAAAATGGAGATAAAAGGAAGAAACATCTGTGTGTGCGTCATTTCACGTTTAACTCTGTAAAGAGAGACCAGAATGACATTTTATGGCTGTGTGGGCTTCTCAAAACAATAGCTGGCGGCTAATTAGAACATCACCGCTCGTCCAAGAGGAAGCAACATTCATTACGTACTGCGAAGAAGTGTACTAAGTTTTGTAGTTGTTATGCGACGTGACACTCGTGGGATTTACAGTATCTTGCCTGCTGAATAGACTGGATCATGGGATGGGGATGTGACAAACATATGGGTAATTTTTTTATATTTTTGCTTTGAGGTTCAAAGTATTACATAAAATTGTTACAGTTTAATCATATGACTAAAAGATACTAAGCATGTTGTAATGTTATATTGGTCGAATTTAAAGTGTTCATGGTATTTTACGCTTGTATTATGATGAATAGCAGTGTTTTCAGAACCGGACCGGTCATCGAACCGGCCGCCTCACTGGTTACTGGTTTTACTGGTCGAACCGGTCGGACCGGGGGTCGAACCGGTATTACTATTCAACATCTATAATTTTGTATTAAAAAATATGTATATGTCATCACAATTCACAAACAATTTAACATTGAACATCATGAAAATAATACACAACATCTCAATTCTTATGAAATTTCAAAACAAAACACATAACAATGTCATTTGGGTGTTTGAAGTATTTTCTTCCATTGCCTATTACAAATATTATTATAAACAATATCATTTTCAACATTAAAATCTAATAAAAAAATAATATTATTTCATAAGAACAACAAGACCAAATAAAACAATTGCAAGACATCAAGTTCAATAATTTTGCAACTAAATACAGTCAAATTTAATAATTCTCTCAATTAATTTAAGCATTATACTCAGACCAAGCATTATAATTGATTAAAATCAAAAAAACAAACAAGAATCAAAATATATTTTTTGGAATTTTAGGCAGAATACAACACATCATCGATAATTACTTCATCTATCACCAATTCATCATAAACCAATGCATCAACACATAATATAATTTATATTAAGCAAAAAACACCAAATTTTTACACTGAAATTAAAAAAACTGTAACAGGCGAAAAAAAAAAAAAAAAAAAAAAAAAAAAAAACTTACCAGTCGAGCGCCCGAGCGCCGCGCGTCGACTGAGGCGGCGGCGCCTTCAATCCGAGCGCGAGGTGAATGAGGCGGCGGGTGGAAGCGGGGGTGATGGAAGCGGCTGGGTGGAGATTGGAGAATTGAGGTCAGATTTTCAGATTGCTCGATCTGAAAATCTGACCTGTTGTGTATTTTTTTTTTCTTTTTAGGGGCGTTTTCGTAATTTCGCCTTTTTTTTTAAAAAAGGCAAAACCGGGTTCAACCGGGAAAAACGGTCCACCGGTTCCCGGTTATGGACCGATTTTTCCCGGTCGAAACCGGTTCAAAAAGCCACCCGTTTTGGAAGGCCAACCGGACCGGCCAGGGGTCCGGACACCGGTCGAACCGGCCAGTCCGGTCCGGTTATGAAAACAATGATGAATAGGCACGGTTCCTCCATGTGAAAAAACTAATTGCCAAATTACCATGTGGCTCTCAGGTTCTACATAAAATTGAGAAAAAGAAATCTTCTATGTCCTTTTAATCACATTTTTTAGATTTATTCTGGAGTAAAATGTAAAGCACTATTCAACAAACTTAAAAAGATTCATAAAATTCTCGGACATCTTTCTTTCCCACCACGTATGAAGGAGGAAATTAGTTTTTAATTCTTTTTTTATTTTAAAATTATCCTTTTTATTCATAGCACTCGGGTGCCAATGCCAACTTCAGTGGCCTCTTTATATGTATGTAAACTTGGTAAAAGAGTTCGCGTCGTACGTTATGGATAAATACAATGAACAGATTGATAACCTTGAATCGGAAGAGTGACTAGTGCAATCAAATCCAACGACGGTGTGGATCATATTGCTTACCCATAGTTTGAAGTTATGAAGAGTCAGGATTTAATGAATTGATTCTTTAATCTGCTTTCGACTACTTAAATAAAAATAATGAGATTTCAAGGTCATGTCTTATTAAAAAACTCGATGAAATTCCAATATTCTAAAGCAAACTCAACGTGGGGGGGGGGGGGGGGGGTGTTTGGTTGGTTGGTAGGAATAAGTTCTATGCTACATTATAGAGGTTTTGACGTATTTCATAGACTATACTTTTGTATTTGAGTCGTTTTACAAAATAATTTTGTTGGACAACTCTCTAGATATTTGCATTGTTTGTGTTATTTCATTTTAAATGAATTCACAACACTTAGTAAATTAAGTTTGCCCCGTATTTCTAAATGTAACATAACTTTTGACCCAAGTTGAAAAGCATGTATAAAAAGTAACAAGAGAACTTCAAAATGAAAATACTAACCAATTTCGTAGAGAACCAAACTTTAATCTAATTTTAAAATGTACTTCATGTTTTAAAATTTAATCATAAATTTTACGAAGTTTAGATAATAACAATAAACAAATTAAGTAGAACATCCTTTGGGAAAATATATGTTTTATGCAATGCAAGAGAGGTAAATTTTCTTATCCATGGGTGTTTTCATTAAAATTCCTATTTTCTTCCCATATTTTTCGACAAACCAATCAGCCTGTATTTAGACGTGCACACTAAGCATCTATCAAATCACCCTCCTAGCCAGAATTTTCGAAAGTTCCACATCACCCTTGACACTTGTTATTTTAATGATTATTTTGCAATGTATAAATTGCATTTCGAGTAATTTATCTATTTATTTTTTATAGAATATTGCCACTTTATTATCACACGAGGTGTAACCTGGCTATTTATCTTTACTGGAAGATAAGTTGTCAACTGATGTTGTGCTAAAAATCGGAATATAATTGTAAAGAACTGCACTTCAACAGAGATTGGTATTTAATTGATCGTACACTCAAAATTAGTAAAATGCAATAACCTTAATGCATAAAGATAAACGTTATTTGAATAAAAGCTTAAACGACCAGAGAGAAAATATATGAACAGTCAGTTATAAATTAACCTTCATTTATTATGTCTATGCCATTGTTTACAGGTAAAAAATTGGGGGTAAAATACAAACTATCCTGATTAAATGAGCTATATAATTATTTATATACAAAGACGTATTCAGGAACTTAATCTGATTTATCAAATAAATAGTTCATTATTTATCAATAAATCAAACTTTGCAAAGAAATACTTTTTGTTTGAAAAAAAAAGTTAAAATACATATGAACAATATAATATGAACACATTTTTTTAATAGAATAAGTGATAAATATAATATGAAAGTGGTCATATAACCTACTAGGTAAAGACGAATAATCAAAAATACTACATGACAAATTTAATATTACTAAAAGGGTGGCGATATTACCAGAGCGTAAATTGTTGGAGCCAGAGCAAACTTTTAATTATCTCTAATTTACCCTTCTCAATTAAGGTATATGAAAATCAGTTTTTAAGATATATTTACTTTCTTAATTAACTCTCCTTAATTATATCAATTAGCAATCTCTTTCATTTCTCTGTCATTTAAGATTCTGTTGTATAAGTTATTCTTTCTCTTACATTTTAATATGATTAAAAATTAAATCTTAAAGCACAAATATATTTTGTAAATCCAAGTTAGCAAAAAATAAAATTCTAGATATGTCAAAATCGAGTTTTTCACTGATATAGTATTTTAGATTTATTCATAATATTATTGACTGAATAATGATTAAATTATGATATATCAATCTATTTAGATAAGAACGAAAGTAAATTATAAAAAATGAAGCTAGGCTATGATTGAACTCACAATTCTGGATTTAATTTTATATTTTAAAATTTTGGTCTACAAGTAATCTCTCTCACTAGTTTAGTCTAATAATTCACTTATATTAAGATAGTCTTTATGAATATATATGTATTGTGAAATCTAATAAATGACTGTTTTGTTTGCTTTTAAATGCAAAATATTAAAATTAGACTTTAAGTACTAGTTTTTGACAATATAACAGTTGACTGGTACGTTTCCTCATTTAAAAAGTTATTAACAACGAAACAAATGTGTGGTAATGTAAGGAATTAACTGAATAGAAGCCTTGTTAAATTTAAGGAATACAAATTAAGAAAACTGGAATTACACGAACCATAAATAATTTGGGAAAAATATGGTACGCAATTAAATGAGAGAGCGTTTCTAATTGCTATAATTAAGGTGTCTAATTAAGTAAAAGCAAGATGATTAGAAATGATAAAAAAAATGATTTTGATATTCCTTAATTAAGGAGGGTAAATTAAATATCTTCTAGAATTTGCTCTGACTCCAACAATTTTCGCTCTAGCAATATCGCTAGCCTTACTAAAATTACAAGAATAATTGGAAAGCTGAGCTTTGTACTTCTTTTCGGTAGTTATAAATAGAAAATTTCATACATTGGGGTATTTTTTTCTTCGTAGCTAAAATGTTACAGTTTCAAAATTTTACTATTTTCTCTTTTTAATATTATTAAAGATAATAAAAAAAAATTGTGCAGTATGACTATTGATATTGTTTCTTAAGTTTAATATATAGTATAGAGAAGTATTTCTTTTTATTTTGAACTATTCACTGCAAAGTTTTGGGAGGGTAGCCTCCCGCGCCTCCGCCTCTTAATGAATACGCCCGCCGTTTATATACCATGTCTAGGAAATTATATAAATATTCATTCTTATATCATTTGTCTCCTAATCACTACAAGAAAATTTAAAAGAAAAAAAAAATAATGAATCCCGATTTTATCTTTTTCTCAAATTACGCACACAACGTTGCAACACAAAATTATGATATTTTCTGATGATTGTTTATTTCTTACTGGTTTCTTCTCATATTATTGTGACCGATGAGTGATGAATACATTGATGATGGATAATTGGTTTTGCATGATTATGTATTTTTATTGTTTGTCACAAAGTTTTCTCACTTTGAAGCTAATTTTTAAAGCATAATATTGTTTGATTTTTTGTAGTTTTTTGGAAAAAATGTCCAAAGGGAAAAATGTCATTTGACAATTATCAAATCGATCTCTGTGATTAACAAATTGTACCAAAGGGGTTTGATTTGGGAAACTATCCAAATTATAATATTATCAAATAAAACTCACTTCTAAAATGTTGATCATTGATATGATAATATCGTAAGATACCACTCTGTTTAACAAATAAAAGTAAAGTTAATAAAAGGATAATGAGTTCTATAAATTTCTCTTTAGAGGAGCCACTGTACACCAGAATATCTCTCAATGCCTTTTGCTTTTATGTTTTCGAGAGTACTGTAGTTTAAGGGTCCTACTGCGCTTAATGCCCCCGGAAGTCGCGCGCTACAAAGGGCTGAGGGTACTGGCCAGTCAGTGCATGCAATGGGGTTTGGGCCCATAAATATTTAAAAGAAAAGGCAGAAGCAAGAGGTGACATTGGCTATCAGTTCAACGTGAAACACTTACCTGCCCTCAATGGTAGGAAACATCCCCCTCACATGTGGTGGGCCCCACATCAGAGTGGGGCCCACCACATGTGAGGGGGATGTTTCCTACCATTGAGGGCAGGTAAGAACATCCCCAGTTCAACAGCCTTACCCTTTTTATCTGCCTTGCACACAACTAGAGAGATGATTTGACGTCTCCAACGGAGACCAACAGGTTCTGTATTTTGAGCGCCTCAGCAGCTCACCTAAGCCACGTTCAACTGTCACTATTTTATGCGTAAAATATTTTAGTTATAAATTTGAAGTAATAAAAAAAAAAAAAAACACCCGCAAGTAGTACGTACAGCAATTCGCAAAAGTAATCGAATTTTATCCTTTGATTTTTCGTCGCTCAAAGTGGGAGCAGCATTTAGGGTGCAGCAGGGGCTGTGCATCGGCTCTCACATTGTATGTTGGCCTCACATGCAGAAGAAAGTTTGCAAACAATATAAAATGAACAGAATGAATTTTATTGAATTTCTGTGAATGAACTTACAAAAAGACGTGAGTCCTCAATGTCAATTACAAGCTCTTAAATAAGCACACAGGCTATACGAACTAATCACACAAAGTATTGCTGATCTTATCTAATAAAATGCACTTGGACAGAAATTTCAACATAATTCATTTTCTGATTGAACTTATCTTTTGGTTTGAATGTGTTGATCTCAAATCACCTTATCCCCCAGATTTCTATCTGCTGATCGTTGTGATTATAGTGAGAATAAACAACCTTATTGCTCCAAGATTTTGTCATCCTTATCTCTTCCTTGATTCTCACTAATTTTGCCGAGATATGGTAAAATATTGTTAACACCCTCTCGCAAACTGTGTCGGGGCTGAAGGCACAGTTTGGTCCGAAAATAATTGAGAGTTATTTTGGACATGGGTTTAGTGAAGAGGTCGGCAACTTGTTGACCAGTAGAGATATGTCGGGTGATAAGTTGACCAAGAGCAACACGTTCGCGCACAAAATGATAGTCCAACTCAATGTGTTTACTACATGCATGAAAAACAGGATTAACAGTCATGTGTAGTGCACTGAGGTTGCCACAATATAGAACAGTTGGAGACGACAATGAAATTTGAAGATCTTTCAAGATGTAGATTAACCATGTTAATTCAGCTGCGGTATTTGCCATAGCTCGATACTCGGCTTCGGTACTTGATCTAGAAATAGTATGTTGTTTCTTTGCACACCATGATATGATGTTTTTTCCCAAGAAAGGTGCAATAGCCTGTAGTAGAGCGTCTAGTGGTTGGAAAACCTGTCCAATCTGCATCAGAAAAAGCATGCAAATCAAGTGTAGTATTTGAAGAAAAATGTAACCCTAACTGTATAGTTCCCTTTACATATCAAAGAATGCGTCGAACCATTTTTAGATGAACTACAGTAGGAGCATGCATAAATTGAGAGATATAGTTAACACTATACGAAAGATCAGGACGTGTAAGAGTTAGATATTGGAGCGATCCAACAATTTTTCTAAAGTAGCTTTGGTCCTCTAAAAGAATATCCTTTTGAGAATATTTTGTTTTTGTTTCAAGAGGAGTGCTCATTGGTTTACATTCAACCATCTCTGATTTTTCAAGAATAGTAAGAGCATAATGAGTTTGTGAGAGATGAAGGCCATTAGATACATGAGAAATTTCAATGCCTAGAAAGTGATGAATTGGCCCCAAGTCTTTCATTGCAAACTCGTTGCTGAGAAGTTGAATAAATGAGCTAATCAGCCTATCACTTGACCCTGTAATGAGCATATCATCTACATAAAGAAGTAATATTAGTGAACCATGATCAGAATGAAACACAAACAAAGATGGATCAGCTAAACTGCAATAAAACCCATATTTTAGAAGAAACGAACTAAAACGATCAAACCAAGCACGAGGTGCTTGTTTCAAACCATAAAGAGCTCGTTGAAGTTTACAAACATGAGTTGGATGTTGTGGATCTAGCATTCCTGGAGGTTGCTCCATGTATATTTCTTCAGAGATCAATCCATGCAAAAAAGTATTTTTAACGTCTAGTTGCTGAATGGACCATTTTCGAACAAGAGCCACTGATAAAACCATTCATGGTGCCTGGTTTGATAACTGGAGAGAATGTCTCCGTATAGTCAACTCCATCAACTTGATAGTTACCTTGTGCCACTAAACGAGCCTTAAGGCGATTTAATGACCCATCAGATTTGAGCTTTGACTTAAACACCCAGTGTGATCCAATGACATTCATGGAAGGCGAACGTGGTACTAGTACCCAAGTTTGATTTTGGTGTAATGCTTCAAGTTCCTCTTTCATTGCAAATTTCCATCCTGGATGAGACAAAGCAGATCGAACATTGCGTGGTTCTCGAGGAACGTCAGAAGTGGTAACCGTCATGGCATACTTTGGGTTTGGTTTAACTACACCAACTCGAGATCGTGTCACCATTGAATGTCCAGATTGCATCATGGGCTCAACAGAAGGTGATGTAACTTCAGTATTTTGTGTTGAACCTCCGTCTTGGGATTGCAAAGCATCTGATAATGGACCAACACTAAGATCAGTGGAGGTTGGACTTCTTAGATTTGTATCTCCAATCATTTGATTGCAAAATGAAGGTGGTGAATTGCAGCGGTCAGAACTTGCACTAAGTGGCGTATTTGGAGTGAAAGGTATGGGAGAAGGTAGTGGATTTGAGCAAGGTGGTGCGTGTAATATAGTTCATGTTGAAGGAGCAAAGTTAGTTTGCGGAAGCCATGTATCAAATATATTATTTACATGAGATGAACTTGTAATAGTTCTTCTGAACTTATCATGCTTGAATGGAAATATTAGTTCATCAAATATCACATGCCTAGACACGAAAATCTTTTTGGTAGAAGGATGAAAACACTTATATCCTTTATATTTATCACTGTAACCAACAAAAACACATAGGACAGTTTTAGGATCAAATTTATGACGCCGTGTGTCCCATGGGTAAGGAAAACATTTAGAACCAAAAACTCTTAGTGAAGAATATAAAGGATTAGTTTGATGCAGCAAAAAATACGGGGTTTCAAAATTAATTGCTGATGATGGTAGTCGATTAATAAGATACACAGCAGTAGTGAAAGCTTCTACCCACGGATATAATGGCGCATTTGAATGAAAAAGCATAGTCATCCCTAATTCACGAATAATCATATGACGTCGTTCAACCAAACCATTTTGTTCAGGAGTGTAAGGACATGATATTTGATGAACAATACCTTTTTTTAAAAAGTGAGATGTCAATCTAGAGTTAAGAAACTCACCTCCACCATCAGAATGAAAAACCTTTATTTTCTTGTTGAACTGCCTTGCCACATATTTTTCAAAATTCAGATATGCATCAGCAAAATCAGATTTATATCGCAAAGGAATAATCCATGTATATTTCGAAAAATCATCTACTAAACAAGCATAATATCTGAATTTTTCAATAGATAAAACTGGTGAAGGTCCCCATAAATCACAATGAATTTTGTCAAATACAGTTGCACTTGAATGTTCAGAAGAAGAAAAAGGCAATTTACTAAGCTTTCAATGTTCAGAAGAAGAAAAAGGCAATTTACTAAGCTTTCCTAACTGACAACTATCACAAATATTCCTAAGCTTCGTAGACCCTACAACTGTAATTAACCCTTTATTTTTTCAGCAAATGCAAAGCAGAAGACTGTGGATGTCCCAAACGTTGATGCCAAATTTCAGCAGAACAGGATTTGAAACGATTGGAATAATAAAGTTCTGGAGAATTTGGAAGAACATATATATCACCGTGCGCCTCCCTGTTATCACTGGTTGTCCTGTTTCCCGTTCCTTAACACAAAAATCAATGTCAGAAAATTCACAGTTAACGAGGAATTGACTAGTCAACTGACTAACAGATAATAAATTTTTAGTTAATTCTGGAACTAACAATACATTTTGAAGCGGTAAAGTACTTGTATTTTGCTTAATATTTGCATCACCAACTCCAACAATAGGTAACGAAGATCCATTCCCAATAATTACAGAATCATGACCAGAATATTTGCGTATATTAGACAACATACCTGAATTACCTGTCATATGGTTAGAGGCTCCGGTGTCTGATGTCCACTCTGTATCCGAAATGCTATTGTCCAAGGTCAGAGCAGCAAGAGCTTGAGGAATCTCTTCATGTTGAGTTGATTTCTTGGGTATCCACCAGCAAATCTTCGCAATATGACCCTGTGTCCCACAGTATTGACACTTTTCTTCACGATACAAATTCCTCTCTAGGGTGTCATGCGACGTTCTCCCGGTGGTGGAGGTTGTTGCTGCTTTGAGTTAGGAGTTGAATTTGCTGAATAGACTCGATTATTGTTTCTCGTTTGTTGAGCTTGAAAGCCCCGCCCCGCCTCGCCGAAGTACACTACTGAGAATTTTCATGATATTCTTTGGGTGCGTGCTGTTGGAAACGTTGTTGTTGACCATAAAATGCTAACTGAGGCGAGGGCGGTCGGAATGCGCTATCTGCATTGTTAGAAAACCAGCTTCTACGCTGATCTAGACTTTGAAGTTGTGAGACTAACTCAAAATAAGTTGGCCTTGGGGGCTTCAACATAGTTGTATTGAATGATTCAAATTGAGGACCAGGACTAGTTAGAAGACAGAATACCTTTTCTTTGTCGGAGACAGGTTTTCCGATGGCTGCAAGGTTGTCGCATAAACATTTGAATGTGGAAATATGCGCAACAAGAGTTTTATCTTCATCTTTGCGAAGATATGTTAGTTGTTGACGTAGCGTAAATCTCGCTCCTGTGAATCTTGTGCATATGAATTTTTGAGTGATTCCCACACCGAGTAAGCTGTTTCTAACCCCAACTACGAGCCCGAGAGCTTCTTCGGAAAGTGTTCCTATGATCCATCCACGAAGTAGGCGGTCAGATTTGCGCCATGTTATGAAGGCTTGTGTCAGTGTTGGAGTGAAATTTTCTGTTTTCTCGTTTGAGGATGGAGTAGTGTATTTGTTGGGGGCTGAATTATCTGTAAGAAGGTGTTCTACCAAATCTTGACTTTCAGCTAAGGCTAATGCTTGTTCACGCCACAGAGGATAGTTGGTGGGAGTGAGTCTAAGAGTAACAACGTTACCTACGTTTAGAGAAAGAGACATTTGTTGTTGTTGTTTAAAAAAAAAAATTGAATGTGTTTTGAGGGCTCACAACTGCCTCTGGTGCCAAGAAGAAAGTTTGCAAACAATATAAAATGAACAAAATGAATTTTATTGAATTTCTGTGAATGAAGTTACAAAAAGACGTGAGTCCTCAATGTCAATTACAAACTCTTAAATAAGCACGCAGGCTATACAAACTAATCACACAAAGTATTGTTGATCTTTTATCTAATAAAATGCACTTGGACAGAAACTTCAACATAATTCATTTTCTGATTTGAACTTATCTTTTGGTTTGAGTGTGTTGATCTCAAATAACCTTATTCCCCAGATTTCTCTCTGCTGATCGTTGTGATTATAGTGAGAATAAACAACCTTATTGCTCCAAGATTTTGTCATCCTTATCTCTTCCCTGATTCTCACTAATTTTGCTGAGATATGGTGAAATATTGTTAACACATGCATGTGAGAGCAATCTGTGGTGCCTCGTGAGGCACCCCAGACGCTCCCTTTCAAAGTTGGTAGTTATTATTTTTGGATAAACACTTAAAACTTCAATGTGACCCCTGAACTACGAAAAAGAGCAATTTACCTCCCAATCTTTAGGATTTGTGCGAATGCCCTCTGGTCAATTTTTTGGTCAAAATTTACCGAAAGCGCATGTCTTGCACGTGATCATCGTGAGGGCATTTTTGTCCGTCCATATTTGACAAGAATCGTACAAAAGAATAATCACCCACTAACCTATTATCTCCACCCTAACATTTACCATATGTGCCAAATACCCCCTGAACTTTATAAGTATGTGCAATGTACCTCTTAAACTAAAGGTTTGGCCTTCTAACATTACAAGTAAAATAAAAGCATTTAGTGTTGGATTTGACAAATTTTATTTATATAACACAACTTAATTTCAGTCATATTCGATGTGCATGCATCACAAAATGGGTAGATTAGGACATCACTTACTTCATACTGTTTTGAGCCATAAGATGGGACTAACGGGGATTAAAAGCTAAAGATCGAGCTCTTGATTTCATGCTATGATAGTGAGTATATATGTAATTCAGTCTGTAGTTTGATATACATCTTGTGCATTATGCACTATAGCTGCAGTATATTTCTATACCCCTTGCTAGTTATCGGCACTACATGCATCATTATTTGTTCCATTGCATTGCTAAATGGTCGTTTTTTTTTTGCCTCTTAAGGATTATAGAACCGATAATAGTAGGTAAATATCCAGAAAGTATGAGAGTTTGCCTCAAAAGTCGATTGACTATGTTCACAGTGGAGGAGATAAACATGATGAGGGATTTTTTTTTAATTTCATAGGATTCAACTACTATAATGTCATAAATGCATTAAGTAAAGTTAACTCGTCTAGTTTTAGGTACACGAGAGATACTGAGGTTGTAAACATTGATAACTGACTCATTTCCTTACATAATATATATATATATATATATATATATATATATATATATATATATATATATATATATATATATATATTATGTTCTAGGAAGTGATACTTCAAATTTATCTCATGCATTCTCATAGAAGATCGAAATGGACACCAATTGACAAACGAGCAAGAAATTCAAGTATGATTTTTTTATCCTAATGGACTCAGAGAAATCTTGAAACACATAAAACAAAAATATAATGATCCACTGGTTTATATTAATAGAGAATGACAGAGCACGTTATTGAAACTTCGCAATTTTTTTATTTTCACGAAATTTAGAAAATTGATCGATAAGTTTTAGGTATTGATGAGGTTGCAAACGACGCTTTGAAAGTTGCTCAAGCCATAAAAGATGACATGAAGAAAGATTACATACATAATCACCTATGTTGTTTGCTGTTTGCATGAAGAAATTAAGTATCAT
Source organism: Misopates orontium (assembly GCA_946800315.1). Classification (NCBI taxonomy): domain Eukaryota; kingdom Viridiplantae; phylum Streptophyta; class Magnoliopsida; order Lamiales; family Plantaginaceae; genus Misopates; species Misopates orontium. The sequence continues at coordinate 26,976,643 of OX326947.1, forward strand.
TCCTTATTTTTCATGCTATTTCATATTATAGAAATAACTTTTCTTGAATTTTTACAATGAGCAAAATTTACTTCGTTATGAATGACTTAAGATCTAGTAAGAATGATGGTGTTAACGTGAAGTGTTGTTTTCTGTGGTTGTTGATGGGAAATTTGGAGTTGTAATCTGGATTTTTATTTCGCTCTGACCTTAATTATTTATATTTCAAAAATAACTTGAAGCTATATCCTTAATACTTAGCTCTCTGGTTCAAAAATATTCTTCTCGAGAGAAATTCAAAACATCTTCCACAAGTAAATATCAAACCAATGAGTTGTAATATTTTATACTATTAGTGGTTAATTACTTCACATGAATCACCATTGTGCCAATTAAGAAGCTAGGTCATTAATAGGTGTCAACGTCTCGCCTTAAAAAAGACCCCAAGGCAATCACCTAGAACTTGAATTTTTGTAGCCTACTCGTGACAAATTTCAGAGCTTATGGTGAATAAATTCATTTGACTAATGTAGGAAAGACTGCACAAATCTAGGGGTACAACGCACATATGGAAGAGGTAGCGACATGCTCATAAAGTCCAGGGGGTATTTCGCACAAATTAAAAAGGTTAGGGGGTGATTATTAATTTTTTAAGGTCTTTTCAAATATGAACGGAGAAACACGCTTTCAGTAGGCTGAAAAGTTGACCAGGGGGCATTTCGCACAAATTTTAAAAGCTTAGGGGGGAAATTGCTCGTTTTTAGAGTTTAAGGGGCACATGGTGAAATACCCATAGGTTGGGGGTTTTAACCGTTTTGCCCAAAAATAATTTTGACGAAATGGAGCCCGAGATGATCCTCGCGACTAAGATTTATGAAAAGTAAAAGAAGAGTAGCAAAAAGTCAGTGGACATAAAGTATTCCCAATTACAAGAATCATCTAAAACAAAAGAACTAATAAATGTGGATGTGACGTCCACCAAGTATTGTCCTTGTGCTTTTTCCCAAAATTAGCTAGAGCATCTCCCGCCTTGTTCCCTTCTCCAAAAATATAGAAATTTGATAATGAATTGAATTTAAAAATCTTAAGAATTAAACCCATTGACACCGAATTTTCCAAAGCACTTTATCAGAGTTATCTTAACTCTTTAATGAGATTGACAACATATTTAAAATCACTCTCCAACCAAATATATTTCTAGTTGAGCTCCCTAGCTTTTTCAAATGCTAAAATTATTGGCCAAAGTTCTGCTCAAACGCGAAAACAGGCTGAAGATGTGTAGCAAACACCCTAGTGTGAAACCCCTTGCGTTGCGAAAGATCCCCCCTGCACCACCCTGTCCTAGAGTGCCAACCAAGCATCCATCCGTGTTACATTTAGTTTGATTCTCAATGGGCGGGTATCAAGTTATTGAATTAAATATAGGCGTGTGTCTCGGTAAAAGAGCAATGTTGAATATCCTGAGAATGCAAAGATCATCGACGGAATATGCACAACCCTTTTTGAAGACTTCAACTTCCTTAATGTTTTTCCATATTTTTTATAAGAAAGAGCCAATATTAGGAGCATTATCCTCAAAAAAACGCATTCATGTCTTCCATAGCAACCAAATACAAGATCTAACAGTCGTAGTCCAAGAGCCATGACAACTAACTAAAAATGGCTTGTGTTGCATCAATAAGCAACTACAAAAAGAATGATCTGTATTAATTCTATGAGAAAAATCTCAGAGCTAGCCGTCCATGCTGCCCGTGCAAAAGTACATCGAACTAGCAAGTGATCGCGAGTTTCATCAACTGCTCAAAAAAGCGGAAGAAAGATGCGTAGTAAAACCCTTTTTGCTTTAGTACCTCCTCAATAGGCAAGCATTCTCAAGCAGCACGTCAGCAAACCACTGAGCGAGAAGGTGGAAGATATTCCTTTTATAAACATTAATGCTAGTTATGTTGTACAAGTTAACATTGAATATTGTTTTATAAGCACTATGCACTTGGAATCCTCAATTCGTCGTTCACGCCAAAGTACATATATCCTCTCCTTCCTCCGAAAAATGATGGCTTTAAATTACCACACAATTCATGTGTGATAATATCCGGAAGAAGTAAGAAGCCATTGATCATTCATAAAGAAATCTGATACTTTATCTCGAAACAATGGCCAAGTAGCATGGGGTAAACCAAGTTGATCCGCGGCGCAAATAAAAATTCAATTGTCGCACCAAAAACTACATTGAGATTCCTTACCAATCAGCCACCTAACCGAAACCAAGATCAACGGGCTGCAATGCCTTAGCTTACACCAAATCGTGCAACTTAAAGACGTGCTCTTGAGCGTGCAAGTGCTACTAAACAACCGGTTCTTAATCATGTCTAGAGAAAAAGAATTCGAAACAATGCATTTCCAAAAATAATTTGAAACCCGAGCTTTGTGAAGAACTGAAAAATCCTTGAGTCCAAGATCCCCTTCAGCAATGGAACCTGTATCAAACTTTCTAATGTTGATGGAATCCATCCATATAAAATTATGAATGGCCACTCCATACGCCTAATAAGACTGATCAGTCATGTATAAACAGAAATTTGGCTATATTTGGCCATTGAGTTTCCATGGTCAAATCATCAACTTTTGTGTTTTTGGAAATGAAATCTTTGCGGCCAAGTGTTTAAGAAGATACAATTTCAAAAGCATTTTGTCATTGGAAAGGGTTTGAAATTTAATATTATTTTGAATAATAATGTTTTCCAAAATTTGAAAAATTAATTTTTTTTTAAATTTTATTTAATCTTTTTTATGAGTTGGAGTATTTTTTGAAGACTTTAATATTGAGGATAAACTAAAATTATACAAAAAGTAAAAGAAAAATTTTCTAACCTAGTTTGACTACTCACGAGTTGAAATAACTTATAATTCTAAATTCTTTGTCGTGATTGGACTTCTTATTTTTCACCTTAAGAAAAAAGGTCATTGGCCTTATAAGTAGGCCATAAAGTGTCCTAAAATTTTAAACTTGAGTCACACAAGTGAGTTTTTAAACAATTGAGAATTAGGATAATTTATATTTTCATAAGATTATGGAGTCTACAGAAATAGTTTTCAAATTATTTATCTCAAGGAATTAAGGTTGATAAAATTGTTTTCTAATTTTCAAATAAAAACACAATTTTTTTTTCTTGTAAGGAATTAAGGTTAGTAAAATTGTTTTCTGATTTTCAAGTAAAAACACACTTTTCAAGAAGTTGAGCTGGACAAAGACTCAATCTTGACTCCCTCAAAACTCCACTATTAGACCAATAATTGAGATATAAGTTATAAGTGACTCTTTAAATCCCCCATTTTCCCTAGAAGGGAAATTCACATGTATCAATAACATGGTTGGTTCTCTTGTTTAAGATAGAGTCGCAGAAGATGGACTACATTGGAAAATCTTATCATTCGAGGATGATCCTTTAGGAAAAAGTCTTTCCAACTTGAAACGTCTGCAAAACTCAAAAGTATACTGTCAAGAGATTGCTCTTGGTCCAAAGTTTAATCGTTGATTGACTTATTTGATATAAAGTATTGAGAATCGAATCTGAAGTAAGCTCTTTTAGCACACTTATTTACTAACTTTAATGCAAGTCTTTGTGCGTTTCTTGGTATTTTATGTTATATTCTTTTTCTATAGGTGTCGAGTCAAATAATACAAATGTTAGTGAATAAAGGATGGAAACCGAGGAAAAACGAGACAAACATAGTTGATTAAACGTAACAAAGAGCGAAAAAGGACCATGAAGAAGCCCCACCACCACTAAGGCACCGAAGTTAGGGGTGTACACGGGTTGCTATTAAAAAAAATGATACCCACATTCTTAGGTTATTAGTTTGTCAATCCATGTAGCTAAAGTAATACATTAAACTATACGGATGACGAGTTGGGCAGTTGCGAGCGGGTGGTGGGTGAAAATTGTGAGGAAAATAGCCATATTTTGGCATAATAATAACAACATAGCTTAATTTCGCATTCTAAAAATAACAAAAATCATACCATAACTAATAAGAACATTTGAACAACATATTAAAATAGAAACATAAAGAATATTTTATCTATATAAACTCATAAAACAACAATTTTAACATGATCCAAGATCAAAAATACAAACTATGAAACAACATAAAATCTAAAAAATAACTATATTAGTTAATAACAACCAACATAACATATTCTCATAACAACAAATATTTTATATAAGTCTTCTTAACATAAAAAAACAACAATAATTAAATATTGATAATTAAATCGAGATAGAGGTGATATAATGGTGGTTAATTAGATGATAATGGTAATTCTATATGAGAAGTCCCTCATTCCTCTACAAATATACAAACTAAGGGTGTACACAGACGTGTTTGAGCGGGTAGTTATTAAAAATATGACTATACCAGAGTTTTGTAATTACCAATTTGACAAGCCCAAATGGTGAAGTTAATAATTAAACCATATCGGTTGTGGATTGCGGGAAGATCGATGGGTTGGTGGGCTAGTGTACACCCCTAACCGGCATCAAGAACAATGATTAAGGTACGATAGACGCTACCCATGCAAATTACCACTAGCCACAATGTTGAATTGAGTGCTCCAAGGATGGACCAGCGTCGCATTCAATTGTTTTTGCAGGGCTTTTATAATATTCCAGAGTTCGAGTCCATGAAGCTAACATACATTTTGGAAGAAACCTAAGGCGAATTAATCTCCCGAAAATATTTATAAAGGGCTTTGAAGAGTCTCATAATAAAGACATCAACATATAAAGATCAACTTTTAGAGCAAGCGCATTAGAATAGGTTTTACTTTTTCACTCATAGTTATTTTATTTATTTTTTAGTAATTATAGAAGCTCTTGAATATTGTTCTGATATGCATGTGTCTTATTTGTAACATTCTCAACTAAAGTTTACCATTGTTCACGATTCATATGAGTAGTTGGTAGATAGATCATTTCTTAGGAATATTTCCTACTTTTAGCATTATGATTTGAGTTTATTATTTACATTTTATATCTTGAGTTTTGATGCGGGTATTTTTTGTATGCTTACTGATACTCCGCGTCAGACTGGTCCATCTCCTGAATCAGCTTCAAGTTCGGGTAACCTGCTCTCAAACACTGCAAGCGAGCTAAGCCGGGGGTTGACCCGGCGTAGACCCTCCGATGCCTAAGTCAGTAGAGATTAAGAGTAGCAGCTCAACCCGTCGTTTTTGACAGTGTTAGCTGTCAAATTAGATAGTAGGGTCAGCGTCATTTATGACGCTGATCAACTTCAGTAACTCTGAAGAGTAAAAATAGCGTACCTTGTTAGGATTTATGAGGGAGTATTCATAGGCGAATTGGTTCCTTGATTATCTCCTAAATATAAGGATCAAATCTTGACCAAATCTTTGAGATTTATGATGACGTACTGTCAGCGTCAAATATGACGTCGTCGGCGTCAAACATGTGATTTATAGACATCAACGTCATTTATGACGCGTAGGTGTAGATCAGTTCACAACTCATTATTCAGGTGCATTACATCCTCATTACATGTCAGTATGTATCAAATCGGTTGCAACTCATCATTCAGGTGCATTGCATACTCATGGCATGTCTTACTTGGGTAGCGCGTCATTTATGACACGTAGGTGTCAAATCAGTTGACAACTCATCATTCAGGTGCATTTCGTACTGATGATGTGTCTTAATTGTGTAACTCCACGTGTAATACCAAAATATGGTATATCAGTAGTCCCCCAATTCGTAGAGGATTTAGCTGTAGGATAAATGCACTGCGAATTTTATAGAACATTCGACATTTTATAGAATATTTGAGATTTGAATCTCATATGAATTGTCGTTTTGTAATACTAAAATATGGTATATCAGTAGTCCCCCATTTTGTAGTGGATTTAGCTGTAAGATAAATTCGTTGCGAATTTCGTAGAACAGTTTGTAGAATATTCGAGATGTGAATCTCATACGAATCATCGTTTTGTAATACCACGTAGTCCCCCAATTCGTAGTGGACTTGCTACAAGCTAAACACACGTCGATTTCTGTAGAAAATATGAGATTCCATTGAAATCTAATGTTTTTTTTTTCTCGGAGGGTAATTTCGTCAAATTAAGCTATGCATCGTCATTACACTTGTACTTGTCGAGTAGTTCATCACATATGCACTAATTTTTCTAGAGGTTGACAAGATGATCTTGTCCCTTTAGGATCACATAGTTGAGATTATTTTGTAGAGTAAATATTCAGGGAGCACCTCAGTAAGTTTCACTTCTGTGTAGAATTTTCGAGTAGCACCTCAATAGGTGTTTGTTTAATGTAGATTCTTGCAGAGCACCTCAGTAGGTTTCACTTCTGTGTAGATTTTTCGAGAAGCACCTTAGTGAGTATTTTTTGTATTGTAGATCTTCAAGGAGCCCTTAGCTGGGTGTCCTTTGTAGTGTAGATACTCAAGAAGTTCCTCAGTAGGTGCTCTTTCTAGTGCTAGATTCTCCAGAAGCACCTGAGTGTGTGTCCTCTGTAGTGTAAATTTTCGAGAAGCACCTTAATTGGTGTCCTTTGTATAGTAGATGCTTGAGGAACACCTCACATTGTGTCCTTCGTAGAGTATATCTTCGGGAAACACCTCAATGGTTGGCCACTATCGTATGAGAATTTTTATATCTCAATTTAAGTAATTTTTTTCAAAAGAGAATGCATCTTGGACAGTTGCTTTAAGTAGAAACTTTGAAAAGCCAAGTCGTGGTTGAAGAGTCGAGTATAGTTTTTCAAAGACTACGTATCTTAGGAGTTAAGTTTATATGAGTACTTGAGCTTGAGGAAGCTGAGTATTTTTGCAGGACTTGAGCTTTGAGAAGTTAACTTCCACGAAGTACTGAAGCTTCACGAAGCTAATTTTCTCGTGATACTTGAGTTTCAGAAAATATTTCTTGCATATCGTAGTTTTAGAAAAAGCTATGTTTTTATAATGGGAGTTTCAGAGAAACTAGACTTTGAGTCCCATGTCTTTAGAAAAGTTGAATCTTGAGTAGTGTAGCTTTTAAAAAGCTAATTTTGGTCTTTTAGAGCTTTTAAACGCTAGAGTTTGCACATTGTAGCTTTAGAAATGCCATGTCTTTAACATTTTAGCTTGAGAAGAGCTAGGTTTTGAGCAATAACACTAGATTTTTAGCATAGTAGCTTTAGAAAAGCTGAGTCTTGAGAGTCTAGAAGTTTCGCGAGAACAAATGCTTCTTGCACTGTATGATTATCTGAGCCAGCTGCTCAGTTGGTAAACCTTCCGACTGCTTAAAAAGAATAGTGAAAGCTAAGACTCTTTCAGCTCCTTGGCTTATCTTGTTCTATAGACTTAGGGTTTATGCTAATGTCAGTTTATGGCCATATTTATCACAAATACTTTCTCACAAGTTTCATCATTTGCGATATCACGGGTTCATTATCACTTATGCTTTGCTATTGTTTAGATAACAGTGCTTTCCCCTTCATATCTTTTACGTAGTAATATCCTTTGGCTCCTGCTTTGACCACTCTAAGTGGTCCATCCTAGTTTGCATTCAATTTGTCAACATGCTTGTTGGCTTCTACCTTTTTTAGCACCAAGTCTCCCACTTGGAAAACTTTGGGTTTTATTCTATTGTCATCATTTTCTTCTTCAGACTGCTCATTCTGCAGATTAGTGTTGATGATCACATCTTGCCTTTTCTTTTTTGTTCATGGGGTGCAACCTCCATGATTGATTGCTCAATACTTGCCACCATTGACATCATGTAGCACTGCCAAGCTTCCTTGTCATCCCCCATAATTTCTCCAACTCCAGTTGCAGTTGGGAATATTACTTTTTGGTTATAAGCAAGATTTAACGCCATAAACTCATACAATACAGGATGTCCAATTATCACAAAGTATGTGAACTGGACATCCACCACCATAAAGTCCGAGTTCAATGTTTGTCTTCGTGGGTGCGTTCTAAAAGAAGTAGGAAGGACCACTGTTCCTAAGGGAACCGCATCACCTCCTCGAAGATCATGGAGCGGGGTGCTTACACTCTTCATGTTATAATCTCCGAAATGCATTTGTTGCATAGTCTCCAGAAAGATTATGTTTGCAGAGCTCCTATTATCAATTAGGATTTTCTTCACAGTGTAGTTGGTCATTTCCAAGTTTACAACCAGTGGATAGTTCAACTGACATGCCACATTCGCCTGAGCAGGCATCGGTCTCATCAAAAGTAATTTTTGATCCATACGTTCTGTTGCCCCCACAAAACTCGTTGAACCCTTAAAAATTTCATGCAAGATATCTTAGATATCTATCTAGTTACGACAATTTTCAGTGTCCGCTCCAGCTGGTCCACTATCATATTGATTTCGCCTTTTATCGGTAAGTCGTGCGATTGCATATATCACTTGTCTTTATCATGGGGTGAACGTGATCGAAATATTTGCCCCTAACTTCCAAAATTCTTTCCTCAATTGTCAGTATCATGAGGACGCCTGAATTGCCTCAGTTACTTTCTTTTTGCTTGGTCTTTTCAACCATCCCTTGATCGGATCACCGAATAAATTGCCACTACATCCATGTTCAAAAGTGTAGCGTTATGAGGGTGATCTGTCTCTGCTTCTATCATTATTTTCTTTCTGCCAAGGCTTATCCTTGCTCTTGTACCCTGTTGGTACGGTAGATTCTCTCTTCTTGAAATCATCTTTTCCCATCATACGATTCAACTTCTCTAAGGTCATTTCTCTTTGTGATAACTCATTGATACGGTTTATCGTATCCGACTCTTTCTTAATTAAAGCTTCAGAGAAACTCTCGTTCCTCAAATATGCGAATAGAACTATTTGCACAAATTCACCAGGTGGCTCATCTACCTTCAACAGATTAGAATTGAATCTGGCCATGAAGATACGCATGTCCTCTCAATTTTCTTGATATATTAAAAAATGTAACTCTGTTGCAGATTAACTTTCTTTTGGTTGGAAACTGAGCCTTGAATTTATTTCTCAGTTGGTCAAGCGACTCAATGATTTTATCTCGAATTCCCTGAAATCATTCTTTGCCCACTCCTTTCAGAGTTATCGCAAGCACTTTTGCTTGTAGATTCTTGTTGTCGTCATGCATAACCAGTATCATGTCCAAGGCATATAAGTGGCGGACTGGATCAGTCGTTCCATCATACATTGGCATATGAGAGATTTTCTCTCTGTTAGCCAATACCCCACCCACTATAGCGTCACAAAAGGGTGACGGTATGTATTCTTCAGTTATTTTTGCAAGTTTTATTTTTGTTTGTTCTAGTTGTCGGTGAAGGTGGTCCATTCTTTGGGACAGGTCTCGACTTCTGCCCTTGATTGTTCAACCTCTTTATCTTTGTTCCTTTCTTCGCGTGCCCTGTTGGCCCCGCCATAAGAGTTAACCTCATTATTGTGATTTTGTTCGCATATTACTGACCTTCTTGGATAGTCATCAACCCTTGGTCCAGCATGAACCTGATCAGGGATGTTAGGGGAGGTCCCTGGCTAGTGCATGACCAGCAGATGAACCTTGGGGAGCATCCCCATCCCTTATCGATTGATTAGTTTGCCCCAACATAGGTGCAGGCAAAAGAGTTTTGTTTGCTTCAAATACTGCTTGCATGGCAGTGATAATCTGTGCCAAGTGTTCAGGTGATAGTGGAGCTACAGTACCCACTGGTTGTGTCTGCACTGCAACCTCCAGTTGTGTCTGCACTGCAACCTCCAGTTGTGTCTGCACTACAACCTTCGTAGACATCGTCAGTTGTTACTGAACTTTTACGACAGTCATCAGTTGCTCCTCGAGCATGACCCTGGTCGGGTATGTTAGGGTGTTCCCTGGCAAGTTATTGCCGGGATGGGTGACTAGCACTTTAACCCTGAGAAAGATCCCCATCTCTTGCACGTCGATAAGTTGGCCTAGGCATATACCCAGGTAAAAGAGTATTGTTTGCTTCAAGTATTGCTTTCACAGTAGCAATAACCTGTGCTAATTGCTTTGGAGGAAGTGGAGTAACGATACCCCGTGGTTGTTGTTATTCGACAGCAACCAGGAGTGGTACTGGATGTAGTTATGTCTCCACTTTAGGTGGGGATTCATCTTCATGTTCATTTACTTGTTATAAAGCAGCTGCTAGAGGTAACAATATCTCCACTTCAGGTGGAGATTCATGTTGATGCTCATTCACTTGTGATAGAGCAGCTGCTGGAGGTACCAGTGTCTCCGCTTAAGGTGGAGATTCATCTTGATGCTCATTCACTTGTGATAAAGCAGCTGCTGGAGGTACCAGTGTCTCACTTCAGGTGGAGATTCATCTTAATGCTCATTCACTTGTGATAGAGCAGCTGCTGGAGGTACCGGTGTCTCCACTTCAGGTGGAGATTAATCTTGATGCTCATTCACTTGTGATAGAGCAGCTGCTGGAGGTACCAGTGTCTCCACTTCATGTGGAGATTCATCTTGATGTTCATTCACTTGTGATAGATCAGCTACTGAAGGTAACAGCATCTCCACTTCAGGTGGAGATTCATCTTCAGCTGCTAGAGGTAACGGTATCTCCACCTGAAGGTAACTGTGTCTCCACTTCATGTGGAGATTCATGTTCATTTTCTTGTGATAGAGCAGGTGCTCTTTTTGACTTAGCCATAGTGTTTCTTCTTGAGTACGTTATGTGGTTTCCCACAGACCGCGCCACTGATGTGGGTATTTTTCGTATGCTTACTGGATACTCCGCGTCAGACTGATCCAGCTCCTGAATCATCTTCGAGTTCGGGTAACCTGCACTCAAACAATGCATGTGAGCTAAGCCGGGGGTTGACCCGGCGTAGACCCTCCGATGCCTAAGTCAGTATAGATTAAGAGTAGTAGCTCAACCCGTCGTTTTTTACGGTGTTAGCTGTCAAATTAGACAGTAGGGTCAGCGTCATTTATGACGCTGATCAACTTCAGTAACTCTGAAGAGTAAAAATGGCGTACCTTGTTAGGATTTATGAGGGGGTATTTATAGGCGAATTGGTTCCTTGATTATCTCCTAAATATAAGGATCAAATCTTGACTAAATCTTTGAGATTTATGATGACGGACTGTCAGCGTCAAATATGACGTCGTCGGCGTCAAACAGGTGATTTATAGACATCAACGTCATTTATGACGCGTAGGTGTAGATCAGTTTACAACTCATCATTCAGGTGCATTACATACTCATTACATGTCAGTATGTATCAAATCGGTTGCAACTTATCATTCAGGTGCATTGCATACTCATGGCATGTCTTACTTAGGTAGCGCGTCATTTATGACGCGTAGGTGTCAAATCAGTGGACAATTTATCATTCAGGTGCATTTCGTACTGATGACGTGTCTTAATTGTGTAACTCCACGTGTAATACCAAAATATGGTATATCAAGTTTAATGCTTTTATTTGCGTTGAGAAAACATGAATTGTTTGATATTTTAGATCTTATAGGATATATATTTCGTTTACCACATATATTTTCTGACAAACTATACCTGAAATATTGTTTACATGATATAGTTAGTTCATCATAGTCGAATGCTTGTTATTCAGTTGAAGTCCCGCTCAAGTTGAACATTGGGTGATTAGTCCTTTTTCTACGATCAAGTTGGATTAGTCCGTCATAACCCCATAGGATCTGACTATCAAGATTTTAGTTGATATGCATATTTCTACTCATTAAATATAAAGATACATTGGCGACATGACCAGTCGATCTGAAACAACGTTATGAATTTTTCCTGAACAATAACTCACAGGTTGATGTTAATTATAGAAAGTGCTAATTGCAGCAAACCCCCAATCTATGGGGTCTGTAGCACTCTGCCCCATAACCTATGAAATGTGCGAAATGTCCCCCAACCTAGTGATTTTTGTGCATTTTGCCCCTGAATTGCTGATCAACCGTTTATTTTGGATACATTTCTAAGTCTTGTTCGTCAGATTTGACACCAGGGGGCAAATCGCACAAAAATTAATAGGTTGGAGGGCATTTCGCAAATTTCTATAGGTTAGAGAGCAAAGTGCTACAAACCCCATGGATGGAGGGGCTTGCTGCAATTAACCTTATAGAAAAGATGAGTAAAAATGTTTGTCTATTGTACTGATCTTATCTCCAATAAAACTTGGCTTTGAAATATTTAATTATCTGAATTTTTGTTACTTAGTTATGGCATTAGTTAGTTAATTGCTACTTAATTTCATGTTATTTACTTTTTTGTTACCTAAATTCTATTTAGTAGTTCTTAGTAAAAATCTTCAATACCTCCCGTATTACTTTTTAAAATTTATTAATTAAAGTAGTTGACTAAATTAGTCCGAAAAAATACTTTCTGCCTCATTCAAGGATCATTAGGAGGTGCACATTCGGATCCCTTCATCCCCGAAAGCTTGGCAGACTTGAAGTTTTCTTGAGTAGGAAGGTTCATTAGAAAACGACTTGTGTGAGACCGATATTTGGAGTTGTAATCTTTACTTTCCAATATTACTTCTAACTCGGCACTTGCGATTATATGTTGCTAGGTACCAAAGTTATTAGTTGATATTGCTACTTAAATCTATTGAGATGATGCTCTGTTTAATAGGTATAATGACATATCTTTTGACTGCATTGTATGTTGTAATATAAATTGATATTTCATTGATCTAATTTGATTTCTTCGGAAAACCCGTATTATAATTACTAAATTCATCTATGAATCATTTTGTGCTTTATATTCCAATATAATGTCAAGACCCATTTTCGAATTGCTTTGAAACAAAATAGTTAATTTAGCTTAAACTCTTGAAAATTGAGAAGAAAAAATGGGCTACTTTTTGAAAGTGTAAAATTCATATTTGTCAAACACTCAAATATATAATGTCATAAGATGATTACTATTTGGTCTAAATTTAGTCAAAGATTGATTTAAATGATATCAAATTTGATATGGCTACTTAGATCAAGTGGGATGATTCCCTACTTAATAAAATGTTTTAACGTATCGTTCGACATGCACTTTACGTTTATTAAGTATGCCTTGGTAATGATGAATTATCATTTTGTTGTTTGCATGATTTTTTTGTTTTTGCATAAAGTTATTATAATTAATAATCCATGTGTGAATAATTATATGCTTTATATTTCAGTACAATGTGAAGTCTCATTGTTGCATTGCTCTTAAAGGAAAAGTTAACCTGTGAAAACCTCTTCGTAAGCAAAAGAAAAATGTGCTACATTTTAAAAATATAATTAATTAAGGATTTAGGCCCATAATTCCACATTCACTTTTTTTAAGCTAAAAACACTTACAAGCTATAGTTGCTACTTTATCGCAACACAAATTAAATATAAAATGCAGCGAAAAATGATGTATACATGATAATATCGCAACACAAAAAATTACTAGATGGAACTGCAATATGGAAAAAGTTAGAAGACAAGTTTTGCATTTATGTCATGGATTAGACTTTGACTAGTTAGGATACAATTAAACTTGTAAAGAACTAAAAGATTTTTATTTTTTTTCATAATCAAAAAGGAAAAGGGTAAAGTGGAAGAACTTAGTTTTTTTTTTTTTTTGGTAATTTGGAAGAACTTAGTTTAAGTTTTAAAACATATATAAAAATAATAATTGCAATAGAGGTGGGTACAAAGAAGTACAGGCAAAAACAGTGTTTTTGAGTGTTGTACACATCGAGTGATATGAAGTGTAGGGGTCCCTCGTGCAGTCGTCGTTTGGTTCAAGTCGCGCGAAAACAACGCGGGTGCTGTTCCCTAATGGACACACTACACAGACAACTGCACACTGCTCAAATCATCATTATTAATTGTTGCGCTCTCTCTCTCTAACACCAATTTATCTTATTTACTTCTTTTAGGTGGGGTAGAGGTGGGGCTGTAATCTCTTAATAATTTTCTAGTTTATGGTTTTTGTTACCAACCTACGTTTTAAGTCATTAATGGACCATTGATATTTCTAGTGGATCATATACAATAAATAGTATCTGATGATACTTTCGGCAACTAATATATGTGTTAGATGAATTAGAGGATTTACTTATTGCTTTTAAAATCAATTTTTACTGTTACAGTTTCTTTTTGTACAGTGGATGATCGATCTGTATAGAGAAAGGACACCGAAAAATTGGGCGGGTGCTGGCCATACGTTAGAGATTTTATTATGTAGTAGAAACTAATTAAGTCCTCCTATATATGGTTTTAGTTTATGCTTGACGATAATCCCAGGTCACAATTAACCCAACGGGGAGCGCACTTCCATTCGAACGCCACTAGCTAGCCCTTCGAAATTTCGAAGATGCTATATTTGATCGTTTTGTCTTCTATGTGAAGAATCAAAGAATATATAAAAATAATTTACTAGTGTGCCAAATTATGGAGTTGTAATTGTGTTTTGATTATAACATTCTTTTTTATGAATGTTGGGATTAACATTTCATAGGAGTGATTTGATTTTTTTTACCGACTACTTGCACAAATTGTAATTGTGTCATCGAGAATTGAGGTGATATTTTTTTCGTATTCAATAGAGAGTAAACTTTTCTAGTTCCTCTGGCCTACTGATACTTAGATGTAGGTCAAAATGACGGAACTACGGGATTCTTGTTAATTTTCATTTGTTTTCCTCTTAGCTTCAAACTTATATTATATAATAATTAGGGATAATTTCAGCTACAACCCCTGAGGTTTGATGTAATTACAGATACCTCCCATGTGGTTTGAAGAATTACAATGATCTTCCCTGAAGTTTGAAACCTTACACATACCTCCCCTCCACAACCTATGGCATGTTTGGATATCATTTATGATATTCTTATGCTTATTATACTTACACCCTTGAAGTTTGGTATAATTATAAAAATAATCTTTGATGTTTGGAAAAAAGGAAATATACTCCAAATAATTTTAGAAACTACTATATTGACTAAAAATATAAAAAGTATTTAAAAAAATATTTAAGTTTGAAATTAAATTTCTGTTATTTTTGTTAATTTTCATTGAGAAGTAGAATTTTTCCAATTGAGTTTCTATTTCTTGTCTTATTTCTCGTACGCGGATGCGATCTTTTACCAAGTATTTTTCTTTTCTGTGATAAGCAATGTTCTTAAAAACGGACCGGGCATTCAAGTTTGCTTGATCGGTTCAACCACTAAACGAATCATTCTCAAAGAATTCAGGTCAAATATACCAAAGTTGTACATGTTTAAAAAATAATTTTGTATTCATTATATTTTCATGTTATTCACCACAATAACTTTAATATTTAAGAATCAAAAATACTAAATGTATTCTAACAAATATGTTCCATGTTCAAAAAGAGTATTTAAATGTATAATACAAATTTCATGTTCAAAAAGAGTATTTAAATGTAGAATTAATACAACCATCAAATAAAGAATTGTTATAAATTATGGATTTAAATAAATGTCTAAAGTCGCACTCTAAAAATAACTATAGATTATAGTTCAATTTTCTTCACTAGTTTAAATGAATCTAGAGAAAATGAAGAGACATAATAATGCATCACATTCAACGTTAATTAAGATTTTACGTTTCTTCTATTGTCATATTGTCAATGGACAAGGCTGAAGGTATGCTCAACCTTTATCTGTATTAGAGTTTTTTTTATCATTTAATTAACTTGACCATATAATTGTCCAATTTTGAAGGTATCAATAATTATTACACGTATCCGAACAAAATATTTGGATTAAATTCAAATTCTAATTTAAGTATTTTTGTATTTTTATTTAGTAATATAGAGCTTCAACAAATATTTAGAGTATTATTTTCCACACATCAAAGATTACTTTTATAATTATACCAAACTTCAAGGGTGTAAGTATAATAAGCATAAGAATATCGTAAATGATATCCAAACATGCCATCAGTTGGGGAGGGGAGGTATGTGTAAGGTTTCAAACCTCAGGGGAGTCATTGTAATTTCTCAAACCACAGAGGAGGTATCTGTAATTACATCAAACCTCAGGGGGTGTAGCTGTAATTATCCCTAATAATTAACATTGTTTCATAGCCACGTCTGTCAAAGTCGGTCTTGGGTTACTTAATGTTGAGTACGAGTGAACTTTTCCAATGTGGGACATTTCCCACTTGCACTTGCCTCAAGCAATTTCATTCACACTTAAAATTATTTGGGCTCACTTAATTGGGTCACACACTTTGAATTTTCATTCAGGCCTCATTGCCCAACTAATTTTTCCAACACTTAAAACCCACGTGTTAAGATTTGATACTCATTTCAGCCTATAGGCAGTGTTCTCATAACCGGACCGGACCGGCCGGTCGAACCGGTTCGACCGCTGACCGGCCGTTGTTCCGGTCTGGTTTGCCTTTTCAGACCAGTTGAAAACCGGCCCGGAATTAACCGTCCAAACCCGGCCCAAAACCGGTAACCGGTGGCCGGTTTTGGCGGTCCGGACCGGTACTACCAGAATATAAAAAAAAAAAAAAAAAAAATCAAGTACAGTAGCTGAAAATCTGAAAATCCAACTTAAATCCTAAATCTTCTCGCCGCCTTCCGCCAGTCCGTCATGCGCCGATCCTCCGCCCAGCCCTTCCCTCGTGCCGCTCCTCCGCCACCCCCGTCGCTCCCCCAAAGATGTGGATGAATGGAATCTGATACATTTGGAAGAAGAAAAAAGTGAAGGAAAGGAAAAGATGAGGTGGAGATGATTGGAGAAAATACAAACCCAAGGAAATAGGAAGTAAAGAATGATAAACACTAATACACAAGAATTAAAAAGGAATGATAATGAAATGAAAAAGGAAAAGAATATATTGTTGGAAGAATTATTTTGGAATTGATGTCAATTGGGGCTAGTGGCGTGTGATGAATTGATGATTAGAGAAAATTTAGTAAGATTAATTGAAAGAATTAATGCATGTAATATTGTGATTGATTCTTGAGATTCCAATTAGTATATCAATAAGTAGAAAATGAGTATTCTTACTAAATCATTAATTGATTGTTTAAAATTTTATTTACTTTTGACATGAAAGAATCTTTAATTAAATATTATGATGAACAATTTAATCAATTCAATAATTTTTAAATATAAATAGTAGAGTAATTATATGAAACTTTCTTATTGGAACATTATGGACATAAACTATATTAAATTGAACATTGTATAGTATTCCATATATGTAGTAAGTATAATTTTGTCATTTTAATAATTTTAGTTTGTTTTTCATAATCTTTAATTTTATTAGTTTTGAAATGATTTTAAAAAATAGAGTATAATATATTAATTTGTTAATTACATTTATTGATTGTTGACTTTTATACCGGTTCGCCCAGTGGTTAAACCGGTTCGACCTGTAAAACCTATAACCAGTAAGACTACTGGTTCAATGACCGGTCCGGTTCTGAGAACACTGCCTATAGGTGAAGCGGCGTATTGAAATTTATCGTACATTGCTTAAAAATTCTTCTAGATTTTCGTATATTAGTGATCTCATATTCACTCTAATAAAATTTTTTAGGAAGAAATATGAAGAGAGACTAATTTTCACTTTCTAGGATGCTAGGGCGTAATTAACCATGCGATTGGGGCATTAACGATGGTTCAAGTTACTTAATGATCTACACATTATTTTTTCACGCTTGACGGCTCTAGGCTTCAAAACGAAATTTGAGTTAGTAATTCAACTTTATATATAGAAACTTAAACTTCTTCAGAAATTAGTTTGTATATATATCTCATACTTACATATATAACCATAGTTATATATAAGGGATAATATCAGTGACACCCCCTGAGGTTTGGTGTAATATCAGTGACACCCCCTGAGGTTTGAATAATATTAGTGACACCCCTTGAGGTTTGATTTCTAGGGGTGTCACTTTTAAAAAAGACACTTGTACCCTTTTATTTAATATTACCAAATACTCTTCAATAATTAAAAGACACAAGTACCCTTTATTGTTCAAATAATAAAATCAAATTAGAATATAATAAATTAAAACAATTCATATATATAATTATAAGAAGGAAAAAAAGGTCCCACCCACCCAAGGGCATATGCACATTGGGGGGGGGGGGGGGGGGGAGCCATAGGCCTATAGCCCTCCCAAGATATTTCTGCCTATTTATTGCTATATATATACCCTCAATATATGTAAAGATATATGTTAAGTACGGACAGAAAGATAGAAACAATTCTAACTAAAACTTTTGAGGCTTGTAAACTAAGATTTTAAATAAAATCTAGCAATAAATCTCAACGGATGAAAAATCTTATTCTCTTCAAAATTCAATACAAAATCCTTTCTCTTAGAAAAAAGGTTAAAAAAAAAAGCAGTAAGTATTTCACTCTCTTTAGAAAAGAAAAAAGGTAAGTACTCAAAAGTTTTCATGTAATTTATAGTCCAAAAAATATCTTCAATCAAGAGGTATTTAAATAGTATTGCATACAAAAAAAATTCTTTATATAAATCTATATAAATCGTTTTAATTTATGCAAGATGACCAACTATATTCTTATTTGATTTTATTATTTGAACAATAAAGGGTACTTGTGTCTTCTATTTTTGAGGAGTTTTAACTAATATTAAACTAAAGGGTACAAGTGTCATTTTAAAAGTGACACCCCCTTAAAAGCAAACCTGAGGGGGTGTCACTGATATTATTCAAACCTCAGGGGGTGTCAGTGATATTACACCAAACTTCAGGGGGTGTCACTGATATTATCCCTATATATAACTACTTTTTTGTGATTTAAATTTAACTTATAATAAATCTTTTGATGTTTTTATCAACTTCGTTCCCACTGCTTAATTTTATAATAATTTTTCACCTTGTCATATCACTCTCTAACTTTTGTTTGTATTTACTCTTGTGCTCTCCACACAATTAATAAAATAAAAGAAGATTTGAATGTCCACCCGGCTGAAGGATCGATCTAATAGTGGGCAGACCATTTTTAACAATATATACGTGGATAATTTACATACATATGTATATATTTATACTATCCGTCTCTTTATTAATAACGACTCAAGAAACTATTCTTAATTCAAAAATTATGAGTTTTACACTAAATGTAATTTAGGAAATCATTGGTTTGTTGTCCCGGCCGGCAACGATTGCATGAAGCCATGTGTATGTAGGGGCACATAGGGAGACAGAGACGAGAGGTGTCGTTTATTTAAGCCCACACAATCTCTCCATTAATGCTCGAATTCTAGTATAGTGTGGCAAGATAAGAGTCAAGGGAGTTACAAGTTCTTTTTATATAATAATAATAATAATTATTATTATTATTAATAGTAGAAACTTAATAATGGGAAAATGGGATTGGTAGTGCTGCAGTGCAGATGGTGGTGGGAGTCTGTCAGTGGATGTGACAGCGGGCCACGCCGCTTTAGGGGCATCGGACCGCACAAGATTAAATTCGCAACTCTCGAATGATTGTTGACAACAATGTGACTATGTGAGCCTGTTGACAACTTCTGTAGGGTTTTTGGAATTTGAGGAACTACAACAACTTTCTAAATTATAAATGCATAACAAATTAGGAGAAGAGTGAAATCTTGATTGTTTTCCCCAAGAGTAATGCAATAACGCGAAGGAGATATGATACACATAATGAGGCTATGAGATCTTTAAATTCTTCATGTGGAACATATTAAATGTAAGTCAACTAAAAATAACTAATTACGAATCTTGATATCGATTGTAACTCACGTTTTTTTTTTTTTTT
Organism: Misopates orontium; assembly: GCA_946800315.1. Taxonomy (NCBI): domain Eukaryota; kingdom Viridiplantae; phylum Streptophyta; class Magnoliopsida; order Lamiales; family Plantaginaceae; genus Misopates; species Misopates orontium. The sequence continues at coordinate 26,996,400 of OX326947.1, forward strand.
TTTTTTTTCCTTTTGCCTTCTTTTGCTATAGAAAGACTAATAGGGTTGCAAATTTGCTTATGAAGATCGCGTCTAGCTATAATTGTGGTACTCAATATCCATCGTCATATAACCTTATGTACAATCTAATTTAATAAATAAAATATCTGTATTAAAAAAAAAGAATCATTCATGTAACTCAGGTGATTAATTTGAAAGTTGTCCATCAGTTAAAAAATGTAATATTTATTTCATGCTATTAGAAACAAGACAAATTATTAATTTAGTTATAATGATTCAGCATGTAGCCAATTATGAAAAATGAACCATCTACATAGCATCCACCCGTTTCAAGTGACAACTCAACAACAAAAGTATAATTGTGAGAACAATGGATGGAAAGTGAGAGTCAACTCAATTAAACAGAAAGAAAAACATTTAGAACACAAAGCTAATCAAGGAGTTAAGAAAAGACAGAAAATAATTTATTTAGAGATTTTACTTTTCTCTTTTTGTATTACATAGTAGTTCAGGATTTTTTCTTTGATAAAACTACGAATGTAAGAAAAGTCCCCCTCGTGTTCAAAATTTGTCAGTCACAACTTCCATACGAAAACAATGCGACATTCTTCATTACCTTTTCTTTATATAATTTAATTCTAACCTATCGAGGGTGTTGTTCATTTATCGTGTGATATTTGAAGTGTTAACCAAAATCCAAAATTATCAACTTCTTTTATCATTTCACTTCTTTTGTACAAAGAAAATTCTAACTCTTTTGAAACAATAGTTATTCGTAACAGTGATGTTCATACGAACACATTTGTTGGTTCCCAAACAAATTGAGAACTACCTCCTCTCTATTTTATCGCGCTCTCCCTCCATCTATTTTCACTAACTATTTCCACATGATAAGTATATTATTTTATTATGAAGAAATAATAAAAAGAATCCAGTTCACTTACTTCTATAATACAAGATTTAACACATCGGCCAAAAATATAAATAGCATTTAAACAACATTTCATATATTAACTGTTGAATTATTGTTTCGTTTTCTTATATTTTAATATTTATTTCCGGACTCAATTGGAATTCACTTGGTTCCAACATCTAGTGAATCTTCGCCATATCAGCTGATTAAGATAACTTGATGTGATATAATTATTATTTCTATCATCTTTTGATTGACTCATTGAAATATAGAGTTGAGCTTAATTATCAGCCACATGCGTCAAATCTAAGTTTGGCTGATTGAGAGGATTGCAAATTTATAGATCTATTGTGTTCCCTTCTAAACCGGAAATCCCTCGCGGCATGCAACTTTATTGGCAAAAGTTCTACACGAACTGGGAAACGAGTTCGAATTGAAAGAAACGAAAGCTAAGGAGGATGTTATTTCAGAAACTATCATTCGAGAAAAGCAAATTAAGAATAATCCTTTATCACTTCAAAACATAAATTTGTAAAATGTCATTATAAAGAGGACTATTGAATTGTCGTGCTCTCTAAAAGTTCAAACTTGTAAAGAAGATTAATATCTATTTATTACATATTAGCCTACAACACGTCCCATCAGATACATGCTGTAAATCTTTTATACGTCCCTCACGTGCCATTTTTTGAATTAACGAGTGGCGGTAGAATTTGAACCCATGACCTCTTCTTTCCTGAGCTCTGATAGCTCAAGCTTGTAGAAATGATTGACATTTATTTATTTATGTATTAATCTCCTTAACAAGAACATTATGAAGGATTGCTTGGTGCATAGATGAAGTGTTTTGTAAAAAAAATCTCGTTCTGCCAAACTAATTTGTTTTTCTACCTTATTAGCGGCAAATGCAATATACAGAGGAAAATTCTTAATTTCAGAGCAACATCGTAATTTTGTTCTCTAATTAGTACTTTTTCTTCCTTTTCAATGCCTACTTGAGTAGAATCATTAAAAAGATAACACAAAATCTTCTTATTTCCCACTTTCTAGAAATTGGGCATGCGGAACACCTCCCACATTAATTTTTATGGTGTAAAGTATTATATGTTCATATTAAAATGTGAAGAAAACATAAAATCTTGAAGGAGAAAAAAAAAGCAAGAAAAAATATTTTCTCAGATTGAAAAAGTTTGAATTAGTGGGAGAGTGAATCATCATAATTGGAGTAGAAAAAAGTCACCATTAATAGAATGTAAATTATAGGGAAACTAAATCATCCTTCTTAGTAAATGGTATAATTAATCTTATCTAACTTAAATTGTAGGGTCAGATTGAAAAATTAACAATAACATATGGGAGTGGAATATAAATTATAAAGTTAAACTTGGAAATTAAAAGTTTGATATTACAAAGTGTCAAATATCGCTTTATTTATATATTAGTATAAATGAAATGGATCTTTCTTCATATGAAGTTTAAGTAATTGATGTAAAAATATTATACAGTCAAAAATTTCAAACCATATTAAAAATTAGGAACAATGTAGAAAAAGACAAGATGCAGTTCCTTTTATATGTCTAAAATATTTATCAGCAATATAAAAATTTAATAAATATATAGGTGGGTTAAATATGATAATATATTGTAAAAAGATTACACATCGCCTTCCACCTTGCAAACTAAAAAATTAAACGCATACAATTTGTTTCAATTTCTCTAAAATATTGGATTGAATCAGTTAAACAAAGCTGATTTTAAAAAATAGATAAAAGTTATGAATAGTGTTTTACTATATTATTATCAACATAAAAGTCATATTTTATAATGCATGGCTTAAGTTATGTTAAGCTTGAGTACACGTAAATTCACTCAGGAAAAAGAAATTGAAAAATAAAACACTCACAATTTCCAACAAGTGTTATTTTCGTCAAAATATGATACTATGTTTTCCTAGCTCAATTATGAATTTCAAATTATTTTTATGTCATACGGATAATTACTTATGGCGATTGCTTCACCTTAATTATTTAATTTTACCTCAAATCTAAGATCTTTTAAGAATACAAGAAACTAAGCGAACTTTTGTATATAACTTGAAAATAAATCGTTAAACTGACGAGGATAGATGTTTTTGTTGTAATATATTACATGGAAGGATTTAATGTATTTATAAATACAAATGTACTGTAGTTATAATTAAGGAAGCAAAATTTAAGAAATTGAAGAAGACAATCAACTAACATTTACAGTGTTTCCTCTATTAAAGAAAGTGTACGAACCAAATAACATAGCATTTTGCTCTAGGTATATATTTCAACAGTCATGAGTCAACACCCTTTAGTAATAGGAATTAAGAAAAAAGTGCATGGTAAAACTTTCTGCTTTTTTATTTTTTGTTTTGTTTTTGGAGAAGTACTTGTAAAGAAAATAAGATCATGTCCTAAGATTTTAGAGATTTGTGTATTTCTAAAAGTTTTTAGAGAAATTGATTAAATGGTGAAAACAGATATAAGGAACATTAATTTTTCTAATTATGTATTTATATTTAATTGAGCAGTACAGTATCAGTTACTTTCAGGATATATATTCTTATATGTCTCTATAAATGAAATTATATGACATTTTTATTTAGAGATGTAAACCTTTTTTTTTTAATAGGGTGATTATGTCCATGGGCCAATAGGCATGTAATCTGGTCTAGAATGTATTTGGATGATAGAACTATGAACCCAATGAACCAAATGTTGAAGATATTGGGTTAAATTCAAGTTTTTATTGAAAATTAGTCCAATACATATTTGGTTGAACCAAATAATATTGGCAATGAATCCAATCAAAGGTTGGGGCTTTTAATGAGAAAGCTCAAGTGAAAAAGTGTGAAGCGTAATTGCTTGATGAGAAAGCAATGGAGAACTTGTCCTACATTAAAAACCACTACTCCTTATGCATGTATAAACTGAAATATGTATTAAGAGAGTCTGTCCAGTCAGAGGTGGAGTTAAGGGGGGCATATAGGGGCGGTCGCCCCCAGCTCCAGTCCTACCCTTTATATATATATATATATATATATATATATATATATGCATAAATTTTATATTTGACATACTCAGTTTCTTAAATCCCGAAATTCAGCAAACACAGGAGTTCTGTAAGAAAAATTTCCGTTAAATTCAAAGGATAAATATGCAGTGCATATGATCTTTGTAGACCACAAGTGGTGGGGTCAGGAGCATTTTAAGAAAGAAAAAAAATAAAAGAAAATGAGACAAGTGTGTTCACAAACAACTCCCACGTATTTGACTTTGGCAATTACTGTGGGATGTATTTGGTCCATGAAGACCATATTTTCATGGTGGGCCTTGGCCCTTGGGAATTAAAAAAAGAAAAAAGTAAAAAGCTTTTTGTCATTATAATACAACTTCTTAAACTTGATCATTGTATACTCTTTTAATGTTATAAATAAGAAAATGAAGCAATAATCTAATGAAACATTTGACCGTATATTTAACTTTTAGTATAATTTTTTTTTACAATCAAACATATATTTTTTGAATAATAAAATATGCAGATAAATAGTTAGAGATTAAAACTAAATATAACTTCTTTAATGTATTAGTACATTTAGAAATAAATACTCAAAAAATACTATATTATAATTATATTGACTGCTTTTTAATATACTTATGTGATTTTATTTTAGTTTTTAGAAAATTCAACTATAATTGTGTTACTCTAGATTTACTTTTCTCGAGGTACTTATATGTTCACAAGGATTTATATATATTTTTTTAAATATAATTAATAAAAAGAACACTTGTATTTATATAAAAAAAAAAAATCTTCACGTTGTTTCGCTCCCCTAAGTCAAATTCCTGGCTCCGCCCCTGTGTCCAGTCACATCTCGCGCGATTGTCCCTACAGCGAAGACAGTCCTATTTCTTTATTAAAATTTTATTTATGTAATGAAATATAAATTTATGTTTAAACATATATAAAGTAATTTTTGAATATTATATTTAAATTCGCAGAAAAGTTGTTAACAGTGGACATAATTATGCAATCCATAAATAAACCTATGAATTACTCTCATGAATGTATGAGTAATAGCCTATGATTCACCTGATACGCCGAAAAATGTGTTAATGACGTGTTGGACATGTGTCAAACACCTACACAAATCCAATATGTCATGCACGTGACGTGTTTTAATAAAAATAAAAGAAAAAGAAAAAGAAAAGGAACATAGTGCCGGACACGTTTTAAGGACGCGTTCGACACGCCTGGACACATTTTGGGCTTGTTTTATAATTTTAAACTTTTATATTGTGGTTAAAGTTTAGATTTCTTAAAATATATAGATAAAGATGTTAGAAGGGTAAAAAAGTAAACTTTAAAAGTTGAATGATTGAGTAACAAAAAAGTATAAAAGATCTCTTCTTTCTCAACCAAATCCCACGAAGAAGTTTACTACATTTCTCTTATACTCAAACAATAAGGATGAGTATAAAAAATTTGTTATTTTTTTCAAATCGTGGAACTAAAATCCGATTTAAAGAATTTATTTGAATATTATATAACACTTAGTTTTGTAATTTGGTTTTTGTATGTGCCTTTGTATTTAACACTTGAAATTTATGACTTAAATGTTAATGAGTGTTTTAGTTGAACTTTAGTAGTTGGTTACATAATTATGAGTTTAAATATGTTTGGCTTGATTCTGTATTTGAACTTAAGAATATTATTTATGCATGTTTTCATGATGTTTGATATATCTTTAATACGAAAAATATAGTCATGTCTCGATCATGTTGTATTTTATAATTATAAGAAATTTGTGTTACTGTGTCCATATCATGTGATGTCCAAATCTGTATCCATGCCATGCATCATAGGTAATATAACCTTTGGCGTGAATCGCACAATTCTTCCAAAGCTGAAGGTTGTCGTAATAACCTCAATGATATCATTCTGTAACAAAACAAATTAAAACATAGCCTTTGGCCCTTTGCATAAGTTCTATTTATATTCTTTAACATATAAGTTTGAACGACTTGAAAGTAGTAACGCACAAAAAAGTCAAAATCTTATCATATATATGTATATATACTTCACTTAATCATGTGCTAGCTATGTAATTTAATATTTATTTAAAATTCTTCTTGTGTAAACCAATAATATTATTTTCCTCAAACCTTGAACACGTAAATAATATAAGTACTGACAACAAGAGACATTAAACTACTCTCACCAGTTATAATATACTTTAAGTTTTTTCATTTCTTTTACTTATTTTTAAGCTTTGATGTTTATTAATCTGGCACAATTTTTTTTGGTTTTGTTTCTTGATTTGCGTAGGTTTTCTTTATTTTCTAGAAAGCTTAATTTGTGTATTAACTTTTCAAACTTTTTCAATGTTATCAAAACATTTCTGAAATATATCAAAACATATTTATAACTATTTGAAACAAATTATTTAATCCATGAAATTAACAGGGGCAAAATCGATAATGATACTTAAATAAAACACATATTTGTCTATCCAAATATATCAAAGTTTTGAGTTACGTAACAAATTGACATTTATTTTCATAGCGAAACACAAAAATATAAATGGCCCTATTTGGATGTAGTTTCACATGTTTGGTTCCCTCGGATTTTATTTGGATGTTTTGAAAATTATCTTGAAAGATGTGCAAAATATTTGAAATATAGTTTGGATGTAATTTTAAAATAATGTAGTGTATTATGTATATATAAAATAAATGAAGAATGAGTGAATGTAATTTGAGTGTATAGTTTTAAGGAGATGAATAGGTATATAAGAATCAAATCAATATAGGTAGAGAGTGTGTAGAAATAATATAATAATCAGTAATCATTGATGGAAAATACTTAGGTGGGTATGTCCATGACTTAACTCATGGACCTTGTGAATCTCGTTAAAACATGTCATTTATTAATATTAAATTAACAAAAAAAAATATTCTCTCTCCTCCTACTCCTACTCTCTTCCGGTACTTTTAAATTAAAAAGAACATCTCCTTCCTGATTAAGAGAAGAAGATCTATTAATGTTAACTCAACTAAAATTAGATACGTAAAATGTATAACTTAGAAAAACGGAAAAATGAAAATAAAATTACAATAAAAATCCAAGATGTAACTGAATATAAGAAAGTAACAAAATCAAACAAAAAAGACTCGACCACGACATATTTTTCATTTTTCTCTTCAAATCACAATTTTTTCTATTAACAGCTAATAGTTTTTTTTCCTTATAATCAGAAATTATAGCACTACTTGATGAAGGAATATGAGTGGTATGAGAAAATACAACAAAGAAAGAAAGTGATATCATTCTTCTCTAATAATACGCTGAAGGTTTTTATTTTTCTTTTTCATTTATTATTTGTTTGGGAAGAGGAGTGAGGAAAATAGGGTTTACGCAGGAGAGCAATATTAATCCAAGAACCATGAATTTTGTATTATGTTGGATTAATATCCTGAAAATATCTTTTTCATTATTTTATCAAAGAACACCATTTATGCCATTTAAACAAATGAAAAGAAATACAAATTTGTCAAGCATTTAAATCAAAAGCAGAGCCCATTCTCCCCTTCCCTGTGAGAAACTTCCAGCAACTGATTTAGAATGGCTTATAGGTAATTTTATTTATTCTATTTTTTCTTAATTTATTTATTTTGTTGCTTTATTTTCCTTTTGAAAGGGATTTGGTTCTTCTGTTAATGATTTGTTGAATTTTTTTTTCAAGGAGTGGGCGTGGGGGGAGAAAGTGGGATGGAGGAGAGAGAAAGTTATATTTTGTTGTTAATAATTATAAAAGGCAAGATTTTCATTGAACAAAATTATAAAAGGTAAGATTAAATAGGGGTCACAAGGTCCATGAATTTACACATGGACCTAGCCCACCTAAGAATTTTCCATCATTGATTGATGATTAAAAACAGTTGACAAGATTGTTTGAAAGTGAAATGGAGATTTATTTATCGAGAAATATAGGTTTATAGGCATCAAATCATTATAGGTAAAATTTGACAAATTTCATTAGTTGGACCAAACTATGTTTCAAAATGAAAATTTTGAAATAGGTTCCAAATCAAATTAGATCGACGAAAATTTGAAACTTATGAGCCAAAAAGGATCCATTTTCGCCTAAATATTTCAAAGTTTCACAGGTTCAAGTTAGTTTGGAACCAATTTGGAATTTCAATTGTGAAAACATTTTGGCGCAATCAGTAAAAGTGGTCAACTCTACTTAATATTGATTTGATGCATATATGCATGTTTTTTCCCATTAATATATCTTCATTTGTTTGATCAAACAATCATGTCAAGTGTTCTCAATCAACAAACAATAGCTGTCGTCCAAAAAAATAAATAAATCACCAAACAATGATTATTGATTATTATAATTTCTACATACCTGCACATAAATTGATTTGATGCCTATATATCCATTTTTCTCCCTAAAACTCTAACACTCAAACTACATCCAAATCATATTCCAATTTTTTTATATACACTAAATTATTTTAAAATTACATCCAAACTTTATTCTAAATGTTTCAGACAAGATAATTTTCAAAACATCCAAATAAAAATTGAGAGAACCAAACAGGTGAAAATAAATCAAAACAAGGACTTTTAAGTCTGAAATTCAGTTTATTATATGACAAAAAGTTGGACATTATGCCCTAGAGGCTAGACCAACAAAACACGTTCGTACTTTTACTATCAATAAACATACTAAAACTGTTCATAAACCTATACAAAAAAAAATGTTCATTGAAGAAAAAAAAAAAGAAAAAACTATAGCTAAACATATATCTTAATCTAAGAGTTGCCTCCCACAAAAAACTAGCCCTCGGTATGCAACTGCCCAAATTCTGATCCACCAAAACAATTCTCTGGGCTTCCTGATCCTCCATACGTCTCCCAGTCCAGCATAATATTCAAGCCCAGTTAAGTATACATCCTTAATTAATTTACATAAAAAAACAAGCTTAGTTGCTTGTTTAAACATACACAAGAAACTGGGGCACATGTAGTATGCACACATTAATTTTTTATATAGTAAATACATGTTCATATTCAAGTGTGAAGAAAAAAATAAAATCTGGAAGAAAAAAATAAAGGCAAGAAAAAAGATTTGCCTAAATGGAAAGTGTTTGAATTAACGACAGAGTGAATCATCATAATTATAGTAGAGTGCAAAGAAAAGTAATTTCTATTGAAAGAATATAGGTTATAGGGAAAATAAATCATCCTTCTTAGTAAATGGTATAATTAATTTCATCTTACTTAAATTGTAGGATTAAATTGAGAATTTAATAATAAGATGCTATAGTGTAACATAAATTATAATGTTAAACTTTGAAATCACAAGTTTGGTGTCACAAATACCTCTTTCTTTATATATTAGTACAGATGTATGTTAGGTGTACGATAATATGAGATGCAATGAAATGAAAAAGCGTACCGTGATAGACCAATCTAGCAAATTGAAACTGCGATTGACGGTTTTAGCATAACCTTACAGTGTACCAATACGGTTCTTGAGAGAACTCTCGATTAAGACTAAAATTTAAAATGTAACAACAATCAAACACAATTCACATAATGGTCATAAAAAATGATGTTATCGTTATAAAAAGATAAAACATAGAGTTTTCCCATTTTAGATGAATGGAATAAGAGAAATCACGTGTTATCAACGTGATTTCAGTTCATATGGTTATCCAAATTAAGTGGAACAAAAGATTTGGTTGTTTTGAATTTTATATGATCAATCAAAATCTACGGAGACTAATAAATACATGCAATGTGTAAAATCAGGGAATTAATTCTCTTCTAGAGAAGAAAATGAACAATCAGAACCCATTATCTGGTGTAATACATTAAATATTTATCCACTATACTTTTCTTTTTGATAAATATTCATACTATAATAAAAATTATAATCATTTGAATGGTAGTTGCATCATCAAGTAGTCTAACCAGAAGGCATTGTAGATTGAATGGTACATGAAACAAATTAGAAGTACCAAGATGATGCAGATACAACTCAAACTAAAATGACTAACTGTATTAAAAGCAAGATCTTTTAGGTGAATCTAGGGTTAGTTATCTTCCACGTAACAACACATCATGGTGGAATGAAGATAAATGGAGTGGTTGAAACTAAATGGGATTGTTAAAAAGATTGAAGAAAAAACAAGATAATGAAGCTTCGAAAGGTACAATCTAACTAAGAAACAAGCTAAAAAGTTGTTCTTCTTACACATGAAGGAGTTCAGAAGGATATTCACGAGAATTGGATAGCAAAGAGGTCGAAAATGATATGTACGGAATTGTGCGCATAACAGAAAGGAAGATCAGAGACTTAGATGTTGTGAATGTATCAAAGATGAATGACTAAAGGTTCTAGCTCACGTCGATCACATCAAAGAAATATGGAAATGTAGGTCCTAACCAAAATATGGGTGATATTACCTTATCTTCCTAGGATATGAACCTCAATTTTATACGACGAATTAGATGATCGAAATCAAAGATAGTTTGAAGAGGATAACACGCAAGGGTGTTTGCCAAGACAAAACCCTTATCAAACTACATGAGAGATATTTGTGATGTGATTAATCGACATCTTTGACATGATATACCACTACTAGAAAATCTTTTTTTTGAGACGCGTAGATGTGTCACAAAAAATATATGTAGTGACGCTCGCTTACATCGTCTCATAGGTGAGCGTGGTTATAAGTTATTGTGACGCTTTTTATTGTCTACTAATAACTATTTCATGACACACTATAATGTCTCTTTAGATGTTTTTTGTGACACCTTTCCATTTCATATAATGACTTTCCAACTACCATAACTACTAGCTAAAGAGAGACAACAAAACCGTCACTATAAGTGAATGTGTAAACACTTTTAATAGTGGTTGTTGAGACGCTAAAATGTATTATTTTGTTCTAAACCACTTCAGCCAATAGCTGCAAACGTTATAACTTCTACAAATAGTCTTCCTTTTGAAAACTATTAAAATTATAAAATAAACTAAAGCATTAAGATAATAGTTCAATAAGTTCTCCATTCAAAAAATATAAAACTAAAGCACCCATTACAGTTATACTAACAAGTCAGGTTGAAGCCCCAATCAAAAGTTTCAGAATAATCAAAAGTTATACAATAGCACAATGCTTTACTTGATGAAAAGCCTCAATCTACGAAAGAAAAAAAAAAACTAAAGGCTCCAATAAGAAGTGCTCCGGAATAGCTTTCTACCATGGTTCATCCACCACAATTTACAAAAATCCAATATAAGAGTATAATCAGTTTTACTCAACAACACAAATATCACATACACAAAAAAATGTCACTTGAAAGCTAGTGAACATGAAGTTTACCAGAAATTTTGGCCAAGCAATGGAAGACCCAATTGCATCTCCAATAATTTTAACATTCTCCATAGATCGAATCAATGACTTCATATTCTATCGCGACATATATTTTCACTTCACACCAATTTTGTCCCAACACCTCATGTCCAACCAGTTTTGATGGGTCCAAGCTTTCTATGGAACCTTTCGCTATAACTTTTGAGCTATCAAGCATGCTTTTTAAGTAAACCGTTGCTCCAACCTCTATGATTTTTCACAATTTTAAAGAATAAATTACAGGAAATTAATAAACTGGTGATATAATAGTATAAAATTAGTACTTGTAGTGGAAAGAAACCGTTACTTGAGATTTTAGGATAGCGAGATGGTGCATATATACGAGAGCTCAATGGAGAAGAGCCTGGAGTTACATTATGATGGTCATTTTGTGCCATTTCCTTATTCACTCTTAATAAATCTTGAATTTTCTAGTCTTGCGCATCTAAGTCTTTGCTTCATTGTTTCAAGTTCAGCTTTGTACTCCATATTCATGCGATAACTACAGGCTCTACTTGGTGTATCACCATATACATCAGATGCAACAATTCCATAGCCGTACATGCATACTCGTCCACCTTTATCTGGTCCAGTGACTTGAGCAAATATATCATTTGGCCCTTTATCTTGTGCACCAACTTGAAGTTGAATCTGTAAGCTTCTGATTTTTTGCTATATACATGTTTCTTGAAGAATTATATTAACATTTGACGAATAATAATTTAATAGAGTAACATGAAAGCAAAAAACGGATAACAAATTACCAAAGCATCTGCTACTATTGGATTAGACGTATTCCCATCTTTAGCATAACATTTTGCAAACAAATTTGCCCTGGTTATTTCCTCATCAGTTTCATCCTCAAGATGTGCATCATTCATCTCAACGTGTCTTCAACTTCATCATTACTTTGTTTGCTCTATTGACAATAAATTAAGTCAAATAATTATTCAAGAAGTTATACTACTTCGGTTGACAAAAGTTTTTACCTTTTCCAGTTCTCTAACTTGAGCAAAGCTTCTTTTTCCAGTTATTTGCATTTTTCTATTCCCTCTAGTTTTTTGTTCTTCTCACTCATTTTCTGAATGATCAAGAAAAATAAATACACTTGTAGCATATAATACATAAATAACTTATGCACTAAAAGTATACTTAAGAACACTGGTACCTTTGTTGATTCACTGCTCCAAAAGTTTACAAGATACTTCCAATGCTCAGGTAAAACTCTTTCATCAGGTGAAGTTGACCTTCTACGTAAATTTTGATCCACGGATAAGTTTGGATCAAAATACATTTTATTTAGTCTGTTTTTGAAGCTTCTCCAACTTTTACCTAAGGCCTGCAAAGTATTTATTTCGAATCCTGGAGAACACACAAACTTTTCCTACAAAACATACATATTCTCTAGATTTAAAATTGGTAGTACAAGAAAATAGCACAACCATGTTAAATATGACACAGAATTACCTTGACCAGTTCTACCATTGTTCTTTTAACACTTCCAGATATAATATGCGAATTCTTGATGTTGAGTGGTGCTAGTTTTCCATTTCTTGCAATAGTTCCCAAAAATTCAACAAATTTGCTTTTATTTGGACTTATAGGTTTTCCTAACTTGTTAAACTTAACTTCCATGCGTCTTTTCCCTAGTTGGTTAGGATTTATAGTCCAAACATGTGGCAAATAAGTATATCCTCTTGTTCTCTTTTTCTCAAAGATGTTATCTGCAGTTATAAAAGTAAAAAAAAAGGTCCCTTTTAATAAAATTCAAAACTGATAACAAATTAACATTGGATAAAAAATTACAACCATAGCATTACGAAGTCTGGATTCAAATTTGGGGTTAGAATCATAATCCCGTATAAAAGATGAATTTTAATTCATATAAATATTTTACTATACCTTGATTATCATTACATTGCTCATTGATCCTATCATCGGAATAGTGATCCTTAAGCTGATCATAGTCCGCACAATCCAGATCTTCTCTTTCATCGTTCCTAGAACGTCTATGACTACGCATCATTGCTACAAGAATCAACAAGAAGTATTTATAAGATTAGTTGTCATCAGATAAAACTAAAGTGCTCTGTAAGACATATCCTTTCATCCAAAAATGATTGCAAGTACTATCATTGGGTGACATGAGTTCACTGCCATTACTGATTCATATAGTTATGGCGCAACTATAAATTCTTTATTGCATAAAAAATTTCACAAATATAGCCTACGTCACTTAGAGTTGCAAAAGAAACTTGAACAAAATGGAAAACAGGTTACTTGACAAGTTCCTTTTTTTTATTATCAGCAAGTGAATTAAAACAAAACTTATGGAGATAAGATATACTCTGTACAACAATTAAAACCCAAAAAAAAAAAAAAAAAAGAACCAGCAGTACACACAACACACTCATGCCTCAAAATATTGAAAAAACGTCACAACAACACCACTTCTCTAACTACCAAAAACTAACCTTCAGAATTCCAAAATTCTAGCAAAAACCTCATTCTTCCATCCCCGAATTACTCGACTTCGTTAAATTGCACAGCATTTGGAAAACATCACCATTTCATCATCCAAGAAAATTGCAATTTACACTAATATATTCTGCAGACATACTTTCTGTCCCAAATCTTCTACTCTTAAGAGAAACATTGACTAAATCAACTCCTATGTATGATTCTTCAAATTGACACCTAGTATTCGTATCAAGTTAAGACCAGCACCACCACATCTATTTACATCTAAAATTTTGTGACATGCCGTTACCTACACTTTTAAGAATACTTTAGGAATTAGCACAATCAAGGTTCAAAACAACATTAACTCGGCCAAATTTGCCGAAACCTAAAACCAATACTACAAAGCTTTCTGTTAAACGAATCCCAAAATCCACTCAAGGGAGAGAAATAGGGCAAAACGTAAATCCTTGAAAACTAAAAAAAGTTAACTGTGCAAAAGTTAGAACACCCTTACTGTTAATCTTATGTGATTTTCCATGAAATTATTCACCATTTTAGTAGTAAATTGTAAGAAATAGGGTTCAAACGTAAACCCTTGAAAACTGAAAAAAAATATTGTGCAAAAAGTTAGAACATACTCACCGAGAATCTTTTGTTGACTTGAATAAAATATGAATCTCCGTAGAAGAAGTGGGAAGAATAAAAAGAAATAAGAAAAAAAAAGGACTGAAGTGGAGAGAGTTCCTCCGTTTCTCTCTCTCTCTCTCTCTCTCTTAGTAAAAAAGAAGGAAGTGAAAAAAAGATTGACCGGGAATTTGCATTTCACTAAAAAAAATTTGGTGGGAATCAAATTCAATGTTGGCCCACTATTGATCACTTAATGCCGGGTGTCTCAATAGGTGTAATGTAGAGACATTATTAAAACATTGTCATATTATGTGTGTCTAAATATAATTTTTTGTAGTAGTATACAGAGTAAAAAAGTACCAAATGAGTGGAGAAAGAATACACTAGTAACAATTTATAAGAACAAAGGAGTCATCCAGAATGTTCTAATTGCCATAATAAAACTTATGTTTCATACCGTGCAGTTGTGAAAACGGGTAAATGAACATCGATAGAGACTAAATGTTCCCATATTATAGGACATGTTCGGATTTTTGTTAGGAGATCAACCACATAAGCTATCACTACAAGAAAAACGAGTTTTACAAACGGACGAATCCGTTTGTAAAGCCCGAAAATCCGTCACTAAAGACCAGAAGAAACGGATTTCTGGTCACTAAAAGTCGTCACTACTGGTCTCATCACTAATGACTTTTAGAAACGGAATACCGAATCCATTTCCACTATTAGTGATGGATAGTCCGTTAAGGTCGAAAACTTTTACAAACGGATTTTCCATTTGTAATACACCTACATTATTAGAAAAGGAAAATCCGTTTCTATAAAGTAGGGAGTATTACAAACGGATTTTCCGTTTGTAAAACCTAAAATACCGAAAATACCCTTCAGCTATATAAACGGAAAATTTGTTTGTAATAATCAAATTTTTTGGAAAATTGCAGACTTATAGAGACGGAAAATCGATTTTTAAAAATTAAAATTTTGAGATATATTTTTGAAAATATAAAATTAAAGAGACTTTTTAGTAACGGAAATTCCGTTTGTAAAGGTTGAAAACTATTAGAAACGGAATTGTAGTTTGTAAAAAATAAAAACTATTAGTGACGGAAAATCCGTTACTAATAAATCATGGATTATTAGTAACGGAAATTCCGTCACTAATGTGTTTCGAATACGCTTCACTCGAGTCGGACTCAATTTCTAATTTATCAATTCTTCTCTCCCAAGCCTCCTTCAGACCAATGCGAATAGCTTCAATCTCAGCTTCAAGAACCGTCGGCTGTGGGAGCACCTTCATAAATCCCCACACCCAAGCACCCTTAGAATCCCGAATCACACCACCTGCTGCCCCCACGTTTCTATGCGAAAGCACCAGTCCGTCCACATTCAGTTTTTACCAGACTTTACTTGGAAGTTCCCAGCCTTTGATCTTTTTCTGTTTATCTTTCTTGTACAGAAATGCTGCGTCGCACACCAGGTTTTTAATCTGCCTCAAAGTAGCATCAATCGCCTCCTCCTTACCTTGAAAAGTTCGTACATTCCTCGCATTCCATATGCACCAAATACCAGCCGCAAAGATGATAAACCACAGAACATCAGGAAAAACAGGACTAAGCTGCTCTGATTTACACAGGTTCTGCCGAAGCCATTGAACATCGCTCCCTCGTGAGAAACTGAACCAATGCGACGGATGTAAGAGTTTCTTCCAAACCATAATCGCCGCCTTGCAATCCCTAAGTATATGAATCGCAGATTCATCAATATTCGGTCAGATAGAGCATGACGCATCTGTTGTCATTTTTCGAATTTTGCGTGTGGTATTAGAGGCTAATTTATTTTGAGCCGCCAGCCAAACAAAATTTTTTATCTTCGAACTACAAGGAATCGACCAAACCCAATCTATTCGGCTTTGAAGTTTCGGCGCCACAGAGTATGTACGATGGAGTGCTTTGTATGCACTTTGACACGAAAACTTTCCATTCGCTGATTCACTCCAAATTATCATATCTTCAGCCTCCCTCAAAACATCTCTAACTCCTAAAATTTTATTTAACCACTCTGTCGGTATTTCTGTAACAAGCTCATCAAGTTTCCAATTCCCCTCGGCGTCCAAAACATCCTTCAAATTAAGAGCACTATCTGTTGTACATACCTCTGGCACAGCCTCACAAACTCGGACTTCCACGAGCCAATTATCAAACCACAATGAAATAGTATTACCGTCTCCAATCTTCCACCTAATAAACGGAGCAATCAGCGCCATACAACGAATAATCCCCTTCCAAGTCGGACTATCACTAGCTTAAGTAATATACTCACTTAGTCGGACATTCTTGAGGTATTTTTTCTTCACAAGGTCCAGCCAACCACTCTCTTCGTTTTGTAAAAGCTTCCAACAAAGCTTGGATAATAACGCCTCATTATTAAATCTCGCCACACGAATGCTCAATCCATTCTCCTTTTTAGAGCGCGTTACTCTATTCGAACCAACGAGATGAAGCTTGCGGATATCCGGATTATTAGACCACAAAAAGTCTCTATTTAATTTATCCAACCTATCACACACTTTTTCCGGAAGCCAACACGATTGCATGAGGTGTACCGGGATGGCCGTCGAAACCGCCTGAATAAGAGTAGATCTTCCGGCCAAAGACAGCAAACTACCTTTCCAACTAGCAAACTTCACAATCAGCTTATCAAACGTTTCATTAAAGTGATCCGCGTTAACTCTACCATGAATTAACTGCACTCCCAAATATTTCCCCAAACTATTTGTCTGTGAAAAATTAAGAACAACACTAATTTGTCTTTTCAAAGAACCTCCACCTTCATGCGAGAAATAAACTTTAGACTTCGCCGCATTTAACTTGAGTCCCGACGCCCGACAAAATTTGTCCAGAATCAGTTTCATACGGTTAGCTGTCCTCAACGTTGCCTCACCCATCAAAATAAGGTCATCAGCAAAGAATAGATGCGACATTTTTGGACCACCACGACACGGTACTAACGGTTCCCACTCGCCCCCTTCAATTTCTTTCATGAATTAAATAAGATAAACGTTCGACGCAAAGAACAAATAAATAGGGAGATAAAGGATCTCCTTGGCAAAGCCCACAACCATGCGAAAATTCTTCTAAAGGTTCCTCATTCCACAAAATTCTAGTAGACGCATTGCGCACACAAAACATTATCAAATTGATCATATTCGGTGGAAAATTAAACGCCCACAATGTCTCTTCAAGAAACTTCGAACTTATTTTATCATACGCCTTTTCGAGGTCTAACTTAAGAATCATACACCCGACTTTATTTTTACGTTTAGCTCTCAAGGAGTGTAGCACTTCTTGCATCACAAATATATTATCCTGGGTGCTACATCCCTTAATGAAGCTCGATTGCGTTGGCGCTATGATCTTAGGCATGATATCACGGAGCCTCAAAGTAATGCATTTAGTGATAATTTTATAAATAACATTACAAAGAGATATAGGTCGGAATTGAGAAATAAGCTCCGGATTATTTACCTTAGAGATGAGGCAAAGAAACGCTTCACAGATTTTTGGATCAAAAGCTCCTTCATTCATTGCGTCCCGGACGAACTTGTGAAGAGAAACATGCGTCCAACTCCAAAACTTCTGATAAAACATCGCTTGTATTCCGTCTGGGCCTGATGCTTTACTCGGATGTGTGGCCCAAAGCGTCGTTTTTAGTTCTGCCAAACTAACTTCCCGACTCACTTGCATCTCGTCGTCAACCTCCAAGACTTGTTGGAAACGTGAAACAGGTAACTCGGGGGTGTTTTGATCAGCACCATTGAACAAACCTTGGAAAAATGCTCTCGCATGGTTCTGTAGAACTGTTTGATCGTCACTCCAAACATCAGCAATACGCAGCATTACTGTTCGATTCCTCTTTCATCGTGTAATAGTGGACCTGTGAAAGAATGCCGTGTTACGATCCCCAGCTTCAAGCCAATTAATTCTTGATTTTTGGCGCCAAAAAATCTCCTCTTTTCTCAAGATTGAATTATAATCTGCAAGCATATTTTTCTCCAACGTCAATAGAAATTGATTTGGTTTTGTTGCCAAAGCCGATTGAGTTCCATTGATACGCCTCATGAGAATCCTTTTTTTGCGAAAAAATATTACCAAAGCGTTCCTTATTCCACGGGATCATGACTTCTGGTATGAGATTAATCGCCTTGACAAGTTCATTATTCTCATCCCATAAATTCCTCAGGATATTCTTGCACTCCGAATGATTTAGCCACATTGCTTCAAACCTGAACGGCCGCTTCCTATTAGATAAATTCAACCCGAGAGTTGTTGTGAGAATGGGGTGGTGATCACCATGAGTCCGAGGAAGATGTATAACCGCATTCTCTGGAAAGCAATCAATCCATCTTGCATTAGCAAGAGCTCGATCAAGACGTTCTTTGATAAGTGCACCTCCCTCCCTTTTATTCGACCACGTAAACTTTGGTCCATGAAACCCAAGATCTTGGAGATTCCATAAACGAATCCAATTCTGGAATTCCATGCATCTCTTGTAAACGTTTTTTATGCCTCCCTGCTTTTCATGCGCAAACCCTATCTCATTCAAATCTCCTTGCACTAGCCACGGGATCTCCATATTTCTCGACATATTCGCCAGCTTATCAAAAATACGAATTTTATCTTCCTTATACGGCTTAGCATAAATTCCCGAAACCATCCATTTATCTTGTCGTTTCGGACCAACCAAAGCATGGATACCCTGATCTTCGACACTTTGAATTTCAACCTCAATATTAGGAGAGCTCCACAACATCCAAATACCCCCGTCCATACCATCCGTGGGCGCAATGCAAAAATCTGTAAACCCCAGCCGAGAAGCAATACCATAAGCATGCTCCTGTGAAACTCAAGTTTCTAGAAGGAAAACAATATCAGGATTATTAACCCTAATTAAATCCCTGAAATTCATACGAAAATCCTCATCTCCCGCTCCCTGACAATTCCAAGAAATAATCTTCATTGATAAATTTACTACATGTACCGGGTGGATGGGATTTTCATAGCTTTGGCCCATCCATGACAACATCAGTTGTCTGAGTAATTCCTTAGACGTGTATTCCTGACGTCTTCTCTCCAAATTGCTCATTGAAATTTTCTGCCAACAAACTGGTAGATTCTCTATTCTCTCGATCCATCGGGAGTCGATCTCCAGTTCCCATACTAACGGCGAGACTGTTATCACATTGGCTTCCCTCGGGTCTATTTGTAATATCCTCGAGGGTCCGTTGAATCGTGTGGTGCTCCCAGAATTCCTGATGAATATGAACTATGAGATTGCCGTTCACCATCTCAAACTCTAGGTTTCCTCCGGTTCCATGGCTTCGTTCTAAGCTAGCTCCCACGAGATCAATCAAAATAGATGTATCTGTGAGCTTCTCCACCTCCTCGGAATTAGCTAAAACCGAGAAGGAATTAGAATTTTCCGCTGTCTTGGCAGAACCAGTACTCTTTCCGAAAATCTGAACACTACCTTTTTTGATCTTCGGCTCAAGTCGTTTCGGTTTTAGTATGGAAGCAGGCAATATTCGCTTACCAGAAGAGCTTTCAGGCTTATCCCCAATCGTACCAGGATGAAATTTTATGGAGTCTGTAGGAGTATTACTCACCTTGGAATTCTGTTTCCGAGCAAGAAAAGGCTTCCCTTTCGATAAAAATTCCTTTCCTTTCCCCGTGACTTCCTGTCCTTTCCTTTTATCCGCACATTCTTTACCTTTTTCTGTAAAGATTTTATTTCCACCTTTCATAGGTTGCGCAAAATTCCTTCTACGTGGAACTTCCATCCACTCACCAAATTCCTATTTTTGAACTTTTTCTAAAAGCCAGTGAGTTGGAGACGATTTATTTCCGTCCACAGTCATATTATCAACTGTGATATTATCAGACCTAGTTTCAACCTCGTGAGAGTGATTATTAGGACAAGAATTTTCTGTATGCCCAACACGTTTGCACTTATAACACAACGAAGGTAAATTTTCATACATAACATGGTATAGCCTTCCTCGTATTTTAATTCCTCGTTCAAGTGGTTTGTTGATAGGAACTTGAACACAAAAGCGCGCAAATTTACCTCGCGAGGCCGTAAAGGTGTTGCCATCAATTTTGATCGGATCCCCGACGCAGCTTGCAATAGATTGTATGACTGATGCACGACACATCTCAACCGGTAGATTCAGAATTCGAACCCAGGTAATGATATGCTCAACCTTATCATTGTCCGCTCTATAATCCGGTGTCCATTTGCGAACATACAGAAACTGACCGGCAATTTGCCAAGGGCCTTGCGTCAATATGAGTTCGCGTTGCAAGGGAGTTAACCCTTTTATGCAATAACTTCCATACCTTAAATCAACAAATTCACATTCCGTTGTCAACTTCCAAAGAGCGCAGAGTTTGTTCACAAGAGTATGGTAGAACCATGGTTTCCCCAAAATTTTAATAAGAACTGTGCCTTGCCATTGCCTGCACATGATATCCTCCATCTACTCAGAAAATTCAATAGACTTAAACGGTTCATTCAACGATGGTGGAAGAATTTTAATTTTCGCCATTTCTTCCGTAGCTAGGGTTTCGTCTACCATCACGTCTTTTGGCTTAATCTTACTTGCGTAAGTTTCTATCTTGTTCAGTTTTTGATTTGTAGGAGATCTCACAGTCGAAACATTCTCTGCTAAGGCCATGAATTCATACGAAGATCTTGGTCTTTTCTGGGTGTTCGTAACTTTGTCTTGCTCAAACCCTAAATCGGGCCCTTCACGAGTATGCACTGAGCTTACAATTCCTGAATCAGTCATGGGCTGATCGGGGCCCCGGGAGATTGGAATCTCCGGTGCCCTAGGTAGATCGTAGTTGAAATTCGCCACTTTTCTCCGGAGCGCTTTTTTCCTTCTCTGCTACTTGAGAGAAATTATTTGTGTTGATGATATTGAAAAAATGAAGAGGGTGGAACTATATATAGATGGATCTAAATTATTACAAACGGAAATTCCGTTTCTAATAAACTTTTAGAAACGGAATTTTGGTTACTAAAAATATTCAAAAAATTAAAACTCCCGCCTCGACTTTTACAAACGGATTTCCCGTTTGTAAAAAGTTTCAAAAATCTCATTTTTTGCGGCTTGACTTTTGCAAACAGAAACTCCATTTGTAAAAATTTTCGAAAATTTGAAAAATCCCGCCTTAACCTTTACAAACGATTTTTTCGTTTCTAAAAGTAATTATTTTTTTGTAAAAAACAAACCCGCATGTATTTATAAATAAAATTTAAATTTATTTTTATTTGTAGTACTTTTTACAAATGGAATTTCCGTTACTAATAGTTCTTTATTTTCTAGAAACGGAAATTCCGTTCGTAAAAGCCTTATTAGTGATTTTTAGTAACGGAATTTCCGTTTGTAAAACGTTTTCGTTTAGTACAAACGGATTTTCCGTTACTAAAACGATTTTGAAAGACGGAAATTCCGTTTCTTTTGATTATGTCTATTAAACTTCTACTATTCAACCCGTGAACCTTTTCGCTTTATTTCAAACAGAATATCCATTGGCAAAATCCCATATCTGCATCTATAAATAGCAGCTTCAACCTCCCTCACAATCACTTACATCTTATTGTTCAGGTGCGTTTCAAATTAATACTACTCCGTAATTGTCATTAATCGTTTTTTTTTTATCAATATTTGCTATATATATGAAATGTTCTAATTATTTAAATTATCTTGTTTATTACTTAGATCCAAATCACTATGTCATCGTAATGAGGAGCCTGTAAATTGAAATACTTGCACCAATTTCCGATATGTCCTACCTTTGATCATATATATACCCGCTTATTTAATTTACCCAGTTTTGTAGCATATAAACGCAATGTATTCGCATGATGATAGAAGTTGGATGTATGATATGAAATACGATAATGGTGAGTTGAAGGATAGTTTCACTTACGATGTACAAAAATTTCTGGAGTTTGCTTTATGCCAAATAAATTATATTGATTTGCAAAATTATCCTAGATGTCCCTGTAGGAAATGCGACAATAGAAAGTTCTTGAACCCCGATCAGATTTCAATTCACTTATGTAGATGGGGTTTCGTCCCTCAGTACTATACTTGGGTAGCACATGGTGAAACTAGTCATGTCTTTCACCCATCGACTTCCGGGATAGGACAGACCTCAGACGAAACCATAGTAGATGATATTAAGGGTGATGAAGAACAAAATCCTTTTAGTGAGTTGGTATATGATGCATTTCAAGTAGATAGAGATTCAGTAGAAGAGGAACCGAACCCTGAGGCTAGAAAGTTCTATTAATTCCTAAGGCAATCAGAGGAGCGCTTGCAAAGTGATAAAGATAAAACTATGCTGCAATGGGTGGCAGAATTTCTTGCCATGCATAATGTTCACAATATTCCCGTTGCCGCGTGCAATAAATTTTTACATCTAGCCAAGGACAACCTCCCTCCTGTGGATGATAGTCGGTTGCCTAATAACGTATATCGGGTTGAAAAAGATGATGTCCGGTTTGAGTCTTGGGTACAAAACATATGACGTTTGTGTAAACAATTATTTTTTGTACTATGGAGACTTTGAAAATAACGACTATACAGAATGTCCCGAATGCGGTGAGGCTAGATATGCCATGGGTAAGAAGAAACCAATAAGTCGTAAAAAATTGTGGTACTTCCCTATAATTCCTCGCCTTCAGCGTCTATACATGTCTGCGACTATTGCTAAGCATATGACTTGGCATACGAAATGTAGTGGTTCGAATGAACAAATGATTCATCCAGCATGCGGAGAAGCCTGGAAACACTTTGACAGGGTTCATCCGGAGTTTGCTTCTGAACCTCGAAACATTCGTCCAGGACTCTGTAGCGATGGATTTACTCCATTCGGTAGTTCATCAGTCGCCTATTCTTGTTGGCCCGTGTTTGTTACTCCTTATAATCTACCTCCAGATCTTTGCATGCGTCAGGAGTATATATTTTTGAATTTGATTATATCAGGACCAAAAAGCCTAGGAAAGAACATTAACGTGCTGCTTCGCCCGTTATTTGATGACTTGAGGGAGTTATGGGTTAGTGGTGTGGACACGTATGACAGGCATCTGAAGCAGAACTTTCGACTATTTGCCGCGCTAATATGGACAATTAGTGATTATGCCCTGTTGTCGCAGTGGAGCACTGCAGGTCGATTGTCTTGTCCATATTGCATAGAAAATACACAGTCCTTCTAGTTGAAGCATGGGAGAAAGACGTGTTTCTTTGACTGTCATCGTCGATTTCTACCTCCAGACCATGTTTGGAGGAGAAACAAAAAAGATTTCATCAAGGGAAGACAAGAGTTTAGTGAGCCTGCTCCTAGGAGGTTAGGTATTGAGATGAGAGCTATTGTTGATGATCTTCCAGAGGACATGGATCCTAGATATCACATTCCGGGTTATAGGGTATTCGATGATTGGTGTGGTAGAAGCATTTTCTGGGACCTTCCGTATTGGGAAACTAACTTAATTCGCCATAACCTTGATGTCATGCACTGTGAGAAGAATTTTTTTGACAACATCAAGAACACTGTGACGGATGACTCTGATAAGTCAAAGGATAACTTTAATGCAAGACGAGACTTAGAAATCCTGACAAGACGAAAAGAGTTGTTCTCGAAGGAAGGTGCAGATGAGAAAGTCTATAAGCAGAAGGAAACATACTGTCTCAACAGAGATAAAAAAAGGCTAGTTCTAGAGTGGTTGAAAGGTCTTCGTTTTTCCAGATGGGTATGCTTCCAACATCTCAAGGTGTGTTCAGATGCCGCAACTCAAACTCACCCAGATGAAGAGTCACGATTGTCATGTGTTCATGCAACGGCTAATACCAATTGCATTTCGATTTTTTCCGTGATGTTGTTTGGGGTCCACTAGCTGAAATCAGTCTATTCTTCAGAACACTATGTTTGTCGGAGATCAGAAGGTCTGATATTGAAAGACTAGAGAGCTCGATTGTAGAAACAATGTGCAAGCTGGAGAAGATATTTCCACCCGATGTTTTTGATTCAATGGAGCACTTAGCCATTCACCTCCCATACGAGGCGAAAATGGAGGTCCCGTACAATATCGATGGATGTATCCATTTGAGAGGTAATATCTAATTTTAATTGAATTAAATTATTGTTTGTGTTATTTTAGTTTTCTAGAGTGTTAACTATAAATTGTTTAATTGCAGGCGAATGTTTGAGTTGAAAAGATCAGCAGGTAATAATGCCCGGGTGGAAGGTTCCATCTGCCACGTGTATTTGTTGTCCGAAATGACACAAATTATTTCTCAGTATTTTGGTGATGTATTTGTTGTCCAAAACGACTTAATAGAAATGAGACTATATTGATCGATGACTATGCTGAACAACTCTCAATCTTTCATAAGCAAGGCAAACCAATTGGGTCCATTCAGTAGCGCGTATACCTAACATAATCGGAATTCAATCTAATTGAGTTGTATACACTCTTGAACTGCCCAGAAGTGGACGGCTGGGTCATGTAAGAGTTAATTAAATTTATATATTTCCTTCCCTCGCGCATGGTAATTACTTGTTTCCAAATATAACTCTTTCATAATTATATTTTTACAGATTGTTTCAACAACAAATGTATCAGGGCCTCAACGAGCAACAAACTCAAACTAAACGGAATGCTCTGTTCGTCGAGTGGTTCAAGAACACAGCGCGATCGGGTTACTACGAAGTTGACACACGGCTAAATGCATTGATTCAGGGACCATCGGCTATGGCCAAGACATACAAAGGGTATAAAGTCAATGGATTTAGATTTCATACAGAGTCACACAGTATTGGGAGTGCAACAATGAATAGCGGTGTGTGTGTGTGAAGGCAAGTCTGGGTTCAGAAGAGGACACTAATTTCTACGGCATGATCCAAGATATATTGGAAGTTGACTTTTGGGGTTACGAGAGACAGCAAACCATTGTGTACTTCAAGTGCAATTGGTATGATATTCCCCGATCGAACCCGTTTAACTCCCGTTATCGACTAGTCGACATCAATCCTCGATTACGTCTACAAACCAACGAGCCATTCATATTCGCCAATCAGTCTCAACAGGTCTACCACACACCATACCCATCTGTAAGCCATTTTGCAGCTTGTAGGGGATGGTGGGCAGTGTGCACAACCAGAGCGAGATATATCATTGACATTACTTCACTGCTCGAAGGGAATGCAAGCGAAACTGAAGAAACTACTGTGGAGACCGAGATACTTCAAGATGCAGAACCAAGCTGGGCCATCGTAGTTGATATTGAGATACGTATTGGTAGTGTGTGTATATATATATATATGTATATCATTATAATTTTTAAAATACTATCTACAGTTTCTTATTTTCAAAATACTGTCATTAATTAATTATATATATATATATATATATATATATATATATATATATATATATATATATATATGTATATATATATGTGTGTGTGTGTGTGTGTTTGTGTGTATCTTTTAATTTTATTATCAGTAATATGTTTTTTACACATATATACTACATAATATTTAGGTTTACACTAATGTATAATATGTGTGTGTGTGTGTGTGTGTGTATATATATATTAAAAACCTTGGACGATGCTGTGTAATGATATTTTTGGCAGGCAAGACCAGGATTGTGATTTTTGTGGCTGAGCAACACAAAATTTTAACGAAACAGAATAATGCAGCGAAAAATTAAAGGTTGAGAACAACACAAAAATGATCAAAATTCGTTAATTCACAAAAACAGCAAAAATGTGCATTGCACGTTTTAAAGCCTAAACGAATAAATTTGCCCAAAATACGATACAAGTCTTGGAAGCTTTTAGACAAGGTTGAGAACAACAAAAAAATGATCAAAATTCGTTGATTCACCAAAAATAGTAAAAATGTGCATTGCACGTTTTAGAGCCTAAACGAATGAAAACTATTCCAGTGTTACAGTGCCTACCATATGGATTCCATATGCTTTCCTCTCACTAATCATAACTTTCTGTAAATGTTTCAGATGAGGTATTCATAACAATATATACATAAGAATGATTTTTAAATCTTTTAATAACCTATTAGTGAGATAAAAACTAAAAACCATTGAGGTAATATGACACTTTTAAAGTATTAATTTTATTATAGCGGGTTTGTCTTTGTAAGTTACATAATTTCCACTTAAATTGGGATTTTTTTAAAGAGTTTCTTTCCGAAGAATTAACTATGGATCAAATTTTTCATGCATTTCTTAAAAATCACGAAATATTTCTATCTTTAACTTAGTCGAAACACATAAATAATTTCCAATTTTATTACAACTGTAACTTCAACGAAGAAGTTTTTGAAACATGCCGAAAAGCTCTCAAAAAATTGCGAAACGTTTCTAAGAGACTAAAACATACGTCGAAATCGAAACTTTGATCCATGGGATTAACTATTTGTCTACTTATGGATTATAATCATGTATGCCAATAATATTAAGCAAAAACAATATATATATATATATATATATATATATATACTATAAAAGGAGAACAAACATACCAGCCAGCATCTGAGTCGAGCCCTCTCTCTCTTTCTCTCTCTGTGAATTAGTAGAAAGAGACAGAGAACCCTAGCTAGTGGTTTCTCTCACCTTTACCATCATACACACATATACATACACAGAAGATATATAATCTAGAGAGAGAGAGAGAGAGAAATATATATATATATATATATATATATATATATATATATATATATATATACATATATATGTATAGAGAGAGAGGGATTGGGGGTTCATCATCATCATCGAAGATGCTGGAGCTCGCGACACCCTCTGCAACAGGTTTTGACTTTTGGCGAGCAGATGGAGTGCGCTTAGGAGGTTGAGCCTTCTGCTTCCCTTTAGCCCCGGCGGTGTGGCGGCGAGAGGATGCAGGAACAGGTGCAGGTGACGGCGAAGCGTCGTCCGGCATGGGAACAGAGTGCGAGTCGTCCAAAGGAGGAGAGAACTCGCGTGCCTGAGGTGGAGTGGCACGGGGTGGTGACTCTGTTGCCGGTGGTGGTGGTGTGGTGTCTTGCGGTGGTGCCGTGGCAGATGGCGGTGGAACAAAGTCCGGCGGAATTCGGATTTTGAGCGGCTTTGGCTGCAAGACTTGGGACAACTCGTTGCCCGTGGTGGATGCACTGTCAGGGTCGACTGATGGAGTCGACTGAGACGATTCTCCTGATGATTTAGATTTCACCATGTTAAATATTTTCTTGATAAATGTAGGTGAGAAAGAAGACATAAACACAAATCCACACACCAAAATATGATCACACGAGAGAGAGAGATAGTAGGATGGCGTGAGATATGATACAAAGGAAAGATATATAAATAGATGTAATCAAATCAATGTCATATCTTTTATAATCATTATCCACAACTTCCCATAAGAGATAGGACTCTTACCAAGACTCATCTAGGAAAGATTCCAACAAGATATGCAACTCAATCTCTACGAAATTTAAAACGCGGCAAAGCATAGGCGGGAAACAAATTCGTGCCAAAATTAAACATATCGTGTTTTAAAGACAAAAATAAAATAAAAAACACCTGTTTAATAAAAATTAAAACAAATTAAAACATAAATTAAAAGAAACAAACAGAAAGTAACTCAGCAAATTACTCACATAACTTACCGAGGACCGATTCAACTGGTGTAAGTGGATGTCGAGACACCCTGTCATGACAGACTATAAGACTGAGTATAAAACAGGTCGAGACTGAAGCATATTCATGAACCAGATGAATACATTAAAAAGTGTGTGTGTGAATTCTCATATGATAAACAGATGAAAGGGAAGAGAATTTGGAAGGGGCAAAAATTGTTTTGCAAGATATCTCTTTTCAAACAATACAATTGCACCTTGTACACACACTTTGAGCCTTTTGCATAGAGGTAGCTTTCGCACATAACTTTATATAGAATATGGTAGCTCTTTTCAATTTTGTGATGACCGTGAAATATGAATTGAATGCTTTCACACATATTCATTGAGTTTAGGCAGCTTTTTTCTCCATATATTTTTCTTTTGAAGCACTTTTTCTTTTGGCTCATGCTCTCTTTGTTCTTTTCTTTTCACAACTCTTTTGTTCACTCATACTTTTCTTTTCAGCTCAATTCTTCTGTTTTTAAAGTGATGAGGTAGCAAAAGTGGACAAAGTCCATGTCAAAGAGATTATAAAAACAAAATAAAAACAAAACAAACAAAAATTGCCCGTTGCAAAATCCTTCGATTTCACTGATTTAACTGAGGGAATGATGTGCACGCTGTATCAATGCAGTTCTAAGTACGCTCCAGAACCGGCTGTCCAACAGGTCTGCAAGTAAGTCATGACAGTTAGTCCAACAAATAAAAACATCTCAGTTAAATCGGGCACGCGACCAGCACTTAGTGGAGACAAATGCCGAGAGACTTTATGAGGGTCTCAAAGCTTTGTGAAACAATTTTCTTCATAAAAATAACAGCAGTTTGTCTTCCAGTCGCGACATGCTTAATGACAGCACATTCATTATCACCTAAATCACATATGAGATGGTGCCATATATCCGTGTGCTGTGTGCATAAGTGCTTGACATGATTACGAGCAATGATAATAGCACAATTGTGGTTACTAAAGACCAACACATCACTTTGCACAAAAACAAAATTCTTAAGCATGTGATCAACCCAACCAATATCAAATATGACACGATTATGCATAGTTAGGTAGAGATGACTTCCTGTTCCAAAAGTGGAGAAACTGAGGTCTATGAAGTTGCCTCTTGTTTCATTAACAACGCATGTAGGAGTTGCGACAGGAATCATCGACTGTTCTGCAGTTTCAAGATCAAGGTCCTTGATAGGATATTGAAAGTACTTGGATTGATCTATGACCAATTTGTTGGCTCCTTGACTGACCTGCGAACCACAAAAACAAATTAGTTCACTGACAAACGGAGAGATAGATCTGTTTGAGATAGAGTTTGTGAACTGTTCTAAAGGGAGTCGTGACTGCGTTAGGGTATAGCAATTTTTAGCAGTCCGATTTCCTGAAAAAATACAAAAACTTTGGTTATCAAATACATGACATTCATCTTGTGTAAACGTGACAACCAACTTTTGATCGCATAGCTGGCTTATGCTAATCAAATTATGCTCAAGTCCATCAACATGGAACACATCATTAAGTATAGGACACCCGCTAAGAATGAGTGTTCCTTTTGCAACCACTTGACCCTTTTTACCATTACTGAACTGAACTGTTCCACTTGGACCAGAAACATAGTTGGTCAAGAGGTTTTTGTTCCCTGTCATGTGATGTGAGCAAGCACTGTCAAGATACCAACAATCCGGTGAGGCGTTTTCAACAGACGAAAAATGCAAAATGAATGTTTTTATGATTAGAACATTTCACCCTTATGTGATTCGTTGGTTCTGAATCTTCATCGGAGTCTTTAGACACTGTCTTTCGTGGAGTCTTCCGAGATGTCGGGACTCGTTGTCCAACAGGTTTCTTTGCTGTGTTTCTCGATGAGTTCTGTTGTAAGTCAGGACAGCGTGAACGAATATGTCCTTGACCACCACAATGATAACAGGCTCTGCTTGTCTTGTGCATCCGTCGTGACCACCAAACGGGACTGGGCCTGTTCGGTTGACTGGACCTGCAAAAAACATGAGGCTGTGTGAAATTAGGATCACGTGCTAAGCTATCATTATCCATATCAGATATACTAGGAATAGCCCTTTTAGACCGATCGGTGGGTGGTAACCAAGACCAGCATGATTAAAAATGGGACTAGGACTTTGATCAGAAACTTTGTTCTGATTGTCTGTGACAGTCTTATTGAGAACCTTAAGAACATCTTGGAAGTGTGATTCCAAATCCTCAAAAATAGTGATAGATTCTTTTATGTTTTGTACATTATTTCTGAGGGCCATGACTTGTTTATTTAGATCAACGTTCTTGTGTATCTCTGAAAACAAAATATTTCTAAGGATTCTGATTTCCCGAAATGGATCAGGGGAATTATCGTCCTCAGTATCTTCGCTGTTTTCCTGAGTAGTCAAGAGAGGTGGTGAGTCATGATTAAGAATAGAAGAAAATGCAAAAAATGTTCTTTCTACAGGTTCATCAATGCAACAATCTAACTCGTCATCACTGCATATAGATGTAATCGATTTAATTTCAGAAGCAGTTTCGGAGTCGTCCTGGTCAGTCGCGACAGGTGATGAGTCAGGTCTGATGACAGAGGAGAGTGCAATATTGGCCTTTTCTCCAGTCTCATCTTCACTTTCAGATGACTCTTCATCACTCCAGGTGCACACCATGGCTTTGTCTTTATTCTTCGGGAGAAGATTTGCACAATCAGTTTGTATGTGACCATAGCCTTGGCATTCCCTGCATTGAACACCTTTTCCTCTTCTTTTGTAGCTAATATCATTAGCAGCGGAAGATTTTAATGAATTATCAGAGATAGAAGGGAAAGTGTTCGTACCTTTGTTTTTCCACTTGGAAAACTTTCGGAGTCCTTTGGAGAGAAACGCGACAGATTTCTCGAACTCGTCCTTGTCGTCACTTTGAGGTTTGTCTTTGATTTCAGCTTTAAGTGCAACACCTTTCGAAGTGACTCCATTTAAATTCTTTTTCAACTCGAAAGTTGAGAGGGCACCCATGAGCTCTTCAAGTGACAAGTTTTCCACGTCTCTTGCTTCTTCAATCGCCTCAATTTTCATATCGAATCTTGAGGGTAAAGTTCGAAGAGTTTTCTGAACAAGTTTGGACTCACTGTACTCATCACCGAGGAGGAAGGCTTCATTAGCAATGTCTCTAAGTTTAGCATTGTATTGAGCTATTGTTTCATGATCCTCCATTTTAAGTTCCTCAAACCGTGTACCAAGGATTTGTCTTTTGGATCTTTTCACGGATGGGGTACCTTCATGGGCAACGCGGAGGGCGTTCCATGCATCTTTGGCCGATTCACACTTGGAGATCAGTTTGAACTGATTTAGGTCGACTCCATTTAAAATTGCATTGATTGCAATGGAGTTGTGGCTCGCGTCGAGATCTTCTACGTCCGACCAGTCGAGCTCTAGCTTCGGCTTTCCATCTTTGTCTAGTGGTGGAGACCATCCTTTGAGAATGCTTTTCCACGCTTTCTGATTTTCCCTTTTGATGAAAGCTGTCATACGGACCTTCCAGTATGAATAGTTAAATTCATTTAAGAGCGGCGGCTTTGATGATGATGATCCCTCAACGTTTTGTGCCATCAAATCTGCAAGATCTAAATAAAACCAGAATCTCACCAATGTAAGTAGGTGATAGGCTCTTGATGCCAATTGATAGATCTTAGAGTCTAATACTTTACGTTTTAGCAATAGTTGCGGTACCTAGTCTCGACAGCTACGGCATGATCCAAGATATATTGGAAGTTGACTTTTGGGGTTACGAGAGACAACAAACCATTGTGTACTTCAAGTGCAATTGGTATGATATTCCCCGATCGAACCCGTTTAACTCCCGTTATCGACTAGTCGACATCAATCCTCGATCACGTCTACAAACCAACGAGCCATTCATATTCGCCAATCAGTCTCAACAGGTCTACCACACACCATACCCATCTGTAAGCCATTTTGCAGCTTGTAGGGGATGGTGGGCAGTGTGCACAACCAGAGCGAGATATATCATTGACATTACTTCACTTCTCGAAGGGAATGCAAGCGAAACTGAAGAAACTACTGTGGAGACCGAGATACTTCAAGATGCAGAACCAAGCTGGGCCATCGTAGTTGATATTGAGATACGTATTGGTAGTGTGTGTATATATATATATATGTATATCATTATAATTTTTAAAATACTATCTACAGTTTCTTATTTTCAAAATACTGTCATTAATTAATTATATATATATATATATATATATATATATATATATATATATATATATATATATATATATATATGTATATATATATATATATGTGTGTGTGTGTGTTTGTGTGTATCTTTTAATTTTATTATCAGTAATATGTTTTTTACACATATATACTACATAATATTTAGGTTTACACTAATGTATAATATGTGTGTGTGTGTATATATATATATATATATATATATATATATATATATATATATATATATATATATATATATATATATATATATATATATTAAAAACCTTGGACGATGCTGTGTAATGATATTTTTGGCAGGCAAGACCAGGATTGTGATTTTTGTGGCTGAGCAACACAAAATTTTAACGAAACAGAATAATGCAGCGGAAAATTAAAGGTTGAGAACAACACAAAAATGATCAAAATTCGTTAATTCACAAAAACAGCAAAAATGTGCATTGCACGTTTTAAAGCCTAAACGAATAAATTTGCTCAAAATACGATACAAGCCTTGGAAGCTTTTTAGACAAGGTTGAGAACAACAAAAAAATGATCAAAATTCGTTGATTCACCAAAAATAGTAAAAATGTGCATTGCACGTTTTAGAGTCTAAACGAATGAAAACTATTCCAGTGTTACAGTGCCTACCATATGGATTCCATATGCTTTCCTCTCACTAATCATAACTTTCTGTAAATGTTTCAGATGAGGTAATCATAACAATATATACATAAGAATGATTTTTAAATCTTTTAATAATCTATTAGTGAGATAAAAACTAAAAACCATTGAGGTAATATGACACTTTTAAAGTATTAATTTTATTATAGCGGGTTTGTCTTTGTAAGTTACATAATTTCCACTTAAATTGGGATTTTTTTAAAGAGTTTCTTTCCGAAGAATTAACTATGGATCAAATTTTTCATGCATTTCTTAAAAATCACGAAATATTTCTATCTTTAACTTAGTCGAAACACATAAATAATTTCCAATTTTATTACAACTGTAACTTCAACGAAGAAGTTTTTGAAACATGCCGAAAAGCTCTCAAAAAATTGCGAAACGTTTCTAAGAGACTAAAACATACGTCGAAATCGAAACTTTGATCCATGGGATTAACTATTTGTGTACTTATGGATTATAATCATGTATGCCAATAATATTAAGCAAAAACAATATATATATATATATATACTATAAAAGGAGAACAAACATACCAGCCAGCACCTGAGTCGAGCCCTCTCTCTCTTTCTCTCTCTGTGAATTAGTAGAAAGAGACAGAGAACCCTAGCTGGTGGTTTCTCTCACCTTTACCATCATACACACATATACATACACAGAAGATATATAATCTAGAGAGAGAGAGAGAGAAATATATATATATATATATATATATATATATATATATATATATATATATATATATATATATATATATACATATATATGTATAGAGAGAGAGGGATTGGGGGTTCATCATCATCATCGAAGATGCTGGAGCGTAAGAGAATAAGAGAACTCATATGTGTACTGAGAATTACATCACAGAAGAGAACTATTTGGAGGAAAGGCAAGAAGCAAAACCTAGTGTTTGAGGGCTCAAGTTGCACGGCTAAATGGATGGATTCAACTGTTGTGAGGATTTATATGATGGAGAGAATGAACACGATCGCACCACACCTGTTTCCTTTTTTTCTTTGAACAGACAATGAATTCATAGAAAAAAGTTAGGCACAAGGGGTGCTTCAAGCCCTTATATCAAACACAATCTGCAACCCAATTGTTCCTCAATCAGACACCATTACATATAACATGAACTCGGAAAAGAAAACCAATCATTACACGAGTAATTGAAGTTTCTAATGTTAGCTTTGATCCATGCCCAAGAGCTGACTTTAATGACATCTCAAATTGGTCAACTCAATTTTTGGTCCTCGAGGACAAAGTTGGACTTCAAGAATAGGAAATTGTTATGGGTCCTACGGTAGTAAGCCAGTTCGTGCGCTCAAGAAAACCTCCAGTCTTGGCTAAGAATTTTGGTATAAGTGGTCCAATTATTGTATTTAGTGTTTGTGTGTTGGTTATACGTTTTTTTTTTGATAAGCCAATTATTGAATCGAATAATCGGATCAAATTTGATGAATTCAATCAAAATATAATTAGAACTGAATGATTGTTGAGAGTTATAGATTGAGATCGAAACTTAGAGAAAGAGAGCTCTCTGCATAAAACAGAACAAAAAGAATCGCAAGAGTGAGTAAACTAACTAAACTAATCCTATTTATACTTAACCGAATAAAACAGAAAATTACTAAAAATAGAAAGCGCGC
This sequence comes from Misopates orontium, assembly GCA_946800315.1. Taxonomy (NCBI): domain Eukaryota; kingdom Viridiplantae; phylum Streptophyta; class Magnoliopsida; order Lamiales; family Plantaginaceae; genus Misopates; species Misopates orontium. The sequence goes on from OX326947.1 coordinate 27,031,186, forward strand.
TCCAAAGCTCCAACGGCTAGTTTGGAAAAGTTACTAAAAATGGCAAAATGCGATCATAAAATCGCATTTTGAGATGTGAGTTCAAGACCCCCCCCTCAAGATGGCCATGAATATTGTTAATGCCCATCTTGGACATCATTTGCTGGAATGGAGGTAAAGCCAGGGGTTTGGTGAGAATATCAGCTACTTGGTGCTCCTTTGAGATGTGAAAAATCTTCAAATGACCTTGTTGAACCTTCTCTCGAACAAAATGACAGTCTATTTGTATATGTTTTGTTCGCTCGTGGTGAACTGGGTTGTTTGTAATTGATAGATCTTAGAGTCTAATACTTTACGTTTTAGCAATAGTTGCGGTACCTAGTCTCGACAGATAAGTAAGACAGGTAAGTAAGACAGTAAAGTAAGACAGCAGATTTTAACGTGGTTCGGACTATGTCCTACATCCACGAGGCTTTCGCCTGAATCAAACTTCTTTCAACGGACAAAAGTTATTACACCAACTGGTTTTACTCTAACACCGAATCCCTCTAATGTTGATACCACCGGAACCTTTTTCGCGTCCACTCCGTTTGACCCGTAAGACCAAGACTCCCGTAATGATCTTCTTATGAGAATGCTTCCAAGCAAACTGCACGTACGTATAGATCCCTCTAACTGGCGCAATCCTTTCCCGTTGAACTCCCTTCAACTCTTGTCGGCTTCTCACGTTCTTGATGTAACTCAAGAGGGCGAAAACTAAGAAATCAAAATAAAAGAGAACACCTAAAGATGTATATTTTGTTACACGTGTGTTCTACATTGATTCCTAGGATTTCTACTATTTATAGGATAGCTCTCCTGAAAGATATCCTTGAATCTCGGCTAGTCTCCATATCCAGTCGAGACAGGATCTTTCCAAATATATCCGAATCTTTCCATGATAAGGCGATCCTTCCTTTTGCTACGTCTTTGTTTCCGTTTGATAAGATCTTCATGATCTTCATATATTCTGCACATCAAAGACAAAGAAGAACTCCACAAGGAATAGATTACTAAAGGATATAGGAAAGAGTTTGATAAAGATTAACTTTCCATAAGATAAGATACTATAAGATCAAGTTAAATCTTTCCAAACTCACCTAAATATTCACGCGTCTAATAACAAGATAAATACCATAAAACCGTGTGAATAAATAAGTAAATAAATCAAAGTAAATAAAACCGAAATTTTCCTTTAAAATAATTTTGCAAACAAGGAAATAAAATCTAGTTGGACCTGGCAGTCCTGACTGTTCAACTGAGTTCGAAACCTGTCGGACTTTGCGGTCCTAACAGTAATGCAATATGCACTCTTGTTATCAGTGAATAACAGAGGAATCTTCTCTTCTTTAATCTGCAATTCCTTCAAAAGTTGTTGAATCCATAAGATTTCACAAGTTGCGGAGGCAATAGCTCTGTACTCTGCCTCTGTAGATGAGCGGCTAACTGTAGGCTGCTTCTTTGCCTTCCAAGAAATCAAAGAGTCTCCCAAATACACTGCAAAACCAGTGATGCTCCTTATTGTTTCAAGGCAAGTTGCCCAGTCACTGTCACAAAAAGACTTTAAGTGAGTAGAGGAAGTAGATGGATAGAAAAGACCATTACCTAGGGAGGATTTGATGTATCTCAAGACCCTGTGAGCAGCAGCAAGATGGTTAATGGTTGGTCTTGACATAAACTGAGTCAGACATTGTATACTGTAATTTAGGTCAGGTCTGGTGATAGTTAGATACAACAACCTGCCTACAAGTCTCCTATACTCAGATGGTTCATCTAAGGGAGGAGAGTCTGCTGTGAGAAGCTTGGCTTTAGATTCCATAGAAGTAGCAGCTGGTTTGCAAGTAAGATAGCCTACTTATGTTAGAATCTCTAAGGCATATTTTCTCTGGCAAAGGACAATGCCTTTCTTTGATCTTGCTACTTCAATTCCCAGAATATATTTAAGAGTTCCAAGATCCTTGATGGTGAATCTTTTGTCTAATTCAGCTTTGATGTTCTCTATTTCAGTCAAGTCATTGCCTGTGAGTATTATGTCATCGACATAAACACATAAAGCTGTAAAATGATTGCCATTTTTCTTAATGAACAATGAAGAATCAGTGATAGCCTGAGTATATCCACAAGCAAGTAATGCATCAGTGAGCTTGTGAAACCACTGTCTGGAAGCCTGGTTTAATCCATATAAACTTTTCTTCAAAAGACACACACGTTTTTCATTTGGTTTGAGATATCCTGGAGGAGGTTTCATGAAGATTTGCTCATCTAAATCTCCATGCAAAAATGCATTATTCACATGTAACTGGTGAAGAAACCAGTTGTGTGAAGCAGTTAATACAAGTAAGGTTCTAACTGTGGTGAGTTTGGCAACTGGAGACAATGTATCAAAGTAATCCAACCCCTCTTCTTGAGTGTATCCCTTGGCTACAAGCCTTGCTTTATACCTTTCAATGCTCCCATCAGCTTTGTACTTTAATTTATATACCCATTTACAGCCAATACAGTGACTGTTAAAAGGCAATTCTTTCAAAACCCAAGTATTTGTCTTCTGAAGAGCCTCAAGCTCTTTTTGCATAGCTAATCTCCACTAAGGTTGTTTGTTTGCTTGTGTGAAAGATTTAGGCTCAGAATTATTAGAGATGGATGTAGTGAAAGCCCTGTGAGAATCACCAAGCTGAGATGTAGACAAATAATGCTCAATAGGATATTGTTTGCCTCTAACTTGCTGAAAGTGAACTGAGTTAGCTTTGTGTAATGATTCTGGTAACTGATAATCATACACCTGAAGATAAGTAGGAGGAGCAGTATGTCTAGTGGACCTTCTCATAGGAAGAACATAAGGTTCAATGACAGCAGCAGAAGGTTCAATTATAGCATCAAGCTGATCAGGTATAATAGCTTCTGGCACTTCTGGAACAATATTTTGAGAAGGAATAAGAGCTTCTGAATTCATTGTAGATTCAAGATTATAAGAATCATCTTGATTATAAGACATCACGTCTGGAATATTAGAAATTTGAGAGTTATCACCACTCTCAGAGTCATACTGAGGAATAATCTCTCGAGGATGAACGTGAGTAATGTTCTGATCAGAATTCAAAGATATGAAAGAATCTGTGCAAATTCTTCCTGACTGATGATCTACATCCAGAACTGAAGAATTAGAGGTTTTGTAAGGATAAATATGTTCATAAAACTGAACATTTCCGAAAATGAACACTCTCTTCGTATCAATATTCAGAAGTAAATACTCTTTAGTGCCCTGAGGGTATCCAATGAAGACAGATTTAACAGCTCGAGGATCAAACTTCTGTCTATGAGCAACAGTAGTGGAAGCATAAGCTAGACACCCAAAACTTTTAGCAAAGAATAATCAGGAGGTTTCTGATATAAAACCTCATAAGGAAACTTGTTTTGCAGAACTTTAGAAGGGAGTCTATTGATTATGAATGCTGCAGTAGCAACAGAGATACTCCAATATTTAATTGGAATGTTAGACTGAAACTTGAGAGATCTTGCAACCTATAAGAGATGTTGATGTTTATGCTTAATAAGACCGTTCTGTTGAGGTGTTTCTACACATGAAGTTTGATGAATGATGCCCAGAGCATGATAGAAATCTTTTAAGATAAATTCATTTCCATTATCTGATCTGATGATTTTAATTTTGGTTGAGAACTGAGTATGAACAATATTATAGAACTTAGTTAAATAGAATTTAACTTCAGACTTTTGTTTCAACATGTATACCCAAGTACACCTGCTATAATCATCAACTAATGTAAGAAAGAACCTGTATCCTTCATGAGATGGAACTGAAAAAGGGCCCCATACATCAGCATGTAAAAGCTCAAAAACAGAATTAGTAACAGAAGTACTAAAAGGAAATGACAACTTCTTTTGCTTAGCAAAATGACATGTATCACAAGATGTGTTCTTATTACGTGAAGAAACATAAATCTGAGTAATAGCAGCAAGCTTATCACTAACAGCATGACCTAATCTAAGATGCCACAATGCATCATTTCTTTTCCACTGAATTACAAGCAAAGGAATCATGAGTAACATGAGTAGAAATAGTAGGTGATTTTAACAAGTATAAGCTGTCATGAAGCCTAACAGAACCAATCATCTGCTTCATGACTGGGTCCTGCAAAAGACAAGTTGAACCAGAAAGCACCAAACACAAATGAGTAGAGGTTAAAAGCTTAGACACAGATAACAAATTATGCCTAAATGAAGGAACATAAAGCACATTCTGCAGAACAATATTAGAAAATAACTGAACATTTCCTTTATGAGTAGCAAAAGTTCTACTGTGATTAGGCAAATGTATCATGACTTGTGTTTCTACAGGAGTGTCTACAAATCTATCTAAATCGAAAATCATGTGATCAGTGGCCCCTGTATCAAGAATCCATTCAATACTATCTTTATTAGTTGTAATATGACAAGCTAAGGATTCAGAAATACCAGAAACTGTAGCAGAAGCCACATAATGAGGAGCTTCCGGTGTGGAAGGAGTAGAGTTCACCAAGGCCATGAACTTCTGAAATAGCTCCTTGTGTGTCTCAAACACAGAAGGATCAGCAACAACCTGTGAATCACTAGAAACAGCATTAGCAGCATTAGCAGAAGGGGCATTTATCTTCCCTGTAGGACATTCCCAACCAGGTGGGTACCCTATTAACTGAAAACACTTATCAACTGTGTGCTCAGTGTATCCACAATGGGTACACTTTACCTTCTTCTTGTCCTTCTTGTTACCAGCATACTTAGGACCATTGTTCCCTTAAGGATTAGAACCAGTAGAGTTGTTGACATTAAACCTGACATTAGAATCTTGAACAGGTTTGCCTCTGGTGAACATAGCTAAGGCATCAGTAGGTATAACAAATACAGACAAGTCCCTTTGATGCTCTTCTTGAAGCAAAATAGAATAAACTTTTGACAAACCAGACAAAGGACTCATCAACAGGATTTGACTTCTAATTGCAGCATAGGAGTCATTAAGACCAATCAGAAACTTCAACACACAGTCAGATTGTTGGTGAGAAATCATGGTAGCACTAACATTGCACGTACAACGTCCACAGGAACAAGCCACAACAGGACGATGACTCAAGAATTCATCGCACAAAGTTCGAAAACCATTGTAATAATCAGTCATATTCTGAGAACCTTGAGTGATAGTAGATAACGATTTTTGCAACTGATATACACGAGAATCATCATCTCGATCATAACGTGTCTTGATTTCAAGCCGAAGATCATGAGTAGATTTGAAATACAATAAACTTTGTCGCAAATCTCGAGAAACAGAATTTAAGAGCCAAGAGAGTACCAGATTATTGGCGCAAGTCCAGCAAACTCGATTGATCACCTCTTCCTCTGGAGGAAACGGCAAAGTTCCATCAATAAACCGAATTTTGTTCTTAATATTCAGAGCAATCTCAATGCTCTGACTCCAGGAGATGTAGTTCTTCCCGTTAAAGACATCACCAACAATCGATCGACCAGCATGATCCTGATTGCCCAAAAAATACACCGAATTCGAATCTTCACTCGGATTTCGCAGAGAACCCGTAGATGAAGCAGATACAGAACCAGCAGTAGACATTTTGATCACCGATCAAATAGAAATCAAACACGAAACGTTTGCAGAACAAAATTGAAACCCTAATTTGAACAATCGATCAAATCAGAGAAAATGAACCGATAAAAAACTCAATTAATCGGTATAGAATGCAGCGGAATGCGAATCGATTAACCAGGACTCGAATGATACCATATTGAATCGAATAATCGGATCAAATTTGATGAATTGAATCAAAATATTATTAGAATTGAATGATTGTTGAGAGTTACAGATTGAGATCGAAACTTAGAGAGAGAGAGAGCTCTCTGCACAAAACAGAAGAAAAAGTGTCGAAAAAGTGAGTAAACTAACTAAACTAATCCTATTTATAACAGAAAATACTAAAAATAGAAAGCGCGCTCCAAAGCTCCAACGGCTAGTTTGGAAAAGTTACTAAAAATGGCAAAATGCGATCATAAAATCGCATTTTGAGATGTGAGTTTAAGACCAATCAATTTATTAAGGAGCAAAACATTCCGCACAGGACACAAATTAGTCTAGACAAGCTTTAGGATCACATAGCCAGTTATTAATTGAAGTTGCGTGCATTTAACTGGTTACTCACTTTCTTGTATTTGTACGTGTTTGAACGAACTGTATTACAGAAAATGTGTTCTTATCACATAATATTAAGATTCTAAAAAAAAACAATCTCTACGTAATTTAGACAAATAGTTTTTACACATAAGATTCGGAAAAAAAGTTTAATTTCCAAAAAGTGTAAATAGATCCTGTAACGCTATTTATTCAATTTTCTTTTGCAATTCTACTCCATGATGAGAACTTTTGTTATTATGTATTCAATATTTCAATTTTTGTTCTATTCCACGAGCATATTTGTTATTGTACAATGCTGTAATAAAGTTTTCTAAGCTATCAAAAATATATTGTCAAAACATTTATTCTATCTGGATTTTATATTCTTTTCATTTTTATCCTTCAAATGTATATTATACGAACAAATGTAAAGAAACTCGAACAAAATACTGGCCTTATTCCTAGTTCACACTAGAATGTATATTATCACACATCGTGTCTTGACAATAACAAAATCTAATATTTTAATTTTTCACTAAAAACAATCTTAATATCTTTCCTTTTTTTTGGTGCTTGTAGGAAATTCTTCCTTGACTTTTACTTCACAGTGGAAGGAAACAGAAACACTTTTTTATCAGTTATAATTATTTTAGATTTATTCATTTATTATTATTATTTATTTAATGTCATTAGTTAATACTTATTATTTGAAAGTTGCATTACTGTCCACTCGATTATTTTTAATCTATTTTATAAACTTAATATGATATTGTTACTATCTATCTCTATAATAACAAGGTTTCTATACGTAAATAGGAAAAAAGAAAGATGATTCAGAATTTTAAATTCTTCGAGTTTGAGGTAGTCATCATAAATAAAAATGAGTTTACTTATTAATTGTTATAAAAGAAAACAAAAGAATATTGTTCTGTGTTGAAGGGTTTTGGTCTTCTTATATCGTTTTCCATAAAGTAAGTGTATCATCACTTAACAATTACGAGGCGACTTTTTAACTTTGACATGTTCAAGATTGTCATGACTAAGTTTCACCTCTTGGTTCAACTCTAATGTCTTTTGTCATAGTTATGTTTCGAGGTGGTAAATAAATGTGGTGGATTTTAAATGAGTGAGATAACAAATGTTAGGTGACCAGGCCCATAATAATTAGTTCATAAAGGGGTCATAACTGATGGCTAAAACTTTCAACCCGTTAACAATTCATTTAATATTTACCTTTTATTATCCAACCTACCTAATTCCACACTAATCTCACGCAACCCACCCCTATTCTACCCTATTCCCTCCCACCATATCCTCAAATCACATAAAAAAATAAAAATTATTAAGAAAACCTAAAAATAAAAACTACACCTGAAACACTTTAAAAAAACACACACCACACTAATATCAGCTTAAAAATATACACACAACACCTAATCACCTAAAAAATTAAAACATAAGCACCACCTAAACTACCCAAGAAAATTTATACCACACAAAAAATCGACTGAAAAACACAAATACCACACCTAATCACCTAAAAGACATACATTACACCTAAAATGCCTAAACAGATATACTACATGTAATATACATTTAAAAAAAAAGAAAAAAAAAGAAAGAAAACTACATTGAGATTGCCTAAAACAATGCACTACACCTAAAAGGCACACGCGACGGTAAAAACAATCCACACTACATCTATATCAACTAAAAACACATACTACACTGGAAACAATTAAGCGCACACAGTTCACCTAAAATGTGCAACACTCCAAATTCATAAAAGAACATGCATGGCTTTATGTGACTGTGTGTCGTGTATGGCTTTAGCCGTTTGAAAGCATAATAAATGTTTTTTATGTAGCGTCTTTTTCTATTCCTTTTACGTGTATTCTTTGTACTTTAGTGTGTTTCGGAGGAAACTAGTGTTTTACGTGGTTCGAGTGTAGTACGTGTTTGGCTTTAGTGTATTTTTGCGCGTCGTTTTGTTGATCTAGGTGTAGTGTGTGTTTTCAGCCATTTCGGTGGTAATGTGTATTCTTTTTTTTTTATTATTATTATGTATATTAGGTGTAAGTTTTAGGATAGTGTATTTATTTAGGTATATTAGGTGTAGTGCGTATGTTGGAAAATTGTGTTTTTTGTTATGCGTTTCAAGTGTAGTATGTGTTTCAAGTGTAGTAAGCTTTTTCTGTATTTAGGTATAGTGTATTTTTTTTTCTTGATAAAAAAAAAAAAAAAAAGAAAAGGTATAGTCTGTGCAGGGGTGGCGCCAAGAATATAGCTTGCTTTGGGGTGGGGGGATAACACTACAAAAATAGAAATATACTTTATATATAAAAGTAGTAATACTTCTTATAATTATTCAATTTTAATTCAGTACAAAATTGTGATTCCTAATGAAACGTAAGCACCTCATCATATACCTATAATGCAGAATTATTAAGGTAACTTTAAAGTAAAATAATTGCAGCTAAAAACTCTAAAATAATAAAAGTAAAACTACATATATTAAATGCAAATTGCAACATCACATAATATAGAGATACTGCAGTTATATACACCTTTCAGTGTTTTTTATTATTCATTTCCAATTTGACATTTCACAAACATAATTCATGTCTTAATTATGTTCACTTTTAATACAATATTTTAAGATTTAGTTGTACCTTTAGTCCAAAACTTTGTGACTTTATGTCCAAACATTACATGCTCGAGTGTTGTTAAGACATATTTTAAAACGGTAATTCATCCTATAAAAAGATAAAACATACACTAAATTACATGTGTTACATAATCATATTTTATTTTGTTTGTTACATGTAAGGAGTATATGAAAATAAAAGGAAATTTGGAAAGTAGTATGACAAGTTACTAATAAATTATGTAAAAATTTGAATTAAGTTTTGACATAATATATATATATATATATACACACATTATAGATATTATATAATGTATTATATGTCAAAATTTCAGACTGATGGGATGGGGGGAGGGGAAAGTGTATCTTATGTGTAGCGTATTCTCTAGATGCTTCATGTGTAATGTGTAATTTGTTTAGGTGTTTAGATTATAGTGCATGATTTTTTAGGGTTTCTGCATGTAATGTGTTTTATGTGCATTTTGTTTGTGTTTTAGGTGTTTCGAACGTAATATATGTTTTATGTGTAGTGTGTATATTTTAGGTATTTCGCTTATAGTGTGTTTTAGGTATAATGTTTCATTTTTGTTTATTAGGGCATAATGGGTGTTCTTTTGATGATTTAAGCGAGTAGTGTGTGTTTTAAGTTTTGTGTTTGTATTTTCAATGTCCGAATTTGTAATGTGCATTTTTTAAACTTTTATAATTTTTATTATTTTCTATAAACACTTAACGGCTTGATAGGTACATGCCGGTACCCGTTTAAATAGCTGGTTGTTAGCGGGGGAACTTTGTAACTAACGACCTATTTATTATCAACGAATTGGTTGTTTGATTGATTTACAGTTGAGAGTCACCTGAGTAAAGGAGTCAATTGCCAATCTAACACTCTTAAAAAAAGTAATTGCCAAACTAACATTCTTGAAAAAACAATTCCCACAATATCACTCTTAAACTTTGTAATACCATTCTAACCTTTTTCAATGGTCAAATATTTATTCAAACCAATACATGCAATATATAAAAAGCATTGTCGTCTTATATATATATTAAAAGAAAGACTTATTATAAATATAAAGTTATAAACTAATTTTTCCATAAAACAATATTTCTTAATAAAAGATGACTCGTCTTCCTCGCGTCACACTGACCAACACTCCCGCTGCCGCTCCCTCAAACCCTTGCAATTGATTTAAGAAAACAATACCTTATTAATTAAAAAGAAACAGTACCTAGGAACTCATCAGGCAACAATTCAATCTTTTTCTCAAATGAAGAAAGAATCGGATCAAATAATTCTAGCAGTGGTTTGTCCGCCACGACAATCGTGGTACAGGTAGATGGGTGGGGGGGGGGGGATGACCAGGCGGGGAGGGGGCGGTCATGAAAGGGTTGGGGAGGAAACTGAATAATTTATTATTATTATTATTATTATTATTATTATTATTTTATAAATAATATTAATTGAACAAATTTTATTGTTTTTAGAAATATATCACAAGTGCACTGTTTTCAGAATAAAATAAAGTGTACTCTTTCAAAATTTGAAACACGTATTTGAGTTACTTATTTTACCATTTGTTTAAACATATAAGTATAATTTATAAAAAAAAAAAAAAACACTTAGAAGTTTTAAGAAGTTACGATTAAAATTCTGGACAAGTTCTCTTTTCAAATTTTATTAATGAATTAGAATATGCGATATTTCATCGAACACCAAAATAATATATTCATTTTGAACTTATTTAATTTGTAATCATATTTTGCTAAATTACAGTTACTTTTTGTATATAAATATGAACTATATATAAATTGGTATTATTTTGCTAACCATATGACAAAATAAAAAGGTTAGAATAGGAATATCTTGTTCAAGGGTGATATTCTGGTAATTATTTTCTCAAGAGTGTTATTTTGGGAATTACTTTTTTAAAGAGTATTAGTTTGGCAATTCACTCTGAGTAAAGCGTGTATTAGGACAATTATCGGAAACACCACAAAATTCTCTCTCTCGTTAATCTCTATATATAGAAGAATTGATATTGATATCCTTCATTATTTATTTACTTATTTTCATTTTTGGAGAGGAGAGCAGGAGTTGAAATGTTTATCTAGGCAACGACTAAGTCACTAACTAGGGGTGGCAAATGGATCAACCGGACCGGATTCAAGTCTAAATCCATGTGGATCCGATCCATTAGGATTTGGATCCATCCGGATCCATATGGGTGGATCTCAAATGGATTCAACTTGGACCGGATCCGGGTCCGGATCCATGTGGATCCGCGGATCCAAGTAGTACTATTTTTGGATCCAATCATGGATCCGAACGGATCCATTTGTGGATCCACCGCGGATCCATAGTCGGATCCATGTGGATCCATTGTCGGATCCAAGTGGATCCATCTTGGTAGATCCATCTAATCCACCAAATCAACCTCTACTCAACCCCATTTTCTCATCCACCAATCTATCCCACCACCTTAAATTTAATAATATATATCATTATTCTTAGTTCTTAATTAACAAGATATTGGACGCTTAGAAAGAAAAAAAAAATTGTAATTTAACACTCAACGACATTACGATATAAATGTGCAAGCTAGTGTTTCACATAATTTAACTTTTTCTTTTTATTTTAAAATATGCAATGCTCTTTTGAGATGTATTTACCAAAAATATATATGTATACACATAAAACAATTTATATATATATATATATATATATATATGTATATATATATATATATGTATATATATATATATATATATGTATGTATCTGAGAAAAATATAGAAATCATGAATACTTCTATAGCAAAAGTAATATTATTTTTTGTAATGTTTTTAATGAAGTTGAGTTTTGGAATTTGAAGACTTTCTCGAGCTTTTGATTAAGGATTAGAAATATTATTTAGATTCTTTTTATATATGATTGAGAATAATTTTTGCCTCTTTACAAATTGAGGTTAAAGATTACAAAATTATAAAACTTAATAATGAGAATAAAAATGCCAATCAACCATAAATTGTACATATCTTTAACTTTAATTGATAGTTACCAAATTAAAGCACGAGATCTTCTTCTCATAATGAATAGTTATACGTTGTCAAATTATTTTGTGTAATTAAAAAATTAAATTCATAGTAAAATAAAGTTATATTTTAAAAGTGTACAAATGCATAAAGACAATGAGATAGTGGCGCGAATAAAAAGTTAAATGCCAAAAATTGCTTTAAATTGAGTTAGATCTAGACATGGACTTGAATGGATCCACACGGATCCAAATGTGGATCCATCCGGATCCACTCACGGATCCACCCAGATCCATGATAGGATCCATCCGGATCCACTCACGGATCCATCCAAATCCACTCGGATCCACGTTTGGATCCGCACGGATCCACATTGGATCCAGGTCCACCTTGGATCCACCGGATCAACTTGGTTTCGGATCCATGGTGGATCCTGGGTGGATCGGATCCGATGGATCCACAACGGATCCGGTTGGATCCATGGATCCGGATCCATTTTGCCACCCCTATCACTAACTGAGCCACTGGATCCAATCAATCCGGGACCCAATCTAAATGAGTCGTAAAGATGATCCATTAAAATGAGTTAAAGATGTAACCAATATTAAAATATGAATCATCAGCTAGACAATTAAGCACTAAAAGACCTAATGAAAACGAGGTTTTAAATGTCATAATGCCTCTTGATGTCAATAGAAATTTATTTGTTCATCTTGTTAAAATTTCTTACTAATGGAAGACGGATTCTCAGTATACTATGATCATATTTTATTAATGGATCGGAAAAGTTCTTAACATGTGCCAGAATCCCAAAGTTAGATGCAAGATTAGAAAGTATTGCAGACAAATGGAAAAATCGAAACCCTAATTTGAAGAAAATGAGTATTAGAGTTAGGATTATTTCCTTGTATATATTCCTTGTATATATAGAGTTGTATTCCTTGATAGTTTAGGTAGTTTCCTAGTTTACCCTTTCAGGTTTGTATATATACTTCATCAGGGGCGGAGCCAGGAATTTGATTTAGGGGGGCCAAATGAGATCTTAGAATTATTTCTATTTTAATCATAAACGTAAATATTTTTTATAATTAATTACTATTTCCTTTTAAAAATAATAACTTATCAAAGAAAAAGCATAATAACCCATCATTACAAATAATATAAAGACATATTTACTTAAAGGGAAATTACTTAAAAAAGAACTATATAAAAGTTACTATATTAGTATCACTAATTAAAATTTGAAAGTTAATAAAAGTAAACCTCTTTCAAAATATAAATAATACCACATTAAAATAAGGATAGTAGCATATATATCCCTAGTAGTGTTCTATAAATTATTTTCTCTTGGACATATCTACTTGTGTCATATGCTTTATGAAGAAGTTAAATTATATTTAAGCGAATATCAATTATCTTGAACAAGACTTTCTAAATGTGTATTACATTCTAGCATCATATACAAGAAATTATCTTTACTTTAATCTATAATTTTCTCTGTACTGTTTAACGTTTCATAAAAATACAAGTTTGAGTGTTATAAAGATTTGAAAAGGAAAAGTTAATTCATCGATAAAAAATAATATACACAGTTTTATTAAATACTCATAATTTTATTTCATTTATTATATGACAAGTTAAAGAGACAAAGACAAGATTTAAGAAGTAGTTGACAATTACAAACAAAGTATTTTGAGATTAAGTAATTGAATAAGTTAATAAGAAATAGAACAAAATATATTGGTGTCAAAGTAGATTAACGTTAGATCAATAAAATTATATTTGATAATGTATTGTATACATTAAATGTTATATAAACATACATATATATATATATATATATATATATATATATATATATATATATATATATATATATGTTATGTGATATTTTTCATATATATGTATATATACGCCATTAATGGTAGTTCCTCTAAAGTTTCTAATTAGTAATATTTGTTTTGTAGAGAGAGTCTAATTTGTAATTTCATTTTTTAATAATTTAATTAGTAATTTCAATTATGCTTCTGTTCTTGAAAACAGTGAATTGGACTCTTAAACATACAATAATTACTCAACCACTCTTTCTCTCTCTTTCCACTAACTAACAAAAGTACTGTTCCCAACACAGAAAATTAATCTCTCTCCATCTGCCATTTATTTTCCTGCTTTCCCCTTCATCTTCTTAACCTTCTTCCTCAGAAAATCAGAAAACACATACAGATATATAAGGGAGGGCGCCGGGGCTGGGGTGGGCGACCGCCCCTATATGCCCCCCCTTGGCTCCGCCTCTGTACTTCATTGATTGCGATTTCAATACACAGAGAATTATAATCTTACATGGTATCACGAGTCTAAACCCTAGATTACTCTATAGCCGCCGCCCTCCTCCCCTCTCCTCCTCTTCTACCGTCGCATTCTTCCAATGACGGATTCTAAATTTCATCCAGCCCTTGCGGTCTCCAACGTCCGCAACTTTATTCCAATCACCCTTGAGATGGAAAAAGGGCAATACTCCTCTTGGGCGGAGCTTTTCGAGATTCACTGTCGTGCCTATCAAGTCATCCACCATATCCTTCCTCCTCCACCACCACCGTCGGTCTCTACACCGACGGACAAGGATACGGCCGCTGATGCTGATACGGCCCTTTGGTCCCGCTTGGATGCGATTGTTCTCCAGTGGATCTACGAAACTATCTCTAACGATCTTCTTCACACTATCCTGGAACTTGATTCTACTGCTCAACAGGCTTGGGAACGCCTCTAGAGTATTTTTCAGGATAACAAACATTCCCGTGTCGTTTATCTGGAAAATCAATTCACACATGTTCACATGGATGATTTTCCCAATGTTTCTGCTTGCTGTCAAGAACTTAAGATGCTTGCTGATCAGTTGTCCAACGTCGGTGCCCTTGTTTCTAACCAGCGGCTTGTTCTTCAGTTGATTGCCGGAGTCAATGAGAATTTTGACGGCGTTGCAACATACATCCAGCAGAGTGATCCCCTACTGTTGTTTTATGAAGCGCGGTCTCGCCTTATTCTCGAGGAGACCCGCAAGGCCAAGCAAGTGGCGGCGTCCACCTTTTCGGCCGGCTCGGCCCTCATCGCCTAAACCGATTCGGACGATCAATCGAGAATCGTTCGCTCTCCAACCACAGGTTCAGGCAATGACTCATCACGAGGATCAAACCAGCAGAAATGGGGTCGTGGCCGAGGACGCGGCCAGGGCCGCGGTCAGGGACAATCTCGCGGCGGCGGTAACGCTTTGGGCCAACAACCGCCGCCCGCCCATCGCCCCTGGCAACAACCAATGCAGCCCATGTCGTGGGGCTCCTATCCGCCGTGGCAGCAGTGGCCTTCCCCGCCGTGCCCTTACCCGACCACCAATTAGGCACGGCCCCCGCTGCCATCTCAAGCCGGAGTTGGCCCCCGCCCGCAGCAGGTTTACTATGCTCATGCATCGGCTCCTCAGGCATATACCGCGACCGATATTGATGGGGCCATGCAGTCTATGTCTACGGCTCCTCCGGATGATCAATGGTATTTTGATACCGGGGCTACCGCGCATATGACAGGGAATTTAGGTACTATCACTTCTTATTCTAGTTCGAGCATGAATAAAAATATTCTTGTTAGTAATGGTTCTGAAATTCCTATTCGTGGTCATGGCACGTCGACTCTCCCTCGCCCCTTCCCCCCCTTCAAACTCAAATAGGTCCTTCATGCTCCCTCTCTTGTCAAAAATCTAATCTCTGTCCGTCGTTTCACTCATGATAACAGTGTTTCTATAGAGTTTGATCCTTTTGGTTTTTCTGTGAAGGATCTTCGGACCGGAACCCCCCTAGTGCGATTTGATAGTTCCGGGGATCTCTACCCTTTGCCCACGCCTACCGTCGGTCCTTCACAACCCGCCATCCCTTCCGCACTCATCGCCCAGTCTTCCACTCTCTGGCATCAACGTTTGGGTCATCCCGGTGTTCCAGTTTTTAACTTTCTTAGACAAAAAAACTTATTTTTTGTGATAATAAAACCGATGCTTCGGTCTGTCACTCGTGTGTTTTAGGCAAACATATTCAATTACCTTTTTATTCTTCTACGTCTCGTTCGTTATTTCCTTTTGATATTTGTTCATTGTGACTTGTGGACATCTCCTGTGTTAAGCACATCTGGTTATAAATAATATATTCTTTTTCTTGATGATTGCACTAATTTTTTGTGGACATATCCCCTTGGTCGCAAATCTGATGTTTTTTTTGTATTTAAATTATTTGCTACGCTTATCAAGACACAATTTGAACGACCTATCAAAAGTTTCCAATGTGATAATGGCAAAATATTCGACAACCATCAATTTAAAAACTATTGTCTTTCTCAGGGTTTGGTGGTTTGTTTCTCTTGTCCATACACTTCCTCACAAAATGGTAAAGCCGAATGTAAAATCCGATCAATTAATAATTTTGTTCGCATTTTACTTACACATGCCTCGGTTCCCTCGTCGTTCTGGCCTCACGCCCTTCCAAATGGCTACATACTTACTAAATATTCTTCCCTCCAAACTCCTTAATCACCTATCTCCCACGCATCTTATATAATCGGGTCCCCTCATATGATAATCTTCGCGTCTTTGGCAGTTTGTGCTTCCCTCTTTTTCCTTCTTCTACTATTCACAAACTTCAAGCTCGCTCTACACCCTGCGTGTTCTTAGGTTACCCTACTAATCATCGGGGATTTACGTGCTATGATTTCTCTTCGGGAAAAATATTTATTTCTCGCCATGTGGTTTTTGATGAGTCTCGCTTCCCTTTTGCAAGTCACTGTCCCTCACAAACTCCACTAAAATCGTTGCCGGTAGACACTTCACCGTCACCCGCGATCCTTTACCCTGACCGGGCGCCCGCATCGACCGCCCCGCCCGCGGGGCCGCCTTTCCTCCCGCCAGCGGGTCTTCCTACACCTTCGCCCCCGCGGCCCGTGCCGCATCACACCGTGCGCCCCGTGCCGCATCACACCGCGTGCCCCGCCCCGCAGCAGCTCGCGCCCTCTAGCCCCTAACAACCCGTGTGCCCTTCTACTCTTTCGCCCGCGGGCCGCTCCCCTCGCACGCCCGTGCGGCCCGCACAATCTCCTGCTTGCTCGCACGCGGATTTGGCCCCAACCCCGCCCGTCTCTCCAATTCCGCCCCAAACAACACCGGCCCCCTGTTCCATGACTACTCGTAGCATGAACGGGATCTTCACCCCTAAAAACATATTCAATCTTTCGGCTTCTTCCGCTCTATCTCCAATTCCCAAAAATTCGAGGGTCGCCCTGTCTAACCCGAATTGGAAATCAACCATGATTGATGAGTTTCTTGCTCTTATTAAGAATGAGACGTGGGAGTTGGTTCCCCGTCCCTCTGATGTTAATATTATTCGATCTATGTGGATTTTTCGGCATAAATTTCACTCTGACGGTGCTTTTGAGTGCTATAAGGCTCGTCTTGTTGGTGAGGGCAGGTCTCAACAGGTTGGCGTGGATTGCTTGGAGACTTTTAGCCCGGTGGTCAAACCGTTCACTATTCGGACGGTTCTTAGCATTGCTATCTCACGTTCTTGGCCTATTCATCAGTTGGATGTCAAGAACGCCTTCTTGCATGGTCATCAGCCATTGGGTTTGGGGGATCCTACTTATCCGGATCACGTTTGTCGTCTGAAGAAGTCCTTATATGGTTTGAAGCAGGCCCCACGAGCTTGGTACCAACGATTTGCAGATTTTGCCGCCACGATTGGCTTTTCCCATAGCCAATCTGATCACTCCTTGTTCATTCTTCCTCGAGGTACCGAGTTAGCTTATATTTTGCTTTATGTCGATGATATCATTATCACTGCTTCTTCAGATGCTCTTCGCCAATCCATCATGCGCCTCTTTGCTGCCGAGTTTGCTATAAAAGACTTAGGGCCGTTGCGATATTTTTTGGGTATCGCTGTTTCCCGGAGTTCTGCTGGTCTCTTTCTTAGTCAGCGGCAATATGCTATTGACATTATTGAGTGTGCTGGAATGTCGTATTGCAAACCCGTTGCCACTTCTGTTGATACAAATTCGAAGGTTAGTGGGTCGTCTGGGGCTCCGGTTGACGATCCCACCCACTATTGTAGTCTTGTAGGGGCTCTTCAGTATCTCACTTTCGCTCATCCGGATATTTCTTATGCTGTTCAACAGATTTGTCTTCATATGCATGATCCACGCACGGATCAATTTGCGGCTCTCAAACGCATTATCCGTTACGTTCAGGGCACTCTGGATCATGGTTTTTCTCTTTCTCGCTCGTCTGTTGATCGGCTAGTTTCTTGCACGGATGCTGATTGGGCAGGTTGTCCGGATACACTCGCTCAACGTCCGGATACTGCACTTTTTTGGGTGACAACCTTATTTCGTGGTCGTCTAAGCAGCAACCGACGCTTTCCGAGTATCGTGGGGTTGCTAATGCTGTCGCCGAACTTTGTTGGGTTCGCAATTTGCTTCTTGAGCTTCATTTTTCGTTGAATAAAGCATCCTTGGTTTATTGTGATAATGTTAGTGCTATCTATCTTTTGGATAATCGGGTGCAACATCAGCGCACCAAACATATTGAGCTTGACATTCACTTTGTTCGTGAGAAAGTTTCCAAAAATCAAGTTCGTGTTCTTCATGTTCCGTTGCGCCATCAGATTACTGACATTTTCACTAAAGGATTGCCTCGTGTTCTTTTTGAAGATTTTCGTTCCAGTCTCAACGTTTGTTGCTCCCCCGTTAAGACTGCGGGGGTGTATTAGAGTTACGATTATTTCCTTGTATATATAGAGTTGTATTCCTTGATAGTTTAGGTAGTTTTCTAGTTTACCCTTTCAAGTTTGTATATATACTTCATTGATTTTGATTTCAATACACAGAGAATTATAATCTTACAATGAGCAAAATAGGAATTTGAGCTGAACGAAACCAACGAAAGCCCTAAATTGAAGGAGAAGCCATTTTTCAATCAAATGGGAGACATAGATGATCAATAATCAGAAGCAACCCAAAAGTGACGTAGATGAAAAGATAGAATCCGAGAAAGAAAGAGATTAGATGGGGGCAATGGACAACCACGCATTTGATCACAAATGACATTAGATTGAAATTGGAATGACAAGGTCCTTCACGTGTACTGGTATTAACTTTAGTCCAACACATAAGTACGTCACAAGATCATCAATCTTAGTCAGATCATGCACGAAAAAAGTTAAAATTTTCCGGATTCCTTAAAAATACCCTATTAAATGCGGAGGAGAATTATCCATATATACTATAGCTCATATTATTTTCATATATAGTTGCTAGTGCAATTTGTCGTAGATAGTTGAGAAGGTGCTTAGCTAATTTTGCTGGGAACAAATATTACTTTTCTTGGCGTGATGTCCTACTGGGAAAAGCTAGCAATTTAAATATTGACTTATGGGGTGAAAATTTTCTTACCTCTACGCATACAGTTTACTACCATGCATACTTTTGTAAGTAATATCATATTTTTTCAGTGTAAACAGGGCATAATATACACTTTTTTTCATTCAATCCCACTAGATATTTTCAACCCCTTTAAATCTAGTTTGACTAATTTTGTGCACACTTTTGCAAAGAATTCAATTAAGCATTACAATTGGTATTAGTAAAGAACTTTTCTTTTTCTTTTTTCTTCAAAGACTTGCCCATTCTCGGTTTTTGCAAATTGAATAAATCTCTCTTGATGTTGAATTATACATGGCCGCAAATATTCTTTCATGCTACTCGATAGGCATAATTATATGCATGTGTGTCGACGCACACACACGCACACCAATTAATTGATAGGTAGAGTTGGAAAAAAGTTCACATAAACAATTTTGCGTGGAAAAAAGATATTTATTGAGTTATTGACTAATTTATTAAGGTAATGAAATATTCTTCCTTAGTTTAAAAAAAAACTAAATGCAGAAGTGATTTTTTTTATTATACTTTCTGTTAAGTTTAAAGATTTTCTTTCACTCCTCTTCCCAACTCACAAACTAATTTTATCTTCATGTATCTAAAACTTGTACAAGTGATAAGCATCTAAATTTCGACTAAATTTTAGGCATAAGTGAAAATTCTTAACATGTAAACTATTTCAAATATATGAATAGAATTGGAAAAAACAAATAACTGAATTATTTGATAGGAAAATGGCATCCAACCCAAAAGTACATTTAATCATTGGGTAAAAGTAAAACCATATATCTACCAAAGTAAATAAGAAGGAAACAAATTCCAAGATTATTACCATCACACCTAATTAGTTATCATGGGTAGGTCAATCAATTCTTTTAATTCAAAAGCTAGGTCTTTAGTGTGTGTGTGTGAGAGAGAGAGATTCTCACTCTATATAACCAAAACCAAACAACGTGAAAGTCAATTACAACACAGAGTTAATTTCTTTGAGTTCCCTCAATATAACCAAAACCTTCTTGTTTTTTCTTCACTCTCTTATGCTCTCTTCTTTCACTTCATCACCTCTCATCTTCATTTTTATCACTAAATCTTTTGGATACTCTTTTGAGCTGAAGTTTTCTTGAGCTAATCTCTTCATCACCTTTTTTCTGCTAATCCATTTTCAGCTTTCATCAAATCTCAAGACTTTGATTCAAAAAGCTTTGATCTTTCAACTGAGGTCAGTCTTTTATCTTTAAGGTTTGATTTTTTTTCTGGATCTATGAAGTATTCTAGTGTGTGTTTGTGTGTGTCATAAATTAGAGCTGTGTTTCTTTTTTTATTTTACTATTATTATTAAAGTTTTCCTTTTTAGGTCTTTTGGTCACTTACACATCTCACAGAATTGCTTCATTTTCTTGTTTTTTGTATATAAATCTGGTCTTGTTAATTACTATGGTGAATACTCAAGAAAATGATGCTGACGCACACCAAGAGCAAGAAGTGTTTGTGCCTTCTGCTGAACACATAAGGCTGGTTGTTAGGTTCAAACTCCCACAAAAAGATGAAAATAGTCAGATGGCGATGATTGTCTACACCGGTGAAAGGACTTGTCAAATCTGCGGTAAAGTGTTCAAAAATGGCAAAGCGTAGGGGGTCACATGAGAATGCACTCTAAAAAATCCAAAAACAAAGATAAGGATTATTCGGAAAAAGTTTCGAAAAAAAAGGAGAGTCTATAAGAGTTCATCGTCAGAAGATAGTACCAATGAATCAGCTTGTGCAGTATGCGGCAAGAGATTCCCCTCTGTGAAGTCGTTATATGGCCACATGAAATCACACCCCAATAGGGGTTGGAGGGGGATTACTCCGCCCTCATGGGTGTCGAAATCCAGCTCCTCTTCTTCCCTAGGCCGTGGGTCCGTTGCTCCCGTGATTTCGGGGGAGGAGGAAGTTGTTGAGGCGCTCATGCTGTTGGGAAATGCTGTTGTTGAAGCTGAGGTAAATAGTGACTTTTTATAATTCTGAAGTTCTTGAAAAAGATTTGGTTTGTAAATTGATAAATTAAACAAAATTTGATCAATTTTCTCCACTGCAGCAGCTTGAAAGGGGGTGTTCCAATGAGAAAGCTATTCTTCTACGTGGAAAATCCATCATTCAAGAAGAGAACACCAACTCCAAGGAGGTCTTGATGAAAAACAGGAGAAAGAAGTTGTAGCTCACCGCTTCGACAATGGAACAAAATGATGAAGCCAAATACAAGTGCGTCACTTGTGGCAAGTGTTTTGCAACTTTCCAAGCTTTGGGAGGCCACAGGTCCAGCCATAAGTGCGTCAATCATAAGCCTTGTTTATATCTCACCGCACGCGGGGAGGAGGCAAAAAACAAAGGTGTTGTGGAAGCCTCAGCGAGCCAAGTGGAGCTGCCCTCCAGTCGATCTGAATGAGATGCCTCAATCCATGGGTGGACAAGCTTGATTCAAATCTGAAACTTCAACTACTATTTCTTACTATTTTCTTTTTCTTTGTTTTGCAGCTTCTAGTTACGTAGCTGAATAGAGAAGACTAATCATGACCTGAATAAGTTCAGGGTTTTAAAACTTTTGGTTGTTTGGATTAGTAAATTAAGAACTATATCTTATTAGTCTCTTTTTTATTGCATAAAATTGGGTTTTGAATATGATCTTACTGGCCTAACACAATACACTGGCCTAACACAATACAGGGCTCAACCAACAATAACACATATGGAAGCTGCACATAGAATATTAAGATACTTGAAAGCTTCTCCTGGCAAAGGCCTGTTTTATCCTTCTTCCACTGATCTTCACATTAAGGCTTTTTGCGATAGTGACTGGGCAGGGTGTTTAGAGACACGCAAGAGCATCACTGGATATGCTATATATATTGGTGATTCACTTGTTTCTTGGAAGGCAAAGAAACAACAAACGGTTAGTAGATCGTCTACCGAGGCAGAGTACCGCGCCATAGCAACCACTACATGTGAAATCCTTTGGATCAATCAGCTTCTTAAAGATCTACATCTCATACCATCCAAGATTCCTCCTCTTCACCGACAACAAAAGTGCTTTCTGCATCGCAAATAATCCCGTTCATCATGAGAGAACGAAGCATATCCAAATAGATGCCATTTCGTTCGGGAGAAAGTCCACCACAAGCTGCTGAAAATCTTTCATATCACCAATGATCATCAAGTTGCGGACATCCTCACAAAGCCACTTTCCTTATCTCCTTTCACTACCATGATGTCCAAAATCGGGTTGATCGACATCCACGCCCATTTTGAGGGGGGATCTTAAAATATTGAAATACCTTATTTCTATTTTTGGCAACATTTCATATTACCGTTAGGCTGTTATTCAACCGCTTTCCTTTTGAGGAAAGAAATAGCCGTTAGTTATTTTGCACAGGTGGATTCTGTTTTGTATAAATAGAGCGAGTTAGTGTTAAGTTAATCACTTAGTTTAGATGAAAATATCAGGAGATTAGATTACACTCTCTCTCTCTACGAAGAACAGATCACGATCATCTCTTTCAATCGTCGATCCTCAATCGTCAACTCTGTAAACGTTTCTCTCTGTAATTCGATTTGATTCAATGTTAATTGAATTTGGTTTATGTTTAATTGTTGTTTGATCAGTCGAATTACATAATTCAACAGTCAGTTCTGGCAAACATCTGAGGAAACTTCAAAGGGTGCTACTGTAATTTGTTGTTCACAAAGGTCCCGAATAGTTTTTTCTTTGCTTTTTCTCCCCCCAAGACTCTTCGCGGATTCTTTTTTCGTTTTTTGATGTTCAAATTTTGTTCTCTTATGCAAAATTTTACATTAATTCTCGCATAAAGATAAAGAGGCCATCAACTAGAATAAGGGTTTTGTTCGCGAACGATAGCTTTATTG
Organism: Misopates orontium; assembly: GCA_946800315.1. NCBI lineage: Eukaryota > Viridiplantae > Streptophyta > Magnoliopsida > Lamiales > Plantaginaceae > Misopates > Misopates orontium. Next base: position 27,054,418 of record OX326947.1, read on the forward strand.
CATGTGTCGTTGATTTTCTCTTTTTCTACTAGTGCTTTTAGACTTTTATGTTTTCGCAAAAGTTGACATCTATTGTCGATCTTGCTGAAGAAGCAAATAAATGAATGTCCTCAAAGAATATATTGTTTATTGTTATATGAGTAAGTTTTTAAAGTGTGCAAACTATTAATTGATAAATTTTGTCACGCCCCACCCTATAAAATATATTTATATATAACTAAAAAAAAAACTCTAATCTCTTAATGGGAAAAACAAAATCAGGATATCAATTTATTATTTTAGATTAGATGTTTGTAAAATTCTTACTAGAAGATAATTTGTTCTGGATGTTGAATTAGTTATTTATCTAGATATGTTTGCTCTAAAATTAGCAATTTTCTTTTGATTGATATAATGATAGTATAAATAATAATAGTAGAAAAAGTATATGTACCTATTTATTTTGAATTAAGTTCAAATAAATTAATAGTAAGAAAAAGGGAACTTGTCCTTCTTAAATTATAATATATGAGTGGATAGGTTTTAACTCCTAGATTTACTCATGCATGAGTAACTACATGGTAACATTCGGAGAGCTTAACACATGCATCCCTAAATTATAGCTAGGCTACGTGTAATTTCTAGAAAATTTTCCCCACATGCATAAATATAATATACCCTTATTTAGACCATATAAATACTACTCCATGCCTTAAAGCAAAACTTTAGGAAGCACAAATAAATCTCAAACCTCTCGTAGAACAGGTAAACCCAAATTCCTTCTTGTTTCTTTAGATAAAGTTGTTTCCTATATTCATGGTAGTAAATTAAGGAATTATAATGAATATCTTATATATATCTTATGCATCTATATATACACGTTTTTTTAGCAAGAGAATTAGTAAGAGAAATCAAGCATGAGATATGTTTGGATTACAATTAGTAGTAGTAAGATTTTTGTAAATTTATCGAATTAGAAATTTGAAAATTTGAACAACTGATTTAGTTTACAAACTTTAATATAAATTAAGTGCCACTGTTCATGGCCTTAAATAATTTTATGAAATTAAAATATAGATTTTATCTAGGTATTTAGTTAGTTGTGATTTTAAATTCTTTATATGTATAGTTTAGTCAAGAATTATGCTAACTAGTAGAAGACCTTCTTTTGAGATGCCATGTATAGGAATTAAATTTCAAGGGGTCTCATGGTTAGTTAGATGTTAAGTACATATAGTTAGTAATTAATTTGTAGAATATATCTTATGGAGCTAAGGTAATTGATGTTAAGCTAAAATGTAGTATAGCGAATAAGACTTGTAAAATAAATGAATATCAATTGGAGATCAATTTTAATTACATTATAAGCTCCTTTGTTAATATGAGAACAAATACATATTGTAGATGGCACTACAAGAAAACATTGCAAAAGCATGTAAAAAATAGCAAGTAAGCAATTTATACTTGCTATATAATGAATATAGCAAGTAATTAGAAAGAAAAAATTTTGTCACAAAATTAGCAACAAAAAAATAAAATTGGGAAGCAAAATAGTCTTACTAATTTTCAGCAAGTAAGTTATGCTTGCTATATATTTTTCCTGATATATTTATGTAAGCAAATTAATGCTTGCTAAAAATGTGGGACCCAAGAGAGAATTGGAACGCAAATTTCTACTTACTACAATTCGTGGGACCCATCTAACACCATTTAGCAAGCAATTAATACATGCCGAATCAGCAAGCAAATATATACATCCCAAATTAGCAAGCAATTATTGAAAGCATCACTTGCTAAAATTAATGAGTAGTCCTTTTAAAATGCACGCATGGCTCCTTTCACACACACCTTTCATTTTGTGTGGTCCAAATTAATCTTCCAATAGTTTTAGTATGTATCTTTTGCTTTCTAATCTTTATTTGCTTTCTATAAAAATACACACCTTCTTCTTTGTTCGTAAACCTTATATATCTACTCATTTTCTTCTCTTTGCTTCTTCTTCAAATCTTCTTCTTCATCTATTTTCTTACATTTTTTTTCCTCAAGAAAGGATATTTTGTTGGATTAGTCTATAACTCATAAAAAGAAAGTGATTCATGTTGTTTGTGATATTGATGGGTAGACGTCTTGCTTATTTTTGTTCTCAATCTATGTAAGGATATGCTTATGCTTTTTTTTCTTTCTTTTTATGGTTTTGATGGTGAATTGGAACACAAGTTGTATGTTTTGGCTTCATGGTTCTTGTTGTAGTTGATGTATTGAGCAAAGAAAAGATTATTATGGTGCAACAATGGGATGAATAAATTGCATAAACATAGGTATTAATTAGGTATAAACTTAGGAATTAATTAATATTATGTGATTTATGTTAATATATACATGTATGTATACATATATATATATATATATATATATATAATATTATCAGATTTGTATGCTTATAATTTATAACAGTATTTATTTATATTAAAAATTAAAAATTTATATATATGTGTAGTTTGAATAATATATATATATATATATATATATATATATATATATATATATATATATATATATATATATATATATATATATAATTATCAGATTTGTATGCTTATAATTTATAACAGTATTTATTTATATTAAAAATTAAAAATTTATATATATGTGTAGTTTGAATAATATATATATATATATATATATATATATATATATATATATATATATATATATATATATATATATATATATATATATATATATATATATGGATGAAAAAAGTGGAGGCAATCAATTGCCGCCACTTATTTTTTAAAATTTTCAGAAATTTAGTAGGAAGTAATAAATTGCTTGCCTCTAGTAATTGAATAGTACACCTACCCTCAAAATTGGCAAGCAACTGACACACTTGCTAATGTTTAGCAAGTGTGTCAGTTGCTTGCCAATTTAGTAAGCGTCTTTTACATGCTAAAGCGAGTCCGTACTTGCCAATTTTGTAAGTGACGACTTGCTTACCAAATTAGTAAGCAAACTCTTTGCTTCCTAATTAGCAAGCAATGTCAGCATTTACATGCTAAAATTATTAGCTAGTGGGCTTGTGGCAAGCACTTTTTGCAAGCAAATTTTCCATACTAATAGTTTATTAGCAAGTGATTTTGACTCTATTGCAAGTAATATCTTGGTCTCTAATATGATGTTTTGTTGTAGTGTGGTACTTACATATTGTAGATGGTACTGATTTAGGAGAATGCGGGACAGAACAAACCTATTAAAGCAAGACTCAGTATCGGTTTCGTTGAGGTGAGCTTAAAGTATATATTTTCCGTTGCATTAAAAATTATACATATATTAAAGTGTTTTATCCAACAAAATAATATGCATGCATAGTTCCTTTTCTTAAAAGAGTTTGACAAATATTTACTTTGACGAATGATCTTGTACTTGCTTGAGCATGATTTTCATATGGACCAAATTGTAGATGATCTCACTTTATTTTACTAAAAATATCTTGATATACTCCTGAACTACGTATTGATTTTCTAATTTAAAGAATGCCAGTATCGTACATGAATTAGTTTCATGATTGTGATCTTATTCAATGCCACTTCGATGGTTGTTATTATGGGTCCTGGCTTGGATTGATGGAACATGCCTGGGTAGCATTGGGCTATTGGAGCAGTTCTATCATCCAACGCCAATCTAACTCTATTCTACAGCTGGACGGAGCGTTCCAGTGGGGTGAATGAGAGTTGAGGCGTGTACCTGGGCACGTCCTCGTCTTTTATCCGGGTCGCACCTGGAGGGGAGGCATAAGCCAAACGGAAGACATAAGACAATCATAAAATATGATTGATCTGATACGTGTTATGATTTGGCATAAGAGTATTTTCAAAAGTATTTATTAAATATTCTTTCGAAAGCATGTTTCATACAGTTCACATTCTATTGAAAATTCTCTAAAGAAGTTATTATAAAGATTTATTATATTGAACCTAACTGAGTCCTTTTGACTCATAAAAATTATTTCCATGATTTCATTCTAGATTTATTTATGGATGGGCTCAGGGTATCTCAGTCGCAGTTGACTTAGCTTTCGTGCAATAGGAGGTAATTAGCAGTTGGTGCGAAGTAATTCATTGTTGAAATTAGAAATTTAATAAATATGAATTTTGGATATTGGCTTCCGCTCTTTGATTATTTGGGTTGTTACAATTTTCATATGACATAAATGCCAGAAATTATTTCATGTAACCGTTGGATGACGATAATGCATACAGTCGGTTATTTGTGTAGATATATGATTGAGTTTGGGTTCCAGCACGAATATGTTTACGACCAATAATTTTGAAAAATATTTTAGTCTGAATCGTTAGTTGGAACCAAATTGTGCTCAAATTATGCATTGGGGATTATCCAATATGTTCAGTTTTGGAAAATCCACATCAGCGCAACGTTTTGGAACGGAAAATCTCCTGCATTGTTCGTGTCTGAAGAAGTTAGAATCTTCATGAACACAGCAATGTCAGGTTTGACTGTAACATTCTCGTCATTGTCGTTCGTGTATTGGAACTCTGCAGCGTGTTGCGACCTAATCAAATCTTGACGAAGGGTTCATCAAAGGAAGATGCGGATAAGAAACAGGAGAGATAACTCGGAACAGAATTGACGGAACACCACCGTCGTAATTATAATCGACTCCAGAGGATTTTTCCAGGTGACCTTGAGGGGCGTACGAGTTTATGGTGGAAATTCGGACGCAGGGTCTGACTACGGCTCTCCAGATTTGTGATTGACTTTGGAGGTTGCTATCGACATGGCTGGCGGTGTACACGGAGGAGTAGTGTATGTATATGTGTGAAAAACAACTGTAAAAGTTAAAAAGACTAACGACTGAAGACTGGCGAGAAACGGTATATATCTGCAATATGCCTGGAAATTAAGGGATTTTTAGCAAGTGAGGAGATGAAAATTTGGGATCTTCCACACGCTTCTCTTGATTAAACTATACTTGCTCTCATCACATATACAACACATTTTGCACGAAATATGTTTGCTTCGCATATTTGACGATAATCTTTATTTTTAATTCTAAACTGTAATTTTATTTTTCATTCTCGTATTGTTTTTACTCAAAAAATATAATTATATAAATTGAGAGCACAATATTCATTTAGAAAAATCTAATTTTTTAGTTTTCATATTATATTCAACGCCCGCGTCCATAAAAGTCAGTATGAGCTATTTTAGGTGTATCTAACGTTAGGTATATTTAATAGAAAGTTTTTCAAATTAATTTTTTAGCTCCGTTACTACCCGTTGACTTTCTTTTTCATATCTATCAAAGAATGCTTTTTATTTGGCCGTCAAATTTATCGTCAAAGTTATTTTAAATTATATGTCTCATTTTTGTAGTGACTGTAAATTTACTTATATTGATATTTAATAATTATATCGTAACATTCAAGTTTTACAATCATGAAAACTATTAAAATTGAAATACTTGCAAACTATCCTACTGTTTTATGATAGTTTCTCTTACCGGATTTTCAAATGGGCATGCTATTGTTCACGTGAATCAATGACTTTTATTACTGAGTTATGAGTACATTGAATTCTGATATATCCATGAAACATTATTGTTAATGCACATACGCTCGTTTCCACCAAAATTTAGCCTTTACTAACATAAGTAAAAATTTCATCGACAAGGAAGCCTAAATCTTCGTCGTAAGTTCCATAACTGTTGCTCAGTTTTTCTGTAGTGACGCTCACAATAATGAGTAGGAGTTTCGTCATATTTATCGTGGAACACCACGTCGTCACTTGCTGACTACCGGTTAGAGTAAGTTTATGAATGACCAGTGTTAGGACCATGCGTCCGTATGTTTTTAATTTACAAGTTTTGGAAATATATTTTATGGAAAATTGCATGTATTTTAGTTACCATATAATTCCTAGAGTTTGCATGGAAATAGAATTCTACAAGGATAGGGATTGTTGGTAGTTACCATATTATTCCTAGAGTTTGCATGGAAATAGAATTCTATATGATTAGGAATATTTGGTAAGTTGTGATAGTGTAGAATAAGATTTAGGAAATGTCTTGTATATCTTTTGAAATCTAAATCTTTGTTCTTACTCGTTTTTATCCGGTCTAACAAGCTTCCTATTGGAAGATTTTGTTGTTTCCTTGTGTGCAGATTATGAAGATCACGAAGAGATCAACATAAGGAAAGATTCCGGATATTTAGGAAGATTCGAGTCGCGACTGGAGTGGAAGACTTCAAGATCAAGACTTATCTTCTAAGGAGGGCTATCCTATAAATAGTAGAAGAACTAGGTTTTAGAACTTAGAACACACGAGTCAAATCATAAGATCATAAGGTATTCTCATTGTTTTTATATTCCTTAGTTTTTATAGTGCCAAAAACAAAGAAGTGGGATACTTCGGGTAAAAAGAAGTGGGATACTTCAATACACGTGACAAACCAACGAGAGTTGAAGGGAGTTCAACGGGAAAGGATTGCACCAGCAAGAGAGATTATGTGCATACGTGCTTTAGCCGCTTGAAGGTTTGGTCATAAGAAGGTCGACGGGTGGAAGATCTTACGGGTTCAAACGGAGTAGCGATAAAAGTGTTGCTAGAGGTGTCGAAGCACTAGAGGGAGTCTGAGTGTTAGATTAAAGCTTGCGTGTAGTTGTAAACAGCTTTTGATCAGTGAAAGAGGTTTGAATTCTTGGGCGAAAGCCTCGTGGATGTATGACGAGAGTCCGACCACGCTAAATCTGTGTCTTTATTTTTACTGTCTCTTTACCTGTCTAGACTAGGTAACACGACTCATTGTTTAAAAGTAAAAATAATTGACTTTAAGATCTAACAACAAGCGACTTGACCCAGAAGATTCTATATATTGTGTTTATGAAGAAAATCGACAGAGGAATTATTTATTGGAATCAGGAGAAACGTACGCACTGGGGGTGATGAGAATCATACAATTCAGACGACGTTGGTTGCGATTGACAATGCTGAAAAAGGAAGTATTTAAGGTCAACTATTATCCGATGATTGGATTAATTTTCGAATCTCGTGGTGAGCGCCGCGAGAGTGGAGAGGTCGATGAGGATAAAGTGGTGTTCGAAAATGAGGATGAAAATGTGGGTACCCTTGGATGATTCGGGAAGGGTTGCGTGGTTTGAAGGGAGAATTGAATTAGCCAAGTTTTCAGTTGCCTCAATCTCCCCCGCCTATGCTTGAGGTGTATATATTGTTAGATTAAGGACATGAATAAATTAATATTTTGTTAGATTCGATTGTGAATGCAATATTGCCTTTGATTAGAAAACTCATTTTGACTTATAGAACTCAGACTTTCTTTTTTCTGTGCTATATATGCTCGACACCTTTTGTTTTGTAATTTATTTTTTGCTATGTTGGGAATTATTTTTTATTTAGCACAGTAATGGAAAAATCAAATTAAGAGTCAAACTTCCAAATCAACAATAGACTTTAGACTCTATATCATTACATTTGCATGTTACTTGTTTTATCTACATATGCGAAATCTGGTTTTCTTGCACTGATTTTGTGTTAAGAAAAAAATGACTTTCATCATTTCGCATGTATACTGACTTGTATTATTTTATTTTTCATGAAATATGGAAGTCCATTAGAAAATACTCACCCATTATCAAACATACTTGCTTTTCTTCATTATAACACTTCAACAAAAACTAAGTTAGATAATTTTAAAAAGAACTTTCATATGACAACGAGAGGAAATTTCAAACAACAAACGAACGTCCGAACAAAAGACTACTGGTACAACAGGAAAAATAGATATTTTTGTCACAGAGAAATCTCAAACAACAACGAACGCTCGGACACCACTATTGGTACAACAAGAAAAACTATTATTTTCCCCAGAAAGTCTAAAAAACTATTGTGATAAGATTTCTTTCTTGTCGTTAATTTATTGCAGTAGTCCAGAACGTTGAGATGTATTACTTAAGAATTAGGTGAAGTTATTACTACAAACGGTCAAAAATGTTAAAAGAAAGTCAATGAGTATACCTTCATTGACAATAAATTCACGGATGTATCGGATTTTGTGGAACATTAACTCTGTAATAAAAGGCCACAGCAACAACATTACTACATAACAAATTTGGTAACAAAAAGTTATCGTAAAAGAAAGCTTGCAAGTATTTCAATAGTCTTTCATGATTGTAAAATTCAAGCTATATGCAATATTATTACGACAATATATAATATAAGTGACTTTATACATACTAAGAAATACCTGATACATTTGATTCTAATATAGTTTTGCTAATAAATTTGAGAACGGAATAAATCACTAGATGATAAGATATGAAAAACAAAAGTCATCAACTAGTTGTAACGGACCTAAAATTTGAAAAAAAATAATATACAATTAAATTTACCTAAATATAGGTACACCTAAATTGTCCGTATATACGCTGTATAAGTGGTGTTATTCATGCACGAGTTGGAATAATATACATCCAAACAAGACTATTGGTGCAACAAGAAAAATAAATATTTTGTCACAACGTCTAAAACTATTGCAACTAGATTTTTCGTCTTTTACTGCAGTAGATCATAACGTTGAAATATACATACATAAAAGTTAAGTAAGAAGACATCAACGAGTATACCTACTTTGACGTAAAGTTTCACGGATACCTCATAATTTGTTGTACTTGTATCTCAGCAGTAAAAGTCGTTGATTCAAACAACAATTACATATCTGCATAAAAATTTGGTAAGAAAAAACTCTCATAAAATGCAAGTGTTTCAATAATTTCAATAGTTTTAATGATTGTAAAATCTAAAGTATATGTAATATAATTATGACAATATATAATATAGTAATTTTATACTCACAACAAAATTTGTGATACATAGGATTTTAAAATGATTTTGGCAATAAAATTGATGATGGAATAAATCATTACTAGGTAACATATGAGAGAAAATCACATTTTTGGTGCCTTAACTTGGCACAAGTTCGTTTTTGGTGCCTTAACTTGGCACACCACGTTTTTGGTCCCCTAATTTGGCTTTTTTTTCGATTTTGGTCCTCCGGCGGCGGCAATTTGAAAATGTCGCCGGATTTTGCCACGGTGGACGGCATTTGGGGATTTTGACCGAGTCAAAAATCCACGTCACCCAGATGCTTAGTTGGCAACGCCATGTGTACTTTTAAAAAAGATGTTAAATTACAAAAACAATTATAAAATTAACAAAAAAAAATATTATAAATTCAAATTGATGTAAACTAAAAAAAAAATTGTTAAATTACAAAAAATTTACAAAATTAACAAAAAAATATTATAATTTCAAATTGATGTAAAACTAAATAAAAATTAAAATGTAATTATAAAAGGTTTTTTTAATTTCATAAATTTAATATTAATTAAAAAACAAAAAAAAATAAAAAAAAAATCAAGTCGGGGAAGATTGTCTTCCCCGATTCACCGGCAGCCGGCGCTACCACGCCGCAAACGCAAACGCCGTCTCCGTATCGAGCCGCCGCTCTCCGCCCTACGCCACCAATCTCCGCTTCAACCTCAACAACCTCGTCCTCAAAATCCCCAAAATTCAACCCCCCCAAACTCCCTGAACCGGTCTCCGCAGGCAATCGACTGAATTTACACAACAAAATCCTCAAGCTCATTCGCGAGAACGATCTCGAGGAAGTATGCGGAGCTTCTGTGGCGCCGCTCGCCTGTGAATCGGGGAAGACGATCTTCCCCGACTTTTTTTAAAAAAAAAAAAAAAACCTAATTTATGAAATTAGAAAAACCTTTTATAATTACATTTTAATTTTTATTTAGTTTACATCAATTTGAAATTATAATATTTTTTTTGTTAATTTTGTAATTTTTTTTGTAATTTAACATTTTTTTTAGTTTACATCAATTTGAAATTATAATATTTTTTTTGTTAATTTTGTAATTGTTTTTGTAATTTAACATCTTTTTTAAAAGTACACATGGCGTGCCAACTAAGCATCTGGGTGACGTGGATTTTTGACTCGGTCAAAATCCCCAAATGCCGTCCACTGTGGCAAAATCCGGCGACATTTTCAAATTGCCACCGCCGGAGGACCAAAATCGAAAAAAAAGCCAAAATGGGGGACCAAAAATGTGGTGTGCCAAGTTAGTGCACCAAAAACGAACTTGTGCCAAGTTAAGGCACAAAAAATGTGATTTTCTCTAACATATGAAAAGGAAAGTCAACGAACAGCTGTAACGGACCTAAAAAATTTAAGATAAAAAACCTCCTACTAAAAATTCACCTAACATTGGATACACCTAAAAGTGTCCATACTAACTTCGAGATGTTGTTTGTCCACACGCACGTTGATGTAATATAAAAGATAAAGTTTTATTTGGATTTTCCAAAATGAAATATTGGGCTCTCAGTTTATTTAATTATATTTGTGAATAAATAACAATTTTGTGAGTTAAAAAACAATATAGTTCAAAGAACTAAAAATTAAAATCTATCATCTATCATCTATCATCTATGCAAAGCAAATATATATCATGCAAAATGTGCGTATATGTGATGAGAACGAGTAGAGTTTAATCAAAAGAAGTGTGTGGAGATCCCAAATTTCTATCCCCTTATTTCCTAAAAAGCCATTAATTTTCAATTATATCACACAGAGAACACTATATATATAACCCCTCCCTTACACTCTTTCTCATCAGTCTTCAGCCTTCACTCCTCTTCAATTTTACCGGTGTTTTTCACATATATACATACACTCCTCCTCTATCTACACCCATCAGCCATGTCGACTGCGGCCTCTACAGTCAGTCATGATATCTGGAGCACCGTAGTCGGACCCTCCGTCCAAATTCCCCCCATAAACTCGTACGTATACTATTTCCCTCAAGGTCACCTGGAATCCTCCTCCTCCTCCAGATTTGACTATATTTACGTCGATTTTCCATCGATCCAATGTCGAGTTCTTTCTCTTTGTTTTTTATCCACCTCTTCCTCTGACGAATCCTTTGTCAAAAAAACTCATTTTAGCTAATAAAACTCAGACTTTGTATTTTCTGTGCTATGTATAAGCCCGAAATCTTTCTTTCTTTCTTTCTTTTTTCTTGTTTTGCTGGGAATATTTGTTATTTAGCACAGTAATGGAAGAATTTAAGAGTCAATCTTTCAAGCCAGTAATGGACTTTAGAATATGTATCACTACAGTTGCATGTTATCTTGTTTTATCTGCATATGCAAGATTTGATTTTCTTGCACTGATTTTGCGTTAAGAAAAACTGATTTTTCTCATCATTTCACATGATGTTTATACTGCAGGTAAATTAGGATGAAGTTGAAACTCATCGCACAAGAGAATACAACATTTATTAGTTAACATCATATTTGGCATCTCATGAAGATCCAGCGAATGCAAGAATTACAGTAGATTCTCATTCAAGAACGAATCGATCAAATCTTTCTTCGACGACAAATCGTAAATCTCATTGTCCAAATGATTCATCCCTAAAGTCGCTCCTTCCCAGAACCCAACAGGCACTTGTTTGTTTAGCCTTTTATACAAGACAACGTTTTGCAATTAATGAAATTGACGCGTGCCGTAATCATCATGGAGTGAAACCTAACAGGTTCTTCAACGACCGGGTTGTTAGAAAAAGCAAGTGTGCAATTGTCCTACATTGGAAAAGAATGAACAAAGTGAGTGGTTTATTAGTAGGAAGGATCCATAGACCTAATGCCTTAAGGTTTTGGGTCAAGATGTGGTGTCAAGCCCACTAATGTGTTGTTCTCACTTTGGCCCATTGAATTAAATCTCTCTAACAGTGGGCTCTCCCGGTCCTAACACAGGTACACTTTGGGATACTCAATATCAGAATTCAGACTGGATTTTTGTTCCTTATTAGTTTTCTTCAAACGTCAGTCTTGGGATATAGTTCGAATTCTGCAGGGTGGATTTGTGAAACTTGGGTTCTTGATGAAACGTTCTTGGGGATTACTCGATTTAATGGATTCTATAGAATTGATGAATCAGCCGATAAATCGATATTACTTACTCAATTCTCAAGAATCCATTAAATCGAGCAATCTCCAAGAACGTTATATCAAGAACCCAAGTTTCACAAATCCACCTTGCAGAATTGGAAATATCTCAAGACTGGCATTTGATGAAAGCTAGTAAGGAAAAAAATTCCAGTCTGAATTCTGATATTGAGTATCCCAAAGCGTACCCGGTCGTTGAAGAACCTGTTAGGTTTCACTTCCATGATGATTACGGCACGCGTCAATTTCATGAATTGAAAAACACTCTCTTGTATGAAAGTCTAAACAAACAAGTGCCTGTCGGGTTCCAAATATGAAAAGGATTAGCCCATGCGAACTCGAGTGCTCGTCTTCGTCGTCCCACCATTTGTCAGAACTTTCTCCTTGTAAGAAACCCAAACTCTCGCAAAATCCACTAGAGATGTTTTTGCCAAATAATCATGGAGAGTTTTCCTTTCCTAATTTGATTGAGTCGCACCTGAACTCAGAGGCCTTGTGCAATTACCCCCCGTTTCCCCGCGCTTACCCCCCGTTTCCCCGCGCTATGGAATGTGATGATTCTCACCACCAATCATTCACCGGAATTCTTATGAGGGAGATGGAAAAAGAATCTGAAACTGTTTCCACCGAACTCAGTATTGGGAGTTTAAATTATGAACATAGTTCGACAAACGTTCAGCAGGGAACATAATTCTTCGACGGGAGATGGGCGGCTGTTAGGAAAATTTCCTTGTTTTGCAAAATTGTTTTAAGGAAAATTGTTTTTATTATTTACCAAAATATTCTTTTGAGTTTTTATGGAAAATATATTTCAAAAGGAGTGTGAGTATTTTGGTAAGTTTGGAAAGATTAGGAATAGATTTATTTACCAAATATTTCCTTGAGTCTGTATGGGAATATAATTCTAAAAGGAAAGGGAGTATCTTGGTAAGTCTTGATAGATTAGGAAAAGATTTAGTATTATCTTGAATATCTTATCTTTAATGAAAGTACATCTTTATCTATATTTTTTTTATATCCGGTTGTAATTGCTTCCTTGTGGGAGTCTATTTAGTTCCTTGCTATGCAGGAATAGAAGATTGCAAGATCTTATCAAAAGGAAGGAATACGGATATTTTGGGAAGATAGGAGTCCTGACTAAAGTAGGAGACTGCCAGCGGAAGACTTATCTTCTAAGGATTGCTATCCTATAAATAGTAAAATTCTAAGGAATAAACTCAGAACACACGAGTATATCATAAGATTAATAAGTGTTCAACGTTTTCTTGTGTATTCCGAAGTTTTCATTCTTTGTTTATCGAAGAACCATCGTGGAAAGACGATCAAGAGTTGAAGGGAGTTCAACGGGAAAGTAGCTCACTAGTTGGAGGGAGTTCAACGAAACGTGTTCTACGCTTGGAAGCTTGTTCACTTGAAGATCTACGGGAGTTGATATTCGGAATTCAAACGGAGTATTGTGGAAGAAGTATTATAGTGGTTTTTAACAATATAGGGAGTCTAGTTGTTAGAGTAAAAGTCCAGTAGTTGTAACAGCTTTTGTTCATAAGAAAGAAGTTTGAATTCTTGGGCGAAAGCCTCGTGGAGTAGGACAAAGCCCAAATCACATCAAATCTGCAAGTCTACTTTACTGTTTTTAGTAATGTCAAGACATGTATCACGACTAGTTGTTCTTAAACATAAAAATTGTAGACTTAAGATCTAACAATTGGCATCAAGAGCTTGTCACGGTTCTGGTGAGATTCTGGTATAGTTTAGATCTTGCAAATGGCACATAACGTAGAAGGTACATCTGCATCCAAGCCGCCTCTTCTTAATGAGTTAAATTAATCATATTGGAAAGTTCGTGTGAAAGCCTTCATCAAACGAAAAAATCAGAAGGCCTCGAAGAGCATTCTTAGAGGATGGTCGCCACCAAAAGGAGAAGACGGAAAATCCAAAGAGGAACTCGACTGGACTGATGCAGAGGACCTTGAAGTGAGTCATAACTCCATTGCACTTAATGCATTTCTGAATGGAGTTGATCTCAATCAGTATAAACTCATCTCCACGTGTGAATCTGCCAAAGATGCATGGAATGCCCTCAAATTGCTCATGAAGGAACACCATCGGTCAAACAACTAAAGAGACAAATCCTTGGTACCCGATTTGAAGAACTCAAGATTGAGGAACATGAGACAATTGCTGAACCATTTCTATAAGCTTCCAGGACTTGTGTCGTATTTTTGGCAAATTCATTCGTTTAGGCTCTAAAACGTGCAATGCACGTTTTTGTTGTTTTTAGTGAATCAACGAATTTTGATCATTTTTGTGTTGTTCTCAACCTTTTCTATAAGCTTCTAGGACTTGTGTCATATTTTGTGCAAATTCATTAGTTTAGGCTCTAAAACGTGCAATGCACGTTTTTGCTGTTTTTGGTGAATAAACAAATTTTGATCATTTTTGTGTTGTTCTCAACCTTTTCTATAAGCTTCCAGGACTTGTGTCGTATTTTGGGCAAATTAATTCGTTTAGGCTCTAAAACGTGCAATGCACGTTTTTGCTGTTTTATGTGAATCAACGAATTTTGATCGTTTTTGTGTTGTTCTCAACCTTTTCTATAAGCTTCCATGACTTGTGTCTTATTTTGGGCAAATTCATTTGTTTAGGCTCTAAAACGTGCAATGTACGTTTTTCCCGTTTTTGGCAAATCAACGAATTTTGATTATTTTTGTGTTGTTCTCAACCTTTTCTATAAGTTTCCAGGACTTGTGTCGTATTTTGGGCTAATTCATTCGTTTATGCTCTAAAACGTGCAATGCACGTTTTTGCTGTTTTTGTTGAATCAACGAATTTTGATTATTTTTGTGTTGTTCTCAACATTTTCTATAAGCTTCCAGGACTTGTGCCGTATTCTGGGAAAATTCATTCGTTTAGGCTCTAAAACGTGCAATGCACGTTTTTGCTATTTTTGGTGAATCAACGAATTTCGATCATTTTTGTGTTGTTCTCAACCTTTTCTATAAGCGTCCAGGACTTGTGTCGTATTTTGGGCTAATTCATTTGTTTAGGCTCTAAAACGTGCAATGCAAGTTTTTACTATTTTTGGTGAATCAACGAATTTTGATCATTTTTGTGTTGTTCTCCACCTTGTCTAAAAGCTTCCAGAACTTGTGTCGTATTTTGGGCAAATTTATTCGTTTAGGCTCTAAAACGTGCAATGCACATTTTTGCTGTTTTTGTGAATTAACGAATTTCGAACATTTTTGTGTTGTTCTCAACCTTTTCAATAGCTTCCAGGACTTGTGTCGTATTTTGAGCAAATTAATTCGTTTAGGCTCTAAAACGTGCAATGCACGTTTTTGCTGTTTTTGCTGTTTTTGGTGAATAAACAAATTTTGATCGTTTTTGTGTTGTTCTCAACCTTTTCTATAGGCTTCCATGACTTGTGTCTTATCTTGGGCAAATTCACTTGTTTAGGCTCTAGAACGTGCAATGTACGTTTTTGGCGTTTTTGGCAAATCAACGAATTTTGATCAATTCTGTGTTGTTCTCAACCTTTTCTATAAGCTTCCAGGACTTGTATCGTATTTTGAGCTAATTCATTCGTTTAGGCTCTAAAATGTGCAAGGCACGTTTTTGCTATTTTTGGTGAATCAACGAATTTCTATAATTTTTGTGTTGTTCTCAACCTTTTCTATAAGCTTCCAGGACTTGTGTCGTATGTTGGGCAAATTAATTCGTCTAGGCTCTAAAACGTGCAATGCACGTTTTTGTTGTTTTATGTGAATCAACGAATTTTGATCGTTTTTGTGTTGTTCTGAACCTTTTCTATAAACTTCCATAACCTTTGTCTTATTTGGGCAAAATTCATTTGTTTAGGCTCTAAAACGTGCAATGTACGTTTTTGCCATTTTTGGCAAATCAACGAATTTTGATCATTTTTGTGTTGTTCTTAACCTTTTCTATAAGCTTCCAGGACTTGTGTCGTATTTTGGTCTAATTCCTTCGTTTAGGCTCTAAAACTTGCAATTCACGGTTTTACTATTTTTGGTGAATCAACGAATTTTGACCATTTTTGTGTTGTTCTCAACCTTTTCTATAAGCTTCCAGGACTTGTGTCGTATTTTGGGCTAATTCATTCGTTTCGGCTCTAAAACGTGCAATGCACGTTTTTACTATTTTTGGTGAATCAACGAATTTTGATCATTTTTGTGTTGTTCTCAACCGTTTCTATAAGCTTTCAGGAGTTGTGTCGTATTTTGGGCAAATTCATTCGTTTAGGCTCTAAAACGTGCAATGCACGTTTTTGCTGTTTTTGGTGAATCAACGAATTTCGATCATTTTTGTGTTGTTCTCAACCTTTTCTATAAGCTTCCAGGACTTGTGTCGTATTTTGGGCTAATTCATTCGTTTAGGCTCTAAAACGTGCAATGCACGTTTTTACTATTTTTGGTGAATCAACAAATTTTGATCATTTTTGTGCAATAAACGAATAAATTAATTGAGCGAATTCTTGTTACAGTGCAATCCACCCTCATTAAAACTTATCATAACAATATATACATTGGAATCCATATGCATTCTGTTACAGTGCCTAACACAATAACAGTTGCACGTATTGGTAATTGTGAATTTATTCTGACAAAAGGGATTGGTAATATTTTGGTATTTAGAAGCGCCCGTTATACTCAGACCATGATTTTGATTCAAGTCAACACAAAATTTCTTGGTAATTTTTGTGGAACGCGATCGGTTGGTGCCCGGCGGTGGATTTGTGAGGAGCACGGATCTGGAGGCGGCGGCATTGGGTTCGGCCACCGGTGATGGGCTCGCGGTGGTGGTAACGACGATAGATCTACAGCGGAGCGACGGTTGAATCGGAGAAGGAGGGTGTTGAATTTTGTGCGCGTGGGATGCACGCTTCTTCTTTTTTTTTTTTTGAATTTTTTTTTCTTTTTCTTTTCGACAGATTTTTCTGGATTTTTGATTCTTTTTGGATTTTTTTTTTCTTTTTCAAAACAAAAAAAATTAACGAAACGGAATAATGCAGCAGAAAAGTAAAGGGATATGAATTAAAGGGATACGTATGGCTCTGGTGCCAAATTGATAGAGATCGGGTACTCGTGAGAAGAGAGATTAGAGAAATAGAGACAAGAAATAGATTTCAGAGCGATTAAAAAAAGAATCAGAAGAATAAGAACAAAAAAAGAAGACAGAATTTAGAAGAGAGAATTGCAATCAACAATATATTAATCAATTCATCCTAAAACCATCTTACAAAATAACCATAGTCCTCTATTTATATGCTAAGAAAATAAACCTACCATACTAAAACTCTTAAACAGGATAACTATGAAATAATAAACAAATAAATAAATAAGACTCTTAATCTAAAGTAAACTCTTAATAAAGAATAATTCTATAATACAATTCTTGATTTCTATCAATTTGTCTAATTAATATTTACTCATTAATCTTGAAATAAATTTAAACAACCCATTTAGTTCTTAGCTTCTCTATTTTCACTCAAAAATCCTTATTCTTTTTTCATTCAAAACACAAATCAAAATAAATTAAACAAACCATTCTTAGCGTTCTCTATGTTTTTCTTTTATATATCACGGAAAACTTAACCAAAAACGCAAGTCTCTACATTTTCACTATATAGTTAATTATTTCAACACAAAATTTCACAAACCCGCATTTCGAGCCTAGTCCCATCTCCCGAGAATTAAGGCTCACAGTAGTTTTGGACGTTTAAGCAAACGACAAACATTTTCATACTAGATTCTCGAACTTGGACCATTTGTGCCTTCAAATACAGAAACTCCCTTTACCACATTTTATAATTATGCTATTCGCACGGTTAATAGAATAATTCGCAACAATAATTGACTCAATTTATTAATATTTCAATTGGTTAGCCTATTAATTAATTTCCAAAACAAATTTCTCACTTCTTAGACTTAAGTTCATGTAAAGATTTGATTTAATCCCCTCTAAGTCTATAGAGTTCGTATATTATAATTTGTGTGACTGTCGTCGTTTGTATATTTACTAGCGTGTAATTCGAAAATTTATCAAATGCGTCCCTCAATGACTTAGTTTTTCATAATATTAGAAAAAAAAATTAATAATTAGCACTCCTTTTTCGAAACTTTTAGGACTAGACTAGACAACGTTATCTTTTCGTGAACTCAGCGGCAACCACAAAATTTGTTAGGTGATAAACTCTTTTCTAATTTTTCTGCTTTATCTTTTTTGTGGGAATCAAGTCATCACCCTCAATAAATGATTAGTTTTAATGAATCAACGAATTTTGATCATTTTTGTGCAATAAACGAATGAATTAATAGAGCGAATTCTTGTTACAGTGCAATCCACCCTCATTTAAACTAATCATAACAAGAGATGACTTGAGGGTGGACTTGATTCCCACAAAAATTACCAATACGTGCAACTGTTTCGTTAAATGTTGGTAATTTCTGTTTTCTATTTACTTGGAAGTTGAGTCTATATGGAATCTTTATGATATAGTTTGAGATTGATTTGACTTTAGCTTGTTGCATATCATTATATATATATATATCTCTCGTCTCTCTCTCATATCACTATCTCACAATATCTCTTATTTTGTTATCTTGCTCTTATCACCATCTCTCTTTTATCTTTCAATCTAACCATGGTGAAAAGTAAGAAAGCAGGAGGATCATCTCGATCACCACAGTTGCAGATCCCAGCCGTGACTCCTCCACTGACGACCAACCCGAGGAGGTTCTTGCACCGGTGCCTTTACAAGTCCGAGTTCCACCGGATGTTGTTCTGCCACCGAAACGATCTGCGAAGAAGAAAAGCACATCCTCCTCTACACCACCGCCGTCGAGTGATGCTCAGCCACCACCACCAAAAACACAATAATATTTTGATCATTTTCTACAAAATTTATATGTACCTTAGAATATGTCTCATATGTTGATAATATTGAAAAAATGAAGAGGGTGGAACTATATATAGATGGATCTAAATTATTACAAACGGAAATTCCGTTTCTAATAAACTTTTAGAAATGGAATTTTGGTTACTAAAAATATTCAAAAAATTAAAACTCCCGCCTCAACTTTTACAAACGAATTTCCCGTTTGTAAAAAGTTTCAAAAATTTCATTTTCGCGCCTTGACTTTTGCAAACAGAAACTCCGTTTGTAAAAAATTTTGAAAATTTGAAAAATCCCACCTTAACCTTTACAAACGGATTTTCCGTTTGTAAAAGTAATTATTTTTTTTTTAAACCCGAATGTATTTATAAATAAAATTTAAATTTATTATTATTTGTAGTACTTTTTACAAACAGAATTTCCGTTACTAATAGTTCTTTATTTTCTAGAAACGGAAATTCCGTTTGTAAAAGCCTTATTAGTGATTTTTAGTAACGGAATTTCCGTTTGTAAAACGTTTTCGTTTAGTACAAACGGATTTTCCGTTACTAAAATGATTTTTAAAGACGGAAATTCCGTTTCTTTTGATTTTGTCTTTTAGACTTTTACTATTCAACCCGTGAACCTTTTCGCATTATTACAAACGGAATATCCGTTGGTAAAATCCCATACCTGCATCTATAAATAGCAGCTTCAACCTCCCTCACAACCACTTACATCTTATTGTTCAGGTGCGTTTCAAATTAATACTATTCTGTAATTATCATTAATCATTTTCTTTTATCAATATTTGCTATATATATGAAATGCTCTAATTATTTAAATTATCTTGTTTATTACTTAGATCCAAATCACTATGTCATCGTGATGAGGAGCTTGTGAATTGAAATACCTGCACCAATTTCCGGTATGTCCTACATTTGATCATATATATACCAGGTTATTTAATTTATCCAGTTTTGTAGCATAAACGCAATGTATTCGCATGATGATAGAAGTTGGATGTATGATATGAAATACGATAATGGTGAGTTGAATGATAGTTTCACTTACGGTGTACAAAAATTTATGGAGTTTGCTTTATGCCAAATAAATTATCTTGATTTGCAAAATTATCCTAGATGTCCCTGTAGGAAATGCGACAATAGAAAGTTCTTGAACCTCGATCATATTTCAATTCACTTATG
Source organism: Misopates orontium (assembly GCA_946800315.1). NCBI lineage: Eukaryota > Viridiplantae > Streptophyta > Magnoliopsida > Lamiales > Plantaginaceae > Misopates > Misopates orontium. The sequence continues at coordinate 27,074,555 of OX326947.1, forward strand.
TAGATGGGGTTTCGTCCCTCAGTACTATACTTGGGTAGCACATGGTGAAACTAGTCCTGCCTTTCACCTCAGACGAAACCATAGTAGATGATATTGAGGGTGATGAAGAACAAAATCCTTTTAGTGAGTTGGTATATGATGCATTTCAAGTAGATAGAGATTCAGTAGAAGAGGAATCGAACCTTGAGGCTAGAAAGTTCTATGAATTGCTAAGGCAATCAGAGGAGCGCTTGCAAAGTGATAAATATAAAACTATGCTGCAATGGGTGGCAGAATTTCTTGTCGTGCATAATGTTCATAATATTCCCGTTGCCGCGTGCAATAAATTTTTACATCTAGCCAAGGACAACCTCCCTCCTGTAGATGGTAGTCGGTTGCCTGATAACGTATACGGGTTGAAAAAGATGATGTCCGGTTTGAGTCTTGGGTACAAAACATATGACGTTTGTGTGAACAATAGTTTTTTGTACTACGGAGACTTTGAAAATAACGACTATACAGAATGTCCCGAATGCGGTGAGGCTAGATATGCCATGGGTAAGAAGAAACCAATAAGTCGTAAAAAAATTGTGGTACTTCCCTATAATTCCTCGCCTTCAGCATCTACACATGGCTGCGACTATTGCTAAGCATATGACTTGGCATACGAAATGTAGTGGTTCGAATGAACAAATGATTCATCCAGCATGCTAAGAAGCCTGGAAACACTTTGACAGGGTTCATACGGAGTTTGCTTCTGAACCTCGAAACATTCGTCTAGGACTCTGTAGCGATGGATTTACTCCATTCGGTAGTTCATCGGTCCCCTATTATTGTTGGCCCGTGTTTGTTACTTCTTATAATCTACCTCCAGATCTTTTGCATGCGTCAGGAGTATATCTTTTTGAGTTTGATTATATCAGGACCAAAAAGCCCAGGAAAGAACATTAACGTATTGCGTCGCCCGTTATTTGATGACTCGAGGGAGTTATGGGTTAATGGTGTGGACACGTATGACAGGCATCTGAAACAAAACTTTTGACTATTTGCCGCGCTAATATGGACAATCAGTGATTATCCGGCATATGCCATGTTGTCGCAATGGAGCACTGTAGGTCGATTGTCTTGTCCATATTGCATGGAAAATACAACAGTCCTTCCAATTGAAGCATGGGAGAAAGACGTGTTTCTTTGACTGTCATCGTCGATTTCTACCTCCAGATCATGTTTGGAGGAGAAACAAAAAAGACTTCATCAAGGGAAGACAAGAGTTTAGTGAGCCTGCTCCTAGGAGGTTAGGTATTGAAATGAGAGCTATTGTTGATGATCTTCCATAGGACATGGATCCTAGATATCACATTCCGGGTTATGGGGTATCCGATAATTGGTGTGGTAGAAGCATTTTCAGGGACCTTCCGTATTGGGAAACTAACTTAATTCGCCATAACCTTGATGTCATGCACTGTGAGAAGAATTTTTTTGACAACATTAAGAACACTGTGATGGATGACTCTGATAAGTCAAAGGATAACTTTAATGCAAGACGAGACTTAGAAATCCTGACGAGACGAAAAGAGTTGTTCTCGAAGGTAGGTGCAGATGAGAAAGTCTATAAGCAGAAGGCAACATACTGTCTCAACAGAGATCAAAAAAGGCTAGTTCTAGAGCGGTTGAAATGTCTTCGTTTTCCAGATGGGTATGCTTCCAACATCTCAATGTGTGTTCAGATGCTGCAACTCAAACTCACCCAGATGAAGAGTCACAATTGTCACGTGTTCATGCAACGGCTAATACCAATTGCATTTCGAGATTTTCTCCGTGATGTTGTTTGGGGTCCACTAGCTGAAATCAGTCTATTCTTCAGAACTCTATGTTTGTCGGAGATCAGAAGGTCTGATATTGAAAGACTAGAGAGATCGATTGTAGAAACAATGTGCAAGTTGGAGAAGATATTTCCACCCACCTTTTTTGATTCAATGGAGCACTTAGCCATTCACCTCCCATACGAGGCGAAAGTGGGAGGTCCCGTACAATATCGATGGATATATCCATTTGAGAGGTAATATCTAATTTTAATTGAATTAAATTATTGTTTGTGTTATTTTAGTTTTCTAGAGTGTTAACTGTAAATTATTTAATTGCAGGCGAATGTTTGAGTTGAAAAGATCAGCAGGTAATAAAGCCCGGGTGGAAGGTTCCATCTGCGTGTATTTGTTGTCCGAAATGACACACATTATTTCTCAGTATTTTGGTGATGGAGTCGAAACTAGATACAATCAATTTAATAGAAATGAGATTGCATTGATCGATGACTATGCTGGACAACTCTCAATCTTTCATAAGCAAGGCAAACCAATTGGGTCCGTTCAGCAGCGCCGATACCTAACAGAATGGGAATTCAATCTAATTGAGTAGTATACACTCTTGAACTGCCCATAAGTGGACGGCTGGGTCATGTAAGAGTTAATTAAATTTATATATTTCCTTCCCTCGCGCATGGTAACTACTTGTTTCCAAATATAACTCTTTCATAATTATATTTTTACAGATTGTTTCAACAATAAATGTATCAGGGCCTCAACGAGCAACAAACTCAAACTAAACGGAATTCTCTGTTCGTCGAATGGTTCAAGAACACGGCGCGATCGGGTTACTACGAAGTTGACACACGGCTAAATGCATTGATTCAGGGACCATCGGCTATGGCCAAGACATACAAAGGGTATAAAGTCAACGGGTTTAGATTTCATACGGATTTGCATAGTATTAGGAGTGCAACAATGAACAGCGGTGTGTGTGTGTGTGTGAAGGCAAGTCTGGGTTCAGAAGAGGACACTAATTTCTACGGCATGATCCAAGATATATTGGAAGTTGATTTATGGGGTTACGGGAGACAGCAAACCATTGTGTACTTCAAGTGCAATTGGTATGATATTCCCCGATCGAACCCGTTTAACTCCCGTTACCGACTAGTCGACATCAATCCTCGATCATGTGTACAAACCAACGAGCCATTCATATTCGCCAATCAGTCTCAACAGGTCTACTACACACCATACCCATCTGCAAGCCATTTTGCAGCTTGTAGGGGATGGTGGGCAGTGTGCACAACCAGAGCGAGATATATCATTGACACTACTTCACTGCTCGAAGGGAATGCAAGCGAAACTGAAGAAACTACTGTGGAGACCGAGATACTTCAAGATGCAGAACCAAGCCGGGCCATCGTAGTTGATTTTGTTAGCCACGATTACAATCTACCTATTGCATTAGCTGATACAGAACTTCAAGTAGTAGATCTTATTGATAGCGAGAAATCTGACGATGACGATGATTAAGATTATAATAATCAGTTGTTTTTTAATTTGTTGTTTGCCTATTTCCACTATCTGTGTTAATTTGTTGTTTGTCTATTATCGGATTTTATTTATTATTGTTCTTTTTAAAAATGAAATGAGGTCATTTCACTAACTTGGACGCCATCGTGATCAAGTTTAATTGACAATGTCATATATATAGTCGCATATTAATAATCATAAACGACATCAAAACGTTAATAATTAGATTGCAAGCAAACAATTAATATCGTGCCAAACACAAGTTAACTACTGAATATAAAGTACATACAATAAATAAAAAAAGTAGTCCGATAAACGCTAAAACATCTACTCACCGTCCTCTTCCTCCTCCTCATCATCATAATCATCCTCATCGTCCTGACGCAAACCATCGGCGTCGAGACTCGCACGCGATCCTCTAGATGGTACAGTCCCTAAATGTGTAGCCACCCGGTCACCTACACCCTCACAAGCGCCTAACAACTGCTCCATGGTGAACTCCGTACTATTGTTGGGAAATCCCTGAGTGGCTTCTAAGTCAACTGCAGGTCCATGAGAAGTTGATGGACCTGGCTGAGTATATGGACCAGGCTGAGTAGATGGGCCTGGCTGAGCAGAAGGACCTTGGCCCGATGCAAACTGACTCCACTGCTGATGCATCTGGCTCCACTGCTGCTGCATCTGAGTGAACTGCCTCTGCATCTCAGAAAATTGGGCCTTCAGCTGAGTGTTCTCTTGCATAACCTCCTGCACAATGCCCTTGCCCTTTGCTGACTCCTTGCGAAGGGGAACACTAAAAGCCTCAGGATTCAAGTCATAGCCCAGTCCCCTCAACCTGTTCTTGTACGGCCCTCCTTGTGCATCCGCCTAAACCGCCACGTCAAACTGGGGCCAATTTGACATGTCAGTACCGTGCACCTCTAGACAATGTCGGATATAGTTCTCCTATAACAAAAAAGGAAACTATTGTAAGTCAAGTCATATGTATTATGCATACTACCTACTAACTGTAAATGAGAAACTCACATAAATGACCCGGTTCTGATCGTTGATGAAATGAAGTGACCCATCAGCATTTCTCCTGGTCCTCGTCGCCAGCCACAACTCCAGGTACAAAATGGGTGTGTCCGGGGTAGCTGTTTGCTATTAATAACAAAACTGATAGAAATATATTCATTCATATCCCAAAACAATATAATCACCATATATCATCATCACAATGTCAACCATAATCAAGTCCCTAATTATAATCATAATTCCAAATGCAGAATTCGAGAAACAATCATAATCTTATTCATAATCAAAACCAAAATCATAAACATATTCATAATCAAAATCATAGTCATGTTCATAACGAAAAACATAGTCATATTCATAATCATATTCATATTCCTATTCAACACCATATTCATATTTATAATCAAAATCATAATCATATTGATAAACTAATTATCCTAAAATCAACTATTAAAACAATATAATTATCAGAATAATAATCTTAATTGTATTCATTATAACTCCACTAATTCATATTTGCTTAATTAAGACAATTTTAAACGTAAACGTACCCTTCTCCTATGATGATACTGCGTGCTGACAGAGCCCCCACTATAATTGTAATCGTTTCCCTTTTTCTTGTTCGCCCTCGCCTTCTTCGACTTAGCCTTCGTCTCATCCTAGTCCCAATGGACAATGAACCAAGGAAGAATATGGGGGGGGGGGGAATCCAACAGAGGTTATCCTGGAAACGCGGATCGCCCAATCTACTGTAATAGCACGTCTTCGCCCTGTTGACCTCGCCCTTAAAACGGTTGTGTGCAATCGCAGTGAATCCATTGAAAATCATATCAGTCATGCTGGGATCCAACTGATAGATGGGCTGCAAAAACAATTATAAACAGTTAGAATAATAGGGAAAACACTTTAGTCATAAAAATAAATATAGAAGTTAATTAGACACATATATATGTACCCAAAAACGATCCCAGAATGTCGTCCTGTCCTCATCAGGAATGTCGGAATAAGTCGCCGCAATCCAGTCATCAAGCTCTTTACCGTCTTGCTGATCGTGCGGACCACTCTCTGGCGATCATTTCATATGCTAAACTCATCCCTGGATATCCAGATCCTGTCCTCTGGACGAGCGGCAGGCTGATCGACTACAGCCATACCCCGTACGGGTCGTCTGGGACGACTAGGGCCAGCTGCATCTGCGAGGCGTGCCTGTGATGGGCCAGCTGCATCAGGGGTCGCCCAAGGGGGGACAGTCGGTGGTGGGCCAGCAGATGCAGTAGGAACAGTTGGACATGGTACACAAGCAGCTCCCTGTGATGCTGTCGGTGATCCCATCAGATCGGCCCGATGGAGACCATGGGATATACGCGAGCCTGTAGATGTGCCAACCGATCTTCCTGCAGGTGCCCCAACGGATCCTCCTGCTGACCCACCAGGAGATGGGACACCTGAACGATGTGGTCGAGGGGCGGACACCATCCCAAAAGGTACGCTAGAAGGCGCACTGGGTACAATGACCGGTCGCAATGGAGGTGTCGACCCGGTCGGTGTCCAGTAGCGCGATATGGCCACAGATGACGCTGAACCTGGCTGGTCATCACTAGGTGAAGACCGACTACGAGGTGCTGCTCCTGGGATAGCCTGTCTTGCTGCATCGCTCGGTATATGTCCATCTGCCGCACCAGGATTAGTAGACTGTCGTCTATGAGTCGTGATCTTCAATTTCCTCTTCGCTCCAGCTGAACCTGACTCACGCGGTGGCTGCTGATCTGCCATCTATAACACTCACATACAATGTTAATCAATTACAGTAGCTAGCAATAGATTCAATAATTATCAACACGACAACAATAATTGTCTCTCCAATTTAATTACAGCTAAAACTCGCTCTAAAACACCGAACAAACCAACTCAAAATGAAGAACACCATATTTAGACAATAAAATTTCGATTGCACGTACTAATTAAATAACATCATAAACTCAATATAAACGATAAATTACAAAACAAACAACATACGTGAGGTATTATCCAATTAATTACGTAGCATTAATATCTTAACATGCAATATAAACGATTAATTACATAAACAACCAATAACACAAAATTAAAACGATAATATACGCTACACAAACAACATCAACATGATTTAACGGCTATACTACAACAATATAATCACAAAAACCTTAATCAAGCACATGAAATAACTCCAAAACGCGATAAATACATAATACGAACGGTAAAAAACGTAAATAACACAATTTAATCGGTGAAAATAACTCGAAAACGCGATAAATACATAATACGAATGGTAAAAAAACGTAAATAAAACAATTTAATCGGTGAAAATTACGTACCTTAGGAGTTTTTGAGAGAAATCGCGTTTATACGGACGAAATCGCATTTTTCGGGGAGAGAAATCGGATTTCTTTTGTGAATTTCATTTGTAAAAATGAGCAGAAACGGAAAGTCGCCGTTTTTATAAGCTCGATTTGCTAGAAACGTAATATCCGTTTCTAGTAAGGTTATTAAAACGGAATATCCGTTTGTAATAACCACATGCAATAGTGACGGGCAATCCGTCACTATTGTCGTTACTAGTGACGGATTGCCCGTCACTAGTAATTGGCGGGCACAAGAAACGGGCAGCCCATTGCTGGTGCCTGCCAGTCAGCTGGGCGCCAAATTTTTTATTTTTTTTTGGCGCCCAAACTATTAGTGACGGAAATTCCGTCACTAATATTTGCATACGGAAAATCCGTTTGTAAAAGTATTATTAGAAACGGATTTTCCGTTTCTAATAGTTTTTTGACTTTTACAAATGGACTATCCGTTTGTATAAGTTTTTGGACTTATACAAACGGAAAATCCGTTTGTAATAACTGACTTTTACAAACGGATTTTTGCCAGTTTGTAAAAGTTGGTTACTAACAAGCGTTTTTCTTGTAGTGTATGTATTTGCTTCACCAACTAAAGAAACGTTACCAAGAGAAAAGTAGATACTTGCATATGGTCTCCAATGATTTAGAAAAAGCCTATGGTAAAGAACAAAGAGAAGTACTATTAGAAACCTTGGTGAAAAGAAGATCCCTATTAAGTAAGTCAACATAATTAAAGATATGTATGAAAATATGGTTACATGCTTTCGAATTTCTGGTGGTTTGATGAACGCCTTCCCTATCACGATTAGCTTACGTCAAAGGTTCAGCCTAAGCCATTTTTAGTTTGTCGGTATGATAGATTATCATCAAGTTATCCACGACCAAGTACATTGGTGTAAGTTTTTTCTAGGTGATATTATGTTACTTGATAAAACCAGAACGTTCATCAAAGCCGAATCAAAGTTATAGAGACAAACTCTAGAATCTCAAGTTTTCAAGTAAGTTGAACCAAAATGGAGTAATGATCGCCCAAACATAGACAACAATAAACACGACAAGTATACGGGTTGCAAGTAATAAATGGAAAAAGGTTACGCCCTCAGATTATCGATCCCACATGAAACAGTATGAATGTTATTAAGAATTTTAAGAATTACCTCTAATTTCCAGCTATTTGAGTTCAACAAGAAAACATTAAATAGGGGATTTTTAATGAAGAATGATTTTATAAATAATAAACTTCAATAATAAAGACTAATCCTGGAGTGTTGGTTTTATTAGATTCTTGTGGTTACTTATCTTATATAAATCTATTAATTCTGGCATTATAGTATATCATGCAGATATTCCTATAATAGTGCGAGGTAGTAGTTCACGGGTCCGTACATTCTATTCACTTGAATGGTACTCTGTTCTCATGAATGCACTACCTTAAATGAATTATCTATGTCAAAAGAAACAAAGCAACATAAAACATGCATCGCGTTGTAAAACATACATCATGAATTTATGGATTATAATATGCATGAGATCTATTTCATATGATTCTTTTGTCAAGTCCTCAAATGAAAATCTAAACAATAATATATTGATAAATATAATTAAAGCATTAAGATCATAAATGAAAGTACTTCAATGCTCAAAATTGTCAAAGCAAAACATAATTCATAATATCAGAAATCCAATGACTCCATAACTCCAGGTGATGTGGGGTATTTTCGTCTGGATACGTGTCCGCTCTCCAACACTCCACGTCAGACTGCTTTAGTTCCTGCTGGATGCTTAAGCAGCTTTTGAGTTCAGAACCTGCACTCAACACCACACGTAAACTAAGCCGGTGCCTCCTCCGGCGAAGGCACTCCGACGCTCAAGTCAGATAGGTCGGAAGGTGAGGTATTGTCGTCGGAGACAATAGCTCGAACAAATAGCTCGAACAAATAGCTCGAAATATGCCCAAATAGGTCAAATTTAGGCTCAATAGGTCGAAATAGCACACCTCGAAATGGTATTGAGAACTGTGATGAGAAAACCCGAATAGATCGAATTACTCTCAAATAGCTCGAAATACACTCCATATAGATCGAACAAGAGCTATTGCATTATAGCTCGAAAGAGTCCTTATTCGTCTAAAAGTGCAATCCAAGTAGAACTATGACTTAAAATAGGTCGAATTAGAGCTATTTTGAAATAGCTCGAATTGGGCCTTCAAATAGGTCGAATTGGGCCTCAAATAGGTCGAATTTAGGCCCATATAGCTCGAACTGGACTCCTGGGTCTCAAATAGATCGGACTTTAGCCCATATAGCTCGAATTGGGCTTTTGGGCCTTCAAATAGATCTTATTTGAGCCCATATAGCTCGGATTGGGCTTGTATAGCTTGAATTGGGCCTTTTCGGGCCCAAATTGATCTCGCTTGGGCTCAATTTGGGCCTACTTGAACTGAATTCCGAGTTTTGCCTTGAATTGTAATTTTGCATTAAAAAATAATGGTGCTAACGTGGCATAATATGTCCCGAAATACGTTCATGTACTGTATCGGATATTATGAAGTGTCGGTACCGAAATATGGTACATCATGGAGTCCCCCAGTTCGTAAGAGTAATGTGTACAAACATTGGTCATACGAACTAAAAAGAAGTCACATAACCGAAAATCGTGCAACGAGATCGGCGTCGGCGTAAAAAACCAAGAATTTGACCAAAAATATCAAAATTCAAAAATAGGTCGAAATTACTATTTTTGGTAACTCGAATTGGTATAGGTCGAATTTATCTTCGAAAAAGACAACTCGAATGCCAGAAAAAATTTTCCGTAAAATAGCTCGAATTTTACATAAAATAGCTCGAATTTCATATTGGTCGAAATTGCCCTCCAAAAAGATACCTCGAATTTGCCGAAATTTTTTTTCTGAAAATAGGTCGAATTTAGGGGCATTTTGGTAATTCCCGCATCATTTCGCCTATAAATACCCCACTCCCAGCTTCATTTCCTCATTTCGCGCCTAAGCATTCCTCCAGAGCTCTCGAAAAATAGCTCGAATTATTAGGTCGAAATTACTAAATATAGTAAGTGTATTGTGATGGCTCGAAATTGATCCCAAATCAGTAAGTCTTGCAAAATAGCTCGAAAAACTCCATATAGCTCGAAAAAAAAACCCCAAATAGATCGAAAATTGACTGAATAGCTCGAAAAATCTCCTGCTCGTTATATCCTTCGGTGAGTTTCTGATAGCTCGAAAATATAGCTCGAATGAAATTCGAGCTATAACACTTAGAAAATTTTTCAATTTTTTGAAACATTTTGAAAAATTTTGAAAAATGCTAATATTCAAATCTTTTGCGCAGATTTGTTCACGACGGCGCGACTTCGACGTAACCGGCCTCCACGTCGTCCATCACCACCACGATCGCACCAACGGGCCTACTATAACGCACGCAATCCATCACGAGATTCGTCATATCGGAATCCTCGTGAATCAAACACAAGGCGTCCATCATCCCCAATCCGTCCTCGGCAACCAGAACCTGTCCGAGTCCGATTACCTGGCGCTCCAAAGCTATTTGCACCTGCGCAGAGGTCTTACGAGCAAATTCACCCAAACGAAGAAGTTTTTGTAGATCTAGACCCTCGTGCCGGTAATCTTTCAACCTAAACCTCTTTATGACGCGAATTATTGATCTTGAGTCTTCCAGTAGTAGTAGTAGGGAAAATAGTAGTGAGTCGTCTAAGTCATCTAAGGCTAGAGAAAATGCGTCGACTAGCGGTAGTAGTAACGACGAGACCTCATCTAGTAATGAGAGAAATAGCAATAATAGGGCGTCTGATATGGAGGTAGACGTAGACATCCTAGGAGATGACGAGGCTGAGTCGAAACCTCTCCCCATCGTGCCTTATTTACCTCCTGCTGACCATGTTCCCATACCTGCCTCTAACTCTCCCGAACAACTTGCTCCGCCCAACTTGATCAATTTTGATCAGTTTCCTTCTTCCTTGCCTCACGACATAGCTTATTATCGTGATACCTATGACATCCCTGATACTTATGAGATTATCGTGCCCGGGCCAGATGATAGGATAAACAACCCGCCAGAAGGGTGTCTCACTATATTTAGTAGCTACCTTCACTGTGGTTTACGTTTTCCCATTTTCCCAATTGTCTCACAAATCATGTCCTCTCTCAATTCTTCTCCTTCACAATTTACCCCCAACGCATACACACAGATGTATGCTTATGCGATGCTAACCCGCATCTTTGACCTTCCTTGCTCTGTAGCCGGTTTTTGGCAATTATTCATAGTGAAATTCCGCAACAGAGGTGTAGACGCCGGGTTCTACTATTTGAGCTCGCGAAAGAAGCAATGCTTCCTATCTGATCTGCAGACGAGCTTCGGGGCTCACTGGAAGAAACAGTGGTTTTTTATCAAGGAATCCAAACCTCAGGAATTCCGATTCAAGCGGCTTTGGACGGACGCCCGTCCATCGCCGAGACGCCCCGATCCTCCTATCTACACCCTGATGGTGGTTAAAAACTTGAAAGAGCATCAATTTGATGCTTTTGAGTTGACCACCACCCCAGTGTTGCAGGCCGGCGGTTATACTTATCATGCAGGCGTTGAGCCTTCTGTCTTTGGTATAACATTATGCATGTTTTTGTTCTTTTTACTTGTTGATTTCTAGTTTTCCTTCGTTGTCTTCTAACCTTTGCATTGTTTGCGATTTTCAGAGCGAATCGTTATGGACAAGACGAAGAAGAGACTGGCCGTTATGAAGCGTGGCGCAAACGCTCCTCAGTCCTCAGTGCCCATTCCTCAGAAGACCAGTCGTCGTGGTGCGAAGACGGCTGGTACCAGTTCGAGAGGCGCCAGTGCTCCTACTCCTTCCACCGCTGCTGTCTCGACTCGTGGGTCGGGACGTGGTAGGGGTTCAGCTTCTACCCCTGTTCCTGCTCCAGCTCCAGTGCCTGAGACTGTTCCTTCTCAGTCGACTGCTGAGGCTGCTCCTGGATCACCACCTGGCGGTTCTGAGCCGATCTTTCCGGATGTTTCTCCTTCGTCAGCACCTTCGACTGGAAGAGTGCACCTTCCCTCCGTTGCTGAAGCGGCTTGTCGCTTCAATGAGGCCAACCCTGAGGCAGCAACTAGGAAGAGGTCTGCTACTGCTGAGGAGATCCGACGGGCTAAGCGCGTCGCGCAGGACCGAGCCTATGATGGTGACGATCTCGACATTGATGTGGAGGAGATCGTGCGAGCTTCGGTCGAATCAGGGCAGTTTACACTGAATGACACTACTGCCCTTCAACTAATCAAAGGATTCATACCTGACTTCGACCGCCAGCTCTATTACCAAGCGATGGGCCATGAGAAGCTGGTCAGCCGCACTGCTTTGTCTATGTGTGAGGTATGTGTATTTATTAGCTTTCCTAGATCTCTGTTTTATACCTGTATTTGAATATCTCTGACTCTTTTCCTCTTTTGTAGTTCTTCGTCAATTTCCAGACCATGGCGGAGAATTTCAACATGGTGATGATGACCCAAGATCAGCAGAGGGCTCTGATGGATAGGCACCACTCTTCAGCCTTGCAAGCTCAACGACTGGAGAAACAAGCCAAGGAGGCGAATGCTGGAGTGGAGAAGCATCTCGTCGCCGTTGTTGACGAACTGAAAGCAGTGCAGGCTGAGCTCGAAGCCTTGAAAGCAGCTAAAGTTGCTGTTGACAAAGAGCTCGCTGAGGAGAAACAACTATCCAGCCAGCTCACCACCGACTGCCAGCATGCCACTGCCCTTGTTGACGATCACGTTGACACTATCCGGACGATGAAGGATGTGGCTGCTGCTGCTGAGACAGAACGTTTGAGGCTCGAGGCTGAGCTGGCTGATGCACAAGCTCGCCTCGCGACTGCTGAAGAGGATGGCTACAACAAGGCCATGACTGAGGTATTCCTATTGTTCTTGACTTTATTTCTTTTTTCTTGAGATTTTTGTGTACTTATTTTTCCTCTACTTGGTTCGTAGGAGCTCCCTGATGAAGACAAGGTGATGGTGGCCATCGAGTTCTTCCGCTCGGCCACATGGGAGCAGATCGCTATGGAGAGGGGCGGTTTTGATACGACCAAGGGCTACAACATGGCCCTTGATGACATTGTCGCCCGCGGTGCCCTTGCTCCTGGGTTCAAGAGGGAGAATTTCAATGTCCTCAACTGCTTGAATGAGGATGACACGGAGGTCGGCGAATCCTCAAGTGCTGCTGCTGCTGATCCTACTCTTGCCGATCCGCCTTCTGTTGAACCTGCTGCGACTGTGGACGGTGATGAGCCGAAGCATGATCCCTTCACCTCCTTTTATCCTCTCCGGCAGGTATGGCTCTCTGACTTTGTCGACGAGCAGCCATCCACGTCCATTGCTGCTGCTGCTGCCGATGCTGCTCCAGATGAGCCCTTGGAGAAGGGTGAGATGGGTTTCGACCCTCAGGTCTTGGATCAGCCTGCTGACGGCGATCAACCTATGCCTGACGCTACTATTGCCGCTCCTGCTCCTCGTCAGATTTCCCCTATCGATGATACTGGGCCCCTGAACGAGTCTTTTGCTGATATCCAAGAGCAGAGCGAGGGTGCCGTGAAGTCTCTTGGGCTGAATCTGCTGCCTTGATCTCTTAGAGTGGCCTGCGTGCCCTTATTTTTGGCGTCTGTGCCTTGTTTTTAACATTTCTGAACATCTTTTCTTTCCGTGCAGAGCATTAGCGTTAGTACATTCTTTCCATACAGTATTTCCTGCTAACATTTGCGCGATTTTAGCGCTTATCCCTTGCTAGTACAGTTTTAACTTGAAAAGTCTTTTGAATGTCTTTACTTTGTCTCTTTACATCTTCACTCATATGTGTCTACTCTTTAAGTTTAAATTTGTTACTTGCTAAAACACTTAAATTTTATGAACAAGTTTGTGTGAGAGTGCGAGAACTTGTGCTCGACTCTACGAGGCTTGTGCTCGTTGTGCGAAGCTAATGTTCGCGCTTGCGAAGCTAAGTTCGCGGGAATACGAGAACTTGTGCTCGATTCCACGAGGCATGTGCTCGTTGTGCAAAGCTGTGTTTGCGCTTGCGAAGCTATGTTCGCGGGAGTACGAGGACTTGTGCTCGACTCCACGAGGCTTGTGCTCGTTGTGCAAAGCTATGTTTGCGCTTGCGAAGCTATGTTCGCGGGAGTGCAAGGACTTGTGCTTGACTCCACGAGGCTTGTGCTCGTTGTGCAAAGCTATGTTTGCGCTTACGAAGCTATGTTCGCGGGAGTTCAAGGACTAGTGCTTGACTCCACGAGGCTAGTGCTCGTTATACGAAGCTAACGTTCGTTTTGGTTAAGTTTTTAAACTTAAAGTTTGTAGACAGTATGAGTTTATCTTCATGTTTCTTGATAGATTGTAATCTTGCGGATAAATAGTAGGCAACGGCTAAACTTGAATAAGAGATTTTATTAGTTTTGGGACTGAGCTCGAGTAACTTCCGATTTGCCTACGTATCCCGCCGTATATAGGTTGGCTAGGAATCAAGTCCCCCGTAGTTCGCTGTTAACTATTAAAAATGAGAATCCACGTAGAGGGACTCGTAATTTGTAAAAGAATAAGCGAATGAAGTATTAAAATTATGGTCCTATGGTGCCACAAGGCCATTAGAAAACTAGTGTTCTAACTATAAAACCTTCGTAAGTTCTTGACGTTCCAGGGGCGTGACAAAGTCCTTCCACCCAATTCTTGTAAGTAATAATATCCTTTTGAGCTTGCTTTTTCCACTCTGTTAGGTCCTTCCCAGTTCGGCTTCAACTTTCCAACATGCTTGGTAGCTTCAACTTTTCTAAGTACCAAGTCCGCCACTTGAAAGTTCCTGAAACGAACTTTGTTGTCATATGCTTTAGCCATCATAGATTTGTACGCTTGAGTACGTTGGTATGCTGCTTCCCTTGTTGCTCCGATCAACTCCAAATCCATTTGTCTTGCCCTTAAGGCCTGCTCCTCATCATATGTGACAATACGATATGTTGGCATTCCAATCTCAGCGGGTATCACAGCTTCAGATCCATATGTCAATAAGTATGGAGTTTCTCCTGTAGAGGTACGAGGAGTTGTGCGATATGCCCATAATATCCCTGGTAACTCATCCGCCCAGTTTCCTCCTTCTCCCTCCAGCCTTTTCTCCAAACTCTTCACTAATGTGTTGTTAGTGGCCTCCACTTGCCCATTTGCTTCGGGATGTGTAACGGATGTAAAACGTTGCTCAATTTTCATGTCTTTGCACCAGTCTTGAATCTTAAAACCTTGGAACTGCCTTCCATTGTCGGAAATTAAGACCCTTGGTATTCCAAATCGACAGACGATGTTCTTCCAGATGAATTGTTTCACATTAGCCTCAGTAATGTTTACAAGTGCTTCAGCTTCAACCCACTTCGTATAGTACTCGACTGCCACCAATAACCATTTTCTACCTCCCGTATCCTTAGGCATTGGTCCAACGATATCTATTCCCCATTGATCAAACGGACATCCATAACTCACCGTTGTCATAGGTTGTGCAGGTGTATGAATGATCTTCGCATGCAATTGACAGCTGCTACACTTCCTAGAGTAATCCATAGCATCTCGCATAATAGTTGGCCAGAAATATCCTTGTCGGAGTATTTTCTGGGCCAAAGATCGTCCTCCTGAGTGATTTCCGCAACTTCCTTCATGAATTTCTCGTAAAACTTGTTTTGCCTGTGAGGGAGATAGGCATCTCAAGAGTGGTCCCTCGAAAGACCGTTTATAGAGTTCGCCATTGAACATAGTAAATCTTGCAGATTTGTACTTGAGCCTTCTGATCGCTTGAGGATCATTAGGTAAGTTCCCGTTCTGAAGATAATCAACAATCTCATCCTTCCAACATGCCTCTATCTCTACTGGCAGAGCGTAGTCCAATGCTTGCATTGGTTTTGACTCAACTTCCTTGCCGATAGAGGGCTGCTCTGAAGCCAATAGAGTTACTCGCCTTTCAACAAACACTTCGGCGGTACTTGCAAATCGTGACAAAGAGTCAGCGCGTTCATTCTCTGATCGAGGGATCTACGAGATAGAGAAAGTATCGAAGTTTGATGTCGCCTCCTTCAATTTTTCGAGATACTTCACTATTGCTGCCTCTTTCGCCTCATATCTTCCTTCAAATTGATTAGCAATCAATTGTGAATCCGTGAATGCTACAAGGTTCGTTATACCCAACGATTTTGCCATTTGGATGCCAGCAAGCATAGCCTCATATTCTGCTTGATTGTTCGTCACTTGAGAATTTAGCCTTATTGCATAGTCGAATTCTCTACCATCGGTCGATTTTAGGTAAATTCCTGCACCTCCAGCGTCATTTGAGGACGATCCATCCACATGCAGAGTCCAAGTTCCCCTTGCAACTATAGGTTTGTCACTTTTGACATCTTCCATTACCATTGCTACATCAAGCGCTTGCTCCGCCTCTGAGATAGTTTCAGCCACAAAGTCCGCTAATCTTTGTGCTTGATCGCTGTTTTCGGCATGTACTCCAAGCCATATTCTCCTAACTCGATCGCCCACTTCACCAATCTCCCTGATGTCTCCAGTTTTGCCATAACTTGTTTCAGTGGTTGATTAGTTAAGACAGTAACCGGATGTGATTGAAAGTATGGTCTTAACTTTCATGCAGTTATTACAAGTGCGTATGCTAGCTTTTCGATCTCCAGGTAATTCACCTCTGCCCCATTCAACACTTTGCTAACATAGTAGATAGGCAAATGTTTCTTGTCTTCCTCGCGCACCAATACTGTGCTTAGTGAATTCTTCGTTATGGCCAAGTAAAGATATAGCATCTCATTTTCCTTGGGCTTAGATAGTAATGGTGGTGTCGTAAGGTACACCTTCAATTGGCGAAAAGCCTCTTCACAATCATCAGTCCAGACGAACTTAGGTGTCTTGCGTAACTTCTTGAAAAAAGGTAAACTCTTTTCTGCAGAATGCGATATGAATCGACTAAGTGCCGTGATCCTCCCCACCAATCGTTGCACCTCTCGAACGGACTTGGGGGATGGTAAATCCATTATAGCTTTAATTTTGTCAGGGTTAGCTTCGATTCCTCTCTCATTGACCATGTACCCCAGAAATTTTCCAGCCTTAACACCAAAAGTGCACTTCTTAGGATTTAGCTTCATCCCGTATTGTTTCATGATACCAAAAGCCTCTTCCAAATGTTTCACGTGATCTTCCGCCTTTAGGCTTTTGATAAGCATGTCATCAATGTAAACCTCCATAGTCTTGCCGATTTGATGATAAAACATCTTGGCAACTAACCTCTGAAAGGTTGCTCCTGCATTCTTCAGACCAAACGGCATCACCTTGTAACAGTATATCCCTCTGTCAGTGATAAAGGCCGTTTTATGTTGATCCTTAACTGCCATTAGTATTTGGTGGAAACCGCTCTGCGCATCACAAAGACTTAGCAGCGCACACCCTGCTGTAGAGTCTACTACGAGATCGATCTTGGGCGATCTCGTGGGCATTGTTTGTTCAGGTCGGTGTAGTCCACGCACATCCTCCATACGGTCGGCTTCTTTGGGACAAGTACAACGTTGCTTAGCCATTCAGAGTATCGTACTTCAAATATATGGCCTGCAGCAAGCTTTGTTTGTACTTCCAACTCTGCAGCCTTGTTCTTTTCATCACTAAAGTGTCTCTTCTTCTGTCGGATGGGTTTAGCATTTGGGTTAACATTCAGGTGATGTACCGCAACTCGAGGATCTATCCCCTTCAAGTCCAAGTCCGTCCATGCGAATACATCAAAGTTTCTTTGCAAGCATTCCAACAGTGCCTTTTCAACCTCCGGAGTCAACTCGCTTCCAATTTTAATGATCTTGTCAGGCTCATCATTCGACAAAATCACCTCCTTAAACTCTCCCGAAGGTTTTAGACGCTCCATCTCCATCTTCTTTTTATAGCGCAATGTGGTTTTGTCTTCTTTTTCTTCCTCCACCTTCTTCAAGGAGTCCTCAATACTGGGAGGAGTAGGATCCTCCTGCATCATCTCTTGGTCCACTTGCGTAGCAAGCACCATCTCCGTATCAACTTGTTTTCCTATTTCAGGCATCTCCACTGGATGTATGTCAATCATCGCGACATTTGGATCCGTTTTTTCCTTGATAGGTTTAGTCGATGTAACATAACAACTCCAAGAATCACGATAGTTTGTAGTGAGTTCAGCAACTCCACCAGGCGTTGGAAATTTGACCTTCTGATGCACCGTAGAGATGATCATAGCAAATATCGTTATTCCAGGCCTTCCAATCAGCACGTTGTATGCAAACGGCATGTCAACGATAAGATACTCCACATTCAGTGTTCTCCTCTTCGGATTCACGCCAAAAGATGTTGGCAACATGATCCTTCCAATGGGTTTTACTTCACTTCCACCAAATCCCACTAGTGGTGAGTTAACATCAGTGATCTCGTATTGTCCAAGCTTCATTTGTTGTAAAGCATCCATGAATATGATGTTGGACGAACATCCATTATCAACCATTATTCTCTTTACCCCGTGATTTGCAATCACTGCGGAAACCACCATAGGGCAATTCAAGTATTGTGCTTCCTTAGCTTGTGGAGACAAGCTGTCGAAATCGCTATCGTCGAATGTGATTCTTGTATCCAACTTGTCCACCGCAAAGACAAGATCTATCTCAGGACGCTTCAGTCGTTCATTGTATATGTCTCGTGAGATGCGTTTTCTACTTTTGGCTGAGTCTGCGCCAGTAGGTCCGCCAGCAATCACATTGATTCCATTCTCGATATCATCATTCCCATTTCCCCTTTTACGCTTTGGTTCATCCTTCTTCTCGTGTGGAGATCTATCTCGCTTGCGTCCAGATGACGCCTTCTCTTCACGTGACTCTCTATTCTCAAGGATGTACTCGATGAGTTTCCCCTCTTGAATGAGTCGTTCGATCTCGTTCTTTAGAGCCTTGCATTCGTTAGTAAAATGCCCATTCTGCCTGTGGAACTTACAATATTTCTTCGATACCTTAGTCTCCTCCGTCTCTCGGAACGGTTTAGGGGTTCTCAGCAACCCGCTATCTTTCTCTATGGCGTAGATTTCGCCAATTTGTTTCCTCAGCGGAGTATAATTGTCAAATTTCTTAAAGGGTTGTCGGTTGCGATCACGATCTTTGCCCCTTAACTCCTTCCTCCAATCTCTATCTTTATTCTCCTTGCCCCCATGAATTCTTGGCGAGTCCATCAACCCTTGATTCATGGTTGCCTCCTCTACTTCAATGACCTTAGTAGCGAGGTCCATCACTTGCTCAATGGAATCAGGTGTGTTCCATGTTATCACTTCTATAAGCTTCTTGCTCCGGCAACGATGCTCCAATACAGAGATGACCAGGTCAACATTGGGAGCATTAACTCTACCAATCTCCAGATTCAAACGCTCGATATACCTCCCCAAAGGTTCATCAGGTCCTCTATAGATATTAAACAGCGTGCTTGGAGATTTCTTCTTTATGCGATAAGTAGCAAACTTTTTAACGAACATGGTCCTAAACTGTTCAGATGATTCAATTGATCCTGAGCGTAAGTTTTTGAACCATTCCTTTGCTGGACCTCTCAGACTGAGCGAAATAAGTTTCGTTCTCATATTCTCTGCATACCCCAAGACCTGCAAATCTCCATCTAACTCATCATAATGTGCAACTGGATCGGTATTTCCATCATACTTCTTCAGAACAGGAAGATTAGTTCCTTCCTTCAGTGTCAAATTACTGATTGCCTCACAAAAGGGGTTTGGCCTCTCCCTTAGTGGAATATGTTCTGCAACAACAAGTTCCAATCTTGGTGCAATTTTCTCAGGCAAGTCCCTATCTCTTCCGGCAGTTCGACTTGCTGCAGGTCGATGATCAGGAATTCTCTGCCTTGAATTGACCTCTCCATCCCTTACTTTTCTATCTCGACCAGTTGCTCGACTGGGAGCTCTGTTAGCATTAGTCCTCACTGAACGAGGATTCCTCCTTTCAAGCGAGGGAAATGGATCCCTTGGCCTTGTCATCCTAGTTTGCGTATAATGCCTTGAGTCATCACGACGCTGGGTCGGATAAGTCCTTCCTTGCTGCGGTGCCGCAGGCTGTGTTGCTGGTTGTTGTGCTATTGGAGCCTGAACATTCTGTAGGACAGAAGTGTTAGCCAATTGCTGCACAATCATTGGGACCATAGTCCTTTGGAAGGCTGCCATGATTTGATCCAACTGAGCGGAATTCAATAGCTGTTGTTCCATGGGAGGAACTTCAGGTTGATTCTCTACGTGAGTTGGAGGATCAAGGGGACTGCTGAGTGCTGCCACTGATGTTCGCTCAGAAGCATCAGGTGCCCGATTATCATCATCCCTCTGTGATCTAGTCCTTCCTGCCATTCCATTCCTCCCCATTGCTCTCCGCTGAGCCATTGAGTGTCAGCGTTTGTTATTAAGTGCGTATAGAGGTTCCCACAGACGGCGCCACTGATGTGGGGTATTTTCGTCTGGATACGTGTCCGCTCTCCAACACTCCACGTCAGACTGCTTTAGTTCCTGCTGGATGCTTTAGCAGCTTTTGAGTTCAGAACCTGCACTCAACACCACACGTAAACTAAGCCGGTGCCTCCTCCAGTGAAGGCACTCCGACGCTCAAGTCAGATAGGTCGGAAGGTGAGGTATTGTCGTCGGAGACAATAGCTCGAACAAATAGCTCGAAATATGCCCAAATAGGTCGAATTTAGGCTCAATAGGTCGAAATAGCACACCTCGAAATGGTATTGAGAACTGTGATGAGAAAACCCGAATAGATCGAATTACTCTCAAATAGCTCGAAATACACTCCATATAGATCGAACAAGAGCTATTGCATTATAGCTCGAATTATTGCTCTATAGCTCGAATTTGATGTATATAGCTCGAAATTAGATGCTAGAAAATAAAAACGTACCTTAGAATGAGGCATGGGACCCCTTATATAGTAATAAGAGCCCTTATTCGTCTAAAAGTGCAATCCAAGTAGAACTATGACTCAAAATAGGTCGAATTAGAGCTATTTTGAAATAGCTCGAATTGGGCCTTCAAATAGGTCGAATTGGGCCTCAAATAGGTCGAATTTAGGCCCATATAGCTCGAACTGGACTCCTGGGCCTCAAATAGATCGGACTTTAGCCCATATAGCTCGAATTGGGCTTTTGGGCCTTCAAATAGATCTTATTTGAGCCCATATAGCTCGGATTGGGCTTGTATAGCTCGAATTGGGCCTTTTCGGGCCCAAATTGATCTCGCTTGGGCTCAATTTGGGCCTACTTGAACCGAATTCCGAGTTTTGCCTTGAATTGTAATTTTGCATTAAAAAATAATGGTGCTAACGTGGCATAATATGTCCCGAAATACGTTCATGTATTGTATCAGATATTATGACGTGTCGGTACCGAAATATGGTACATCACCAGGGTTTAAGAAATTAGTTACTCGTAATTCTAAAAACATAAAACGGTTCAAAGTAAACATCGACATTATAAAGTAAATTAATCTCTAACTTGTTAAAAAAAAAAAAAAATCAGACTCTCCGATTGATGAAAATTTGAGCTAGTTCATAAATCCTATAAGTTTCAAATTTAATGTCTAGGTCAAATTATTGGCATATGTGCACTATCCAAATAAACTGAATTATTTCCTCACAATCACAAGATCAGCCTTTTCTTTGCATCAAGTTCTTAACCGTACACATACCTTGTATTCAATATTTAATTTATGTTATCTTTTGTCAATTTATCCCATGGTCAATTGTGTAGATAGTGTTATTAATTTAATTACTATTTCATTACATCGAACACATAAGTCTAAGCATACTATAGTTTGTTATGACAACGATAATACTTAAACATTAATGACTACTAAAATGCAAAATGATTGCACCATAATTCCAAATATTTCTCTGAGTGGTGTATATTTTCTTCAATTCTAAGAGCTCTATTTATATGCTCAAATGTCACATCAACTTGTATAAACACTATTCATAAATAGTGTAACACTATTGCTTAGCAGAAATATTACAATAATACATTAGAATTGTCAAAGAAGGATGGCCAAGATGTTTTAAATATTTTCAACACTCCCCCTTTGACCGTCCAAGCTTCCATGATGCCTCGTTAAAATCTTATTAGAAAAAACTCACTGGGATAAAAGCCATAGTGAAAGAAAATGAGTACATCAAACATACGCACACATTGCACGTTGGCTCAGTAAAAACCTTATTAGGAAAAACCAATGAGATACAAATCATAATAAGGGAAAAAGAGTACAGCCATGTGCGATTTCCCTCTGGTAGATATGAGTGGTTCTCCTTCATAAATATTGCAATCTTCCTCATCCCGATGCTATGAACATGCTATCTGAAAGTTGTTGTAGGAAGAACTTTTATAAAAAGATTTGTCATGTTGTCACGTGATCGAACACACTGAATATCAACATCTTTGTTCTTTTCAAGTTTCTGAATGTACGAGAAAAACTTTGATGGTATATGTTTTGTTCTATCTCTTTTGACGTAGCCTTCTTTCATTTTAACAACACATGCAGAATTATCTTCATATAACAATTGTGGGACCTTCCTTAATTGGTAAACCAGAGGTTGTTTTGATATATCGTGTCATTGATCGCAACCATACACATACTCTGTTTGCCTCACGGAGTGCAATAATTTCAACATTATTTGAAGATGTGGCAGCCAGTGTCTGTTTCTGAGAATGCCTTGAAATAGCAGTACCACCATATGTGAATAAAGACCCTATTTGAGATATGGCTTTATGTGAATCTGAAAGATAACTTGCATATAGATACCAAGACATTATTGTTTTTCCTTTTTAGGATAAAATGCACCAAGATCGTTAGGACCTCGAAGATAGTGAAATAACTATTTAATTCCATTCTAGTGCCTCTTTATAAGGGATCAACTAAACCTAAAAAGTAAATTTACAAATATTGCTATATCAGGTCTAGTACAATTTGCAAGATACATGAAAGCACCAATAGCACTTAAATATGGAAATTCATGATATAGAATTTCTTCATTTTCTGCACTAGGGAGAAATGGATATTTGTCAATAGTTAGTGACCTTTTAAATTATTTGGTTATTTAAAGGATTTTCTTTATCCATGGTAAATCGCTTTAAGATCTTCGTGGTATAGTTAGATTGTTGAATTAATACTCCATTTTAGTATGCTCAATTTATTGACCAAGGTAATATTTAGTTCTACCAAGATCATAAATTTCAAATTCATCATTTAAATATTTTTTTATTTCTTTTTCCAGTTTTGATGATATTTAAATCATCTATATAAACCACAATAATTGCAAAACCGGATATTGTTTTCTTAATAAAAATACATGGACATAAAGGTTTTTATACATCTTTCTTTCAGCTAGTATTCTCTTAAGCGATTGTACCACATTTGTCCTAATTGTTTTTAACACATATAATGATCTTAGCAATTTAATTCAATACATTTATTTGAGTTTAGAACTTGACGATTCATGCATTTTAAGTCCTTCAGGGATTTTCATATAAATATCACTATCTAGTGATCCATACAGATAAGTTGTGATAACATCCACGAGATGAATTTTCAAATTTTAATAAATTGCAAGGCTGATTAAGAATGAAAATGTAATTGCATCAATCACTGTAGAATATGTTTCTTCATAATTGATTTCGGGTCTTTGATAAAACCTTGTGCAACAAGGAGAGCTTCGTATCTTACAATTTCATTTTTGTCATTTTCGTTTTTGAATGAAGACCCATTTACATCATACAGGTTTCACTTTTTGAGGTGTGAGACCAATAGGTCCAAATACTTTTCGCTTATTAAACGAATTTAATTCAGTATGCATAGCATCTCCCAGTTTGACCTAACTATCCCTGTTTGACACTACTTACAAAATTGGTTCAGGATCATCATTTTCATTCATAATATCATATGCGATTGAATATGCAAATATTTTATTTATATTCTATCTTGTTGCGATCCCATATTGCTCCTGAATTTACATAATTAATAGAGACTTCAATATTCTTTTTATCTTTAGAATTTGATTCATCAGGCTCTTGAGTTATCTTATTCGTCACATTTTATGTTTTATCAGGAGTAGATTTCTTGATAACGGGGTTATTAATTTTTTTCCCTTTTTCTTTTTCGAGGATTTTTATCTTTCAAACATGTTGGGCGACCATGCTTTTTTAATATATTAGTGTTGTCATTGCTTGATATTTCTTTTGGAATTTGAATTCGAGTGAGAGCATTTACAGCTAGTATTTTTTATTTTGTCACCCTTTTGTCTCAGTGAATGCATCAAGTAGTTGATATGCAATATCTTGTAAATGTAGAATTTTCTTTACTTCCAAATCACATTGTTTTGATAGAATATCATAGTTTGATAAATGAGGAGTATACCATGATAATCTCTTTTCTGGTTTGTTTATTTTCTCCCGTTAATGGTGGAATTTTGTTTTTCATGTAAATGCTAATCGCAAATCTGGGTAAAGACATCATCTGTTTGATGTTCAATATATGGAATTATTGATGGTGACTCATATCTAACATATATTCTCAACCTTTGTTGTGGTTTCATTTTTATCGTTGTGGTTGTAAAATTGGTACACAAACTAAGCAACAAAAAATCTTTATATGTGAAGTATTAGGTTCATGAACACAAACAAGTTGTAATGGGGGATATTTATGATAACAACTTGGTCTGATGTTAATTGTTAGTGCATCATGTAAAATGGCATAACCCCAAATAATAATTAGTAATTTTGCCTTTGTTATCAATGGTCTAGCAATTAGCTAAAGGAAATTAATTAATGATCTAGATAAACCATTTTGTGTAGGTACATTTGCAACACTATGTTCAACTATAATTCCAGTTGACATACAATAACCATTAAAAGCTTGGGATGAGAATTCACCAGCGTTCTCAAATCTAATTTTCTTAATTGTATAATCAGGAAATTGTAGTCTTCATTTGACAATTTAATCTAATAATCTCACGAATGCCGTATTGCGAGTAGATAATAGACAGACATGTGACCTTCGACTGGAAGCATGAATCAGTACCATAAAATATAAGAATGATCCATATGATGGCTGAATTGACCCATATATATCACCTTGACTTTTTTCAAAAATGTGGGTAGTCCCTTCCTAATTCAGTTGGTGATAGCTTTATGATTAGTTTTCCAAAGAACGGGCTTCACATGGACTCATATTTTAGGGGACCTTGAATTCTTTTAATGAATGTCTAAGTGTTGTTCAATTATTCTTCGCATAATTGTTAAACCAAGATGACCTAGATGATCATGCCAAATAGTTGATAATTCAAAATTTTCTTTGACCACCATATTTGATTCAATTGCATTTATATATGTAATGTAATCCGAAAGAAATTTTTGGTAGTTTTTTCTAATATATGTTTCTTTCATGATATATAATTGGCAAATGTAAGGATATTTTTTGTTTTTTACAATCATTGGTTCATTATCGAATCATAATGATATACATCATTAAAACTTAATAAATCTCTTCTGGATTTTGGAGCAAATAAGTAATCATTTATGAGAAAAATTGTTCCATTTAGTAAATTGAATATGCCTTTACATATTCATTTAATTAGACCAGTGGGATCTGACATTGTATTGATTTCTGCTTTTGTTGGTTTTAAATCTATAACCATCAGTAAAATCAGTTACCTCCATCTAAGCTAGAATCATTGGAGTTTTGTTCATTAAAGTTAGCTTTATTTTCCTCGCATTTTTTACTTTCCTAGTAAACTTTACACTCGTACTCTGATGATCTATATGTGTCAGCCCAATATCCCTTTTAACCACTTTGAAGCAGTGACCTTTAATTTGTCTATGAACATGTTCCGCTTTATTTTGATGATTTTTCTTATGAATCGCATTATTATGTGAAGGGTTGTAATAACCACATCGACCATATTTTCTCCCTCGACCAGACAACCCCCTTTGAAACACGACTTTCTCTAGCCGTGACCATCTCTTAACCTTGACCACGACCACCATTATCATTTTTCCTTGTCCATGAGATTTTGATTATTTAATGTCGTTTACTTCAGTTATTTCTTGTGCACCAGTGGGACGAGAATTATAATCCCTTGTCAAGAGGTCATGTTATTTTCTGCCACAATACGATTCTTCACAAATCTTTGTATTGTTTATAATCCAGCATTATGTATTGTTGTTGAAGGACAACATGGTTAATATGGAAAGTAGAAAGATTTTTTTCTATCATTTTCTCATCAGTAATATTCCTTCCACAATATATTAAGTGAGTGCGAATGCCAAATAATGTTGAACAGTAAGCATTGACCATTGTAAAATCTTGGAACCTTAGATTGTTCGGTTTGTAAGTAGCCTGAGGGAGGTCAGTTTCCCTTTGGTGGCTTATCTTTCTTTAAGTTTTATCCACAATTGAGATGGAACATTGAGGTATTCTTTTTGTAGTAAGTCATCTAAATGTTTTTAGAGAAATAGTAGAGCTTCACATTGTCGTTGCTTTGTAGTTTCATTTGGTTCTTAAGTGGTTTCAAAGAGACCCTTTTTGCCGGGAGGTACTATCCCATATTTGATTCCCATAGCATAATTTTTTACCTCTAAAATCGAGTACGGTAGTTTCTACTTTTGTAACGGTAGTAATTTGCTAGTTATAATAAACATGATGAACATAATCGGAATTTAAACATTTAGTGAATACACAATATACTGCAAATACTTTAAAATAAAATACAATTATCAAAAGAGCTCAAGAGCAACGATTCTCGCTATAAACACAACATACACAAAAGTGAAGATGAATGAGATTTCTTCAATCATTAGCATGGAAATGATCAGTAAAACGACTGCTAAAACTATTATCATTTTTCGACACAAACCATCTTTGTCGGAAGAGAGAAATATGATCAAATTAGTTGTGAAATTCGTGTTATAAAATTTGTATATTTATAGAGTAAAAAATGTGATTATATCCGTTATAGATCCGTTACAGTCATTAGAAAATAGTTTCCTTTTTGTTTATTTAATTAGCATGATGAACGGTAAAATAAATTTTAATAATTAATCACATAATCAAAGATAACTTAATTATAATAATTAAAGGCACAAAATAATTTTTGTCACATTACTATGTTAAAGACTTTCAAGGATTAAGAAATAACAAGTAAAATAACAACAGTAATTAAATGCATAACTAATATTTGCCACATTACTATGTAGAAACTTTCATGGGCTTATTGATAAAGAAAGTAATTGCAATAAATAAATGCGTAAAGTAATTCCACCACATTACTATGTAAAAACTTGCATGGACTTATGAAATAATAACATAAAGTAGGAGGTAAAACTATTCGAGTTAAATGTTAGTAATGTGTTAGTAATCGTTTTTGGCTTGGTATTAAATTCACGCAAGCATTAATTAATAATTATAATTAGTTTTATACAACCATATATATATATATATATATATATATATATAAATTATTCATCTAATCATAAAATTATGGATAGGTGGCGTAGCCTCCCTGTTTATAGTAATGGAGATAGATGAATTGATAAGAAAAGAAAATTTACCTTGTGATATTAAAACGCTTCTTGAGTGATAACAGAGTATTGTATACAGGCCAAACACTCATTTTGGGGTTTTATGAGTTTTTGAGCGTTGAAATGAATTTTAGGTATACCTATTAGGAGTTTTATGGGTTTTTGGTAGAAGTCGAGAAAACTTAGAACGTATTTTCGGCTCAGCTGGATCCAAATTGATCGTGCTAATAACGTGTTATAAATAAGATAATAATTATACAGATGACTACTAAAATGTAATATTATTGCAATAGAATTCCAAATGTTTCTCTTCCCAATGGTGTGTATTTTCTTCAATTCTAAGAGTTCTATTTACATAGGCTCAAATCTCACATCAACTTGTACAAACACTATTCGTAAATAGTGTAACACTATTGCTTAATAATAAAATTACAATAATACATTATACTAGTTGTCAAAAAAGAATGAAAGAAGGATGGCGAAGATGTTTAAATATTTTTAACATAAATCTGTTAATTAGACAAAATTAATTCAAAAAGACAAACAAATCTGATCAGAAGATTCAAAGAAGTTAGCATGCTTTGTCTCCTCGTGTACATGAATAAAGTAACCCAGTTTGAATAGGAAAAGGAACATAAAATATTAGTCAATGTAGTAAGTGCCTTCTAGACCATTATTATTATATATATTAATCTAGCGAAAAACGACTCAGCCGCCGTGTCTAGATCTTTGAAATTTCTTAAGAATCCACCGACCTCTCAATAGTAGGAGCCCAATTGTATATTATATCATCCATACTCAGCAAAATAAAAGTTTTTTATGGTTTTGTACGTATTACATAATTGATCAACAAATCATTCACATGGAATTTGTACTCGTGACTTGACATATGTTTTTGTATTTATCATAATTCAGTAGCAACTGTATCCATTATTAATTAATTAATGGAGATGAAGAACACTAGTGGTGTGAGAGAAGAGACGGGTTTCGGAGATAGTAAGAAGAAGTTAAGCAAGAGGTTCTCCTTCCTGCTTCCGCAGTTTGGATGTATGAGACTAAACGACGACGTTGAGATGGCCGATGGCACCTTCAACGTGGAGGCAACGCCAACCCACCTTATTGTTATGGTCAATGGAATTATTGGCAGGTTTGTTTCATAACTAACTTACTATTTTTAGTTGTATCTTTTGATTCGTAACTGTCCTAGTCAAAATTCTAGTAATATTATTGTCTTATTCTTATGAATGTTCTTAATTACTGAATTAGGACTTAGGAGTTGTCCTTTGCTTGATCCTGGAATAATCTTGATTACCCTTTTGTGGTATTACTTAGATATATATAAGGCCTTCATCATCAGTGTATGTTAAAAATTGCAATTGAAATTTTAAGAGAGAACAAGATAAGTAGAGAACACTCTCTTCTCTATTGATGTTGGGAGAAAAATGATAACAATGATATGATAACAATGATATTCTCAAACTCCAAAAGAATAGCAAAACCAAAAAATTTCAAAGAAATGTTGCCTCGAGCAAGGACTTGCAAAGTTACCTTCCCAAAAACAAAACAAACAAAATTAAATTAAATTAAACAACTGAGAAAGGTTATAGGAGTTTTAGAGTTGAAATAAAAATATAAAAAAAAAAAAAGTAGGAAGGAAAAAACTTAAAAAGTGAGTCTAGTCGGCAAACCGGGGAAGAGAAGCTAGAAGACTGTGATAAAGCCGATTCCAGTTAAAAAGCAAAAGTTGGAGGACAGCAAGAATAATGGTAAATATGAATCAACACTACTGCCGCGGAAGAGGAGGATGGGGAAGGTGAGGCTGATGTTGATGATACAAAGTAATTTGTTAGATGGTTAGATAGTTAGTTATATAGTTAGAGTGAGGTTTGTTTATAATTTGATTTTTAAAGTAGAAAATAGGCTTTTGTACAATCAAGCAGATTGTAATCATTTTTCTCTAATATCAATCATCTAGATTTATCTCTTCTTCAAAGTTCAGTTGTTATATTCATCTTGCCATCTTGGTACCACAGCCCCTATCTAAGATCGACGATGAGTTTGCGACTAAACAGTGTCAAGATATAGTAGAAATTAATAACAACCTCACAATCGGTGGTGATTCGTCCCACATAGCTTGATAACCATTCTAGGCAAATACTACATAAAAAATCTTCTATTCTCCCTTGATAAATTCTTCAAGAAAAAATTAGAGGAACTCCAAATTTCTACGTGGTGACAGAGCCCTACCGAAGCTCGATGATGAGTTGCGACCTGCCCCGTAATATGATTTGATCACTTCGGCCTAAACATGAGGGGGTGTATTCAGATTATTCCAAACTGCTTGGGAGTGAGTGTGAACTTCTATATATAAATTATCTTGCAAGAGAAGAGCGAGAGTGAAATTGGGTCAATCCAACAAAAAGTAGACAAGTGATGGATCTCCTTTGCTGGAACTGAATAAACTTGGCCGAACCGAAATTTAGTGGTTGCCATCAAATTTTAGTGGCGTCAACAGAGAAAGGAGATGATAACGCTGTAGCAGTCGAGAGTTTCATTAGAAGGTAAAGTGCAGGCAAAGGCAGAGGCAGGATTGATTCCCTTGGAAGATGATACCTTGTTGAATATGTCAATTGAACTTTCGAGAGTAAACACGAGAAAGTTCTCTAGATGAATAATGATATTGGAGAAATATGATTACAATGTATTGATGATACAAAAGCTTAATGTCAGCAAATCATAGTCTAAGCAACCATAGCTAAAGTCTCACTAATATAACTATTTATCTAACCAAATATATAGCCATCTAACTAACTTTTCTAACCTCCACACTATACGTCCGTCCATATGATCAAAGATTAACAGCTGGTTTTATAGCCTTATGTTTAGGTTTCACAATTACAAGTTTCATATGGTCCCACGGTGTTAAAAACTCACGACTCTTGATTTCGTGGGTTCACGTGAGGTTCTACCAATGAAATGCTCCTTAAAGTAATTAACAAGAATTTTCCACTTAATTTCTGTTTTATTTTTGACAATGCAAGAAAGTGATGAGTATTATTTGATGGGTTTTGCTTGATGAGTGCGTACATGAATGTGGAGACCATTATTCCATGTATTTGCAGTGCTCAAAATTGGAGATATGCTGCAAAACAGTTCGTGAAGGCGTATCCAGATGATGTTATAGTACATTGTGAGCTCTATAACTTTCCTATTTGTCTTTCAAGTTTTTCAGTTATACTACTTATGTTCACTTGCTACCTACTTTCTTACATTATCCATTTTATTGTCATTAAATGTGTAATCTCCGCTGACAGTCATTGTATTGTGCTATACTACTGCTGTTTGTTTATACAATTGATCTGTGATCTCTCCACTCTCAAGACGGGGTAACTACCTTTTTCAACTTGGTTTGGTAATGGTTGGAGGAATCAAATCATATATATATAGGGAAATAAGTTGCAAATGAGTTGAAAAGATATCCTTCAATTAGAATGAGCTTTTTTCATGGTACATAAATCTGATTCAGATATGCTTTCGGTTATGATATATGGATAACTAAAAATCTCAAACTCCAGTATCAGGAAGACAATTTACTGTGTGTTATCACTAATGAGTTGTAAACAGATGAATAGGCAATCCATTTTTGGAGTCAAAACATACGTGTATAAATACTACAAATGCAGTGGTCTGTCTACTGTGCGTCATATTTTGTTCTGCTACCAAAATCATTTTTGCTTGTTTTAATCGTACGTAATATCTGATGGGAAAAACAATTCAACTATGCCGCTCAAGCTGCATCAAAGATAATGTTTAAGTGGATCATCAAATAAACATAAAAGTAATTTTGTATGTCCAACCGTCATAAACCAGTCATGCTTATAATTCACCAAAACAATTGTACAATTTGCCAAGTGTTTCAAGTTTAGTATATACTGACTGAAGCCAAAAGCTGTAATGTCACCACACTTGTTCTTAATCAACTTGCTATATCCAGGCAGTGAATGTAATTCTACAATGTTGACATTTGATGGTGTTGATGTTATGGGAAAGAGATTGGCGGACGAGGTTTGTAATATCTTTCCTGAGAGCGGCAACCTTTCTTCACCACATAAAAGAAGACTTACTCTTCTGAAGTTTTGTGATCCCACTTTCACCATTCATGTATATATATATGATGGAACTGGCAAGTGAATTAAATGCTTCAGTAATTTAGAGCTTGTGATTTAATTTTCAGGTGGTTTCTGTTGTCAATCGACACCCAAGTCTGCAGAAGATTTCTTTTGTAAGTCACTCACTTGGTGGCTTAGTAGCAAGATATGCTATTGCTTTGCTGTATCAACAGGAGTTGGAAAGAAAACTTGGCAAAGAAAATGGTGATTGTGAAGAATTGGAGTCAAATGAATCCTATGTAGAAGAGAATATAAGAGCAAGAATTGCTGGACTTGAACCTGTCAATTTCATTACCTCAGCAACACCACATCTTGGCTCTAGGGGGCATAAACAGGTCTCTATATATCCTCTTTTACATGTCCCTCATGTTGAAATTATGCACATTTTCCTATTATAAAGGACAATATCTTAGTGTCATTTAATTGCCACACTGATCAACTGGCTGGTAAAATTTTCAGGATGGGCTTTTAATATATGGTTTGTTAATGTTTCTTACTTTTTCCTTGATCTTTTATGTCGTTTCTGATGACCTGAATATGTATCTTTTATTTTAAGAAATCCATATTCTCAGGAAAGAGAGCTTCGTTTATGCTTGATTATTTGGGAGAAAAATCACATTTTTGGTGCCTTAACTTGGCACATCACGTTTTTGGTGCCTTAACTTGGCTTTTTTTTCAATTTTGGTCATCCGGTGGCGGCAATTTGAATATGTCGCCGAATTTTGCCACGGTGGACGGAATTTGGAGATTTTGACCCAGTCAAAAGTCCACATCACCCAATTGGTGAGTTGGACGCCACGTGGAAAAATAAATAAAATTGAATTATTAAAATTTAAAAAAATAACATAAAAAATAAAATTACAAAAATTACAAAAGCTTTATAAAAAAGATTTATAAAAAGGATTTCTCATTTCAAGTTAATATAAATTATAGTAAACTTTTAAAATTAATTGTAAATAAAATTTTCTAATTTCATATTCTCAATATTAAAAACAAAAAAAAAAAAAAAAGAAAATTGAATCGGGGAAGTCATCTTCCCCAATTCGCCGGCCAGCACCACCGATTTGAGTCCGAATTTTCACTACCCGCCATGAACCCACCACCACCACCGCCATCTCTCCATAAACCCCCAAATTGCACATTTTATCAAAATTATTCTCACAAATGGAATTCCCAGCGTTTCCGTACAAACCCTACTCGATTCAGCTCGATTTTATGATACGAATCGCTTGATCGAGGCGCCATTTCACTGCTCGAGAGCCCCACTGGTAAAAGTTTCAATCTTTAAAGATCTTTTATTTTTTTTTAACTCGGTGATATTTTATTTGGCGTGAGAATTAGTTTGTGTTAGCTATTGATAATGATTTTATGATTCTGGTGTGTAAAAGCTTATCTGAACTAGTTGGGTTTTTGTTAGGAACTGGAAAAACATTAAGCATAATATGCAGTGGCTTGTTGATAGGAAAAAAATGGAAAATTTTAAGAATGAAAAATTGGGTGTGGGTGATGAGGATGATGGTGATGGTGACGATGACGAAATTTGTGCCGAATCAAGAAGTGGGTTTGGTTGAGAGGAGAAGTACGGTGCAAAAGAAAAGGGGAATGGTGAATAAAAAGGAGATTATGGAATTAGAAAATATATCTTTAAAATTATTTTTAAAATTTTAATTTAGTTTATATAAACTTGAAATGATAATTTTTTTTTTATAAATATTTTGTAGTTTTTGTAATTTTTATTTTTTTATGTATTTTTTTTTATTTTTAAAATTAAATTTTATTTATTTTTCCACGTGGCGTCCAACTCACCAATTGGGTGACGTGGATGTTTGACTGGGGTCAAAATCCCCAAATTTCGTCCATAGTGGCAAAATTCGGTGACATATTCAAATTGCCGCCACCGGATGACCAAAATCGAAAAAAATGTCAAGTTAAGGCACCAAAAACGTGATGTGCCAAGTTAGGGCACCAAAAAAGAACTTGTGCCAAGTTAAGGCACCAAAAATGTGATTTTCTCGATTATTTGGCATGACAAAGCCATACGTGCACGCCCAAGCATCTATTTCCAACTTTCAAGTTGATATTTTTACTTGGTTGTCCAATCATCATCGTAACATTTCTTAACCTTCATGACGCTGATACATTACTCTTCTGATACGTCTAAGATATATGTTGAATGACCTTTTTTAAGCTCTACATTTGAATGTGTTCTTTTTCTGTAATTTAATTTCCTCTTGTCTGGGGCTTGTTGCTCTTCTCCCATTTTACTATTTCTTTTAATTTTTTCCGGGTTTAGTATATTATCTTGGTTAGTCTGTAATAGGTTTGGAACAATGAAATCTTGATCAAATCTGCCTCGTCAAATTTTATGACAAGGTTATGACAAAGCCTGGTCAACTGCCATCGTGTGCTACTTAAGTTTTTGCGGAGGGACCAATGAGCTCTGCTATTGATGTTTCTTTTGTTTATGGTGTTTGTTATGTTACAGGTTCCAGTGTTCTGTGGGTTTCAGACCATGGAGAAAGTAGCATCACGCGCTTCATGGTTACTCGGTAGAACAGGGAAACATTTGTTCTTGAGTGATGGAGATGATGGAAAACCTCCTCTTCTGATTCAAATGAGCAGTGATTCTGAAGATCTCAAGTTCATGTCAGTTGTCTTAAATCCTTTTTGTTCTTTGAATTTCATTCTATTTCATATTGAACTAATGAATCTTCTCCATTCTTTATTGTGCCTCAGATCTGCTCTAGAGTCATTCAAAAGGCGTGTTGCCTACGCAAATGCTCGTTTTGACTGTATCCTTCACTACCTTCATTCCTTTGCCTTTATTTGATTACTTAGGTTCTCTTTGATGAAGTTTTGTTGTACAAGAAAGATTTATGAGTATCTAGAATGAAGTTAGTGAAATAATCATATGTTTAAGTATGCTGACAAGAGATCTTTGGTGATAACTTATTTCCTAACCACTGTATAGATCTCGTTGGGTGGAGTTCATCATCATTGCGCCGTCTGGATGAGCTCCCAAAGGTACTTATCAGAACTTGTATTGACCTTTATATGAAAAAGTTGAAAATCTTAATACTGTATGTTCTTTCAGCGTCGTAATCTTGTGAAAAATGGCAAATATCGACATATATTCAGTGAAGAGGCATCAAAAATTGCCAATTCTCAAGAAGTTTCTCTGGACAAAAAAGTTGCTAGAGGCAGGACTAGTGAAGTGGAAGGTATGTTTAAAATAAATTGGTTAAGTATATCGCGGTACACCATATTCAACTATCGTTAATCTTGTAGAGTCAATGATCAGAGGGTTGACAAGATTGAGCTGGGAACGGGTTGACGTCATCTTTCATGGAACTATACAACAACTCTTTGCACACAACACCATCCAGGCATGTTTCCAACTCCCATTTTATATTCAAAGTAACACGTACATTGTTTTTTGAACAATTGCTAGAGCTTAAGTTAATCATGTCTTGTTCTGTAGTTCTTTGATCCATCATTTTTTTTCCTGAAAATTGAGCACAGTACTCCGATGAAATAGCCCTTTTGGCTAATGTCCACAACTGTCATATATGTGGTTTCTAGAGAACAAGGCAGCCAACATGTAGAAAACTTAAGCCCATTAATATTTTTAGTCGTAAATGGGTGTTGGAACTGCAATGTGGAACGAATTCTGGCTTCGAACATCTTGTAACTCTTACAATAAGTCAGTAGCTAAGTTGCTCGTTTTTGGACCTTGAAAAGTGGATTGTACATTTTGAAGTGCTGCTGTGCAGTTACGCATATTATAGAAAAAAAAATCCTATAAATGCTTGTTTTGAGTTTGATGGAAAAGAAAATCATCACTGAATAACTCCCATTTTTCTCCGTCTTCAGGTGAAAACTTACTGTATCAATTACGCTGGTGCCGGTGTTATACAACATACGATTGACAATTTTCAGTTATAAGAGAATATATATATATAGTTGTTGTTCTAATTTGGATGCTCCTTCCGCAAAACCAGACATGTATGTTCACAACGCTTCCACTTAGTCCGCGTAATTAGAATGTGTTGTGAAAAGCCAAACTTCTGTATGCAAAATATTTATAGTGATAGTATATTCAATAGTCACCTACTTGTTATCGTCATATATAATTGATGGCAGTTCATTTTCTACTACAAAAGTGCTGGCAAAATATTCCGAAAAGTACTTATTTCAAACAAAATGGAGATGCACTTTTTTTGACAATATTCACATTTATGTGTTCATCAGTAAGGCAGAGCCGCACAGGTACATCAGTATCAGCCATTAAGAAAAGCAATAAAATTCGGTACTACAAATGCACGTCTTATGCTTAATTTTACCTTGTTGCTCTAAGTCCAAGGGTCTCGTAGGCTCTTTTCTTTTTTGGTGGTGGAGAGGGGGTTACTGATTTTAGGAGTTTTTGCAACTATGTTGATATATCTTTATTATATTTTGGTAAATCCATTTGTTTCACTTTTACTTAAAAAAAATTCGGTCATGCTAGCATGACAGTTTTGCTGAAGGATTGTCATACAGTCAATCAACAATAATTGCAATATGGTGTCTGTATTTGTTAAGAGTTTTATTCCAACCTCTCTAATTTAAAAAAAATAACAAAAAAGCCACAACATATAATTTAACCGATAATTTGATAAACACACAAATTGATTGAACTAATCAGTAGAGTGAAACCCCAAAGTGCTATATAATGTAATGTAATTGAATTTAACTTTGTTTTTTGAAAAAGAAAGAAAAAGAAACATCCTTAAATTAATATCAAGCAAACACATACGTATCATGTATATATTATCATATAAGCAAATTAATAAAACCACACTTTAATTGACAGTGTAGTATTCGGCAATAAAGAGTATTTTAAATAAGCAAATACTCCTTACTATGATCTACGAGTTGATTACCCATTACGTTTTTCAAAGAAAAATAAAATAGAAAAAGAATTAATTATTAAAAAAAATTATAATCTTTAGCAGGAATTTAATATAATTATATTACAATGCTTAGAAATAGATAATATTAACCCAGTATATTAAATTATAACGCCCGAGTGTTGTTTAGTACTCTTTATATATTATAAGGGGTATTTGCTAAAATAAAGTATAGAGATGATCTGCAAATTATTAATAAAGTCAAGATAGTCTTTGTAATTTACCACAATAAATTAATAGAGAAAATAAAAACGTAACTATCTCACAACAAGATAAAACTTAGAATATAGGCTACTGTAGAAAAACTTTGAGGCTTTTTAAACAACACTTGTGCTTGTAAAATTCAGAGGTTCTCACTACTTTTTAATTTCAAGAATTGTTAGTCATAGTTTGAATACTTAAGAAGTTGAAGCCTTTTTGGATAATTTTGAATAAGTTGAAATTGACTTGATCTTACGGTTCCTCAGTTTGTAAATAATTTAAACTTTAACAGCTAAGATTGGGCTGTGAACTCACAGTACTGTGAGGATACTATTTTTCAAAAAATTTAATAATTTATTTGACTTGTCATACTATGTACTTTCATAAGTTGTATACTCTTATGCTTTACATGTAATAATAAAATAAAAATTGACCATTTCGAAAAATATTTCTGGGTATATTTTATTTTAATAATATTCTTCATTTTCACACTCGACTGTGTATTTCTGGATTGTAAATTTATAGTAATATAGGCTAAAAGTGAAAATATCTTCTCATCTCGTAATTTTTCAAACTTTATGGCAGATATTTTATCAAACCCAACCCATGTCATGAGTATGGAATGCACCTGAATAATGGGTTGTCAATACACCGAAAGCGTCATAAATGACGTTGATGCCTATAAGTCACATGTTTGACGCCGACAGCGTCAAATATGACGCTGACATAAATGACGCTGATGCCTACGCGTCATAAATGACGCTGATGCCTATAAGTCACATGTTTGACGCCGACAGCGTCAAATATGACGTGACAAGCTGTCATCATAAATCTCAAAGATTTGGTCAAAATTTGATCCTTATATTTAGGAGATAATTAAGGAGCCAAATTGCCTATAAATACCCCCTCATAAATCATAACAAGGTACGCCATTTTTACTCTTCAGTATCACTAAGTTGTCTTGTTTGACGCTGATCACTGTCATAACGACACTGATCTCTACCGTCTAATACGACAGTTAACTCGGTCATTATTGACGGGTTCAGCTGCTACCGAAAATCTCTACTGATTTAGGCATCGGAGGGTCTACACCGGGTCAACCCCTGACTTAGCTCACATGCAATGTTTGAGTGCAGGTTACCCGAACTCGAAGTTGATTCAGGAGTTGGATTAGTTTGACGCGGAGTATCTAGTAAACATACGAAAAATACCCGCATCAATATATATATATATTATAAAGAGAAGGCCCTCAAGTTTTATTAGATCTTTTTTTTTAGGGATAATTACAGCTACACCCCCTGAGGTTTGGTGTAATTACAAATACCTCCCCTGTGGTTTGAGAAATTACACATACCTCCCCTGAGGTTTGAAACCTTACACATACCTCCCCTCTACAACTTAAGGGTTGTTTGGGGTGTAATTTAGGATATCAAAATATGCTTATTATATTTAGACCCCTAAAGTTTAGGATAATTATAAAAATAATTTTAGAAACTATTATATTATTAACTAAAAATATAAAAAATGATTAAATAAAAACTTTAAATTTAAGAATATGTCATATTATAATCTAAAATATAATTTTGAATCAAAACAATTAATTTTTAATAAATAATAAAAAAATAATAATTCACACAAACTTCGTTCAAACACAACTAAATACATATTTATGCCCTTCTTCTCATTGCAATTGTAACGTAACAATTATTTTTGCAATTGAAGAAGATAGCACAACAAAAATTGGTTTCAAGAAATTGAAAGAAGAAGAATACTCCAAAAAATAGAAACTGTAGTAAAGGCAGTGAATTTAGGTTGCTTGTTTTGTCAAAAAGTTCAACAACACTTGCTATCTAGAACTCGTGACCACGTCCATTCCAAGGATGACAATTTCCTTGTCAATGTTGCTAGTAATTTTGTCATCATTCTTCATTTCTTAAAATAGGTTGTGAAATTCTTGATTATTTGTGTTATTTTTGTTTATTTTCATTGAGAATGATAGTTTCTACAAATGAGTTTTCTATCTCTTGTCTTTTTTTTTTCTTCTGAAGATTGCATAGAGATGTAATTCCTTTTTAATGAAGTTTGTACGAATTGTTTTTTTTATTATTATTAAAAGTTAAATGTTTTGATTCAAAAATATATTTAGATTATTTTTGAACTTATTCTCAAGTTTAAAATTTAAATTTAACTATTTTTTATATTTTAGTTTATAATATAGTAGTTTCTAAAATTATATGGAGTATTTCCTTTTACTTTTTCAAACATCTAAGATTATTTTTATAATTATCCTAAACTTTAGGGGTCTAAATATAATAAGCATAATGATATCCTAAATTACACAACAAACAAGCCTTAAGTTGTAGAGGGGAGGTATGTGTAAGGTATCAAACCTCAGGGGAGGTATGTGTAATTTCTCAAACCTCAGGGGAGGTATCTGTAATTACACCAAACCTCAGGGGGGTCTAGCCTTCGATTTATTAAATATACATATTTTGAAGATTAAACTATTCAAGAGTTGATAAGCGCAAGTTATGGTAAGGAACAGTGGGCGAAGTCAGCAGCAAAAGAAATCTTGCGTGAACTTGTAGGCAAGTGAAGTACTGTTTGTCATGACCACATTTAAAGTTTTGCACGGCATTAGATCCAACTACACTGCCCTTCCCCACCTACCCTACCCCCCTATATTTTTACCCACCCAATCTTCAAATCTTTCTTGGACATATATATTTGGGGTAATTTTCATCCACCTCCCCTGAGGTTTCATTCTTTGGCATATAGCCCCCTGAGATTTCATATTTTGGCATGTAGCGCCCTGAGGTTTCACTCATTGGCATATGCCCCCCTGAGGTTTCAGTTCTTTTGCATATACCCCCCTGAGGTTTCAATTATTTTGCATGTACCTCCCTTCCATCTATTGACCCTTAGTCAACTATAAAAAGTGAGGGTAAATATGTAATTTTCTTAGACTTTAAAATATTAAAACTTATTTATGATTATTAATTTGCTAATTAACTTCAACATAATCCATTTATTCATATGGTCTATATATTCAAGTTAAGCATGTTTTATTTTTAATCATATTGGTCCATTAATATGCATAATATTCTCTAGCAAAAAATAATAAAATTTAGAAACATATTCTTTTTATTCTATATTTTATTTTACATACGTAACATATTAATAAGATCGATATTTTAATAAAAACATCATTTAATCAATATAATCATCAACAATAGCGCATAGGAATAATATATTCAAAATTTATAGTGAAAATGCTGCAAAATTTTCTATAAATATTTAAAATAAGCAAATGACCATAAGGTATAATTTTCCTAATCATGTTAAATTTTAACTACTTAAAAAACTTCTAAAAAATTAAATTTGAATAATCCAAAATTGCTAATGAACTAATATAATTAAAAATAAATCTGCTTAATTTAGATATTTAGATAATAGAATAAATGGATTATGTTTAAGTTAATTAACATATTAATAATTATAAATAAATATTTATATTTTAAAATATAAGAAAATTACATATTTACCCTCACTTTTAATAGTTGACTAAGGGTCAATAGATGGAAGGGAGGTACATGCAAAATAATTGAAACCTCAGGGGGGTATATACAAAAGAATAGAAACCTCAGGGGGTATATGCCAATGAGTGAAACCTCAGGGGGCTATATGCCAAAATATGAATCCTTATGGGGCTTTGTGCCAAAATATAAAACCTTAGGGGAGGTGGATGAAAATTACCCTATATATTTGGTGAATTAAAAACTATAGGATTATGGCGGTTTATTAACATATTACATAATTCAATAATTGTTGAAAGTGAACGAACATAAAGAACCAGAAAAACTCACGGTACCTAATAATAGGGTTTAACAAGTATTTATTTTTATGATTTTGTAATAACTTAATGAATTGATATTATACAAATATATACACAAATTTAATTAACTGTTTTTCTTTTGAGTTTCTTTTTGTCTCGAAGCATAAATTTATTTATTTCTCTATACCTTAGTATTCTCAATGCAGTAACGAAAATTATATGATGTAGCTAATGCATTATTTGCTTTGAAATTCTATTGACTTATTCGTGTTTGTACAATTTTTTGAACAAGAAAATAACTGTTGTAATTGATCTAAGTATTACCAAATGTTATTGTAAATCACCCTCAACTATGAACAGAAGTTAGTAAAAAGACTCCTAAAGTCCAGTCTAATCATATAATTTCTTTTGAAGTGTGAAAAATTGTAGCTAAACTGTTTAACGTCCACAAAGACATGTGTTGTAACATATCCACCACTAACGTCGCTCATAAAGTTGATCCATTAACGATTATTGAAATTCTAAGAATTTCTTTAGCTAGATCCAATGTTTTAAAAGGTTGTTGAGCCTAAGGCGGGGAGTTTTATGGACTTAAAAGCGGGGCGTAAGCCTAGGACAATGATATAGGCGTATACTTTACAAAATTTTGATATTTAATTTATTATAAATATATATATTTATGATAAAGAAATAAGAGATTAAAATTA
This sequence comes from Misopates orontium, assembly GCA_946800315.1. NCBI lineage: Eukaryota > Viridiplantae > Streptophyta > Magnoliopsida > Lamiales > Plantaginaceae > Misopates > Misopates orontium. The sequence continues at coordinate 27,115,776 of OX326947.1, forward strand.
GAAATATAAGAGAACATCTGTTAATAAATTGAAAAGAAATATTTGTGTCAATATAAAGTTAGATAAAGTAGAAAAACTATTTTACTTTACATGTTGTATAAGTTGCATATTGGCCTCGTGATTTTAAAATAATAACACTATTGGCCATTTTTTTTCATTTTTCTTTATCGTGAGTGAACTTAATTTTTGTATGAAGTAAAGATAACTCGCCAGTCGCCAGGTATACAAGTTTTTCTCTTTTTCCTTTTCTTAACAAGGAATATTCATCCGAAACCTCATAAAATTATCTCAACAAACTATATATCTCAAAAATAGAGCCAAACCCCCCACCCCCCCCCCCCCCCCCACCCCCAACCAAAAAAAAAGAGGGGGCAAAGTTAAAGAGAGTAAAACCTCCAAGTACTGAATGACAATTATCCGTCGAGGGGGGGACAGAATGAAGAATTGCAATCTACGAAAAATGAAAGCCCATAAGCCCCTACCAGTAACTCACATGCTATGATGCACCGACACTTCGAAAAAAAAAATTTATGCAGTGTCCGACATCCCGACACGACACCGACACCCCGACACTCCTCCGACACGTGTCGGACACGACACGTGTCGGACATGCCACGTGGCGTGTCTTAATAAAAATAAAAGAAAAAAAAAGGGACACCGTGTCGGACACGTTTTAAGGACGTGTCCGACACGCCTGGACACTTTATGAGCTGATTTTATAATTTTATAATTTTTATTTATGGTTAGAACTTAATTTTTTTTAAATATATAGATAAAGATATTAGAAGAATCAAACATTAAACTTTAAAAGTTAAATAATTAAGTAGCAAAAATGCATAAATGATAATTTTTCTCCCAATCAAATCTTTTCTCTTTGCGCAAATAACAAGGACGGGCAAAAAAAATTCATCCTTTCCTTGAGTCGTGACACTAATATCCTATTTAAAGACTTTATTTGAGTATTGTATAACATTTTGTTTTGTGGTTTGATTTGTGTATAAGCCTTTGTACTTAATGCTTAGAATTTATAACATAAACTTTAATGACTATTTTATTTGAACTTGTAGTAGTTGGTTACTTGATTTTGAGTGTAAATATGTTTGGTTTGATTCAATATTTGAATGTAATAATGTTATTTGTGTAGATTAGTATGATGTCTTCTATATTTCAATATAAAAAATGCAGCCGTGTCGCGACCGTGTCGTGTCTTGTAATTTTAAAAAATCTGTGTCGCCGTGTCCGTATCGTGTCGTATCCGTGTCCACATATCCGTGTCCGTGCATCATAGCTCACATGTCCCTTTCTTCTACTATTATGTCACCCCCCAAATAAATGTTTAAATTCCAAAGAAACAAAATAATAAATTTTATGCTTGCATCTTTTTCCACGTACAGATTATTGGTTTAAACCCCAACCCTTTCCTTTGTTTCATTTATTGGTTGTATCTCTCTCTCTCTCTGCAGAAAAAGCAGTGCTTTTTTATGTGCAATTTGGGCTCATCAAACGAGGGAGAGAGGAAGAGTCTTTTTCCTTTTGGGGACCTTTTCTCCAAACGATCCTTTTTGCACCATTCTCTTTTTCTCTTGCAACTTCAATCATTCTTCAATGTAACAAAATACCTTTCAAATGTAAATGAAACCGAGTCAAATTCGTTTCTTGTTTTTACTTTCCATCAAAAGTCTTCTCTATCTATAACTTTCCTCTCCACAGTTTCAACTTTTAATTTGTACCACTTCCATATATGTGTGATAAAAACTACATGGCATGCATGAAATCAAATTGCCTGGTTCAAAATAGAATCTTATTTTGTCTACTAACCTTGGCCTTCTTATTTTTACCTTCACTGGCTCATGGTAAGTACTAAGTAGTCATTCTTTATTCTTGCAAATTCTTTGAATCCTTTATATATGTATAGTATCATTTATGTCATAATGCAAACTCACTGTTTTTTTTTTTTTTTTCTTGTTTTTAGGTAGAAAATTCCCTATATTCTCAGCTACCACACATGTAAGATTCTTTGAAACTTTTTGTCATATTTCTTCTCTTTATTCTTTAACTCAAAACTTTATTTCAATTAAAAATACAATCTTTATTTACCCCCATCGATATGTTTCTTTTTGCCATGCAGAGGAGAAATCAAGAACATGGAATAAAGATGAGATCAATAATAGGATCAAGGCCTCCAAGGTGTGAAGAAATGTGCAAGTCTTGTGGCCATTGTGAGCCAATTCAAGTCCCAATTGCGCCCGCCATTAAATCTGCACAACAGAAAAGCACAAGTTATTCATATGCAATTGTGGAGTATTCAAGCAGAGGTGATGATATCTCAAATTACAAGCCCATGTGTTGGAAATTTAAGTGTGGGGACTTCATTTTGAATCCTTAAAATTAAAGGGGAAATCCATCTTTTTGTTAGGATTTTGGAAGATATATATGTATTTTGGTTCTTCTTTTGAAGTGTGCATAGATTTTTCTATAGTGGGAAAATGTTAAAATTAGTTTCTCCAAGATTTGCACAGAAGTAATATTTTAAGTTGTGTACTTTTCTTGATGTATTTAGTTTATGTTAATGGTGAGGGCATGAAAGGGAGAGATTATTAGGTGCAGCGGTTGTGCAATGAAGTAGTACAATAATTCGGTTATTCGTGTAGATGCACGGTTGGAATGAGGTGTGAAGTTACTATCCTATAATTTAAAATTTAAGCATCACTTTTAATCTCAATTGTTGATTGTACCACGTAATTATGCAACGGATGTACTATAAAATGGGTGAATGGTAATTTGATGAGATGAGATGAGGCAAAGGTATCACAATTATCAAAATCAACAACCTCGATCAGCGGAGAGGTACTACTGTTCTGTTACAGCAGTAGTCCTGGTTTTCGTATTTTACAAGATTCAGTAATAATACGCATCCTAATTCATAATCTACTTTTAGAGTCGTCATCATACAAAACAAAATGAAAAAGGGAAAAGAAAGAATAAAGTAAATTTAATATTTGTTAAAATATAAACCAAATTATCCACCTCGAGTGGATAAATAAATTTGCATTTTTTGTTTTCGTTTTAGTTTGATGGACATATAAATTTGCATTTGGAGTATGAGTCTGCTGTAAATTTCATATATAAACAAACGTAGGCAAACAAATTTCTTAAAAATTTCATTTCATTTACCCTTTTATAGACGAGTATGTCATCAGCACTCATCATATTTTTAAAGATTAATCAGATTTGATACGCACTTTAATCGATATTAATGAAGAGCATAAATGCTTCAGGGGAATATACACTTGCATTTTGCACCCCAAAACTACCAAGGTTGGGCATTCGTCAGATTACATTTTAGCATAATACACCCTCCCAAAAATGTAGTTCACTAAAGCCTTCAGACGAAAATGACTTTATAGAAGTATAACTATATATTATCTTGGTATCGGTTATTTACTACATGAATCCGTGTATATTTGTAAATTGATTGGACACACCATCTCAAACTAGTACAAGTCACCTTGAAATATTGAATCGACTTTAGTTTCGATACACTTACACTCAATCAGGGGCGGAACCAGGAATTTTATCCACCCTGTACTAAAGACAATGAATTTGGATGGTTGGGGTCGATTTTGAACTTAGAAGGTGACAACAAGCCACCAAATCTTTATGAATTCAAATAGTTAACAACCACTCATGTTGCTTCTTGTAATTTCTATCTTAAGAATTTGAAAGTGCTTACTGACATTTAAGGGTGAAAAGCTTTCAGTGAAGTCGTTTTTCACAAGCTACTTACTAGTTTTAGTTTGCATAGTAATTCACCCGATGTATGCATTAATATATTTATCCTTCAACAAAATTCTATCAACTGCTATTTGAAAATTCTGAGAATTGAAAGAAAATGTCTGGATTCTTTTTAATTGGATTGTAGAATCTGGGGCGATCTAATATTACTTGGGGGTAAACAAATAAATGATAAGAAACCATTGGTATTAAATTCGATTTTTGCAAATTAAGTTACCAAGTCACTTGAATAATTTAATAAGCAATATCTGACAAATTACGTGAGAAGATAGGCTGACGGAGATAATGTTACAAGGAAATCAATCCATCTATTTACAAAAATTATTAAGTTATTGGCCAAAAGATAAACTATTAAGAATGTTTTATCGGCTAAACTACAACCGTGGGCTACAGCCTAGGCACTACAAGAAAATGTCTAAATAGAAAGTAAATATAGAAAGGGAATTGGAGTCACTTTCTGAATAAGTGTAAAATTTAATCAAAATTAAAAAATAATATAACAGAAAGGGAATAATTCGTTTCCTAGCTCAAAAACGGCCGAATCCCTTTCTATGTTTTTCGAAATTATTAAAAAAAAGAAAAGAAAAAGTCTGAGAAACGGAATTATTCGTTTCCAGGCTAAAAAATTATTAAAAAAAAAAAAGAAAAGAAAATTTTGAGAAACGGATCTAGTCCTTTCTTCGTGCAGAAGCGGCCTTGTCCGTTTCTCTCTGCCAAATTACTTTTGAGAAACGGATCTGGACCTTTCTCTCTCCCACCTTCTTCCCACTCCCGCGAAATTACTTTCCCCTTCTTCCTTCAGTACTCCCGCGAAATTCCTCCCCAATCTCACTCCCCGCAGACATTTCCCCCCAAATTTGTTTATCTTTTTCAGGTTTTCACTATTTTGGCTTGAAGAAACTCGACATTAGGGACAAAGAAGCTGTTAATTTCTCCTAGAACCAGGTAAATCGTGACCTAATTTCTCCTAGTCTCTTAATTTGTGTTTTTAGGGCAAATTAGTCTCTTAATCGTGACCTCCCACAAATTGATTGGAGTTTCAACTATTTAATTTTTTGCCAGTTGCATTTGCATGTGATGTGTTTTGCTATTTTAGTCCAGTTTTGTTTATATGTGAATTTAGCTTGTATTATGCAACTTTATTAGCATGTATTTTGTTGTTTCTAACATACGCCTAGCTAAGTTTAATGATTGATGAATATTTCTTCGATTTTGAGGGCTCCTAGTTAATTTTGATATAACCTTTTGTCGGTCTTTACCTTCAAATGAACCTCCATCTTTGGTCTCTGCTATAACTACAGAAAACAAACATTGCGAGAAGAGATGAACTAAAACTTGCAGTCTACTTACTGCACATTTGAGTTGACCAAAATTGATGGTATAATTTCTACCTATGAGTTATAATCTCTACTTTTAGAATGAAACTAGAGAAGTGACTAGAGTGAGATAGTAGGCAGCAAGTTGAGAGCTTAGATGTTTCTGTAGCACAGCACTGGCTCTACAATTTATTTAGTTAGTTTGTCTTTTTTGTCTTTTCTTAATGTTTGTTGTTTTATGTTTGCCTATGTGAAGGGTATAAATTATGCGAGTTTTACTCATTCTGTGGCACTCTAGATGAGGTCCTTCAGTTGAATATGTGGATCTTAGGTTGCAAGCTCTGCAGTTAGTATGTTGTTTCTTATAATAATGAAAAGAAAGTCCTCTTCTGTCATGCAAGACCTAGTAAAACATGGTCTCATGTGCATGTTTGCAAGTCTAAGAATGGCAATATACTAGTGTTTTTTGATTAGCTTTTAGTAGTTTGTCTTGATTTTGTTACTGAGTTGGAAAGGCAAATCTAGCTAATTGCATACGTGGTGACAACAACTTCTGAAATTAGTTAACGAGTTTTTTTTTCTTCAGTTTTTTCAGCAGTACTCCTTGGCTTGAAGACCGTTAATTTTTCGAAATACCAGGTAAATCGTGTTCTACCCATGGATTAAAGTATAACATTTAGCTGTTTAGGCTCCAGATCATATATGCGCAATGTGGATATCGTGTTTACTTTTTGATCTTTATTCTTGAGTATGTAGTCTACTAGATTCTCAAGTTGTGGTTTGATGTGCAGCCTTGTTGGCATATGCAGTACTTCCTTATGAGTTTTAGGAATTTAATGATGACAATTTCTTATTCACCAAAGAGACAGTAGCTAGAGTTATCCCAGATTATATTTGTCACACATGATGTTCTGTTCTTAGGTGTATAATGCGAGGAAATTTGGTTGTTGTATCTATTTATTCTACTGTTTTGCCTTGCATAATTCACTTTATATATATATAAATATGCTGTTATATTTGGTTGAATGGAGTATAAGGTTTCATTATTGAAGTATCCATACATGCCATGTATCGTACGAAACTTGCGAAAATCTTGCGAAACAGATTTGAGGCAGTGAATTCACTGCCTCAAACTCAATGTTTATAATCTGAAAAAATTGAGTTTGAGGCAGTGAGTTCACTACCTCAAACTCAACGTTTATAATCTGAAAAGATTGAGTTTGAGACAAGAAACAACATGCAATTCTATGTCAATATGCAATTCTATGTCAATACATGCAATTATCTCTTGGTATTTACTTGATCTGAGAATATTGATTTAACTAATACTATTTAATTTTATTTTAGATGGATAACAGGAATCCTATGACCGACAGAGGTGGACGTGCAACGAACATTACATATTGCAGAGGCAGAGGTAGATGGAGGAATCAGGCGATGTCTTGGGCACCCACGAGACAGATACCCTGACAGTGGCTGGAGTTCAGGGTACTTTTGGAGGGGTGATGCAGCAAGGGCCGTCTGCTGAATCAGGATATCCCGGTGGTTTCCCGATGTATGGAGCGGGCACATCTACTCATTTTATGCAGCATGCTCCTTCACCATCCCCTCGTTTTTCAGGAACCCCGGTCCGAGTGCATCATTCATTTGACGTGGGGCACATCTCGAGGTCTTCATCACAGGGATCACATTCAGCCTCAATGCCAGCAAATGCCTTGCATCAACAAGCAGAGAACGAGGGGAGAGAAGGTGATCTGGAGGTTGATGGGATCCTTGAGTACGAAGATGGATCACGAGGCCGTACCAAAGGCCTTCAGCCCCCCGCCGATCCAACAGAGAGGCCTTGGATTTCATTCCATTGGAGTGGGGGGGTTTAGAGATTCGGGAACGGTTAATGGCACAATTGGCGCAAACCTGAGGAACATGTGCAAAAATGTGTACTTGACATACGGCCAGTGGTTGGATCGGGACACAGAAGCGTGTTGGCAAAGATTTAAGGTAGTTAACAATTTGTTATTTTTATTAGTTTTAAGATAGGTTACTTATCTTTAGCACGTATGGATGGTAATTAAGCTTCTATATGGTTGATATTGCAGAATACTTTTCAATGGGATCCAGATTTGAAGATGCGTGTACGTGCGCAATACAATAAGGTGGCTCGGGATCGATTCAGTGGGTCGGTGAATTATGCCAAGAGGTGGTGGCAGAAATGTCAAAAGAACCCCGGTCATGCTAGGAAACACAAATGTTGGATACCCAAAGAATTACTGAGGGGCTATATCAATTATTGGAAGTCCACTGAAGCTGAACAGAAGTCAATTCAAGCTTCAGAGAACCGCGAGAAAGGAGAGAAGGTTCACTACTTAGGAGGCTCGATTAGTATTGATGGCCATAGGGAGAAACTGATATGTTTCTCATGATTACCATGTCGACTTTGTAGTTTAATATTATAAATGCTTTCCTTTTAAGTGAAATTGTGAAATAATTGCACTTTAATCCTTGTTTTGTGAAATGAATGTGGTTTAACACTTGATTTGTGCAAGTAATTGTATTTTAGTTAATGGATTGTGTTGATTTGATGGACATAGATTTCAATTGAGTGTTGATTTTGTGAATGGGTTGTGATGGTTTTGATTAGATGGATTTCATCGATTGTTGACGGTACATTGATTTTGTGAATGCATTGGATTGTGTTGATTTTGTGAATGCATTGGATTATAGTTTCTAATGCATTAAATTGCATGCCGTAAAACTAAATGTTGATCCGGATGATGTTCCATTTCATTTGGTTTGGAGAGAAACTCATGACAAGGTAATGGACGATGGAACTGAGGTGTGGGCAAACCCGAGAGTGAAGCAGGCATACGTGAGTATAATATTTAGATTGTTCTGTATATTTTTTAATGTATTGTATAAGTATGTTTACGTGAATGGATTCTATTAACAGGATGCTCACATTGCTTATTGCCAAAATAAGTGGACATCTGAAGCCGATTGGCCCATTTGGAATTTGGAGAAGTGGTTGGAGATTCCTAGGCCGGTAAAGAAGAATAGGCTGCCTGGCTTGCCTACAAGTGGTGATCCTGAACTATTAGGAATCCAGGTTCGCAAACACCCAAAGTACATTCATGTCGAATCGACCAGTGCAAGACGCGAATACGAGGGCCAAATTAAACATCTACAGTCGTCGAACGAGGAGTTGAAGAAGGATAATGAAGACTTGAAGTCTTGGTTGGCAGCGATTCCTGAGAAGGTAGGCATGCCTATCCCTGCACGATTTCAGACGTCGAGTGCGGAGACCTGTTATGTGTCGACGGAGTCTCATGTTGACTCCACCCACCAGACGGCACATCAGGGTCCCAGCAGGAGAATGACGATGTGTACAAGCCAGGACCACCTGGTAAAGACTCTCGACCACCGCAAGATCCACATGATTCCCAGCTTCATCGTAATAGCCGACCAGGAGGTACTGACGAGCATGTAGATTTTACAGATTATGCTTTTTAGATCTAGTGATATATATACATTTTCGGTAGCCGAATGTATTTAGTACTACTCTAACCGACATAGGTTGATTTTGTTATTATTACTAATCTAGTCGTGGATGTCAATTCATTTTGATCTCTTAATTGTGAGTTGGTTCATTTTGTGAATGTGGGACCGGAGTTGATTTTGTGAATATGGGAACCGGTGTTGATTTTGTGAATATGGAAATCGGTGTTGATTTTGCGAATAGATTGTGTTGAACAGTGATTACTAGGATTGTACTGTTGCTTTTGTGGACATTTGTGAATGGATAGTACTATTGATTTTGTGAATAGATTGTGTTGAATTTGATAGAATGGATTGTGTTGATTTGATGGACAGTTGTGAATGCATTGAAAGTGTTTATTATGTGAATGTACGGGTCATGGATAGAGTTTGAGGGAAACTCTATGTTTTCAAATTGAAAACATAAGAAATTGAGGCAGTGAATTCACTGCCTCAAAATGCATGTTTTCAATTTGAAAACATTGAGTTCGGGGCAGTGATTTCGCATAGAGTTCTATTTCAAATTGAAAACATAAGAAAGTGGGGCAATGAAAACATAGAGTCTGAGAAAGTTAAAATTCACTGTTTCAAATCATATATACTAAAACCAATTAAGATATCATCAAATATAAATAACTTGGTTTTCACAAATGTAAATTTCAATTTTGAAACACGTTTTCACTAATATAGTAAATAAACTAACAAGAAAATTACATATAATCGGGGTCATCTTCATCGTCGCATTTTAAAACATCGTCTGCCTCTTCATATACTTCACGGACGTATTCTTCTTCAACTTGAGCATTGTCATTATCTTCGACACACACAAATTCATCATCGGCCAATAATATGTTGTTATCGTTCACATTGAATTCATCAACTGTTGTGTTCAACGAAGTGCCTATGTCTTGGTAGACATTTGTTGTTGGCGAAACAGAAACAGAGGTTGTGTCAACTACATATCTAGCTCTCGTTGTACAAACTCCCCACCATCATCTTCTTCCAGAATGTGTTGGGTTGTGCCATCTGATGCCCTTCCCGGAAACAGCTGCTCTGGGCGGTGGCGATGGTCGGTTACGGGCGTTGGGTTTTGAAGAAAACACCATTCTTTTCTTTTGTTTTTCTTAATTTTTCTTCTCTTCTGTTTTTCTTAATTTTTCTTCTCTTTTGTTTTTCTTAATTTTCTTTTCTATTTGATATATTGATAAATCAAAACACTTCTCTCTGTAAAACATTTATGTCGATTTCGTAACATGAATAATAGTGCGGAAACGGGTTATCAACCTAAAACCCCCTTGTGGTTTGGAAAACCTGCACAAAATCCCCCTGTGGTTTGAAAACTACCTAAAATCCCCTTGTGGTTTCAAAAACCCTGCACAAATTCCCTTCCGTTAAATTTAACATAACTCCGTTAGTTTTATTTAAGAATGACTAAATTGCCCTTATTTATTTTTAACTTCTTTTAAAAAAAATCTTGATGTTTAAAAAAAAAACAAAAAAACAGGGATTTTATGCAGGGTTTTCAAACCACAAGGGGATTTTGTGCAGGATTTTCAAACCACAGGGGGATTTCGTGCAGGTTGTCAAACTACAAGGGGGTTTCATGTTTTGTTTTTAAAGGTGAAATAGACTTTTTAATTCGAAAAACTACACAAAAGTTAAACCCACTCTCACATAGAGCGAGTGGTCGCCACTCTCTGACGGAGTTTAACGGATTAGGGATTTTTTGCAGGATTTTTGAAACCACAAGGGGATTCTGTGCAGGGTTTCTGAAACTACAAGGGGATTCTAGGTAATTATCAAACCACAAGGGGGTTTTATGCATTTTCCCCGTGCGAAAACAAATGATAAAACTGATCTATGTGAAGGTTAGAAAGAAACTCATTTTTTTAAATGTAAATTTTTATATATCAAGTATATTAAGAACTTCATAAAAATATAAATAAATAATATAAGCATAAGATGATATTTTGTAAATAGGAACAAGCATAAAAGAAAATAATCTTTTTTATATAATTGATAATCGATTTGTTTTGTTTGTGTTCTTATATTTAAAATCAAAAATGTAGAAGAAAAGGTATATAGCCAGAGGGTAATATAGTCAAATTAACATTCTCCCAAAATCAATCTCACTTTGTCTCTTACTCAACCAAACCAAGTTTTTTACATCCCAGTCTAGCTTAGCCTATCCATCCTCAAGGGCGGATCTATGCAGGCCCTTGCCTGGGCTGCACAGCCTGGGTGAGCCCCCACTATTTCTTTTACCTAGTCTCAATTAAGTATTTATAAATCTACTTAATAAGATTAACATTTTAGACTATATTTATGTAACATGTAGTTCGAACAAATGCAAATCCAATTTATTTGTTTCATTTAATCTAATAACTATTATTGTTCTGTTCCTAAAATTTAAAGTTACATTTTCTGATACTTTCATAATGTATCTTTGGTCATGGTTTACTCCAATAAAATATGACCATCTTTTTTCTGTATAGAACAATATTCTTTTGTATATAATACATACTTCATTTTGAAAGACAATTAATTATGTTTGACATATAATACTTTAACTTGTACATTAAATAGTTGTATGATAACTTGTAATAGATATATCCTTTTATAAACTTAATACAGAAAGAATAAGAATAATACGATTCTAGATTTTTAAAAGTCAGTTTGCATAGGATATGAGTATATTCGAATATAAAAGATCCTGAGCCTTAGCTGTTTTTTATATTGTCTAACTTTAATAATGTATAAGATTGTACCTTAATCTAGTCTTTGCATAGTTAATGTAGCCTTGCCTCGAGGGAGCATATATCCCATCTTCCCATGAAATCCGCCCACTGCTAATTCTTAACCATAATTGCAAGTAATGTAGATTACTAAAAATTCAGATTTAATTTAGGTGGTGTTTGCAAATGCTTATAAAAGGAGCTTGTTCACTACTTCTCCTTAAAGCCACTTTAAGTGACTTTTAATTAAAAGTCGGGAGTGTTTGCAAATCTTTTTAAAAAGCTCCTTAAATCATTAATTAGGTGTTTGCAAAAATTAATGAGAGGTAACTTTTATATTTAAAGACCTTTCAAAAATAACATAATTCCAAAAGCAGCTGGGGAAGCACCACTGGGCATGCTTTTGCGGCTTGTGCTTTTTCTGACTTTTTTTAAGACAAACAGAAGCAAAAGTCAGCATTCCAAACACTAAAAATGTGCTTTTGCGGCTGCAAAAGCCAACAAGCTCCTTTTATAAGCATTTGCAAACACCACCTTAATGTATCTCAACTAAGGTCGGATTTCAAGATATTTTCAAAGCACTAACTAAATATTAACGTCGATACACGAGCCATGAGCGAATCTCGCGGAAATAATTAATATTTAGGCAGTAACTCATGAACTTTAATTTACAAATAAAAAACCTTAAAATATTTTAATTCCTGTGTTATACTTTTCTTTGTCATGAATAATAAAAGGCCGACCATATTGTCAGAGCGAAAAATGTTGCGGCCAGAGCAACTTTTTTAATATCTCTAATATACCCCTTTTAGTTATAGAATACAAAATTTAATGTCTAAATTTCCATAACTACTTAAATTAGTTGTTCCTTGATTATAGCAATTCAATCTCCAAATATCTATTTCTTAGTTGTCATCTCTTATTTATAGCAACTTAAAACTATCCTATTAGTACATAATCGAGTTGTTTTCTCTTTTATGGATATGGAAACTAATTCTCATTAATTACTAATCACTGATATATAATCGTACAATCTTTTAAAAGAGGAAGGTTTATTTGTCGATAAAACTAAAAAATATAATAAAAAAATTAATTTTCCTCGTACCCAAAAATAAAATAAAAAACTGACGCTCTTTTCTATTAGATGTAAGTCCATAATCAAAAACTCATACCCAAAAATAAAATAAAAGATTGACGCTCTTTTCTATTAGATTCTGACTTACATACTAATATATGAATATTAATAATCATAAAATTATTGTAAAACAGTAAAGAAAAGAACAATGAATATACTTTAATAGAGAAAACTTATGAACTAATATAATATAGACATCGAATTTTACTTCAAATCCGTAGTGTTATATATATATATATATATATATATATATATATATATATATATATATATATATATATATATATATATATATATATATATATTAGAAATCATAATTTCATATATATAACTTTAATGATTTGTATTTAACTAATTTACTTATTGATTAAATAAGCATAGAGTAAATTTTTTTATAAATAGTTAATTAATAAGAGAGAAGATTAAGCCATCTATAATTAACTTATTAAAGAATGACTAATTAAGATAAAGTACAAGTTAAGTTATGGAAATATGTGCATTAATTTTTGTATTCCTTGATTAAGAAGGGTTTATTAGAGATATTATAAAAGTCGCTTTGACAGCAACATTTTTTGCTCTGGCATTATCGCTAGCCATAATAAAAATCTACGAACTTGCAAAACTCAGATTTAACTCAGATTGCAAAATCCAGATTGAATTACTGTTACTCAAGGTTTGATTTCAAGATTTTTGATAACTGTTCAAAAAAAAATTAATGTCGGTCGAATCATGAACGAAGCTTGTAAAAGTAATAAATCGTAATTAAGATTTAGGTATTACTTCACATAAACCATTAGAGTCCAGTTTCATAATACATTTTGTCATGTGAAATATTAGAAACGTCTCAGAATTTTTCAAGAGTTTTTAATACTTTCTGAAAATGTTATATAAGTAATTATTATGATGAAGTTAAAAAGATTTTTATATTTACGAGAAAATAAAAAAATGATGAAATTTTTTGTCCATGTTAATTTCAAATGCTAATTTATATAATAGTATTAAATATACATGTGAGTGTATTTATAATTTATCAATTCTAAATTTGCATGAAAAGACCTATATCTTAATTACTTAAGTTCACTTTGTTGAACTTAATATATATAAATAAAAGTAAATAAAAACCTAAAAGGTTAAGTCTAGGCGCGTATGGCTAGATATGGTAGTATTTTGAAACTTTTGGGGAATTTTTCTCCATATTCCCAACTTGGCAACTAGGTTAAGTAGCAATTATTATAACCAACTTAAAATCAAATAACCATGATTATAGCCAGCTGAGCAGCTCCTGGAAGACTAGTTATATACCGTTTTTCCGTAGTCTAAACATCTTTTGAATATAATTAGCAGTGCCCCTTCTATTTTTCTTTCAGTCAAGTTCAAACAACATGAAGCAAAAGAATGAAAATATTGTTTTCTTAAAACTTTAGCAAAAATATTAAAAGGATGTTGAAATTTGAAAACCCTTAAAAGTTTTCCAATTAAGGATATGCACAGAACTTGTTTCTCGTACCATAATAATAATTAAAAATTGAAAGAGTATAAGGAGTACAGCTAATGCAATCTCGCAACGTGGGGCTCAGTTTGTAAGGGATTACAGCTAAGTTCCATACATGTCACATTAAAGTTTAGTTAATCAAAAGTCGGAAGTAATAAATAATTAGGCAGATCCCAGTTTTCAAACCTGGCGTGCACGCACATCCTGCAATCAACAAACACCTCAACTATCCCATACATTTTTTATTATTATTATTATTATTATTATTATTATTGCGTTGCTTACTATAAATATACTATTACCATCATCAATGCATGTCACTAATTGACCCATAAAAATAGATAAATAAATCCCCATTAGGAGACTTTACAACGAGTGCTTGAACCCTATATTTGGAATACACTGCCACAAAATTGACGACTACTAATGAAACTACAGCTACTTTGATTGCATTCGACCAGACAACACCAAATCAACAGAAACGAAAATGAAAATGAAAGAGACTCTGAACAGAAAAATATCCCATCACTTGGTCTCAATTCAACATATGCTCGGTTCTGAAATTCCTGTTGAAGTTATATCTTGCAGTGGTGAGATCTTAACACAAACTAATTATCATTACAAACTGTTTAAAAAATATATTATTTACATAACTACCTTATTTCATTTGTTGCAAATCTAACATAACACAAATTGGAATATCACTTAGTGATACCAACAATTTGGTACTCGGGTATACCATTTAGTGATATGTAACAAATACACACATCATATGGTCATTTAGCACAAATACAGGGCATATTGGTGTATCAAATATTATTTGGGCACAAACGGGAGACTTGAAATGCGCAAACTCAATCATCTTGAATGAAAAGGCAAACACAACATCTATTTGATTTGCATCAATAGAGTTTTGGTTGTTGATACATGAATCAAACTAAGTATACATTTCATTGGAAATAAACACACCAATTTTACCAATCAGCAACACACGAAACAAGTTATCAAAGCAACCAATGAACACGGATTAAAAACTAAGAGTTATAATATCATTGCACTAATAACAAAAACCCAGAGTTAGCTTAATACAAAATCCTTGAAGAGTTTCAAGAACTTCACAAAGAACAACAATGGTAAACACAAACAAACACACTTGCTTAAAAAACACAGCGTGCCTCCCCTCCCCTCCCCTGTCAACGAGTCCATAGTTGACATCTCTCATTTTGTACACAAATCCTAATCTTCTTCGTTAGTCCTAAAAAACAAAAATCAAAGAACCTTAAACACACAAATTTAAACTCAAAAATGCAAATCCTGCGTCGGGGGACATAATTCCTTGCGAAGCTTATGAGAGAAAAGCCTGCAAGCATCCATACTCAAGTCCAGCGCAGCCGACAAAGCCACGAAAACCGCCGCATCCTCCGTGCAACTCACGTGCTGCACGCTCACTTCCACCACCGGCATTGTCGCTTTTCCTTTTCCACGCCCCTCGCTCTCCACACTTGCCGACATCACAAACCCCCTGTACATACAATACGGCCACAACCCGTACCCAAAATCCCCGCTACTCCGCGGACTACACCCCGGAGAAGCCGCCGCGCTCCTAGGCGTCGTTCCATTACCACTGCCCCCATTCAAATCTATCGCGAATTTCCCACCCTTGTTACAACTAATCGTGGACTCCGCCAACACGATACCAGCAGCAGCCGAATCCAGAATCAATTCGAACCGGTATCCTAGACCGTCGCTTGCCCCACGCTCCCGCCACGCCTCGAGCCGTCCCCAGGGCTTCCACGTGTTATCGCCCGGTCGTAAAATCAGCCAACAACCAGGGTTCGAGCGGCTAACACGATCAGTCCCCGGTGAAGCGACAAACGGAGTCACCATCGACGCAACCGCGACTGGCGAACCGGATAGGTCGTGGATCGTAATCGACCATCCTTTCCGCTCTTTACCGGGCCTCTCTCTCTCGCTACCAAACGAACCTAACCAGCCTCTCGCACCACCACCACCACCACTGCTGCTGTGCGGCGTCGGCAAAGACCTCGACCGCTGATTCCGGTCCGCCGCACGAAAGCTGAATTTGCAGGTGAAGACCGGTTGACGCACGTTGCCGCGAATCTGAAAAACCTGAGGACTGCACTCCGGCTCGCCGTCGAACTGGAACACGAACCTCGGGTCCGGTTCGGCCTTCACGTTGAGATGAAACTGCGCGGCGCTTTTGGCGTCTTTTCCGACGCTAATCCAGCCGTTGTAGAAGACAACGGGCCTCGACTCCGCCGCGGACAGATCTAATTCGACGGAGATTTTCCCCAAGAGTCGGCCGGAGTTGACGCCGCACGTGGATCCGCGGCGGCCGGAGTAGACGTGGATCTTGAGCTGCGGCTTCTTGGCGGAGTTGGAGAAGAGCGAGGATTTTCCGGTGAGTTTGTCGAGATCCGGCTTGCTGAGGTGGAAGCTCGCGGCGGCGGCTAGGGTTTGGGCGTTTGCGTCGGCGAATTGGCCGTTCTCCGGCGGAATGAACGGAACGACGGCGTTCTGCGGCGAGTGGTTTTTGAGCTTGATTACGCAGAAACACGGCGAGGAGGAAGGGTGTACGGCGGAGGTGGCGGGCTTAGCTGCGACGGGGAATTTGAGGGCTAGGTTACTGACTGTTAAACGGACAAAAGGACATGGATCCATTTCTGATTAGAAGCTAATGTGCGCCTGCCTGTTTAAGTTAGTCCATAGGGGTATGCGCAATGCGCCTCACCAGTGTTGTTGTTGTTGTTGTTGTTGTGTTCATCATCTGCTGTTGAGATTAATGAATGAATGAATGTGAATTTGTAATTTGTATGAGAAATAATAAAAAGGTGTGTGTGTGTACGGATGGATTATGAGAGTGTAAGCTGTTTTTGGGTTACAGCTGTTGACAGCCTGTCTTACTGCCAGTTGGACGGAAGTTGACTGATATTTCTTTCTAGGTTGTCTACCATCACAATTGACAACTTTACCCTTCTTTCACTCTTTTTCAATTTGTTTTATCAAAGTCATCATGTAATTAATTATTAACCTTTTAAATTTATGGTTTCGTTTACATGTCACTCGCTCTCAATAGTCATGAATACCACAGTATATTCATGTTAACTGTTAGATTTATGTGTGGTGTTAAGGGATATATTTCATTTGTTCAAAATAAAATAAAAAATAAAGGATATATTTCAATATGAAATAATGAATATTAAAAATTAGTACATGCATGGCACTCTAGTTGTGGTGAATCGAAATTGAAAGGTTCGATGCATTTATTGAAACATGGATCAATTATTTTTATTTTTTTTACAAAAAGTATCTGAAACATTTCTATTTTTGACTCTATGAAAAAGAAACACACAATATTTTCTACGTCTATTGCAATGACATTTTTTACGAAACTTTAGAAACATATCAAAAAGATCTCGAAACATTACGAATTTTTTTTAATATTTAGCACTCCGAAACATACTTTCGAAAAGAAACTTTGATATATGGTTGGAACTTGGAAGGTATCTAGAATTTGAATTTTTTGTGATAAAATATAGGGTGTATTGGTATTATTTTAACTAAATCGTGTTTGCAAAAAAAATAGTTGGTTTGTTTGTAATTGTTCGTGAATAGTGTTTGCGGAACCACTAAGTGGACCCACACCTAAAAAAAGAAAAAGAGTTTGTTGGGTTGGCAATAGATTCAAGTAAATATATTTTTTTCGTTACAATTGGAGTAATAATAAATGTTAAGGTCTAGTATTTCAACACTGTGAAATTAATATTGAATGGGTACAAATACAATTAACTTTACATTATGGGTTGTTTGCCCACCCAAATATTAAAGCATATTTAGGTAAGGAACTATATGTTTTGTCCATGTAATATTGAGTATTTTCCTTTTAAATCTTATCTTCATACACTTAAATCTGCTTTAGGAAATACACAGTACGATGTGGTCCCATTGTCTTTCTTCTTTTATGCAATTTGAAATGTAGAAACTAGTTAATGGTCAAGTTTATTTCGTGCTTGTGGTCACCAAATTAACATATATATGGGTACCTTGTATAAATTAATTCTCACGCAATTTTGTCGAATTTGAAAGCTGAGATACTTTTTTGGTGTCCAAAAATTATCATCTAATTAAGATGCCTTTTTCATTAGAGCCCGAAAATAATGTTCTAAGGCTGAATTGCGATGCTCAAAAAGTACTTTATTTTCTAAACATAAGCAACATCATTTGGACTTCGTAAATATAAATAATTTATTAAATCTATCCCAGTTGATCAAAAACTCTAAATTTTATTTTTTCGACAATATTATACTCGTCTAGAATATATTTTAAGTGAAATATAAATTATGTGCTATTTAGATTGTGTTTGTAATTGCTTCATTTAAATCTAAAAAGTAGGTAATACTTAAATAAGTAGAAGCGGAATTTGTATAAACCTTATTCACTGAAAATAAAAAAATATATATTCTAATTCTTGAAATAGAGAAACATTTATTTAATGAACTCGTGCACATGCTTCCTAATTTGAAGTTGTTCAATGGAGAGTGTTCACCTACTAATTATACGTTGCGTAGTATGCCGAATTTATGCAAAATTTAATTCACACGGACGATATGCATGCAAAAGAAGTTTTTCTGATTCAGGTGTAGCTTATATTAATTTTGAAGCCAGGGTCTTTATCATGCATCAAATAATGTTTTCACAAAATAAATACTTCCAAAATCAGCGAACTAAAATTATTATGAGAATATATCAGGTAAATAATTCCATGCACGTGAGAATGATAAAACGATGTTTAACCTTTATGCACTCAGCCTCTCAAAAGCTAAACACATTAGTATCTTAGATTTATAAAATGTAATTGAAAAAATCCATTAATGCTCATGCCAAAAAAAAAAAAAAAACAATATATAAATCATCCTAATAAATAGATGGGCCAAGAGTCAAAGAGTGCATAAAATAAGTTGGGAAAGAACAAATAAAATAATATTTGTTGGGATTAAAAAGTGTTTGTATGCGTGAAATTGAAAGATGAATTCTGTTAAACTTGGCTTTTTGTCTGGGCGACACGTGGCCCTGTCAGCGATAATCTTTATTTTAATTGGCCTCGTGCGGTGAACCCTGACCTGACTGACTGGCTAACGTGATCTCGCCCTTCTTCACAAAGATTCAGTCAGCGTCGTCACTCATTGCGTAACCTTTAAATATTTCCTTTTTTTAAAAAATTTATTCTCAACATTCAAGTGAAAATGATTGTACAATAATATGTCACACTCAACAATTTCAGACTTTCAATTGGTTAAAATGGACTGTTCGCGTTGGAGTATGAATAAATTTGTGATTAACTATATTAGTTTTATTAAAATTAAATTCCCATTCATAAATTTGTTTAAGACGTACATTATTTTTCTGAGGAAAACAAGCCATATTCAGTAGAGGGATAAGTATTCACAATGTTTCGAGAAACTTAACAATTTATTCTTTATTGTGTTAGTAAAATAAATGAATTTGAAATTAGATGCTTGTAAGATGTATTTAAGTTTCAGTACATTTAGCATAATCTCATGTTCAGTAGAATAAAGTGTTAAGATTTATTCCACATTGTTTGGAAAATGAACTTGAGCTTCTGTTGATAAAAGAATTTCCCTCTCTCCCTCTAATAAGGCATTTTAGGGGGAAATATGAGGGGGTCCTGATATCTACATATAAAGTTGACTGATCAAAGCATCTTACATTGTATTTTTGAAAAACTATATCTTCCCGATATATACTAGTGTATCAGATATTTAGTCGCATAGGCCGATACGTGTCACCGTAGTCTGTTCGAACGTCAATCTCGGCCTGACAATATTGGATTCGGACATAGTCACTTAAGCACGACGGATCGTGGTGGTCGTGTTTATGTAATTCCTGCAGTGGGATTCTCTGTCGAGACCTAAATTCTGCAAGTGTATGTTTCCCGTGAGCGGGGTGTGTGAAGTGGTGTGGTGCTTGCTATTGCTTGTTTTTGCCTTAGCCTAAGTGTGTGTCGACCTTAGCCTTTTTTACTCCTTCTTTGGTCCTTATGGTCTTGCTCTGGTTTGTCCACGAAGTGAAGCTCACCCCTACTTATAGGGTGGTCCAAGGGTAAAAATGTCTTTACTCGCGAGCCTCGTGGCAGCTGCATGTAAGGCTGAGGCTTTCCTAGTATACTTGACTGTGTTTTAGAGTAGGCTATGTGGTATCTACATGCAGGGTCGGATTCACATAGTGTGTTGATCACACTTGAGTACCCTTGGTTCTTCGGTGTGATATTGGTTCAGAGGGGTGGTGACAAGGCTACTCGAGTGACAGATCACTAGTTTAGTGTATCATGACTCTTAGGTTCCAGCACTTAGGTGGAAGTAGATTGGCTCAAGGAGCGATGGCAATTCCTTAGCGAGTAAAGTTACTAATAAAGGTTGTTAACACGCGTGTTTGGATGTAGGTTGCTTCGTTAGCAGAGCGAATGTGCAATGTTAGCACCAGATTGGATAGTTCGTGGAGAGTTTGTGGGATCGTTGAAGAGTTAGGACTTGCAACCCTTATTGATACCCTCGTGAGAGATAGCGGATGCTAGTGAAGAAGGAGTATGGGTCATGTGGTCAGGCAACATGGACGCACATGCTTTGAAAAAATATACTTCTCAAAAGCATGAATTAAGGCTTTTAAAGTTTTCTTCAAAATGTGAAAATGTAATTTACAATATATTTAAAATGTACCATAAGATACTTTCTACATCCATCGTAAAAATTATTTTCATACAGTTTTAAAACATATTTATACATTGAGTAAATCCCCTAAACTCCCAACATATACTCTCTTTTACAAGTTTCCACTTAACATATTATTTTTTAGAACTAACCCCTAAACCTATTGAAAAATGTGCTAACTGTCCCTGAACCCAAATTCAACCGTTGGATTTGATCGTGTTTTACATTTTTGTCCGTTGGATTTGGCTTCACGGGGTAGTTCGCACATTTTTCAATAGGCTGGAAAGTTAATTAATAAAAAATAAAGGTTAGAGGTAACTTGTAAAAAGGAGTATAAGTTGGGGGGTTTGATGCATATTTCTCTTATGCATTTTATAAAGATAAAAAGAGAGACTATTATTAATCATGTGGTTGTGCTAACTGCCAAGCAGGGTGGACAAGTGGCGTCAGAAAACATCTAAATAAAATCTCATGTTATAAGCGATGTAACGTTAGATATATGTTACGTGTAATAATTATAAAATAAAAAATATGTGTTTATTTCTCCCACTCACACACTGCCATATGCATTAAGATCTATTTAGACTAGTCGCAAAACATGGACAAGCGAGTATGTGAGGTACCCTATTTGTGTTAGTCATTTTAAAATATAAACGTAACAATAGTCAATAGTTGTGGCGCAAAACTGTTTTTTTTTTTTTTTTTTTATAAAAAAAAATATTTCAATAGGCAAATATATTTCAAAATTTCAGGATCCTTAAGATAAGTTTGAAAGGGAAAGACAATTTAATACCCCAAATAAAATAGAGGATAAGCCAATATGCCAAGCTTCGCTTACAAATAACCTTAATCTTAAATTCTAACTACCTCGTAATGAAGAAAAGCTAAATCAACTTCAACTGAAGTACTATGAGCTTATACACTAATAAATTTGGAATGAAAATATGAAAATATGTTTTTATTAGTTAAAAGAACTCAGTGAGGATCACTGCGATATATTTTTATTAAATGCATGAAAATAATTTTCAGTAAGATGAATACTTTAGTAATATTTCATAAATACTTCCATAAGTTCTTTTATAAATACTTTCAAATAAAGAATTTTATGAATATTTCCAAAATAGTATATTTAAGAATATTTTGTAAATATTAGCATGTAGATCATAGCATGCATGAGATCAATCATGTCATAATACACTAGCCTAGCATATGGCTTCGATCTAATAATCCCCTTCAGGAGCGACCCGAAGAATAGGTGAAGGCATGCCTAGGTACACGTCTCAACTCTTATTTATCCTGCTGAAACTCTTTGTCTAGACTAGAATAGAGTTTGCTCAATAACACGGCAAAACTCAAACAATTCGGGAAAATCTTACATTTGTGCGGATTCTTATCCTCAGCCTATGCCCTATTTTAAAAACCAAACAAAAGATAAAATAAGATTCACAAACCAAACGACTTCTAATTAATTAAAAATTAAAGATAATAAAACAGTTCATGAACCGACTGCTAGCTTTTTTATTCATAGTCATGAGCAGGCTTGTTAATGCTGGGCTGACTACCAAATAATATCATATAATTATGTGTTAAAATAAATGTCACACTAATGCGACCAATTATTCCAAATTAATTAATAAGAAAAGGATAATCGTGATTCCAAATTACCTATCACTTCCACCAACAAACTACTAATTCCCAAGTTGTAATTTGTCATTAATATATATCCAAAATGATGTCGTCTTGTAGCACATATAGAATTCGAGATAATTAACTAAAAGTAATATGCATTGTAACGTACATGCTTAATGAGCGATCGAATATAATGTCCTTATAAGAATTCTTTCAATTTCTTTCAATCTCGCTGTAAACATATTTAAAGTGGTTTAATGTGTGTAGTTAACACACATCTCATCGTTATTTCATTGTGTAGTATACCCTACTTCACCCTACTTCACAAGAGATGAAATCCGTAAGATTGTAATACTATGAAATCTATATCTGATTTATCCTTAACAATATCTAATCGTATCGACTTATATAGACGTTAGTAATAGCTGTAAGTACTAGTTGTAACTTATAAATTTCAAACTTCTAACTCTTATCTAATATTTTTCAATATGGAAAGGGACGACCATTAAATAGGATATACAACATCTGTATAATTGAAAGTTAGGCTTGATGCTTAATTTTAGACGACACACCTCTTGGGAACTTTTGTAAATTTTTGAACTTCTGAAGATTTAATTTATTGTAAAGAAGCAAAGAACATAAAAGGTCAGCTACAAGGTTAATTAGCCGAATAAGGCGAATATCCATCCATTCGGGGCATTGTACATTTCTGCTTAGCATGATCGATCATGATTCAGATAAGACCTTAGACCGTTTATTCTTCTGTCCTTATGCTTTGTTTTAGATTAAATTACAAGATAATATTAGCTAGCTGTGTTTTACAAATGTTTCAAATTTTATATTATTTTGATTAAAGTGATTTTAAGGCTGTATCTTATCTGCAGCCATGCGCGGTGTCTTTTGTCCAAATACTGGCAGGACTTTTTGTTGGAATAGGAAAAGCCAGCTTGGAGGGTTGGTGTAGTATAGGAGTTAGAAAAGTCGAGGATAAACAAACATATTATTTTTCGTAAATTAATAGTTAGCAAGCTCTCGAGGGTTCTAGATTGTTCCCATTATGACTAAACAGCTCGATTTTTGTTTCTATATGTTGCAGGAGGGAAGGGATAGAATAATATAATGTTGTGATTTTTCCATTTAATTTAAATAATAATTCTTAAAAAATTTTGACACATTTATCTTTAATTTTAGTAGACTGAGTTTAAACTTTAAACTATGTCTGACTGATTTTTTTTTTTTTTAATAATCTCAGTAATATTTCTCAACAGAGGTTCCCCATTTTTTCCAGGATACCGTTTTATGATTGGTATTGTTAGTTGGTTAACTAAATTAATCTTTGAGTCCCAATAGCCAAAAGGTAGAGAAAAGTTGACATGCATAATTTAAATTTATAAAGCTTCAAAACCCTCTTATGGGGTCTTGATAAAATCTTACGGAACTATTTTCTTTTCTTTTTTTTTTCTTGGGTTAATTTATAGTAATTTTTGACTAAAATAGGAGATTGCTTAGAATTTCTTTTCTTCTCAAAAGCTATTCAAATCTTTAATTTGGTGTTTCCAATATTTTATGAATTTTTTTTTTTATTTTTAAAAACTTCTCAAATAACATATTTTGATAAGCATTTTGAGAAACACGCTAAACTGATCATGTTTTTAAAATTTTCATTTAAGACAAGCAGAAGCACAAATCAATAACACAAATACTTCGAGGCCTTTATGTGAATTAAGAAGTCACTAAACTATTTATATATATTTAGAAATACTACGTACCTTAATTCTTCCGATATTATTGACTACTGGATTTTAAATATTAGTCAGATTGGCTAACTAATAATATGAACAAAAGAATGGTATTGCGTAATGAGTCACAAAGCTCTTTTGAGAAATATTCCTGGAAGAATATACTAAAACAATATAGTTTAGAGGCTGGGTATTTTTTTGGTTCATATGTATGTATAATAATTATAACCAACATATTAAATAATAAAATCAAAAGCTTGAAGTATTTGATATTGAGAGAGATAACAAAATAATTTAGTCAAAAAGTTAATATTGTGATACTAGATCATAATAACCTCGATAGTTAATTCATAATAATAGACAACATAATTAGGGCCAATGTGCCTATTAATAGATTTGATACAGAATGTGGTGTTTGGAAAAGTTATAAATTTGTTCATGGATTAGAAAACTAATTGCTAGACAATTACCCCTTCAAAAATATTATTTTAAATTCTCTTCATACTTTTTCCTCTAATATTGTTGAATCCGTGCTGGTAAAACAAGAGCGTTGCCGTCCCATCCCCAAAACGTTGGCTGCACAACTTATCTGCAGCATTGGTTCTATTTATGCACTTTTATGACGCTAACTAGTAAAAAATTACATTATGTTGCTGTATGAAACTTTTTGACTACTCTTCCAAATTATAATGCGTAATGCATGAACTGGACCTCCCAGTTATAACTCTTTATCATATACTGTGTAAAGACCTTGTGTATTTTTGTAATTTTTTGAGAATGAAAATAGGAGCAGAATAATATGAGAGCGAAAGATAAAAGAGAGACTTGGAGAAGAAAAAGTTTGAGACAATTTTCTGATGATTTCATTCATACGTGCATGTGCAATATATATTACACTGTTCACTACAAGACAAATTAAGATAACAGAATTGTAAAAACATCATTAGCTAAAAAACGTAAAAGGCATCAAACTAAAACGCGCTCAGATAAATGCACTTAGGGAATCAAAAAGTGGTCTCCAGCGATTTAAGACACGTGTGCGACTCGGATCCATTTCCTCACTTAAACAGAGCGACGTCGTTTTGGTCTTCAATCGAACAATCGTAAAAATCCCCAATTTCCACAGAACCTAATTTCATTTCATCTTTGCGTAAAAGTGGAGTCTTTCTCCCCCTCTCTTCTTCATTCTCATTTCTCTCGTGTTCTCGCATCTGACTGTTGTTCTTCTTTTGCAGGGTCATAACATTACCCCCCGGATGAGATGATCCTTGTCCCCAAGGATCGAACGAAGGAAACTTGGCCGCGATGAAGCTGAAATCCTCCCACGTTGCTGCTTCAGGACCAGAGTTGTCCCACTCCACTAAAATCTGAGGTATCCCTACATTACCTCGCTTGATAAACCGTTTATCTAAAACCCTCAAAGGGAGCACCTTGATATTACCAGTAGGATCTGTAAATGGTAGATCTGGTGTGGATAGGGTGTTAGGGCTAAGTTTCTTCTTGAGAAGGGACACGTGGAACACAGGATGGATCTGTGACCCCTGCGGTAGATCCAATTTGTAGGCCACTGTTCCCACTCTCTCAAGAACAGTGTATGGGCCGTAGTATCTGCAGCTCAATTTCAAATTCCTTCTTAGACAGACCGAGTTCTGTCTAAAAGGTTGCAACTTTAAGTAAACCTGATCCCCTACTGCAAATTCCCTCTCAGTTCTATGTTGATTAGCATAGAAAGTCATCCTTTGTTGAGCTTTGTTGAGGTTATCTTTGAGCAGAGAATTAAGCCTTAACCTTTCATTAAGAATTTGTCTGACATCGGTCTGAGTAGGATCCAAATAAGAACTGATAGCAAATGGATCTGGTGAAAACCCATACAAAGCCTGAAAAGGAGTCATTTTCAGGCTAATATGAAAATTAGTGTTATACCAATACTCTGCTTGAGGCAGGAAATGATGCCACTTCTTTGGGTTATCATAAACTAACCCCCTGAGGTAATTCTCTAAACGCTGATTAAGCCTCTTAGTCTGACCATCAAACTGAGGGTGATAAGCAGAACTCATAGCCAAGTTAACCCCCATCATTCCAAAAAACTCCCTCCAAAAAAGGTTGGTGAACACCTTGTCCCTGTCACTGACTATACTTGTAGGCATCCCATGAAGCCTGTAGATGTAGTCCATAAAGATCCTAGCAATGTCCTTAGCTGTATAAGGATGACTGAGTGCTATGAAGTGCCCATATTTGGTAAATCTGTCTATTACCACCAATATGACAGATTTTCCTTCTGACTTTGGTAACCCCTCTACAAAGTCAAGTGCAATGTGTGTCCAAGCTTGCTCAGTGATGGGCAAGGGTTGGAGTAATCCTGTAATGCCCCTGAAATTTGGAAGAAAATAAAAGTAATTTCGATTTTTCACTTTAGTCCTTGAACTTTTTGAAAATATCATTTTGACCCCAAAAGATTTGAAAAGTTACAATTTAGTCCTTCCCCTTTTGAAAAATTTATGATTGACCGGAAATACTTTCTTTAAGACCAAATGAGTTATCAAAACTTTCAAAGTGGTCCCCTGTAGTTTCAAAATATCCAAGCATTCATTTACAATGGTAAATCTTCACATATTTACATTTACAATTGTGAAAAGGTAATTTTGTTTTGTCTTTTATGCTAGATATTTCTAATATTTTATTCTTATAAAATCCTATCAGATAAGGCCTGGAAACATCTTCATAATTAGGGTGGCCTAGCTTGGATTAAAATAAAAATGAGCAGGGTATGGTAATTAATCCTTGTCTCCCAATTTTCACCTATAAAAGGGAGGCTCTCTTCAACAATTTTCTCACACCTCTCTTCTCCGAATCTTCTCTTATTTTCTTCTGCAAAGTTCTTCCTCTTGATGTTTAGATTCTTAGAAAAATTGTTTCAGTCCTTTAAGCCTTCTTTATAGTCCTTGAAAATCCTCAAAACCGAGTTTGGTCAAAACTGCCAGTTTTGGTACAGATGCTTTAGAAGTCCGAAAAACATATCAAAACTTCGAGTCTTTCTCTGAAATTTTTACCACATACTGGTTATTGTGTAAGCTAACTTTTATGTTCAGAAACTTTCTTCAACCAAAGTCGTTTGAGGAGATCAATCTTCAACATCATGGAGAGTATGTAGTTTCAAAATCAGATCATTAGGACAAGGTTTGGTATTTTAAATAAATCATGAAATATGGGAGCTGTTTTCGGATTTTCGGAACAGTGGTACGTACTTCTAATTACTGTGAGGACCGCGCCCCACGAGTCACAATCCGATCCGAGTTGATCCGGTGTTGGCCACCTAACAAACTCAACTCATACCGAACTGTAGCTCATAGGAAGGGGTCTCACTGACCAGGATCAAAACCATAGCACTATAAAATATCTTTACTTTAAATACAGCGGAAGTCTTTGGAATACAAATACATTTTACAATTTTAAAATGATGTAAATACAAAATCAAACACTTAACAATTTTTGCAAAGTTTCCAAAAGCGGACTTGTCGATCATTCGTTCCATCCGTGCTGCTATACCAATCTTACTCTGAGAAAAGGGACATATAGAACAAAAGAGGAGTAAGTCTTTAATGACTCAGTGAGATTCTTAGAACATGACAATAATCAAACAGTAAATCAGAACAAAAGGAACAAGAATGACCAGAATAGTTACATCTGCATCACTAAACTGAAATTATCGGTTTTAACGATAATACTGGAGTATTCAGAAGAACGAGAAAATGAACTTGTGCAATTACATATAACAAATCCAACCTTAACTCCCATAATTCAACCGTAAACCTCCCTACGAGGAGCTACCTCGCAACAGAACAGAAGACATGCTCGAGTACATGTCAATCTAACACGCGGGTCACAACCAACTTCTGGCTGCAAGCGACGCTTAGACAGAATGGGTATTAAGCTGAAATACTTAAACTGACAGCCATTTGCTGCCCAGCAGTAAATCTTCTCAATCCTTGGGCCCAACTTCCCAAAGGCGTCCCAATGGGTGAAACAGAATTATCAGATGAGCTAGTAAGCCGGACAATATCCGTTGCTCGTTTTTGAGCTACATAGGCCGAACATAGTTCGTTGCTCGTTGCACGATTCAAGAATCGATAGGATGATCATGGTACCAGGATAATTATGATTATGAAGAAAATTTCCAATTATGAGTTGAATGAGATTTGATTTAACAATAGGCAAGAAACTAATTAGGTAAAGAATTAACGATTATCAATATAAAAGCATTAAAATGGTGATAGAATATTGCTCGTGATTCGAAACAAAGAATCACAATTGTTATGTCCAAGTTTCTCAGGGCTGGATGCCAAACAAAGAATCACATTGAACTGATATTATCGGTTTAATGATAATACTGGAATATTCAGAAACTTTGCAAAAATTGTTAAGTGTTTGATTTTGTATTTACATCATTTTAAAATTGTAAAATGTATTTGTATTCCAAAGACTTCCGTTGTATTTAAAGTGAAAATATTTTATAATGCTATGGTTTTGATCCTGGTCAGTGAGACTCCTTCCTATGAGCTACAGTTCGGTCTGAGTTGAGTTTGTTAGGTGACCAACACCGGACCAACTCAGATCGGATTGTGACTCGTGGTGCGCGGTCCTCACAGTATGGTATCAGAGCTTTGGGCTTAAAATTAAAATAATTCTTTACAAAAGAAAAGATTTTACTAAACCACTTTATTGATAAACAAGCAATTTATCACATAAAAGGATTTGGATTGACGATTTATTACTAAAATTAAAAGAACAACTTGAGTGTCGTATCAACTTCATCTTTTCCGCTGCTGCTAGCACCGCCTTCTTGCTTTGATGATGTCAGATCTGAAAAAGGTACACAATGTTCCATTTTGTTTATTAGCTCTTTAGCACTTTTATCTGCAACTATAATTGCATGAGCCATCGACTGGACAAACCCCTGATTATAACAATCTTGTAAGAACATATGTAGCTTATCATAAAAATTGTTTACGTTTAACAATCCGACGGGTTTCTGATGTATGTTTAACTGAGCCTATGAACTTACGGAAAATATTCCTTCAAGTGTTTTTAAACCTCCAGGTAGTGCTATGAAAGCATCGGCATTATAAACCATAGATGCCATTTGCTCATGCATGCTAGGTACCTTAATTTTATCACCTAAAGTTGGACCTCGGGGATTCACGTCGACTAAATTCTTTGGTATGATCCCTAAGACCTTACCTTGAGCCATAGGTGCAGTCCTCACCACACACTCCATTAACCCTGAAGTCTCCCCATACACCAACTTGATTTTCTTGGTAGCTAGCAATCTTCCAAGACTGCACGCTTCCCTTACAAACTCTGGATCTTTTCCAAAACTTGAGCCCCCAAAGACACAAATGGTCTGAAATTCTCGAGTTGGTGATTTCTCTATCTCGATTTCTTTTCTTCCTCCTAAATTGTATGTGTGTTTGTGCTTGTACTTTGATGTGATTTTGCTAGTATACAAATGCTATTTATAAGAAAATTTAAGTAAGCGTGTCGAGAAAGCTAGCGTACCGAGAAAGCTTTAGAAATATGATTTTCTTTTAAATTAATATTTTTTTAAAATGGCTTCTTGAGCAATCTATCTTTCGTGTTTCAATTCTATCTAGTGCAGATATTTTGTGTCTAGACCTTATTTCTTAACTAAGGGAAAACGATTCACATCATTTTTATGTGATCGCGTATTCACATCTTAAACTTTGATAAATAAATAAAAAAAAATTATGTCTACATTCATAAATTCCTTTTAAAATATTGTGCATAGTATTCCAAAATTATTTCATCAAGTTTAGAAATGAAAAGTGAAAATCTCCGCTTATATGATTATTCTTCGTATTTTATTCTCAAAAGGATCTTCACATGAAAATATATAATCTTAATCGCATCTCGGTTTATATTTTTGATTATTTATGTCATTGATTCAAATATTGAATTTAAAATCTTTGTAACCAATCAATGGTGCAAAGGCCTTAGTAGAAAGTTTTTACCGTCTCCCGATTATTTCAAAGTTTTGCATACAAATAGTTTTCTTTACCTATTTATGTCATATTATTATTTGAAACAAGAAATTGCATTTTTATAAGATAAATGCTTTCATACATGAATAAATAATTTTCTCATTAAAATTGCATTTTTTTCGGTTCACCATACCGTTCAAAAAAAAAAAAAATTCAAAAATTTAATTTTTTCCCCACTAGCAACGGCTATATTGGTCAAACACTCTTCTATAAATTGAAAGTTTTACCCCACAAAACTCACACTCATCTTTTCTTATCCCTCTCTTCCGAAAATAATGAGATCTTCTATTGTTTTCCTATTAATTGTTGTAATTTTAGTTATTTGTCATTTTATTTTTTTGGTAAATGATGAAGAAACACCAAACGAAGTTGCTTTTGTATTTACGGTATTAGTAACATCCATTCTAGTTTTCGCTCTGGTATTGAATTTGGCAATTCTTTAGATTAAGTTGTAATATTGCATTTTGAATAACAATGGTCTTAGTTTAAATTGCGTTTGTATTTTGTGTTATTTCCGTGTTTGAAAATTGAAATGTTCGACTCCAACAAGCTCAACATCTATTGAAATTTTATGTTTTGTACTCATGATGTCAATCACGTTTTGATTTGCATATATTTTCTTCAAACCGTTAAAAGAATTAATTTTCTTTTTCCAACGAAAGGGCTTTACGATCTTACTTAAGTATTGATCTTGACGGATGAAATTTAATTTGAGAAAATATTTGGAAGTATTTCTCTTATGGGTACGTTAGTTTTGTTTGGGCTTAAAAGATCGATTTTAGGTGGATTACAAAGAGATAGTCATATTGGGTCATTGATGGGCTATCCAATCTCATATAAAGGTTATTAGGTTTAAGAAGTTGATATTGGGCTTGAATTTGAGAAAAGGCATTTAAGATATATTTGGGTTTTAGAAACGAATATGAGGATTGGAATTTTGGGAAAAGAAATTTGATAAAAGACTTTGGGCTTCAGAATAATGCTTTGATATTTGGGTTAACCGATTCCTTAGCATGTTGATATATTTGGGATTTAGTATTTAAGCAAATTATGGATATTCATATTAGTGGAATGAATGAAAAAAAAAAGGATGATAACGATGATTGAAGAATATTTTACGAGTTTCGAGAAAATAGTTTTACGAAATTGCAGAAGAAATTGTGATTTACTTGGGGTTCTTAGATTTGAATCATTTGAAATGAAAATTGATTATTTTGGGATAAGATGAAAATTGATTATTTTGTGATCAAATTAGTAGTAAGTTTGAAAAGATGAAGGTGATATTTTTGGGTTTCATTAGATACTAAGATGTTATTGACCAATGGTTTGAGAGTTAAAAATCAAAAGGTTTCGATTATGAATATGCTTTTGGTGGATCACAAGTTTGAGGATATTACATTGGAGTCCGGATACGGAAGGTGGAAGCATTTCTTATTTTCCTTCGAAATAATTCAGGTATAAATCTGGGGACCAGATTCTTTTCAGGAGGGAGGATTGTAACGCCCCTGAAATTTGGAAGAAAATAAAAGTAATTTCGAATTTCCACTTTAGTCCTTGAACTTTTTGAAAATATGATTTTGACCCCAAAAGATTTGAAAAGTTACAATTTAGTCCTTCCCCTTTTGAAAAATTTATGATTGACCGCAAATACTTTCTTTAAGACCAATTGAGTTATCAAAACTTTCAAAGTGGTCCCTTGTAGTTTCAAAACATCCAAGCATTCATTTACAATGGTAAATCTTCACATATTTACATTTACAATTGTGAAAAAGGTAATTTTGCTTTGTCTTTTATGCTAGATATTTTTAATATTTTATTCTTATAAAATCCTATCATATAAGGCCTGGAAACATCTTCATAATTAGAGTGTCCTAGCTTGGATTAAAATAAAAATGAGTAGGGTATGGTAATTAATTCTTGTCTTCCAATTTTCACCTATAAAAGGGAGGCTCTCTTCAACAATTTTCTCACACCTCTCTTCTCCAAATCTTCTCTTATTTTCTTCAGCAAAGTTCTTCCTCTTGATGTTTAGATTCTTAAAAAAATTGTTTCAGTCCTTTAAGCCTTTTTTATAGTCCTTGAAAATCCTCAAAACCGAGTTTGGTCAAAACTGCCAGTTTTGGTACAGAAACTTTAGAAGTCCGAAAAACATATCAAAACTTCGAGTATTTCTCTGAAATTGTTATCACATACTGGTTATTGTGTAAGCTAACTTTTATATTCAGAAAATTTCTTCAACCAAAGTCGTTTGAGGGGTCTAAAAATTAGAAATACGTACCACTGTTTCGAAAATCCAAAAACAGCTCCCATATTTCATGATTTATTTAAAATACCAAACCTTGTCCTAATGATCTGATTTTGAAACTACATACTCTCCATGATGTTGAAGATTGAACCCCTTGACCAATTTCAGATTACCATGTCGTTTGAAAGTCCGATTAAAGGTGAATCCGAGACTGCTACAGTTTTAACCTCAGATTTGTACTAACCTTTTGTATAACTAAATTATGTTGCTAAAGCTATCTAAACCATGAAGTTGATCATTAATACGGACTCATTACACACTAATAATGATGTTGGATCCGTTGATCTTAATTTAGAATCGTGTTTAATATTTCTCATGGATTTTGCAACATTTAGAATGGCATGTAGTTTATTTTACGGTTGATCTTTCACTTTCTTTAACTTTAAGTGAAGTATTGTATTTATCTTATGATCTAACCATCTAATCTAGTTTATTAGAATAATAAGTATTCTGGAAATGTTAATTTTAATTAGATCTACATGTTTATAATTTATTTTAATTGTTATTAGTGATATATGTAATATTATGTAATTTTATACTAATAACTATAAGAAAATTAGTTTTTACCAAAGTTATATATATGATATGATTTTGTTCAAGGGCTTACTGAGATATTTGTTCAATGTTAAGATCATGGTAAAACTTTTGATTTGAGATCATTATGTAATAAGTAATTTACAAGAATTTTGTTAAGAATAATTGTTTTAAAAAGGTTTAAATATGCATTGAAAATATATATGTTTGTTAATATGAAATATGTTATTAATAAATTAGAAATGGAGACTTTAATAATAATTTTATAAATTGATTTAGTCTTCAACTTGTTACTTTGAAATGGTAAATCCCATTATTTATATTTTTACGTCATAGTTAATGTTAAAATAGGTAAATGTGGAATTTGTCCCAAATTAACAATAATTAAATATTTAACTAAACTTCTTTAAATATGATAAATATTGGAAATATATGTTTATTGTTGTAAACTTGTGAGCAAACAATTGATTATATCTTTTTGATTTATTTTAAGGTTCTGCAATTATCGACGTTAATCAAGAATTTCCCGTACGGTAAAAGGTGAGGTTTGATTTCTGATTTGTTCAAAACCCCGTTTGGCATCCGGCCCTGAGAAACTTGGACATAACAATTATGATTCTTTGTTTCGAATCACGAGCAACATTCTATCACCATTTTAATGCTTTTATTTAAAATTGTTAATTCTTTACATAATCAGTTTTCTTGCCTATTGTTAAATCAAATCTCATTTAAATCATAATCGGGAATTTTCTTTATAATCATAATTAACCTGATATCATGATCACCCAATCAATTCTTGAATTGTGCAACGAGCAACGAACTATGTTCGGCCTATGTAGCTCAAAAACGAGCAACGGATATTGTCCGGATTACTTGCTCATCTGATAATTCTGTTTCACCCACTGGGCAGCAAAGGGCTGTCGGTTTAAGTAATTCTGATTAATACCCATTCTGTCTAAGCGCTGCTTGCAGCCAGGAGTTGGTTGTGACCCGCGTGTTAGATTGACATGTACTCGAGCATGTCTTCTGTTCTGTTGCGAGGTAGCTCCTCGTAGGGAGGTATACGGTTGAATTTTGGGAGTTAAGGTTGGATCTGTTATATGTAATTGTACAAATTCATTTTCTCGTTATTCTGAATATTCCAGTATTATCATTAAACCGATAATATCAGTTCAATGATGCAGATGTAATTATTCTGGTCATTCTTGTTCGTTTTGTTCTGATTTACTGTTTGATTTTTGTCATGATCTAAGAATTTCACTAAGTCATTAAAGACTTACTCCTCTTTTGTTCTATATGTCCCTTTCTCAGAGTAAGATTGGTATAGCAGCACGGATGGAACGAATGATCAACAAGTCCGATTTTGGAAACTTTGCAAAAATTGTTAAGTGTTTGATTTTGTATTTACATCATTTTAAAATTGTAAAATGTATTTGTATTCCAAAGACTTCCGTTGTATTTAAAGTGAAAATATTTTATAATGCTATGGTTTTGATCCTGGTCAGTGAGACTCCTTCCTATGAGCTACAGTTCGGTCTGAGTTGAGTTTGTTAGGTGACCAACACCGGACCAACTCGGATCGGATTGTGACTCGTGGGGCGCGGTCCTCACAGTATGGTATCAGAGCCAGGTTTCGATCCTGGGACCTGTGGGTTTTGACCCCAAAAGATTTACCATTGTAAATGAATGCTTGGATATTTTGAAACTACAAGGGACCACTTTGAAAGTTTTGATAACTCATTTGGTCTTAAAGAAAGTATTTTCGGTCAATCATAAATTTTTCAAAAGGGGAAGGACTAAATTGTAACTTTTCAAATCTTTTGGGGTCAAAATCATATTTTCAAAAAGTTCAAGGACTAAAGTGAAAATTCGAAATTACTTTTATTTTCTTCCAAATTTCAGGGGCGTTACAAATGCTGGATAGGGATTAGTCTCTGACTTGATCATTCTACATATATCACACATTTGCACATACTTAGTCACATCTTCTCTTAAGTGAGGCCAGTAAAATAAAGATTTTACCCTCATATAAGTACCCTTTGTACCAGAGTGTCCCCCAATTGGAGAGTCATGAAGAGTAGATATAATTTGTTTCCTGAACTGTAAGACATCACCAATACAAATTCTTCCTTTAAACCTCAAGATTCCAGCTGTGACTGTAAAGTCAGTGAATGTGCTGGAATCTAGAGCCTTCACAGCTAAGATGTTGAGGAAAAAATCATCCTCATAGTAGCTTTCAATTACCTGTTGCATCCACACATGTTGAACTACTGAAATGGCTTGGCAAGTGCCAATGTCAGCAAACTTCCTTGACAAGGCATCAACAACCTTGTTCTCCACCCCTTTTTTATAAAGAATCTCATAGTCTAACCCCAGAAGTTTTGCTACCCACTTCTGCTGTAAGGTAGAAGTTATCTTCTGCTCAAGAAGATACTTCAAACTTTGCTGATCTCTCTTAATTATAAATTGAGAACCTTGGAGATAGTGTTTTCACTTCTCTACAGCTAATAGTACAGCTAGGAATTCCCTCTCATAAATAGAGAGAGCCTGATTCTTGGGACAAAGCACTCTACTCAAAAATGCAATGGGTCTGCCCTCCTGCATGAGGACAGCTCCAATTCCTTTCCCACTTGCATCTGTTTCAACCACAAAATCCTTTGAGAAATCAGGTAATGCCAACATTGGAGCAGTTGTCATTACCTCCTTAAGCTGTTTGAAAGCTGAAACAGCCTCTTCAGACCAAATAAAACCATATTTCCTTAACATTTGAGTCAAAGGTTTGCTGATTAGCCCATAGTTCTTAATGAACTTCCTATAATAGCCTGTCAAACCCAAGAAACCCCTGAGCCCCTTGACTGTGGTAGGTTGTGGCCATCTGACCATACCCTCAATTTTTTCTGGATCTGTAGAGACACCCTGCTGACTGATAATATGACCCAGGTATTCCACTTGAACCTTGCCAAAATCACACTTTGACCTTTTGGCAAATAGTTGATGCTCTCTTAATAACTGTAACACCAACCCTAGGTGTTGCAAGTGCTCTTCCCAACTCTTGCTGTAAACCAATATGTCATCAAAGAAGACAAGTACAAATTTCCTTAGAAATTCAGAAAAAACTTGATTCATTAGGGATTGAAAAGTGGCTGGAGCATTGCACAGCCCAAAAGGCATGACCAAGAATTCAAAATGCCCATGGTGTGTTTTGAAAGCTGTCAATGGTCTGTCCTCCTCCCTCATTCGAATCTGAAAATACCCTGATCTTAGGTCAATCTTAGAAAAGAACCTAAATCTATGTAACTCATCCAACAGTTCATCAATCACAGGTATAGGATAATCATGCTTAATTGTCAAAGAATTAAGGTACCTATAATCAACACATAATCTCCATGTGTTGTCCTTTTTCTTTACTAACAGCACATGTGAGGCAAATGGGCTTTTACTGTGCTGTACCACTCCCTCTTTAAGCATTGTTTTGACAATGTTTTCTATTTCCTCCTTGGCAGTATGTGAATACCTGTAAGGATATTGCAGCCTTGGGGTACTGCCTGACTTGAGAATAATCTGATGCTCAATATGCCTAATGGGTGGAAGACCATCAGGTTCAGCAAAAACATCCTTATATTCCTCCAGAATTGCTGTCAATTCAGGGTTCTCTGACCCTTCTTCTGTCACAGCTGAAATGGTATACAATGTTCCCTCCAATTCCTCCCCAACACTCAACGGTTTAGCCAAAGCAGGTCCTGATATCAGTTGACATTCTGACCGAGGTAACAATGTCTAAAACACCACCTCCTCATCACCAAGCATGAGGCTAAATGTCATATCCTTGTAGTTAAGCTTAATTGGACAATTAAGCTTTAACCAGTCACCACCTAAGATCATGTGTCCACCTCCCATGTTCAATTACCTGATAGGGAATTTAAATGCATGCCCTTGCATTGTCCAGTGAAAATCACTGACCCTCTGGTCACTCATCATCCTTTTGCTGTTTGCAATCTTAAACAGCATAGGTGGTGCCTTGTCAATCACACAACCCAACTTCTTGGCTAGCTCAATGTCTAAGAAGCTGTTTGTAGCACCACAGTCAATGAGTATAGGAATTTTCTGCATCCCATACTCCCCAAATAATCTGAAAGAATTTCCACTAGCCTTGCCCCCAGTGGAATCCAAAGACATGTGTACTGGTTCACCCTGACACCAGTCAGACATGTCAGGTATTGTTTCCTCAATTGTTTGCAAATAAGTGTCCTCCTCCTCTTGACTCAACATTAGAAAGAACTGCCTCACCTTACACTTATGGCCAAATACATATGGCTCATCACAATTGAAACATAACCCCTTCTCTCTCATTGCCTTCATCTCCATGGCTGTGAGGGGCTTTCTAACCAAAGTAGGTGGTTAAGGGTTTGGTGGTTTATATGGAGTGAAAGGAGGTTCAGGTCTCCTAGTGGTATTGGTAGGTAAATTGAAGCACCTCCCCTTGAATTTCCTAGAAGCTTCATTTGCCTTGTCTTGCTTTTTTGCTACTTCAATAGCTTGCTGTAGTGTAGAAGGATCAAACAGTGGGACTTGTGACTGTAGTTCTTCACTCAAGCCACTAACAAAGCAAGCTACATAATAACTCTCATCAAAATCCCTGTTAGACACAATCCCCATATACAACTTGAGCTCCTCAAACTTCTCAATGTATTCAACCAGGGAGTGAGTCTGCCTCAGTCTGTTGAAATCAGCAATGATGTTTGCTTCTTTCAACTCCTCAAACTTGCCAGAAACCTCTTCCAAAAAACTCTCCCAACTCAGCCCAAAGAGTTTGGTTCTGTAGTTTTGGTACCATAGGGCTGCCTTTCCTTCAAAATGTAATGTGGCAATGGTGACCTTCTGTATGTCAGAGGTGTTTGGCATCAGATCAAAGTACCCCATACACTTAACTACCCAATCCCTAGCATTTGAGCCATCAAACTTAGGGAAATCAATCCTAGGAGTAGGTAAGGTAGCCTGGAACATAGAGTTTATGGGTCTACTTGCATTTCTATCCACAGTAGTCAAATGTGTAGGGCCTTCTCCTCTCCGGACCGAAGGTGATTCCCCAAAAATAGACTGATCTCTAGTGGGTTCATTAAGTTTTTGCACAATGTGTGACATTTGCACTTGAATAGCATTGAGAGATGATGTAAAGTTATTATACCTATCATCAGCAGTAAGCATGTGTTCTTCAAATCTGACGTTGAAACTGGTTTGTTTGTCATCCAGGTGACGAATGTGGTCGTGTATTTGCGTGTTGTACAGGCCGATCTGCTCCTGAATCCCCTTTTCAACCTCATCGCGCCTGAGAGTTTCATTCTGAAGTGCTTGATCCAATCGTTTTTGTGTTTCCTGTAATTCCTTCATCCCGATGTCAACCATGATTTTACCCAGGGATTGAACCTCCTCAGGATACCAAATGTAAAGACCTTGTGTATTTTTGTAATTTTTTGAGAATGAAAATAGCAGCAGAATAATATGAGAGAGAAAGATAAAAGAGAGACTTGGAGAAGAAGAAGTTTGAGACAATTTTATGATGATTTCATTCATACGTGCATGTGCAATATATATTACACTGTTCACTACAAGACAAATTAAGATAACAGAATTGT
This sequence comes from Misopates orontium, assembly GCA_946800315.1. Classification (NCBI taxonomy): domain Eukaryota; kingdom Viridiplantae; phylum Streptophyta; class Magnoliopsida; order Lamiales; family Plantaginaceae; genus Misopates; species Misopates orontium. Next base: position 27,154,425 of record OX326947.1, read on the forward strand.
AAAAACATCATTAGCTAAAAAACGTAAAAAGCATCAAACTAAAACGCGCTCAGATAAATGCGCTTAGGGAATCAAAAAGTGGTCTCCAGCGATTTAAGACATGTGTGCGACTCGGATCCATTTCCTCACTTAAATAGAGCGACGTCGTTTTGGTCTTCAATCGAACAATTGTAAAAATCCCCAATTTCCACAGAACCTAATTTCATTTCATCTCTGCGTAAAAATGGAGTCTTTCTCCCCCTCTCTTCTTCATTTTCATTTCTCTCGTGTTCTCGCATCTGACTGTTTTGCAGGGTCATAACATACTGACTAGTGAGTACTATAGATTTTAAAACTATTAAATAATTTGTGACTACAAGATTGGTCTTATTTCGATAATAACGACCCAATGACTTTGTGCTTCTTTCAGTCAGAAACAAGCTAAGGTTTAGACACATGATTCTCTTTGGGCTTTGGACATGTAATACGCGCAGGTGTATGATCCACTTTATTTCCTAATGATCTGTAAATTCATCAAACTAAAATGTTTTTGGCCCAATGGGCAATGACTAAGTCATTATATAGTAAAGCCCATAGCTTATAAAACAAAACTCAATATATCTAAAAAGAAAAAGTTTGAGATCGAAAGTGTAATCACAAGTTCACAAATATATACTAAAGCATGTGTTTTATAAAATGGAAATTCAGATAAGGTACACACTTAAAGAGAAAATACTTAGACTAAATATGAAGCACATAAGTTTATTAGATTTGGTTGTGTAAATCATGTTGGATAACTGTAAGTTGCTTTCAAATAGAGCAATTCAAAGTAATCCCATAAAGATCTCGATTTTTTGAATATTTAGTAGGTCAAAAACATATCAGAGTTTACAAGATGCTTATCTGTAATCGAGAGATTAGGCTTCGGGTTGCCCGAGTGACGAACAAATAAAGGTATTGGGCTCACCCGGCTGCACAACCCAGCCCATTCAGCCCTGTGGTGCTGCAATTAAGAAAATCTAATTATCGCTATAAACGTTTTACCGTATTTATTTTATTCTAGTTGTGATATATTATCAAAATAGTCTAACAGTACGCATTATATCACCATTATTCTATTTTAGAGTTTATATGCTTAATCATGATGTGCCCGCATTTAAGTCCCACGAGTTCTTACCTCTGCAAATAAATTCAAAGATCATTAAATCAGTCTAAGAAATTACGTGATAACTTTGAAATTGAAAAATAATGACTAAATGCGAAACAATAAGATAAGAAATTCCATGAACCATCTCATACTTGAAATAAATTTGGCAATAAATAGTGTTACCCTGTAGATTGAAGTAAAGTTTTATGGATTGAAGTAAAGTTTTATTCAGTAACTTTTAAATTAGGGAGAATTACACAAAGTACCCCTGAACTATGCGTAAATTGCACAAATTACCCTTCATATTTGAAAAATTACTCAAAGTATCCCTGAAGTTAGTTTTGTAAAAAAAAAAAAAACCCTAACAGAATTAGTACAGATTGCGATGTCGCGTCGCCGCTGTGCGACTAGACTTGCACCACGACATAAATCGTCGCGGTGCTGGCAAAATTGAAACTGGTGGGCTGCTGCCAGCGACCCTCCAGCTTTGCCTGCTCGCGCCGGCGAGTCGTGAATCGGGGAAGATGACTTCACTGATTTGTTTGTTTTCTTTTTTTCATTTTTATGATAATATTTTTTTCAAAAAAAAGAGCTTTTAAAAATAATTTAATAAAAATAATCTGAAGTGATAAATAACAAAATAATAATATGTGAAATATTATAAAAAAATGTTGCTGTTGTTTTCTTTTTATACAAATAAATTGTGAATTGGATGTTATATTTTCTGAATTAAAGAATAAATTATTCAAGGGTAAATTTAGAATTTGCGGTAAATTTATTGATGACTTCATATTTTTTTCGTTAGTTTAACAACCATGAACAGTTTACTGTAACGTCAACCATAGAATTTTCATCAAAAAAAAAAAAAAACGTCAGCCATAGCATGAAGAGTACTTTGTATAATTTCTCAAAGTAATAATTGCAAAATTAGTCTTTTAAAGTGGCCTACTTGCAAAACTGGTCCTCTAAAGTGACAGTGTCCAATTTAAGTCCTACAAAGTGGATTATGGTGCGATTTTAGTCCTAAGACGCAAGAGTCAACAATTTTGACTAAAAAATTGTACGAATTCTTCGCTTTTGACCCTTCATTTTGGGTTTTTCCTCATTTGTGCCAAATCTTTTCAAAAAATCACATTTACATCCTAAAACATTTCAAAATATTTATCATGTAAAATATTTAATTTAAACATATTTTAAAACATTTTTTTTTATGTTTTAAATAATTTTATCGTAATTTTCTTCAAGTAACACTTAGAAAAAAAATTAAGGATTTTGTTTTTTAAATATCAATCATCTTCAACCTCTCCTTCTTCCCACCCCGTCTTCTTTTCCTCCCCAAACCCACACACACATTCTTTCAAGACCATAGTCCTCATTCCTCGGTGGACAATGGTTTTGTTTGAATATATCATATTTTCTTGCGTCCGGTGGATTTTCTGATTTTTAGATAGACATGTAGTATGTGTAGAATTCTCATTTGAGATATAGTCAATATTTAGACTTTTGATTCATCTTGTAAGTGTGGTTGTGTATAAGCAGCGTTTGTAAATATACAGCGAAATCTGAGTTGGAATTCAGAGTTTCATGTACTGCCATTTGCAAAAATCTTTACATGATGGCATTTTGTGGTTGTTTTGAGTGCAAGTTAATGGTGTAAGATTTCCTAAATCCATGGTCAAATTCAAGGATTGTATAGATTGAAGCCTAAATACTGAACCTATCCAATGAAGGGCAAAAAATAGCAATAAAACTCAAGAATTGTCTTCGTTATTGCCTAAGCTATCAAGTACAAGGCCAAATTAGTAGAACAATATGTAGCACTTTACCTGAATAATCTATAAAGGTTCATGTCGATGCAGAAACTTTTTCCCTAAACACTGTTTCGTAAATCGGTAGATGAAATTTAAATTATTCCTTCTGATATCAGTGAAGTAAAGTTTAATGGATTACCAATAATTAGTTCCAAGACGAGTTTCAAATGTATTGCTCGGGACTAATAGTTAGTGAACAAGGTATGTAATAGTTAGTGATGGGTGTCCAAGAAGAAGGAGGGTTAGGGGGAGGAGAAAAAGACGGTGGGAAGGATGAGAGGTTGAAGATGATTGATTTTTTTTTTTTTAAGACAATTATTATAAAATTATTTAAAACATAAAAAATAAATATTTTAAAATATGTTTAACTTAAATATTTTACATGATACATTTTTTGAAATGTTTTAGGATGTAAATGTGATTTTTCGAAAAGATTTGAGATACAAATGAGAAAAAACACAAAATAAAGGGTCAAAATTGAAGAATTCGTACAATTTTTGAGTTGATTTTGGCGTCTGAGGACTAAAATCGTACGAGAATTCACTTTAGAGGGCTTAAATTGGACAGTGCCGTTTTAGATAATCAATTTTACAAGTAGGCCAGTTTAAAGGACCATTTCGTAATTTTTCCATTTCTCAAAACATAAGAGGTACTTTATGTAATTTGGCTAAACTGTTTGTATTATTCTCCCTTTAAATTAATATTTTATCTTGTTTGAACTTATCCAATCCAAACACCCCCTCCCTCACTCACTCACAATACATTATCACAATTCGTGAATTAGGCACCACAAAATCGGAAGCAAAATGGCGTCGGTATCGGCAATTTTCGGTTTAAGCTTAACCGCCCGAGTTCCGTTGGCAGCTCCGGCGGCGCAGAGAGTGAGTTTGGGCGTGGGGATGATGATAGAGTGTTCGTCTCGGCCGCAGAAGAAGGCTACCAAACATCACATGAAGACTCGTCCTCGTAAGACAAACCCTTCCGACAGGCGCCACGGTCCAGCCGTTTACCCACCCCTCCCAACTCTCCCTTCGGAATGGACCCTCATCCCATCCACCTCCGACGACACTTCCTCCTCCGTTGCCGCTTCTGCGCCGCAGTCTGAGTAATAATTTCTTATTTGTTATTTGACCTAATGTTGTTGTTTTCAGACTTTCTTGCAATGTTGTTTATCTTTTATTCTTGTCTCATTACAATTCCAACTCCACTGTGTTATTTAATTTTGAAAACTTTTATATTCTATTACCAAGTAAGTACATTAGAAATTTAGTATTGTTTTTTGTTGTTACAGCATATCCCTTTACTCGACTACTGTTTATTAAATTCAGCCTCCTCTTGGGCTGGATGATATAGATAGATATACCTTCTTTGGCTGCCTAATTCCTCTTCCTCAACATCACCATTCCTGGATCGAGTTTTGCAGACAACAACTAAAATAAATAGACTTGTGACTACTCTTTAAGTGCTTCGTAGACCATTTGGCGAAATATACTTACTACCCCAGTTACACATGTACTAAAACTTGCCACTATTATTACGTCGTGTCGTTGATTCAAAAGTATCATTGTTCTTTTATATTATGTAGAGAAATCGTAACCACCAGTAAGCGTAGTCTAGATAAGTATTTTTCACATTGCGCTTATTCACGAGATTGCTCTGGGAGGATTGGAAGCAAATTACAAGTTGTGCTACCTGGTCCGAAAGCCCACATCAGTTTATACATTTCGATTTACCGTTTAGAGGGCAGCCTTAGGAACCATTCTGCACAGCTGCCACGTTATGAGGCCGAAGATCCCTTTCAAATCAAGGCTAAGATCATTAGGCGGATGACACCCCTTGATCTAGAAGGAGACTGGAAAGACGAGGGGCTCGGACCTTGGACAATTCTTGCACCGCTACGGGGGAAGAGTCTTTAGAAAGACTGTATTGCATATGTGATATGCTAAATGGGAACGAAATTGAATCCTAAGAAGCCTTTTCTCAACTCAAAAGGCAAGTTTTGCGAAAATCAAACTACAACGACGCCAATAGTGCAGGGCCGTGCAAGAACAGGAACCGGGTTCACGTGCAGTAAAAGGAAGGCCTTGGTGAACAATCTTTTCTTTCTTTGCTTTGGGGGAGGGACGCCTCAGCCCTTACAACCGAATTGTAAACCGGCGTGGCACTGCTGGATGCTTCTTTTGTTCACCTAATTTAAGAGTACTTGCTACAAAAGATAATGTTATGGGAATGTCGTAAATCGCTTGGGAAAGAATCTAGGGTATTGGTTGCAAAGAGAAGTTACCCTCCATTTCATTAGGTCTTTTGAGGGAGGAGTAAAGAATTGCCCTAGTACGATGAGCAGAGAAATGGTTGCAAAAATTCTAACAGTTTTAAGTTGTGGAAGTTTCCTAGATTTTCTTGTGCTGCAAGACTGCTTGAAAGAACTTCAAAATAAATGACGGAAAGATAAGAAAGAATCTGTGGACTAACATGCTTCCTATGAATAAAAAGCTTGCACCTGGTCAACATATTTTAACAAAAGGTTAGAAGAAATATTGGAGACTATTCAACCTTTGTGGCAAGCCTTGTCAAAGTCCATTTTTAAGCAAGTAAATTTGATAGCCTTTTGGTGGCGACTTGTGAAGAAACATTGAACTTTCCCGAGAGACAATCAGATACTCCGCCCCTCAATGAAAACCAAATTGAACTAGAGGAATAATTTCATGAAGAACAACAATCTAAATATATTCACTACAAATTCGTCAACGTAAATAACAAACCCAAGTCAATATATCTAAATTGTTCCGCATTCATTGGCACTATGGTATTGCAGGGATTAATGCAACGAGAAGTGGGATCAATAGTTTTAAACCCGCAGCCATCACACGAGAAGGGGTTGGGGAACACATTCGTAGCCACGGGGAGTCCCATGAATTCTTAGAGGAAAGAAAAAGTTAAACTATTAACGCAGGATTTTAGTTCCTACACATTATAGAAAGGGTTAGTATGGAATAACTGCATTGCGTACTTCTAAAAACTTCCTCTGAAATTTGTAAATTACGTAATCAATTTTGACTACCAAGTCACTTTATGAAATCAAAAGACGAGAGTTTGAAAATCTACTCGTGACCTCACTTGTTTTGTTTTTCCAAATTGCTAGTGTTATAATCATTAGTAAAACGTTTTTGTAATTAGACAAAATTTGAGGACAGTTCAGTCTCTTGTTCACCATATCCAAACAAAGAAGAATGAATGTGCAGTGCAAACTTTGAGTTCACGTCCCCATCCATTATCCATAGATTTCCTTGAGTTAAGTACCTTTTCTTTTTTAGAGTCCAAAGATGCCTTCAACCATATTTTTTTTGTTTTTTTTTTGGTAAGCAAAAGTTCAATTAAATTTCAAAAACTGAGTACAAGGAATACTCAAAAGAGTGTACAACAACTATTAAGGACTACTAATACAGTACATTGGCTGTTGATACCATTCAACAAATGAATAAGCAAAGTCTTTCCGTCGAGCCTTAATCCACCACCAAGTCCTAGCTTTAATTCCATCCATTAACCTTTCAAAATCAACAGCCTCCTCACCAAAAATGATTTTATTGCGCATGTTCCATAAAGACCAGATAGTAGCAAACCAAATACTCCCCCATTCCATTTTTCCTTGATTCTTAGGATAAAGCTCAAAATTCTGCCAAAAGTGATTTTTGATACCTTTGTTTATGGCTGTTTGTAATCCAAACCACTGAAATTCTCATCCAAACTTTATAAGAGACAATGCAATTGAAAAAAAGATGGTCAGAATCCTCAGGTTCAAGCCCACAAAGAACGCATTCTATGTTTGTTTCCACCACGCTTATTCCCCTTCGCAATAAGTTCAATTTGGACGGAAATTTATTAAGAACCACCTTCCATAAGAAGGCCTTCATCTTCAACGGAACCTGCATTTTCCAGAAAGTGCTGAAGAAAAGAGAGTCTTCGGCATTACATTCCTCGTTTCTAAGTGAGTTATATGCTGATTTAACTGAATATAACTCCGAGTTATCAAATCTCCAAAACCATCTATCATCTCTTCCCTCTTGTAATCTAACCTGTTGTAACTGATTTTCCAAACAGAGCAACTGATCTTGTTCCCATTGAAACAAGCTTCTCCTCCAATCCCATCTCCATGTCCATTCTCCATTCGTGTATTCACCTTGCTCTGCAACAGTTAATTTTTTGGATCGAGTAATTGTAAAAAGCCTGTTAAAGCGAACACATAATGGTTCATCTCCCAACCAAGTGTCGTACCAGAAAAGCGTCTTCTTTCCATCCCCAATTTTCCTTCCCACGCCTTTGTAAAACCAGTCCTCGTTTGTCGAATTAGAATTCAACATTTTCAAGTCCCTCCACCAAATGGATTCCATATTATTATTATTTCTTGAAGGACCATCTCCATGTCCGCCTCTCAAATCCCCATACTTAGATTTAATTAGCTTTCTCCACAACGCATTTTCTTCGACCAAAAATCTCCACTTCCATTTTCCTAGCAATGCCAGATTAAATAATTCTAAGTTTCTAATATTCAGACCTCCATTTTCCTTCTTTTTGCATAAAGTTTCCCAGCTCACCCATGCTATTTTCCTTTCCTCCTCGCTCCCACCCCACAAAAATCTTCTTTGAATTTTGGTTAACTCCTGCAGTACAGCCTTCGGAGCTTTGAAGAAAGCAAAAAGATAAACAGGAATACCAGATAAGACTGCGTTCAACAGAATAATTCTACCGCCAAAAGAGATGTCCCCTGGTTTCCAGACTTGAAGTTTTTTTTTTGTCGCATTCACCAACGGATCCCATGTTCCAATTCTTCTTGGATTTGCTCCAAGCGGGACACCCAAGTAAACAAACGGAAGAGTCCCAATCCGACAGTTTAAAGTTTCAGCATAATCTCTAATGATATGCTCCTGCACATTAAAGCCAATAATATTACTCTTAGTAAAATTCACTTTCAAGCCTGAAGTAATCTCAAACAATCTCAGGATACATTTTAACGCCCACACGTTTTGTTCGCTACTTTCAACAAAAAATATGGTGTCATCCGCAAATTGATTATGAGTGATCTCTACTCTCTCGCGTCCCACTTTAATCCCCGATAACAATCCTTCCATTCTTGCTTTTCTGATCAAACCGTTAAGTCCCTCAGCAACAAAAAGAAAAAGAAATGGTGACAGAGGATCCCCTTGTCGTAAGCCTCGTTGCGGTTGAAATTCTTTCGTTGGGCTGCCATTAACTAAAACTGACGAGGTGGTTGTACGAAGACACTCTCTAATCCAAAATCTCCATTTCTCGCAAAACCCCAGTAACACCATCATCCTATCAAGAAATTTCCAATTAACACAATCGTAGGCTTTTTCAAAGTCTACTTTAAAAGCCGCGCATGGGATTTTCTTTCTTTTAACCTCGTCAATCACCTCGTTGGCGATAAGGACACTATCTAAAATTTGTCTTCCACCCACAAAAGCTGACTGTTCTTGTGAAATTATTTGATCCATCACCTTTCTCAATCTTTCTGCTAAGATTTTTGCCAAGATTTTGTAAATACTCCCAATCAAAAGAAATGATTCTCAACTAATTATCAAGGATAGTTAAACTTTTTTCTTGATCAGATTTATGCATCGTACTTAGATTAATTAATTCAAGTTCAAACAATAACGTGGTTAGCTGAGGATGGAGAGGAGAGGGAAACTTTCAACGTTCTATTTCACCAATTTCCCTGAAACATGGAAAGCTTCGGATCTTTGGTCATTGTTTCAAAAATACGGCAATGTGGGGGAGGTAGTAATACCTGAAAAAAGGGACAAGTATGGCTGTAAATTTGGGTTTGTCAGATTTAGAGACGTTTCGGAGGTAAAAAGGATGGAACAGAGACTTGATTCTATTTGGATAGGCAACTATAAACTTAAGGTGAATGTTTCAAGGTTCGAAAAGATCGAAAGAAAAGTTCAAGGCAAGACAAATGAGTGGACTCTACCTCACAGCCATAGTCCAAAAATTGGGCACACAAATTATGCAAAGGTAACAGAGATGAAGAACCTCAATCATCAGAGAAGTCAGAGGGAAGGGAATACTACGGGAGCTGCAAACGTCTCGAAGTGCACTGGTATGGAGTATAGATCGGAGAAGGAGGATTACGATTGGTTAGAAGGAGCGTTTATTGGTCAGGTTAGGAAGTTTGAAGATGTTTCTGAATTGATGAAGAGAATTCAAGAATTTGGCTGGCCATCAGGGATTTGTTTGTCTCTTGGAGGCAAATTGGTCCTGATAAATAAGGGTGAATTAAGAGACAATATTCTAAATAATAAACATATGTGGGAGGACCTTCTGGAATCGGTGAGACCATGGACCACTATTGAAGTGGTGAGGGAACGGTGTGCCTGGATGAAATGTTATGGAGTCCCCTTACATGCATGGACTGAAAAATTCTTTAAAAAATTAGTTTGCAATTTTGGAACTTTTGTTAAGATGGATGAGCAAACAAAACTCAAAAAGAATCTGAAGTTTGCGAAGATTCAAGTTTCCATGCATTGTCCAGTGTGGATTAACAAATTGTGCACGATTAAAATTGATGATCAAGAATTTGATATTCGCATCATGGAAGAAACTGAAGATGAGAGCGCTGATAAGCATGGTTTTTACAAACATCAGATCTGTTGTTTCTGTGGTAGAAGGGATGATTTTTTGGAATCTAACGCGCCGGATTCTGAGTTTCCCGACAACGCATTCGCCGGAGAAGACGACTTTGGTTCGCCGGAGACAGCCTTTGTTGATTTCGAGGTGAACACGGAAAAAGAGGAGGCTGTAATTGAATCATTAATGGAAGAAGCAAAGGCATCTCGGGAAGGAGCCAAGGCTGGCAGAAATGTTAATGAAGGAGAAGATCGAGAAAAACAGGAAGGTAATAATGAAGCTGAAATTTATTTCAAATCCAATGGAGAGAGCCACACAGAATCTAAAAAGGTGGACGTGAGCCCAAACAATGAGTTCAAATATGATGGACTTGAAATGAATGATGAGTCTAAAGGTGAAGGCCCAAGTTTGAGCCCATCAGATTGTCAAAATAACATTGGGCTTCTGATTAGTGATATGATATCAAATAAAGATGGTGGGCTTATGAATAGCCCAAAGAAACATCATGCAAATGATGGAACACCGGACTTGGAGGTTGAAAAAGCCCAGCCCGACTTGAGGGGTCTGGAGATGAACCATGTTGGTTTTCAAGAATCCCAACAACAAATGTCAAAGAATTTAGATTCTAATTTGCGTGAAAAAGAAGATCACTCAGCCAAACAACATGAAGAAAATAACAAAAATAAAGTTATGGTTAGCAAAAGAGCAATAGCAAATCAGAGGAAACAAGAGTTTAGAGTTTTTGTTGCCGGTATGGAAACTGATCCGGAATCAGAGAAGCGAGGCAGAGAAGTTTCGATGAAGATTTTAGACAAAAGGACGTTTGATTCGAAGAAGGAAGGCAAAGGAGGTAAGATATCGGAGCCGTCGAAAAGAAAGGAAAAAGGTGCAAAACATGAGGAGAGAGGTATGGATCATCAGAGTAACCTTTTATGTGATAGCAACATCTTGAGCTGTAATAAAGCAACTTTAGATAAAAAATTTGTCTGGGAGGCTGAAGAGATGTGGAATTTCGGGAGAAGGATTGGGATTATAGGAAATGGGAATGATTCAGAGATTATTAAGGTGTTAGTGGAAATGGAGAAAAAAGAAAAAGAAAATAAGCAAATAATAACAAATGAAATTAGAAGGGAAGAGAACAATGTAGATTTATTATGAAGATGATGTCACTAAATGTACGAGGGTTGGGCAAGAAATCTAAAAGAAAGGAAATCAGGGATCTTGTGAGAAATTTAAAATTAGACATGGTGTTCATTCAAGAATCAAAGTTGGAGGTAGTGGATAAAAGAGTATGTTACAGTGTTTGGGGAGGAGTTGATTGTGAGTGGGCAGTCAAAAGAGCTACTGGGAGAGCAGGAGGGATTATTACAATATGGAGAAAGGGGATATTCAGAATGGAACAAACTCTTGTTGGTGAAGGTTTCACGTTGGTTACGGGTCAATGGGGAAATAATGGTGTTGTAGTCAGTATTGTTAATGTCTACTCATCATGCGTGTTACGCGAAAAAATGATTTTGTGGCAGACTCTAATTGGGATTAAAAACCAATTGGGTGGAGATAAATGGTGCATCGTGGGGGACTTCAATGCAGTGTTAGCAAGTTGCGAAAGAAAAGGAAGAGCGGGTTTCAGTAGTTCAAAGGAAATTGAGGAATTTGAGAACTTTGTTGAGAGAATGGATCTCATAGATCTACCAATGGTTGGACGTAAATACACTTGGCACAGTCAAGACGGGGCGTCAATGAGCCGTTTAGATAGATTTCTTCTCTCTCAAGGGTGGCTTAATCATTGGAATGATCTTGCTCAGTGGGGATTAAATAGATCAATATCGGATCATTCTCCTATCCTACTGAAAAATAAAGTTCTCAATTGGGGTCCGAAACCGTTTAGGGTTTTGGATTGCTGGAATGATCACAAGGATTTCCATTCGTTTGTCGAGGAGCAATGGACTACTATAAGGATTGATGGATGGGCATCATATGTTTGTAAAGAAAAATTGAAGGTTTTAAAAAACAAGCTGAAGGGGTGGAATTCTAAAGTGTTTGGAAATATTGATCAAAAAATGGAGGACTTGAAGAAAAGAATTGCAGCCTTAGACAAAAAAGGAGAGGAAGCAAGTCTTTCGCTTGAAGAGTCGATGGAACGTAAAGAATTATTTGGCTCTCTATGGCAGACGGCAAATTCAAAAGAGAGTTTGATAAGCCAAAAGGCAAGGTTTAAGTGGTTGAAGGAAGGGGATGCAAACTCAAGTTTCTTTCATCGATGTGTGAATGGTAGACGAAGAAGTAACGAAATTGTGGGATTAAATGTCCGAGGCAGATGGATTGAGGATCCCGTTGAAGTCAAAGAAGAAGTTAAAGGCTTTTTTGAAGAGAGATTCAAGGAGCACAACTGGGAAAGGCCAACTATAGGAAATCTGAATTTCAGCCACATCAAGGAAGAGGTTAATAGGATGCTTACAGCGGATTTCACGGAAGAAGAAATTAAAAGAGCTATATGGAATTGTAAAGGAGACAAAAGCCCCGGCCCCGACGGTTTTAATCTAAATTTCTTTAAGAAATTTTGGGAATTAATTAAAGTGGAGCTGAGAGATCTCATGAATGAGTTTCATCGTCATGGAAGAATAGTCAAAGGGGCGAACACTTCGTTCATTGTTCATATTTTTTTTGTTAAACATCCCTTCAACCATATTTAATCTAGGCAAACTGTTTAGCGTAATGCAAAAAGTGTCAATATTTCCTTTGATAGCATTCACTTGAAAATGTCAGACCTCCCACAGTTTTTTTTTTTTTTTTTTTTTTTTTTGTGGTGTTGTGGGGGGTGGAGCTACGAAAGGCAGAAAGTCGGGCTTCACGAACCCCAACGTCAAAACACAATTATCATCAAGAAGTAGTCACGTCTGTTCAGCCCTAAAAGATTCAGAGATCACTTCGAAGAACTCACTACCCTTGTCATATTCCATGATTTCCATGGCAGCAGACTACAAGCATGTCAATTTAATCTTATCTGAATCCAGGCTAGCAGAATGCTTAACATTGGAACCAACTAATCGTCACAATTTATCAACAATGATGCAAAAGAAATAAATAATTTATTCATAAATTATAATCTTCTCAAACACGAGACCGATCATTCATGCATAAAAAATTATTTTCTTGTTTCGAGTGCCAAAACATTAGGCCGGGAGAACAAGAGAGAGAACAACCACCACTTCCAACAATAATCAGTTCTAAACCACTATAAACATGAAATAGCATCAAAACAATATCAACAAAGAGAAGACCTGAGACGATATTATAATACAAACTGGGCAGAGAAGAACAAAGTCACAATAACAGTAAATTGCTAAGGGTTCAGGATCAGATCCTGAACTTACACATTCGTTCTTGAACTGAACCGTGCTTTCTGGACCGAACGATTCAGGAGAACTGAAAGTTCAACCAAATCAGACAAAAATGAGTAAACGCTGGTAATCTACGAGAGTTAACTTCCCAAGGAATTCGACACACTTCAGCGGATATCATAAGGAAAATAAGTGAGACTTATTTGGAAAACGTTGATCGTTAGTGAAAATCCGACAAATCAACTAATCAGTAAAGCCTCAATGTATGTTATTCCTATATTGCCCATCGTACTAAAATTGGATTTAGTAAACTAAAAAGATGTTGCCTAGATTAACTAGAGGTATCATGAGCAGTGGAAATTCACTGAATAACTACAGCTCCATACTTAGTTTTGGAGTAAGTAACACAGAGAACACAGATAAACCTAAAGCCCTAAGACATAAATATCAACCACATGAAGATGAGAAATTTAACAACACCCAGAAGTCCCAGTAGCTTTATCTTATCATCAGAACTTTAATCCAACAAACTTGTAACTCCAAGTAACATCATCTTTTTAAGCTTAGATGCATAACGAATTGAGTTTTTACTTCAAAAAGGGTCATTGATATGGAACAGAGGTTTTGGCCCAAACTATGATATATACCTAAAACTTATTATGCACAGGCTAGGGGTCATCAACTTTAGTCAACAACAACCACTGTTTGTAAGTAGCAATCGGCAAAGACCCATTTTCTAGTTGTATTTGTCGAGATCCAGCCTGCTAAATTGCCTACCAAATTAAAATCATAAATAAGCTACTTTTATCTAACTTGAGTACAAAATGTTGAACTTTGCAGAAAATCTACACGTTTTTCTTATCAAAGCGCGTCCAAATCTCATCAACCTCGCCAGATAATCTTTCTAACAGAAAGATACAAAGTATAAAAACTAGATTAAGTCATACAATGCATAATTCCAGTAGAGGTGAGAATTTTCCGTCAAAACAGAAGGATGCAAACGACATCTGAGTTGCTAAAGTTTATATCAGCCTTTGTCATTCTCAATTCCAGTAAAATTCTTTTAAGTACATACTTTCATGAACTAAGCTTATGACCAGTTTAACAACAAAAGAACTACTGCCACCTGGATATGAAATCCTCTAAACTGGGAAGGCTGATGCCAGATTTAGCAGACAGCATCATACACATAAATATTACCATAGCCCAAAAAACTAGATAATCTATATGGATCTTTTAATTCCTACAAACCATATTTGCACAACCCTCCCAACCCCCACATAAATCATGGAAAAACTTCAAATTCTCGAGAGAATCATCTTCAACTGTGAGATGTTACAAACAAAAGGATGGACTACAAACTTTTTTAATAACAGGTGGATTCGGAAGTCCTTTACCTTATCCAGGCTACCGATGAAACAATCATAAAAGGAAAAGATCCTCACCAAATTTAAGCCAAAAACCCCAAGGGACTCCCACGCCAGCATATGCATTTTCCCTTGAGAATCATCATCTTTGACACACCAAAGATTAATGTAAGGCAGCTAATCTTCAATTGGGTTATGAAAAGAAATTGATAGCAAGCGCTCAGAGCACCAAGATTGCAGTTCTCGGTGTACCAATTGGAGCTAAAAAAACTACCCCCCAAAAAGAAAGTGACAGGAAAAAAAAAAAAAAGAAGAGTATACAAACCAAACAGAAAGTATACCTATAGAACAACACAAAGACAACAATGTATACAAAACTAAGTTCATCACCTCTAGCAACTCTATATTCCTACACTGTTTGTATTCTGTCAGTTATCATTTCAAAAGTCACGCAGATTACATGATCCCTACCAGAAAGAGTTCGCAAGCCCTTCCAACTACAAGCATAATAAGGACAACAACCTCATTATCAGCCACGGATTTCTTGAATAGCGGAGCGCAGTACGTCATCTCCGACAACTGATCGCAATTGCCTGAAGAAAATATCCCTCCCCAACTTCCCTTCCTGCAAAAGGCGAAAGTAAAGACCTTTACAAGCATTATATTAATTAAACATCCATTGGTAAGGGAAACCTAGCTTACCTTGAACAATCCAAACAACGTTGCTAATTCTCGCATCTTGGGCAGAGGAAGGAAACTTTTCAGCTTTGCAATCAACTTAGCATTGAAGAAAGATGGATGGGGAACCGGATTCACATTGGTAACACCATTCACCGATCCTGAAATAAATTTGGGACATTAGTTTGCAAAATCACCAGATCCATAACAAACGGAATACATAACAAGCGAAGCATTTACCTGATAAATTCACAGGCCTGTAGCTCACTATACACTCTGGGATGACATGAGTATTCATGTTAGCCTGCCAAACTATATACCACTTGGGATTGGTCAAGTCATCCACACCAGTATCGTAATCTACAGTTGAATGATGAGACTGTCCAGAACCCGCTGCAACTTTTTCGCATTTCCCTAGGATTACTTTACACAGTATGACATGCTTCTCGCCGTTTTCATCAATCTCCGACAGCATTGCACTGAACCAAAAACCACGTAGAAATAATAAGTAAGCCAAAAAAGGAAAAACTGTATTTTCTTCTTTCCCTTTTTAGGTTATATCAAACATAAGAACGTACATTATACGACATCATTAAAATAACAGAATACAAAAACAATGATCTAATTAAACCTCACATAAAAAAGATACAGTACAAATCTTATGCCATATGTTCACATACAGGCAACGTACCTGTCATAAGGTGATCGTAAGGGCGAGAGGTAGACCCCAATGCCATGACCTCCATGATGAGATATGTGGTCTGGCATCCCAAAACCATAGTTCAAAATGCTCTCGACACCCTTAGCGGATGTCCCATACCACGCAAAAACCACGTTGCTTTGCCCTCTAGCTTGCTTCGTGATATCCGTCGCCTTATTAAACATCTGGAAGCGCCCCTTCTCCGAGGGTCCCGCCTTTACGCATTGATGAAGGGCGGTAACTTTAGCAGTGGGGTCCACTCTCTCCAATCCCGAGAGAAACAAATTCTTAATCACCGCGTAACTTCTTTGCGTGGCGCCAACAACTCTCGTCTTAGGCCACCTGGCAGACTGCGATTCGTTCGCGCACATTTGCCGCTTATTCCTATCATTAACGTTCCGCGCACCACCCCCTTCCACATTTTCCTTATCTACATTATTCTCATCCCTTTTCCTCTTTTTCAAATTCACATTTCTATCATTCACTTCCTCCAAGTTCTGAGAACTCGCCGAATCCTCCCCAATTTTAACCTCAATCTTTACTTTCACACAATCCTCATCAGAACCAACAACAGGCTCCACCACATCTCTCACATCATCATATGTACTAACAAACACCTTCGGGAAAAAACACTTACCGTCGACATCAATCCACGAAATCGACCGATAACGACTACCGGACTCCAATTCGATCTCGATCATGCGGTAGAAGTCGAACAGAACCGTCCGCCCACCAAATTGCGCCTCCACAACCGGCAATCCATTGCCAAACCCTAATTTCATCACCTCCGCGACTTCGTTCGGATAATCAACCCAAGATCCGCTCTCGAAGAACATAATTCGCGCCGGCACGGAGCTCCTCTTGAAGTTCGCGTGATTCTGGAACAAAAGCCGCGCCTGGTCGCAAAGCGGCGTCGTTTTTCCGGCCGATCGACGAACAGCGATTTTCACCGGATTATTTCTACGCTCCTCGTTGTTGTTGTTGTTGTTCTCACGCATCACCATCACCGAAGAATCCATTTTTTGATTATGTACAATTTATTGAGAAGCTCTGTGCACAAAAATGGCGATTTTTTTGATTCAACACAGTGAGGGCTTCTGAGAAAAAATCTGATTTTTTGTGCCGCCTTTTATATAAATAAGGCAACTGTGGTGGACAGTTAGGTAATGTGAAATGACTAACCTGTCCCTCAGGTTCGAGGCGGTCGTGGGTTAAAGTTTGTTGAAGAAGGTGAAGTCCAGGGGTAGTTTGGGGTTTTGTGGGGAGTTACTGTGGCTTGATGGTTAAGAAAGCAAGTTGTGAGTTTGATACGGGCTTTTAACGGGCCGACTTGGACTTGATGGGGATTACTTCTGCCCAAAGAAATGAAGACTAATTTTTTATTCTAATTTTAAAATATTCCTTGTACCAAAATTTTCAAAAGTCCACCCTTTTTGAGTTTTCATTGCATTCGTTCTAGATCCCAAGTGGCCAGCCAACTTGTGGGCAAAGTTGCAGTGTTGGTTAGGTCTCTTGAAGAGGTGGTTCAACAGGTGAGTGGAGAAATGCTTCAATTGAGAAACTTGTATGGCTCTAACATTTGCTACGGTTTTAGATAACAAACTTGCGATGGGTTTTAGGTAACAAACCGGGCTAATGAAAAAAAACAATAAATCAGCAAAGTCTGATGGATTTCTCTCTCAATTATTAAAAGTATGGAATCTTGAATTACTAATTGGTTGAATACTGGTCAATTCGAAATTATTTGGAATAATATTCAAGAAAAAAGTATTCTAGAAAAGTTCGTTTCTCTTTCGTGAGGTTTTAGGGTTTTTCGCATGAGAGGGTGCTGTCGAGTCTTCTTTTTGTTCAGTTTCTCTGGGTCTTATTAAGCTTGATTTTTCTAAAAGTACTTTTTATTGTGTGTTTTTCTCTTTTATGTTTATTAGCGCTGATTTTTTTTTTTTTCACCTTTGTTTTTCTAACAAAACTATAGCTTTTGCTTCTACATTATGCAGGGGCTCTCCCATAGTATCTTGTGTGTGATTGATTTCAACGTTCCTAGCTCTTTATTGTGCATGTTCTAGGGTTTAATATGAAAATTGCTGGATTGGGCAAGAATCTCTTGTTTACGGAGGAGGAAGACGTGGAGTTGCGTTCTCCGACGCAATTTTGAACGAAACCAATAAAAACACCAGCACTCGCTCTTGTCGGTCTTCTCTTTACGTCAAAAGGCTTTAATTTTGGAGCACTCGACTCAACGATGAAATCAATTTAAAATTTGAGACGAGGTATAAATCATATGCGTATTGGATTTGATCATTTTATGTTACAGTTCTATCATGTGATTGATAAAGGGTGAGTTATTGAGGGAGGTTCTGGTCCTTGGACGAAAACCTCCTTATTCTTTTTTTGCTTGATAGGAATGCAAATCCGAATCAATGAATTTGAAAAGTTGTAATCTTTATATTCGTATCCATAAATTACCACTACTTCGTCAAACTAGAGATATTGCGATAATTATTGGTAACAGGTTTTGTTTCACTTTTGTTTTTCTAACCTAGTTTCCTGTAGCTTTTGCTGCAGCGCTCGCCCATCGTATCTCGTGTGTGATTGATTTTCAACATCGTGGGTCTTTATTGTTCGTGTTCTAGGGTTTAATGGATATGAAAATTGCTAGGTTGGGCAAGAACCTCTAATTTACTAAGGAGGAAGATGTCGAGTTGTGTTCTTCGACGAAAGTCTGAACGAAACCAATAAAAAGTCAGAACTCGCTCTTGTCTGTCATCTCTTTACGTCAAAAAACTTTAATTTTGAAGCACTCACCTCATCGATGAAATCAATTCTGAAATTCGAGGAGAGTTCTGAATCTTATGCGTATTGGATCTGATCATTTTATGTTCCAGTTTTATCATGTGAGTAATAAAAGGCAAGTTATTGAGGGAGGTTCACGGTCCTTGACAAAAACCTCCTTATTGTTTTTTTGTTTGGTGGGAATGCAAATTCGACTCGATGAATTTGAAATGCTGTAATCTTTATATTCGTATCCCTAACTTACCATTGATTTGTCAAATTAGAGATATCGCGATAGTTATTGGTAATAGGTTGTAGTTTCGAAGAGACTAATTTTAGATATTCAACAACTAATACTTTTAGTTTATTATGTCATCAACTAAAATAATATAAGTAATAATATTTAAAGAGAAGTAAGCACTTGCAACCAGCTTCTTTTGCAATTATTATACTTAAGGGTCAATTGCGATCACCCCCTATTGTTTGGGGTTTTGCAAAGTGCCCCCTAATATTTCAAAAAGAGCACTTTGTCCCCTAACGTTTGTAAAGTTGCCCCTTGATCTACCGTTGGTTTTTGCCACGTGGCTATCTTTTCATCCATTAGATTTGACTCAGGAGGCAAATTTTGAAACGTTAAGGGGCAAAGTGCTCTTGTTGAAACGTTAGGAGGCACTTCGCAAAACACCCCAAACGTTAAGGGGCAAAACGCAATTGACCATATACTTAATGATATATTCTTTCATGGTTAGGCAATAGACACTCACATTTCGTTTGACGAATATTATGCAACGACTTATATTTTTATTAGGTTAACTGCAAGCAAGTCTTTAGTCAACTAAAGTTCATACGATTACTTGCAAAATGGCTGACTATGAAGTCTAAACTGAGAAAAGAAGTAGTACATAAGATCTTGCTTGAGCTTATACGATCGTGAATCCAGAAGAAAAATACTATAGGTGTAAATTTTACAAGCAACAATATGGTGATACTACCAATCGATTTAAACATCATTTATCTGGTTCACACAAGGAATATAATCTTGTCTAGGTGCTCTAACTGAAGTTGTTGATAAGTGTAAAATAAACACTAACTCAAGGCGAAAATCTAAAATTAAAATGTAATGTTGTGTTAACTATATACAAGCTACAGAAGGGCTTCCTGAAACAACAAGTAAATTTGGTTTCAGTGCTTCACAACCATGGTCTGGTGAATGATTTTCAGCTCAAAATCATGGAAATGACGTTGGATTATAGAGATCGGCTTAAGGCCGACATTCAACTGGATCAATATGGTAATGCAAATGCCAAATTTTGAACTCGAATTGCCTGTGATTCAAGAAAGTTACGTTCCCCGAGTAAGTGGATTTCTTATTATTTTTGCAACTAAATTATATAACGCTTTTATTTATTATTCTTGGAGATACGATAACAAAAAAAATAAGGTTCTTAGTTTGATTTTAGAATTTTTTTTAATAGCAGACTGGTGGACAAGAGTTGGGAGCAAAACACCACAATTGATGAAATTCTTCATTTGTGTACTGAGCTTTACTTGTAGTTCTTCTCATTGTAAAAAAATGGATTACATTAGAAATGGTATGTTTTTTCTTAGTTTTAGTCCTTAAATTTGATAGATTTGTTAGTTTGGGCCTAACTTATTTTTCTTTCCTCATGTTAGATCAACATAAAGAAAAGAAATAAACTTTAGCACAAGAACTTGAATGTTCTGCTGAATGTGATGTATACTATTAGATTGCAAGACAGCCGTATAAGAAGAAAGTTGTAAGATATTGATCCAATTGTAGTTGAAGATATTGACTCGGATGATGAATGGATTATTGAGAAGAAGGCCCAATGCTTCCAAATGAAGCATCATGGCTGGGTGATGATAGTTTATTTGAAGTAGAGGTGATTAGACACATTCCAACTACTGAATAAGATAGAGAAATCTGTTCACGTCCTAATATATCGATTGGTGCAAATATTCCTTCGAGAAAGAATATGAAGCCAAAATAATCCTCTTGCAGTAAGTCTTTTATTTTACTTTTGTCTATGTTTATGCATAAAAAACTGTTGTTTACAAGTTGATCTAAAAATGTCATTTTAAAAGGTCTAACATTACAAAGAACTGGAGAAAGCAGTATTACACGCATGACAATTGATGAAGATAATGTTCAAGACTTAGAAGATGGTTTTGAAAGGACCTTCAATGAGACCCCGCTCTGTGAGTTGAAGGTAATACTTTAGTTGATGGACTAGAAATGGAAGGAATGATGCAGATGATCGCTTAGACGAGGATATCTTTGATGGTGATTAGGTAAAATAATGTATAATATTTATGTTATTTTTATTTGTAGTGTAAAGATTCAAAACATTTGGTATGTTTTGTAATTAGACTCTTTTGTGAATTGTTAGATAATGGTTAATGTTTATGGTGAGTGCTTTAATTGCACTTGTTTATGTAATAGCAACTTGATTCTGGCTAAAATATTGTTTCATGAAAATTTATAGTGTTTTAGTTTTTTTTTATTATATTAGTTTTTATTTACTTTTAGAATTATTATTTATATATATTTTTTAAAAATATTAAAATTTGTGGAGCTTATGGCCTAAAGTATGTGATACGTCTTTTCCTTACGTGCAACACCTTTTAAAATATTGTTTTCAATAAATCAAAAGAAATTATTTTCAAATGATCAAATAGAACTCTTTTAAATTAAGTTCCTAATGTTGGGAATTGGATTATGAATAATCATATTCATGTCCACATAATTTTTTTCAACGGATTAACTGAAACTTAAATCCTCGAACAATTGCGCATAAGTGGTTTATGTGAATTACCTCTTTGAACCATCTCATATTCACAAACCCACGAACACGTCATCAGGAGTTGAACTCAAGGAGTTTGTGATTGTGATCATCGCATGATCCTAATACATTTTTTAATTAAACTCTTTAATTCCTAATAAAACATGCAATTCTAAAAACTAAAGGGGTTACCTTTAATCTATCTGATATAGGTTGTTCAGTAACGTTGCTTGTTCGCTTCGAAGCCACTATTCTACCCAACTTTATCAAAATGAACTTGGAAGAGTGGTCGCCTAACCTTCACGGAAATACATTCTAGGATATCCTCCTTAAAGTGAAACTTCTTTCTTCTTGAATTTTTAATGAATCAATTATGGAGTACATGTTTTATTTTCATGTCAAATATATGTCTACACACTTCTGAATTAAATGAGAGAAAACAATGAAGCAATAAAACTAAGGAAAGAGAGGCTAAATAGAGTCGAAGGGGACGAGTTGTAGGGATAATTTTTGCATTTATTTTGTAAATCATCTCCTATTTCAAAATGTCTAACCATTAGGAAAGAAGAAAAATACCATAAATAGATCTATTGGATAAAGTAAGTCAACTATATCCAATTTATCTTCCATATTTGACTCATCCTAATAAGGTAATAAAGAAATATATCACTAATGAAATACTTAATTATTTAATTATAAAATTTGAATATAATTCAATATTTCTAGATGGGGTAAATTTCTCCTTTAGTTCCTTATGACAAAAATTAGCTAAAACGCGTCTCAACATTTGGTCCTAATTACCTTTTCAAAATCCCTTTAGTATTTCTCAAATAATAAAATCCAACTAACTAATAAAAATTAGATTCATTATTATCTTTTAACAAATAAAATAAAAGAAGAATTCTTAATTCCAGAATTCCATAAGTTCTAAATTAATTGAGATTATTTTTTAACTATATTAGTAAATAACTAATAATTAAAGCTTACTAACAATTTTACGATTGATTAATTCATACATTATTTCAATATAGTTCAACTAAAGATCTGATACTCAACTTAATCATCCTATGTATGAAAGCCACTCGAAGCTAGCTCTTAATGTCCCCTAATATAGTTGTTTTCAAGTATGCTGATCATTTTAACGACGATTTATGATCTAACATGTAAATTAAACATATTAATTACATCTTATTTTCATGGACTTCCATTAGCATAGAATGTCTTTAACCATATCCATAACAATATTATAAACTAAGAGCTTCGATCAAAACAAGCATTTGTTTATTATAATAAGAGAAATCTTATAATTTAGAATTCAATTAAGTCCAATCACATTCCTAGCTACTAGCCCTGAATATTTCCAAGATATATAGGATGCTAGCATCAGATATATAGGATGCTAGATGATGCGACATCTAACAACATCACGATGCTTAAGTTAAAAGGGAGTTCACGACAAGTAGAAGTGTATGAAAGACAATGAGTTAAGGTCAACATTGTAATGATCATCAATTTGATGAGTTTTAAAGAGAAATCACTTGTTAACGATATTTAGAGATTCTCTTTGTATTTGTTGTGCTTAAGTCTTTTATGGAAACTATATGCATAAGAAAGTAAACTTTTAGGTGTCGATACATCAACTCATCTAAAATTATCTGCCCCTCTATTTATGGAAATGTACTACATTCAAGACTATAATATTAGATTCCCAAACTATGTAAAATGGACGTTGCAGATTATATGTGAGTTCCATTAACCCTAATATTCATACCTCTCACATGTGACGACTTATATGTTGAATGTTGAGTTTCCTGATTGAATGGTCATGAATTTTTAAATACAGTTAAATAACATATCAATCAATTACTATAGATGTGAATAATTAACAATAATTGAAATAATTTATTAGAAAAAATGATTAGAATGAAAAGAATTTCATTTAAATTGCTTTATTTTAGTAAAATATCACCCAAGTCAAAACTAGTTAAGACTTTGTACACACAATACAAGTATCAAAATTCAAGTTCAACAAAATGTTACACAAGTCCCTAACTAATCATAGTTTGCACTCATAGCAGTTCCGATGAATTAGTCCACTCATTTGCCACTCGTGTTCCAATATTTCATCTTGAGAGTAGAGCTAAAAGTTGTTTGTTAGAGCTCTCGTGACCTTGAAACCAGCCCTAAAAACTTCAACATAGAGTCTAGAGTTGAGCATCATTTGAACTCGTAATTTCAAAATAAATTGATGTTCAAATGAATTGATGACGAGAACTATATTGTACTAAGAGTATAGCTTACTACTCATTGTATATATTGTTACATATTTAGTTTTTTTAAACACATGTTGGTCGTGCTTTTGTAATTTATGAATTGACTTCGAATGTATTTACATTAAAGATTAAATTTTATGTAATTCTTATCCATTTAATAAGATACAATCTTTTAATTCTCATATATATAAATATCTTTAAATTCTCATATATTATATAAATATTTTTGGGTGAATTATAACAAGCTTCTTAGCTTAATTCACTACATTCAAATGCCTAAATGCCTATTCGTAAAACAATCTTCTTAGCCTAATTCACCACATTCAAATGCCTATTCTTAATTCCCATATTTATTGCTCCTTATATACTTTTTTAAATTAATGTCCACAAATTGATCAATTTAAGAAGTAGTCATGGTTAATGCAAAATATATATGGTTGAAGCAATTAGAATGAACTTATGTAGCAGTTATTGGACATATGCATATGTACATACATACAGAATAACACAATTTATCCTGAAAAATTTCTGCAAGAAAATAGTAATATCACTTCTTTAATGGAGAAAGTATGTAAACCTTATGCATGACAAAAAAAAAAAAGGTATGTAAACCTTATCAAGATTTAAGAATAAGAATATGAAAGTTTATTAGGAGAAATTATAGAATTTGAATCTAGTTATTATGGCAAAGAAAGAAACTACTAATTAAAGGGAGAAAAACATTTTTTCCTCTTTTCCTTTTTGTGGTGTTAGATATGAGAATTATAAAAGTACAAAAGGATAATAGAATGGCTTGTTGACTGTAACTCAGTGAAATGGATAAAGAAACCAAATATTACTTTATGGTTAAAATTTTTGCATCGTCTATTATTTCGACTGCAAGTAAGCCAATTACATATCGTTTTACGAACTACATTCGTGATGTAAATTTAATTTTCTTTTGATGGAAATTAAGGTATATAAATTAAAAGATAAAGTCATTACAGATGTTAGAAATAGGAAAACCTCCATCACAAAAACATACAATAGGGAGGTTTTGGTCGTTGAAATGAGACAACCAATTAGACAAAAAAGCCCATTTAGCTAAATTATGGGCCGCACCATTAGAGTTACGGTTTACAAAAGTGAACCGCCATTTAGGCCATTGGTTCCAAAATCGTCTAATACGAATGACTAGGGGGTAGATGGTCCAAGGTAGCGCCGAGTCTTGTTCAATGATGGCCTTGATGAGGATTAAACAATCTGATTCGAGAACAGCCTTACGAATCTTTGCCTTGTCGAGACATTGGCAAGCATGGAGAAGTGCAAGGGATTCAGCCACCAAAGGGTCCATACAAAGATGCGATTTACTTGCCGCAGAAATGATAGTTCCATTGCAATTCCGAATGATAAAGGCAGCAGATGCTTTCCCGTCTTTGAAGCTAGCGTCACTGTTGGCTTTAAACCAGCCATTGGAGGGCGGCTTCCACGAGCAAGAGACTGGTGTACTGGAGGATAAAGATTGAGAGAGTTGAATGTTCCAATGTTCTTTTTCAAGAACTCCAACTTTGTGTACCAGCTCCTGTACAGACAAGGAAGAAGAGCCATGAACAATTGAATTTCTATTCTGCCAAAAAACATCACAATAAATGGCAAGAGAAATGAGACATTTAATATTCAAATCAGTGTTTGCAAAAAAACTCCCTGAATTTAAAATGAACAGCTTCAATAAATCCTTGATGTTCCAACTTTGGAACGCGACCAGGTTTAAGTGCCACGGGGAGAGCAACCACATTTGAGAGATGATCGGGCAGGTTAAAAAGATGTGCTCAAGAGACTCCTCACCATTGTTACAAACCGGACAAGAGATGTCATTTATGGCGAAGATAGAATTAAGCTTGACACGCGTATGAAGAACATTGAAATAAATTTTCCAAAGTAATAGCCTATGTCTACCGTGCATGCGCGAATTCCACAGCTTTTTAAGAAACAAGGACTCATTAGCATTCGTAGTTAAAAACCGAGGTTGTTGATCAACCAGGTAGGCACTTTTACTAGAGAAAACCCCTGTCGAAGAGGGGATCCAAAGGGGGGAAGGGCTCTGCTCAATTGGTGAGATTTGAATTTTCAAAATCTCATTAATTGTGAGTTGATCGAAAACAATGGCAAGCTTGCTAGTATCCCAACAAAGGCTGTCATTAGAGAAGAAGGAACTAACCAAGGAGAACCTATAATGAGTGTGAGAGGAGATGGTTCTAGGCTTGGGCAAAAAGGATGGGATAGTAGGGACCCAAGGGTCTTTCCAAGTACGGATCGAAGAATTGCTGGAAATCGGAAAGCAAACACCTTTCAATAAAAGAGCTCTAGCTTTAAGAATGTCTTGCCAAGTCCAAGACGAGGAAGCATTTGAGGAAGGGGCCGAAAAAAGGGAGTTCTCTCTAAGATATTTCGCTTTATAACATTTACCCATAAGCAACTCGAAGAACCGAGCATTTTCCAAGCAAGTTTAGAGAAAATAGCTTTATTGAAATCCGACATTCGTCTAAAACCGAGACCTCCCACAGATTTGGGCCGGCAAATGGAGTCCCAAGCTTTAAGAGCCAAAAAATTCCCATTACAGTTTTCCCCCCACCAAAATCTACGAAGCGAAGCATCAATGCGATTGCACATATTAATGGGGAGGAGGAAATTAGACATAAGATACACCGGATACGACAAGCAACCGAACCAATTAAAACAGATCTACCTGCTTGGGAAAGGGAAATCATTTTCCAAGAGGCTAGACTTTTATCAAGTTTGCACATGAGGTCTGAAAAGGCAATTTTGCGAGACTTATTTTTGCAAAACGGGAGACCTAAGTGGGAAGAATTATGACAACATTCATTAACCTCAAAAAGATCAAGAATATCCTTCTTAAGAGGAGAGAGAACGTTAGAGCTAAAGTGAATGAAAGATTTGGTGTAATTTACCGCTTGCCCAGGCCACGAACAAAAGGAATCAAGAGAATTCTTAATATACGAAGCATTATCAAGGGTGGCATGGCCAAAGATGACCAAATCGTCGGCATACAACAAGTGAGAGATCGAAGGGCAAGTTCTGGAAATTTTCAGCCCTTTCAAACCACCCTCATTCTCATTTTTAAGTATGAAGCGCGAGAGAAGCTCAACAAAAGTGACAAAAAGATAAGGCGAGAGAGGATCTCCTTGCCTAATACCACGGGTGGGTTTAAAAAAAACCGCAAGTAGACCCATTCACAAGAATAGAAAAGGAGGAAGAGGTGATACACTTTCTAATCCAACCCACAAAAGTGTCATTAAAACCGAGGTTAGAAAGGATACAAAAAAGGAGATCCCACTCCACCCTATCAAAAGCTTTGGCAAGGTCGATTTTAAAAGCAAGCGCCCCATTTTTGCCTCTTTTACGATGAATGAAATCCATAATCTCATGGGACAAAATGGAATTATGTTGGATGCTTCTATTCTTAATGAAAGCCGATTGATAGGGAGAGATGAAACGGTTTAAAAGATTTTTGAATCTATTAGCCATAATTTTGGAAATGATTTTATACATTGTGTTACAAAGGCTAATAGGTCTGAAATCGTTAACCGAATGGGAATTAGGCTTTTTAGGAATCAAAGCAATAAAAGAGTGGTTTAAAGAAACCAAATCAGATTCATTTTTAAAAAAACTTATCACAAATTTTATGATAGCATCTTTGGTGGTGTGCCAAAAGTTCTTATAAAAAGCAGCCGGAAAACCATCCGGGCCTGGACTCTTGTCCGAGGCAAACGAGAACAGCGTGTTCCGAATCTCTTTAGGAGAGGGAATCTTGCAAAGAAGCTCATTATCAGCATCACATATCACAATGGGGAACAGATTATCCAAGTTATAGGGGAAGGGGGGGGGGGGGGGGGGGCGGCAGAAACAAAAGAGGTGGAGAACAAAGCTTTAAAATGTTCCACAAAACAGGCACCAATATCACTCCAATCAGATAACAGAGAACCATCAGAATTTTGAATATAGTCAATTCTATTGAATCTAGAGTGAATAATGGTTTTGAGATGGAAATAATGAGTGTTTGCATCGCCCTCTTTCAAGTGTTTTTCCTTCTATATTTGCATCCAAAGAGTACATTTTCGTTTTAACCACGCATCAACTTCAGATTGCAAGTCCTTAATTAAGTTCAAGTTAGCCAAAGATTGAGGGCCAGATTTAAGACAAGCAATCCTACTAGTCAGAGAATTCACACAAGTATCAATATGTCCAAAGCAAGTAAGATTCCAACTTTTCGAATCTCTTCGAACATTACGAGTCTTGGCCAATAAACGATTTAAAGGGAGACCACGGGTTGGGAGATTCCAAGCAAAATCAATAATATTCGCACAAAAGGGGTGGGATAACCACATTAATTCGAACCTGAAAGGCCTAGGGCCTTTTGCCGACTTCTTTTGCGTGTTAAGCAGGATCAGACAATAATCAGATTTCAAGGCCGTGAGATGGGTAACATGGGCATATGGGAAGAGAACACACCAAGGACTGTTCGCGACACCACGGTCCAGACGCTGCTGAATATTATGGGGCTCATCGCGGTAGTTATTCCATGTAAAATCGTAACCTGCAAAGCCTAAGTCAATAAGAGACAGGTTATCTAAATCCGAGGATAGAGAATGCGAGGAGGAGCTCGCAAAAGAATTTCCCCCATATTTTTCAGTTTGATTGCAAATGTCATTAAAATCCCCCATAACCACCCACGGCCCCTCAAAATTATCATGGAGGTTTTTCATGTGAGCCCAGAAAATGTTTTTTGCATCAGAATAAGGCGGGCAATAAATCCCCGTGAATTGCCAAACGGGGCAGCAAGGATGACTAATATGGACATTTATGAGAAAAGAGTTTTGTTTGGCAACCACAGCATCAACCGAATTTTTCCAAGCTAAACAAATTTCCCCTGTTAAACCAACAGGAGGAATAATAACCGAGTTCAAGAGCGAATAATGATTGAGAGCAGAAATGAGATGAGAGAAAAAAGACGTTTTGATTTCCGACAGAAAAATAAGATCAGGGCAGCTACTGTTGAGTAACGCCCTAAGGGCTCGGATTGCACTAGGTCTTGCAAGACCTTGGCAATTTCAAGCCAAGATGATCATCGTGGCGACTAATGGCTTGACCCCTCATGGCTTGAGGGGTCTTCCGATGGAAATTCATCGCAGCTGTTGGAGTCCGTTACAGATTCAGAGGCAGTAGTAGGTATGTGAGGTAGAGGGGATATATTGATAGAGAGATTGGTAGGCAGTGTTATGACATAAGAGTCAGAACGTGGCTTCGTGTTTCTGGGGCGTTGAGGGCAGAAGTTGGGTCCGGGAAAGGTTCTCTTTAAGTTGGTGGGAGGCAGGGAGTTGATTTGGTTAGATAGAGAGGATCTTTCTGGTCTGGAGGAGGATGGGAGACGCTTGAAACGGGCGGCAGAGGAGGGGCGGGGGTGGATAGAGAGTTGATTTGGGGTCGGACTAGTGAGTTGAGGAGCAGAGGTTATCTGGGGATTTTCAGAAAGGTCCACAATTGTGAGTTGGGAAGACTTATCGGCAGGAATGATCGGACTGGTGAAAGAGAGAAGAAGGGCACCGAGTTTTTGGCTTAGTTCAGGGGAGGGGATGATCGTCGAGCCATTTACAGGTGGGCTTGGAGTGAGGGTTGGGCTTGGGATGAGGCTGACTGGGATAATTGGGCCCGAGTTTGATGAAGGGGTAAAAGCTGTGTTGTGGGGTTCAGATGGGCTCAGGGGGAAATCTGGAGATGTGGGCTGGGGGTTTGGGCTACGATTTTGATGTGAAGGCCCAATCTTTGTCGGTGTAATAATCTGACTTGAATTAAGATGCCCAATTGGGCTTGAAATTGGTAGAGGCAGCCCCATTGGGCCTAAAGAGAGTGGCGGCCCAGAGGATGAGGGAACGGACGCCAAATTAGGGTTTCGGATGTAAATTTAATTTTTGTTTGTGGATAAAAATTTGTGATATCATGGTTTTATTTGGTCTTATCCATGATAATATATTGGTCAACGTCCGTATCTGCAACTAAGTTGACTTCTTTCGTAGTCATCCGTATCTTTTCATCAGACGAGACTCTATAAGTACCACAACGCTCGTCAGATTCTTAGGTTAATAAATTGAAGAATTCTTGTTTTTCTGTTCGATTATTGAACTTTTACCGTGTCACTTTTGCCTGCACACTAATGGACAACTGCTCTCTCCCACAAGACTCTTATTTTCTTGGATTCGATAGCTCCACTCAGTCAGTTTCTCTCTTTCAACTCTCAAATTTGATTGATCCCATGTCTCAACTCAACTATGTGTTTCTTCATTTTTGGCTTTTAATTGATGTAATAATGTGTTACTAGACAATCGTACTTTATTTATTATGTTATTTGATCAACCAAGTAAGTAGTTGTTGAAAATATGCCAAGGTTGAATTTTTACTGTTACTCCGATTGTTAAACTTGTATAGGTCACTCAAGGCAACTGTGTTAGATGCAAACTTCAACATTGTCACTAAGGAAATTGTTAATTTTGATTCTGAACTGCCTCATTACAACACTAAGGACGGCGTTTACCGTGACCCTTCCGTCAATGGAAGGATCGTGTCGCCCACTCTAATGTGGGTCGAAGCGTTGGACCTAATACTCCAGAGGCTTCAGAAATCCAAGTTGGATTTTGCGAAAATTGCTGCCGTTTCTGGTAGCGGGCAGCAACATGGCAGTGTGTATTGGAAAACGAATAGTTCCTCGATACTGTCGTCGTTGGATCCGAAAAAGGCACTTTTGGATCAACTCGGTGATGCATTTTCGATTAAGGAATCGCCCGTGTGGATGGACAGCAGCACTACCGAACAATGTATGGAGATCGAAAAGGCTGTCGGTGGTGCGTTAGAGATGTCGAGGCTCACGGGTTCACGTGCCTATGAAAGATTTACCGGTCCACAAATTCGGAGAGTATTTGAGACTCAGCCGGAAGCTTATAAAAACACTGAGAGAATCTCTCTAGTTAGCTCCTTCATGGCTTCTGTGCTTATCGGAAGCTATGCATGTATCGATCACACTGATGGAGCAGGGATGAATTTGATGGACATAAAAGAGAGAAATTGGTCAAAAATTGTTCTCGAGGTGTGTGTTTGTTTTGTGTGTGATACAGATAATCGACTTTACAATGGATTTTTGTTTCTGAAATTTCAACTTCTTTATAAGTTCGGATTTTATTTATGTATGTGTATTCAGTCAGTAGTTTTCGTAAGGAAATAAGATTCAAAGTTGAACTCCTGTTTGTTCAGGCCACAGCACCAGGTTTGGAGGAAAAGCTAGGGAAGTTAGCTCCAGCTCATGCTGTAGCTGGTTCAATTGCTCCATATTTTGTAGAGAGGTAAGTGTACCATAAAATCTTGCGTATGCCCGACTTTCAGTTAAAATGTCGGTATCAATCGGTTTGTAGCTAAAGTTTTCTAATTGTTTTGAACTAAATTTCTAATAGCCAATAGTACTAAACTCATAAATTTGGAGTTTTGCTTCCTTTAATATAAAGATAAAGAATCACTTGTAGGCCATAACATGACTCAGAAACTTTTAGTTCATAAGCTGATTGATTAGTGCGAAAGGAACATGGCGGAACGTCTGGTTCAGACTAGAATCTGAACACCTAACTTAGGATATAGCATTGAAAAATCATAGTGATGACCTGTATTTCTGTATTTTTCTATTTTTTTCTTGTAACTGGTTTCTGTTTTTTTTGTTCTTCCCTTTATGGTATCACTTTATCATTTTCTGGAGTCGCTCCCTCTTGAACTATCAAATATTCTCGGATATCTCATGATCCCTCATAAAATGCTTGCAGGTATAAGTTTAACAGAAACTGTTTGATCATTCAGTGGTCTGGTGATAATCCTAACAGTCTTGCAGGTAAATGATTATTTTGATTTTAGACTGCAAAATATGATGTTTCTTTCTAACTTTATCACAATTATTTCGGGTGGGCTCTGGATTCATACAGCTTTTTGATGCTTACTTTGGAGGCATCATGTTAGTTTTCTGCTCTTTTTGAAGCCTATAAATAAATTCGACACACATCTGCACTATGCATGAGAACTTTTGTGGTCAGTCCATTATCCATTACCCATCACCTATATATAGTATCCTTAGTGTAATGGTTTTGGTATGAATGATTTCACAAATTTCAGTAGAAAAGTTCACTAGGAGAAATAATAAAGACACGAGAAACCTTAGCATACATTTTAAGGCATATTTGGACAGGGTTCATGCAGGGCTATCATGTTTTCCAACTGTTTCATTATGTTATCGTCTGAGTGTACATTTACGTACGTCACTTCATTGTTTTCAGAATTGAAAAAGAAAAATTTCTCACTTTGGGATTTGAATTGAGGAGCCTGGAACTGAAGCATTATTATTAGTCAGACCAACGTTTTTCTGTATTTAGTATTTCTGTACGTGGTTGCACTTGGTTTCTACTTATTGGAAACTTAAGAAGAGGAACATTTATGGGCTTTGGTGTACATCTGTTAATGATATCAGTTTGCAGTTTTAGTCTGTCCATTGTGCTCATTGAGTTGCATTATTGCACTGTAGGTTTAACCCTCAACGTTCCTGGGGATCTGGCAATCAGTCTTGGTACTAGTGACACTGTGAGTTGTAATGCTATTCTTTCTCTCGTAGCTGAAATACTATTTCATAGTTTGAGACCTTTTGGTTTAGTAGAAAGAAAGGATGAATAAATGCCTGCTTTGGACTTTGGAGGGAACTGGGTTGAACAAGACCTTTTCGTATAGTTTATGACATACAAGCTAAGGGACAATGAGATAAAGCAAATGCTGATTCACTATCAACATGATGCCTCCAAAGTACATAACTTGATTAACATGAATAAAAACAATACCCGAGTGATTGGATTCATATAGTTTTCTGCTCTTTTTCAACTACTTAGCATACGAAAATTGGACTTGGGTATTGTTTTTCAGATTGGAGACCAATCACTCGATATATAGTACATAACTTGATTGCGGGACTCAGTCACTTGATTAAGGACGGGGCTTAGTACTATATGATACAATCACACACAAACACAAACGTAATCTCGTTGTCGAGGAAGGGGAAGAGGATGGGTTTCAAAGGGCACCTCCTGGCCCTCCATATTTCAATAGATGAAATAAATTAAAAGAAAAAGAAGGAATGTTTGATCCGCGAACATAGTTCCAAGATATCTATTACTTTTGATTCCTGTAGTTCCCATCTCTTCTGCTGCATTTATAAGTGAAGGTCTGACCGCAGCACTCTTCTTGTTATTTAATGACCCATCCGGCTAACAAATTGAGGCATTTAAACATAACGAAAGGGATTAAAGTTTGAGTTTTGACTATAAACTTAACGTATCATCTTACTATAAAATATGTTAGTACCTTATATTTAGATTTATAATTTGACGTAATATGCTCCTTTCTGGAAACCCATTTCAGTTGATTCTGATGAACCTTACACTTCTATTAGGTCTTCGGGATCACTGCTGAGCTCAACCCATCCTTAGAAGGGCATGTTTTTCCTAATCCAGTAGATACAAAAGGATACATGGTAATGCTGTGCTATAAGAATGGGTCTCTGACCCGTGAAGGTATGAAGAAGCTGAGTGAGAGAAAAGTTTTGATCATATTTAGTAACATCCAGATTTTCATAAACTTTATGACTCCCAACCTTTTCAGATGTGCGTAATCATTGTGCCGATAAATCTTGGGATGTTTTCAATTCATTTTTACAGCAAACGCAACCTTTAAATGGTTAGTACATGCTTACTTCGTCTTTTCTGATTGAATCAAATCTTGTTTCTTTCAATGTTTTTAATGCTTTTTATTCTACAGGTGGAAAGTTGGGTTTTTATTACAAAGAGCATGAAATTATTCCTCCTCTCCCAGGTAAACCATACTGCAAAATTATGTTGGCACCAGATATGTAAATATCATTTTTCTCAACTAAAATTTAATATTTTCTTACTTCAACATCTTCGTATCTGCCACTTTGTTTCATTTTATGATTTTGTTGGATCTGGTCCCATTTCATCGTCTGATCTAATATGCACAAGTGATTGACTTGTAAACTGGTGTACTTTTTCAGTTGGTTTCCACCGTTATGTTCTTGAGAATTTCAGTGGTGACTCATTAGATGGAGTAAAAGAGCATGAAGTTTCAGAATTTGACAATGCTTCTGAGGTAACTGGACAAAATTAAACATAAGTTTACATAAATACCCAGACGTATATATATAGAGATATATTAAGTACGAGCTTACGAGGAGTTCTATGCAGGTTCGAGCAATAATTGAGGGCCAGTTGCTCTCTATGCGAGCTCATGCTGAAAGATTCGGCATGCCTTCACCTCCCAAGCGGATCATTGCAACTGGTGGAGCATCAGAAAACCACAGCATTCTCAGTTCGGTAGCTTCTATATTTGGGTGCGATGTCTATAAAGTCCAAAGCTCAGGCAAGTACTTTTATTTTAAGAATGAATAACTGTGACATCTCTTGAAGATGATTTAAATTACAAAATCATGCTTTTATGCTCCAAAAGCCACAAATGGCCCCTCTAAATTTGTATAACTATTAGAAAGCAGATCAGTATTCGCATCATCGCAACCCTGGCTAGAGAAGAAAATAAAATGAGAAGAAATAGTTCAGGACAAAAAAGAAATTTTATCCCAT
Organism: Misopates orontium; assembly: GCA_946800315.1. Lineage (NCBI taxonomy): Eukaryota > Viridiplantae > Streptophyta > Magnoliopsida > Lamiales > Plantaginaceae > Misopates > Misopates orontium. The sequence goes on from OX326947.1 coordinate 27,188,663, forward strand.
GGTTCGTAATGGACTTTCTTATGATGACAAATTGTGCTACAGACTCAGCTTCTATGGGGGCTGCACTAAGGGCTGCTCATGGTTGGTTGTGCCACAAAAAGGGCGGTTTTGTTCCCATTTCGGACATGTACTCAGACAAGTTGGAAACGTCGTCTCTCAACCTCAAACTAGCAGTGTCTGCTGGCGACCAGGAACTCGTCTCTAAGTACGCTCTATTGATGAAGAAGAGAATAGAAATTGAGAACCGCTTAGTCCAAAAACTTGGAAGAATGTGAAAATCGACATGAGAAGTATTCCTACATAAGTTAGGGGCACAAGGAAAGAGTGACATGCGCTTGTTACTTGGTCATATGCTATATTGTGGTGAGCTAGATGAGGAATTTAGTTTTATCATTTTTTTCATTGAGATTTCAGGGGATTGATCTTATTGCTTTTTGCAATAATGATTGTAAATAATGTCAACGGAGTTGTTGAGAAGTGAAATGGCCAGCCTTGATCATTTTCTTGGCTTTCAATTTGTCTTGCTCTTGGTTTCTTTTAAGAGTTATTTGGTTGTTAAAAATTTAGCATCTCATATTACAATGTTTACATCATATTACAATGTTTACATGTTAAAGTTTTAACTAGAACTCCCAACAATTCCCCAGACTTATTTCCTGGGAAGGAATTCAAAATCTCTAAGCTTCACAGACTCTAAGAGTAGAGCTGGGAGTTCGGGTTCGGGTTCGGGTACCCGGCCCGACCCGCGGGTTTAATACCCGAACGGGTAACCCGGCTTCGGGTACCCGACGGGTATCAAAATTTGGAAAAAAAAAAATTCCCGGGTATCAAAATTTGAAAAAAAAAATTCCCGTATTCCTAAATTGAAAACTCAGAGCATTACTTCTCGATCAAGAAAAAAATATGGCCCCTTATAAGTTCAATTATTTATTATAATTTAATAATTAACAGCCTAAATTTTGGGGATTCTATTCTCAATCTCACTCAAATTTTCCTTTTTTTTTAGCAAACATAACGAATATAATTTCTAAACTAACACATTTTATGAAAATCTGTTACATAATTCTAGGAGCAATTAAATCCCTTACACAAACTGCAATATACGAGTTTCACTTTAGTGAAACTTTTTCCCTTTGAAAGCACATAAGTCTATTCAATCTAATTTGTTTTTCAACCTAGTAATAACAGCTTTAAAAAACATATAATAATAGACTTAGAACTTTTTTTCCTTTGAGTTAACTAAAAAGTTATAGAACTCATTTTTGTAAAATATTTCATCTAATTTGTTCCAAAAAAAATAAAAATTCATCTAATTTCATGAAAATCGTGGAAAAGAATTTTAGTACTTAAAATCAAACATTCTTTTTGCTATGTAACATAAGAAATTATTGTGTAAAAATCAGGAAAACTTGAATTATGCAAGTAGGTATTACCTAAAGTTAAAATCTCAACTTTTAATTTATATTTGTATGTCAATATTTCATAATTAACCATTAAAATTTCACTAATGGATTTACAAAATACATTATTATATTTAAATTGATATTTTTACTCCTAGTTTTATTTGGTGTTTTGATATGTGAAAAAAAAAAAAACAATTATGTAAAATCATTGTGATAGAAGTAAAGATTAGTTTAGGAAAATAAATAAATTTGGAAAGAATATTTCCATTTATTTAGGATATATCGTAAATTGGAGGAGATCCAATCATCTCCTAGATTTATGGGACGAATATCTTTTAATTATGGATGCTAGTTAAGATACATCTATACTAATATATAAAGGAAGAGGTACTTGTGACACCAAACTTTTGATTTCCAAGTTTAACCTTATAATTTATGTTCTATTATAGCATCTTATAATTAATTTCCAATTTAACCCTACTATTTAAATTAGATAAAATTAATTATGCCATTTACTAAAAATGATGATTTAGTTTCCCTATAATTCATATTCTTTTAATGCAAATTACTTTTCTTTCCATTCTACTTTAATAATTTTGACTCACTCTCCCATTGATTCAGACTCTTTCCATCTAAGCAAAATTTTTTTCTTGCATTTTTTTTATTCCATATTTTTTTTCACACGTGAATATGATCATCTAATACTTTATAATATAAAAAATTAATTTACGCGGGGCTCCGCGTGCCTCAGTTTCTAGTATAATCATAATAAGAGAGAGTTCGTACACCTAAATTCAGAAGAGAGAGAGAGAGGGATAACATATAATAGACTAGCCACTAAAGTACTCACGGGACCGCGTGTAAAATTTTCAAAGTATACATAATATTTTTTTATATTTATAAATAGATACAAGGAGAGGGAGAGAGAAGTGCAGTTACAATATTAAGTGAGAAAGTGGGTTTGTGGGTTTGTGTTGAAAATAGACAATTAGTTTTCTATCCTTTTTGAATTGTTAGAGATCAATGGAGTTATGGTTATTTTAGGAAAACTAATAATTTTGTACAACAACTGCCAAAATATTGAGGGTAAATGGTTTGCTTTTAGTATAATAATAGATAATAATGAATTTTTCCTAAAGTTATGGAAAAGCTCAAACTCTAAACCGGTGTTAGTCTGTTAGAGGCCAAAAAAAAAATAAAATTATATGAGAAACGGGTACCCGAAAGTACCCATAGTGGGTACCCGTCAATTCGAGTACTCGTATATTCGGGTACCCAAAAATTTAGCAATTTCGGGTACCCGAATTTTTCCCACCCGCAGGCTCGGGTACCCGTCGGGAAGTACCCGAACCCGCGAGTACCCGACCCGTCACACCCTTAGAAGCGCGTTTACTTCACTTTTGGGCTAGAGGAGGTTTCGTGCCTTTGACTAAATATCACAGAGGAGTTTTTGCCAATTAAAATTACAAAGGATTTTTTTTGCTAATTAGAGATTACACAGGGGTAATTTTTGCATTTAGCTCTCTTTATAACTCTAAAAAAGTTTAATTAATTTTTTTAACAGATGCCTAATTTTTTTTTTACAAGAATTACTCAGTGAAATTATTAGAGTTTAATTTTACCTAAAGTCACATAACGTAGATGCACTAGTAAATTCGGTTCTGTATGTGAATCGTGCGTGCTCCAAATCAATGATATTAAAGGATGTAATTTAACATACTAAATAATGTGTGTTCAGTCGTAAGAGTTAATTGATTTTATGTTCATATAATATTCTTCTCTTTATTTCATTTCATTTTATTTACTTTTACTTTACTCTTATATGATAACGGCACGACGCTCAATCCATCGTTTTACTCTTTTATTCTTGGCTAAACAGTAAAAACAATCAAACCCATAACTTTCTTTCTTCCCTCTTTCAATATTTTTGGCTAGCGATATTGCTAGAGCAATAATTGTTGCTGCCAAAGCAAATTTTCATTCATCTCTAATTTACCCTCCTTAATTAAAGTATGTATCAATCAAATCTTTAGACCTCTAAATACATCATCATCTTTTAATTAATCATTCCTTAATTATAGCTATTCAAACACATATTTATTTACAAACAATTATATTTGAGATCTACTAATGCCTTATTTATTAAAATTATATATTCTCTTATTGTAATTTTTTTTGTTGAATCTTCTCTTTCAATTAATAAGTCACAAATTTGTATTTAGATTTACGTTTTTTATTTTGTCTCCATGGTGACAAACTTTGACCCTAAATTTCTCAACAATGCGAAATTCCTTAAAAGAGAAAAATGTTTTGGTTTTCAATTTGCAAGTCTCACCCTCATCTGGAGCAATAAATTAGCATTCACTTTTGAAAAAGTAAATTTCTTCACAGTAGTTTTTCTTGTTATTACTAATTTTCGTAAAGAATTTTTTAGTTAATTTTGTATGATATCCTTAAAATGTTTGCTAAATACTTCTGTTAGTAAATAACTCAAAATTTTAAAGTTTAATAAGAAAGAATTAACATTTGCGTATATCCTTCATCTTCTTCTGTTTTTTTAAAAGAAACTCAACAAATTAGAAATTTTATACATTTTATCAAAAAATTAAAATCTACGAAAAAATGACCTACAAATTAGTATATTTGATGAGTAATTATGAAGGAAAGAAAACAAAAGACTTAAGCAGTTAAATTTGAAATCTAATTTGTGCAAGTTAAAATTTATTATTTAAGTAAATTAAAGTTTATATAAGTGAATTCCTATAAGTAAGGAGTTGTTAATTTAGGAAAGAAGTATTGAAGATAATTTAAGATCACTTTACTATGTATAGACTTTAATTAAGAGGGTAAATTAGAGATAAATCAAAAATTGCTCTGGTAGCAACAATTGTTGCTCTGGCATTATCACCAATCATTTTTTTGTTGGAAATGGGTTTGTGAACCCATATTTGACCAATTCTTCAAGTGGGTTCCAAGTGTTAGAATTGGTAAATCTTTAGCTTAATGAAATCTACATATTGAGTAAATGAACTTTGTATATTTATTTGTTCAAAACCATGTAGTAGTGAATGAAAAATTAATGCTAAAGTGAGCTACTTGAAGCTAAAGTGTGTTGAAATGAAATAGGTGGGAAGGTGAAAAGTCACCATCCCACTTAGGAAAAGTTGAGCTAAAAGTTAAGCTTATTTATCACTTTCTTGGACAAGAGTTTGGGCCCCTTGGGGGTACCCAAGTGTTTAAAGTGGGGAAGACCTATGTACTATGTACTATGGGTCTTTCTTCCAAGGTACTATGTACTATGTACTATGTACTATGGGTCTTTCTTCGTGGGTCACGGGCCTGGGCCTAGGCTTGGGTTTGAGCTTGAGCTTCCCTTTGTCAATATTATTCTTTTTAGACAAAATTTAATTAAGTAATTATTATTTTGTTTTATTAAATTGTGATAAATAATTAATTAAATTCTTGAGTTGTGACGTCCAGTCAGCGGCGAAAAGTCAAAAGTCTCCCTCCAATCAGCGAATTGGTGTGACGAAGCGTCAGAAGTGTCTGTCCAGTCACCCCCAAAGCAACTTTTCGTAATTATAAATAGCCCCCAGAGTCCCAGACCTCTGTCCAAATCATTCAATTCAGTAAATTTTTCTCCTTCTCTTCTGCTCTTCTCTCCAGAGTTCAGAATTTCTTTTTGATTCGTCGTTCTTAATAATTGTAGTGCTACTTTATTAAGTTTATAGTGTTGTTGTATCTTGGGAAACGAATGTTTGAAGATTTTCCGTTAGCACTGTTGCAGAGCAATATCGTTTTAAAGACAAAGAGTCCAACTCTTGCCTCGACACTCCGCCTTTCTGCTCTATTTTCAATAGTTTCCAGTCGAAACTCTGCCGAAATTCTGCCTCTTTTCTACTCTGCCACCAACATTTTTTTCCATCTCAGTCGTTTCCCCATTTATACCTTTTTAGCTCTTCTTACTTTTTCTACAATCTACAGTCATCAACCATCTCAATATAGGAACTGAGGTTCTTAAAGCGTATTAGTTCACCGCAAGACTGGTGCGACAACTTGTAACGGAGGATTATATGACTTAGCTATTGTCATGATACTTTTATATTTAAAAATGATATAAGTGTGTTTGGGTAAAACTTGTAACTCGTAAGTGAAGATGAACTTTATAAACGTATAACTAAACTTTCTTCGGTCGAATCGTGTACGGCTGGTTTGGCTAAAATCTTCAAGCTAGATTATTCTCTATCCGCTTTTTCATATTGTTATTAATTATTGGATGATTAATTTGGGGAGCTTTAATTATGATAAATTTGTGCAATATTTTCTGTCACTTTTGGTTTTTGCTACATGTGTGGACTATGGAGGAGAGATGAAGCAACACGTGAACATGTATGTACATATTTACAGCAGTACTGCAGTGAGTTGTGTCGGGTCCTACTGTCCAATTCAAGTTTGGACGCTAACCTTAATTTTCAAAAGTATTGTTTTTCAACTTAAAACTATTTGTATTTAGTAAAAACTACGAAATACGGCTTAAGATTTCACCTTCCAATATTATTCTTATATTTCTTTTGTTTTGATAGGTAAGTTTTATTCTAATTTCACCTGGACACTAAATTAGCAAAAAATAGTTCATTCCTCTAAAATGACTTAATATATTTTATATTATATTGCATGCATCACGTGCACCATACTATGCAACTAAGTATTTGAAGCACAAGTCACGCACTGTATGGTCTATTCAACACTATATATATACGTAAACACCGAATACTCATCATGATGTAAAAACAGTATTATAACTTTCTACTCAAATTGTTATATTATTCAATGGAGGATTGCTCTCTCCCTCAAGACTCTCTGTTCCTTGGTTTTGACTGTTCCACTCAGTGAGTATATATTAATCATTTACTACTTATCTTCAACTTTTAATAACTATTTGCTAGTAGCTTGCTTAATCCAAGTTGAAAAACACTTTACATGTTGTAGTAATTAATACCACCTTAATTAAGAGCCAGTGTAATTAATCAATTTGTTGATGCTTCTGGGTTTCTCTTATTCAACAATCTTATCGAGTATAATGATATTAGTAGCCAGTTTCATTTGTTGTTGCTTCTGGGTTTCTCCGAAGTTTTCATATCTTATCACGTATCATGTTATCTAAACTGATTATTACAACCTAGTACTGTCCAGAACTTTTAGTATTATCTTGACTTACATAGCATGCAAATGGGTTTTTTTTCAGGTCGCTGAAAGCAACCATATTAGATGAGAACCTTAAAATCTTTGCTACTGAAGTTGTGATTTTTGATGCTGACTTGCCCCATTACAAAACCAAAGATGGTGTTTTGCGGGATTCGTCGGTGAATGGGAGGATTGTTTCGCCTACTTTGATGTGGGTTGAAGCATTGGACCTCATACTTAAAAAATTCAAGAACTCGAATTTGGATTTCGGAAGGATTGTTGCTGTGTCTGGCAGTGCACAGCAACATGGTAGTGTGTATTGGAAGGGTGGGAGTTCTAAGATATTATCATCACTGGACTCCCAAAAACGATTGGTGGATCAGCTTGGCGATGCCTTTTCGGTTAAGGAATCGCCCGTATGGATGGATTGTAGCACCACGGAACAGTGCAGAGCCATTGAAAAAGCCGTTGGTGGTGCCTTGGAGCTGTCGAAGCTTACAGGTTCCTGTGCGCACGAGAGATACGTAGGACCTCAGATTCGAAAGTTGTTTGAGAAGCAACCGGAGGTGTATAAAGATACAGAGAGGATTTCCCTTATTAGCTCTTTCATGGCTTCTCTTTTTATTGGGGGTTACGCCTGTATCGATCAAACCGATGGAGCAGGAATGAATTTGATGGATATTAAGTCGAGAGCTTGGTGTAAGATAGCTTTAGAGGTTTGTTTCTGTGCAGTTTTTCACCATTTGTGTAAGAAGTTTTTGTTACTTCAGTCGTTAATATTAAGTCTTCTTGTGGCCTGATTATGTTGATATTTGGGATTTTTCAGGCCACAGCCCCCGATTTGGAGAAAAGACTTGGGGCTTTAGCACCTGCATCTGCTGTTGCCGGTTTCATTTCAGATTACTATGTCGAAAGGTTAGTAAAATGTCTGTAATGTAGATTTGCATCACTTTATACGAACTTGGCATCTTGTTTTGCAAAGGAAACATGATATTTCGAATTGATTGTTTTCTCCCATTAAAGTCCTTTTAATTTTCATGATATGATGCAAATACTGTGTTTAGTATGATCAGATATGCTTGTGCTTTAGTCATTCAATTTCATTTCGAAACAAAATGATCGACTAGTATTACCATATCACTCTGTCTGTGGCAAATCCCTCTGGTAACTGCACACGAAGTAGCTGGAGGTGTGGATAGTTTTTTTTTTTTTTGGTAATGACTGGAGGTGTGGATAGTGTCAATTCGTATTTGGTACATAAGTTCACAAAAGCTGATGATGAAATCAATTTGTCATTTCTCATATATAACAAGTGTATCAACTGTAGATGATGTTCAAATCACTTTCAGATATCACTTCAAAAGAGATTGTCTCGTTATTCAGTGGTCTGGAGACAATCCTAACAGTTTAGCAGGTGAGTTCATCTAGATTGAAGCATTTTGTTGGTTAGTCTCTCACTCTTACTTCTACGCTTAAATGCAGCACTTATTGGTGTAAAGGCAGTTCTGCCTCTTGAATCCACTTTCTTTCATGAGTTTACTTATTCCAGAATTGGCAACGTATCTTTATTGCATTTTATCGTGGTTTACTCACTTTCTATTTATCAACAAAGATCATTTGCTCTGTAAGTCTGAGAACAAGATATTGATAGTAAAATCCTGACATATGTTTTGATGCCTAACTAGTGAAGCCATAACTAAGAAATAACAGTTTGTTGATGAAAATGAATATCCAACTTTTATGTTTTCGTTTCTTTTATTAGTACGAGTTCATTCCGGCCAAATTCCCCAAGAATCCAGTTGATATTAATGCACAACTCATCCTACATTGTAAAATGGTATTCTTGATAAACTGTAGCATCAATTCTCGTCCCGTATTAACAAATCCAACTCTGGCATCTTTCAAGCACGGCATGACTTATCGATTGCTGTAGCTGGGATATGAGACTGGGGCCTCGGTTTTCTTTCTCCAATCAGTTATGCTTAGAATCTCTCACATGGAACTAATGCATTATGCCCAATCATTATCTGCAGGGCTGACCCTCAACACTCCTGGAGATCTGGCAATTAGCCTTGGCACTAGTGACACTGTCAGTTGAGAAAACTCAAAACTTTACTGTTGATTATGAATTGATTTATTCAAAGATAAGTGGATTACACTCAATATGATAGACTATTAATACTTGACATGTCTCATTGGTATGATAATAATATTTGTGATAGAAAATTAACTCTATATGATGCCTATACTGTATTTGCTCTGCATACCAAAACGATGTTTACCTAATCAATCATCAATCATCAGTATGAGTGAATTAAGAAAATTGTGCTTCGTGTGAAAATGGGGTTCCCCATTTTCCTTACACTGTTTCTGACAATACCTTATTACCGGCCGCAAGTCTTACAAAGATCCATCACACACATTCTTGGTAATTTGATTTATTCGACACAAGCTAAATAATGTAACTTTCAACAGTTATGCACTCTGCTTATTAAGCATTGTTTTTCAAATACCCAAAAAGAAAAATCTTTCGGCCATAGAAGGTTGACATTGTAAAAGTTCTTGGGGCATGACAGAGAAAAGTGAACTGCACCACAATATGATGCCTGAGAGTATGTAGTCTTCAGTTTAACTGTAGGGAATTTTGAGCATGCATTATAATATCTCAGGTATTTGGTATAGCCACTGACCATAAACCCAGCCTTGACGGACATACATTTCCTAATCCAGTGGATATGGATGATTATATGGTAATGCTGGTCTATAAAAATGGCTCGTTGACTCGTGAAGGTACAACATCTATGTATGATGCTTAATTTAATTTTTCTAAACTGATATTCATATCGAAACCATGATTGAACCTTTTATAGACATCCGTAATAGGTGTGCAAATAAATCCTGGGAAGTCTTTAATACATATTTGCAGGAAACACCACCTCTAAATGGTTAGTAAGTCAATATTGCCATGTCTAAATGTTACGTTGTTCTCCTAATGTATGATTATGTGTGGCTTCAAATCCTTTGCGTGTTACAGGTGGAAAAATAGGTTTCTACTATAAGGAGCACGAAATACTTCCACCACTACCCAGTAAGTTTCTTCCGACAATTACTCATAATCTCCCCGTTTGGATAATATAATTGGACTTGATTTATGTGCAAATATCTGCTGACTCATTAAAGCTATGTTTTCTCTTTAGGCTATCTAGCAACTAATGTTTATAGTGAGTTTCTTATGAGCGCATATCACCCTGTTAGGGGAGTTATTACTTTGAGTATGACTTGACTTTGGCCTTAACAATGTTTTTGTTATCGGTGTCAGATAGAGATGACTGGCAATTTTATTATTCTTTCTTATGTCAAAGTTTGTTCTTCAACAATTATGTTTTCACATAAAAAATCGACCAAGTTTGAGGTGGACTAATTTGATACCACAAAGGAGCTTTCAATTTATAATATAATCAATCCTCTTATGGTACACTTCCATTTGAGAAACTAATACTGTTACACATTACTGAAAATATTTTGCCAACCATGCAACTCCTTCCAGGGAAAGTTCTAAAGTGAGGCCATTGTATTTCTTTCCCCTTTTCCTTGTATTAATCTCATATAGACTCAAACCTCTAATGATTCACATTCAGTTGGTGAGCATCGCTATATTCTTGAAAACTTTGAGAGTGACAAATTGGACGGCCAAAAGGAGTATGGAGCCTTCGAGTTTGATGCTCCTTCTGAGGTTTGTACGAAGAGATCACATTTTTATTCAATTACACAGACTGAAAGCAGGTGAAAAATATATAGTTCTACAAGCGAATGAGCGTGACTTTCAGGTTCGAGCTTTAATTGAAGGCCAGTTACTCTCCATGCGGGCCCATGCAGAGAAAATCGGAATGCCTTCTCCACCAAGGCGAATAATTGCAACTGGTGGAGCATCTACTAATAAGAGCATTCTAAGCTTGATGGCTTCCATTTTCGGGTGTAATGTATATACCGTTCAAAGGCCAGGTACGTATTCATTAGTTACTGCTACCCGATGTCAGTGCATGACTTAAAAGAAGGGATGCAGACAGAGAAATGAAAGATTGAACTATAAAAGTATTCCATGTAATGATGTAACATTTCAAAAGCAATCGACTGTGGCAATAATATTTTGTTACTAATATTTTTGTGCACGTGCTACTTCTCAGTAGAGGTGGGTTGGGAATTGTGGGATGTTGGGGACAGAGGCGCGGTGCATAATTTGTTTCAAATATGATACTCTGTGTTTCTCTAATAACTAAGTTATCAGCCACACAATTGCATACTTATATTCATAAAGCAAAAACAACATCAAGTGAAACGGTAGGCTTGTGCCAAACCAACTTGCGTAGAGTGATATACTTGGTTTATTTATTAAAACTGAAGCCTAAATTACTACCTTCAATGTTACTTGGCAGACTCGGCTTCTTTGGGAGCTGCACTGAGGGCTGCGCATGGTTGGTTATGCCACAACAAGGGAGGTTTTGTACCTATAAAATGGATGTACATGGACAAACTGGAGCAGACATCCTTGAATTGCAAGCTCTCGGTGCCCGCTGGTGATCAACAACTCGTTACTAAGTACACTTCACTCATGAAAAGAAGAGCACAAATTGAAAATAACTTAGTTCAAAAGATGGGGCGAACGTGAAGTTAAAGATGCGCTCGTGTCAATACTCTATTTTAACATGTACAAAAACATCGTGATATTGTTGAAGTATAGACTTTCTAGTAATGATGAGAATTGTCATTCACCCTCCGATTTTTTTTTTTTTTTTTCTTCTTTTCAATATAGAATAACTGTGCTGTTTCTTACTGGAACTGATAGAGAAAATGCAAATTAAATCCTCTTAGGGCATGTGTATTAAGCTGCAGCACCATAAACTCAGAAAATAGGGAAAAGCCACCCAGTTTGTCTCAGATGTTAGCGAGGCACAAGCAGTTGCATGTCGTGCTAGATTGTGGAGTATCATATTAATTAGATTGAACCATTTTTGTCGTGTATGTATGAGGATTGAGGTGACAATCAATATGGATGTGTCTACAGAAAAATTATTTTATGCAACCATTTCATCGCTGACGTGGTCTAATCCATATTAAAACCTTATCCTAAATTATAGGAAATAAACTTCCTATAATCTCATCACAACCATGTATCTACGCCAGTAATGGACTTGTCACGTCGCCTCATCGTGTAACGGTTACACGAAATAATTTCTCGTGTCTACAGAGTTGGTTGCAATGGTAAGTGAGGCTCACGATTGATAGTATCGGGTAACTTATTTTTATTGCCAACCCACAACCGCGATGGAGGTTGATGGAAGGAAATGCTTCTTTTTTTTGTTTGAATTTTTTATGAACTTAAGCTAATAAGTTAATTTGACATGTATTTGATCTAATTAGTAATTAGTTAATTACTGAACATTATGGGTGATTGGTGAGCGGTATGTATTTGATCTGATTATCGAACGCCGTGGTTGATAATTTCAAAACCTACAGATAATTATTTTGTTCCTTTAGGATTTTTTTAGATAGTAGCTCTATAGTTAGCAAATTTTAGAAGTCTTTGCATAACTGAATAGAACTTTGTGATGTAGATGTAAATATTGCTAAAACTTAACTATTTATCGCCTTATGAGTTATGATATAATTGTCGCAATTTTCAGACCTTATGCTCGCCCAGTCGCCAGGTTTCCAGCATAAACTATTAAGGATTTGTTTTGTTCTCCAAAAAGTAGGAGAAAAAGGCTATGAATAGTTTCCGAAAAATTGGAGAAAAAGAAAAAGAACAAGGAAAATAGTTTCGTGTCCTTTTTATCGCTTTTCGTGTGTATGTTTCTTAATATCCTTATTGCTGCGTAACAAGTGGTATCAAGAGCTGAGGTTCGAATGGGAGTAATCACGATGGATGGAGGAAAATCACCGATCAAAAAGTTTGATGGTTTGGATTACAGGTTCTAGAGGATGCAAATCGAGGATTACCTGTATGATAAAGATTTGTGGAAACCTCTGTTGGAAAAATCGAAGGACATTAAAAGGAATGGTATGTGTTCACTACAAGAAAATGTCCAAATAGAAAAGCTCAAATCCCTTTCCATAGGGCAGAAATCTCTTTCTAAAGAGCTATAGAATGGGATTACGGTCTTTCCATAAACCGTTTCAGTAGGTATGGTTGCTAAGAAAAATCAGAAACGGGAAATAATTCGCTTTCTAGGCTAGAAAGAGAAAAATTACTTTCTGCTATAGAAAGGGAAATGGTACTTTCTCTGGCACAGAAACAATCACGTCCCTTTCTATGCTATTTCTATATTCAAGCAAAACAAATTGGCGATAATGGCGGGAATTTGAATTGTGAAAACTTGGGAAAGAGACAAATCCGTTTCTCTCGATTTTTTCTGAAAAAATTTAAAAATTTGGCGAAAAAAACGGCGGGATCTGAAAATTTGAGAAAGGGAACATTCCCTTTCTCACATTTCGAAAAGCTGGGAAACAAAATAAGTTCTACCATATTTTTAAAATAAAAAAAAATAGTAAATTGAATATTGTAGATACAAATAATACCATTTATTATTACGAAAATAATAAAAATACACGCAGAAACGGAAATAATCCGTTTCTGTCATTTTCGTGAATTAAAAAAAATGACATTTTACTGCCACTTTTGAATATATTGTAATTAGATTTTAAAAATATAAATTTTAAGTTTTTTAACTTGTAACTAATTGTAGTACATTATATATTTCTGTATTTATATATTAATTGTAACACATTTAAATTATATATCTACACAATTTTACATATTATAAATGTTATATTTAACTACAATATGTAATTAATTAAAAGTAAAAACTACTATTATACAAGAAATAGCAAAATACTATTAATATACATTATTAACCATCGATGAAACATAAAAATTTCATGGATGAAACCTACAAATCTCATGAATGAAACAATGTTATATATTATATATATGAATGAAACTACAATACACAATATTATTGATTACATAAAAATATCAAAAACTATTAAAAAGCTAAGGATAAAAAAAAAAAAAGGGTGAAGAAGGCTGCCATGGCCGAAGATGATGTTCTTGGCCTCGGAATTTTTTTTTTAATGAAATTGGGGGGCTGCCATGGCCTCCATGATCATCTTCACAATGGTTTCATGATTTGAAGGATTTTGGATGATGGGTAAATGAAAAAGAAATGGATGGAGAAATGTTGAGGAAGGGTAAATTGTGATGTGGAGGTATATATAGAATATAACAAAATGTGTAGAAAGATACAAGTCTCTTTCTACACTCACTATTTATGTTAAGGCGGAAGAAAGGGAATATTCCCTTTCTGTCATAGAATTCTTTGGTAGAAAGGGATTATATCCCTTTCTTTGGTAGAAAGGGAATATTCTCTTTCTTCTACTTTACAGCTATTTTCCCTTATTCCCTCTGCATCACACATTCCCCATCTTCTCCAACATTTTTTCTATTCCTCTTCATTCACAAAATACTACGTTTTCCCCCTTAAAAATTCTCTTCAAATTTTTATTTTTTAAGAAAAGCTATCAATTTACATATTCACGTTGACCTTCAACAATTCCGACATCTAGAGGTATTTTTCCTTCATATATATTTCATTTCTTTGTTGTTTATTTTGATGTTTGTTTAAATGAATACAATTAATTAATAACTAGAATTAGTATACTATATATCATGTAATTTGAAGTTTATTATTTGATTGATATGTGACATAAATGTTGAAATTATTGTTCATTTAAATTAGTTAAGCTTTGAGATTTTTATGAGCTTTAATTTAATATAGATATATTGAAGTTGAATCAAATTATTATTTGTTAATTGTGATTTAAGTTAATTTGTTAATCCAGATTATTCTCACAATGCATAACAACCAAGATCGGAGTTGGATGTATGATAGAATGGATCACAACCGAAATTTGACTAGTCATTTCCAAGAAGGTGTCTACAGATTTTTAGAATTTGCATTTTCACAAACTCAGTTGTTAACACGTGGACAAGCTAAATGCCCGTGCATAAGGTGTTGTAATAGTAAAAATGGGAGATGGGAACAGATCCAGACATATCTTTATAAGTGGGGTTTTGTTCCTCAGTACAAGTGTGGTCTACACATGGCGAGGATGATATGAGTTATGAACCACCTACGACTTACTTTGGGGGAGTCATCTTCTCATCATGACAACGCAGGAGGTCGGTATAGAGAGATGGTTGAAGATGTATTCGGTGGCCGGTTCCAACACACGAATTACAATCAGGATGAACACGAAGAAGAACCCAACCGTGAGGCAAAAGATTTTTTTGAAATGTTACAGGAAGCAGAGGTGCCTATACACATAAGGGTAACCACAACAGTACTGCAGTGGGTATCACAACTATTCTCGAATAAGATACTTTGTAAGATTACAAATTTTGGTTGCGAAAAGATTATACAGCACGCACATACACTGTTGAGTCCTGCTGATCGTCACAAACTGCCTGATTCTATGTACAGTGTGAAGAGGTTTATGAGGAGGTTAGGTCTCGGTTACAAAACCTATGATGTTTGTGTTAACAATTGTTTTCTGTTCTACGGAGAATTTGAGAGTGATAGTTGGACAGCATGTCCAGAATGCGGAGAATCGAGGTATGAGCCATGCGAGATTAAAAAGAAGTTCATTGCACGAAAGAAATTGTGGTACTTACCATTGACACCTCGTCTACAGAGATTGTATATGTCACGTAACACTGCTGAACACATGACGTGGCATACAAAATGTCAAGGAGATAGTGATGTAATGATTCACCCTGCATGTGGTGAAGCTTGGAAATCGTGCGATGCCACATATCCTGATTTTGCTGCTGAATCGCGTAATGTGAGAGTGGGAATTTGCACAGATGGTTTTATTCTTTTTAGAAACTCTTCAATTCCTTACTCGTGTTGGCCGGTCTTCGTGACACCGTATAACCTTCCTCCTGATTTGTGCATGCAACAAGAGTACATCTTTCTTACTCTACTGATTTCTGGGCCAAAGAGCCCGGGCAAAAAGATTGACGTGCTACTCCGACCGTTAATTGATGAACTAAAAATGTTATGGGAGTCAGGTGTCCAAACATACGACAGTCATCAAAAAGAGAATCTTCAAATGCGAGTTGTAGTAATGTGGACGATCAGTGATTATCCAGGCTATGGCATGTTTTCCCAGTGGAGTACATGTGGTCGACTATCTTGTCCCTATTGTATGGAGGACACTAAAGCATTTCAGCTGAAGCACGGTCTAAAAACCTCCTTCTTTGATTGTCATCGTCGATTTCTCCCTATTGACCATCCATGGAGAATGAATGCTAATGATTTTTTGGAAGGTCGAATAGAGACAGATGCACCTATCTTGAGAAGATCAGGTTGTGAAAATAAAGAGACAAATAGAGCTTCTTCAAGATGTTGATTTTGGTACCGGTCGAGATCATATTGATGGATTTGGTAAAGAACACAATTGGTGTCACAAAAGTATCTTTTGGGAACTTCCTTATTGGGAAAAGAACTTAATCCGTCATAACTTGGACGTGATGCATTGTGAGAAGAACTTTTTTGACAATATCAAGAATACAGTGATGGACGATCCGGATAAAACGAAAGACAACATGAATGCCATACGAGATTTACGGTTGTTAACAAATCGAAGAAGTTTGTTTTTGCAAACAGGGAGAGATGGCAAACTATACAAGCGTAAAGCAGTTTATTGTATGAGTAGAGATCAAAAGATCAAAGTATTGGAATGGTTACGTGGTCTTCGATTTCCAGATGGATATGCATCTAACATCTCAAGGTGTGTTCAAATGCAATATCTTCGGCTGACTGGGATGAAAAGTCATGACTGTCACGTTTTTATGGAAAGATTGATGCCAATTGCATTTTGCGACTTCTTGCCAGATAGTGTTTGGGGTCCACTAGTCGAGGTTAGTAATTTTTTCAGAGTTTTGTGTGCTACTGAACTACGAAAATCGGACATGGAGGTGCTTGAGAGTTCAATTGTGGTGACAATGTGCAAACTAGAAAAGATATTTCCTCCATCATTTTTCTATTCGATGGAGCATTTGGCAATACACCTTCCTTGGGAAGCAAAAGTTGGCGGTCCTGTTCAATATAGGTGGATGTACCCATTTGAAAGGTAACTAGTAATTTTCTATATTTATTTCACAAATACATTTTTTGTTTATAGCACTAATTTTTATTTTATTTTAGTTTTATGCGCATGTTTGAAGAAGAGGGATGCGGGAAACAAGGCTCGTGTAGAAGGGTCAATTTGCGAGGCGTATGTCATGGGTGAAATTGCTAACTTTTGTGCCATTAACCGTCTTCGAATCTCTAAACCCTCCACTCCGATGGAATGAAATCCAAGGCCTCTCTGTTGGATTGACGGGGGGCTGAAGGCCTTTGGTACAGCCTCGTGATCATCTTCGTACTCAAGCATCCCATCAACTTCCAGATCACCTTCTCTCCCCTCGTTTTCTACTTGTTGGTGCAAGGCATTTGTTGGCATTGAGGCTGAATGTGATCCCTGTGATGAAGACCTCGAGATGTGCCCCACGCCAAATGAATGATGCAGTCGGACCGGTGTTCCTAAAAAACAAGGGGATGGTGATGGAGCAGGCTGCGTAAAATGAGTAGATGTGCCCGCTCCATAGATCGGGAAACCACCGGTATATCCTGATTCAGACGACCCTAGCTGCATCACCCCTCCAAAAGTACCCTGAACTCCAGCCACTGTCAGGGATTCTGGTCTCGTGGGTGCCCGAGACATCGCCTGATTCCTCCCTCTACCTCTGCCTCTACTATATGTAATGTTCGTTGCACGTCCACCTCTGTCGGTCATAGGATTCCTGTTATCCATCTAAAATAAAATTATACTAGTATTAGTTAAATCAATATTCTCAAATCAAGTAAAAACCAAGAGATAAGAAATGCATGTATTGACAAAGAATTGCATGTTTTACACTTGAATTGTATGTTTTACACTTGAATTGTATGTATTGACACCTATATTGAGGCAGTGGATTCACTACCTCACATTGCATGTTTTACACTTGAAAACATTGAGTTTGAGGCAGTGAATTCACTGCCTCAATATTGAATTTGAGGCAGTGAATTCACTGCCTCAAACTCAATGGTTTCAATTGGAAAACATCCAATTTGAGGCAATGAATCCACTGCCTCAATGTAGGTGTTTGAGGCAATGAATTCACTGCCTCAAATTGTATGTTTTCAAACTGAAAACATAAAGTTTGAGGCAGTGAGTTCTCACTGCCTCAAACTCTATGTTTTTAATGTGTAAACATCCAATTTGACTGCCTCAAATTAACATTTTACAAAGCATACACCTCCAATCATCATACACCTCCAAAACTTGTAAACAAGCACACACCTCCAGCAACAGTTAATCAGAATCACACATGGCTACTCCAAACACAAAATTAACATTCTAAAACAGTAAAATGTCCACAGAACAGTGCAACAGTAAAAAAAAAATGAAAAAAATAGCACTGTATCCACGAGCTCATCACAGTTTTACCTGATGCTAGTTTTAGAGTGGAGTATTTTGAATAAAACCGCTCTACCAAATTCCCCTAATTGTACCTGTCAAAACAGAATTTTTGAGCTTCAAAAATTAGTGATTAACAGAGCATTTATTTATGCAGAGATTTTTGAGTAGCTTCAATGTGTAACCTGAAGAGATGAACGGACAAACTAGCGGCACTGATTATCCCCTAAACCCTGAATTAACAGCATGCACTAGCTACTCCTTCTCAATCGCGGCAGTGAACTCACGGGAGTGAAATTGGGGGACAAATTAGCCTCAATTTTGTGTCTATTGTCGATTTCTTCAACCAAAAGACTGAAATTTGTGAAAAAATTAAAATTTGTGAAGAAGAAAGAAGAAATTCCCGGGAGTAGTGAAGAAGTAAGGAGAAATGTCGCGGGCGTGGAGGAAGAAAGTGGGGGGGAAAAGTGATTTAGTTGAGAAAGGGAATTTTAACATGAGAAAGGGATGAATCTCTTTCTTAAAGGAGAGAAACGGAATCGACCGTATCTGGTGGAAGAAAAGACGATTTCCGTTTCTCAGTTATTTTCTTTTCTTTTTTATTTATTTATTTTGTATAACATAGAAACGGATTTGTCCATTTTTTAGCACGGAAAGGAATACTTCCGTTTCTCAGTTCTTTTCTTTTCTTTTTTTTTTTTTATTTTGTATAACATAGAAACGGATTTGTCTGTTTTTTAGCACGGAAAGGAATATTTCCCTTTCTATCATATTATTTTTTAGTTTTTATTAAAATTTCCACTTATTTAGAAGGTGAATCCAATTCCCTTTCTATATGCCCTTTCTATTTGAACATTTTCTTGTAGTGATTGGATAGGAGGACGATGAGTGCGGTGCGTTTGTCTCTATCACCGAACGTGGCGTTTCATACGACGAAAGAGAAAACCACGAAAGATGTGTTAAAAGTCTTAGTAGACATGTTCGAGAAGCTGTCGGTAGCGAACAAAGTTCATCTGATGCGACATTTGTGTTTTCTAAAGACGACAGAAAACTCTATAGTTTCTAATAATCTGAATGAGTTCAATCTGATTACATCACAATTGAGCTGTTAGAGTTGATTTTGATGACAAAGTTAGAGCCTTAATTTTTTTATCTTCTTTACCGGAGAGTTGGAGCGGGACAGTTACAACTTTTGGTGCTTCTGCTAGGAAAGTAAAGTTGAAGTTTGACAAATAAGAGAAATGATTTTAGTGAATTTGCACGAAAAAATTGGGTAGTTCTTTGGGATCAGTTTTGAGTACAGAAAACAGACGCTGATCAGAAACAAAGAAGTCGAATTTGAATCGAAGCAGATCAAAGTTGAGAGATAAAAGCAAGTCAAAAAAGGACATGAATTCCAGTGAATGTTAGATCTGTCATAAGATGAGTAATTACAACGCCAGTGTAAAGCAGCAAGTATGGATAATAAGTAAGACAACTCAGTAAACGCGGTCCCAAAACGAGATTATTGATATATTAATCTTGAGAGCATGTGAAGTCAATTAGAATCTTAGATTTTGGATTCTGGAGCATCTTATCACGCCTGCCCTAATAGTGATATGAATGAGAATTATATATTTGGAAACCTTGGTAAGGTTTATCTTGCCGATGATGAACCTTTGCAAACTGTGGGTAAGGGAGATGTTTGAGTTAAATTAGTGAATGGATCTGTGTGGATGTTGCGTTCTGTGAGACACATTCCAAGTTTGAAGAGAAATTTGATCTCTGTAAGGCTGCTGGACGATGAAGGTTCTCAGTTGTCCTTTGGTTGGTGCTTACAAGATAACCAAATGGGCCATGGTTTTGGCTCGGGGTTTGAAGGAGCGTACACTGTATGTGACCGCCATCAATCAGGACAATATTGCTTTTGCGTGTGTAAAGAGTGATGCAGACTTGTGGCATTGCAGATGATGTACCCTATTTCGTACACAACACGTGGCAAGGTCTTAACCTGCCACCTCGTCTCTTAAAGATTTATTAAGTCCTTGACTTTACTTGCTGACATAACACGTGGCAAGGCTTCATTCTTAAGCACTCTGAAATAAACTAACTCCTTGGCTTGACATAACTCAAAGGCTCGCAGCGTCACAGGCTCGCAGCCTCGCAAGTACAAATGTTCACAAGTATTCAGCTTCGCAGCCTCACATGCATGTAGCCTCGCAGGCTCACAGGTTCATAGACATTTAGCTTCGCAGCCTCACAAGTTCGCAGCCTCACAGGCATGTACCCTCGCAGCCTCACAGGTTCATAGACATTCAGCTTCGCAGCCTCACAAGTTTGCAGGCTCACAAGCATTCACCTGCGCAGCCTCACAGGCATCTAACCTCGCAACCATACAGCCTTACTATGGATCTCCTAACATGGGCTAGGCCCACCTAGGGCTCATATAAATCCTATAAATACCCCATTTCATAATGGGAAAATGTACACATTCTCAGTTCTGCTTTCTCTCTCTAAGCCAGGCTTTCTCTCTCTAGACTTTATTGTCTACATTCTTACTAACTTAAGCATCGGAGTGCCTACGCCAGGGCCCACCGGCTAGTCTCACGTGCCTTGTTTGAGTGCAGGTAATCCCGAACCAAGCTAAGGATTCTTCTATTTGAGTTCCAGTTGGACGATTCTTGGTCTGACGCGGCGTAGCGGAGTAGCATACGAAGATACCCCGCATCAGTGGCGCCGTCTGTGGGAAACCAAGAACGTACTCTTAAAGACAAGGCTGTGGAAATGATGTACTATTAAAGACAAGGCTGTGGAAAGGACAACATGCTACATGCCTGAGAGGCTGCAAGGCTGCGAGGCTGCGAAGCTGAATACTTGTGAACATTTGTACTTGCGAGGCTGCGAGCATGTGATGCTGCGAGCCTTTGAGTTATGTCAAGCCAAGGAGTTAGTTTATTTCAGAGTGCTTAAGACTGAAAGCCTTGCCACGTGTTATGTCAGCAAGTAAAGTCAAGGACTTAATAAATCTTTAAGAGACTAGTTGGCAGGTTAAGACCTTGCCACGTGTTGTGTACGAAATATGGTACATCACTAATCCCCCACTTCACCGTGTGTTATCTGCAAGAGAAGGCATTATGAAGTATTTGAAGTAGGTCCTTGGTTGATGAAATACGATCACCACCTCTTGTTCTTGCTGCAATTCTTCTTCTTATATTACATATTACATTGAGATCCCATATTCTTTGAAAGAAGTGGCATAAATGGTACAACTTTACAGCCGGCAATGACAGGGAAAACATATCAAAAACCTTGAAGGCAGTACCAGAGCACCTTATTAAAGTCTTTATTCATCCGACCAGTACGGTCCCAACGGACCAATTTGACTGACAAGATCCAAAGGTCCAACAAAGCCCATGAAAATAGTGAAAGAACTACCAAAACTTGAATTTCTTTATAAGAAAGCTCTGCACTTGATGTTAACCATCATAACTCAAAGAAATCTCGTATTAACCAGCACGGTTTTACGTAGATCAGTCTTCACAAATTATGAAACAATGAGTTATGTCCGAAAATCACCTCCATTTTGTTGTCTTGAGATCCGTCTAAAGCATGTGCCATGGCTAGTCAAGGAAGCAATAGCCATACATCACCCTAGGCGGCGGCGTCCGCAACCATGCTGCGGACAAGAAGATTTGCAATATTTCACCAAGCCTGAAGTCCCGTTAACCTCAAGATCACTCACCAACAGTCCTTCTGTCGAGAGCCGTGATGGCAAACAACAATAGCAATATTTAAGGGATTATTAAATTGTTAATGGTGTGGCTTTCTCGAGTCTGTTTGGATACTCGATGATTGCATCCCCAATATGTGTTTGAGCTTTACGTAAGTTACTCATATTAGATTTTTGATCCCTTATTTTCTCCTCATAATCTATGTTAGGGGTTACCTTCATAAGTTCACCTGTTTTTTTTGTGATGACATTCCGTGTCTCTCACACCTTGACGTTGATCAAGTCTCTAAGATGATGGTGGAGAAAGACATGAATGACGTTGCTAGGGAGTTGATTCACACACAACATTCATGACTAAGTAAGACGAAACCCATGGCCAATAGACACACTGCTCTTCATTCAGTCTTTCTCAATTCCAAGTTATGAAATATTACAACTAAAGCAAGGGCACTTGGTGAAGAATATAATGAATCTAAAATGGCTCAAAAAAAAACTTAGACCCCTACCCGATCAGTTCAATAATATGATTAAGGTGATCGAGGAGTATAACATGTCCATGGAAGAACCATGTTTGAGATGAAGCTGGAAATAGGCAGAAAACTGAGTTCCCTTTTGTCAGAAACTATGTATGACAAAGGCAAATCAAAACTAACGAATTATACAATAATTGTCATAAAAGTGTTAATTACTAATATAATCATGAGGCATTTTTTTTAAACTACAAATCTAATTTTCTTATGTTATCCTAAATTTGAGTTTTATCCTAAATTCTATAATATTTCTTAACTTTTCCTATTTTCTAAACAAAATTCCCACACTTTTACTAAAAATATCCTAATTAAAATAAAATTCTCCTAATTAATACTAATTATAGAATGAGTACACATATAGAATCATGATTTACCTACCTAAACTTAATTACTAATTAATTTAACTCAATTTTACTATGAAATTTATAGTTTAATTACTAATTATACATTAATAGTCATCAAAGTGTTAATTACTAATGTAAGCATGTCATTTAACTAAAAATTTAATTTTGCTATTTTATGCTATATTTTAATTTTTTCCTAAATTCCATAATATTTCATAACTTTTCCTAATTTTTATAACAACATTCCATCACTTTTACTAAAACTATCCTAATTAAAGTGAAATTCTCCTAATTACTACTAATTTTATAATTAGTACACATACTGTGGTCCTAATTACACTTTAATTATCTAATAACAAATAATTAAGACATGCATGCATGCTTAACATTCTAATTAACACTAGTAATTGCATTAACAAATATAAAATGCTAAATATTTAATAAAAATTAAAAAACAAGCAAATATCCAATAAATACTATATATTTTGCTAACAATAGTCATAAACACAACAATATCGACATATAAAATGTATACAAACTAATTATAAAAATAAATAGAAAAAATTAAGAAATCTAAAACATATAATTCAACCATAGAAAATCGATATTTTTTGCATAATAGTGTTCTCCAAACATTATACAAGAACATACCTTAATTAATTGTTGAATTTGGAGAGGATTTGAGTGGATTTTAAAAAAAAAAAAGGGTTTTGTGTAGGGCCGAGCTTGGAGAAGGGTGGGAAGAAGAAATAAGGGGAAAAAGAAAGAAAAGAAGGAAAAGAAGAAGAAAAAAAAAAATCTGACACCTGGCATCCGGAAAATCGGACGCCAGGTTTAAACGTGCCAGATCATGCGATCTGGCCCGTCAGCCTTTGATCATCGTTGGTGATCAACGGCAAAAAAAGGGGGTGTCCAAAAAATCGGACGCCCCCTTTTAATGGATCAGATCATGCCATGTGGCTATCCTTTGAAGCATGGCATCCGATTTTTCGGATGCCTGCCATGGTGTCAGATTTTTCTGACACCACGTACGCATCCGAAAAATCGGATGCCGTTGCCTATTTTTCGTTCTTTTTTTTGTTTTTTCTGTTTTATTAACTCTAAGTGTCAAATAATTTTGACACCACAATTTAAATAAATGGAGTCAAATCATTTTGACCCCATTTATTTTGCATGGCTACAAATTATTTTATCACCATTGTGTTCAATGGTTACTGATTATTTTCACCCCATGCTTGGTGGGTGATTATTTCTCACCATTGCTGGCTACAAACTTTTTGGACTCCATTGATTTAAATTCAGTTGCTACATGGCTACGGATTTTAATCACTCACCATATTTTTGACACCATTGCCTTGTATTCTTGTAGTGGAATGAATAATTTGACAATGACCATGGCTCTTATGAGTAAGAACTTTAAGAGACTAAACAAAGCTTGAAAAGACATTGGAAGTGACACCTCATTCCCTAAATTATAATCAGGTCAAAAGAAAAGAAGCAAAAATGTAGGGAATGGAATGCTATAGGCTAAAGAATAAAATAACCTTGAAGGTCATTTGGAGTGATGATATTTAGCTGAATGTGAAGAAGAAATTGAAATGCAAAAGTTAATGTACAGATTAAAGTTGACACCACATGTAAAGCCTTCACTATCACAATCATAGAAAATGTTGCAATGGACGTCACGACAAGTGCAACATCAACGACTAAGACTGGAACTGAGACATGCAAGCATAATAGCAAGATTCCTTATTTAATCAAGTGCCACCCCTACAAATTCCAAGCCAAGACAAATTTTAGCAAGGTTATTCTGAATATTCCAACACTTACAAGGAAAACAAAGAGACAAGAGACTACTCACAATCCCTAAAGTCCTTCACGAACATTCCGGTCCTTCTAATCAACTATCCATTAATGAGTATATTTTGTAGTCATGTTTTGAACACTTTTTGATTGATATCACTACAAGAATTTTGCTCAATTGCAACGTACATACTGCAACGGATTTTGAATCCGTTGCAGGAAATTAGCTGTACCAACGTCCTTAGACGTTGGTACAACTAAAGTAAAAAAAATAAATACCTGCCAACGTCATTGGACGTTGGCAGGTATCTGTCAGAACGGAATTCAAGCAGCAACGTCCAACGTCATATGGACGTTGCTGCTGCTGTTTTTTTTTTTTTTTTTTTTTAAGTTTTAAATGTTACCAACGTCCGAAAAGGACGTTGGTAACTGTTTTCGATGTTTTTTTTTAATTTTTTTTTTGACTGCAGCAACGTCTGTGTAGACGTTGCTGACAGCTGAAAGAAAGGCACCAACGTCCTGCAGACGTTGGTGCCATATGCATGCCAGCTGCTGCCGTGCAGCTTTGTGTCTGCTGCAGACACAAAGCTGCACGGCAGCATTAATCGATATGGCACCAACGTCTCCAGGACGTTGGTGCCATATTTATATGGCATTTTCGCAGCAGATTTCTGCTGCGAAATTTGCCATTGCTGTTCTTCAAAAAAAAAAAATGTCACTCAAATTCATTATAATTCACACGATTTCAGCTCCAAATCTCTATTTTCTTTAAGGTATGTGTTCAATGTCTTCAAAATTACGATTATACATATTTTTTTTTAGTTTAATCGGTTAGATTTTTGTTATTTAGCATAAATATGATTTTTTAGTTGATTTGATGATGTATTTGTGTTAATTATGTATGATTAATTAAGATATTAGTCGATTTGATGAAGTAATTTTGACGATCTATGTGTATTATGTTTTTTTTTTAATTAATGGTTAGATTTGTGTAATTAGATTATTTGTGATGTAATTGTTGATTTTAGGCATATTTGTGTTAATTATTTATGCTTAATTAAGGTATTAGAGGTAATTATGTGACGATCTATGTGTATTATGTTTGTTTTTTTAAATTAATGGTTAGATTTGTGTAATTAGATTATTTGTGATATAATTGTTGATTTTAGGCATATTTGTGTTAATTATTTATGCTTAATTAAGGTATTAGAGGTAATTATGTGACGATCTACGTATATTAATGTTTATTTTTAATTAATTTGTTAGATTTGTGTAATATTATAGCATCATAGTGTTGTATTTGTTAGATTTGTGTAATTATGTATGATTAATTAAGATATTAGAAGTAATTTTGAACGATCTATGTGTATTATTATTTTATTTTTTAAATTAATGGTTAGATTAATTAGTATTTGTGATGTAATTGTTGATTAGATAGTGTATTTATGTTAATTATCTATACTTAATTAAGGTAGTAGAGGTAATTAATTATGTGACGATCTATATATGTATATTAAGGTTTAATTTAATTAATCGGTTAGATTTGTGTAATATTATCGCATAATAGTGATGTATTTGTTGATTCGAGTGTATTAGTACTGTTAATTATATATATATATATATATATGTATGCTTAATTAATTAATATTAGATTTGTGATTATGACAATATAGCTACGTATTTTCTTTTTTTTCTTTTTGTAGAATTTAATCGATTAACTTTGTATTATATAACATATATAATTGTGTTTATGTTAGAACGTATTTATGTTAATTAGATATGCTAAAAATGTTAGTAGCATTGAGAAATTATATATTTGTAATAAAAATATGGGAAATATATTTTTGTTAAACTTGTTTATATGAACATGCTATGGTGTAATTATTGATGCTTGATATAGATAGAGATATATGTAGAAGATGTAGTTATTTTGTGACACGTCCGTACGTGATTAATTGTTGAATACTTTAATTTAATAGTATATATATATATCACAATGAGTATTGAGCTTACTTAATTGTAATACATTGATTAGAAAAATTAGCGGAGATTTGTATAATTTAGACGTAACAGATGTATATATACTTAATTAGTCAATTTAGTAAATGAATAGATAGTATATATTGTCGTGTATCCCTTTTATATTAATTTGACCATTCTAAATATTTATTTTTCAGATGGCCGGCTCGTCAGATCAGGGTAAGGGGAAAGGAAAAAAGAAGGTGTCGAAGAACCAGGTGCCATACCCAGAAGGGGTACCTCGAGGATCATTCTCTTCGCAGCCTGATCTTGGTTCGATGGGATCACTTTCAGCGGTGATGCCGATGTTTCCCGGAGGATCAAATGACGCAGGAGCCCGCGCTAGTGGGCCGTTTACCAATCAATTGATGGGAGTAGGATCGACAATGGGGGGTGTATACGTTGGGGGTGGTTATGGTGGTGGTGGATTCGGTGGGGCTGGCTATAGCGGGGTTGGTTATGGTGGGGGTGGTTATGGTGGGCCTGGATTGAGTGGGTCTGGATTTGGTGGGCCTGGATATGGGAGTGGAGCTGGGTTTGGTGGGCCTGGATATGGGAGTGGAGCTGGATTTGGTGTGCCTGGTTTTGGGAGTGGAGCTGGATTTGGTATGCCACGAACACAGCTAACGAGGCCACAACTTATGGGAGGTACTGTAGACGGCATGATGCAGCCGAGTTTAGGTGCCATGACGAAGCTACAGGTTCAGGGGACGGGAAGTACCGCTGGGCCATCATCATCGGGCTCACGGGGTTCAGGCACACGAGCTTCAGGCACACGAGGTTCAGGCTCACGTGCTCATGGCGTTTCTGAGTCATTAGACGAGGATGAGGGGGGTAACAATGATTCAGGAGATGATGGTGGTATTACTAGGGTTGCAGTGCGAGGACAATCTAAACCTCGCGAGCCCCCGACCAATCCGGATGACAGGGAGGTACTTGAATTATTCTTTGATGGCTCAATAGAGAACCCTTCCGCCGTGACCACGATTGGTACAAATTTGAGGAACATGATGCAAGGGGCATACTTCACGTACGACATGTGGCCAGAGGACGAGAAGGAAATGTGTTGGAACAGATTTAAGGTAAGGAATTAGCTTGGCTTCTATATTTATTAAATATTTACAAATATTTGTTCATTATTATTCATTTATGTGACCAACTTTTCTTTATGTCTGTATTAAATGCAGCACACTTATCAGTGGGATCCTGCCATAGAAAATGCAGTGAGGGAATGGTACGATAGGGTCGCTACTGCGAGATTTGCAGGTTCAGTAAACCACGCCAAGAAATGGTGGTTGCGCTGCAAAGTTGACCCCACCTATGGTATGAGTCACAGTTGTTGGATTCACGAAGATTTTCGGCAGGCCTGTTATGATTATTGGGAGCTCGAGCCCACGAAGGGTCGTTCGGAGCAGAACACTAAAAATTGAGATAAGGGGGAAACGGTAAACTATAGGGGTGGGTCTCGCAGCACGAACAAGCATAGGATAGATCTTGTAAGTAGAAAAATATGATTGGTTATTTTTCAAATATCATCATTGATTTAATAATGTGATCTATATTTGCTTTAATGAATTTTCATATTATGACAGGCAAAGGAAATGAATACAACGCCCGACAAGGTGCCGTTTCAGGATGTCTTTATAAAGACTCGTGCAAAGAAACATGACGACGGAACGGTTGAGTGGCCAAACCCTGAGGACAAGGCTAATTACGTGAGTATAATATTTTCTTTCATTAAAGTGGTGTAATCGTCAATAATTGTTGTTGTCGTAATTATACTTATGTTTGTTACAAAAAATATTTTGAATCATAATATGTTATATGTAGGATGCCTATGTGGAACACTGCCTACGAGAACATGGGCCAGATATGAGCAAGTGGCCGGTCTGGGACGTGAGACCGTGGGTGGAAATTCCCGCAGCCGGACGTGTAAAGAAGAATAGGGTGGTGGGTCTGGCGAGTTATGGTGAGCCTGAGCGCGTAGGATTCAAGGCTCGAAGACATTCTAGGTTCGTTGAGACTGGCTCTAGTAGCGTGGAGCCGCTTCGATCTGAATGTCAGGCACTGCGGGCCGAAACAGCTTCTCAGCGGGAGGAAATCACCGGTTTAAAGAATGTGCTCAAATACTTTATGTCACAGTTTAATATGCCGGTGCCCGAGGAGTTGTGGGGGTCAGGACAACAACAACAGGGTCAACAACAACAGGGGCAACCACAACAGTTTAACAACTTCCCGGCAGTTTTCCACCAACCATTGCAACCGACGAACACGAGTGTCGGCAGCGGGCGGGTATCAGGGGATCCACTCTATCGACCACGGTCACATTCTGCCGATCAGGAGGACGAAGGGGACCAGGAAAGAAGTTCGGGTGGCGGTGCTAACGACACTACTGGCTTGGGTGATATGTAATTTGACGAGGATACTCAAATTTAGACTGTTATTTGCTGCTTTTATTTGTATTTGTATAATTATGAACAAACGAAGTTTGTCTTAGCTTGTTTTTATTTATGTTTGCACCTTATATATATTTATGTTTTTATTTATATTTATAATTTACACTAGTTTTATATATATATATATATATAAACGTTACAATTCAAACAATTCAAATATTACAACGCAAGCTTACATATTGCAAATAAACCACTGTTTAAGTTCACGAATTCTTACTACATAGGCATACATATTGCTTAGAACATACATTACGTATAATCAGGGTCATCGTCGTCACCATCATCATGATCTTCATCCATGTCATCGTCGGCGGATGTGTCGTTATCATCGACTTCCACAATGTCATCGTCTGCAAGCCTGATAGGTGTATTGTCGATATTGTTGATGTCATCCAATCTTAACTGAGGTGCGGTGCTATCTTGGTAAATGTCGAGATTAGCCACTGCAGTTGTGTCAACGAGGTATCTCGCTCTTGTCGTGCATACCGCCCACCATCCTCTCCTACTGATATTTTTTTGTGAAGGATACAGACTGTAATAGACTTGTTGCGCCTGACTTGCTAAGATAAACGGTTCAGACGCTCCTGTACCGAGGCGCATTGTTGGATTAATGTCAACAAGGCCATAAATCGGATGAGTTGTTATTCCATTATACACGTCGTACCAATCACATTTGAACATAACAATTTGTTCCAAGTTTCCACTGCCCCAGTAATCAAGCTGTATAATCTCTTGAAGCATTCCATAGAAATTACGTGCGTCTGGGTCGCCAGTGTCGCCCTTCACATAAACGCCACTGTTCATTGTTTGCCCACCAGCCCCATATGCTTCTGTATGAAACTTAAATCCGTTAACCGTATAACCATTATAAGTTTTTGCTTTCAAAACAGGACCCCGAGCAAGACCGCGTAATCTAGGATCCACACTGTAACTACCAGACACAACAACTTGTTTGAACCAGTCGACAAAATAAGTGTTACGTATCTGATCTTTATTAGCTTGCGGATATCCTGCGCACATCTGTTCATCAAACAGACTGTCACAGAAAGAAGCCGTTTAAAACATCAATTGATATATTAGCAAGAATACATTGTATGGAAATTAGTAATCTTACCTTAACCAACACTCGACCTCTGGGCAATTCAACAAGACATATAGATGAGCCGCTTTGCACTCTGCGAGAGACAAATTTCTGTAATTGACACAACGTCCCATTGTTTTCCCTTTACTCTGGAATACTGATAATTGGTCGTTGTGGTCAATAGATATTGGAACTTCGTTCCTGTTCAAACGGGTTGCTCTAGTTTCAATATTGCTGTCAAAGTAGAGTGAGGAGAAATTTGCAATTTCTGCGTAAATGTACGCCTCAACAATCGACCCTTCTATGTGTGCCTTGTTACCCCTTGGTCTCTTAAAATCAAACATCCGTCTAACAAAGAAAAAAAATTAACTAGTCATATTTTGAACATTGTATAGTTAACAATATAACAGTAACTGGTATTTACCTCTCAAATGGGTACATCCACCTGTATTGTACGGGCCCACCGACTTTTGCCTCCCAGGGAAGGTGTATCGTTAAATGCTCCATGGAATCAAAGAACGATGGAGGAAAGAATTTTTCCAGCTTGCACATAGTCACCACAATCGAACGTTCTAATAAATCCATGTCACTATATCGGATGTCAGGAGCTGTCAAAGCTCTGAAAAAATTACTGATCTCCACGAGCGGCCCCCAGACATTCTCTGGCAAGAAGTCACGAAATGCTATCGGGACCAACCTTTGCAAAAAAACGTGACAATCGTGACTTTTCATTCCCACTAGACGCAACTGTGGCATTTGAACACAACGCGAAATGTTTGACGCGTATCCATCTGGAAATTTGAGATTGCACAACCACTCGCACACTTTAACCTTTTCGTCCTTACTGAGACAGTACGATGCTCTACGTTTGTATAACCTACCTCCCGGTCCAGTCTGTAGAAACAAAGATCTTCTGCCCGTCAGTAATTGTAAATCTTTGCGAGAGTTCATATTGTCCTTGGTTTTCTCAGGGTCATCCATCACAGTGTTCTTGATATTGTCGAAGAAGTTCTTTTCACAATGCATGACATCTAGGTTGTGGCGGATCAGATTATGCTTCCAATACGGAAGTTCCCAAAATATACTTCTACGACACCAATTGTGATCCAAACCAAAGCCCTGAACAAATTCTCCGCATATACCAAATCCGACTGGTGGAAGACGTTCAACGTGTCTCAACATGTCTATCCCTGATCTTCTTGGTAGAGGTTGATCAGTCTCTATTCTACCTTTCGTGAAGTCAGTTGTGTTTAGTCTCCATGGATGGTCCAGAAGCAAGAATCGACGATGACAGTCAAAGAAAGAAGTCTTTCGACCGTGCTTAAGTTGGAAACTCTTGGTTTCTTCTATACAGTACGGGCAAGATAAACGACCATGTGTGCTCCACTGTGATAGCATGCCATACCCTGGATAGTCACTAATCGTCCATAGCAATGAAGCTCGCATTTGGAAATTTTATTTCCGAAAACTATCGTATGTTGGCACACCCGAATCCCACAGTGACTTAAGTTCATCAATTAGGGGTCTGAGTAATACGTCAATGTTCTTGCCAGGACTCTTCGGGCCAGATATCATTAAACTTAGGAAAATATATTCTTGCCGCATGCACAGGTCAGGAGGGAGGTTATAAGGGGTCACAAATACTGGCCAACACGAGTAAGGAGCTGAGGAGTTCCCGAAAGGATTAAAACCATCGGTGCAAAGTCCAAATCTAACGTTTCTCGGTTCGGCAGCAAAATCTGGAAATGTCCTGTCGAAAGATTTCCAGGCCAAACTTGAAGCAGGGTGAATCATTTGATCGGTATCTGCCTGACACTTCAAGTGCCATGTCATGTGCTCCGATATTTTGCGTGATGTGTAAAGCCTCTGCAATCGAGGCGTCACTGGCAAGTACCACAGCATCTTACGTGGAACAAGCTTCTTCTTATTGGTGCATTCCTCGTACCTAGCTTCTCCACAATAGGGGCACTCGGTCCAGCTCTTACTTTCATACTCCCCGTAATAAAGGATACAAACATTAACACAGACATCATATGTTTTGTACCCAAGTCCTAAACCTTTGATGAATTTCTTGACTCCGTACCAATTTTCAGGCAATCTATGACGATCTGCAGGACTCATTAATCTGCGGGCCGCTTGTAATTGATTGTCAGCAGAGGCGTTTGTTGTGCCATGACGAACCTTGTCGGCAATAAATGATGTTAACCACTGCAATGGTGTTGTTTCCACATCTACGCGTATTGGCACCTCGGCTTCCCGTAGCATTTCAAAAAAGTCTCGTGCCTCACGGTTTGGCTCTTCTTCTATATTTTGATTATAGTGCGTGCCTTCAAACTGACCTCTGTATGCATCATTGACCATATCTACGTAACCACTTTCGACATTATCATTATGAGTAGATGACTCTCCTGCGTATGTGTAATTGCCAGAAAAGTTGTTCCTTTCTCCGTGTGCCTCCCATACGTAATAATGAGGAACAAAACCGTACTTCAATAGGTGTTCCTGAATCACATCCCTCTTTTTGCTTTTGCTAAAACCACACCGAGTGCACGGACACTTAACTCTTCGATGACCTTGAGAAAATGCAAATTCTAGGAATCTGTTGACGCCATCTACGAAATAAGGATTGATATACCCCTCATCAACGTTGCCTCGATCGTACATCCAACTCCGATCTTCGTTGTTATACATTTTTTATCTAATTAAAATCAAATTAACAATGCATCAGCACGAGAACTGACTATTTAATCACGAAAGTAAGGCTAATTAAAACTTATCATCAAATACTAACAACGTGAACAACTAATTACACACATGCATATAAATAGCATACTACTAATCAAATCATGCTTAGATCTCAGTTATTCTAAATATGATGAATAACAAGTATTAATATTACAAAAATCACTAAATTAAGCAACAACATCAACAATATATATATAAAATTAAGCAACGAATTACGATAATACTGAAATAGATACCTCTCGTGGAGTGAGCTTTGCTGAGAATTACGTACGCTTTGCAAAAAAATCACAGGGAAGAAATGAAATTTTGCTGAAAAATAGAGAAGAGAAGGGGAAGAAATGCAGTAGATTTTGGGGAAGAAACGCAGGTTATGGATAATGAAATGTGTGGAGGAGAGGATATAAAGCTGATAAATCTATTGCAAGGTCCAAATCCCTTGCTGCTGTAAAAACAGCTTTTCTGACACAGTTGCAAGGGAAAAAGGCCCTTGCAGTAGCCTTTCAGCTTCAGCAACCTCCTCTTCCCTTGCAGGTTTTGTTTTACTTATTTTTTAATATAATAAAGCTGCATTTTTCATTCTTTATATATATATATATATATATATATATATATATATATATATATATATATATATATATATATATATATATATATATATATTTATTTATTTATTTATTTATTTAACAAAAATAAAGAGTAGTTTTCCTTGTACGTAGTTTAATTCGTATGTAATTAGGAGTTGTGCATTCAAATAACATCTATTCATAACAAAAATCAAGATTGAATCTAAGTAATTTAGTTCTTATATGTAATATTTGTTTAAGTTAAACCAATTTGATAAAAGTCAAGATTAGTTATATTTAGTTGATTCTTATATGTGTAATTAATTATCATCAATTCTAATGTAATTATATGTTGAGTTATAAATTACATTCTTAATTAATTCAACAAAAATAAAGAGTTGTATTCCTTGTACGTAGTTCAATTCTTATGTAATAACACTATTCATAATAAAATCAATGTTATTAAATCTAAGTAATTTAGTTCTTATTTAATATTTGTTCAATTGAGTTAAACTAATTTGACAAAAGTCAATGTTAGTTATATTTAGTTGATGCTTATATATTTGTAGTTAATTAGGAGTTGTCCATTCAAACAAGTTCAATTAATTTATTAAAATTTAATTAAGATTAGTTTTGTTTAATTAGTTCAATTCTAATGTAATGTTGAGTTATCAATTATATTCTTAATTAATTCAACAAAAATAAACAGTAAGTTTTCCTGTACGTAGTTGATCAATTCTTATGTAGTTAAATATTATTCATTCATATAATTTCAGTTTATTTAATGAAAATCAAGAATCGTATTTGCGGTCAATCATAAATTTTTCAAAAGGGGAAGGACTAAATTGTAACTTTTCAAATCTTTTGGGGTCAAAATCATATTTTCAAAAAGAGTTGTATTCCTTGTACGTAGTTCAATTCTTATGTAATAACACTATTCATAATAAAATCAATGTTATTAAATCTAAGTAATTTAGTTCTTATTTAATATTTGTTCAATTGAGTTAAACTAATTTGACAAAAGTGATCAATGTTAGTTATATTTAGTTGATGCTTATATATTTGTAGTTAATTAGGAGTTGTCCATTCAAACAAGTTCAATTAATTTATTAAAATTTAATTAAGATTAGTTTTGTTTAATTAGTTCAATTCTAATGTAATGTTGAGTTATCAATTATATTCTTAATTAATTCAACAAAAATAAACAGTAAGTTTTCCTGTACGTAGTTGATCAATTCTTATGTAGTATAAATATTATTCATTCATATAATTTCAGTTTATTTAATGAAAATTAAGAATCGTATGTTTAGTTTGATTATTATTATTTAATGAGAAGTTATTGATTCTAATAACTTTAATTAATTTTACAATACAAGATTAATTCTAATTAGTCCAGTTCTCATATGTTATTAGGATCTTATTCATTCAAATAAGTTCACATATTTATATAGCTATAAATATCAAGATTAGTTCTATTTTCTTATGTAATTAATAATTATTCAATCATATAAGTTTTATTAATTAATTAATTAAACCAAGATCAAGATTAGTTCTATATATTTAGTTCAAGTCTCATGTAATTATGATTTACAAGTCATAATTATATATGGATCTAATTAAATGAGTGAATGAGGGAATATATATAATTAAAACATTTTTCTAATAAAGCTATTGCAAGGTCCAAATCCCTTGCTATTGCTACTTTTCTGACACAGTAGCAAGGGATCCCAATTTCCCTTGCAACAGCTTTCTGACAATAACCTGTTGCAAGGGATTTGGACCTTGCTACAAAATTTCAGAATGAAATTTTTGGCGGAAATTTTAAATTTCCCAAAAAATTTTATTCCCTCCCACTCCCTCCCACTATACTACTATAAATACCACACTATATCACTCATCCATCCCACTTCTCCCTCTCATATTATTATCATCTTCTTCTCCCCTTCTCTCCTTCACTTTATTTTTTTCCTTAATTTATTTTGCATCATGATCAACTTATATATATATTATATATGCATACATGCATCTTATACTATATATATATACATATATATTGTATAATTATAATTAGTGAGATTATTTTATAATTATACATTGTAAAGTTTAGTGTGTGTATGTATATATATATCATTATAATTTTTAAAATGTTATCTAACATTTCTTAATCCTATATATATATATATATATATATATATATATATATATATATATATATATATATATATATATATATATATGTGCATGTGTTTGTGTGTGTGTGTGTATCTTATAATTTAGTTATTAGTATTATATTTTTTAACATACTATACATATATAATATTGAGGTTTGAATTAATGTATAATGTGAGTGTGTGTATATATATATATATGTATATATATATTAAAAAACATTTTATTACAAAGGGGCGGTTTTTACCGCCACTTTTTTTTATAAAAAAATATTTATCTACAGCAACGTCCACGTCCGTGGACGTTGCTGCCAAATTTAAAAAAAAATTGTCCGGACACTATAGCAACGTCCGTGGACGTTGCTGCCAAATTTGAAAAATAAAAAGTGTCCGGACACTATAGCAACGTCCGTAGACGTTGCTGTGTTTCGTCGAAAAAAAATAATGAACAAAAATGAAATTTAAAAAAAAAACGTGCGTAAATCAATTGCAAGGTCAAAAGACGTTGCAATTGAGTCTTGTGTCAGAATGCATAGCAACGTCTACGGACGTTGCAATTGATTTTTGTGTCAGAATAAATAGCAACGTCTATAGACGTTGCTGTCAATTGTGTGTGTCAGCACACTACAGCAAGGGAAATGGACCTTGCTACAGGTGTGTGTCAGAACAGCAATGGCAAGGTCCATTTCCCTTGCAACATGCAAAATACCTGCACCAACGCCACCTATAGCAAGGGATGCTACCAACGTCCACATCCCTTGCAATAGATCAATAGCAAGGGAATTTGAACCTATAGCAAGGTTTTTGGACCTTGCTATAGGCCACATTTCTTGTAGTGTATTACTGTGAACTATTGAGTATCTTGAGTCTTTTACTGCTAATCTCAGTACTTTTGTATATTAGGAGTCTTTTGGCTAATCAGAGTGATTTCAAGGCTAAACACTGGAAGTGGAGAGTGAAGGATCTAAATGAAGAAATCAATACCATGAGAAATCGGACAAAAAAAGGAGTTCAACGTAAAAAATGGAAGTGAAATAAGAGTTCCGGAGCAGACGATACAAAGAAAACATTGAAAGAGGAAAGCCATGCGAGAAAATATGCGTCCGCATACTTCCACATCCAGCTCCAGTGGACAAAGAAGGAAAATGCGCAATCACATACTGGTTGCGAAATACTTACAATAGTCACACTGGAAATCATGCAATTTAAATGCGAAGGAATGGGATCACGTAAATCTTTGTGATTGCATACTTCAATGCATTTAGAATATTTGATGCTCGTCAAAGATTAGAAGATAGACTTTGGTACCATAGGTGAGATTCTTCAATTCTTGTGAACGTGAAAAATTAACTGTTTTAATTCATAAGAAAAGCTATAATACAATAAATTGATTTAAAAAAAGACAATTTTGATAATAAATTAACTCCGAAATTATAAAGCACCTTTATAAACAATATTATGCAATGTTACAAATATTAGACTTGAAAATAGTATTCATCATTCAATGTTCAAGTTCTATTAAGGAAAATAACAATCATGTTTTCTATTTATGATTTATTACTAGTTATTTTTTTAAGAGATCTCTATTTAATCACGTTGTCCACAGCTCTAATAAGGCCAACGTTATTCAGCAACTCCTCAATCATTGACGACAGCCTGGGCGACATGGGGGGCGGACCAACGTTCTCTGTAGCTACATGTTAAGGAAAACCGATATTGGCATGAACTCTTTTTCTATGGCTAACAGAAATGAGTACACCAGAAGAGATTTAACAATGTAGGGGAACTTACTATGTGAAGAGAGATTTAGCAAAGAGGTAGCACTTTGTGTCTCTTCTCTTTTCTCCGCTTCTGTTTGATTTTTCGTTTCCAAGGGTACCTGACAGGACAAAAGTAATGCAGAAAACAAGAATGAAACTGATGAGAAGATGCAAAATGTCATCAGTTTTAATGTTCTTAATTAGGTCAAGGAAACCCGTTGATGCGACATCTAAAAAGAACACAAATCATGCACTTATTATGCTCAATGAAGAGAATAATGAGAACATGCAAAATGCACATTAAGTAATATGGGAAACACACGTTGTTGCTCGAACAGGTTTGTTCTGGCTTGCGATTTCGTCTCCTCTTGTATGTTCCCGGAGTCAGTTCTTGGAAATCCTGGAAAATCCAAGGCAAGTTAGCATAAAATTTGAACTAAATTGATGGAAGGAAATAGTTGCACGTTTACCCTGACATTCCCCCCTGCCCCCAAAGCAAAAGCTTTATCCAACATGCACTTTGTCTTCTGCTTTTATTCGGAGGAAATAAACAGAAAATTACGTCTGTTGTGGCGCAAATTGAGTGCAACTTGCGAATTTAACGAAGAAGCTTTAGAATTGAAGAAGCCCTTTTATTTTACTTACAAACGCAACGTAAATTGTGAAACTTAAAACAGTGATTAAAGACTGTTATGTTATTCCAATAGTTTATCCTTCTAGAATCACCATAAAGTATAGAAAACCTTTAGAAGTGAAGAAGCCATTTTATTTTACTTACACACATAACATATTTAGAAAGCTGGTAGAATACAGTATCTATCCGTAACCTCAACTCAAGATAAGATTGAAGTTCAATGGACGAGACAAGAAAACTGTATACAAGCTCTTTTACAGGAGTCTTATATCCTCCACTTTCCAGTGACATAGTTCCACATCTCAATTAAATCATAGATGGTCAAGTTACAATCTTCATTATATGTACACATATATGTATGTATGTACGTGGGAGGTAGAAATGATTTTCTATAATTGACATTCAGATTCTGAATAGATATATCAATGGAACTATAAACTAGATAAATAGAACAAGATTCCCTTATCACGCAATACAGTGGTCCTCGAGCGAAAACTAGATACGCCAGAAGAACAGTGATACAATACAATACTCAGAAAATTTATGAACAAAAAGGTGCATATATCTAGGACGCTAGTAACTGAGACGGGGACTAACAAGAATACTGTCAATGTGATCATTAGCTGTTCAGCAAGTGCAACAAATTAGAAACCACAGAAAAATAGACTCTAGAGTAAAACTCACAGGAGCATAAATGGAGAGTCCCTCCTTTTTGGAGTAGTTGATGTTACGCTCCAAGTCTGCTCGGGTGTAATATTTTTGTCCGAGGACGTTTGTATAGTACTGCACAATTCACAAACAACAGGTAAACTCAATTAATGATCACATGAGTACCACAATTTTCCTATTCCAGTTATCTGTTTCTCTATGTTAGAGGCCAAACGAGTTGATAAAGTTTACTTTTTTAATGATCAACTGTCATTCTGAGAGATTTGGTAAAAAAGAACAAGTAAAAATTTCAATCCATCAATTAACCTTACGCAGAGTTCATGCTAATCTTATTGATATTGTTCCAATTTATAGAATATATCCAAAGGGACGAGTAATATAATTGTCATGCATGGAAACAGACACTACCGATCTCGTGATTATATGAATTACTAAAACCAAGTTGGTGTCATTCCATTTCTTAATGCTTTACAATGGAAAATTTTGAGCAAACAAAAAGTTGGGTTCATTACAATGCCAACATACGAAGCAGATTTATAATGATCACGCTGCTATGATTAACTAGTGTCAGTCTCCCAGTTACATTTGATATAGTAACATTCTTCTCGCCTCTGTCCACTGAAGACTGCTAAGTGTAGTTACGTTATTGACCTACTGCCTAAAATTTAAACTATCATATGAGAAAGAAGCAAATGCAATATAACGGGGGCAGTAATGAATGGAGATACGGAATAATCAATCATGGGCATAAAGTAGAAAGGTTTTGGCTGTTTGAATATATGCTTTAGAATCGCGATACGGCTTATCCTGTAGCTTAACAACAAGAAACCAACACAAAGTTAGCTTTCAGATATTTGAGCTTTTCTTTGGTCGATTAAATATCAAATGGTGCAGATGAAATCAAAATAGCCAAACAAAGACTGAAAATCAAATCCATCCTGCCCTTATAATGTAAATTATCCATATTTTAATTTAATTTCGTAGAAAACGGAAGGAGGAAATGCGAATGATGAGATGTTATCATCAAGACTACAATGTATGCTAGTTCCTTTCCTCTACCATATTATCTAAAACCATATTGACATCGTTACCTTTCATATTTTTGCGCTGGGGCCTTAGAATCTTCTAGGTTTCTTCTTTCTTGTTTTTTTTTTTTGTTTTTTCTCGAGGGTTTTTCCTCTGCCCTGTTTAACAACATAACTACAACCAAGTGTCCAACCCGATTATCGTGTCTTTACCCTCTGTAACAATTAACTCTTGGAGGTTATTCAATCTTTTATGGTTACTCAAGATAATATCGTAACTTTCCTAAAGGTAAAATGACAAGCTTAGAGTGAATCTAATAGTTCCGTCTTTAACAATGAGAAAACGAAGAGAATGAAAATCTAATCCCCCGTCCTTTTCGATTTGTATACTACACTGCATAGGTTAAGCTAGCTTCATTAGTTTCAATTGTAACGTAGGTTTGAAGGAATATACGGAAAATAACATATTATTGTAGTGTGACAAAACTTAAACCGCAGATAGTAATGCATGCATTACATTTGCAACAAAGCCAGGTTTTCTTAGATAAGTTAAAAGCCAACTCCTCTGTCAGCCAATAACTGAAACAACAGAAAGAGGCGTTCAACACGACACCGAAATTTAGGAATGTTGTTATTTAAGATTCTATGCAAGGGAAACAGAGAGCATTTATGTCACCTTTCTATTGTCGGTTGGATCTAATGTATGCATACTGAACAAACAAATCATACTTTGAAAAAGATGATGTTATGATTGAGATCAATCATTGTGTTACTGAAGTTGGATCACATCAATACCTCGCAGATATGAAGCATAGAAATATCGGGACAAATTATGAGATCTAGTGTAAGGATAGAACCGACAACAGAGCCACAGATGCACTCTCGTAAAGGAATGCAATGAACGGTGCCAGTGATTGGTCCTAGGACAAGCACCGGTTTCACTACTAAAAATGTAAGTTGAAGTTCAATAGTAGAATTTGTTGAAAAGAAAGGATAAGGATTTTCGACGGGGAAAAACATGACCAGCTAATTGGGTTCACTATAGAACACATGACAATTACATGCGATTGGGCAGTTTTCCTTTGGACCAAGCTCAAGGAGAGGAAGTAGGATTTTGAGATCCTTTCAAATTCTTTACGAAAGCATGTTGTTATTGGTAACCATGAATATTGTCCAAACATGTCAAGTTTACTGCATTATCCCACCCATATTTGGTGACAATTGGTGTTGCTGCTTACAAACCGCCTCTTTGTCCTTATTGAATAAAGCAACGAGTCAAAGTATACTACAAGCCTTACATGTCTCTTAGTCGTTAATGGCAGAACAGGCATATTCATTGACATCAAGACAAGATGTTGGTGAACAAGAAATGAAATGTTTTTCCGAATTTTGGTGCAGTGGAGTAATTCACAGCTTGAATTTGCAACTTATGAAGACTTCAGATTTCTAACATCTAAATTCCATGATGATCCTTAAGGTCAAGATTCAAGAACTATTCTCTTACGGGAGTAATGTCACATTCATGAATTGTTTTGCACTTTTGATTCGGCACAGGGCCGGAGGAAATGAAAAAGGATTCAGTATCATTTTGGTAATCCAGTAAGGCTCAAAAGAGGAATTCGTATGCTCAACTTAATGAAAGTGACACGTGGACGCAGGCTCAGAAATTATAACCATGCTCGTTGCGCGACATCCTCAAACAATTAGTTGGTAAGTATTTAAGGAGAATCCTTTTTTCCCTTATAGTTTTTTACGAGTTAATTCAATATAAAGTATGGTAAATGCTACCAAAAGAGTAACCCCAGTCTCTCCTACTTCTGTTTTATGTGCTATTGTCATTATCTGCACCACATCCTTTTTTATGATAAAACCATAAAATCAATGTAACTACGTAAAAAATTGACAACAATTCACAAATTGGATATAGTAGATAGGCCAACGCGCTGAAGTTTGAAGCGTAAGGAAAGTAAAGTGTCATTCGGCTTGTCATATTTCAGAAAGGCTATTGATATATTAAGTTCATTTAGGTTTGCAATACAATAGAAAGACATGTAAGTCCGAGATGGTAATATTTCTGATCCTAGAGCTCCTCCACAGACCAACTGAGATCAAGAAAAGCATAAAGTGGTGGTACGAAAGTCTCCTACTGTAAGTTTTTGCATCTAGGAAGTGAAACTAATCCAATACAAGAAGAATCCTCATTAATTCGTGAGAAAAAGTAATACTAAGACCAAATCACAGTTAAAAACAGATAGCAACATAAAAGGTTTTTATGTATTTTCCGAATATATAAAAGTCAAAATGTGTGAATTAATAAACATGTCCATAGAAGATTGCTATGAAGGCTTAGAACGTAACAGATAACTGGTACCGGAAAACGAGCATGCATGTGTTTTATTCAACTAAAATTAACTTCAATTTGTTGAATCAAACCTCGACTCTGGTTCCATTTTTCTTGAGGGCGGTGTGTAGCTCCCATCCTTCGGGACAGTCGGCCTTGGTTCGTGATAGGACGGTCCAACGGGAACGAGGTGGTGCCATGGCCTTTGCTAAATCAAATTTGTTTGAGGATTCTTCGAGGCCGAGGAGAAGGGC
This sequence comes from Misopates orontium, assembly GCA_946800315.1. Lineage (NCBI taxonomy): Eukaryota > Viridiplantae > Streptophyta > Magnoliopsida > Lamiales > Plantaginaceae > Misopates > Misopates orontium. The sequence goes on from OX326947.1 coordinate 27,230,916, forward strand.
TAGGGCTTAATTTGTAGGTGGTATGAATCAAACATTGTGTGGTTGCTGAAATCTGTTGGCATTAAATTCTGCAGAACAACACAGATGTGTGCAACAGCATCCGGGTTGGAATTCAAAATGAAGAGCCTAACGACTGACATTTGCTTAATTCCTGGAGAATAAAGACAAAGGAAGGTGGTGCTTTTCTTTTATTGTTGATGATGGTAGAGAAAGGTAAATAGAGTTTTGGAAACCGGGTTTTGTGCTTTTCTTACATATATATATTTCCTTAGGCGGGAATTACTTACTTTGTGATTACATTAAGGGAGCCCACACTAATACCACTCATATATATATATATATATATATATATATAGACGAGCCATAAAAATTACGCTTATCTTTATATGAGAGCCGTAAAAATCTACGTATTTAATATACTGAAGCCACAAACAAGTTAGGACTTCGACAAGTAGTAAATAGTAATAGGCTTTAATACTTTTGGTGCCTTATAGCTGGTTGTTCGATCCAAAGTTGTGTGTAGCTTAGATATTATAACTATGAATACGATTTTTTTATTGTAGCCGCTTCTTCCGTTATATCAAAGTCGATTAATAATTCTAATATTGTTTTTAGAACTGAAATACTTGAAAAGATAGAGATTTATTTGATTGAAAACTATAGACGAATGTAAAGTACTATCTAAAAAAGATTGCTATTAGATTTTCGTTCTACTTATACTATTACTGAAGAACATGTTTTACCTTAGTTAGTGATCAATAAACTTTACCATTGTTAAGTACTTTATTCAACACCATCTAAGAATAATTATAAATTCCTTCATATTGGCCTTCTCTATGTTGCTATTAAACCTCATATATATTTTGGTATTACATGTGGCATTAAGGATTATTTCAAAATTGGTGTCTCAAATTGGCACGATTTCAAACTTGGTGCCTTAATGAGGCAGCCATCAAAATTGGTGCCTTATTGAGGCATTTTCATCAATTTTGGTGCCATGTCGCCGGAAAATTTGAAATGTGGCCGAAATTGCTTACGTGGACGTGACATGGCAATATATTTGGGGATTTTGACCATAGTCAAAGACACGTGGGGAAAATTTGCCACGTCGGCCGCCACCTATATTGTGTTATGCCACGTAAGCAATTAAATTAAAAAAAATTTACAATGAATAAAAAAATTGTATAAGAAATTTTATTTATAAATTTAAGGTATAAACATTTTTGTATTTTAAAATAAAAAACAAAGAAAAATAATAAAAAAAATATAGGTTACAAATTAAATTTTAATAATACAATTTAAGGTACAAACATTTTTGTATTTTAAAATAAAAAAGAAAGAAAAATAATAATAAAAAAATACCGATTACACAAAAAAATATAGATTACAAATAAAATTTTTACAGTTTTTTATAATTTTAATTAAAAAAACAAAACAAAATAAATAAAAAAATAAAAAATGGGGGAAATCGTCTTCCCCGATCACCGGCCACCCCACCCCGCCCCTTCACCAAATCGCCACCCAAAAACCACCGCACCTCCGCCATGAGCCACCACAAACCCACTTCTCGAGCACCAATCCTCCGAGTCGGAATTTCGATTTGCTAGGGTTTGAGTTGTACTTTTCTAGGGATTCGGTTGGGGTTATGTAGAAGACCAATTGGTCCTAGAATTGGTTGAGGACTATGACTATAAATCCAGCGATGCAGCTGAACATGGCGGCGTAGGTCTGGAGGCGGCGCACTTGGAGCTGACGAGTGCGTGCTCCGATGTCGGTTTTTTGGATTGGGTTGAGATTTGGGGGTGATGTGGTGATGAGGGTGGCTGAAGATTGGGGATTGGATTAAGGGGTGAGATTTGGGGGTGAATGCGGCGACGGAGGAAGCGGGAGGAGAAGCTGGCAGCCATCGGAGGGAACATTCGTGTGGAGAAAGAAAGCTATGGGGATAATCTGGAAGTGGTGGGTTTGTGGTGGTTGTTGGGTAGCGATTTGTTGAAGGGGCGGGGTGGGGTGGCTGGTTATCGGGGAAGACGATTTCCCCCATTTTTTTATTTTATTTATTTATTTTGTTTTGATTTTTTAATTAATTGTTTATGGAATTAAAATAATCTGTTAAAATTTTATTTAAAAATTTTTTAATTACGATAATTTGATATGATTTTCTTTTTTGTAATCTATATATATTTTTTTATTATTATTTTTCTTTCTTTTTTATTTTAAAATAAAAAATGTTTATACCTTAAATTTATACCTTATACAATTTTTTTAATCCTTGTAATTTTTTTATTTTAATTGCTTACGTGGTATAACACGTGGCGGTCTACGTGGCGGATTTTGGCCATGTGTCTTTGACTATGGTCAAAATCCCCAAATATATTGCCACGTGTGCAATTTCGTCCACATTTCAAATTTTCAGGCGACATGACACCAAAATTGATGAAAATGCCTCAATAAGGCACCAATTTTGATGGCTGCCTCATTAAGGCACCAAGCTTGAAATCGTGCCAATTTGAGGCACCAATTTTGAAATAATCCTTGTGGCGTTACCCAATTAAAACATGTTATGAGTATGCAGTGCACCTGAATGATGAGTTGTCAAATTTGACACCTACGGGTCATAAATGATGCGTTATTCAATTTAGACATGCCATGAGTATGGAACGCACTTGAATGATGAGTTGTCAACTTATCTGACACCTATGTGTCATAAATGACGCTGATGCCTATAAATCACCTATTTGGCGCCGACAGCGTCATATTTGACACACCAACCCGTCGTCATCAATCTCAAAGATTTGGTCAAGATTTGATCCATATATTTTAGGAGATAATCAAGGAACCAATTTCCTATAAATTCCCTATCATAAATCATAACAATGTACGCCATTTTCACTCTTCAGACTCTGCTTCATATTTGACGCTGATCAGCGTCATTGATAGCTTACACCGTCATAAACGACGGGTTGAGCTGCTACTTTTATTCTCTACTGACTTAGGCATCAGAGGGTCTAAGCCGGGTCAACCGTCGGCTTAGCTCACGTGCAGTGTTTGAGTGCAGGTTACCCGGACTCAAAGCTAATTCAGGAGTTGGATCAGTCTGACGTGGAGTATCCAGTAAGTATAAAAAAAATACTCGCATCAGTAGTGTCTTCTGTGCGAAACCACATAACGTACTCAAGAGAAAACACTATGGATAAGTCAAAAAGAGCAACAACTTTATCACAAGTAAATGAACATCAAGATGAGTCTCCACCTGAAATGGAGACACTTTTATCTCTAGCAGTAGCTTTATCACAAGTGAATGAACATCAAGATAAATCTCCACCTGAAATGGAGACACTGTCACCTCCAGCACCACCACGAGTTGTTGTACCAGGGGGTATCATCATCTCGACTTCCTCCAGAGCACTGAGCATAGATTATTGTTATTGTTAAAGCAATACTTGACGCGAACAGTACTCTTTTACCTGGGCTTATGCCTAGGCAAACTTATCGACTTGTAATAGGCGAGAATCTTTCTTAGGGTGCAAGTGCTAGTCACCCATCCCGGCAATAACTTGCCATGGACCCCCTAACGTACCTGACCAGGTTTGTGCTTGAGCAAGAGCTGATGACCGTCCTAGAAGGCCAGTAACATGCAACAAAATCGCAACCATGAGGTAAATTCTTATGGCGGGGCTAACAAGGGTCATCGTAAAAGACACAAAGAAAACGAGGTACAACAGTCAAAGGCAGAAATCAGAGAGCTATGTGACGAAACAAGACACCTTCACCACCAGCTATAACAAACAAAAAGAAAAGTTGCAGAAGCAACTGAGGTATATATACCGTCACCCTTTTGTGGCACTATAGAGAGTGAGGTATTGGCTAAGGGGAAGAAAATTATTCATATGCCAACGTATGACGGAACTCTTGATCGAGTCGTCTACATGTATGCCTTGGATATGGTACCAGTTCTGCACAAGAAAGGTTTTTAAGAGTTCTAGAAAAAATTATTGAATCGTATGACCAGAGGGATAAATTCAAGAATCAATTTCCAGCCAGAAGAAAGTCAAGCTGCAACAGAGTTACATGTTTTCAATATTTCAAAGAGACCAAGAGGACCTGCTTACCTTCATGGCCAGATTCAATTCTGAGTTGTTGAAGGTAGATGAGCCACCTGCTGAATTTGTGCCAATTGTTTTGTTCGCGTGTTTGAAGAACAAGAGTTTCTCTATTTAAGGAGGAGTCGGATACAAAAGATCGTATCAACAATTTTATCATAAAAGAAAATGACCCTAGAGGAGATGAACCATATGATGGGGAAAGACCAAATGAAATCAAGAAAACTTATAGATCCAAATGAGCACAGTTGTAGAGGTCGATAACCTCAAAGACGTTTCACAAAATTTACTCTCCTTGTGCAACAATAGTGGACGCAGATCCAGTAAGCGACAGTAGTGGATGCAGGTCCAGATCATGTTCGCCTTGTGATGAAAGGCAAAGAAGCTAGGACCTATGAGATAATTAAAGACATAACAAAAAGCTAAGGGACAATATTTTTGTCGTTTATGAAATGCTAAAACATAAGGCATCTATAACCGATAGTTTTGAACTAGATAATGAACCACATGTTACATAAGTGGATCATGATCAAGGATCTCAACATGCTATTACAACTTTTTAGTTGTAATCGACATTTTGAACTACGTCATGACATGATTCCCCAAGTGGGATACGTAGGAAACTTGAAGTTTTCTCCAGTGTAGTCACAACATAAATTAAGAATAATCCTTCTCGAGTCTATTACTGATGTTATTTGATACAACGATTATTCCACAAGTTGGATACAAAATTCAGCAACTATTCTATGAAGTTGAAATAAAGCTCAACTATTATTCTCAGGCTGAAAACAAAATTCAACGATTATTCTACGAAGTTGAGAACAACAACTCAACGATTATTCTACAATTTAAACACAAAATTCAGAAGTTATTCTACGAAGTTGAGAAAAAAGCTCAACTATTATTCTCGGGTTGAACACAAAATTCAGCGATTATTCTACTAAGTTGAGAACAACAATCAACGATTATTCTACAAGCTGAACACAAAATTCAGCGATTATTCTACAAAGTTGAGATAAAACTCAATAATTCTTCTACAAGCTGAACATGAAATTCAACAAAATTCTACAAGTTGAACACGAAACTCAACAATTATTCTACAAATTTGATAATAAAACTCAACGATTGCACTAGAAGTTGAATACAAAATTCAAGGGTTATCTAAAGTTGAGAGATAAGCTCAAAGATGTATTCTACAAAGGACACCAGACGTGCTCCTCAAAGATCTACACTACATAGGACACACACTCAGGTTCTTCTTAAGAATCTAAAAGTTTGAACTATAGAGCACATTCATTATGGTGCTTCTCGAGGTGAATCTCAAAAATAGTGGGACCAACCCATCACCTTCTAAGATGAGGAAAATGGTGAAGAAGACTAAAGGTGAAGCTTATGCTACTTTCTTAATTTGCTGGCACTTTTTTGGGACTACTTAGCCGGTGTACCGTATACTAATAGAAAGCCAAAGATGTCTAGTTTCTAAAGCAAAAAAAAATTTCAATTTTGACATTTGGATAAGAGTTTATGCCCAAAACAATCAAGCGGCACAAAGATGAAACTTGCTCGAATTTCGAAAGTTTTTGGGTCTTCTTGAAATCTTTCAAGTTTTTGGGGGCCTTACTGGAAGAAACCAAAACTTTGAGGCTTTGGTGACATTTTTGGAGTTTCTTGGGGTTTCTTTTGCAATTACAACAAAAACTAAGATAAAAATGTGAGATTTCAACGGAATCTCATATTTTCGACAGAATTCAACGTGCATTTAACTTGCAGCAAGTCCACAACGAATTGGGGGACTACTATTGATATACAATATTTTGGTAATAGAAAGCGACAATTCATTTGAGAGTGAAATCTCGAATTCTACAAAATCTCGAATGTTCTATAAAACTCGCAGCGCATTTATCATATAGCTAAATCCACTACGAATTAGGGGACTACTAATATATCATATTTTGGTATTACACGTGGCGTTACCCAATTAAGACACATCATGAGTATGCAGTGCACCTGAATGATGAGTTGTCAACTGATTTGACACCTATGCATCATAAATGATGCGTTACCCAATTAAGACATGTCATGAGTATGGAGAACGATGAGTTGTCAACTAATCTGGCACCTACGCGTCATAAATGATGCTGATGTCTATAAATCAACTTTTTGACAACGACAACGTCATATTTGACACTGACAGCTCGTCGTCATAAATCTCAAAGATTTGGTCCTTATATATGAGATAATCAAGGAACCAATTTTCCTATAAATACCCCCTTATAAATCATAACTAGGTATGCATTTTCACTCTTTAGAGTTACTAAATGTGTCATATGTGACGCTGATCAGCGTCATTGACAGCTGACACCGTCATAAATGATGGGTTGAGCTGCTACTTTTAATCTCCACTGACTTAGGCATCGGAGGGTCTACGCCAGGTTAACCCCGACTTAGCTCACGTGCAGTGTTTGAGTGTAGGTTATCCGAACTCAGGAGTTGGATTAGTCTGACACGGAGTATCCAGTAAGCATACGTAAAATACCCGCATCAAAAACCTTAACAAGAATGGATTAGAATCGAACATATTCGTTGCTTCCAAGATTATAGACATTTTGATTTTCAAGATTACTTATTTGGATTACTAGACACAAGTCTTTGTAGCAGACCAATTGTTTTCAACTGTTATCCAACTTTCACTGTATCATTAAGTGATTCCCATATTTTAGATACTAAGCTTCATGAAAAAACTCATAATTGTAAAATGAAACGTGGAACATAAAAACTCATAATTTTACTATATCTTTAATTAGGCAGACGAATAAGATTGTTACTATGATTGGTAACAGATTAGCAATTTTCAAGAAACTTGATTTTGGGGCTACATGGGGAGCATATGGGCGAATTAAAGTGAGGCTGAATATCACAAAACCGCTTAAGAGAGCGCTAAAAATTCACGGAGCGGATGATGATCCCATTATTGTCACTTTTTCTTATGAGAGGCTCCCTAACTTCTGTTGTCTATGTGGAAAATTGGGGCATATTGAGCTCAAATGTGAACTACGAAACGAGATAGGTGTTGAGATCAGCCCGGAAATCTTACCATATGGTCCTTGGCTTTGTGAGCAAACGAGGTTAAAACGTAACTCTTTCAATGGTGCAAGCAAACAACAGTCTCCGGAGTATGGCTCTACATCATCGAATAAAGTTAATTCTAAGGTGCGTAGGGACGAGGTCCACCATCAGTCAGGCATTAACGCTCAAGCGCATAGAGTCTTTGAAAATTTATCGCGGCAAAACACCAAGGGCGGGGCGGGATTGCACGAGCCAATGCAAGAACCTAACTTTGTGGTGGAGTCTAGGAATCAAATTGTCGTGAGAGGCAAGAGTTCTCATAACACTGACTTAAGGGGTGTACTACAGAATCATGAGCAGATTTTGGTTGACAATTCTGAACCTTTGGCAGCCGATACTTTGATTAAGGAAATTGTGCTCATGAGTCGGAAGTAGAAAGGAGATAATAACAAAAAGAAATCTAGTGCTGCGGGAGGGATTTTGTAGGATGTCACAAACAGACAGCTTGTTCCCATAAGTATTGGGGGGATACACATTAATCCGATACGTGGTAAAGCAAGAGGTGAATAAAAATTCTGGAAAAGAAAATGAGAACTCTATTGAATTAATGGATACAGATTTTATCCCGGTTCCAATTTTGCAGTCACAACGTAGTAGCCAACCTTTGAGAAAAGTGAAAATTAGGAAGGGTAAGACAAAGATGGTAGAGTCTGGTGTTAAAGTACCGAGTGTTCAAGTCGGCAAGCTTAAGGGTCAGACGAGCATTGTGATTATAGAAGCAAAATGACAATGTGGGAACAAAGTTGTGGGTACGAAATCTTATGAAACAGCGCGGGGAACCGTCAGGGATTGAGGTCTGAAGGCATGGAAATAATGGGTTGTCTCGCATGGAACCGTCAGGGATTGAGGTCTGAAGGCATGTACACATGAGCTTTTACACCCATAGTGCCCGCTTATTTAGTATGTTGTTCAACAACTTGACAAACTAAATGTATATGGTTGAGCTTCTAACCAAACCATATGTATACATTTATTTCACAAGTTCAAGAAGTGCCTATAAAAGGTTCCATTCGGTTGAAGGAAAAATCATCCCAAGCAAAAGCATTTCATATATCTTTTGCATATTTCTCTCTCTAGTATCTCTCTCTTAGTGTATTTTTGGTTGTCGAGGTTTTTAGTTCGTGGAAATTGTTGATATAGTTCTAGTAACATATTCCACCACCGGGTTCCGATTCGTGAAGTCAGGCGAGGTAACAAGAGGCTACTATCGGCAAATCGAGGTATAACAAAGTTAATATTATATCTCGTTATTCCGCTGCATTTATCTATTGATAGTAGTAAAAACATTATTATTTATGTTAAAATGTCCAACGTTTGGTATCAGAGCGTATGGTTGATTTGGTTCTACGTCATTGGATACTTGGTGTTAAAATCAAATAAATAAATAAATGAAGTTGTTTGAAGGTGTAAGTTGGGCTAGTGTGTAAGCGTGAGAAGAGCTTGTATGGCCTAAAACAAGTTCGAAGGCAGTGATATATGAATTTTGATGGGTTCATGCATGATATTGATTTTATTAGATGCAATGATGTTCATCGTTTCTTACGTCAAGACGTTCGACAATAGATTTATCATTTTTCTATTATATGTTGATGATATGCTAATAGGGGAGTCATTTGTTCAAGAAGTGAAAAAGTTGAAGAAGCAATTGTTTGAACGGTTTGCTATGAACAATCTTGGAGAGGCTAAAAAGATCTAGTGTATGCGTATAAATCGTGATAGGGTGGCAGGAAAGTTGTACCTTTCACAAGGTGGATACATTGAGAGAGTCTTGAAGAGGTACAATATGCAAAATGCAAGCCAATAAGCACTCCATTAGGTAGTGAGTTCAGGCTATCCCGGAAGGAGTAACCTAGCAGAGATTTCAAGCATGCTTACATGGAGAAGATCCCATATGCTTTAGCAGTTGGCAATATTATGTATGCTATGGTTTGTACAAGACCAGATATTACGTATGCAATGAGAGTTGGGAGTAAATGCATGAGCAGACTAGGTAAGAAACATTGGGAAGCAGTCAAGTTGATCCTTACGTACTTGCGCGATACCACTAACAAGGAGTTGTATTTTTTCAAGCAAAGGCACATAGTTGAATGACTATGTTGATGCTTATATGACAGGAGAACTGGATAGTAGGAAACATACTATCTGGTATGTGTTTGCATTGGGCGGTACGACGATTTCTTGGGGTTCTAAGTTGCAGAAGATCGTGGCTTTATCTACTATAGAAGTTGAGTATGTAGTAGTGACGAAGTCAGTAAAGAGATGGTATGGTTACATAATTTCTTGCGAAGTGTTATTTTCTTAGCCAAGAATCTAACTTTTCATTCAAGAACGAAGCATATTTATTTAAAGCATCATTATATACGGTATATCTTGGAAAAGAAGAATTTGCAGTTAGTGAAGATCCAGAGAAGTGAGAATTCTCCTAATATGTTAACTTTTTTATAAGGGTCAATTGCATTTTGCCCCTTAATGTTTGGGGTGTTTTGCGAACTGCCCCCTAACGTTTCAAAAAGAGCACTTTGCCCCTTAACGTTTCAAAAGTTGCCCCGTGAGTCGAATCTAATTGATGAAAAGATAGCAACGTGGCAAAAACCAATGGTAGATCAAGGACTCAGGGGACAACTTTACAAACATTAGGGGGCAAAGTGCCTCTTTTTGAAACGTTAGGGGGCATATCGCAAAACACCCCAAACAATAGGGGGTGATCGCAATTGACCCTTTTTATAGTGAGCTGGTGATTGTTATCTACCAGCCTTCTTTTTTCTTGCATTCTTCTAATCATACATTATGCACCTTTCAGCAACACACTGAATCATCTTGCTCTCTGCTCTATGAACTCTTAGCATTTCACCACCACCATCACCACTCCCAATCTCCGCTACTCTCGCCTCTCTAGGTCATCTTTCTGATCACCTCTTGTTGCCTCTCCAACCACCATTTGCTACTTGCTATTTTCTCTTTCTTCCTCCATTTTCTCTCCTCTCTATGTACTCATGTCTCCCTTCTCAACATGTTCCCCTACCAACCACCATAAAATATGAATAGTAATAAGCCTTACAAATCTATGTAGTTAGAGCTTCTAATTTCTAATCAAGCAGGTACCTGTCCCGAACGAGTAAACGAGTCCAAGTACCTGATAAGAACAAATTAGGATTGAGAATTTTTTTTGGTCCCAAATATTCAAGTACTTGATCTTTATTCTCGATCCAAATAGGTACCAGTCCCCCACTCACTCTTAAATCAAATTCACCACCTGTGGCAACCTAAAAGGACAAACCAACATTTGCCACCACTGAACCTTCCTTTAACCCATTTCTTTGACCACAAATTGAAAACAGGTTAGTCAACTTCCATTTATTCTTTATAGTAAAAAAACAAAAAAAATTGGGCTTTGAGTTGTCGACCTTTGTGGACTGAGGGTTATTGTTTGAACCTAATTTTTAGGTCTAAGAGATTATTAAATTGTTAATGGTGTGGCCCGTGTGGCTTTCTCGAGTCTGTTTCGATACTAGATGATTGCATCCCCAATATGTGTTTGAGCATTATGTAAGTTAGTCATATTAGATTTTCGATCCCCTATCCATTTTCTCCTTATAATCTATGTTAGGGGTTACCTAGTTCACCATATTTTTATTAATGACATTCCGTGCCTCTCACAACTTGACATTGATCAAATCTCTGAGATGAGGGTGGAGAAAGACATGAATGATGTTGCTAGTGAGTTGATTCGCACACAAAATTCATGGCTATGTACGACGAAATCCATGGCCAATAGACACACTGCTCTTTATTCAGTCCTTCTCAGTTCCAAGTCATGAAATATTACAAATGAAGAAAGGGCACCTGGTGAAGAATATAGTGAATCTAAGGAAATCCTTAGACCCCTTGTTGTGAATTCTCAAACTCAAACCAATATCTGGTTGAACAAATTCGATCTCACTCGTGCACAAACGAACAAACAATAAACTCTCAACCTCACAAGAACACTCAATGATCAAACAAAAACAAGAACACACTGTTTTACTTGGTTCAATTGAGAAATCAATGTGATATCTAAATCTACATCCAAGGGGCTTCAAAGGATTTTATTCAATGTATTCAGAGAATTACAAGTGTTTAAAGTGAATGAACTAACTGCAAATGATCGCCTCTCAATTACTTATAAAGACAACAAGTTGAGCTAACCGATCGCACAAGAATTCAGTTAAAAACAGCTCTCAAAACAACTAACAAAACTAACTTTCCCGCCAGAGCAACTCTGTTTGCTTCCTAACTGAAATAACTAAGTTTTGAATTGCTTTTGCAGTTTTGCTAACTTCCAATTACTCGGAGTGTTTGAACCACACTCAACAATTCTCCACCTTAGTTCACATCTCTCCACATTCCATGCTTCTTCACTCCACCTAGCTCAAAGCTACTGATCCTTCAAGTTTATCAACTCCAAACAGTAGAAAAACTTGCTGCTTGGAAGTACCTTGGTGATCATATCAGAGGGGTTGTGCTCTGTACCAATCTTCTTGATCAACACATCTCCTCTTGCCACTATTTCTCTAACAAAGTGTAGCTTGATATCTACGTGCTTTGTTCTATCATGAAACATCTGGTTTTTGGACAGATGTATAGCACTTTGGTTATAATACTGCACTGCAATAACCTACTTCTGAATCTTCAGCTCTTTAGCTATCCCTTCAAGCCACAAAGCTTCTTTGATTTCCTCTGTAAGAGCAATATACTCAGCCTATGTGGTTGACAAAGCTACTACCTTTTGCAAGTTATCTTTGCAGCTAATAGTTGTACCAAATGCTGTAAACACATAACCAGTTAGGGACTTTCGAGTGTCCAAACATCCTGAATAGTCAGAGTCCAAAAACCCTGTGATTTCATCACTCTGACCCTCAGCTCCACCGTGTGTTAGTACCTTATCCAAAGTACCTCTTACGTATCTCAAAATCCACTTGAGAGCTTGCCAATGTGACTTCCCTGGGCTTGCCATGAACCTACTAACCATACTTACTGCATATGCTATATCAGGTCTTGTACAGACCATAGCATACATCAAAGACCCCACAGCATTTGCATAAGGAATGTTTCTCATGTCCTCTTCTTCTTTTGAAGCCTTTGGAGACTGCTCACTGGTAAGTTTGAACTGTTGAGACAGAGGAGTACTCACAAATTTTGCTTCAGACATACCAAACTTCTCCAGTACTTTCCTCAAGTACTCCTTCTGAGATAAGTATAGAACACCCTTGTGCCTATCTCTCCTTATCTCCATTCCAAGAATCTTCTTTGCAGATCCTAAGTCTTTCATTTCAAACTCCTTCTTCAGACTTCCTTTGATACTTGATATCTCTCTGATGCTGTCGCTCACAATCAAGATATCATCAACATACAACAGAAGTATAGCAAAGTCTTCATTTGAGTTGAATTTGTAGTAAACATAGCTATCAACCTTGCTCCTGCATAAACTTATTCTGTTCATGAACTCAAAAAACCTTTTGTTCCACTGTCTAGGTGATTGCTTAAGGCCATAGAGATACCTTCTCAGTTTACACACTTCATCCTCCTTGCCTTTCACCTCAAAGCCTTCGGGTTGTTTCATAAGAATAATTTCATCAAGTTCTCCATATAGGAATGCTGTTTTTACATCCATTTGTTCAAGTTCTCGATCAAACTTGGCTACCATAGCCAACAGAATCCTTATTGATCTACGCTTTACCACTGGAGAGAAGACATCATTGTAATAAATGCCTTCTCTCTGTGTGAAACCCCTAGCAACCAACCTTGCCTTATATCTTTCTGATTCAACACCAGGAATCCCTTGCATCCTTTTGAAAATCCATTTGCAACTCACTATCTTAGAACCAGCAGGCTTCTTTACCAATTCCCATGTTTCATTTTTCTTCAGGGAGTTCATCTCTTCCTTCATAGCAGCTATCATTTTGTGTCTGTCTTTATTTTTCAGAGCAGAGTTATAATCTTTAGGCTCTTCTTCTGGAACAACACTTGCTGCAACAAATGAATATGCAAGCAAGTCTGCATATCCATATCTGGTTGGTGGTTTAGATTACCTTCTGATTCCATCTCTTGTGAGCATATAGGTGTCATCAGCTTGTTGATTTGCTTCCTGTATCTCTGTTGTATCCAGAGATGAATCAGATTGATCATCATAATCTAAGAGCCAAGCTCCTTGTTGAGGTATTGTTCCCACAGAACCAGACTCCACCTCAATCTGGTATTTCTCAGGCGAGCTTTCAGTTTTGTTGCTTTCTGTATCATTCTTTGAATCCTCTTGAATGCCATTTCTGATTCATTGAACACTACATCTCTGTTTGTGAAACACTTCTTATGACCATCCTCAAGACACCACAACTTGTATCCTTTCGCCCCCTCAGGATACCCAATGAACATGCATTTCAGAGCTATTGGCTCTAGTTTGTCTTGCTTGATGTGTGCATAAGCCAAGCAACCAAATACCTTCAGTTTACTCAAATAAGAAAGGTGTCCTGACCATATTTCTTCAGGTATCTTCATGCTAAATGCCGTCGAGGGGCATCTATTTATCAGATAACTAGCTGTCACAACAGCTTCTGCCCAAAATATCTTAGGTAGAGCTGCACTATGTAACATGCACCTCACTATCTCAAGAATGGTTCTATTGAACCTCTCAGCTAAACCATTTTGCTGAGGGGTTCCTGCAACTGTTCTATGCCTTGCAATGCCATGCTATTTACATAAATTGTTAAACAACTCAGAGCAAAACTCTAAACCATTATCTGTTCTTAGTCTTTTAACTTTCTTAGAGGTTTGGTTTTGTACCAGAGTTATCCAATTCTTGAAAGTTTCAAAGACTTCATCTTTGGTTTTGAGAGTGTATAACCATATCTTTCTGGAGTAATCATCTACTATACAGAGAAAGTACCTTGCACCAGAATGAGATGGAGTTCTTGAAGGACCCCATAATTCAGAGTGAATGTTATCCAAGGTTCCTTTGGTTCGTTGCTGTCCTGTGGAGAATTTCACCTTACATTCTTTTCCAAACACACGATTCTCACAGAAACTAAGCTTCTCCAGCTTCTTTGGTCCCAAGAGCCCTTGCTTACTCAGCTCAACCAACCCATTTTCACTCACATGAGCCAGCCTTCTGTGCCAAAGCTCCACCTCATTCTGTGTTGAGTTTGATCCAACAGCTGTAGAGCCTATACTGACTTCTCCTTGTAGCGAGTAAAGTCCATTCTTCCTTAGACCCTTCATAGCCAACATGGATCCTTTTGAAACTTTGAGAATTCCATCTTTTCCTTTGAACTGAAAGCCTTTTCTTTCCAGTTCACCAAGTGAAATCAGATTTCTCTTGAAGTCTGGTACATATCTCACTTCAGTGAGCAATCTGATTTGACCATCATTCATCTTGAACCTCACTGAACCAATACCAACTATCTTGCACGGTTTGTTATTACCTAACAACACCAGACCACCCTCTGTCTCTGTATACTCCTGAAACCACATCCTGTTAGGTGTCATGTGGAATGAGCACCCTGAATCCATCACCCACTCCCTTTCTGGATCATTCTCTGACACCGTAAGGACATCAGCAGATTCATAACCATCTTGTGCTATTGCTGCATCACATGAACCACCAGATTTATCAAAACTCTTGCCCTTTTGCCTCTGAGGACAGAATCTTCTAATGTTACCTAGTTTGTGACAGTGATAGCATTTCTTCTCATTGCAATCTTTCTTCTTAGGTGCCTCTTTCTTCTTCTTTTTGTCAAACTTGTTCTGTTTTTTCTGGTTTTTGCCTTTTACAATGAGACCTTCACCTTTTACAGAGGTTTTACCCTCATTCCTCTCATTCCAAAGATCAGAGTTTCTCTTGAAATGACTATGTGATTTAGGCAAAGAACTCAGTAACAACAAAGCCTGATCTTCATCATCTAAAGTAACATCTATATTCTCAAGATCTAAGACTAGTTTGTTAAACACATCCATCTGTTCTTCTACAGGCTTATCATCTTGCATTTTGAACAAGTATAAAGCTTGCTTAAGGTATAAACGATTTACCAGGGATTTGGTTATGTAGAGACTCTCCAATTTCAACCAGATCTCTGCAGCAGATCTCTCCTAAGAGACTTGTCGAAGCACTTTATCACCAAGACAGAATGATGGCACTGTGTGCCTTATCCAACATGGTTTTGTTTGCTTTCACATCCATTTCAGCATCAATAGATGATTCATCTAAAGCATCAAGAAGACCCTGTTGCACTAAGAGTGTTCTCATCTTCACACGCCACAATCCAAAATCCTTTGAACCAGTAAACTTCTCAAAATCGAATTTAGTAGAAGCCATGGTTTGATATCCACGCTCACCGAACCAATTTGTTGTGAATTCTCAAACTCAAACCAATATCTGGTTGAACAAATTCGATCTCACTCCTGCACAAACGAACAAACAGTAAACTCTCAACCTCACAAGAACACTCAAGGATCAAACAAAAACAAGAACACACGGTTTTACTTGGTTCAATTGAGAAATCAATGTGATATCTCAATCTACATCCAAGGGGCTTCGAAGGATTTTATTCAATGTATTCAAGAATTACAAGTGTTTAAAGTGAATGAACTAAGTGCAAATGATCGCCTCTCAACTGCTTATAAAGACAACAAGTTGAGCTAACCGATCGCACAAGAATTCAGTTTAAAACAGCTCTCAAAACAACTAACAACACTAACTTTCCCGCCAGAGCAACTCTGTTTGCTTCCTAACTGAAATAACTAAGTTTTGAATTGCTTTTGCTGTTTTGCTAACTTCCAATTCTTCAAAGTGTTTGAGCCACACTCAACACCCCTACCCAATCAGTTCGATAATATGATTAAGGCGATCGAGGAGTCTAACATGTCCATGGAAGAAACATGTTTGAGATGAAGCTGGAAATAGATAAGAAAATGGGTTTCCTTTTGTCAGAAACTATGTATGACAAAGGCAAATCAAAACTAACCAATCGATAATTTGACCATGATCATGGTCTTATGAGTAAGAACTTCAAGAGACTAAACAAAGCTTGAAAAGTAATAGGAAGTCACACCTCATTTCCCAAAATTAGAATGAGGTCAAAAGAAAAGAAGCAAAAATGTAGAGAATGGAATTGTATGAAACGGCACCTTTGCCCAAATAATCTTGTAAGGAATAAGATAACCTTGAAGGTCATCTGGAGTGATGATATTTAGCTGAATGTGAAGAAGAAATTGAAATACGAAGGTTAATGTACATATTAAAGTTGACGCCACATGTAAAGCCTTCACTATCACAGTTATGGAAAATGTCGCAGTGGGCATCAGGACAAGTGTAACATCAACAACTAAGACTTGACAGAGACATTCAAGCATAATAGCCAGATTCCTTAAATGTATTGCTTGAAATATATAGACGTTCAAGTGAAATTATCAACTCTCTATGAAAGAAAATACAAATTTATGTGTCTGATGAAATGAGCTTAGAAGATTCACTTAAGAAATCAAAGTTGATACGAGTATATTAAAAAAAAATTGAACTTGATAAACTGAGAAAGTAGGTTAAGCTTCTCAACTAAGTGACCGAACAATTGAGTCAAGTGCCACCCCTACAAATTCCAAGCCAGGACAAATTTTAGCAAGGTTATTCTGAATTTTACAACACTCACAAGGAAAACAAAGAGACAAGAGACTACTCACAATCCCTAAAGTCCTTCACGAACATTCTGGTCCTTCTAATCAACTATCCATTAATGAGTATATTTTGTAGTCATGTTTTGAACACTTTTTGATTGATATTATTGTGAACTATTGAGTATCTTGAGTCTTTTACTGCTAATCTTAATACTTTTGTATATTAGGAGTCTTTTGGTTAATCAGAGTGATTTCAAGGCTAAACACTGGAAGTAGAGAGTGAAGGATCTCAATGAAGAAATCAATACCATGAGAAATAGGACCAAAAAAGGAGTTCAACGCAAAAAATGGAAGTGAAATAAGAGTTCCGGAGCATAAAATACAAAGAAAACATTGAAAGAGGAAAGCCATGTGAGAAAATATGCGACCGCATACTTCCACATCCTGCTCCTGTGGACAAAGAAGGAAAATGCGCAATCACATACTGGTTGCGAAATACTTACAATATTTACGCTGGATATCATGCAATTAAAATGCGAAGGAATGGGATCACGTAAATCTTTGAGATTGCATACTTCAATGCGTTTAAGATATTTGGTGTAGGTCAAAGATAAGAAGATAGACTTTGGTACCAATAGACAAGATTCTTCAACTCTCGTGAACATGAAAAATTAACTGTTTTAATTCATAAGAAACGCAATAATACAATAAATTGATTTAAAAAAAAAAGACAATTTAGATAATAAATTAACTCCTAAATTATAAAGCATCTTTATAAACAATATTATGCAACGTTATCACAAATATTAGGCATGAAAATAGTATTCATCATTCAATGTTCAAGTTCTATTAGGAAAAATTACAATCATGTTTTCTATTTATGATTTATTACTAGTTATTTTTTAAGAGATCTCTCTTTAATCATGTTGTCCACAGCTCTAATTAGGCCAACGTCATTCAGCAACTCCTCAAGCATTGTCGACAGCCTGGGTGACATAGGGGGCGGACCAACGTTCTCTGTAGCTGCATGTTAAGGAAAACGATATTGGCATGAACTCTTTTTCTATGGCTGACAGAAATGAGTACACCAGAAGAGATTTAACAATGTACGGGAACTTACTATGTGCCGAGAGATTTAGGAAAGAGGTAGCACATTGTGTCTCTTCTCTTTTCTCCGCTTCTGTCTGATTTTTCGTTTGCAAGGGTACCTGAAAGGACAAAAGTATTGCACAAAAGAGGAATGAAACAGATGAGAAGATGCTAAAAGTCATCAGTTTCAATGTTTTTAATTAGGTCAAGGAAACCCGTTGATGTGACATCTGAAAAGAATAAAAATCATGCACTTATTATGCTCGATGAAGAGAATAATGATGGAAATGCACATTAACTAATATAGGAAACACACGTTGTTGCTCGAACAGGTTTGTTTTGTCTGGCGATTTCGTCTCCTCTTGTACGTTCCTGGAGTCGGTTCTTGGAAATCCTTAAAAAGCCAAAGCAAGTTAGTATAAAATTTGAATTAGGTTGATGGAAGGAAATAGTTGCACATTTACCCTGACATTGGCCCCCTGCCCCCAAAGCAAAAGGCTTTATCGAACATGCATTTTGTCTTCTCTCTTTATTAGGTGGAAATAAACAGAAAACTACGTTTGTGTGGCGCAAAGTGAGTGCAACATGCAATTTTAACGAAGAAGCTTTAGAATTGAAGTGGCCCTTTTATTTTACTTACAACAAACGCAACGTAAATTATGAGACTTAAAACAGTGATTAAAGACTGCTATGTTATTCGAATAGTTTATCCTTCTAGAATCACCATAAAGTATAGGAATTTACTTGGCAAAGCCTCTTGTAGTGAAGAAGCCATTTTATTTACACACATAACATATTCTGGTAGAATACAGTATCTATTGTAAGATTGAAGTTCAATGCAAGAGACAAGATGAATCATAGATTGAACAGAACAAGATTGTCAAGTTACAATCTTCATTATGTATGTATGCAGGCAGTTGGGAGGTACACATATATGTATGTATGTATGTATGTATGTATGTACGTATGTATGTATGTATGTATGTATATATGTATGTATGTATGTATGTATGCAGGCAGTTGGGAGGTAGAAATGATTCTCTATAATTGACGTTCAGATTCTGAATAGATATATTAATGTAAGTATAGAACAATTAGATCCCCTTATCACGCAGTACAGTGGTCCTCACTAACAAACTAGATACGCCGGAAGAACAGTGATACAATACAAAACTCAGCAAATGTTTATTTTACATCGATTTATGAACAAGAGGTGCATATATCTAGGACACTAGACTAACAAGAGGTGCAACAAACTAGAACCACAGAAAAATAGACTCCAGAGTAAAACTCACAGGAGCATAAATGGAGAGTCCCTCCTTTTTGGAGTAGTTGATGTTACGCTCCAAGTCCGCTCTGTTGTAAAATTTTTGTCCGAGGACGTTTGTATAGTACTGCACAATTCACAAACACAGGTAAACTCAATTAATTGTCCACATGAGTACCACAATTTTCCTATTCCAGTTATCTGTTTCTCTATGTTTGGTGGATATATATTGTTATCCAATTTTGAGTATACCTAAAGAATATGTAGAGGCCAAGCCAAACGAGTTCATCTTAAGATAGAGTTTACTTTTTCAATGATCATCTGTCATTTTGAGAGATTTGGTAGTAAAGAACAAATAAGTCAATTTGTCAATCCATCTATTAACCTTGCGCAGAGGTCGTGCTAATCTTACTGATAATATTCCAATTTATAGAATATATCCAGAGGGACGAGTAACATAATTGTCATGCGTGGAAACAGAGAGTACCGATCTCTTGATTTAATGAATTGCTAAAACCAAGTTGGTGTCATTCCATTTCTCAATGCTTTACAATGGAAAACTTGAGGAGGAAATTGTATTGAGCAAACTAAAAGTTGGCATCATTACAACGCCAACATACGTAGCAGATTTATAATGATCACGCTGCTATGATTATCTAGTGTCAGTCTCCCAATTACATTTGATCAAGTAACATTCAACAGATTGTTTACGATCATGTCCATATTTGTTTTCTTCTCGCCTCTGTCCACTGAAGATTGCTATGTGTTATTAAACCAAGTGTCCAACCCGATTATCGTGTCTTTACCCTCTTTAACAATTAATTCTGGGAGGTTATTCAATCTTTTATGGTTACTCAAGATAATTTCTTAAGTTTCCTAAAGGTAAAATGACAAGCTTACAGTGAATCTAATAGTTCCGTCTTTAACAATGAGAAGAAGAAGAGAATGAAAATCTAATCCCCTATCCTTTTCAATTTATGTTACACTGCATAGGTTAACCTAGCTTCATTAGTTTCAGTTGTAACGTAGGTTTGGAAGAATATATGGACAATAACATATGATTATAGGGTGACAAAATTTAAACCACAGATAGTAATGCATGCATTATATCTATAACAAAACCAGGATTTCTTAGATAAGTTAAAAGCCAACTCCTCTATCAACCAATAACGGAAACAACAGAAAGAGGTGTTCAACACGACAAAGAAATTTAGGAATGTTTATCAGTTATTTAAGATTCTATGCAAGGTATACAGAGAGCATTTATGTCTCCTTTCTATTGTCGGTTGGATCTAATGTACGCATACTGAACAAATCATACTTTGAAAAAGATGATGTTATGATTGAGATCAATCATTGAGTTACTGAAGTAGAGGATCACATCAATACCTCACAGATATGAAGCATAGAAATATCGGGACAAATTATGAGATCTAGTGTAAGGAAAGAACAGATATGATGCACTCTCGTAAAGGAATGCAATGAACGGTGCCAGTGATTGGTCCTAGCTCGGAGAAGCACCGGTTTCACAGCAAAAAATGTAATTTAAGTTCAATAGTAGAATTTGTTGAAAAGAAAGGATAAGGATTTTCGACGGGGAAAAACATGACCAGCTAATTGGGTTCACTCTAGAACACAGGACAATTACATGCGATTGGGCTGTTTTCCTTTGAACCAAGCTCAAGGAGAGGAAGTAAGATTTTGAGATCCTTTCAAATTCTTAACGAAAGCATGTTCTTATTGGTAAGTATTAATATTATCCAAACATGTCAAGTTTGCTGCATTATCCCACCCATATTTGGTAACAAATAGTGTTGTTGCTTATCGAATAAAACAACGAGTCTATGTATACTACGAGCCCTTACATATCTCTTAGTCGTTAATGGCAGAACAGGCATATTCATTGACATCAAGACAAGATGTTGGTGAATAAGAAATGAAATATTTTTCCGATTTTCGGTGCAGTGGAGTAATTCACAACTTGAATTTGCTACTTAAGAAGACATCAGATTTCTATCAGCTAAATTCCATGATGATCCTTAAGGTCAAGATTCAAGAACTATTCGCATACGGGAGTAATGTCACGTTCCTTAATTGTTCTGCATTTTGGATTCGGCACAGGGGGAAATGAAAAGGATTCAGTATCGTTTTGGTAATCCAGTAAGGCTCAAAAGAGGAATTCGAATGCTCAACTTAATGAAAGTGACATGTGGACGTAGGCACAGAAATTATAACCATGCTCGTTGCGTGATATCCTCAAACAATTAGTTGGTAAATATTTAAGGAGAATCCTTTTTCCCTTAACATTTGTTACGGTTCAATCAATATAAGGTAGGTTCGTGTATTGTAAATGCTATGAAAAGAGTAACCCCCAGTCCCTCCCACTTCTGTTTTATTTTCTACTGTCATTTTTTATCTGCTCCACATCCTTTTTTATGATAAAAAACCATAAAAACAATGTAACTACGTAAAAAATTGACAACACTTCACAAATTGGATATAGTAAAGGTCATTCGGCTTGTCACTTTTAAGAAAGGCTATTGATATATTAAGTTCATTTGGGATTTGTAATACAATAGAAAGACATGTAAGTCCGAGAAGTCAATATTTCTGATCCTAGAGCTCCTCCACAGACCAACGGAGATCAAGAAAAGCATAAAGTGGTGGTAGGAAAGTTTCTTACAGTAAGTTTTTGCATCTAGGAAGTGAAACTAATCCAATACAAGAAGAATTCTCGTGAGGATAGTCACTAATATGGTGGTAAATAAGTGTTCACAAAATAAGAATATGTATATAAAATTAAAAGCAAGAAACCAAACTTCTCTAATATAAGAACAACCAAGACAAGATTGGTAAGTCAAGAGCCCTTTCATGTAATTTCTTCCGAAAACAAATTTTCTATACAATGTATGACATTTGAGGCTTTTGATTTAATGTAAAACTAAAGAATAAAGAAACATTGTACAAAGTGTTTGAGAATGTAGCAATTATAAGGCTAATATAAGTTAGTCGAGTTGATTTGACAAAGCCCCACTACCACCTGAAGCTCGATCTGTATGGCCACATAAACCACACAACGCTCAGATGGATCAATACTATTATAAACCCTAAACTACGCAGTTATCCTAATTAATTCGTGAGAAAAAGTAATACTAAGACCAAATCACACTTAGCAACATAAAAGGTTTTTATGTATTTTCCGAATATATAAAAGTCAAAATGTGTGAATTAATAAACATGTCCATAGAAGATTGCCATGAAGGCTTAGAACGTAACAGAGAACTGGTACCGGAAAATGAGCATGCATGTGTTTCATTCAACTAAAATTAATATTTTCAATTTGTTGAATCAAACCTCGACTCTGGTTCCATTTTTCTTGAGGGCGGTGTGTAGCTCCCATCCTTCGGGACAGTCGGCCTTGGTACGTGATAGGATGGTCCAACGGGAACGGGGTGGTGCCATGGTCTTTGCTAATCAAATTTGTTTGAGGATTTTTCGACGCCGAGGAGAAGGGCTAGGTAAGAATCAAACATTGTGTGGTTGCTGAAATCTGTTGGCATTAAATTCTGCAGAACAACACAGATGTGTGCAACAGCATCCGGGTTGGAATTCAAAATGAAGAGCCTAACGACTGACATTTGCTTAATTCCTGGAGAATAAGGACAAAGGAAGGTGGTGCTTTTCTTTTATTGTTGATGATGGTAGAGAAAGGTAAATAGAGTTTTGGAAACCGGGTTTTGTGCTTTTCTTACATATATATATTTCCTTGGGCGGGAATTACTTACTTTGTGATTACATTATGGGAGCCCACACTAATACCACTCATATATATATATATATATATATACGAGCCATAAAAATTACGCTTATCTTTATATGAGAGCCGTAAAAATCTACGTAATTAATATACTTAAGCCACAAACAAGTTAGGACTTCGACAAGTAGTAAATAGTAATAGGCTTTAATACTTTTGGTGCCTTATAGCTGGTTGTTCGATCCAAAGTTGTGTGTAGCTTAGATATTATAACTATGAATACGATTTTTTTATTGTAGCCGCTTCTTCCGTTATATCAAAGTCGATTAATAATTCTAATATTGTTTTTAGAACTGAAATACTTGAAAAGATAGAGATTTATTTGATTGAAAACTATAGACGAATGTAAAGTACTATCTAAAAAAGATTGCTATTAGATTTTCGTTCTACTTATACTATTAAGACTGAAGAACATGTTTTACCTTAGTTAGTGATCAATAAACTTTACCATTGTTAAGTACTTTATTCAACACCATCTAAGAATAATTATAAATTCCTTCATATTGGCCTTCTTTATGTTGCTATTAAACCTGATATATATTTTGGTATTACATGTGGCGTTAGGGATTATTTCAAAATTGGTGCCTCAAATTGGCACGATTTCAAACTTGGTGCCTTAATGAGACAGCCATCAAAATTGATGCCATATTGAGGCATTTTCATCAATTTTGGTGCCATGTCGCCGGAAAATTTGAAATGTGGCCGGAATTGCTTACGTGGACGTGACATGGCAATATATTTGGGGATTTTGACCGTAGTCAAAGACACGTGGGAAAAATTTGCCACGTCGGCCGCCACCTATATTGTGTTATGCCACGTAAGCAATTAAATTAAAAAAAAATTTACAAGGAATAAAAAAATTGTATAAGAAATTGTAAATTTAAGGTATAAACATTTTTGTATTTTAAAATAAAAAACAATGAAAAATAATAAAAAAAATATAGGTTACAAATAAAATTTTAATAATACAATTTATGGTACAAACATTTTTGTATTTTAAAATAAAAAAGAAAGAAAAATAATAAAAAAAAAATACCGATTACACAAAAAAATATAGATTACAAAGAAAATTTTAACAGATTTTTCTAATTTTAATTAAAAAAACAAAACAAAACAAAATAAATAAAAAAAAAATGGGGGATATCGTCTTCCCCGATCACCGGCCACCTCACCCCGCCCCTTCACCAAATCGCCACCCAAAAACCACCGCACCTCCACCATGAGCCACCACAAACCCACTTCTCGAGCACCAATCCTCCGAGTCGGAATTTCGATTTGCTAGGGTTTGAGTTGTACTTTTCTAGGGATTCGGTTGGGGTTATGTTGAAGACCAATTGGTCCTAGAATTGGTTGAGGACTATGACTATAAATCCAGCGATGCAGCTGAACGTGGCGGCGTAGGTCTGGAGGCGGTGCATTTGGAGCTGATGAGTGCGTGCTCCGATGTCAGTTGTTTGGATCGGGTTGATAGGGCTCTGAGGAGTAGTAAATGGTGGTGTTGATGGTGGTGAGGGTGGCTGAAGATTGGGGATTGGATTAAGGGGTGAGATTTGGGGGTGAATGCGGCGACGGAGGAAGCGGGAGGAGAAGCTGGCGGCCATCAGAGGGAACATTCGTGTGGAGAAAGAAAGCTATGGGGATAGTCTGGAAGTGGTGGGTTTGTGGTGGCTCGTGGCGGAGGTGCGGTGGTTGTTGGGTAGCGATTTGGTGAAGGGGCGGGGTGGGGTGGCTGGTTATCGGGGAAGACGATTTCCCCCATTTTTTTATTTTATTTATTTATTTTGTTTTGTTTTTTTAATTAATTGTTTATGGAATTAGAATAATCTGTTAAAATTTTATTTTAAAAATTTTTAATTACGATAATTTGATATGATTTTCTTTTTTGTAATCTATATATATATTTAAAATTATTTTTCTTTCTTTTTTATTTTAAAATAAAAAATGTTTATACCTTAAATTTACAACTTATACAATTTTTTTAATCCTTGTAATTTTTTGATTTTAATTGCTTACGTGGTATAACACGTGGCGGTCTACGTGGCGGATTTTAGCCATGTGTCTTTGACTATGGTCAAAATCCCCAAATATATTGCCACGTGTGCAATTTCGGCCACATTTCAAATTTTCAAGCGACATGGCACCAAAATTGATGAAAATGCCTCAATAAGGCACCAATTTTGATAGCTGCCTCATTAAGGCACCAAGTTTGAAATCGTGCCAATTTGAGGCACCAATTTTGAAATAATCCTTGTGGCGTTACCCAATTAAAACACGTTATGAGTATGCAGTGCACCTGAATGATGAGTTGTCAACTGATTTGACACCTACGGGTCATAAATGATGCGTTACCCAATTTAGACATGCCATAAGTATGGAGCGCACTTGAATGATGAGTTGTCAACTTATCTGACACCTATGTGTCATAAATGACGCTGATGCCTATAAATCACCTATTTGGCGTCGACAGTGTCATATTTGACACTAACAGCCCGTCGTCATCAATCTCAAAGATTTGGTCAAGATTTGATCCTTATATTTTAGGAGATAATCAAGGAACCAATTTCCTATAAGTTCCCCTTCATAAATCATAACAATGTATGCCATTTTCACTCTTCAGACTCTGCTTCATATTTGACGCTGATCAGCGTCATTGATAGCTTACACCGTCATAAATGACGGGTTGAGCTGCTACTTTTATTCTCTACTAACTTAGGCATCAGAGGGTCTACGCCTGGTCAACCGTCGGCTTAGCTCACGTGCAGTGTTTGAGTGCAGGTTACCCGAACTCAAAGCTAATTCAGGAGTTGGATCAGTCTGACGTGGAGTATCCAGTAAGTATAAAAAAAATACTCGCATCAGTAGTCTCTTCTGTGAGAAACCACATAACGTACTCAAGAGAAAACACTATCGATAAGTCAAAAAGAGCAACAACTTTATCACAAGTAAATGAACATCAAGATGAGTCTCCACCTGACATGGAGACACTTTTACCTCTAGCAGTAGCTTTATCACAAGTGAATGAACCTCAAGATAAATCTCCACCTAAAATGGAGACACTGTTACCTCCAGCACCACCACGAGTTGTTGTACCAGGGGGTATCATCATCTCGACTTCCTCCAGAGCACTAAGCATAGATTATTGTTATTGTTAAAGCAATACTTGACGCGAACGGTACTCTTTTACCTGGGCTTATGCCTAGGCAAACTGATCGACTTGTAATAGGCGAGAATCTTTCTTAAAGTGCAAGTGTTAGTCACCCATCCCGGCAATAACTTGCCATGGACCCCCTAACGTACCTGACCAGGTTTGTGCTTGAGCAAGAGCTGATGACCGTCCTAGAAGGCCAGTAACATGCAACAAAATCGCAACCATGAGGTAAATTCTTATGGCGGGGCCAACAAGGATCATCGTAAAAGAAACAAAGAAAACGAGGTACAACAGTCAAAGGCAGAAATCAGAGAGCTATCTGACGAAACAAGACACCTTCACCACCAGCTATAACAAACAAAAAGAAAAGCTGTAGAAGCAACTGAGGAATATATACCGTATGACGGAACTCCTAATCGAGTCGTCTACATGTATGCCTTGGATATGGTACTGGTTATGCACAAGAAAGGTTTTTAAGAGTTCCAGAAAAAATTATTGAATCGTATGACTAGAGGAATAAATTCAAGAATCAATTTCCAGCCAGAAGAAAGTCAAGCTGCAACAGAGTTACATGTTTTCAATATTTCAAAGTGACCAAGAGGACCTGCTTACCTTCATGGCCAGATTAAATTCTGAGTTGTTGAAGGTAGATGAGCCACCTGCTGAATTTGTGCCAACTGTTTTGTTCGTGTGTTTGAAGAACAAGAGTTTCTCTAATTAAGGAGGAGTCGGATACAAAAGATCGTATCAACAATTTTATCATAAAAGAAAATGACCCTAGAGGAGATGAACCATATGATGGGGAAGGACCAAATGAAATCAAGAAATCTTATAGATCCAAATGAGCACAGTTGTAGGGGTCAATAACCTCAAAGACGTTTCACAAAATTTACTCTCCTTGTGATGCAAGTATGCAACAATAGTGGACGCATATCCAGTAAGCGACAGTAGTGGATGCAGGTCCAGATCATGTTCGCCTTGTGATGAAAGGCAAAGAAGCTAGGACCTATGAGATAATGAAAGACATAACAAAAAGCTAAGGGAAAATATTTTTGTCGGTTTTGAAATGCTAAAACATAAGGCATCTATAACCGATAGTTTAGAACTAGATAATCAACCACATGTTACATAAGTGGATCATGATTCAAGGATCTCAATATGCTATTACAACTTTTTAGTTGTAATCAACATTTTGAACTACGCCATGACATGATTCCCCAAGTGGGATATGTAGGAAACTTGAAGTTTTCTCCAGTGTAGTCACAACATAAATTAAGAATAATCCTTCTCGAGTCTATTACCGATATTATTTGATACAACGATCATTCCACAAGTTGAATACAAAATTCAACGACTATTCTATGAAGTTGAAATAAAGCTCAACTATTATTCTCATGCTGAAAACAAAAATCAACGATTATTCTACGAAGTTGAGAACAAAAACTCGACGATTATTCTACAAGGTTAACACAAAATTCAGCAGTTATTCTACAAAGTTGAGAACAAAGCTCAATTATTATTCTCAGGTTGAACACAAAATTCAGCGATTATTCTACTAAGTTTGAGAACAACAATCAACGATTATTCTACAAGCTGAACACAAAATTCAGCGATTATTCTACAAACTTGTGATAAAACTCAATAATTCTTCTACAAGCTGAACATGAAATTCAACAAAATTCTACAAGTTGAACACGAAACTCAACAATTATTCTACAAATTTGAGAATAAAACTCAACGATTGCACTAGAAGTTGAATACAAAATTCAAGGGTTATCTACAAAATTGAGAGATAAGCTCAAAGATGTATTCTACAAAGGACACCAGAGGTGCTCCTCAAAGATCTACACTACATAGGACACACACTCAGGTTCTTCTTAAGAATCTAAAAGTTTGAACTATAGAGCACATTCACTATGGTGCTTCTCGAGGTGAATCTCAAAAATAGTGGGACCAACCCATCACCTTATAAGATGAGGAAAATGGTGAAGAAGACTAAAGGTGAAGCTTATGCTACTTTCTTAATTTGCTGGCACTTTTTTGGGACTACTTAGCCGGTGTACCGTATACTAATAGAAAGCCAAAGATGTCTAGTTTCTAAAGCAAAAAAAATTTCAATTTTGACATCTGGATAAGAATTTATGCCCAAAACAATCAAGCGGCACAAAGATGAAACTTGCTCGACTTTCAAAAGTTTTTGGGTCTTCTTGAAATCTTTCAAGTTTTTGGGGGCCTTACTGGATGAAACCAAAACTTTGAGGCTTTGGTGACATTTTTGGAGCTTCTTGGGGTTTCTTTTGCAATTACAACAAAAACTAAGAAAAAAATGTGAGATTTCAACGGAATCTCATATTTTCAACAGAATTCGACGTGCATTTAACTTGCAGCAAGTCCACTACGAATTGGGGGACTACTATTGATATACAATATTTTGGTAATAGAAAGCGACAATTCATTTGAGAGTGAAATCTCGAATTCTACAAAATCTCGAATGTTCTATAAAATTCGCAGCGCATTTATCCTATAGCTAAATCCACTACGAATTGGGGGACTACTAATATATCATATTTTGGTATTACACGTGGCGTTACCCAATTAAGACACATCATGAGTATGCAGTGCACCTGAATGATGAGTTGTCAACTGATTTGACACAATGATGCGTTACCCAATTAAGACATGTCATGAGTATGGAAAATGATGAGTTGTCAACTAATCTGACACGTACGCGTCATAAATGACGCTGATGTCTATAAATCAACTTTTTGACATCGACAACGTCATATTTGATACTGACAGCTCGTCGTCATAAATCTCAAAGATTTGGTCCTTATATATGAGATAATCAAGGAACCAATTTGCCTATAAATACCCCCTTATAAATCATAACTAGGTACGTCATTTTCACTCTTTAGAGTTACTAAATATGTCATATGTGACGCTGATCAGCGTCATTGACAGCTGACACCGTCATAAATGATGGGTTGAGCTGCTACTTTTAATCTCCACTGACTTAGGCATCGGAAGGTCTACGCCAGGTCAGCCCCGGCTTAGCTCACGTGTAGTGTTTGAGTGTAGGTTATCCGAATACAGGAGTTGGATCAGTCTGACACGGAGTATCCAGTAAGCGTACGTAAAATACCCGCATCAAAAACCTTAACAAGAATGGATCAGAATCGAACATATTCGTTGCTTCCAAGATTATAGACATTATGATTTTCAAGATTACTTACTTGGATTACTAGACACAAGTCTTTGTAGCAGACCAATTGTTTTCAACTGTTATCCAACTTTCACTCTATCTTTAAGTGATTCCCATATTTTAGATACTAAGCTTCATGAAAAAACTCATAATTGTAAAATGAAACGTGGAACATAAAAACTCATAATTTTACTATATCTTTAATTAGGCAGACGAAGAAGATTGTTACTATTGGTTGGTAACAGATTAGCAATTTTCAAGAAACTTGATTTTGGGGCTACATGGGGAGCATATGGGCGAATCAAAGTGAGGCTGAATATCACAAAACCGCTTAAGAGAGCGCTAAAAATTCACGGAGCGGATGATGATCCCATTATCGTCACTTTTTCTTATGAGAGGCTCCCTAACTTCTGTTATCTATGTGGAAAATTGGGGCATATTGAGCTCAAATGTGAACTACGAAACGAGATGGGTGTTGAGATCAGCCCGGGAATCTTACGATATGTTCCTTCGCTTTGTGAGCAAACGGGGTTAAAACCTAACTCTTTCAATGGTGCAAGCAAACAACAGTCTCCGGAGTATGGCTCTACATCATCGAATAAAGTTAATTCTAAGGTGCGTAGGGACGAGGTCCACCATCAGTCAGGCATTAACGCTCAAGCGCAGGGAGTCTTTGAAAATTTATCGCGGCAAAACACCAAGGGCGGGGCGGGATTGCACGAGCCAATGCAAGAACCTAACTTTGTGGTGGAGTCTAGGAATCAAATTGTCGTGAGAGGCAAGAGTTCTCATAACACTGACTTAATGGGTGTACTACAGAATCATGAGCAGATTTTGGTTGACAATTCTGAACCTTTGGCAGCCGATACTTTGATTAAGGAAATTGTGCTCATGAGTCGGAAGTAGAAAGGAGATAATAACAAAAAGAAATCTAGTGCTGCGGGAGGGATTTTGTAGGATGTCACAAACAGACAGCTTGTTCCCATAAGTATTGGGGGGATACACATTAATCCGATACGTGGTAAAGCAAGAGGTGAATAAAAATTCTGGAAAAGAAAATGAGAACTCTATTGAATTAATGGATACAGATTTTATCCCGGTTCCAATTTTGCAGTCACAACGTAGTAGCCAACCTTTGAGAAAAGTGAAAATTAGGAAGGGTAAGACAAAGATGGTAGAGTCTGGTGTTAAAGTACCGAGTGTTCAAGTCGGCAAGCTTAAGGGTCAGACGAGCATTGTGATTATAGAAGCAAAATGACAATGTGGGAACAAAGCTGTGGGTACGAAATCTTATGAAACAGCGGTGGGCTCAGCAGGGCAGGCCTCTCAAAAATAATGGGTTGTCTCGCATGGAACCGTCAGGGATTGAGGTCTGAAGGCAAGTACACATGAGCTTTTACACCCATAGTGCCCGCTTATTTAGTATGTTTTCCAACAACTTGACAAACTAAATGTATATGGTTGAGCTTCTAACCAAACCATATGTATACATTTATTTCACAAGCTCAAGAAGTGCCTGTAAGAGGCTCCATTAAAAAATCATCCCAAGCAAAAGCATTTCATATATCTTTTGCATATTTCTCTCTCTATTATCTCTCTCTTAGTGTATTTTTGGTTGTCGAGGTTTTTAGTTTGTGGAAATTGTTGATATAGTTCGAGTAACATATTCCACCACCGGGTTCCGATTCGTGAAGTCAGGCAAGGTAACAAGAGGCTACTATCGGCAAATCGAGGTATAACAAAGTTAATATTATATCTCGTTATTCCGCTGCATTTATCTATTGATAGTAGTAAAAACATTATTATTTATGTTAAAATGTCCAACGTTTGGTATCAGAGCTTATGGTTGATTTGGTTCTACGTCACTGGATACTTGGTGTTAAAATCAAATAAATAAATAAATGAAGTTATTTATTTAATTAAGTTGTTATTATGCCAATACAAAAGTATAAAATTAGGAATATAGTGAGACTGATATTAAAGGCTCTTTTCCATGGACTTACATTGTATAGTCTACTATTAACTAATTTGCGCGAAAATCAAGTTAAGTATTATAATTAGACGCTGTGGCGCAAAAGATGATTCTGAATCTTAGCGATTATTCGATCTTGTGTCGTGTATCAATTATTTTATTTAATCTTAGATTAACGCGGCAAATTTTTGAATATGTATCATATCATGTCCGGTCCACTTATGTAGTGAAAATGGCATCAAGAAGAAATATTGATGATTTGTAAAAGGGAGAGAAGCTGGATGGGAAAACTAAGATATCTGGCATCGAAAGATCCAATACGTACTTAATGAACAAGAGATCCTGGAAAACCTCACCCATTTGATGGAGGTTCCTTGTCAAAATTTACCCAATGCTGAAAATTCTGAAAACACGTGCGAGATCTTGCTGCCTATGACAATTGGCTAAAGAAAGATCTTTGTGCGCGCTTTACCAGGTTAAGCAGTATGCACAGTGATTCAATTGGTGAATTTGAAATTCATGAAATGGCCAAGGAACTATGGGATGCACTCACAGCTAGATACCAAGGAACGTCAGCTACCAGACTTCGCGGTTTGACAATGAAGCTTTACTCGTATAAGATGCGCTCAGAGCATAACATGAAGCAACATCTTAGGACGATGTCATCCATGATACGGGAATTGAAGTCCGTAGGCAAAGTTCTGACTGACTAATAGTAGGTTCAGGCAGTGATACAATCACTACCTGGCTCTTGGGAGACTATGAGAAAAACTTGACGCACAATGAGAACATCAAAACATTTGATGATGTGGTACATCATTTAGAACTAGAAGCTGAGCACCTCGAAGCAGCTAAGCCTAATAGTTCTGTTTATATGGTTGAGTTTGGAGCTCGTGGGGCTTCAGGGTCCAAACGCAACAAGCACGGAAAGAAACAAATTGGAGTGCTAGTTGGTGAAGTTCAGAAGAACGCTAATACTAATCGTCTCTGCAAGAGAGGCAAGCACAATGGTATGAAGAATGGTAAGCTGGTAC
Organism: Misopates orontium; assembly: GCA_946800315.1. Lineage (NCBI taxonomy): Eukaryota > Viridiplantae > Streptophyta > Magnoliopsida > Lamiales > Plantaginaceae > Misopates > Misopates orontium. The sequence continues at coordinate 27,263,310 of OX326947.1, forward strand.
GCTATAACTGTGACAAAGAAGACCACTTTGCTCGTGATTGCACTGAGCCAATGAAGGTACTCTATAATTTGCTCCGTAGTGTCTATGTTACTAGTCATGTTATGGTTGCTCATAGCTCTTCAACGTGGATTGTAGACAGGGGAGCAGCCGAGCACATAGCTCGGGATAGAATTGGATATGTGGAGTTACGTCGAGTACCTGTCGGTAGTCAAGACATCAAAGTAGGAAATGGAGATACCGTTGCTGTGCTGGGTATCGACACTTACAAGCTTAAATTGTGGAATGGTCGCACCCTATTACTACATGATGTTTTGTATGCACTAGATATTTAGAGAAATTTACTTTCTTTGGTTACATTGTTAAAAGTTGGTTTTTGCTTTTTTTTTTTATTTAAAAAAACAATAACGCTTTTATATTCCTTGGGAACATTTTATATGGACTTGGTTTTATTTCAAATGGTTTAGTAATATTGGATTTAAATTAGGCTATTGTTGATGAATCCATTGTTCTTTATACTGTTTCGAATAATCCAGAATCTAACTTGTGGCATGCTAGACTGGGTCATATAGGGCAAGATCAGATTGTAAGATTAGCTTGAGAAGGCCTATTAGAAAATCTCGCTAATGTCTCTTTTCCCACATGCTAGCGCTGCCTAATAGGGAAGGAAAAAAATAAACCATTTGGTAAGGCCAAAAGAGCATCTTTTTCATTGCAACTTGTTCATCCTCATATATGTGGTCCAATGAATGTGAGGGCAAGACATGGTGGTGTCTACTTCATCACATTTATAGATGATTATTCACGATATGTTCACGTATATTTGATCTCCCATAAGTCAAAAGCATATGAGTCATTTAGACAATATATGGTAATGGTAGAGAATCAACTAAATACGAGCATTAAAGCTCTTCAAACTGCTCGTGGTCGTGAATATCTCTTTGACCAATTTAAAAGGCTCTGTGATGAACGAGGTATCAAGATACAATTGACGATGCCTTATTCACCGCAACAAAATGATGTTGCAGATAGAAGGAACCATACACTTCTCGAGATGGTTAGGTCAATGATGGCGTAGGCTAGCCTTCCAATATCCTTTCGGGGTGACACTCTTTTAACTGCTGCCTACATTCTTAACCGAGTGCCCTCCAAATCAGATAATTATAAACCTTATGAACTATGGACCGGTGAGTTTACAGAATTAAGAGGAAGCAGATGGAAGGAAGCGTTGGAAGACAAGGTTAGTTGTGAAGGGTTTCCAGTAGATAGAAGGCTTTGATTATACAATATTTTTCCCGTTGTGAAGCTAACGACCATCAAGATGGTTTTGAGTATAGTTGCTGCGGAGATTTTCTTTAGAGCAGGTGGATGTGAAAACAACTTTTCTTCGTGGTGATCTTGAAGAACAACCTGAAGGGTATTTGTTTGAAGGTGTAAGTTGGGCTAGTGTGTAAGCGGAAGAAGAGCTTGTATGGCCTAAAACAAGTTCGAAGGCAGTGATATATGAATTTTGATGGGTTCGTGCATGATATTGATTTTATTAGATGCAATGATGTTCATCGTTTCTTACGTCAAGAAGTTCGACAATAGTTTTATCATTTTTCTATTATATGTTGATGATATAATAATAGGGGAGTCATTTGTTCAAGAAGTGAAAAAGTTGAAGAAGCAATTGTTTGAACGGTTTGCTATGAACAATCTTGGAGAGGCTAAAAAGATCCAGTGTATGCGTATAAATCGTGATAGGGTGGCAGGAAAGTTGTACCTTTCACAAGGTGGATACATTGAGAGAGTCTTGAAGAGGTACAATATGCAAAATGCAAGCCAATAAGCACTCCATTAGGTAGTGAGTTCAGGCTATCCCGGAAGGAGTAACCTAGCAGAGATTTCAAGCATGCTTACATGGAGAAGACCCCATATGCTTTAGCAGTTGTGGTTTGTACTAGACCAGATATTACGTATCCAATGAGAGTTGTGAGTAAATGCATGAGCAGACTAGGTAAGAAACATTGGGAAGCAGTCAAGTGGATCCTTACGTACTTGCGCGATACCACAAACAAGGAGTTGTATTTTTTCATGCAAAAGCACATAGTTGAATGACTATGTTGATGCTTATATGACAGGAGAACTGGATAGTAGGAAACATACTATCTGGTATGTGTTTGCATTGTGCGGTACGAAGATTTCTTGGGGTTCTAAGTTGCAGAAGATCGTGGCTTTATCTACTATAGAAGTTGAGTATGTAGCAGTGACGAAGTCACTAAAGAGATGGTATGGTTACATAATTTCTTGTATGAATTGGGAAATTGGCAGTCAAATAGCATTCTCTACAGCGATAGTCGAAGTGTTATTTTCTTAGCCAAGAATCTAACTTTTCATTCAAGAACGAAGCATATTGATTCGAAGCATCATTATATACGGTATATCTTGGAAAAGAAGAGTTTGCACTTAGTGAAGATCCCGAGAAGTGAGAATTCTGCTGATATGTCAACTTTTTTATAAGGGTCAATTGCATTTTGCCCCTTAACGTTTGGGGTGTTTTGCGAACTGCCCTCTAACGTTTCAAAAAGAGCACTTTGCCCCTTAACGTTTCAAAAGTTGCCCCCTGAGTCGAATCTAATTGATGAAAAGATAGCCACGTGGCAAAAACCAACGGTAGATCAAGGACTCAGGGGGTAACTTTACAAACGTTAGGGGGCATTTTGCAAAACACCCCAAACAATAGGGGTGATCGCAACTGACCCTTTTTATAGTGAACTGGTGATTGTTATCATACCAGCCTTCTTTTTTCTTGCATTCTTCAAATCATACATTATGCACCTTTCAGCAACACAGTGAATCATCTTGCTCTCTGCTCTATGAACTCTTAGCATTTCACCACCACCATCACCACTCCCAATCTCCGCTACTCTCGCCTCTCTAGGTCATCTTTCTGATCACCTCTCATTGCCGCTCCAACCACCATTTGCTACTTGCTATTTTCTCTTTCTTCCTCCATTTTCTCTCCTCTCTACGTACTCATGTCTCCCTTCTCAACATGTTCCCCTACCAACCACCAAAAAATATGAATAGTAATAAGCCTTACAAATCTATGTAGTTAGAGCTTCTAATTTCTAATCAAGCAGGTACCTGTCCCGAACGAGTAAACGAGTCCAAGTACCTGATAAGAACAAATTAGGATTGAGAATTTTTTTTGGTCCCAAATATTCAAGTACTTGATCTTTATTCTCGATCCAAATAGGTACCAGTCCCCCACTCACTCTTAAATCAAATTCACCACATGTGCCAACCTAAAAGGACAAACCAACATTTTCCACCACTGAACCTTCCTTTAACCCAATTCTTTGACCACAAATTGAAAACAGGTTAGTCAACTTCCATTTATTCTTTATAGTAAAAAAAACAAAAAAAAATTGGGCTTTGAGTTGTGGACCTTTGTGGATTGAGGGTTATTGTTTGAACCTAATTTTTAGGTCTAAAGGATTATAATGGTGTGGCCCGTGTGGCTTTCTTGAGTCTGTTTGGATACTAGATGATTGCATCCCCAATATGTGTTTGAGCATTATGTAAGTTAGTCATATTAGATTTTCGATCCCCTATCCATTTTCTCCTTATAATCTATGTTAGGGGTTACCTAGTTCACCATATTTTTATTAATGACATTCCGTGCCTCTCACAACTTGACATTGATCAAATCTCTGAGATGAGGGTGGAGAAAGAATTGAATGATGTTGCTAGTGAGTTGATTCGCACACAAAATTCATGGCTATGTACGACGAAATCCATGGCCAATAGACACACTGCTCCTTATTCAGTCCTTCTCAGTTCCAAGTCATGAAATATTACAAATGAAGAAAGGGCACCTGGTGAAATATATAGTGAATCTAAAATGGCTCGAGAAATCCTTAGACCCCTTGTTGTGAATTCTCAAACTCAAACCAATATCTGGTTGAACAAATTCGATCTCACTCGTGCACAAACGAACAAACAATAAACTCTCAACCTCACAAGAACACTCAAGGATCAAACAAAAACAAGAACACACGGTTTTACTTGGTTCAATTGAGAAATCAATGTGATATCTCAATCTACATTCAAGGGGCTTCGAAGGATTTTATTTAATGTATTCACAGAATTACAAGTGTTTAAAGTGAATGAACTAACTGCAAATGATCGCCTCTCAACTGCTTATAAAGACAACAAGTTGAGCTAACTGATCGCACAAGAATTCAGTTAAAAACAGCTCTCAAAACAACTAACAAAACTAACTTTCCCACCAGAGCAACTCTGTTTGCTTCCTAACTGAAATAACTAAGTTTTGCATTGCTTTTGCTGTTTTGCTAACTTCCAATTCTTCAAAGTGTTTGAACCACACTCAACACCCCTACCCAATCAGTTCGATAATATGATTAAGGCGATCGAGGAGTCTAACATGTCCATGGAAGAAACATGTTTGAGATGAAGCTGGAAATAGATAAGAAAATGGGTTTCCTTTTGTCAGAAACTATGTATGACAAAGGCAAATCAAAACTAACCAATGGATAATTTGACCATGATCATGGATCTTATGAGTAAGAACTTCAAGAGACTAAACAAAGCTTGAAAAGTAATAGGAAGTCACACCTCATTTCCCAAAATTATAATGAGGTCAAAAGAAAAGAAGCAAAAATGTAGAGAATGGAATGGTATGAAAGGGCACCTTTGCCCAAATAATCTTCTAAGGAATAAGATAACCTTGAAGGTCATCTGGAGCGATGATATTTAGCTGAATGTGAAGAAGAAATTGAAATACGAAGGTTAATGTACAGATTAAAGTTGACGCCACATGTAAAGCCTTCACTATCACAGTTATGGAAAATGTCGCAGTGGGCATCAGGACAAGTGTAACATCAACAACTAAGACTGGACAGAGACATTCAAGCATAATAGCAAGATTCCTTAAAAGTATTGCTTGAAATATATAGACGTTCAAGTGAAATTATTAACTCTCTATGAAAGAAAATACAAATTTATGTGTCTGATGAAATGAGCTTAGAAGATTCACTTAAGAAATCAAAGTTGATACGAGTATATTAAAAAAAAATTGAACTTGATAAACTGAGAAAGTAGGTTAAGCTTCTCAACTAAGTGACCGAACAATTGAGTCAAGTGCCACCCTTACAAATTCCAAGCCAGGACAAATTTTAGCAAGGTTATTCTGAATTTTCCAACACTCACAAGGAAAACAAAGAGACAAGAGACTACTCACAATCCCTAAAGTCCTTCACGAACATTCTGGTCCTTCTAATCAACTATCCATTAATGAGTATATTTTGTAGTCATGTTTTGAACACTTTTTGATTGATATTATTGTGAACTATTGAGTATCTTGAGTCTTTTACTACTAATCTTAATACTTTTGTATATTAGGAGTCTTTTGGCTAATCAGAGTGATTTCAAGGCTAAACACTGGAAGTAGAGAGTGAAGGATCTCAATGAAGAAATCAATACCATGAGAAATAGGACCAAAAAAGGAGTTCAACGCAAAAAATGGAAGTGAAATAAGAGTTCCGGAGCATAAAATACAAAGAAAACATTGAAAGAGAAAAGCCATGTGAGAAAATATGCGACCGCATACTTCCACATCCTGCTCCTGTGGACAAAGAAGGAAAATGCGCAATCACATACTGGTTGCGAAATACTTACAATATTTACGCTGGATATCATGCTATTAAAATGCGAAGGAATGGGATCACGTAAATCTTTGAGATTGCATACTTCAATGCGTTTAAGATATTTGATGTAGGTCAAAGATAAGAAGATAGACTTTGGTACCAATAGACAAGATTCTTCAATTCTCGTGAACATGAAAAATTAACTGTTTTAATTGATAAGAAAAGCAATAATACAATAAATTGATTTTTAAAAAAAAGACAATTTAGATAATAAATTAACTCCTAAATTATAAAGCATCTTTATAAACAATATTATGCAATGTTATCACAATTATTAGGCTTGAAAATAGTATTCATCATTCAATGTTCAAGTTCTATTAGGAAAAATAACAATCATGTTTTCTATTTATGATTTATTACTAGTTATTTTTTAAGAGATCTCTCTTTAATCACGTTGTCCACAGCTCTAATTAGGCCAACGTCATTCAGCAACTCCTCAAGCATTGCCGACAGCCTGGGTGACATCGGGGGCGGACCAACGTTCTCTGTAGCTGCATGTTAAGGAAAACGATATTGGCATGAACTCTTTTTCTATGGCTGACAGAAATGAGTACACCAGAAGAGATTTAACAATGTAGGGGAACTTACTATGTGCCGAGAGATTTAGGAAAGAGGTAGCACATTGTGTCTCTTCTCTTTTCTCCGCTTCTGTCTGATTTTTCGTTTGCAAGGGTACCTGAAAGGACAAAAGTATTGCACCAAAGAGGAATGAAACAGATGAGAAGATGCTAAAAGTCATCAGTTTCAATGTTTTTAATTAGGTCAAGGAAACCCGTTGATGTGACATCTGAACAGAATAAAAATCATGCACTTATTATGCTCGATGAAGAGAATAATGATGGAAATGCACATTAACTAATATAGGAAACACACGTTGTTGCTCGAACAGGTTTGTTTTGTCTGGCGATTTCGTCTCCTCTTGAACGTTCCTGGAGTCGGTTCTTGGAAATCCTGAAAAAGCCAAAGCAAGTTAGTATAAAATTTGAATTAGGTTGATGGAAGGAAATAGTTGCACATTTACCCTGACATTGGCCCCCTGCCCCCAAAGCAAAAGGCTTTATCGAACATGCATTTTGTCTTCTCTCTTTATTAGGTGGAAATAAACAGAAAACTACGTTTGTGTGGCGCAAATTGAGTGCAACATGCAACTTTAACGAAGAAGCTTTAGAATTGAAGAGGCCCTTTTATTTTACTTACAACAAACGCAACGTAAATTATGAGAGGTAAAACAGTGATTAAAGACTGCTATGTTACTCGAATAGTTTATCCTTCTAGAATCACCATAAAGTATAGAAATTTCATTGGCAAAGCCTCTTGTAGTGAAGAAGCCATTTTATTTACACACATAACATATTCTGGTAGAATACAGTATCTATCGTAAGATTGAAGTTCAATGCAAGAGACAAGATGAATCATAGATTGAACAGAACAAGATTGTCAAGTTACAATCTTCATTATGTATGTATGCAGGCAGTTGGGAGGTACACATATATGTATGTATGTATGTATGTATGTACGTATGTATGTATGTATGTATATATGTATGTATGTATGCAGGCAGTTGGGAGGTAGAAATGATTTTCTATAATTGACGTTCAGATTCTGAATAGATATATTAATGTAAGTATAGAACAATTAGATCCCCTTATCACGCAGTACAGTGGTCCTCACTAACAAACTAGATATGCCGGAAGAACAGTGATACAATACAAAACTCAGCAAATATTTATTTTACATCGATTTATGAACAAGAGGTGCATATATCTAGGACACTAGACTAACACGAATTTGTCAATGTGATCATTAGTTGTTCAGCAAGTGCAACAAATTAGAACACCAGAAAAATAGACTCCAGAGTAAAACTCACAGGAGCATAAATGGAGAGTCCCTCCTTTTTGGAGTAGTTGATGTTACGCTCCAAGTCCGCTCTGTTGTAAAATTTTTGTCCGAGGACGTTTGTATAGTACTGCACAATTCACAAACACAGGTAAACTCAATTAATTGTCCACGAGTACCACAATTTTCCTATTCCAGTTATCTGTTTCTCTATGTTTGGTGGATATATATTGTTATCCAATTTTGAGTATACCTAAAGAATATGTAGAGGCCAAGCCAAACGAGTTCATCTTAAGATAGAGTTTACTTTTTTAATTATCATCTGTCATTTTGAGAGATTTGGTAGTAAAGAACAAATAAGTCTATTTGTCAATCCATCTAGAATCCTTTTTCCCTTAACGTTTGTTACGGTTCAATCAATATAAGGTAGGTTCGTGTATTGTAAATGCTACGAAAAGAGTAACCCCCAGTCTCTCCCACTTCTGTTTTATTTTCTACTGTCATTTTTTATCTGCTCCACATCCTTTTTTATGATAAAAAACCATAAAAACAATGTAACTACGTAAAAAATTGACAACACTTCACAAATTGGATATAGTAAAGGTCATTCGGCTTGTCACTTTTAAGAAAGGCTATTGATATATTAAGTTCATTTGGGATTTGTAATACAATAGAAAGACATGTAAGTCCGAGATGTCAATATTTCTGATCCTAGAGCTCCTCCACAGACCAACGGAGATCAAGAAAAGCATAAAGTGGTGGTAGGAAAGTTTCTTACAGTAAGTTTTTGCATCTAGGAAGTGAAACTAATCCAATACAAGAAGAATTCTCGTGAGGATAGTCACTAATATGGTGGTAAATAAGTGTTCACAAAATAAGAATATGTATATAAAATTAAAAGCAAGAAACCAAACTTCTCTAATATAAGAACAACCAAGACAAGATTGGTAAGTCAAGAGCCCTTTCATGTAATTTCTGCCGAAAACAAATTTTCTATACAATGTATGACATTTGAGGCTTTTGATTTAATGTAAAACTAAAGAATAAAGAAACATTGTACAAAGTGTTTGAGAATGTTGCAATTATAAGGCTAATATAAGTTAGTCGAGTTGATTTGACAAAGCCCCACTACCACCTGAAGCTCGATCTGTACGGCCACATAAACCACACAACGCTCAGATGGATCAATACTATGACAAACCCTAAACCACGCAGTTATCCTAATTAATTCGTGAGAAAAAGTAATACTAAGACCAAATCACACTTAGCAACATAAAAGGTTTTTATGTATTTTCCGAATATATAAAAGTCAAAATGTGTGAATTAATAAACATGTCCATAGAAGATTGCTATGAAGGCTTAGAACGTAACAGATAACTGGTACCGGAAAACGAGCATGCATGTGTTTTATTCAACTAAAATTAACTTCAATTTGTTGAATCAAACCTCGACTCTGGTTCCATTTTTCTTGAGGGCGGTGTGTAGCTCCCATCCTTCGGGACAGTCGGCCTTGGTTCGTGATAGGACGGTCCAACGGGAACGAGGTGGTGCCATGGCCTTTGCTAAATCAAATTTGTTTGAGGATTCTTCGAGGCCGAGGAGAAGGGCTAGGGCTTAATTTGTAGGTGGTATGAATCAAACATTGTGTGGTTGCTGAAATCTGTTGGCATTAAATTCTGCAGAACAACACAGATGTGTGCAACAGCATCCGGGTTGGAATTCAAAATGAAGAGCCTAACGACTGACATTTGCTTAATTCCTGGAGAATAAAGACAAAGGAAGGTGGTGCTTTTCTTTTATTGTTGATGATGGTAGAGAAAGGTAAATAGAGTTTTGGAAACCGGGTTTTGTGCTTTTCTTACATATATATATTTCCTTAGGCGGGAATTACTTACTTTGTGATTACATTAAGGGAGCCCACACTAATACCACTCATATATATATATATACTAGGAAAAACAAAGATATGTCACATTCTAAATTTTAAGAACTAAATTTTATTGTTGGTTAGTTTTCAAGAGTAGAAAATGGTTACGTCTGAGCACGTATTTTATAGTTCTACTTATTATTCTTTGAGCTATATTCTCCTGTTCATTTGAAATTTGTCTCCATATATTTGTTTTTTTCTTCTTCGTCTTTTATAGCTCTATAAATTAATTTTTTACTTATTATTTTTATGTTTTAATGATGATTATATGCATCTTAAATTATAGTAATGTTATCAATGAGTTTGTACCTATAATTTCTTTATAATCATCAAAATTACGTAAAATATGCACTCGGTACAATAAAAGCCTACACGTTAGAGTTATCTTATATAGTGTTATGTATTTTAAATCATTAATGTTTCCTTTTCTGTAGTTATTTCTTGAAAAAAACCATAAACTCATAAGATTTCATTAGTTATAAGTTGCATGATGACCAAACTTATATTCTTTTTCTAACAACTCTTCCTTTAAATTGCACAAGACACCCTCGATCTTTTGGCACGTGTACTCAATACAACAAATGCAAGAGATGAATGATGATAGTTATTATGCATCTTATCCAGTATTCTTAAAACCGGATCAGACCGGCCGGTCTGACCGGACTGGCCGATCGGACCGGTTCAACCGATTACCGGCCTTCCTTCCGGTCTGGTTGGTCATTCAAACCCAGTTCCGCAGCAGACCGGAATGAACCTTTTAAAACCGGTCTAAAACCGGTAACTAGTGATCGGTTTCACCTGTTCAAACCACTGCCCCAAAACAGAGGGAAAAAAAATACTGAATGACAATACAAATCGTGCGTTCACCATTCCTCAATTTCTCTTCTTCTTCATTTAAAAATTAAAACTAGAAAAGAGATAAACCCTAATCAGTAAAATCGACGGCGCGTGTTTGCAACCTTCCTGCCTTAGCTTTGATATTCTTCATTTGTTAGTTTAATTTGTGGAAAGAGAGACGAAAAACATTGTAGGGAACAGATTGTAGAAGAAATGGAAAAAGAAGTGAAAAGCAACTAAAAAGTCTTGAGCGGCTGGTGAGAGAAAATGAATGGAAGAGTAGGGCCCTATTTGGATGTATTTTTCGTTTGTTTGGTTGGTTCAAATTTTGGTTTCAATTTTTGAATATTTTTTTGAAAAATGTGTAGAACGTTTGAACTATAGTTTGGACGTAGTTTCAGTGTTGAAAATTTAGGGAGAAAAATAGGCATATATGTGCCAATTGTCAAATCGATGCATGATAGATGATTGGCAAATAATATAGAGATAATTACATCTACGCCCCTGAGGTTTGGTGTAATTACAAAAACATATCCTAAGGTTTGGAAAATTGCGATGACCTCCCCACAATCTCACACAAATCTTACAATGAGGTCCAACCAAAATGACACCTATTGATGTCAGGACAAAATTATGTTAGACTTCCAGCTTTGCCCTTGGACTATTTTACTTTTGACTTGGACAACTTTTTTTTTACTAAACTTCCCGTTTATAACAGGGGTTGTACATGATATATTGAATAAGTTACATGGATTGTATATGTAATATTACAGTTGACAGATGTTTATAAAAGATCAAAATATTTTTGCCCTTCTGTTACTAATTAGTTACTATCAAAAGATCTTTATCTTTACAGTTTCATTACCAAGTCTTCGTTAAACTCTTTTTTCTCAATTTTTCGAATTATACATTTTGTTTAAGTTACAAATATGAAGAAGAAATCATATTTAAATCTTCGCGTCATTGATTTTCTTGTTTTAAAGGAAACTTGATGATTATGTTTCACTACTAAATTTCAAGATATATTTATTTGAGTTTAAAATTATTTCTAGTCAGATTTAATTTCTAAAACTAAATAAATAAATTAGAAAAGGCAAGAGTCATATTCTTCTTCCCCGATGCCCCCACCCCCCCCCCCCCAACCCACGCTTTCCGCCAGTAATTCCAAAATGGCCTCGCTCTGCTCAAACCCCTCACTACAATCTCAATCACTATCGAAACCACATCAGAGGATCTTGTTGAGATCTTTGCCTTACCAATGTTCAAAAAAATTTCCAAGCTTGCATAATGGATACCATGTGTGAAAGTATTCTTCCCTTTTACTTCATTTCAACAAAAAAATTAATTATACCTGTCTCCGTAATAATGAAAATTATAGAAAGCTAACCATTTAAAAAGATATTTGATAAATATCTCTTGGTTCCCAATTAACATGCACAAACAGGTTAATATAATTTAATTTTCAAAGTATTACTTTTATTTTTTTATTTTTATTTTCAAAGAACATACGTTTTAAATTATCTGTCGCTTATAAAATATAAATGGTCCATTTAATTTTATAATGCAAATGAACTCTTTTAGTTTACTGTTGACGTATTAATCATACCATACATATTAATTGGAAAATGGAAATTTTGTCTTTTCAATTTTTCTTTTGTAAATCTCTTAAAAAATACTTTTTATTATTCTAATGAAGGGCATTTGGAGTAATATAACAATTCTAGTTATCTTTTTTGACGATTGTCAGCGTAACTGTAATGTTTCGAACCCCAACCAAAACCTCATGGGGTGTTGATGTAATTGTCACAATAATATATGAATTAGGTAACAACTGTTCGATAATTAGGAATTGTTATATTTATTATATGATGAAATTTTAAGAAAATATATTTATAATGCTAATTATTACATTTATACCATAAAAGTACTAATCTATTGTTATCTTGAATGCTATAATAATTAAAAGTGTTTAAAAATATGTTCTCTATTATGCATGTATATATATTTATTCTAAACTTGAACAAGTGGTTGATGACTTACATTAACAAATCTAAAATGTAGTCCCATAATTTTAAAATTTGATATTTAACTGTTCTTTACAATTACTTCATATTTATAATACAAATTTTTTAATATTGTAAGTGTACATTTTATTAATTCATAAGTTATAATTATAATTAATGAGGAGAGTGAGAGAGAGAGGTGCTGTACATTTTATTAATTAATAAGTTATAATTATAATTAATGAGGAGAGTGAGAGAGAGAGGTGCAATACATTTTGTTAATTAATAAGTTATAATTATAATTAATGAGGAGAGAGAGTGAGAGAGAGTCAAGGCACCGATGTGATAGGTAATAGACTAATAGGTGTTGCACTTTTCAATTTTTTGGGCCAAATTGAATTCAGACCAAAATTTGAAAATTGTTCCAACTAATAATTGAGCTACCAAACTTTGAAAATCATGGGGCAAAATTGATTCAAACAAGCCCTAGGGTTTTTATCTTTTATGTGGGCTCCATTTGTCTAAAGTTGAAATATTATATTAGTTAATAAAAAATTGTAAATTTCCACTTTCCAGGATCGTGCAATGTTGTTGAGGTTTCTATTTGGTGCTTGGGCATTGTTCAAATTAAATTAATGGACCGATTTTATCTATAGTAATGGGTTTGTTGGCATTTTTTTTTCTTCTTTATTTTGATTTTATAAGGTTACTATTAAAATTATAAAATTATAATGACACATAACTTCATTTACTTATTTATAAAATTGTGTAGTAAATACTTACATCTTTATTTTGTGACTATGTATATTAAATATAGAGTTTTTGTAAATTATAATCTAATCTATGTATAATAATCGATTATATATGAATGCACTCAAACACTATATATTCTTCATTTTTAATTAGACACTCTCACACGAATGCATCCGACTTATGTGACTTAGGTTGAAAGATATATTAATAACTAGGATAAATAGCCTAATTTCGAGAATACATTATTTACCGGTTCAACCAGTGGTTAAACCGGTCCAACCGATTAAACCTGTAACCAGTAAGAGCACCGGTTATGTGTCCGGTCCGGTTCTAAGAACACTGATCTTATCACACCAGTCACCACCGGAAGTTTTTTTTTATGAGTGTTGATATATCCAGAGCAATTTTTCTAAATCCAAAGCAATAATTCCAATTCTTCCTTTCTTGCTCTTCCAATTCAATGCCCCATGTTTTATTCTCGTTTGGATCCCTGATTATATGCAGATTCCTACAAAACTGATTATTGCCTCCTTATTTGTTTTCCTTCATTCGGGATAACTTCCGTAGTCTTTGCCAAAATGAAATTCATTTTGAGAGCCGCCAATTGATTGTATTATTTCATTAACAAAATTTACAACTTGAATATGACAATTATCATTGAATTAACTTATATGTATTGGAATTTATATAATATAGAGCTGAAATACCCATACACACATTTATACATATAAAAACACTCTCTGAAAAGTATTAAGAAAACTTAATAAATTATTGCTCGTTTGTTTATAATTATCTGTACATATGTGTGACTTGATGTTAAAGTTGTTACATTTTTCCAGTTTTGCTTATGAAGCATCTATTACTTTCGATAAAATTAATTATATTTCTAGGTTCGATATAATATATCTTTGTCAATTACATTTTATTTATAGTTGAAGTAACTTAAAAAGTATAGTAAACTTGATTTATGCATTAAGAAAAAGAAAAGGAGAAGGAAATATCTTTAAACAAGTAAAACTATGATTCACATTGATTTCTCATACAACCGAATATTTTAGTTTTTCTTATAAAATGATATATTCTGAATTTCGCAATTAAATCTCCACTCATAATGGATATGAAATTAGGAAATGATTGTGTATGATTTATTTGGTAAGGAATTTGAGAATTCATAAGAAATTGCTCTGTATACAGGGAAATTGCTCTCGCTATATCATTTACCTTATTTTATACCATTTTAACATTGGGCGAATTCTTAAAATTATTTGTTAATCTTTAGTAGAATTCTAAATTTCCTTGGATTATTTAATAGTTATATATATTTTGATCCATCCTAATAACTTATTATTCCTTCGCCCACCAAATAATTTGATAGAAATTGAAGCCCATTTATTTCTCCCCTTAAAAGGCCTTGTTAAGTGGAGATGGAACTTCTCTTTATAAATATAAGTCGAGGCTCTTTTCCAAGCGATGTGGGAGACTTATTAACACGCCCCCTCATGTGTGGGCCGGTATTAACTTCGGTTCCATCACTATAAGAATACAAGGCAATGGCTACAAAAATATGGTGAGTGATTATAATCTGTAGCCATGTAGCTACTCAATTTAAATTAATGGAGTCCAAAAAATTTGTAGACGACAATGGTAAGAATATAATCACTCACCAAGCATGGGGTGAAAATAATCAGTCACAATTTGACACAATAGTGACAAAATAATTTGTAGCCATGTAAAATAAAACAAAAAAACAAAACAAAAATACGAAAATAGGCAATGGCATCCGATTATTCGGATGCCACGTGGTGTCAGAAAAATCTGACACCATGGCAGGCATCTAAAAAATCGGATGCCATGGTCTAAAGGACCAGATCATGCCACACGGCATGATCTGGTCCACAAAAGCGTGGTGTCCGATTTTTTGGACACCACGCTTTTGGAGTTTTTTTATTTTTTATTTTTAAAACCGTGGTGTCCGATTTTTCGGACACCACGATTTTAGAGTTTTTTTTTTTTTTAAACCGTGGTATCTGAAAAATCGGACACCACGGTTTTTTCGTTTTTTTTTTAATTTTCATTTTAATTAGGATAGTTTTAGTAAAAGTGTTGGATTTTGTTTTAAAAATTTGGAAAAATTAAGAAATATTATGGAATTTAGGATAAAACTAAAATTTAGGATAACAAAGAAAAATTAAATTTGTAGTTTAATTAAATGACATGATTACATTAGTAATTAACACTTTGATGACAATCATTGTATAATTAGTAATGAAACTATAAATTTCATAGTAACAATTAAGAAAAAAAATCACACGGTAACAATTACAAATAAAAATGGTAACAATTACAAATAAAAAAAAGAAAATTACCGTTTCAAATTTCGAATCAAATGGTAATTTATAACAAATAAAAAAAAAAGAAATTACCAATTAAAAAAGAAAACGGTAACAATTGATTAAAAAAAAAGAAAATTACCGTTTGATTCAAATTCGAATCAAAGGGTAACGCATTCAAATATATAACAATATAACAAATTAAAAAAAAAAAAGCACAATCTATGTGAGATCAATGGTGTCAGATTTTTTTGACCCCATTGTGGGCACAATCCTTGTGATAGCAATGGGGTCAAAAAAATCTGTCACCACAATTTCATATATCTATAAATATACCCCATTTTTCAGAAACTTCATCTCTTCATCTCTTCTCCCTCAAAATCCGAAAATCCTTCCCTCTCCCTCAAAAAATCCGAAAATCCTCCCATTTCCCTCAAAAATCCAAAAATCATCTCCTCTCCCTCAAAAAATATGAAAATCTCACTCTAAAATTCGAAAAATCCTCTCTTTTATCACTTTTTTTTTTGTGTTATATTAGTATCTATTGTTTGGGTGTTTATATAATACACATATATATATATATATATATATATATATATATATATATATATATATATATTGATTTGTATGTTTATATATATATATAGATAATATTGATGTACCATATTTCGGTACCACCACGTCATAATATCCGGTACAATACACGAACGTATTTCGGAACATATTATGCCACGTCAGCATCATTATTTTTTAATGCAAAATTACAATTCAAGGCAAAACTCCGAAATCGGCCCAAGTAGGTCCAAATTGAGCCCAAGCGAGATCAATTTGGGCCCGAAAAGGCCCGATTCGAGCTATACAAGCCCAATCCGAGCTATATGGGCTCAAATAAGATCTATTTGAAGGCCCAAAAGCCCAATTCGAGCTATATGGGCTAAAGTCCGACCTATTTGAGGCCCAGGAGTCCAATTCGAGCTATATGGGCCTAAATTCGACCTATTTGAGGCCCAATTCGACCTATTTGAAGGCCCAATTCGAGCTATTTCAAAATAGCTCTAATTCGACCTATTTTGAGTCATAGTTCTACTTGGATTGCACTTTTAGACGAATAAGGACTCTTATTACTATATAAGAGGGTCCCATGCCTCATTCTAAGGTACGTTTTTATTTTCTAGCATCTAATTTCGAGCTATATACATCGAATTCGAGCTTTAGAGCAATAATTCGAGCTATATTGCAATAGCTCTTGTTCGATCTATATAGAGTGTATTTCGAGCTATTTGAGAGTAATTCGATCTATTCGGGTTTTCTCATCACGGTTCTCAATACCATTTCGAGGTGTGCTAATTCGACCTATAGAGCTCAAAATTCGACCTATTTGGGCATATTTCGAGCTATAAATTCGAGCTATTGTCTCTGACGACAATACCTCAATTTCCGACCTATCTGACTTGAGCGTCGGAGTGCCTTTGCCGGAGGAGGCACCGGCTTAGTTTACGTGTGGTGTTGAGTGCAGGTTCTGAACTCAAAAGCTGCTTAAGCATCCAGCAGGAACTAAAGCAGTCTGACGTGGAGTGTTGGAGATCGGACACGTATCCAGACGAAAATACCCCACATCAGTGGCGCTGTCTGTGGGAACCTCTTTACGCACTTAGTAACAAACACTGACACTCAATGGCTCAACGGAGAGCAACGGAGAAGAATGGAATGGCAGGAAGGACTAGATCACAGAGGGAGGATTATAATCGGGCACCTGATGCTTCTGAGCGAACATCGGTGGCAGCGCCCAGCACTCCCCTTGATCCTCCGACTCACACAGCGAATCAACCTGAAGTTCCTCCCATGGAACAACAACTATTGAATTCCGCTCAGTTGGATCAAATCATGGCGGCATTCCAAAGGACTATGGTCCCAATGATTGTGCAGCAATTGGCTAACACTTCTGTCCTACAGAATGTTCAAGCTCCAATAGCACAACAACCAGCAACACAGCCTGCGGCACCGCAGCAAGGAAGGACTCATCCGACCCAGGGATCCGACTCAAGGCATTATACGCAAACTAGGATGACAAGGCCAAGGGATCCATCTCCCTCGCTTGAAAGGAGGAATCCTCGTTCAATGAGGACCAATGCTAACAGAGCTCCCAGTCGAGCAACTGGTCGAGATAGAGAAGTAAGGGATGGAGAGGTGAATTCTAGGCAGAGAATTCCTGATCATCGACCTGCGGCAAGTCGAACTGCCGGAAGAGATAGGGACTTGCCTGAGAGAGTCGCACCAAGATTGGAACCTGTTGTAGCAGAACATATTCCACTAAGGGAGAGGCCAAACCCCTTTTGTGAGGCGATTAGTAATTTGACGTTGAAGGAAGGAACTAATCTCCCTGTTTTGAAGAAGTATGATGGAAATACTGATCCAGTTGCACATTATGATGAGTTAGATGGAGATTTGCAGGTCTTGGGGTATGCAGAAAATATGAGGGCGAAACTTATTTCGCTCAGTCTGAGAGGTCTAGCAAAGGAATGGTTCAAAAACTTACGCTCAGGATCAATTGAATCGTCTGAACAGTTTCGGACCATGTTCGTAAAGAAGTTTGCTACTTATCGCATAAAGAAGAAATCTCCAAGCACGCTGTTTAATATCTATAGAGGACCTGATGAACCTTTGGGGAGGTATATCGAGCATTTGAATCTGGAGATTGGTAGAGTGAATGCTCCCAACCTGGTCATCTCTGTATTGGAGCATCGTTGCCGAAGTAAGAAGTTTATAGAAGTGATAACTTGGAACACACCTGATTCCATTGAGCAAGTGATGGACCTCGCTAGTAAGGTCATTGAAGTAGAGGAGGCAACCATGAATCAAGGGTTGATGGACTCGCCAAGAATTCATGGGGGCAAGGAGAATAAAGATAGAGATTGGAGGAAGGAGTTAAGAGGCAAAGATCGTGATCGCAACCGACAACCTTATAAGAAGTTTGACAATTATACTCCGCTGAGGAAACAAATTGGCGAAATCTACGCTATAGAGAAAGATAGCGGGTTGCTGAGAACCCCTAAACCGTTCCGAGAGACGGAGGAGACTAAGGTATCGAAGAAATATTGTAAGTTCCACAGGCAGAATGGGCATTTTACTAACGAATGCAAGGCTCTAAAGAACGAGATAGAACGACTCATTCAGGGGGGAAACTCATCGAGTACATCCTTGAGAATAGAGAGTCACGTGAAGAGAAGGCGTCATCTGGACGCAAGCGAGATAGATCCCCACACGAGAAGAAGGATGAACCAAAGCGTAAACGGGGAAATGGGAATGATGACATCGAGAATGGAATCAATGTAATTGCTGGCGGACCTACAGGCGCAGACTCAGCCAAAAGTAGAAAACGCATCTCACGAGACATATACAATGAACGACTGAAGCGTTCTGAGATAGATCTTGTCTTTGCAGTAGACAAGTTGGATACAAGAATCACATTTGACGAAAGCGATTTCGATAGCTTGTCTTCACAAGCTAAGGAAGCACAATACTTGAATTGCCCTATGGTGGTTTCCGCAGTGATTGCAAATCACGGGGTGAAGAGGATAATGATTGATAATGGATGCTCGTCCAACATCATCTTCATGGATGCTTTACAACAAATGAAGCTTGGACAATACGAGATCACTGAGGTTAACTCACCATTAGTGGGATTTGGTGGAAGTGAAGTTAAACCCATTGGAAGGATCATGTTGCCAACATCTTTTGGCGTGAATCCGAGGAGGAGAACACTGAATGTGGAATATCTTATCGTTGACATGCCGTTTGCATACAACGTGCTGATTGGAAGGCCTGGGATAACGGCCTTTGCTATGATAATCTCTACGGTGCATCAGAAGGTCAAATTTCCAACGCCTGGTGGAGTTGCTGAACTCACTACAAACTATCGTGATTCTTGGAGTTCTTACGATACATCGACTAAACCTATCAAGGCAAAAACGGATCCAAATGTCGCGATGATTGACATACATCCATTGGAGACGCCTGAAATAGGAAAAGAAGATGATACGCAGATGGTGCTTGCTAATCAAGTAGACCAAGAGATGGTGCAGGAGGATTCAACTCCTCCCAGTATTGAGGACTCCTTGAAGAAGGTGGAAGAAGAAAAAGAAGACAAAACGACATTGCGCTATAAAAAGAAGATGGAGATGGAGCGTTTGAAACCGTCGGGAGAGTTTAATGAGGTGATTTTGTCGAATGATGAGCCTGACAAGATCATTAAAATTGGTAGCGAGTTGACTTCGGAGGTTGAGAAGGCACTGTTGGAATGCTTGCGAAGAAACTTTGATGTATTCGCATGGACGGACTCGGACTTGAAGGGGATAGACCCTCGAGTTGCGGTAGATCACCTGAATGTTAACCCAAATGCTAAACCCATCCGACAGAAGAAGAGACACTTTAGTGAAGAAAAGAACAAGGCTGCGGAGTTGGAAGTACAAACAAAGCTTGCTGCAGGCCATATATTTGAAGTACGATACTCTGAATGGTTAAGCAACGTTGTACTTGTCCCAAAGAAGCCGACCGTATGGAGGATGTGCGTGGACTACACCGACCTGAACAAACATTGCCCACGAGATCCTTTCCCTTTGCCCAGGATCGATCTCGTAGTTGAATCTACAGCAGGGTGTGCGCTGCTAAGTCTTTGTGATGCACAGAGCGGTTTCCACCAAATACTAATGGCAGTAAAGGATCAACATAAAACGGCCTTTATCACTGACAGAGGGATATACTGTTACAAGGTGATGCCGTTTGGTCTGAAGAATGCAGGAGCAACCTTTCAGAGGTTAGTTGCCAAGATGTTTTATCATCAAATCGGCAAGACTATGAAGGTTTACATTGATGACATGCTTATCAAAAGCCTAAAGGCGGAAGATCACGTGAAACATTTGGAAGAGGCTTTTGGTATCATGAAACAATATGGGATGAAGTTAAATCCTAAGAAGTGCACTTTTGGTGTTAAGGCTGGAAAATTTCTGGGGTACATGGTCAATGAGAGAGGGATCGAAGCTAACCCTGACAAAATTAAAGCTATAATGGATTTACCATCCCCCAAATCCGTTCGAGAGGTGCAACGATTGGTGGGGAGGATCACGGCACTTAGTCGATTCATATCGCATTCTGCAGAAAAGAGTTTACCCTTTTTCAAGAAGTTACGCAAGACACCTAAGTTCGTCTGGACTGATGATTGTGAAGAGGCTTTTCGCCAATTGAAGGTGTACCTTACGACACCACCATTACTATCTAAGCCCAAGGACAATGAGATGCTATATCTTTACTTGGCCATAACGAAGAATTCACTAAGCACAGTATTGGTGCGCGAGGAAGACAAGAAACATTTGCCTATCTACTATGTTAGCAAAGTGCTGAATGTGGCAGAGGTGAATTACCTGGAGATCGAAAAGTTAGCATACGCACTTGTGATAACTGCACGAAAGTTAAGACCATACTTTCAATCACATCCGGTTACTGTCTTAACTAGTCAACCACTGAAACAAGTTATGGCAAAATCGGAGACATCTGGGAGATTAGTGAAGTGGGCGATCGAGTTAGGAGAATATGGCTTGGAGTATATGCCAAAAACAGCGATCAAAGCACAAAGACTAGTGGACTTCGTGGCTGAAACTATTTCAGAGGCGGAGCAAGCGCTTGATGTAGCAATGGTGACGGAAGAGGTCAAAAGTGACAAACCTATAGTTGCAAGGGGAACTTGGACTCTGCATGTGGATGGATCGTCCACAAATGACGCTGGAGGTGCAGGAATTTACCTAAAATCGGCGGATGGTAGAGAATTCGACTATGCAATAAGGCTAAATTTTCAAGTGACCAACAATCAAGCGGAGTATGAGGCTATGCTTGCTGGCATCCAAATGGCAAAATCGTTGGGTATAACGAACCTTGTAGCATTCACGGATTCACATATGATTGCTAATCAATTTGAAGGAAGATATGAGGCGAAAGAGGCTGCAATAGTAAAGTATCTCGAAAAATTGAAGGAGGCGACATCAAACTTCGATACTTTCTCTATCTCGCAGATCCCTCGATCAGAGAATGAACGCGCTGACTCTTTGTCACGATTTGCAAGTACCGCCGAAGTGTTTGTTGAAAGGCGAGTAACTCTATTGGCTTCAGAACAGCCCTCTATCGGCAAGGAAGTTGAGTCAAAACCAACGCAAGCATTGGACTACGTTCTGCCAGTAGAAATAGAGGCATGTTGGAAAGATGAGATTGTTGATTATCTTCAGAACGGGAACTTACCTAATGATCCTCAAGCGATCAGAAGGCTCAAGTACAAATCTGCAAGATTTACTATGTTCAATGGCGAACTTTATAAACGGTCTTTCGAGGGACCACTCTTGAGATGCCTATCTCCTACACAGGCAAAACAAGTTTTACGAGAAATTCATGAAGGGAGTTGCGGAAATCATTCAGGAGGACAATCTTTGGCCCAGAAAATACTCCGACAAGGATATTTCTGGCCAACTATTATGAGAGATGCTATGGATTACTCAAGAAAGTGTAGAAGTTGTCGACTGCATGCGAAGATCATTCATACACCTGCACAACCTATGACAACGGTGAGTTATGGATGCCCATTTGATCAATGGGGAATAGATATCGTTGGACCAATGCCTATGGAGGTAGAAAATGGTTATTGGTGGCAGTCGAGTACTATACGAAGTGGGTTGAAGCTGAAGCACTTGTAAACATTACGGAGGCTAATGTAAAACAATTCATTTGGAAGAACATCGTTTGTCGATTTGGAATACCAAGGGTCTTAATTTCCGACAATGGAAGGCAATTCCAAGGTTTTAAGATTCAAGACTGGTGCAAAGACATGAAGATTGAGCAACGTTTTACATCTGTTACGCATCCCGAAGCAATTGGGCAAGTGCAGGCCACTAACAACACATTAGTGAAGAGTTTGGAGAAAAGGCTGGAGGGAGAAGGAGGAAATTGGGCGGATGAGTTACCAGGGATATTATGGGCATATCGCACAACTCCTCGTACCTCTACAGGAGAAACTCCATACTTATTGACATATGGATCTGAAGCAGTGATACCCGCTGAGATTGGGATGCCAACTTATCGTATTGTTACATATGATGAGGAGCAAGCATTAAGGGCAAGACAAATGGATTTGGAGTTGATCGGAGCAACAAGGGAAGCAGCATACCAACGTACTCAAGCATACAAATCTATGATGGCGAAAGCATATGACAACAAAGTTCGTTTCAGGAACTTTCAAGTGGGGGACTTGGTACTTAGAAAAGTTGAAGCTACCAAGCATGTTGGAAAGTTGAAGCCAAACTGGGAAGGACCTTACAGAGTGGAGAAAGCAAGCTCAAAAGGATATTATTACTTACAAGAATTGGGTGGAAGGACTTTGTCACGCCCCTGGAACGTCAAGAACTTACGAAGGTTTTATAGTTAGAACACTAGTTTTCTAATGGCCTTGTGGTACCATAGGACCGTAGTTTCAATACTTCATTCGCTTATTCTTTTACGAATTACGAGTCCCTCTACGTGGATTCTCATTGTAATAGTTAGCAGTGAACTACGGGGACTTGATTCCTAGCCAACCTATATACGGCGGGATACGTAGGCAACTCGGAAGTTACTCGAGCTTAGTCCCAAAACTAATAAAATCTCTTATTTTACTCAAGTTTAGCCGTTGCCTACTATTTATCCGCAAGATTACAATCTATCAAGAAACATGAAGATAAACTCATACTGTCTACAAACTTTAAGTTTAAAAAACTTAATCAAAACGAACTTAGCTTCGTACAAACGAGCACTAGCCTCGTGGAGTCAAGCACAAGTCCTTGCACTCCCGCGAACATAGCTTCGCAAGCGCAAACATAGCTTTGCACAACGAGCACTAGCCTCGTGGAGTCAAGCACAAGTCCTTGCACTCCCGCGAACATAGCTTCGCAAGCGCAAACATAGCTTTGCACAACGAGCACAAGCCTCGTGGAGTCGAGCACAAGTCCTCGTACTCCCGCGAACATAGCTTCGCAAGCGCAAACACAGCTTTGCACAACGAGCACAAGCCTCGTGGAATCGAGCACAAGTTCTCGTATTCCCGTGAACTTAGTTTCACAAGCGCGAACATTAGCATCGCAAAACGAGCACAAGCCTCGTAGAGTCGAGCACAAGTTCTCGCACTCTCATATAAACTTGTTCATAAAACTTAAGTGTTTTAGCAAGTACCAAATTTAAACTTAAAAAGTAGACACATATGAGTGAAGATGTAACGAGACAAAATAAAGACATTCAAAAGACTTTTCAAGTCAAAACTGTACTAGCAAGCGATAAAGCGCTAAAATCGCGCAAATGTTAGCAACATATACTGTACGGAAAGAATGTACTAAAGCTAATGTTATGTACGGAAAGTAAAAATGTTCAAGAATATTAAAGACAAGGCACAGAAGCCAAAAATAAGGGCACGCAGGCCACTCTAAAAGATCAAGGCAGCAGATTCAGCCCAAGAGACTTCACGGCACCCTCACTCTGCTCTTGGATATCAGCAAAAGACTCGTTCAGGGGCCCAGTATCATCGATAGGGGAAATCTGACGAGGAGCAGGAGCGGCGACAGTAGCGTCAGGCATAGGCTGATCGCCGTCAGCAGGCTGATCCAAGATCTGCGGGTCGAAACCCAACTCACCCTCCTCCAGGGGCTCATCTGGAGCAGCATCGGCAGCAGCAGCAGCAATGGACGTGGATGGCAGCTCGTCGGCAAAGTCAGAGAGCCATACCTGCCGGAGAGGATAAAAGGAGGTGAAGGGATCATGCTTCGGCTCATCATCGACCACAGTCGCGGCAGGTTCACCAGAAGGAGGGTCGGCCAGAGTAGGATCCGCAGCAGCGGCACTAGAGGATTCGCCGACCTCTGTGTCATCCTCATTCAGGCAATTGAGGACATTGAAGTCCTCCCTCTTAAACCCAGGAGCAAGAGCACCGCGGGCGACGATGTCATCAAGGGCCATGTTGTAGCCCTTGGTCGTATCAAAACCGCCCCGCTCCATAGCAATCTGCTCCCATGTGGCTGAGCGGAAGAACTCGATGGCCACCATCACCTTGTCTTCATCGGGGAGCTCCTACGAAACAAGTAGATGAAAAGTAAGTACGTAACACACAAATCTCAAGGAAAAAGAAATAAAGTCAGGTATAATAGGAATACCTCAGTCATGGCCCTGTTGTAGCCATCCTCTTCAGCGGTCGCGAGGCGAGCTTGTGCATCAGCCAGCTCAGCCTCAAGCCTCAAACGTTCTGCCTCAGCAGCAGCAGCAGCATCCTTCATCGTCCGGATAGTGTCAACGTGATCGTCAACAAGGGCAGTGGCATGCTGGCAGTCGGTGGTGAGCTGGCTGGATAGTCGTTTCTCCTCGGCAAGCTCCTTGACAACGGTAGCTTTCGCTGCTTTCAAGGCTCCGAGCTCAGCCTGCACCGCCTTCAGTTCGTCAACGGCGGCGACAAGATGCTTCTCAACTTCAGCCTTCGCCTCCTTGGCCTGTTTCTCCAGTCGTTGAGCTTGCAAGGCTGAAGAGTGGTGCCTATCCATTAGAGCCCTTTGCTGATTGTTAGGACCGCAAAGTCCGACAGGTTTCGAACTCGGTTGAACAGTCAGGACTGCCAGGTCCAACTAGATTTTATTTCCTTGTTTGCAAAATTATTTTAAAGGAAAATTTCGGTTTTATTTACTTTGATTTATTTACTTATTTATTCACACGATTTTATGGTATTTATCCTGTTATTAGACGCGTGAATATTTAGGTGAGTTTGGAAAGATTTAACTTGATCTTATAGTATCTTATCTTATGGAAAGTTAATCTTTATCAAACTCTTTCCTATATCCTTTAGTAATCTATTCCTTGTGGAGTTCTTCTTTGTCTTTGATGTGCAGAATATATGAAGATCATGAAGATCTTATCAATCGGAAACAAAGACGTTGCAAAAGGAAGAATCGCCTTATCATGGAAAGATTCGGATATACTTTGGAAAGATCCTGTCTCGACTGGATATGGAGACTAGCCGAGAATCAAGGATATCTTTCAGGAGAGCTATCCTATAAATAGTAGAAATCCTAGGAATCAATGTAGAACACACGTGTAACAAAATATACATCTTTAGGTGTTCTCTTTTATTTTGATTTCTTAGTTTTCGCCCTCTTTAGTTACATCAAGAACGTGAGAAGCCGACAAGAGTTGAAGGGAGTTCAACGGGAAAGGATTGCGCCAGTTAGAGGGATCTATACGTACGTGCAGTTCGCTTGGAAGCATTCTCATAAGAAGATCATTATGGGAGTCTTGGTCTTACGGGTCAAACGGAGTAGACGCGAAAAAGGTTCCGGTGGTATCAACATTAGAGGGATTCGGTGTTAGAGTAAAACCAGTTGGTGTAATAACTTTTGTCCGTTGAAAGAAGTTTGATTCAGGCGAAAGCCTCGTGGATGTAGGACATAGTCCGAACCACGTTAAAATCTGCTGTCTTACTTTACTGTCTTACTTACCTGTCTTACTTATCTGTCGAGACTAGGTACCGCAACTACTGCTAAAACGTAAAGTATTAGACTCTAAGATCTATCAATTGGCATCAAGAGCCTATCACCTACTTACATTGGTGAGATTCTGGTTTTATTTAGATCTTGCAAATTTGATGGCACAAAACGTTGAGGGATCATCATCATCAAAGCCGCCGCTCTTAAACGAATTTAACTATTCATACTGGAAGGTCCGCATGACAGCTTTCATCAAAAGGGAAAATCAGAAAGCGTGGAAAAGCATTCTCAAAGGATGGTCTCCACCACTAGACAAAGATGGAAAGCCGAAGCTAGAGCTCGACTGGTCGGACGCAGAAGATCTCGACGCGAGCCACAACTCCATTGCGATCAATGCAATTTTAAATGGAGTCGACCTAAATCAGTTCAAACTGATCTCCAAGTGTGAATCGGCCAAAGATGCATGGAACGCCCTCCGCGTTGCCCATGAAGGTACCCCATCCGTGAAAAGATCCAAAAGACAAATCCTTGGTACACGGTTTGAGGAACTTAAAATGGAGGATCATGAAACAATAGCTCAATACAATGCTAAACTTAGAGACATTGCTAATGAAGCCTTCCTCCTCGGTGATGAGTACAGTGAGTCCAAACTTGTTCAGAAAACTCTTCGAACTTTACCCTCAAGATTCGATATGAAAATTGAGGCGATTGAAGAAGCAAGAGATGTGGAGAACTTGTCACTTGAAGAGCTCATGGGTGCCCTCTCAACTTTCGAGTTGAAAAAGAATTTGAATGGAGTCACTTCAAAAGGTGTTGCACTTAAAGCTGAAATCAAAGACAAACCTCAAAGTGACGATAAGGACGAGTTCGAGAAATCTGTCGCGTTTCTCTCTAAAGGACTCCAAAAGTTTTCCAAGTGGAAAAATAAAGGTACGAACACTTTCCCTTCAAACTCTGATAATTCATCAAAATCTTCCGCTGCTAATGATCTTAGCTACAAAAGAAGAGGAAAAGGTGTTCAATGCAGGGAATGCCAAGGCTATGGTCACATACAAACTGATTGTGCAAATCTTCTCCCGAAGAATAAAGACAAAGCCATGGTGTGCACCTGGAGTGATGGAGAGTCATCTGAAAGTGAAGATGAGGCAGGAGAAAAAGCAAATATTGCACTCTCCTCTGTCATTCAACCAGTGTCATTCAACCAGACCCATCACCTGTCGCGACTGATCAGGACGACTACGAAACTGCTTCTGAGATTAAAACGATGACATCTATATGCAGTGATAACGAGTTAGATTGTTGTGTTGATGAACCTGAAGGAAAAACATTCTTTGCATTTTCTTCTATTATTGATCATGACTTACCACCTGTCTTGACTGATCAGGAAAACAGCGATGACTCTAAGGACGAAAATTCTCCTAATCCATTCTTGGAAATCAGACTCCTTCGAAATTTGTTGTTTTCAGAGATACGCAAGAACATTGATCTCAAAAGACAAGTCATGGCCCTCAAAACTGATGTGCACAGTATATAAGAATCAATCACCATTTTTGAGGATTTGGAAACACACTTCCAGGATGTTCTTAAGGTTCTCAATAAGGTTGTCACAGACAATCAGGACAAGGAATCTGATCAAAGTACTAGTCCTGTTCATACTGGTTTGGACAAAGAATCAGATCAAAGTCCTAGTCCCATTCATGCTGGTCTTGGTTACCACCCACCGATCGGTCTAAGCAGGGAGATTCCTAGTTTATCTGATATAGATGATGATAGCTTAGCACGTGATCTTAAATGCTCACAGTCTCATGTTTTTAATCGCAGGTCGAGTCTAACTAACATGCCCAGTCCCGTTTGGTGGTCACGACCGACTCGCAAGTCTAGCAGAGCCTGTTATCATTGTGGTGGTCAAGGATATATTCGTTCACGCTGTCCTGACTTAAAACAGAACTCATCAAGGAGCACAACAAAGAAACCTGTTGGACCACGAGTCACGCCACCTCGGAAGACTCCACGAAAAACAGTGTTAAAAGACTCCGATGACGATTCTGAACCAACGAATCACATAAGGGTGAAATGTTCTAATCATAAAAATACTAATTTTGCATTTTCATCTGTTAAAAATATTCATAAAAATGTTCTCCTCTTGTACGTTCCCAGAGTCGGTTCTTGGAAATCCTGAAAAAGCCAAATCAAGTTAGCATAAAATCTGAACTACACTAATGGAAGGAAATAGTTGCACATATACCCTGACATTCCCCCCCTGCCCCAAAAGAAAAAGGCTTTATCCATCAATTCATTGAAAAAAAGGGCTTTATCCAACATGTATTTTGTCTTCTCCTTTTATTCGGTGGAAATAAACAGAAAACTACGTTTGTGTGGCGCAAGTTGAGTGCAACGTGCGATTGTAACGAAGAAGCTTTAGAATTGAAGAAGCCCTTTTATTTTACATACAAACCCAACCTAAATTGTGAAACTTAAAACAGTGATTAAAGACTGCTATGTTATTCCAATAGTTTATCCTCTATAGGAATTTCAAAGGCAAAGCCTCTTGTAGTGCAAAAACCTTTTGAAGTGAAAAAGTCTTTTTCTTTTACTTACACACATAAAATATTTAGACAGCGGGTAGAATACAGTATCTATCCGTAACCTCAACTCAAGGTAAGATTGAAGTTCAATGAACAGAGATGAATGTATACAATTATTTTTACAGGAGTCTTATATCCTCCAATTTCCAGTGACATACTTCCACATCTCAATTAAATCATAGATTGAATAGAACAAGATGGTCAAGTTACAATGTTCATTATATGTATACATTGACATTCAGATTCTGAATAGATATATTAATGTAAGTATAAACTAGAGAAATAGAAAAATTAGATTCCCTTATCAGGCAATACAGTGGTCCTTGCTAACAAACTAGATACGCCAGAAGAAAGGTGATACATTACAAAACTATGCAAATGTTTATTTTACATTGATATATGAACTAGAGGTGCATATATCTAAGACACTAGTAACTGTGACGGGGACTAACACGAATATTGTCAATGTGATCATTAGTTGTTCAGCAAGTGCAACAAATTAGAACACCAGAAAAATAGACTCCAGAGTAAAACTCACAGGAGCATAAATGGAGAGTCCCTCCTTTTTGGAGTAGTTGATGTTACGCTCCAAGTCCGCTCTGTTGTAAAATTTTTGTCCGAGGACGTTTGTATAGTACTGCACAATTCACAAACACAGGTAAACTCAATTAATTGTCCACATGAGTACCACAATTTTCCTATTCCAGTTATCTGTTTCTCTATGTTTGGTGGATATATATTGTTATCCAATTTTGAGTTATACGTAAAGAATTTGTAGAGGCCAAATGTGTTCATCTTAAGATAATGTTTAATTTTTTGATGATCAACTGTCATTTTGAGAGATTTGGTAATAAAGAACAAATAAGTCTATTTTTCAATCTATCAATTAACCTTACGCAGAAGTCCTGCTAATCTTATTGACATTGTTCCAATTTATAGAATATATCCAAAGGGACGAGTAATATAATTGTCATGCATGGAAACAGACACTACCGATATCGTGATTTAATGAATTACTAAAACCAAGTTGGTGTCATTCCGTTTCTTGATGCTTTACAATGGAAAACTTGAGGAGGAAATTACTAAAAGTTGGCTTCATTACCACGCCAACATAGGAAGCAGATTTATAATGATCACGCTGCTATGATTATCTAGTGTCAGTTCCCAGTTACATTTGATCTAGTTACGTTTAACAGATTGTTTACGATCATGTCCATATTTTGTTTTTAGTCTTCTAGCCTCTGTCCACTGAAGATTGCTATGTGTTGTTACGTTATTGACCTGCCCCCTAAAATTTAAATTATCATATGAGAAAGAAGCAAATGCAATACAATGGGGGCAGTAATGAATGAAGATACGGAATAATCAATCATGGACATAGAGTAGAAAGGTTTGGCAGTTTGAATATATGCTTTAGAATCGCGATAACACAAAGTTAGCTTTCAGATACTTGAGCTTTTCTTTGGTCGATTAAATATCAAATGGTGCAGATGAAATCAAAATAGCCAAACAAAGACTGAAAATCAAACCCATCCTGCCCTTATAATGTAAATTATTCACATTTTAATTGAATTTCGTAGAAAACGGAATGAGGAATGTGAATGATGAGATGTTATCATCAAGACTACAATGTATGCTATTTCCGTTCCCCTACCATGTTTATAATAAAGAAGATGAAAGTCATGTCTAAACCCGTTACCTTTCTTATTTTTGTGCTGGGACCTTAGAATCTTCTGGGATTCTTCTTTCTTCTTTTTTTTTTCTCGAGGGTTTTTCATCTGCCCTGTTTAACAACATAACTACAACCAAGTGTCCAACCCGATTATCGTGTCTTTACCCTCTTTAAAAATTAATTCTGGGAGGTTATTCAATCTTTTATGGTTACTCAAGATAATTTCTTAAGTTTCCTAAAGGTAAATTGACAAGCTTACAGTGAATCTAATAGTTCCATCCTTTTCAATTTATACGCTACACTGCATAGGTTTGAAGAAATATATCGACAATGACATTATTATTATAGGGTGACAAAACTTAAACTGCAGATAGTAATGCATAACAAAGCCAGGTTTTCTTAGATAAGTTAAAAGCCTACTCCTCTGTCAACCAATAACGGAAACAACAGAAAGAGGTGTTCAACACGATAAAGAATTTTAGGGTAAGAGAGCATTTATGTCACCTTTCTATTGTCGGTTGTATCTAATGTATGCATACTGAACAAACAAATCATACTTTGAAAAAGATGATGTTATGATTGAGATCAATCATTGAGTTACTGAAGTTGAGGATCTCATCAATACCTCGCAGATATGAAGCATAGAAATATCGGGACAAATTATGAGATCTAGTGTAAGGATAGAACCGACAACAGAGCAACAGATGCTCTCTCGTAAAGGAATGCAATGAACGGTGCCAGTGATTGGTCCTAGGACAAGCACCGGTTTCACTACAAAAAATGTAATTTGAAGTTCCATAGTAGAATTTGTTGAAAAGAAAGGATAAGGATTTTCGACGGGGAAAAACATGACCAGCTAATTGGGTTCCCTCTAGAACACAAGACAATTACATGCGATTGGGCAGTTTTCCTTTAGATCCATTCAAATTCTTAATGAAAGCATGTTGTTATTGGTAACCATTAATTATTATCCAAACATGTCAACTTTACTGCATTATCGATCCCACCCATATTTGGTGACGATGGTGTTGTTTCTTACAAACCGCCTATTTGTCCTTATTGAATAAGAAAATGTTTTCGGAGTATACTAGAAGCCCTTATATGTCTCTTAGTCGTTAATGGCAGAACAGGCATATTCATTGACATCAGGAAAGATATTGGTGAACAGAAATGAAATGTTTTCTGAATTTTGGTGCAGTGGAGTAATTCCCAGCTTGAATTTGCTACTTAAGAAGACTTCAGGTTTCAAACAGTTAAATTCCATGGTGATCCTTAAGGTCAAGATTGAAGAACAATTTGCATACGGGAGTAATGTCACGTTTCTGAATTGCTCTGCATTTTGGATTCGGCACTGGGGGAAATGAAAAAGGATTCAGTATCATGTTGGTAATCCAGTAAGGCTCAAAAGAGGAATTCGTATGCTCAACTTAATGAAAGTGACACGTGGACGAAGGCTCAGAAATTATAACCATGCTCGTTGCGCGACATCCTCAAACAATTAGTTGGTAAGTATTTAAGGAGAATCCTTTTTTCCCTTATAGTTTTTTATGAGTTTAGTCAATATAAGGTAAGTTTATGTATGGTAAATGCTACCAAAAGAGTAACCCCAGTCTCTCCTACTTCTGTTTTACGTGCTATTGTCATTATCTGCTCCACATCTTTTTTTATGATAAAACCATAAAATCAATGTAACTACGTAAAAAATTGACAACAATTCACAAATTGGATATAGTAGATAGGCCAACGCGCTGAAGTTTGAAGCGTAAGGAAAGTAAAGGGTCATTCGGCTTGTCATATTTCAGAAAGGCTATTGATATATTAAGTTCATTTAGGTTTGCAATACAATAGAAAGACATGTAAGTCCGAGATGGTAATATTTCTGATCCTAGAGCTCCTCCACAGACCAACTGAGATCAAGAAGCATAAAGTGGTGGTACGAAAGTCTCCTACCGTAAGTTTTTGCATCTAGGAAGTGAAACTAATCCAATACAAGAAGAATTCTCATGAGGTAGTCACTAATATGGTGGTAAGTAAGTGTTTTGTGATATGGATATAAAATTAAAACCAAGAAACCAAACTTCTCTAATATAAGAACAACGAAGGCAAGATTGGTAAGTCAAGAGCTAGACCTTCCATATAATTTCTTACCGGAAACAAATTTCCTATTCGGTGTATGACGTTTGAGGCTTTTGATTTAATGTAAACTATAGAATAAGGAAACATAGTACAGGACAATATAAGTTAGTCGAGTTGATTTACGACAACACCCCACTATCACCTGAAGCTCGATCAGTGCGGCCACATAAAAAACACAACACGCTGATGGATCAATACTATGACAAACCCTAAACCAGACAGTTATCCTCATTAATTCATGAAAAAAAGTAATACTAAAACCAAATCACGCTTTGCAACACAAAAGGTTTTATGTTATTTCTGAATAAATAAAAGCCAAAATGTGTGAATTAATAAACATGTCCACAGAAGATTGCCATGAAGGCTTAGAACGTAACAGATAACTGGTACCGGAAAACGAACATGCATGTGTTTTATTCAACTAAAATTAACTTCAATTTGTTGAATCAAACCTCGACTCTGGTTCCATTTTTCTTGAGGGCGGTGTGTAGCTCCCATCCTTTGGGACAGTCGGCCTTGGTACATGATAGGACGGTCCAACGGGAACCTAACGACTGACATTTGCTTATTCCTGGAGAATAAGGACAAAGGAAGGTGGTGCTTTTCTTTTATTGTTGATGATGGTAGAGAAAGGTAAATATAGTTTTGGAAACGGGGTTTTGTGCTTTTCTTACATATATATATTTCCTTGGGCGGGAATTACTTACTTTGTGATTACATTACGGGAGCCCACACTAATACCACTCACATATATATATTTATATATATATATATATATATATATATATATATATATATATATATATATAGTATCTGAGCCATAAAAATTACGCTTACCTTTATATGAGAGCCGTATAAATATACGTAATTAATATACTTTAGCCACAAGCTAGTTAGGACTTCAACAAGTAGTAAATAGTAATAGACTTTAATACTTCTGGTGTCTTATAACTGGTTGTTTGATCCAAAGTTGTGTGTAGCGTAGATATTTTAACTATGAATACGATTTTTTTATTGTAGCCGCTTCTTCCGTTATATCAAAGTCGATTAATAATTGTAATATTGTTTTTAGAACTGAAAATAATTGAAAAGATAGAGATTTATTTGATTGAAAACTATAGACGAATGTAAAGTACCATCTAAAAAAGATTGCTATTAGATTTTCGTTCAACTTATACTATTAAGACTGAAGAACAAGTTTTACCTCAGTTAGTGATTGATAAACTTTACCATTGTTAAGTACTTTATTCAACACCATCTAAAAATAATTATAAATTCCTTCATATTGGCCTTCTCTATGTTGCTATTGAACCTGATATATATTTTGGTATTACATGTGGCGTTAGGGATTATTTTGAAATTGGTGCCTCAAATTGGCACGATTTCAAACTTGGTGCCTTAATGAGGCAGCCATCAAAATTGGTGTCTTATTGAGGCATTCTCATCAATTTTGGTGCCATGTCGTCGGAAAATTTGAAATGTGGCCGGAATTGCTTACGTGGACGTGACATGGCAACATATTTGGGGATTTGACCATAGTCAAAGACACGTGGGAAAAATTTGCCACTTCGGCCGCCACCTGTATTGTGTTATGCCACGTAAGCAATTAAATTAAAAAGAATTACAAGGAATAAAAAAGTTGTATAAGCAATTGTATTTATAAATTTAAGGTATAAACGTTTTTGTATTTTAAAATAAAAAACAAAATAAAAATAATAAAAAAATATAGGTTACAAATAAAATTTTAATAATACAATTTAAGGTATAAACATTTTTGTATTTTAAAATAAAAAAGAAAGAAAAAAAATAAAAAAACAATATCGATTACACAAAAAAATATAGATTACAAATAAAATTTTAATAGATTTTTCTAATTTTAATTAATAAAACAAAACAAAATAAATAAATAAATAAATAAATGGGGGAAATCGTCTTCCCCGATCTCCAGCCACCCCACCCCACCCCTTCACCAAATCGCCACCCAACAACCACCGCACCTCCGCCATGACCCACCACAAACCCACTTCTCGAGCACCAATCCTTCGAGTCGGAATTTCGATTTGCTACGGTTTGAGTTGTAGTTTTCTAGGGCTTCGGTTGGGGTTATGTAGAAGACCAATTGGTCCTGGAATCGGTTGAGGACTATGACTATGAATCCAGCGATGCAGCTGAACTAGGCGGCGCATTTGGAGCTGACGAGCGCGTGCTCCGATGCCGGTTTTTTTGGATCGGGTTGATATGGATCTGAGGAGTGATAAATGGTGGTGTTGATGGTGATGAGGGTGGCTGAAGATTGGGGATTGGATTAAGGGGTGAGATTTGGGGGTGAATGCGGCGACGGTGAAGTGGCGACGGAGGAAGCGGGAGGAGAATCTGGCGGCCATCGGAGGGAACATTCGTGCGGAGAAAGAAAGCTATGGGGATAGTCTGGAAGTGGTGGGTTTGTGGTGGCTCATGGCGGAGGTGCGGTAGTTGTTGGGTGGCGATTTGGTGAAGGGGCGGGGTGGGGTGGCCGGTGATCGGAGAAGACGATTTCCCCCATTTTTTTTTTATTTATTTATTTTGTTTTGTTTTTTAATTACTTGTTTATGGAATTAGAAAAATTTGTTAAAATTTTTATTACGATAATTTGATTTGATTGTTTTTTTTTGTAATTTATATTTTTTTTTATTATTTTTCTTTCTTTTCTATTTTAAAATAAAATAAGTTTTTTTAATCCATGTCATTTTTTTTTATTTTAATTGCTTACGTGGTATAACACGTGGCGGTCTATGTGGCGGATTTTGGCCACGTGTCTTTGACTATGGTCAAAATCTCTAAATATATTGCCACGTGTGCAATTCCGCCCACATTTCAAATTTTCCGGCGACAGACACCAAAATTGATGAAAATGCCTCAATAAGGAAGAAATTTTGATGGCTGCCTCACTAAGGCACCAAGTTTGAAATCGTGCCAATTTGAGGCACCAATTTTGAAATAATCCCTGTGGCGTTACCCAATTAAAACACGTCATGAGTATGCAGTGCACCTGAATGATGAGTTGTCAACTGATTTGACACCTATGGGTCATAAATGATGCGTTACCCAATTAAGACATGCCATGAGTATGGAACGCACCTGAATGATGAGTTGTCAACTTATCTGACACCTATGCGTCATAAATGACTCTGATGCCTATAAATCACCTGTTTGGCGCCGACATCGTCATATTCGACACTAACAACACATCGTCATCAATCTCAAAGATTTGGTCAAGATTTGATCCTTATATTTTAGGAGATAAGCAAGGAACCAATTTCCTATAAATACCCCTTCATAAATCATAACAATGTACGTCATATTCACTCTTCAGACTCTGCTTCATATTTGACGCTGATCAGCGTCATTGATAGCTTACACCGTCATAAACGACGGGTTGAGTTGCTACTTTTATTCTCTACTAACTTAGGCATCAGAGGGTCTACGCCGGGTCAACCCTCGGTTTAGCTCACATGCAGTGTTTGAGTGCACGTTACCCGAACTCGAAGCTAATTCAGGAGTTGGATTAGTCTGACGTGGAGTATCCAGTAAGCATACAAAAAATACGCGCATCAGTAGTGTCGTCTGTGCGAAACCACTTAAAGTACTAAAGAGAAAACAATATGGATAAGTCAAAAAGAGCAACAACTTTACACAAGTCAATGAACATCAAGATGAGTCTCCACCTGAAATGGAGACACTTTTACCTCTAGCAGTAGCTTTATCACAAGTGAATGAACATCAAGATAAATCTCCACCTGAAATGGAGACACTGTTACCTCCAGCACCACCAAGGGTTGTTTTACCAGGGGGTATCATCATCTCCACTTCCTCCAGAGCACTTAGCATAGATTATTGTTATTGTTAAAGCAATACTTGACGCGAATGGTACTCTTTTACCTGGGCCTTTGCCTAGGAAAACTTATCGACTTGTGATAGGCGAGGATCTTTTTTAGGGTGCAAGTGCTAGTCACCCATCCCGGCAATAACTTGCTAGGGACCCCCTAATGTACCTGACCGGGTTTGTGCTTGAGCAAGAGCTGATGACCGTCCTTGAAGGCCAGTAACATGCAACAAAATCGCAACCATGAGGTAAATACTTATGGCGGGGCCAACAAGGATCATCGTAAAAGAAACAAAGAAAAAGAGGTACAATAATCAAAGGCAGAAATCAGAGAGCTATCTGACGAAACAAGATACCTTAACCACTAGCTATAAGAAACAAAAAGAAAAGCTGCAGAAGCAACTGAGGAATATATACCGTCACCCTTTTGTGGCACTATAGAGGGTGAGGTATTGGCTAAGGGGAAGAAAATTTCTCATATGGCAACGTATGACGGAACTCTTGATCGAGTCGTCTACTTGTATGCCTTGGATAGGGTACTGGTTATGCACAGCTACAACAAGAATCTATAAGCAAAAATGTTTGCCGTAACTCTGAAAGGAGTGGCCCAAGAAAGGTTTTTAAGAGTTCCAGAAAAAATTATTGAATCATATGACCAGAGGAATAAATCCAAGAATCAATTTCCAGCCAGAAGAAAGTCAAGTTGCAACAGAGTTACATGTTTCAATATGTCAAAGAGACCAAGAGGACCTGCACCTTCATGGCCAGATTCAATTCTGAGTTGTTGAAGGTAGATGAGCCACCTGCTGAATTTGTGCCAATTGTTTTTTTCGCGTGTTTGAAGAACGAGAGTTTCTCTAATTAAGGAGGAGTCGGATACAAAAGATCGTATCAACAATTTTATCATAAAAGAAAATGACCCTAGAAGAGATGAACCATATGATGGGGAAGGACCAAATGAGCACTGTTGTAGAGGTCGATAACCTCAAAGACGTTTTTTTCACAAAATTTACTCTCCTTGTGATGCAAGTATGCAACAATAGTGGACGCAGATCCAGTAAGCGACAGTAGTGGATGTAGGTCCAGATCATGTTCGCCTTGTGATGATAGGCAAACAAGCTAGGACCTATGAGATAATAAAAGACATAACAAAAAGCTAAGGGAAAATATTTTTGTCGTCGTTTATGAAATGCTAAAAGTTAGGCATCTATAACGGATAGTTTAGAACTAGATAATCAACCACATGTTGCTATTACATAAGTGGATCATGATTCAAGGATCTCAACATGCTATTACAATTTTTTAGTTGTAATCAACATTTTGAACTACGTCGTGACATGATTCCCCAAGTGGGATACGTAGGCAACTTGAAGTTTTCTCCAGTGTAGTCAAAACATAAATTAAGAATAATCCTTCTCGAGTCTACTACCGATGTTATTTGATACAACGATTATTCCACAAGTTGAATGCAAAATTCAGCGACTATTCTATGAAGTTGAAAATAAAGCTCAACTATTATTCTCAGACTGAAAACAAAATTCAACGATTATTGTACGAAGTTGAGAACAAAAAGTCGACGATTATTCTACGTGTTGAACACACAATTCAGCAATTATTCTACGAAGTTGAGAACAGAGCTCAACTATTATTCTCAGGCTGAACACAAAATTCAGCGATTATTCTACTAAGTTGAGAACAAAACTCAACGATTATTCTACAAGCTGAACACAAAATTCAGCGATTATTCTACAAAGTTGAGATAAAACTCAATAATTCTTCTACAAGCTGAACATGAAATTCAACAAAATTCTACTAGTTGAACACGAAACTCAACAATTATTCTACAAATTTGAGAATAAAATTTAACGATTGCACTAGAAGTTGAATGCAAAATTCAAGGGTTATCTACAAAGTTGAGAGATAAGCTGAAAGATGTATTCTACAAAGGACAGCAGAGGTGCTCCTCAAAGATCTACACTACATAGGACACACACTCAGCTTCTTCTTAAGAATCTAAAAGTTTGAACTATAGAGCACATTCACTATGGTGCTTCTCGAGATGAATCTCAAAAATAGTGGGACCAACCCATCACCTTCTAAGATGAGGAAAATGGTGAAGAAGACTAAAGGTGAAGCTTATGCTACTTTTTTAATTTGCTGGCACTTTTTTGGGACTACTTAGCCGGTGTACCGTATACTAATAGAAAGCCAAGGATGTCTAGTTTCTAAATCAAAAAACAATTTCAATTTTGACATCTGGATAAGAATTTATGCCCAAAACAATCAAGCGGCACAAAGATGAAACTTGCTCGACTTTCGAAAGTTTTTGGGTCTTGTTGAAATCTTTCAAGTTTTTTGGGGGCCTTACTGAAAGAAACAAAAACTTTGAGGCCTTGGTGACATTTTTGGAGTTTCTTGGGGTATCTTTTGCAATTACAACAAAAATTAAGAAAAAAACGTGAGATTTAAACGGAATCTCATATTTTCGACAAAATTCGACGTGCATTTAGCTTGCAGCAAGTCCACTACGAATTGGGGGGCTACTATTGATATACAATATTTTGGTAATAGAAAGCGACAATTCATTTGAGAGTCAAATCTCAAATTCTACAAAATATCGAATGTTCTATAAAATTCGCAGCGCATTTATCCTATAGCAAATCTACTACGAATTGGGGGACTACTAATATATCATATTTTGGTATTACATGTGGCGTTACCCAATTAAGACACATCATGAGTATGCAGTGCACCTGAATGATGAGTTGTCAACTGATTTGACACCTATGCGTCATAAATGACACGTTACCCAATTAAGACATGTCATGAGTATGGAGAACGATGAGTTGTCAACTAATCTGACACCTACGCGTCATAAATGAAGCTAATGTCCATAAATAACCTATTTAACATCGACAACGTCATATTTGACACTGACAGCTCGTCGTCATAAATCTCAAAGATTTGGTCGTTATATATGAGATAATCAAGGAACCGATTTGCCTATAAATACCCCCTTATAAATCATAACTAGGTACGTCATTTTCACTCTTTACAGTTACTAAATGTGTCATATTTGATGCTGATTAGCGTCATTGACAGCTGACACCGTCATAAATGATGAGTAGAGTTGCTACTTTTAATCTCTACTGACTTAGGAATCGGAGGGTCTACGCCAGGTCAGCCCCGGCTTAGCTCACGTGCAGTGTTTTAGTGTAGGTTACCCGAACTCAGGAGTTGGATCAGTCTGACACGGAGTATCCAATAAGCATACGTAAAATACCCGCATCAAAAACCTTAACAAGAATGGATTAGAATCGAACATATTCGTTGCTTCCAAGATTATAGACATTTTGATTTTCAAGATTACTTACTTGGATTACTAGACAAAAGTCTTTGTAGCAGACCAATTTTTCTCAACTGCTATCCAACTTTCACTGTATCTTTAAGTGATTACCATATTTTAGATACTAAGCTTCATGTAAAAACTCATAATTGTAAAATGAAATGTGGATCATAAAAACTCATAAATTTACTATATCTTTAATTAGGCCGACGAAGAAGATTGTTACTATGATTGGTAACAGATTAGCAATTTTCAAGAAACTTGATTTTGGGGCTACATGGGGAGCATATGGGCGAATTAAAGTGAGGCTGAATATCACAAAACCGCTTAAGAGAGCGCTAAAAATTCACGGAGCGGATGATGATCCCATTATTGTCACTTTTTCTTATGAGAGGGCTCCCTAACTTCTGTTATCTATGTGGAAAATTGGGGCATATTGACCTCAAATGTGAACTACGAAACGGGATGGGTGTTGAGATCAGCCCGGGTATCTTACCATATGGTCCTTGGCTTTGTGAGCAAACGGGGTTAAAACGTAACTCTTTCAATGGTGCAAGCAAACAACAGTCTCCGGAGTATGGCTCTACATCATCGAATAAAGTTAATTCTAAGGTGCGTAGGGACGAGGTCCACCATCAGTCAGGCATTAATGGTCAAGCGCATAGAGTCTTTGAAAATTTATCGCGGCAAAAAACAAAGGGCGGGGCGGGATTGCACGAGCCAATGCAAGAGCCTAACTTTGTGGTGGAGTCTAGGAATCAAATTGTCGTGAGAAGCAAGAGTTCTCATAACACTGACTTAAGGGGTGTACTACAGAATCATGAGCAGATTTTGGTTGATAATTCTGAACCTTTGGCAGCCGATACTTTGATTAAGGAATTGTGATCATGAGTCGGAAGTAGAAAGGAGATAATAACAAAAATAAATCTAGTGCTACGGGAGGGATTTTGTCGGATGTCACAAACAGACAGCTTGTTCCCAAAAGTATTGGGGGGATACACATTAATCCGATACAAGTGGTAAAGCAAGATGTGAATAAAAATTCTGGAAAAGAAAATGAGAACTCTATTGAATTAATGGATACAGATCTTATCCCGGTTACATTTTTGAAGTCACAACGGAGTAGCCAACCTTTGAGAAAAGTGAAAATTAGGAAGGGTAAAACAAAGATGGTAGAGTCCGGTGTTAAAGTACCGAGTGTTCAAGTCGGCAAGCGTAAGGGTCAGACGAGCATTGTGATTATAGAAGCAAAATGACAATGTGGGAATAAAGCTGTGGGTACGAAATCTTATGAAACAATGGCGGGCTCAGCAGGGCAGGCCTCACGAAAATAATGGGTTGTCTCGCATGGAACCGTCAGGGATTGAGGTCTGAAGGCAAGTACACATGAGCTTTTACACCCATAGTGCCCACTTATTTAGTATGCTGTCCAACAACTTGACAAACTAAATGTATATGGTTGAGCTTCTAACCAGACCATATGTATACATTTATTTCACAAGCTCAAGAAGTGCCTATAAAAGGCTCCATTCTGTTGAAGGAAAAATCATCCCAAGCAAAAGCATTTCATATATCTTTTGCATATTTCCCTCTATAGTATCTCTCTTATAGTGTATTTTTGGTTGTCGAGGTTTTCAGTTCGTGAAAATTGTTGATATAGTTCTAGTAACATATTCGACCACCGGGTTCCGATTCGTGAAGTATAACAAAGTTAATTTTATATCGGCAAATTGAGGTATAGCAAAGTTAATTTTGTATCTCGTTATTCCGCTGCATTTATCTATTGATAGTAGTAAAAACATTATTATTTATGTTAAAATGTCCAACATTTGGTATCAG
This sequence comes from Misopates orontium, assembly GCA_946800315.1. Classification (NCBI taxonomy): domain Eukaryota; kingdom Viridiplantae; phylum Streptophyta; class Magnoliopsida; order Lamiales; family Plantaginaceae; genus Misopates; species Misopates orontium. The sequence continues at coordinate 27,304,676 of OX326947.1, forward strand.
AGCGTATGGTTGATTTGGTTCTACGTCATTGGATACTTGGTGTTAAAATCAAATAAATAAATAAATAAATGAAGTTATTTATTTAAGTTGTTATAATGCCAATACAAAAGTCTAAAATTAGGAATATAGGGAGACTGAGATTAAAGGCTCTTTTCCATGGACTTACATTTGCGCGAAAATCAAGTTAAGTAATTTGCGCGAAAATCAAGTTAAGTATTATAATTAGACGTTGTGGCGCAAAAGATGATTCTTAAGTTTAGCGATCATTCGATCTTGTGACGTGTATCAATTATTTTATTTAATCTTAGATTAACGCGGAAAATTTATGAATATGTATCATATCATGTCTTGTCCACTTATGTAGTGAAAATGGCATCAAGAAGAATTGTTGATGATTTGAAAAAGGGAGAGAAGTTGGTTGGGAAAACTAAGATATCTGGCATCAAGAGATCCAAAATGTACTTAATGAACAAGAGGTCCTGGAAAACCTCACCCATTTGATGGAGGCTCCTTGTCAAAATTTACCCAATGCTGAAAATTCTAAAAACACGTGCGAGATCTTGCTGCCTATGACAATTGGCTAAAGAAAGATCTTTGTGCGCGCTTTACCAGGTTAACCAGTATGCACAGTGATTCAATTGGTGAATTTGAAATTCATGAAATGGCCAAGGAACTATGGGATGCACTCAAAGCTAGATACCAAGGTACGTCAGCTAGCAGACTTCGCGGTTTGACAATGAAGCTTTACTCGTATAAGATGCGCTCAGAGCATAACATGAGGCAACATCTTAGGACGATGTCATCCATGATACGGGAATTGAAGTCCATAGGCAATGTTCTGACTGACTAATAGCAGGTTCAGGCAGTGATACAATCACTACCTGGCTCTTGGGAGACAATGAGGCGAAACTTGACGCACAATGAGAACATCAAAACATTTGATGATGTGGTGCGTCATTTAGAACTAGAAGCTAAGCACCTCGAAGCAGCTAAGCCTAATAGTTATGTTTATACGGCTGAGTTTGGAGCGCGTGGGGCTTCAGGGTCCAAACGCAACAAGCACGGAAAGAAAAAAAACTTGGAGTGCTAGTTGGTCAAGTTCAGAAGAACGCCAATACTAATCGTCGCTGCAAGAGAGGCAAGCGCGATGGGATGAAGAATGGTAAGCTGGTATGCTATAACTGTGACAAAGAAGGCCAATTTGCTCGTGATTGCAATGAGGCAATGAAGGTACTCTCTAATTTGCTCCGTAGTGCCTATGTAACTAGTCATGTTATGGTTGTTCATAGCTCTTCTACGTGGATTGTAGACTCAGGAGCAGCCGAACGCATAGCTCCGGATAGAATTGGATATGCGGAGTACCGCCGAGTACCTGCTCGTAGTCGAGACATCAAAGTAGAAAATGGAGCTAGTGTTGTTGTGCTAGGTATCGACACTTACAAGATTGAGTTGTGGAATGGTCGCACCATGTTACTACATGACGGTTTGTATGCGCCAGATATTTGGAGTAATTTACTTTCTTTGGTTGTGTTAAAAGTTGGTTTTCGGTTTGTTTTTGAAAACAATAACACTTTTATATTCCTTGTGAACATTTTATATGGACTTGGTTTTATTTCAGATGGTTCGTAATATTGGATTTAAATTACGCCGTTGTTGATAAATCCATTGTTCTTTATATTGTTTCAAATTATGCAGAATCTAATGTGTGGCATGCTAGACTTGGTCATATAGGGCAAGATCAGATGGCAAGATTAGCTCGAGAAGGCCTTTAAGAAAATCTTGCTAATGTCTCTCTTCCCACATGCTACCAACTGCCTGATGGGGAAGGCAAAAAGAAACCATTTGGTAAGGCCAAAAGAGCATCTTTTGCAACTTGTTCATCCTCGTATATGTGGTCCAATGAATGTGAGGGCAAGACATGGTGGTGTCTACTTCATCACATTTATAGATGATTATTCACGATATGGTCACGTATATTTGATATCCCATAAGTCAGAAGCATTGGAGTGCTTTAGAAAATATATGGTTATGGTAGAGGATCAATTAAATACAATCATTAAAGCTATTTGAACTGATCGTGGTCGTGAATATCTCTCTGTGCAATTTAAAAGGCTCTGTGTGAACGAGGTATCAAGAGAAAATTGACGATGCCTTATTCACCACAACAAAATGATGTTGCAGAGAGAAGGAATCATACACTTCTCGAGATATGGTTAGGTCAATAATGGCGCAGGCTAGCCTTCCACTATCCTTTTGGGGTGACAGTCTGTTAACTACTGCGTACATTCTTAACCGAGTGCCCTCCAAACCAGTTAATTCTGAACCTTATGAACTATGGACTGGTGAGTTTACAGGATTAAAGATGAAGCAAGTGTAAGAAAGCGTTACAAGGCAAGGTTAGTTGTGAAGGGTTTCTAGTAGAAAGAAGGCTTTTGATTATACAGATATTTTTTCACCCCTTGTGAAGCTAACGACCATCAGGATGGTTTTGAGTATAGTTGCTACAGAGAATTTTTTTTTAGAGCAGATGGATGTGAAAACAACTTTTCTTCATGGTGATCTTGAGGAACAACAATGTTGTTCATTATTTCTTATGTCAAGAAGTTTGACAGTAGATTTATCATTTTGCTGTTATATGTTGATGATATGTTAATAGCGGGGTCATTTGTTCAAGAAGTGAAAAAGTTGAAGAAGCAATTGTTTGAACAGTTTGCTATGAACGATCTTGGGGAGGCTAAACAGATCCTGTGTATGCGTATAAATCGTGATAGGGTGGCGAGAATGTTGTGCCCCTTTACACGCTGAATACATTGCGAGAGTCTTGAAGAGGTACAATATGCAAAATGCAAAGTCAGTGAGTAGTCCATTAGGTAGTGAGTTCAGGCTATCCCTGAAGGAGTAGCCTAGCAGAGATGACGAGCATGCTTACATGGAGAAGATATGCTTCAGCAGTTGGCAGTCTTATGTATGCTATGTTTTGTACTAGACCAGATATTGCGTATGCAATTGAGTTGTGAGTAGATACATGAGCGGACTAGGTAAGAAACATTGGGAAACAGTCAAGTGGATCCTTAGGTACTTCCGCGATACCACATACAAGGAGTTGTATTTTTTCAAGCAAAAGCACAAAGTTGAATGACTTGATAGTAAAAAATTGACAACACTTCACAAATTGGATATAGTAAAGGTCATTCGGCTTGTAACTTTTCAGAAAGGCTATTGATATATTAAGTTCATTTGGGGTTTGTAATACAATAGAAAGACATGTAAGTCCGAGATGTCAATATTTCTGATCCTAGAGCTCCTCCACAGACCAACTGAGATCAAGAAAAGCATAAAGTGGTGGTAGGAAAGTTTCCTACAGTAAGTTTTTGCATCTAGGAAGCGAAACTAATCCAATACAAGAGAATTCTCATGAGGATAGTCACTAATATGGTGGTAAATAAGTGTTCACAAAATAAGAATATGTAAATAAAATTAAAAGCAAGAAACCAAACTTCTCTAATATAAGAACAACCAAGACAAGATTGGTAAGTCAAAAGCCCTTCCATATAATTTATACCGAAAACAAATTTTCTATACAATGTATGACATTTGAGGCTTTTGATTTAGTGTAAAACTAAAGAATCAAGAAACATTGTACAAAGTGTCTGAGAATGTTGCAATTATAAGGCTAATATAAGTTAGTCGAGTTGATTTATGACAAAGCCCCACTATCACCTGAAGCTCGATCTGCACGGCCACATAAACCATACAACGCTCAGATGGATCAATACTATGAAAAACCCTAAACCACGCAGTTATCCTCATTAATTCGTGAGAAAAAGTAATACTAAGACCAAATCACAGTTAAAAACAGATAGCAACATAAAAGGTTTTTATGTAATTTTGAATAAATAAAAGTCAAAATGTGTGAATTAATAAACATGTCCATAGAAGATTGCCATGACGGCTTAGAACGTAACAGATAACTGGTACCGGAAAACGAGCATGCATGTGTTTTATTCAACTAAAATCAACTTCAATTTATTGAATGAAACCTGGACTCTGGTTCCATTTTTCTCGAGGGCGGTGTGTAGCTCCCATCCTTCGGGACAGTCGGCCTTGGTACGTGATAGGATGGTCCCAACGGGAACGGGGTGGTGCCATGGCCTTTGCTAAATCAGATTTGTTTGAGGATTCTTCGAGGCCAGAGGAGAAGGGTTAGGGTCTAATTTGGAGGTGGTATATGAATCAAACATTCTGTTGTTGCTGAAATATGTTGGCATTAAATTCCGCAGAACAAGGAGATTTGTGCTTAGTTCCTAACGACTGACATTTGCTTAATTAATGGAGAATAAGGACAAAGGAAGATGGTAGAGAAAGGTAAGTAAAGTATTTGAGACGGGGTTTTTGTGCTTTTCTTACATATATTTCCTTCGACGGGAATTACTTTGTGATTACATTACGTGAACCCATACTAATACCACTCATATATATATATATATATATATATATATATGTATGTAGTATCTGAGCTATAAAAATTCCGCTTGTCTTTGTACCCGAGCCCTAAAAATCTAGGTAGATGTACGTAATTAATATACCTAAGTAACAAACATTAGGACTTCGACACGTAGTAAACAGTAATAGGCTTTAATACTTTTGGTTCCTTATAAGTGGTTGTTTGATCCAAAGTTGTCTAAAACGTCTATATTATAACTATGAATACAATTTTTGGTATTGTGGCCTCTTCTTCCGTTATATCGAAGTCGATTTGTAATTGTATATATTGTTTCTAGGACTGAAAATACTTCAAAAGACTAGAGATTTATTTAATTGAAAACTATAGACAAAAGTAAAGTACTATCTCCAAATGATCGCTGTTAGATTTTCGTTCTGCTTATATTATTAAGACTGAAGAACAAGTTTTACCTTTAGTTAATAACCGATAAGCTTTACTATTTTTTCTAAGTACTTCATTCAAAACCATCTAACAATAATTATAAATTCCTTCATATTGGCCTTATCTATCTTGCTATTAAACCTGATATATATTTTGGTATTACCTGTGGCGTTACCCAATTAAAACACGTCACAAGTATACGGTGTACCTGAATGATGAGTTGTCAACTGATTTGACACCTATGGGTCATCAATGACGCATTATCCAATTAAGACATGTCATGAGTATGGAACACACCTGAATGATGAATTGTCAACTTATCTGACACCTACGCGTCATAAATGACGTTGATGCCTATAAATCACCTGTTTGACGCCGACAACGTCATATTTGACGCTAGTAGCCTGTCGTAAAAAATCTGAAAGATTTGGTCAAGATTTGATCCTTATATTTAGACGACATTTTCACTCTTCAGAGTTACTTCATATTTGACGCCGATCAGGGTCATTGATAGCTTACACCGTCATAAACGACAGATTGAGCTGCTACTTTTATTCTCTACTGACTTAAACATCGGAGGGTCTATGCCGCGTCAACCCCCGGCTTAGCTCACATGCAGTGTTTGAGTGCAGGTTACTCGAACTCGAAGCAGATCAGGAGTTGGATCAGTCTGACGTGGAGTATCCAGTAAGCATACAAAAATTACGCGCATCAGTGGTGCCGTCTGTGGGAAACCACATAACGTACTCAAGACAAAACACTATGGATTCGTCAAAAAGAGAAACAACTTTATCACAAGTAAATGAACATCAAGATGAGTCTCCACCTGAAATTGAGACAGTGTTACCTCTAGTAGTAGGTTTATCACAAGTTAATGAACATCAAGATGAGTCTCCACCTGAAATGGAGACACTATTACCTCCAGCACCACCGTGAGTTGTTGTACCAGGGGGTATAGTTATCTCCACGTCCTCCATAGCACTTATCATAGATTATTGTTATGGTTAAAGCAACATTGACGCGAACGGTACTCTTTTACCCTGGGCCTATGCCTAGGCAAACTTATCGACCTGTAACAGACGAGAATCTTCCTCAGGGTGCAAGTGCTAGTCACCCATCCCAATAATAACTTGCCAAGGAACCTCTTAACGTGCCCGACTAGTTTTGTGCTTGAGTGAGAGTTGACGACCGTCCTAGAAGGCCAGTAACATGCAACAAAATCGCAACCATGAGGCAAATTCTTATGGCGGGGGCCAACAGCGGTCATTGTTAAAGAAACAAAGAAAAAGAGGTAGAACAATCAAAGGCAAAAATCAGAGAGCTGTCTGACGAAATAAGAAATCTTCACCACCATCTAGAACAAACAAAAAGAAAAGCTGCAGAAGCAACTGAAGAATATATACCGTCACCCTTTTGTAGCACTATAGAGAGTGAGGTATTGGTTAAGGGGAAGAAAATTCCTCATATACCAACATATGACGGAACGACTGATCGAGTCGTCTACTTCTATGCCTTGGATAGGGTACTGGTTATGCATAGCTACCACTAGAATTTGTAAGCAAAAATTTGCCATAACTCTGAAAGGAGTGGCCCAAGAATGGTTTTTATGAATTCCAGAAAAAGAATTATTGGATCGTATGACCAGAGGAATAAATTGAAGATCAATTTCCAGCCAGAAGAAAGTCAAGCTGCAACAGAGTTAAATATTTTCAATTCAAGAGGACATGCATACCTTCATGGCCAGATTCAATTCTGAGCTGTTGAAGGTAGAGGAGCCACCTGCTGAATTTGTGCAAATTGTTCTGTTCGCATGTTTGAAAAACAAGAGTTTCTGTAATTAAGGAGAAGTCCAATACTAAAGATCGTATCAACAATTTTATCATAAAGGGAAATGACCCTAGATGAGATGAATCATACGATGGGGATGGAACAAATGAAATCAAGAAAACCTATAGATCCAACTGGGCGCAGTTGAAGAGGTCGATCACCTCAAAGAAGTTTCACGAAATTTACTCTCCCTGTGATGCAAGTAAGCGACAATAGTGGACGCAAGTCCAGTAAGCGACAGTAGTGGATGCAAGTCCAGATCATGTTCGCCTTGTGATGCAAGGCAACCAAGACCTATGAGATAATGAAAGACATAACGAAAAGCTGCTTTTGAAGGGAAAATATCTTTGTCATTTATGAAATGCTAAAACATAAGGCATCCTGATAGTTTAGAACTAGATGATCAACTACATGTTGTTATTACATAAGCGGATCATGATTCAAGGATCTCAACATGCTATTACAATTTTTTAGTTGTAATCAACATTTTGAACTACGTCATGACTTGATTCACCAAGTGGGATACGTAGGCAACTTGAATTTTTCTCTTAGTGTAGTCACAACATAAATTAAGAATGATCCTTCTCGAGTCTACTACCGATGTTATTTGATACCAAGACTATTCTATAAGTTAAATATGAAATTCAACGACTATTCTATGAAATTGATCAACTATTATTCTCATTCAACGATTATTCTACGAAGTTGAGGACAAAAACTCAACAATTATTCTACAAGCTGAACACAAAAATCAACAATTACTCAACAAAGTTGAGAACAAAGCTCAGCTATTATTCCAAGGCTGAACGCAAAATTCAGCGATTATTCTACTAAGTTGAGAACAACACTAAACGATTATTCTACAAGCTGAACACAAAATCAACGATTATTCTACAAAGTTGAGAATAAAACTCAATAATTGTTCTACAAGCTGAACATGAAATTCAACAAAATTCTACAAGTTGAACACAAAATTCAACAATTATTCTACAAATTTGAGATTAAAACTCAACGATTGCACTAGAAGTTGAATACAAAATTAAAGGGTTATCTACAATGTTGAGAGATAAGCTCAAAGATTTATTCTACAAAGGACACATGAGGTGCTCCTCAAAGATCTGCACTACATAGGACACACACTCAGGTTCTTCTCAAGAATCTGAAATTCTAAACTACAAAGCACATTCATTGCGGTGCTTCTTGCAGTGAATCTCGAAATAATGGGACCAACTCGTCACCTTCTAAGATTAGAAAAATGGTGAAGAAGACTAAAGCTGAAGCTTATGCTACTTTCTTAACTTGCTGGGACTTTTATGGGACTACTTAGCCAGTGTACCATATACTAATAGAAATCCAAGGTTGTCTAGTTTCTAAAGCAAAAAACAATTTCAATTTTGACATCTAGATAAGAATTTATTCCCAAAACAATCAAGTAGCACAAAGCTGAAACTTGCTCAACCATTCGAAAGTTTTTGGGTCTTCTCAAAATCTTTCAAGTTTTTTGGGGGCCTTACTGAAAGGACCCAAAAGGCCTTGGTGACATTTTTGGAGTTTCCTGGGGTTTCTTTTACAATTACAACAACAACTAAGAAAAAACATGTCAGATTTCAACGGAATCTCATATTTTTGACAGAATTCGGCGTGCATTTAGCTTGCAGCAAGTCCACTACGAATTGAGGGACTACTATTGACATACGATATTTTGGTAATACAAAGCAACAATTCATATGAGAGTCAAATCTCGAATTCTACAAAATATCGTATGTCCTATAAAATTCGCAGCGAATTTATCCTATAGGTAAATCCACTACGAATTGGGGACTAGTGATATACCATATTTTGGTATTACACGTGACGTTACCCAATTAAGACACGTCATAAGTATGCAATGAACCTGAATGATGAGTTGTCAACTGATTTGACACCTATGCATCATAAATGACGTGTTACCCAATCAAGACATGTCATTAGTATGGAACGCACCTGAATGATGTGTGGTCAACTGATCTGACACCTACGCGTCATAAATGATGTTGATGCCTGTAAATCACTTGTTTGACACCGATAGCGTTATATTGACGATGACAGCTCGTCGTCATACATCTGAAAGATTTGGTCAAGATTTGATCCTTATATTTAGGAGATAAGCAACGAACCAATTAGCCTATAAATACCCCCTCATAAATCATAACTAGGTACATTATTTTCACTCTTCAGAGTTACTAAATGTGTCATATTTGACGCTGATCAGCGTCATTGACAGCTGACACCGTCATAAATGATGGGTTGAGCTACTACTTTTAATCTCTATTGACTTAGGCATCGGAGGGTCTACGCCGGGTCAACCCCCGGCTTAGCTCATGTGCATTGTTTGAGTGTAGGTTACCCGAACTCAAAGATGATGCATAAATTGGATCAGTCTGACACGGAGTATTCAGTAAGCATACGAAATATACACGCATCAAAACCCTTAACAAAAATGGATTAGAATCGAAAATATTCGTTGCTCACAAAGATTATATACATTTTAATTTTCATGCTTGCTTACTTGGATAACGAGACACAAGTCTTTGTAGCAGACCAATTGGTTTCAACTGTTATCCAACTTTCACTATATCTTTAAGTGATCCCACATTTTAGTATTAAGCTCCATGTAAAAACTCATAATTGTTAAATGAAACGTGGATCGTAAAAACCCATAATTTTACTATATCTTTAATTAGGCAGACGAAGAAGATTATTACTATGATTGGTAACTGATTAGGGATTTTTGAGAAACTTGATTTTGGGGCTGCATGTGGAGCATATGTGCGGATTAAAGTGAGGCTGAATATCACAAAACCGCTTAAGAGAGTGCTAAATATTGGCGCAACGGATGGTGATCCCATTATTGTCTCTTTTTCTTACGAGAGTCTCCCTAACTTCTGTTATATATATGGAAAATTGGGGCATATCCAGCGCAAATGTGAACTGTGATACGAGATGGGTGTTGAGATCAGCCCGGGAATCTTACAATATGGTCCTTGGATACGTGAGCAAATAGGGTTAAAACGTAACTCTTTCAATGGTGCAAGCAAACAGCAGTTTACGGAGCATGGCTATACGTCATTGGATAAAGTTAATTCTAAGGTGCGTAGGGACGAGGTCCACCGTCAGTCAGGAATTAACGCTCAAGTGAGAGTCTTTGAAAATTTATCGCGGCAAAATACCAGGGGCGGGGCAGGATTGCACGAGCCAATGCAAAAACCTGACTTTGTGGTGGAGTCTAGGAATCAAATTGTCATGAGAGGCGAGAGTTCTCATAATACTGACTTAAGGGGTATACGACAGAATCATGAGCAGGTTTCGGTTGATAATTCTGAACCTTTGGCAGCCGATACTTTGATTAAGGAAATTGTGATCATGAGCCGGAAGCAGAAAGGAGATAATAACAAAAAGAAATCAGGTGCTACGGGAGGGATTTTGTCGGATGTCACAAGCAGACAGCTTGTTCCCAAAAGTATTCGGGGGGATACACATTAATCCGATACAAGTGGTGGAGCAAGAGGTGCATAAAAATTCTGGAAAAGAAAATGAGAACTCTATTAAATTAATGGATACAGATCTTATCTCGGTTCTGATTTTGCAGTCACAACGGAGTAGCCAGCCTTTGAGAAAAAGTGCAAATTAGGAAGGGTAAGACAAAGATGGTAGAGTCTGGTGTTAAAGTACCGAGTATTCAGGCCGGCAAGCGTAAGGGTCAGACGAGCATTGTGATTAGAGAAGCAAAACGACAGTGTGGGAATATAGCTATGGGTACAGAATCTCGTAAAATTGCAGCGGGCTCAGTAGGGCAGGCCTCACAAAAATAAGGAGTTGTCTCACATGGAACTGTCAGGGATTGGGGTGTGAAGGCAACTGTACATGAGCTTTTACACCCATAGTGCCCAACTATTTAGTGTGTTGTCTAATAACTTGGCAAACTAAATGTATATCGTTGAGCTTCTAACCAAACCATCTGTATATAACTATTTCACAAGATCAAGATGCCTATAAAAGGCTCCATTCGGTTGAAGGAAAAATCATCCCAAGCAAAAGCATTTCACATATCTTTTGCATATTTCTCTCTCTAGTATCTCTCTCTTAGTGTATTTTTGGTTGCCGAAGTTTTTAATTCGTGGAAATTATGGATATAGTTCTAGTAACATATTCCACCGTCGAGTTCCAATTCGTGAAAGCAGACGAGGTAACAAAAAGCTATTATCAGCAAATTGAGGTATAACAAAGTGAATTTTATATCTCATTATTCTGCTGCATTTATTTATTGATAGTCGTAACGACATTATTATTTATGTTAAAATGTCCAACATTTGGTATCAGAGCGTTTAGTTGATTTGGTTCTACGTCTTTGAATACTCGGTGTTAAATTAAATAAATAAAGTTATTTATTTAATTAAGTTGTTATAAAGCCAATGCAAAAGTAGAAAATTGGGAATATAGTGAGACTGAGATTAAAGGCTCTTTTCTATGGGCGTACTTAGTTTAGTCTACTATTAACTAATTTGCACGAAAATCAAGTTAAGTATTCTAATTAGACATTGTGGCGCAAAAGATGATTCTGAAGCTTAGAGATTTTTCGATCTTGTGACGTGTATCAATTATTTTATTTAATCTTAGATTAACGCGACAAACTTTTGAAAATATGTGTATCATATCATGTCTTGTCCTCTTATGTTGTGAAAATGGCATCAAGAGGAATTACTGCTGATTCGGAGAAGGGTGGGAAGTTGGATGGGAAAAGTACGATATTTGGCATCGAAAGATCCAGTATGTACTTAATGAACAAGAGGTCCTAGAAAACCTCACCCATTTGATGGAGGCTCCTTGTCAAAATTTACCCAATGCTGAAATTTTTGAAAACACGGGCGAGATCTTGGTGCCTATGACAATTGGCTAAAGAAAGATCTTTGTGCGCGCTTTACCGGGTTAAGCAGTATGTACAATGAATTAATTGGTGAATATGAAATTCATGAAATGGCCAAGGAACAATGGGATGCACTGAAAGCTAGATATGGAGGAACGTCAGCTACCAGAATTTGCTGTTTGACCATCAAGTCTTACTCGGATGAGATGCGCTCAGACCATGATATGAAGCAAAATCTTAGGACGATGTCATCCATGATATGGGAATTGAGATCGGCAGGCAATGTTGTGACTAATTAATAGCAGGTTCAGGCAGTGATACGATCACTACCTGGCTCCTGGGAGACTATGAGCCAAAACTTGACGCACAATGAGATCATCAAACATTTGATGATGTGATGCGTCATTTAGAACTAGAAGTTGAGCACCTAGAGGCAGCAAAGCCTAATAGTTCTGTTTATATGGCTGAGTTTGGAGCACATGGGGCTTCAAGATCCAAACGCAACAAGCATGGAAAGAAAAAAATTGGAGTGCAAGCTGGTCAAGTTGAAAAGAACGCCAATACTAATCCTTTCCGCAAGAGAGGCAAGCGCGACGATATGTAGAAGGCCACTTTGCTCGTGATTGCACTGAGCCAAAGAAGGTACTCTCTAATTTTTTCGATAGGGCATATGTAACTAGTCATGTTATGGTTGCTCATAGCTCTCCTACGTGGATTGTAGACTCAGGAGCAACCGAGCACATAACTCGGGATAGAATTGGATATGTGGAGTACCGCTGAGTACCTGTCGCTAGTCAAGACATTAAAGTGCGAAATGGAGCTAGCGTTGCTGTGCTAGGTATCGTCACTTACAAGCTTGAATTTTGGAATGGTCGCACCCTGTTACTAAATGGTGTTTTGTATGCGCCAGATATTCAGAGAAGTTTACTTTCTTTGCTTACATTGTTAAAAGTTGGTTTTCAGTCTTTTTTTTTAAAACAATAGCGCTTTTTATATTCCTTGGGAACATTTTATATGGACTTGGTTTTATTTCAGATGGTTTTGTAATATTTGATTTAAATTACGCTATTGGTGATGAATCTATTGTTCTTTATACTGATTTGAATAATCCAGGTTCTAACGTGTGGCATGCTAGACCGGGTCATATGCTGCAAGATCGGATGGCAAGATTAGCTCGAGAAGTCCTATTAGAAAATCTTGCTAATGTCTCTTTTCCCACATGCTAGCGCTGCCTAATAGGGAAGGCAAAAAATAAACCATTTGGTAAGGCCAAAAGAGCATCTTTTCCATTGCAACTTGTTCATTCTGGTATATGTGGTCCAATGAATGTGAGGGCAAGACATGATGGTGTCTACTTCATCACGTTTATAGATGATGATTCACGATATGTTCACGTATATTTGATCTCCCATAAGTCAGAAGCATTTGAGTCCTTTAGACAATATATGGTTATGGTAGAGAATCAATTAAATACGAGCATTAAAGCTCTTCAAACTGATCGTGGTCGTGAATATCTCTCTGACCAATTAAAAAGGTTGTGTGATGAACGAGGTATCAAGATACAATTGATGATGCCTTATTCACTGCAACAAAATGAGGTTGCAGAGAGAAGGAATCATACACTTCTCGAGATGGTTAGGTCAATGATGGCGCAGGCTAGCCTTCCAATATCCTTTCGGGGTGACACTCTTTTAACTGTTGCCTACATTTTTAACCGAGTGCCCTCCAAATCAGATAATTATAAACCTTATGAACTATGGACTGGTGAGTTAACAGGATTAAAGAGGAAGCACATGGAAGGAAACGTTACAAGACAAGGTTAGTTATGAAGTGTTTCCCGTAGATAGAAGGCTTTGATTATATAGATATTTTTCCCGTTGTGAAGCTAACAACCATCAGGATGGTTTTGAGTATAGTTGCTGCGGAGATTTTTTTTAGAGCAGATGGATGTGAAAACAATTTTTCTTCGTGGTGATCTTGAGGAACAACCTGAAGGGTATTTGTTTGAAGGTGTAAGCTGGGCTAGTGTGTAAGCTGGAGAAGAGCTTGTATGGCCTAAAACAAGTTCGAAGGCAGTGATATATGATATTTGATGGGTTCGTGCATGATATTGATTTTATTAGATGCAATGATGTCCATTGTTTCTTACGTCAAGAAGTTCGACAATAGATTTATCATTTTTCTATTATATGTTGATGATATGCTAATAGGGGAGTCATTTGTTCAAGAAGTGAAAAAGTTGAAGAAGCAATTGTTTGAACGGTTTGCTATGAACAATCTTGGAGAGGCTAAAAAGATCCAGTGTATGCGTATAAATCGTGATAGGGTGGCAGGAAAGTTGTACCTTTCACAAGGTGGATACACTGAGAGAGTCTTGAAGAGTTACAATATGCAAAATGCAAGCCAGTAAGCACTCCATTTGGTAGTGAGTTCAGGCTATCCCGGAAGGAGTAACCTAGCAGAGATTTCAAGCATGCTTACATGGAGAAGATCCCGTATGCTTTAGCAGTTGGCAATATTATGTATGCTATGTTTTGTACTAGACCAGATATTACGTATGCAATGAGAGTTGTGAGTAAATGCATGAGCAGACTAGGTAAGAAACATTGGGAAGCAGTCAAGTGGATCCTTAGGTACTTGCGCGATACCACAAACAAGGAGTTGTATTTTTTCAAGCAAAAGCACATAGTTGAATGACTATATTGATGCTTATATGACAGGAGAACTGGATAGTAGTAAACATACTATCTGGTATGTGTTTGCATTGGGCGGTACGACGATTTCTTGGGGTATGTAGCAGTGACGGAGCTAGTAAAGAGATGGTATGGTTACATAATTTCTTGTATGAATTGGGAAATTGACAGACAAAAAGCATTCTCTAAGCGATAGTCAAAGTGCTATTTTCTTAGCCAAGAATCTAACTTTTCATTCAAGAACGAAGCATATTGATTTGAAGCATTATTACATACGGTATATCTTGGAAAAGAAGAGTTTGCAGTTAGTGAAGATCCGGCGAAGTGAGAATCCTGCAAATATGTTAACTTTTTTTATAATGAACTGGTGATTGTTATCATACCAGCCTTCTTTTTTCTTGCATTCTTCTAATCATACATTATGCACCTTTCACCAACACACTGATCATTTTGCTCTCTGCTCTATGAACTCTTAGCATTTCACCACCACCATCACCACTCCCAATCTCCGCTACTCTCGCCTCTCTAGGTAATCTTTCTGATCACCTCTCGTTGCCGCTCCAACCACCATTTGCTACTTGCTATTTTCTCTTTCTTCCTCCATTTTCTCTCCTCTCTATGTACTCATGTCTCCCTTCTCAACATGTTCCCCTACCAACCACCATAAAATATGAATGGTAATAAGCCTTACAAATCTACTTAGTTAGAGCTTCTAATTTCTAATCATGCAGGTACCTGTCCTGAACGAGTAAACGAGTCGAAGTGCTTGATAAGAATAAATTAGGATTAAGAAGTTTTTTCGGTCCGAAATATTCAAGTACTTGATCTTTATTCCCGATCCAAATAGGTACCAGTCCCCCACTCACTCTTAAATAAAATTCACCACCTGTGCCAACCTAAAAGGACAAACCAACATTTGTCGCGACTGAACCATCCTTTAACCCATTTCTTTGACCACAAATTAAAAACAGGTTACTCAACTTCCATAGTTTCTTCATAGTAAAAAAAACAAAAAAATGGGCTTTGAGTTGTGGACCTTTGTGGACTGAGGGTTATTGTTTGAACCTAACTTTTAGGTCTAAAGGATTATTAAATTGTTAATGGTGTGGCCCGTGTGGCTTTCTCGAGTCTGTTTGGATACTAGATGATTGCATCCCTTATATGTGTTTGAGCTTTATGTAAGTTAGCCATATTAGATTTTCGATCCCCTGTCCATTTTCTCCTTATAATCTATGTTAGGGGTTACCTAGTTCACCATATTTTTATTAATGACATTCCGTGCCTCTCACAACTTGACATTGATCAAATCTCTGAGATAAGGGTGGAGAAAGACATGAATGATGTTGCTAGTGAGATTATTCGTACACAAAATTCATGGCTATGTACGACGAAATCCATGGCCAATAGACAAACTGCTCTTTATTCAGTCCTTCTCAGTTCCAAGTCATGAAGTATTACAAATGAAGCAAGGGCACATGGTGAAGAATATAGTGAACCTAAAATGGCTCGAGAAATCCTTAGACCCCTACCCAATCAGTTTGATAAAATGATTAAGGCGATCGAGGAGTCTAACATGTCCATGGAAGAAACATGTTTGACATGAAGCTGGAAATAGATAAGAAAATGGGTTTCCTTTTGTCAGAAACTATGTATGACAAAGGCAAATCAAAACTAACGAATGGATAATTTGAAAATGACCATGGCTCTTATGAGTAAGAACTTCAAGAGACTAAACAAAGCTTGAAAAGTAATAGGAAGTCACACCTCATTCCCCAAATTATAATGAGGTCAAAAGAAAAGAAGCAAAAATGTAGAGAGTGGAATGGTATGAAAGGGCACCTTTGCCCAAATAATCTTCTACGGAATAAGATAACCTCTAAGGTCATCTGGAGTGATGATATTTAGCTGAATGTGAAGAAGAAATTGAAATACGAAGGTTAATGTACAGACATGTAAAGCCTTCATTATCACAATTATGGGAAATGTCGCAATGGGCATCAGGACAAGTGCAACATCAACGACTAAGACTGGACAGAGACATTCAAGCATAATAGCAAGATTCCTTAAAAGTATTGCTTGAAATATATTGACGTTCAAGTGAAATTATCAACTCTCTATGAAAGAATATACAAACTTATGTGTCTGATGAAATGAGCTTAGAAGATTCACGTAAGAAATCAAAGTTGATTAAGTCTCAGCCAAGATACGAGTATATTAAAAAAAAAATATTGAACTTGATAAACTGAGAAAGTAGGTTAAGCTTCTCAACTAAGTGACCGAACAATTGAGTCAAGTGCCACCCCTACAAATTCCAAGCCAGGACAAATTTTAGCAAGGTTATTCTTAATTTTCCAACACTTACAAGGAAAACAAAGAGACAAGAGACTACTCACAATCCCTAAAGTCCTTCACGAACATTCTGGTCCTTCTAATCAACTATCTATTAATGAGTATATTTTGTAGTCATGTTTTGAACACTTTTTGATTGATATTATTGTGAACTATTGAGTATCTTGAGTCTTTTACTTCTAATCTTAGTACTTTTGTATATTAGGAGTCTTTTCGCTAGTCAGAGTGATTTCAAGGCTAAACACTGGAAGTAGAGAGTGAAGGATCTCAATGAAGAAATCAATACCATGAGAAATAGGACCAAAAAAGGAGTTCAACACAAAAAATGGAAGTGAAATAAGAGTTCCGGAGCATAAAATACAAAGAAAACATTGAAAGAGGAAAGCCATGTGAGAAAATATGTGACCGCATACTTCCACATCCTGCTCCTGTGGACAAAGAAGGAAAATGCGCAATCACATACTGGTTGCGAAATACTTACAATATTTACGCTGGAAATCATGCAATTAAAATGCGAAGGAATGGGATAACGTAAATCTTTGAGATTGCATACTTCAATGCGTTTAAGATATTTGATGTAGGTCAAAGATAAGAAGATAGACTTTGGTACCAATAGACAAGATTCTTCAATTCTCGTGAACATAAAAAATTAACTGTTTTAATTCATAAGAAAAGCAATAATACGATAAATTGATTTAAAAAAAAAAAAGACAATTTAGATAATAAATTAACTCCGAAATTATGAAGCATCTTTAGAAACAATATTATGCAACGTTATCACAAATATTAGGCTTGAAAATAGTATTCATCATTCCATGTTCAAGTTCTATTAGGAAAAATAACAATCATGTTTTCTATTTATGATTTATTACTAGTTATTTTTTAAGAGATCTCTCTTTAATCACGTTGTCCACAGCTCTAATAAGGCCAACGTCATTCAGCAACTCCTCAAGCATTGCCGACAGCCTGGGTGACATCGGGGGCGGACCAACGTTCTCTGTAGCTGCATGTTAAGGAGAACGATATTGGCATGAACTCTTTTTCTATGGCTGACAGAAATGAGTACACCAGAAGAGATTTAACAAGTGTAGGGGAACTTACTATGTGCAGAGAGATTTAGCAAAGAGGTAGCACATTGTGTCTCTTCTCTTTTCTCCGCTTCTGTCTGATTTTTCGTTTGCAAGGGTACCTGAAAGGACAAAAGTATTGCACAAAATAGGAATGAAACAGATGAGAAGATGCTAAAAGTCATCAGTTTCAATGTTCTTAATTAGGTCAAGGAAACCAGTTGATCTGACATCTGAAAAGAATAAAAATCATGCACTTATTATGCTCAATGAAGAGAATAATGATGGAAATGCACATTAATTAATGTAGGAAACACAAGTTGTTGCTTGAACAGGTTTGTTCTGTCTGGCGATTTCGTCTTCTCTTGTACGTTCCTGGAGTCGGTTCATGGAAATCCTGAAAAAGCCAAAGCAAGTTAGTATAAAATTTGAATTAGGTTGATGGAAGGAAATAGTTGCACATTTACCCTGACATTGGCCCCCTGCCCCCAAAGCAAAAGGCTTTATGGAACATGCATTTTGTCTTCTCTCTTTATTAGGTGGAAATAAACAGAAAACGACGTTTGTGTGGCGCAAATTGAGTGCAACATGCAATTTTAACGAAGAAGCTTTAGGATTGAAGAGGCCCTTTTATTTTACTTACAACAAACGCAACGTAAATTATGAGAGTTAAAACAGTGATTAAAGACTGCTATGTTACTCGAATAGTTTATCCTTCTAGAATCACCATAAAGTATAGAAATTTCATTGGCAAAGCCTCTTGTAGTGAAGAAGCCATTTTATTTACACACATAACATATTCTGGTAGAATACAGTATCTATCGTAAGATTGAAGTTCAATGCAAGAGACAAGATGAATCATAGATTGAACAGAACAAGATTGTCAAGTTACAATCTTCATTATGTATGTATGCAGGCAGTTGGGAGGTACACATATATGTATGTATGTATGTATGTACGTATGTATGTATGTATGTATATATGTATGTATGTATGCAGGCAGTTGGGAGGTAGAAATGATTTTCTATAATTGACGTTCAGATTCTGAATAGATATATTAATGTAAGTATAGAACAATTAGATCCCCTTATCACGCAGTACAGTGGTCCTCACTAACAAACTAGATATGCCGGAAGAACAGTGATACAATACAAAACTCAGCAAATATTTATTTTACATCGATTTATGAACAAGAGGTGCATATATCTAGGACACTAGACTAACACGAATTTGTCAATGTGATCATTAGTTGTTCAGCAAGTGCAACAAATTAGAACACCAGAAAAATAGACTCCAGAGTAAAACTCACAGGAGCATAAATGGAGAGTCCCTCCTTTTTGGAGTAGTTGATGTTACGCTCCAAGTCCGCTCTGTTGTAAAATTTTTGTCCGAGGACGTTTGTATAGTACTGCACAATTCACAAACACAGGTAAACTCAATTAATTGTCCACATGAGTACCACAATTTTCCTATTCCAGTTATCTGTTTCTCTATGTTTGGTGGATATATATTGTTATCCAATTTTGAGTATACCTAAAGAATATGTAGAGGCCAAGCCAAACGAGTTCATCTTAAGATAGAGTTTACTTTTTCAATGATCATCTGTCATTTTGAGAGATTTGGTAGTAAAGAACAAATAAGTCAATTTGTCAATCCATCTATTAACCTTGCGCAGAGGTCGTGCTAATCTTACTGATAATATTCCAATTTATAGAATATATCCAAAGGGACGAGTAACATAATTGTCATGCGTGGAAACAGAGAGTACCGATCTCTTGATTTAATGAATTGCTAAAACCAAGTTGGTGTCATTCCATTTCTCAATGCTTTACAATGGAAAACTTGAGGAGGAAATTGTATTGAGCAAACTAAAAGTTGGCATCATTACAACGCCAACATACGTAGCAGATTTATAATGATCACGCTGCTATGATTATCTAGTGTCAGTCTCCCAATTACATTTGATCAAGTAACATTCAACAGATTGTTTACGATCATGTCCATATTTGTTTTCTTCTCGCCTCTGTCCATTGAAGATTGCTATGTGTTATTAAACCAAGTGTCCAACCCGATTATCGTGTCTTTACCCTCTTTAACAATTAATTCTGGGAGGTTATTCAATCTTTTATGGTTACTCAAGATAATTTCTTAAGTTTCCTAAAGGTAAAATGACAAGCTTACAGTGAATCTAATAGTTCCGTCTTTAACAATGAGAAGAAGAAGAGAATGAAAATCTAATCCCCTATCCTTTTCAATTTATGTTACACTGCATAGGTTAACCTAGCTTCATTAGTTTCAGTTGTAACGTAGGTTTGGAAGAATATATGGACAATAACATATGATTATAGGGTGACAAAATTTAAACCACAGATAGTAATGCATGCATTATATCTATAACAAAACCAGGATTTCTTAGATAAGTTAAAAGCCAACTCCTCTATCAACCAATAACGGAAACAACAGAAAGAGGTGTTCAACACGACAAAGAAATTTAGGAATGTTTATCAGTTATTTAAGATTCTATGCAAGGTATACTGAGAGCATTTATGTCTCCTTTCTATTGTCGGTTGGATCTAATGTACGCATACTGAACAAATCATACTTTGAAAAAGATGATGTTATGATTGAGATCAATCATTGAGTTACTGAAGTAGAGGATCACATCAATACCTCACAGATATGAAGCATAGAAATATGGGGACAAATTATGAGATCTAGTGTAAGGAAAGAACAGATATGATGCACTCTCGTAAAGGAATGCAATGAAAGGTGCCAGTGATTGGTCCTAGCTAGGACAAGCACCGGTTTCACTACAAAAAATGTAATTTGAAGTTCAATAGTAGAATTTGTTGAAAAGAAAGGATACGTGTCCGCTCTCCAACACTCCACGTCAGACTGCTTTAGTTCCTGCTGGATGCTTAAGCAGCTTTTGAGTTCAGAATCTGCACTCAACACTGCACGTAAACTAAGCCGGTGACTCCTCCGGCGAAGGCACTCCGACGCTCAAGTCAGATAGGTCGGAATGTGAGGTATTGTCATCAGAGACAATAGCTCGAACAAATAGGTCGAATAAGCACACCTCGAAATGGTATTGAGAACCGAGATGAAGGCACCCGAATAGGTCGAATTACCCTCAAATAGCTCGAAATACACTCTATATAGATCGAACAAGAGCTATTGCAGTATAGCTCGAATTATTGCTCTATAGCTCGAATTCGATGTATATAGCTCGAAATTAAATGCTTGGAAAATAAAAACGTCCCTTAGAATGAAGCATGGGACCCCCTTATATAGTAATAAGAGTCCTTATTCAACTAGAAGTACTATCCAAGTCGAACTATAACTCTAAATAGGTTGAATTAGACCTATTTTGAAATAGCTCGAATTGGGCCTTCAAATAGGTCGAACTGGGCCTCAAATAGATCGAATTTGGGCCCATATAGCTCGAACTGGGCTTCTGGGCCTCAAATAGATCGAATTTGAGCCCATATAGCTCGGATTGGGCTTGATATAGCTCGAATCAGGCCTTTTGGGGCCCAAATAGATCTCGCTTGGCTCAATTTGGGCCTACTTGGGCCGATTTCCGAGTTTTGCCTTGAATTGTAATTTTGCATTAAAAAATAATGGTGCTGACGTGGCATAATATGTCCCGAAATACGTTCGTGTATTGTATCGGATATTATGACGTGGCGGTACCGAAATATGGTACATCATGGAGTCCCCTAGTTCGTAAGAGTAATGTGTACAAACATTGGTCATACGAACTAAAAAGAAGTCACATAACCGAGTATCGTGCAACGAAATCGGCCTCAGCGTAAAAACCAAGAATTTGACCAAAAATATCAAAATTCGAAAATAGGTCGAATTTACTATTTTTGGTAACTCGAATTAGTATAGGTCGAAATTACCTTTGAAAAAGATAACTCGAATTCCAGAAAAAAATTTCGGAAAATAGCTCGAATTTGCATATTGGTCGAAATTACCGTCCAAAAAGATAACTCGAATTTCGGAAAAAATTTCCCGGAAAATGGCTCGAATTTGCATATATGTCGAATTTGAGGGCATTTTGGTAATTACCGCATCATTTCGCCTATAAATACTCCACTCCCAGCTTCATTTCCTCATTTCGCGCCTAAGCATTCCTCCAGAGCTCTCGAGAAATAGCTCGAATTTATAGCTCGAAATTACTAAATATAGTAAGTGCGCTGAAATAACTCGAAATTGCTCCCAATTTAGTAAGTCCAGCATTATAGCTCGAAAAAATTCCATATAGCTCGAAAAACACCTCAAATGGATCGAAATTGCCTTGAATAGCTCGAAAAATCCCCTGCTAATTATATCCTTTGGTGAATTATAAATAACTCGAAAATATAGCTCGAATTTCCTGTGGAAATTCGAGTTATAACACTTAGAAAAATTTTTCAATTTTTGAAATTTTGTTAAAATGCTAATAATTTTAACTTTTTCGCAGATTTGTTCACGACGGCGCGACTTCGGCGTAACCGGTCTCCACGACGTCCATCACCACCTCGATCTCACCAACGTGCCTACTATAACTCGCGCAATCAACCACGAGTTTCTTCATATCGGAATCCTCGTAACTCAAACACAAGGCGTCCATCGTCCGCGATTCGTCCTCGGCAACCAGAACCTGCCCGAAATCGATGTACCTGGCGCACCGAAGCTGTTTGTACCTGCGCAGAGGTCATACGAGCAAATCGACCCGAACGAAGAAGTTTCTGTAGATCTAGACCCTCGTGCCGGTAATCTTTCAACCTGAACCTCTTTATGACGCGAGTTATTGATCTTGAGTATTCCAGTAGTAGTAGGGAAAATAGTAGTGAGTCTTCTAAGTCGTCTAAGGCTAAGGAAAATGAGTCGACTAGCGGCAGTAGTAATGACTCAAGTGACGAGACCTCATCTAGCAATGAGAGAAGATCTAGCAATGATAGGGCGTCTGATATGGAAGTAGACATCCTAGGAGATGACGAGGTTGAGTCTAACCCTCTTCCCATCGTGCCTTATTTGCCTCTACCCGGCGATTCTCCCATACCTGCCGCAAACTCTCCTGAACAACTCGCTGCGCGAAACTTGATTAACTTTGATCAATTTCCTTCTTCCCTTACTCACGACATAGCTCATTATCGTGATACCTATGACATCCCTGATACTTATGAGATTATCGTTCCTGGGCCAGATGATAGGATAAACAATCCGCCAGAAGGGTGTCTCACTGTATTCAGTAGTTATCTCCATTGTGGCTTACGGTTTCCCATATCCCCTGTTGTTTCAGAAATCATGGCCTCTCTCAATTCTTGTCCATCACATTTTACACCCAACGCATACACACAGATTTATGCTTATGCGATGCTTACCCGCGTCTTTGACCTTCCGTGTTTTGTAGCCGGTTTTTGGTAATTGTTCTTAGTGAAATTCCGTAATAGAGGCGTAGACACCGGGTTTTACTATTTGAGCTCGCGAAAGAAGCAATGATTCCTGTCTGATCTACAAATGAGCTTCGGGGCTCACTGGAAGAAACAATGGTTCTTCATCAAGGAATCCAAGCCCCAGGAATTCCGATTCAAGCGGCTCTGGACTGACGCCCGTCCATCGCCCAGACGCCCCGATCCTCCTCTCTATAGCCAGACAGTGGTTAAGAACTTGAAAGAGCATCAGTTTGATGCTTTTGAGTTGACCACCACACCAGTGTTGCGGGCTGGCGGTTATACTCATCGTGCAAGCGTTCAGTCTTCTGTTTTTGGTATAACATTATGCATGTTTGTCCTTTTTACTTGTTGACTTTACGTCTTCCTTTATTTTCTTCTAACCTTTGCATTATTTGTGATTTTTAGAGCGCATCGTTATGGACAAGACGAAGAAAAGGCTAGCCGCTATGAAGCGCGGCGCGAACGCTCCTCAGGCCTCAGTGCCCATTCCTGAGAAGACCAGTCGCCGTGGTGCGAAGACGGCTGGCACTAGTTCGAGAGGCGGCAGTGCTCCTACTCCTCCTTCCACCACTGCTGTCTCGACTCGAGGGTCGGGACGAGGTAGGGGTTCTGCTCCTGCGCCTTCTCCTGCTCCTTCGCAGCACACTGCTGAGGCTGCTCCTGGATCACCATCTATCGTTTCTGAGCCGATTGTTCCGGAGCTTTCTCCTCTGCTAGCACCTTCAACTGGAAGAGTGCATCTTCCTTTTGTTGCTGAAGCGGCTCGTCGTTTCAATGAGGCTAACCCAGAGCCAGCGACCAGGAAGAGGTCTGCGACTGCTGAGGAGATTCGACGGGGTAAGCGTCCCGCGCATGACAAATCAAACACTTATGAAGATGATGAGCTCGACATCGACGTGGAGGAGATAGTGCGAGCTACGGTCGAATCAGGACAGTTCACAATGAAGGATACTACTACCCTTCGACTCATGAAGGGATTTTTGCCTGACTTCGACCGTCAGCTTTACTACCAGGCGATGGGGCACAAGAAGCTGGTCAGCTGTGCTGGCGTTGTCTATGTGCGAGGTTTGTGTACTTATATTCTTTCCTTGAATTCCGTTTTGTACTTGTTTTTGAATATCACTGACTTTCTCCATCTTTTGTATTTTTTCATTAACTTTCAGACCATGGCGGAGAATTTTGACATGGTCATGACTTCTCAGGATCAGCAGAGGGCGCTGATGGACAGGCACCTCTCTTTAGCCTTGCAAGCTCAACGACTGGAGAAACAAGCCAAGGAGGCTAAGGCTGAAGTTGAGAAACACCTTATTGTAGCCGTCGATGAACTGAACGTAGTGCAGGCCGAGCTGGAGGCCCTGAAAGTAGCTAAGGCTGCCGTTGACAAGGAGCTCGTTGAGGAGAAGCGACTGTCTAGTCAGCTCACCACCGATTGCCAGCACGCCACTTCCCTTGTTGACGACCACGTTGACACCATCCGGACGATGCAGGATGCCGCTGCTGCTGCTGAGGCGGAACGTGCGAGACTCGAGGCTGAGCTAGCTGATGTCAAAGCTCGCCTTGCGACCGCTGAGGATGATGGCTATAACAGGGCCATGAACGAGGTAGTCCTCTCTTACTTGACTTTATTTCCCCTTTTCCTGATGTCTTGTGTTTTGTACTTACATTTCTCTTCACTTGGTTTGTAGGAGCTCCCTGATGAGGATAAGGTGATGGTAGCAATCGAGTTCTTCCGCTTGGCTACATGGGAGTAGATTGCCATGGAGAGGGGCGGCTTTGATATGACCAAGGGCTACAATATGGCCCTTGATGACATCGTCGCCCGAGGTGCCCTCGCTCCTGGGTTCAAGAAAGAAGATTTCAATGTTCTGAACTGCCTGAATGAGGATGATACGGAGGTCGGTGAATCCTCAGGTGCTGCAGCTACCGATCCTTCTCTTGCTAATCAATCTCCTGCTGAGCCTGCTCCTGCTGTGGAAGTTGGCGAACCCAAGCATGATCCATTTACCTCTTTCTATCCTCTCCGTCAGGTATGGCTCTCTGACTTTGCTGATGAGCAGCCATCCACGTCAGCTGCTGCTGCTGCTGCTGCTCGTCAGGATGAGCCCCTGGAGGAGGGTGAGATGGGTTTTGACCCTCAGGTCTTGGATCATCCTGCAGAGGGCGATCAGCCTATGCCCGATGCCACTGTTCCCACTCATGCTCCTCGTCAGATTTCTCCTGTGAATGACACCGGGCCCCTGAACGAGTCATTTGCTGATATTTAGGAGCAGAGCGAGGGCTCTGTGAAGTCTCTGGGGCTAAATTTGCTGCCCTGATCACTTTGAGTGGCCTGCGTGCCCTTATTCCCGGCGTTTGTGCCCTAGCTTAGTATTTTTGAACATCTTTTCATTCCGTACAGTATATTCACAGTAGTACATTCCTTCCGTAAAGTATATCTTGTTGACTTGTGCGCGATTTTAGCGCTTATCCATTGCTAGTACAGTTTGATTTTAGAAATCTTTGAATGTCGTTACTTTGTCTTGTTAAATCTTCGCTCATATGTGTCTACTTTTTAAGTTTATATTTGTCACTTGCTAAAACACTTAAGTTTTATAAACAAGTATATGTGAGAGTGCGAGAACTTGTGCTCGACTCTACGAGGCTTGTGCTCGTTGTGCGAAGCTAATGTTCGCGCTTGCGAAGCTATGTTCACGGGAGTACTAGGACTTGTGCTCGACTCCACGAGGCTTGTGCTCGTTGTGCAAAGCTATGTTTGCGCTTGCGAAGCTATATTCGCGGGAGTACGAGGACTTGTGCTCGACTCCACGAGGCTAGTGCTCGTTGTGCAAAGCTATGTTTGCGCTTGCGAAGCTATGTTCGCGGGAGTGCAAGGAATTGTGCTTGACTCCACGAGGCTAGTGCTCGTTATACGAAGCTAACGTTCGTTTTAATTAAGTTTTTAAACTTAAAATTTGTAGACAGTATGAGTTTAGATTTATGTATCCTGATAGATTGTAATCTTGCGGGTAATGAGTAGGCAACGGCTAAACTTGAATAAAATAAGAGATTTTATTAGTTTTGGGACTTAGCTCGAGTAACTTCCAAGTTGCCTACGTATCTCGCCGTATATAGGTTGTCTAGGAATCAAGTCCCCGTAGTTCGCTGCTAACTATTACAATGAGAATCCGCGTAAAAGGACTCGTAATTCATAAAAGAATAAGCGAATGAAGTATTGAAACTATGGTCCTATCATGCCACAAGGCCATTAGAAAACTAGTGTTCTAACTATAAAACCTTCGTAAGTTCTTGACGTTCCAGGGGCGTGACAAAGTCCTTCCACCCAACTCTTGTAAGTAGTAATATCCTTTTGAGCTTGCTTTCTCCACTCTGTAAGGTCCTTCCCAGTTTGGCTTCAACTTTCCAACATGCTTGGTAGCTTCAACTTTTCTATGTACCAAGTCCCCCACTTGAAAGTTCCTGAAACGAACTTTGTTGTCATATGCTTTCGCCATCATAGATTTATACGCTTGAGTACGTTGGTATGCTGCTTCCCTTGTTGCTCCGATCAACTCAAAATCCATTTGTCTTGCCCTTAATGCCTGCTCCTCATCATATGTAACAATACGATAAGTTGGCATTCCAATCTCAGCCGGTATCACTGCTTCAGATCCATACGTCAATAAGTATGGATTTTCTCCTGTAGAAGTACGAGGAGTTGTGCGATATGCCCATAATATTCCTGGCAGCTCATCTGCCCAGTTTCCTCATTTTCCTTCTAGCCTTTTCTCCAAACTCTTCACTAATGTGTTGTTAGTGGCCTCCACTTGCCCATTTGCTTCAGGATGCGTAACAGATGTAAAACGTTGCTCAATTTGCATGTCTCTACACCAGTCATGAATCTTAAAACCTTGGAACTGCCTTCCATTGTCGGAAATTAAGACCCTCGGGATTCCGAATCGACAAACGATGTTCTTCCAGATGAATTGTTTCACATTAGCCTCAGTAATGTTTACAAGTGCTTCAGCTTCCACCCACTTAGTGTAATACTCGACTGCCACCAATAACCATTTTCTACCTCCAGTAGCCTTTGGCATTGGCAATGATATCTATTCCCCATTGATCGAATGGACATCCATAACTCACTGTTGTCATAGGTTGTGCAGGTGTATGAATGATCTTCGCATGCAATTGACAGCTTCTGCACTTCCTAGAGTAATCCATAGCATCTCTCATAATAGTTGGCAAGAAATATCCTTGTCGGAGTATTTTCTGGGCTAAAGATCGTCCTCCTGAGTGATTTTCGCAACTTCCTTCATGGATCTCTCGTAAAACTTGTTTTGCCTGTGACGGAGATAGGCATCTTAAGAGTGGTCCCTCGAAAGACCGTTTGTACAGTTCTCCATTGAACATAGTAAATCTTGCAGATTTGTACTTGAGCCTTCTGACCACTTGAGGATCAGTAGGTAAGTTCCCGTTCTGTAGATAATCAATGATCTCATCCTTCCAACATGCCTCAATCTCTACTGGCAGAGCATAGTCCAATGCTTGCGTCGGTTTTGACTCAACTCCTTTGCCGATTGAAGGTTGCTCTGAAGCCAATAAAGTTACTCGCCTTTCAACAAACAATTCGGCAGTACTTGCAAATCGTGACAAAGAGTCAGCGCGTTCATTCTCCGTTCGAGGGATCTGCGAGATAGAAAAAGTATCGAAGTTTGATGTCGCCTCCTTCAATTTTTCGAGATACTTTACTATTGCAGCCTCTTTTGCCTCATATCTTCCTTCGAATTGATTAGCAATCAATTGTGAATCCGTGAATGCAACAAGCTTCGTTATCCCCAACGATTTTGCCATTTGGATGCCAGCTAGCATAGCCTCATATTCCGCTTGATTATTCGTCACTTGAAAATTTAACCTTATTGCATAGTCGAATTCTCTACCATCTGCCGATTTTAGGTAAATTCCTGCGCCACCAGCGTCGTTTGTAGACGATCCATCTATATGTAAAGTCCAAGTTCCCCTTGCAACTACAGGTTTGTCCCTTTTGACATCTTCCGTTACCATTGCTACATCGGGCGCTTGCTCCGCCTCTGAGATAGTTTCAGCCACAAAGTCCGCCAACCTTTGTGCTTTGATCGACGTTTTTGGCATATACTCCAAGCCATATTCTCCTAACTCGATTGCCCACTTCACCAGTCTCCCAGATGTTTCCGGTTTTGCCATAACTTGTTTCAGTGGTTGATTAGTTAAGAAAGTAACCGGATGTGATTGAAAGTATGGTCTTAACTTTCATGCAGTTATCACAAGTGCGTATGCTAGCTTTTCGATCTCCAGATAATTCACCTCTGCCCCATTCAACACTTTGCTAACGTAATAGATAGGCAAATGTTTCTTATCTTCTTCGCGCACGAGTACTGTGCTTAGTGAATTCTTCGTTATGGCCAAGTAAAGATATAGCATCTCATTGTTCTTGGGCTTAGATAGTAATGGTGGTGTCGTAAGATACACCTTCAATTGGCGAAAAGTCTCTTCACAATCTTCAGTCCAGACAAACTTAGGTGTCTTCTTGAAAAAAGGTAAACTTTTTTCTACAGAATGCGAAATGAATCGACTAAGTGTCGTGATCCTCCCCACCGAGCGTTGCACCTCTCGAACAGACTTGGGGGACGGTAGATCCATTATAGCTTTAATCTTGTCTGGGTTAGCTTCGATTCCTCTCTCGTTGACCATGTACCCCAGAACTTTCCAGCCTTAACACCAAAAGTGCACTTCTTAGGATTTAGCTTCATCCCGTATTGTTTCATGATACCAAAAGCCTCTTCCAAATGTTTTACGTGATCTTCCGCCTTTAGACTTTTGATAAGCATGTCATCAATGTAAACCTCCATAGTCTTGTCGATTTGATGGTAAAACATCTTGGCAACCAACCTCTGAAAGGTTGCTCCTGCATTCTTCAAACCAAACGGCATCACCTTGTAACGGTATATTCCTCTATCAGTGATAAAGGCCGTTTTATGTTGATCCTTTACTGCCATTAGTATTTGGTGGAAACCGCTCTGCGCATCGCAAAGACTTAGCAGTGCACACCCTGCTGTAGAGTCAACCACGAGATCAATCCTGGGCAAGGGAAAAGGATCTCGTGGGCAATGTTTGTTCAAGTCAGTGTAATCCACGCACATCCTCCATACGGTCGGCTTCTTTGGAACAAGTACAACGTTGCTTAGCCATTCAGAGTATCGTACTTCAAATATTTGGCCTGCAGCAGGCTTTGTTTGTACTTCCAGCTCTGCAGCCTTGTTCTTTTCATCACTAAAGTGTCTCTTCTTCTGTCGGATAGGTTTAGCATTTGGGTTAACATTCAGGTGATGTACCGCAACTCGAGGATCTATTCCCTTCAAGTCCGAGCCCGTCCATGCGAATACATCAAAGTTTCTTCGTAGACATTCCAATAACGCCTTCTCAATTTCCGGGGTCAACTCGCTTCCAATTTTAATGACCTTGTCAGGCTCATTATTCAACAGAATCACCTCCTTAAACTCTCCAGAAGGTTTCAAACGCTCAATCTACATCTTCTTTTTATAGCGCAAAGTGGTTTTGTCTTCCTTTTCTTCCTCCGCCTTCTTCGAGGCGTCTTCAATATTGGGAGGAGTAGGATCCTTCTGCATCGCCTTTTGGTCCACTTGCGTAGCAAGCACCATCTCCGTATCAACTTGTTTTCCTATTTTAGGCATCTCCAATGGGTGTATGTCAATCATCACAACATTTGGATCCGTTCTAGCCTTGATAGGTTTAGTCGATGTAACATAGCAGCTCCAAGAATCACGATAGTTTGTGGTGAGTTCAGCAACTCCGCCAGGCGTTGGGAATTTGACCTTTTGATGCACCGTAGAGATGATCATAGCAAATGCCATTATCCCAGGCCTTCCAATCAGCACGTTGTATGCAAAATGTATGTCAACAATGAGATATTCCACATTCAGTGTTCTCCTCTTTGGATTCACGCCAAAGGATGTTGGCAACATGATCCTTCCAACAGGTTTAACTTCACTTCCACCAAATCCCACTAGTGGCGAGTTAACATCAGTGATCTCGTATTGTCCAAGCTTCATTTGTTGTAAAGCATCCATGAAAATGATGTTGGACGAACATCCATTATCAATCATTATCCTTTTTACCCCGTGATTTGCAATCACCGCGGACACCACCATAGGGCAATTCAAGTATTGCGCTTCCTTAGCTTGTGAAGACAAGCTGTCAAAATCGCTATCGTCGAATGTGATTCTTGTATCCAACTTGTCTACTGCAAAGACAAGATCTATCTCAGGGCGCTTCAGTCGTTCATTGTATATGTCACGTGAGATGCGTTTTCTACTTTTGGCTGAGTCGGCGCCAGTTGGTCCGCCAGCAATCACATTGACTCCATTCTCAATATCATCATTCCCATTACCCCTTTTACGCTTTGGTTCATCCTTCTTCTCATGCGGAGATCTATCCCGCTTGCGTCCAGATGACGCCTTCTCTTGACGTGACTCTCTATTCTCAAGGACGTACTCAATGAGTTTCCCCTCTTGAATGAGTCGTTCAATCTCGTTCTTTAGGGCCTTGCATTCGTTAGTAAAATGCCCATTCTGCTTGTGGAACTTGCAATATTTCTTCGACACCTTGGTCTCCTCCGTTTCTCGGAATGGTTTTGGGGTTCTCAGCAACCCGCTATCTTTCTCAATGGCGTAGATCTCGCCAATTTGTTTCCTCAGTGGAGTATAATTGTCAAATTTCTTAAAGGGTTGTCGATTGCGATCGCGATCTTTACCCCTTAACTCCTTCCTCCAATCTCTATCTTTATTCTCCTTGCCCCCATGAATTCCTGGCGAATCCATCAACCCTTGATTCATGGTCGCCTCCTCCACTTCAATGACTTTACTAGCGAGGTCCATCACTTGCTCAATGGAATCAGGTGTATTCCATGATATTGCTTCTATCAGCTTCTTGCTCCGGCAACGATGCTCCAATACAGAGATGACCAAGTCAACATTAGGAGCATTCACTCTACCAATCTCCAGATTCAGACGCTCGATATACCTTCCCAAAGGTTCATCAGGTCCTCTATAGATATTAAACAGCGTGCTTGGAGATTTCTTCTTTATCCGATAAGTAGCAAACTTCTTTACGAACATGGTCCTATATTGTTCAGATGATTCGATTGAACGCGAGCGCAAGTTTTTGAACCATTCCTTTGCAGGGCCTCTCAGACTGAGCGAAATAAGTTTCGCCCTCATATTCTCTGCATACCCCAAGACCTGCAAATCTCCATCTAACTCATCATAATGTGCTACCGGATCAGTATTTCCGTCATACTTCTTCAAGACAGGAAGATTAGTTCCTTCCTTCAATGTTAAATTACTGATTGCCTCAAAGAAGGGATTTGGCCTCTCCCTTAGTGGAATGTGTTCTGCAACAACAGGCTCCAGTCTTGGCACAACTCTCTCAGGCAAATCCCTATCTCTTCCGGCAGTTCGACTTGCTGCACGTCGATGATCAGGAATTCTCTGCCTAGAATTCACCTCTCCGTCCCTCACTTCTCTATCTCGACCAGTTGCTCGACTGTGAGCTCTGTTAGCATTAGTCCTCATTGAACGAGGATTTCTCCTTTCAGGCGAGGGAGATGGATCCCTTGGCCTTGTCATCCTAGTTTGCGTATAATGCCTCGAATCATCACGACGTTGGGTCTGATGAGTCCTTCCTTGCTGCAATGCTGCAGGCTGTGCTGCTGGTTGTTGTGCTATTGGAGCCTGAACATTCTGTTGAGCAGAAGTGTTAGCCAATTGCTGCACAATCATTGGAACCATAGTCCTTTGGAATGCTGCCATGATTTGATCCAACTGAGCGGAATTCAATAGCTGTTGTTCCGTTGGAGGAACTTCAGGTTGATTCGCTGTATGAGTTGGAGGATCAAGGGGAGTGCTTGGCGCTGCCACTGATGTTCGCTCAGAAACATCAGGTGCCCGATTGTCGTCCTCCCTCGGTGATCTAGTCCTTCCTGCCATTCCATTCTTCTCCGTTGCTCTCCGTTGAGCCACTGAGTGTCAGTGTTTGTTACTAAGTGCGTATAGAGGTTCCCACAGACGGCGCCACTGATTTGGGGTATTTTCATCTGGATACGTGTCCGCTCTCCAACACTCCACGTTAGACTGCTTTAGTTCCTGCTGGATGCTTAAGCAGCTTTTGAGTTCAGAACCTGCACTCAACACTGCACGTAAACTAAGCCGGTGCCTCCTCCGGCGAAGGCACTCCGACGCTCAAGTCAGATAGGTCGGAATGTGAGGTATTGTCGTCAGAGACAATAGCTCGAACAAATAGGTCGAATTTAGCTCAAATAGGTCAAATTTGAGCCGTATAGGTCGAATAAGCACACCTCGAAATGGTATTGAGAACCGAGATGAAGGCACCCGAATAGGTCGAATTACCCTCAAATAGCTCGAAATACACTCTATATAGATCGAACAGGAGCTATTGCAAACAGCTCGAATTGCTGCTCTTATAGCTCGAATTCGATGTATATAGCTCGAAATTAAATGCTTGGATACTAAAAACGTCCCTTAGAATGAGGCATGGGACCCCCTTATATAGTAATAAGAGTCCTTATTCAGCTAGAAGTGCTATCCAAGTCGAACTATAACTCTAAATAGGTCGAATTAGACCTATTTTGAAATAGCTCGAATTAGGCCTTCAAATAGGTCGAACTGGGCCTCAAATAGATCGAATTTGGGCCCATATAGCTCGAACTGGGCTTCTGGGCCTCAAATAGATCGAATTTGAGCCCATATAGCTCGAACTAGGCTTATGGGCCTCAAACAGATCGAATTTGAGCCCATATAGCTCGGATTGGGCTTGATATAGCTCGAATTAGGCCTTTTGGGGCCCAAATAGATCTCGCTTGGCTCAATTTGGGCCTACTTGGGCCGATTTCCGAGTTTTGCCTTGAATTGTAATTTTGCATTAAAAAATAATGGTGCTAACGTGGCATAATATGTCCCGAAATACGTTCGTGTATTGTATCGGATATTATGACGTGGCGGTACCGAAATATGGTACATCAGGTTTGTTGGCATTTTTTTTCTTCTTTATTTTGATTTTATAAGGTTACTATTAAAATTATAAAATTATAATGACATATAACTTCATTTACTTATTTATAAAATTGTAAAGTAAATACTTTCATCTTTATTTTATGACTATGTATATTAAATATAGAGTTTTTGTAAATTATAATCTAATCTATGTATAATAATCGATTATATATGAATGCACTCAAACACTATATATTCTTCATTTTTTATTAGACACTCTCACACAAATGCATCCGACTTATGTGACTTAGGTTGAAAGATATATTAATAACTAGGATAAATAGCCTAATTTCGAGAATACATTATTTACCGGTTCAACCAGCGGTTAAACCGGTCCAACCGATTAAACCTGTAACCAGTAAGAGCACTGGTTATGTGTCCGGTCCGGTTCTGAGAACACTGATCTTATCACACCAGTCACCACCGGAGGTTTATTTTATGGGTGTTGATATATTCAAAGCAATTTTCCTAAATCCAAAGCAATAATTCCAATTCTTCCTTTTTTGCTCTTCAAATTCAACGCCCCATGTTTTATTCTCGTTTGGATCCCTGATTATATGCAGATTCCTAACAAAATGACTATTGCCTCCTTATTTGTTTTCCTTCATTCGGGATAACTTCTGTAGTCTTTGCCAAAATGAAATTCATTTTGAGAGCCGCCAATTGATTGTATTATTTCATTAACAAAATATACAACTCGAATATGACAATTGTCATTAAATTAACTTATATGTATTGGAATTTATATCATATAGAGCTGAAATACCCATACACACATTTATACATATAAAAACACTCTCTGAAAAGTATTAAGAAAACTTAATAAATTATTGCTCGTTTGTTTATAATTATCTGTACATATGTGTGACTTGGTGTTAAAGTTGTTACATTTTTCCAGTTTTGTTTATGAAGCATCTATTATTTTCGATAAAATTAATTATATTACTAGGTTCAATATAATATATCTTTGTCAATTACATTTTATTTATAGTTTAAGTAACTTATAAAGTATAGTAAACTTGATTTATGCATAAAGAAAAAGAAAAGGAGAAGGAAATATCTTTAAACAAGTAAAACTATGATTCACATTGATTTCTCATACAACCGAATATTTTAGTTTTTCTTATAAAATGATATATTCTGAATTTCGCAATTAAATCTCCACTCATTATGGATATGAAATTAGGAAATGATTGTGTATGATTTATTTGGTAAGGAATTTGAGAATTCATAAGAAATTGCTCTGTATATATCTTAAAATTATTTGTTAATCATTAGTAGAATTCTAAATTTCCTTGGATTATTTAATAGTTATATATATTTTGATCCATCCTAATAACTTATTATTCCTTCGCCCACCAAATAATCTGATAGAAATTGAAACCCATTTATTTCTCCCCTTAAAAGACCTTGTTAAGTGGGGATGGAACTTTTCTTTATAAATATAAGTCGAGGCTCTTTTCCAAGCGATGTGGGAGACTTCTTAACACGCCCCCTCATGTGTGGGCCGGTATTAACTTCGGTTCCATCACTACAAGAATACAAGGCAATGGTTACAAAAATATAGTGAGTGATTATAATCTGTAGCCATGTAGCTACTGAATTTAAATCAATGGAGTCAAAAAAATTTGTAGCCGGCAGCAAAACCGTGAATTGCACGTTTTAGAGCCTAAACAGATGAATTTGCCCAAAATACGACACAAGTCCTAAAAGCTTATAGAAAAGGTTGAGAACAACACAAAAATGATAAAAATTCGTTGATTCGCTAAAAACAGCAAAAACGTAGAGCCTAAACGAATGAATTTGCCCAAAATACGACACAAGCCCTGGAAGCTTATAGAAAAGGTTGAAAACAACACAAAAATGATCAAAATTCGTTGCTTCACCAAAAACAGGAAAAACGCGCATTACACATTTTAGAGCCTAACCGAATGAATTTGCCCAAAATACGACACAAGTCCTAAAAGTTAATAGAAAATGTTGATTACAACACAAAAATTATCAAAATTCGTTGATTCGCCAAAAACAGCAAGAATGTACATTGCACGTTTTAGAGCCTAAACGAATGAATTTGCCCAAAATACGACACAAGTCCTAAAAGTTAATAGAAAAGGTTGAGAACAACACAAAAATGATCAAAATTCGTTGATTCGCCAAAAATAGCAAAAACGTGCCAAAAAACAGCAAAACCGTGAATTGCACGTTTTAGAGCCTAAACAGATAAATTTGCCCAAAATACGACACAAGTCCTGGAAGCTTATAGAAAAGGTTGAGAACAACACAAGAATGATCAAAATTTGTTGATTCACCAAAAACAGCAAAAACGTGCCCAAAAACAGCAAAACCGTGAATTGCACGTTTTAGAGCCTAAGTAGATGAATTTGCCCAAAATACGAAACAAGTCCTAAAAGTTAATTGAAAAGGTTGAGAACAACACAAAAATGATCAAAATCGTTGATTCGGCAAAAACAGCAAAAACGTGCCAAAAACAGCAAAACCGTGAATTGCACGTTTTAGAGCCTAAACAGATGAATTTGCCCAAAATACGACACAAGTCCTGGAAGCTTATAGAAAAGGTTGAGAACAACACAAAAATGATCAAAATTCGTTTATTCGCCAAAAACAGCAAAAACGGGCCCAAAAACAACAAAACCGTGAATTGCACGTTTTAGAGCCTAAACAGATGAATTTTTCCAAAATACGACACAAGTCCTGGAAGCTTATAGAAAAGGTTGAGAACAAAAAAAAATGATCAAATTCTTTGATTCGCCAAAAAACAGCAAAAATGTGCCCAAAAACAGCAAATCGTGAATTGCACGTTTTAGAGCCCAAACAGATGAATTTGCCCAAAATACGACACAAGTCCTAAAAATTAATAGAAATGGTTGAGAACAACACAAAAACGATCAAAACTCATTGATTCGCCAAAAACCTCGCAGATATGAAGCATAGAAAGATCGGGACAAATTATGAGATCTAGTGTAAGGAAAGAACCGACAACAGAACAACAGATGCACTCTCGTAAAGGAATGCAATGAACGGTGCTAGTGATTGGATCCTAGGATTTCACTACAAAAAATATAATTTGAAGTTCAATAGTAGAATTTGTTGAAAAGGGTAAGGATTTTTGACGGGAAAAACCTGACCAGCTAATTGGGTTCACTCTAGAACACATGCGATTAGGCAGTTTTCCGTTGGACCAAGCTCAAGGAGAGGAAGTAGGATTTTGAGATCCTTTCAAATTTTTAATGAAAGCATGTTGTTATTGGTAATCATTAATGTGATATCCAAACATGTCAACTTTACCGCATTATCCCACCCATATTTGGTGACAATTGTGGTTGTTGCTTACAAACCGCCTCTTAGTACTTATTGAATAAGTAAACGAGTCCAAGTATACTACAACCCCTTTTATGTCTCGTAGTCGTTAATGGCTGAACAGGTATATTCATTGACATCAAGACAAGATGTCGGTGAACAAGAAATGAAATGTTTGTCCGAAATTTGGTGCAGTGAAGTAATTCACAGCTTGAATTTGCTACTTAAGAAGACTTCAGGTTTCTAACAGCTAAAATCCATGATGATCCTTAAGGTCAAAATTCAAGAACTATTCACATACGGGAGTAATGTCACGTTTCTCAATTGTTCTGCATTTTGGATTCAGCACCGGGGGAAATGAAAAAAGGATTCATTATCACTTTGGTAATCCAGTAAGGCTCAAACGAGGATTCGCATGCTCAACTTAATGAAAGTGACACGTTGGCGAAGGCACAGAAATTATAACCATGCTCGTTGCGTGACATCCTCAAACAATTAGTTGGTAAATATTTAAGGAGAATCCTTTTTTCCCTTAAATTTTGTTACGAGTTTAGTCAATATAAGGTAAGTTCATGTATTGTAAATGCTACCAAAAGAGTAACCCCCAGTCTCTCCTACTTCTGTTTTATTTTCTACTGTCATTTTTTGTCTGCTCCACATCCTTTTTCATGATAAAACCATAAAAACAATGTAAACTACATAAAAAATTGACAACAATTCACAAATTGGATGTAGTAGATAGGCCAACACGCTGAAATTTGAACCGTCAGGAAAGTTATAAAGGGTCATTCGGCTTGTCATTTTTCACAAAGAATATTGATATTTAAGTTCATTTAGATGTGGAATACAATACAAAGACATGTAAGTCTGAGATGTCAATATTTCTGATTCTAGAGCTCATCCACAGACCAACTGAGTGGTGGTAGGAAAGTTTCTTACAATGAGTTTATGCATCTGTGAAGTGAAACTAATCCAATACAAGAAGAATTCTCATGAGGATAGTCATTAATATGGTGGTAAATAAGTGTTCTGTGATATGAGTATAAAACTAAAAGCAAGTAACCAAACTTCTCAAATATAAGAACAACCAAGACAAGAATGGTAAGTTTATAATTTCTTACCGATCGAAAACATATTTCCTATTCGGCGTATGACATTTGAGGCTTTTGATTTAATGTAAAACTATAGAATAAGGAAACATTGTACAAAGTGTTTGAGAATGTTGCAATTATAAGGACAATATAAGTTAGTCGAGTTGATTTTTGACAAAACCCCACTATCACCTGAAGCTCGATCTGTGGCCACATAAAAAACACAACGCGCTGATGGATCAATACTATGACAAACCCTAAACCACACAGTTATCCTCGTTAATTCGTGAGAAAAAGTAATACTAAGACCAAATCACAGTTAAAAACAGATAGCAACATAAAAGGTTTTTATGTAATTTCTGAATAAATAAAAGTCAAAATGTGTGAACATCCATAAAAGATTGCCATGAAGGCCTAGAACGTAACAGATAACTGGTACCGGAAAACGAGCATGCATGTGTTTTATTCAACTAAAATTAACTTCAATTTGTTAATCAAACCTCAACTCTGGTTCCATTTTTCTTGAGGGCGGTGTGTAGCTCCCATCCTTCGGGACAGTCGGCCTTGGTACGTGATAGGATGGTCCAACGGGAACGGGGTGGTGCCATGGCCTTTCCTAAATCCAATTTGTTTCAGGATTTTTCGAGGCCGAGGAGAAGGGCTAGGGCTTAACTTGTAGGTGGTATGAATGAAACATTGTGTGGTTGCTGAAATCTGTTGGCATTAAATTCTGCTAAACAAGACAGATTTGTGCAACAACAATCGGGTTGGAATTCAAAATGAAGAACCTAACGACTGATATTTGCTTAATTCCTGGAGAATAAGGACAAAGGAAGGTGGTGCTTTTCTCTAATTGTTGATGATGGTAGAGAAATGTAAATAGAGTATTGGAGACGGGGTTTTGTGCTTTTACTAAATCCTTCGGCGGGAATTACTTTGTGATTACATTACTGGAGCCCACAGTAATACCACTTATATATATATATATATATATATATATATATATATATATATATATATATATATATATATATATATATATATATTATCTAAGCCATAAAAACTACGCTTATCTTTGTACCAGAGCCGTAAAAATCTACGTAATTAATATACTTAGGCAACAAACAAGTTAGGACTTCGACAAGTAGTAAATAGTAATAGGCTTTAATACTTTTGGTGCCTTATAAGTGGTTGTTTGATCCAAACTTGTGTGTAGCGTAGATATTGTAACTATGAAGACAATTTTTGGTATTGTGGCCTCTTCTTCCATTATATCATATTCGATCGATAATTGTAATATTGTTTCTGGAACTGAAAATACTTGAAAAGATAGAGATTTATTTGATTGAAAACTATAGACAAAAGTAAAGTACCATCTACAAAAGACCGCCAAAGGTAGAGTATTGGAAACGGGGTTTTGTGCTTTTCTTGCATATATTTCCTTTGGCGGGAATTACTTACTTTGTGATTACATTACATTAATATGAATCCCACACTAATTCCACTCATATATATATATATATATATATATATATATATATAGACACACACATTTGAGGAAGCCAGGGGCAACTATTGGCTCTAAGCCTATGCACATGAATCAGGAGTTGTGGCACTTTCTCGGCTTCCTACTGAGGCGGCGTAAACATGCTTGGGACAATGTATGTATGTATGTATGTATGTATGTACGTATGTATGTATGTATGTATGTATGTATGTATGTATGTATGTATGTATGTATGTATGTAGTATCTGAGCAATAAAAATTCGGCTTATCTTTGTATCCGAGCCCTAAAAGTCTAGGTAGACGTACGTAAGTAATATACCTAAGCAACAAACAAGTTAGGACTTCGACACGTACAGGAGCGGAGCCAGAATTTTGGATTAGGGGGGGCGAAACAAGGCCGAATTTTTTTTTCATTGACGTGTATAATTCCTTTCACAAACTTTTTTAATGTAAAAACTTTAGTTCACCATAAAAACATAATTACTTTAGAAAAACAAAACCCATACCATAATTTTAGGCAGAAAGAAGATGACAAATTAAACCTCTCCCCTTCTCTTTTTTTAGGATAAAAGAGGTTTTTTGCTTATTTTTATTTCATGAATTATGTTTCCTTGTTACATGTAAAATAGGGGAGTGTTCGATTATTTTTTTACACGAGTTTTTTCCTAATACTTTCACACGGGATTTTATTGCCAATTTTTCTTACTTAGACATTTTTAATCCAGTATCGAGCTTCGTAAGAATATTAATATATTATCAATTTTTGTGTCACTAATGTAATATACAAGAAATTATGCTTAATTTTAGTTAGCAAGTTTGCTACAACTATTTTTACTAAGATATATACTCTCGAATATTATAAATTTTTAAATATATAAATAAATTATCATATTATGATGATGTATTCTAATGGGCATCATATGTTTATTTATTTGTTTTTTGTAAGCATAAAAATGAATTGCGATAATATTAAAACTTATATGACAAATTAAATAATTTGTGAAATGAAACATTGAAAGTGAACAAATAAAAAAGTAAACACAAAATTTTAAGTTAAAATAAATTGACTTCATATATGTTATACAAAAAATATAGCTAAAATATGTAATTGTATATGTAACTGTATAAAATATATAATATGTGTACATTATATCTATAAAGTGTATTTTATATATCTTATATATACCTAAACTACACATATAACATATATATTATTAAGGATATAACTATATATTATATATGTATAAAGAAAGGGAGTGGTTGGAGTTGCGGGTGGGGGGGGGGGGGGGGGCATATGACCCACCTTGCCTCTGCCCCTGGACACGTAGTAAATAGTAATAGGCTTTAATACTTTTGGTGCCTTATAAGTGGTTGTTTGATCCAAAGTTGTCTGCAGCGTAAATATAATAACAATGAATACAATTTTTGGTATTGCGGCTCTTCTTCCGTTATATCAAAGTCGATTGGTAATTGTATATATTGTTTCTAGAACTGAAAATACTTGAGAAGACAGATTTATTAATTGTATATATAATAGACAAAAGTAAAGTACCATCTACAAAAGATCGCTATTAGATATTTCTTCTGCTTATACTATTAAGACTGAAGAACAAGTTTTACCTTTAGTTAGTGACAAATAAACTTTACCATTGTCTTCTAAGTGCTTTATTCAACACCATCTAATAATAATTATAAATTCCTTCATATTTGCCTAGTCTATGTTGCTATCGAAACCCTTAACAAGAGATGGATTATAATCGAGCATATTCGTCGCTCCTAAAGATTATAAACATTTCAATATTAATGATTCCTTACTTGGATTACTAGAGACAAGTCTTTGTAGCAGAGCAATTTATTTCAACTGTTATCCAAATTTTAGTATATCTTTAAGTGATCCCCACATTTTAATTAATTAAGCTCCATGTAAAAAATCATAATTGTAAAACGAAACGTGGATCTCATATTTATAAAGTATTTTATGGAATAAACTATAAAGTTATGAACACTGGTTTAAATGCTAAAGCTGTATTTTATGGAAAAGCTTCTCGATAGACACTTGAAATAAATGAATCAAAATCTTACTTAATGGTACCAAAAATCATAGAATGGGAAAAAAAATAACTCTTTTAGTTTCATGGCTTTTTATACCCTAGTATCTGTTTCAAGAACTCAACTAGTTAAAAGTACATATATAGAATCAATTATCCAACATACAGATGGAGGCGTTTGTTGGTTAAAGGCAGGCTGACCATGTGGGCATTGTGGCAATCGGTTGGCAAAAGAATTATTTGATCTGCCAACCAATTGTGAAGTAAAGGAAACGTGGGTTCCTTTATGCCTGTGTTTGTGAGGAATTTCCTATTAATAGGCATATTCATAAGCAAGAACATACACACCACGGCAGGAGGTTTTAGCTCTGTTTTCACTAATTTCCTGTTTATATTTTGTACATTGAAGTAAGGTGGAGAGTAGGGAGGGTTGCTAATGTAAAGGCTCGGTGGGTGTCGTTAGGGATGATGGTGATGAAAAGCTATGTAGTTGTAACAACTTTCTATGTAGTGTGATTTCGCTCGATTCCCGTGGTTTTTCCCTGGTTTAGGAATTTCCACGTTAAATTACTATGTAGTTACATTTCTCGTTTTTATCCTTTTGTTTTCTAGTTTTCCACAAAGGGAAAATCGTGGGGGTGGATATTTGCCGGGTTCAAATACCTAACAGTGATATCAGAGCCCGAGTCCTGTTGTTGTGGAGCTCCGGTGTGGTAGTAGTTGTGAATACATATTGGCTAAAGCGGTTATGTGCAAAGGAAACTGGTAAAGTGGGATTGTCGTGACCCCACCAGTGACTTGAAAACCTTAAAGCATGTCTCGGAAAGATTGCGCATCTCTTTTCTCTGGGGCTTACTTAGTGAGTACTATTCTGCTCTACGATAAAATTTGCCAAATCTCACAAGTGCAATGTCAGGGAGCAGGGGAACGACTATAATCAAATTTGACGTAGAGAAGTTTGATGGGAAAATCAACTTTCGCTTGTGGCAAGTGCGAGTCAAGGATGTGTTGATTTAGTCATGCTTACACAAGGCTTTGAAGAGTAGAGATACCCTTGTAAGTGCTACGGGCAAAGCTGCAATGAACAATGATGATTGGGAGGATCTCGATTTGAGAGCTGCATGTGCCTATACAAAATATTCTGGCAAACGTTCATGGAATATCTTCAGCGAAGGAACTTTGGGAAAAGTTAGAGGAGTTATATTAGACGAAGGGCGTCTCGAATAGTGTGTACCTGAAGGAGCAGTTTCACACACTACGCATGAACGATGGTACGAGTGTCTCAGATCATCTAAGCGTTCTTAACAAAATTGTTGCTACGCTTGGGTCTATTGGAATTCAGGTTGATGAGGAGGATCAAGCCTTCAGACTCATCTGGTCTCTTCCACATTTGTGCAAGCACATGAAACCAATCTTGATTCATGGGAAGGAGAAAATCAATTTCTCTGATTTTACTAGTAAGCTTATTTATGAAGAGAGGAGGCTCAGTGGAAGTGACGATTTGCATGAAAATTATGCAATGGTGACTTACTATGGTCAAAAGAGAAACTTTGGAAAGAAAGCCTGTTGGGGGTGCACACAACCTGGTCACCGAAAATGAAATTGTCCCAACAGGGGAGCTGGTTCAGTACAAGGAGATACTGCGGTGACACTAACATTGCTTACTGTGAAGATGTCGTCTTGTAAGCGGCATGCACATCCTGATGGCATGAGACCTTAAAGCTTCCATAATACATAATGTTAATGTCATTGGGTTTCGATTTGCACACGTGCATTGTTTTGGCGTCGGTGCAAGGTGTGTGGTGAAAATTCATGTCGATGGCTCCCTGGAGAGCAAAAAGTGGGAGTTGCACCATAATTATCAACACTTATATTTATTTTTATTATTCTTCACAAGATTCATTAGAAAATAGTAAGGAAATATTCTGTCTTGGCAGCGCCCCTAGACATAGTCTTTTGACAAACTGGGTAAACCAATCTCATGTATTTTTTATCGCTTTCGTGTGTATGTTTCTTAACATCCTCATTGCTGCATAACAAGTGGTATCAAGAGCTCGGGTTTGAATGAGAGTAATCACGATGGATTGAGAAAAATCATCGATCAAAATGTTTGATTGTCTGGATTACGGGTTTTGGAGGATGCAAATCGAGGATTACCTATATGGTAAGTATTTGTGGAAACCTCTGTTGGACAAATCGAAGGATATAACAGAAGAGGAATGGTATGTGTTGAATCTGAAGGTAATGATTGCGGTGCATTTGTCCATATCGTGGAACGAGACCTTTCATATGGCAAAAGAGAAAAACCACGAAAGTGTGTTAAAAGTTTTAGTAGACATGTTCGAGAAGCTATCAGCAGCAAACAATGTTCATCTGATGCGACGTCTATTTTACCTGAAGATGACAGAAAACTCTGTATTTTCTGATCATCTGGATGAGTTCAATCTGATTACATCACAATTGAGATTTGTCGGAATTGATTTTGATGACAAAGTTGGAGCCGTAATTTTGTTATCCCTTTTGCCAGAGAGTTGGAGCGGGACAGTTACAACTGTTAGTGCTTCTGCAAGAAAGGGTAAAGTTGAAGTTTGACAAAGTAAGGAACCTGATTATTAGTGAAGAAATTCGCGTGAAAGAATCGTGCAGTTCTCCCGGATCAGTTATAAGTACAGAAAACAGAGGTAGATGAGAAACAAAGAAATCGAATTTTAATCGAAGCAGATCAAAGTCGAGAAATAAAAACAGGTCAAAAAAAGACATGAGTTTCCATAGAATGTTGGAACTGTTATAAGACTGGTCAGTACAAACGTCAGTGTAAGGCACCGAGGAAGGATAATAAGGAAGATAACTCAGCAAACATGACCTCAAACGAGATTATTGATGCATTAGTCTTGAGTGTGCAATCACTTAGAATCTTGGAGACGTTTTCTATGCGCCAGATATTCGGAGAAATTTACTTTCTTTGGTTACATTGTTAAATGTTGGTTTTTCGGTTTGTTTTTGAAAACAATAACGCTTTTATATTCCTTGGGAACATTTTATATGGACTTGGTTTTATTTTAGATAGTTTTGTAATATTAGATTTAAATTACGCTAATATTGATGAATCCATTATTCTTTATACTGTTTTGAATAATGCATATTCTAACTTGTGGCATGCTAGACTTTGTCATATAGGGCAAGATCGGATGGCAAGATTAGCTCGAGAAGGCCTATTAGAAAATCTCGCTAATGTCTCTCTTCTCACTGCCTAATTTGGAAGGCAAAAAGAAAACCATTTGGTAAGGCCAAAAGAGCATCTTTTTCATTGGAACTTGTT
This sequence comes from Misopates orontium, assembly GCA_946800315.1. Taxonomy (NCBI): domain Eukaryota; kingdom Viridiplantae; phylum Streptophyta; class Magnoliopsida; order Lamiales; family Plantaginaceae; genus Misopates; species Misopates orontium. Next base: position 27,349,233 of record OX326947.1, read on the forward strand.
TATTCTCGTATATGTGGTTCAATGAATGTGAGGGCAAGACATGGTGGTGTCTACTTCATCACATTTATAGATGATTATTCACGATATGGTCACGTATATTTGATCTCCCATAAGTCAGAAGTATTTGAGTGCTTTAGACAATATATGGTTATGGTAGAGGATCAATTAAATACGAGCATTAAAGCTCTTTGAGAAATTTAAAAGGCTCTGTGATGAACGAGGTATCAAGAGACAATTGACGACGACTTATTCACCGCAACAAAATGATGTTTCAGAGAGAAGAAATCATACACTTCTCTAGATGGTTAGGTTAATGATGGCGCACACTAGCCTTCCAATATCCTTTTGGGGTGACAGTCTGTTAACTGCTGCCTACATCCTTAATCGAGTGCCCTCCGAATAAGATAATTCTAAACCTTATGAACTATGGACTGGTGAGTTTACAGGATTAAAGAGGAAAAAGATGGAAGGGAGTGTTACAAGAAAAGGTTAGTTGTGAAGGGTTCCAGTAGAAAGAAGTCTTTTCATTATACAGATATTTTTTCGCCCGTTGTGAAGCTAACGACCATCAGGATGATTTTGAGTATAGTTGCTGTGGAAATTTTTTTTTTTAGAGCAGATGGATGTGAAAACAACTTTTCTTCATGCTGATCTTGAGGAACAACCTGAAGCGTACCTATCTCAAGGTGTAAGCTGGGCTAGTGTGTAAGCTGGAGAAGAGCTTGTATGGCCTAAAACAAGCTCCAAGTCAGTTGTATATGAAGTTTGATAGGTTTGTCCATGATATTGACTTTATTAGATGCAATGACGTTCATTGTTTCTTACGTCAAGAAGTTTGACAGTAGATTTATCATTTCGCTATTATATGTTGATAATAAGTTAATAGCGGAGTCATTTGTTCAAGAAGTGAAACATTTGAAGAAGCAATTGTTTGAACGTTTGCTATGTACGATCTTCGGGAGGCTAAACAGATCATGTGTATGCGTACAAATTGTAACCTTTCACAAGCTGAATACATTGTGAGAGTCTTGAAGAGGTACAATATGCAAATGCAAAGCCAGTGAGCACTTCGCTAGGTAGTAAGTTCAGGCTATCCCGGAAGGAGTAACCTATCAGAGATTTCGAGCATGCTTACATGGAGAAGATCCCATATGCTTTAGCAATTGGCGGTCTTATGTATGCTATGATATGTACTGGATCAGATATTGCTTATGCAACGGGAGTTGTTAGTAGATACATGAGCAGACTAGGTAAGAAACATTGGGAAGTAGTCAAGTGGATCCTTAGGTACTTGCGCGATACCACAAAGAAGGAATTGTATTTTTTCAGGCAAAAGCACATACTTGAATGGCTATGTTGATGCTGATATGGCAGGATATCTGGATAGTAGGAAAAGTACTAATGGGTATGTGTTTGCATTGGGAGATACGGAGATTTCTTGGGGTTCTAAGTTGTAGAAGATCGTGACTTTATTTACTATAGAAGCTGAGTATGTAGCAGTGACGGAGCCCAGTAAAGAGATGGTATATATGGTTACATAATTTCTTGTAAGAATTGGGAAATTGGACAAATAGCATTCTTTACAACGTAGTCAAAGTGCTATTTTCTTAGCTAAGAATCTATCTTTTCATTCAAGAACAAAGCATATTGATTTGGAGTATCATTACATACGGAATATCTTGGAAAAGAAGAGTTTGCAGTTGGTGAAGATCCCGTGAAATGAGAATCCTGTTGATATGTTAACTTTTTTATAATGAGCGGTTGATTGTTATCATACCAGCCTTCTTTTTTATTGCATTCTTTCTTAATCATACATTATGCACCTTCAGGAACATTCTGGTCCTTCTAATCAACTATCCATTAATGAGTATATTTTGTAGTCATGTTTTGAACACTTTTAAATTTATATTATTGTGAACTAGTGAGTATCTTGTGTCTTTTACTGCTATTCTTAGGATTTTGTATTTTAGGAGTCTTTTGGCTAATTAGAGTGATTTCAAGGCTAAAGACGGGAAGTGGAGAGTGAAGGATCTCAATGAAAAAATCAATACTATGAGAAACAGGACCAAAAAAGGAGTTCAACGTAAGAAATTGAAATGAAATAAGAGTTCCGGAGCAGATGATACAAAGAAAACATTGAAAGAGAAAGCCATGCGAGAAAGTATGCGACTGCATACTTCCACATCCAGATCCTGTGGACAAAGGAAAATGCGCAATCACATACTGGTTGTGAAATACTCGGAATACTTACAAGAAATTAGTCATGCTGGAAATCATGCAATGGGAATGCGAAAGAATGGGATCACGTAAATCATTGCGATTGCATTCTTCAATGCGTTTAGAATATTTGATGTTGGTAAAAGATATGAAGATAGACTTTGTCACCATTTGAAAGATTCTTCAATTCTTGTGAACGTGAACAATTAACTGTATTAATTCATAAGAAAATCAATAATACAACAAATTGACTTTTAAAAAAAAACACTTTAGATAGTAAATTCATTCCGAAATTATAAAGCAGCTTTATAAACAATATTATGCAATGTTACAAATATTGGGCATGAAAATAGTATTCATCATTCAGTGTTCAAGTTCTATTAGGAACAATAACAATCATGTTTTCTATTTATGATTTATTAGTAGTTATTTTTTAAGAGCTCTCTCTTTCATCACGTAGTCCACAGCTCTCATAAGGCAAACGTCATTCAGCAACTCCTCAATCATTGACGACAGCCTGGGCGACATCGGGGGCGGACCAACGTTCTCGATCTGTAGCTACATGTTATAGAAAACCGATATTGGCATGAACTCTTTTTCAATGGCTAACAGAAATGAGTACACCAGAAAGATTTAACAATGTAGGGGAACTTACTATGTGCCGAGAGATTTAGCAAAGAGGTAGCGCATTATGTCTCTTCTCTTTTCTCCGCTTCTGTTTGATTTTTCGTTTCCAAGGGTACCTGACAGGACAAAAGCATTGCACAAAAGAGGAATGAAACTGATGAGAAGATGCTAAATGTCATCAGTTTTAATGTTCTTAATCAGGTCAAGGAAACCCGTTGATGCGGCATTTGAAAGAATAAAAATCATGCACTTATTATGCTCAATGAAGAGGATAATGAGAACATGCAAAATGCACATTAACTAATATAGGAAACACACGTTGTTTCTCGAACAGGTTTGTTCTGGCTTGCGATTTCGTCTCCTCTTGTACGTTCCCGGAGTCGGTTCTTGGAACTCCTGAAAAAGCCAAGGAAAGTTGGCATGAAATTTGAACAAAATTGATGGAAGGAAATACTTGGGAATTTCGCAATAGTGGTCCTCTAAGTTGGCACTTCTTCAAAATTAGTCCTCTAAATTTTTTATCTGCAATTTTAGTCCTATAAGTTACAACATGTTTCAAAATTGGTCCTCTGACCAAATTTTCAGCAATTTTGGCCAAAAATTCCAGTTTTTTTCATTTAATTATATTCATAAAACACAAGCACAAAGTCACGTTTTTTTAGGAAAAAAAAAAGAACCGGAAAATAGGATCAGATTTCGTGAAATTGCCGGAATTTCCGGCCAAAATTGGCAAAAAATTGGTTAGAGGACCAATTTTGAAACATGTTGTAACTTATAGGACTAAATTTGCAGATAAAAAACATAGAGGACTAATTTTGAAGATATGTCAACTTAGAGGACCATTATTGCAAAATACCCGAAATAGTTGCACATTTACCCTGACATTCCCCCCTACCCCCGAAGCAAAAGGCTTTATCCATCAACTCATAAAAAAAAAAAAAGAGGGCTTTATCCAACATGTATTTTGTCTTCTCCTTTTATTCGGTGGAAATAAACAGAAAACTACGTTTGTGTGGCGCAAGTTGAGTGCAACGTGCAATTGTAATGAAGAAGCTTTAGAATTGAAGAAGCGCTTTTAATTTACTTACAAACGCACCGTAAATTATGAGACTTTAAACAATGATTAATGACTGCTAGTTATTCCAATAGTTTATCCTTCTAGAATCACCACAAAGTATAGGAATTTCCTTGGCAAAGCCTCTTGTAGTGAAGAAGCCATTTTATTTACACACCTAATGAGAAAACATATCCCGAAGTGCTTTTGCAATCATCAACAGGACCAGCCCAATCGCTGTCTACATAACCAAGTAGACTTGATTCTTTCACTGGTCTCAACCAAATTCCAAAATCATATGTACCTTTCAAGTATCTTAGGACTCTCTTTCCAGCTACATAGTGCATTTGACTTGGTTCTTGCATGAACGTTGAAATTAAACTTGCTGCGAACATTACATCAGGTCTTGTTGCAGCCAAGTATAGCAAACTTCCCACAAGACTCCTATAACAAAATGCATCTGACTTTGCATCTCCATCAAACTTAGCCAACTTTTCATTTACTGCAAGAGGCGGCTCACAGGCTTGCAATTCGATATCCTTTAGATTGGCTGTTGTAGCCTAAGAATATACCTTTCTTTGCTTTTGCTGAAAGCTTATCTCTTTTAACATCAGGTACATGCACATAACACTGATCCAAATATCTTCAAGTGATTTACAGAAGGTCTTGTCCCACTCCAAGCTTCTAATGGAGTCTTTTCTTGTATAGCATGAGTTGGTAATCTGTTTTGCAAATAAATAGATTAGACAGCCTCCACCCAGAATCTTTTTGGCATATTCTTCTCGTGGAGCATGCTTCTCGCCATTTCAAGAAGAGTTCTGTTTTTCCTCTCACACACACCATTTTGTTGAGGAGAATATGGAACCGTAAGCTGATGTTGAATCCCAACATCGTCACAAAACTTTGTAAACTCATTTGAAGTGTACTCCTTTCCATTATCAGTCCTCAACTTCTTCAACTTGAAACCACTTTTAGTTTCCACCATAGACTTGCATTTTTTGAAACAAGAAAACACCCGCGACTTGCTGCTCATGAAATAAATCCAAGTCATTCTTGTTAAATCATCAATAAATAGAATGAAATATATATTTTGACTTAAAGATGGAGTTTGCATAGGTCCACAAACATCTGAGTGTACTAATTCAAGCTTGTCAACTGCTCTCCACTTAGCTTGAGATGGAAAAGGAAGCCTATGAAGCTTTCCCATTTGACAACTTTCACAAACATCAATGCACATTTGTATATTTGTCATGTCTCTGACCATACTCTTTTCTTGCAAAAGTTTCAAAGATCTGAAGTTGGCATGACCAAAACTCTTATGCCACAACCAAGAGTCATCACTAACTATTCTACATGCAAGAGATGTATTTGAATCCCAATGAACGGGAAAACATTTATCAATCATAGGCACATCAGCAATCTTATCTCCAAATGAATCAAAAACAACACATGATTCACCCTTGAACTTTAAAGAATAACCTTTAAGCATCATTTGCCCAATACTCAACAAGCTCTGATCTAAATCTGGAACCAACAACACATCATGAATAAATTTGATTCTATAAACTTTTCCAGCAGATTCTATAAACTTCCCATTTCCAATTTTGACTAGCGATCTCACTAAAGTATCTAATTTGCTGAAAAGATCTGGATTTGAAGTCATGTGGTTTGTACAAGCACTATCCAAAAACCAAGATTGCTGTCTCGGAGCTTCACTTGACACAACAGCCATGAACAGATGATCATTTGCTTGTTTCTCTTCAACCACATTTGCTTGTTGTTTAGATTGATTTTGCTGAAATGATTGCTTTTTCAACTTGTAATATTTGACAATGTGCCCAAATATCTTGCAATTTCTACATTGAGCCTTTTTCCAGCAACTACTTACATGATGGTTAGTTTTCTTACAATGAGAACAAGGTGGGAACTTACCTTTTCCAGATTCCCTTTGTTCACCTTCAACACCCTTGCCTTTGTGGTTTTTATCAGCAAATCCTCCTTTGTCATCCTTAGAACTGAATGACTTTGAGTGATGCTTTGCATGAAAAGCTCCATCAACTTGGCCTTGTGATCTTACAGCAGTTCTTTGTTCTTGAACTTGTAATTTGCTGATTAGTTCAGCAACAGTAAGCTTTTTGAGGTCATGAGACTCCTGAATAGCTGAAACTTTGGCCTCAAACTTCTCCGGAAGGCTTATCAACATCTTTTCAACAACTCTATGTTGTTATACAACTTCACCAAATAGTCTCATTTGGTTGGTAAGATCCATCACTTTGGAAGAATACTCATTCACCGTCTCTGGAAATTTCATCTTCAAGTTCTCAAACTCTCTTTTGAGAGTGAGCAACCTCATGGTTTTAACTCTGTCACTGCCTTCATTTTCTTCTTTTAGCTGATCCCATACTTCTTTGGCAGTTTCAAGAGCCATTATTCCGGTAAAAACATGGTCTGCCAAAGCCGAATGCAATACCGTAAGTGCCTTATCTTTTTTGAGCAGATCTTCCTCATGTTGTCTTATTTGTGCTATAGTTGGATTTGCTCTTAGAGGTGGAGGATCTCTGCCTGTGGTAACAACATCCCACAAGCCAAGAGACTTCAATTATGACTTCATCTTCACCTCCCAAATCTGATAGTTTTCTCCTGTAAACATTGGAACAGAAGGAAAAGAGATGCTTCCTGAAGCCATTTTCTTGTCTCTCAAAAGTGTTTATACCTTTTAAACACTCACCAGTTGTTTTACCTCACACCACACTAACTTCACTCACCTCACAGTCCTTTTAAGAACATGTAAGCTCTAGATACCATTTGTTGAAACAAAAGAGGAAAAATGCTCATTTCATTGACAAAAGGTTCTCACCTTTTACAGCAGAAAGTTGCTTACAATATATAGCAAGGAAAAGATAAATCTAATCATCATCCCTAAACTAAGTAGCTTAGACTTTTAAGGTAAAACATCATTACACATGGGTAACTTTGCTTAATATCAGAAAAAGCAGCCTACTTTAATAAAGTTACTGCAAAAAGTAAAGTTACTACACAATCACCAAAACAAAGTCACTACAACAACAAATACGATTATTGTCAATGTGATCATTAGTTGTTCAGCAAGTGCAACAAATTAGAATCACAGAAAAATAGACTCTAGAGTAAAACTCACAGGAACATAAATGGAGAGTCCCTCCTTCTTGGAGTAGTTGATGTTACGCTCCAAGTCCGCTCTGTTGTAAATTTTTTTGTCCGAGGACGTTTGTATAGTACTGCACAATACACAAACAACAGGTAAACTCAATTAACTGTCCACATGAGTACCACAATTTTCCTATTCCAGTTATCTGTTTCTCCATGTTTGGTGGATATATATTGTTATCGAATTCTGTATATACCTAAAGAATATGTAGTGGCCAAACGAGTTCATCTTAAGATAAAGTTACTTTTCTAATGATCAACTGTCATTTTGAGAGATTTGGTAATGAAGAACAAAGAATTTTTTCAATCCATCTATTAACCTTGCGCAGAGGTCGTGCTAATCTTATTGATATTGTTCCAATTTATGGAATATATCCAAAGGGACGAGTAACATAATTGTCATGCATGGAAACAGAGACCACCTATCTCTTGATTTAATGAATTACTAAAACCAAGATGGTGTCATTCCATTTCACAATGTTTTACAATGATAAAATTGAGGAGAAAATTGTATTGAGCAAACTAAAAGTTGGCTTCATTACAACGCCTCTGTCTAGTGTCAGTCTCCCAATTACATTTGTTTTTATTCTTATCGCCTCTGTCTACTGAAGATTGTTATGTGTTGTTAAGTTATTGACCTACCCCCTAAAATTTAAATTATCATATGAGAAAGAAGCAAATGCAATATAATGGGGGCAGTAATGAATGAAGATATGGAATAATCAATCATGGACATAAAGTAGAAAGGTTTTGGCAGTTTGAATATATGCTTTAGAATCGCGATACAGCTTATCCTGTAGCTTAACAACAAGAAACCAACACAAAGTTAGCTTTCAGATACTTGAGCTTTTCTTTGGTCGATTAAATATCAAATGGTGCAAATGAAATCAAAATAGCCAAACAAGGACTGAAAACCAAATCCATCCTGCCCTTATAATGTAAATTATCCATATTTAATTTGAATTTCGTAGAAAACGGAATGAGGAATGTGAATGATGAGATGTTATCATCAAGACTACGATGTATGGTAATTCCTTTCCTCTACCATGTCTAAAACCAGACCGCGATTTAGTTTATTGACACCGTTACCTTTCATAATTTTGCGCCAGGGCCTTAGAATCTTCAAGGTTTTTTTTTTTCTTTTCTTGAGGGTTTTTCATCTGCCCCGTTTCAAAACATAACTACAACCAAGTGTCCAACCCGATTCTCGTGTCTTTACCCTCTTTAACAATTAATTCTGGGAGGTTATTCAATCTTTTATGGTTACTCAAGATAATTTATTAAGTTTCCTAAAGGTAAAATGACAAGCTTACAGTTAATCTAATAGTTCCGACTTTCACAATGAGAAAAAGAAGAGAATGAAAATCTTATCCCCTATCCAATTCAATTTATATGCTACACTACATTTATAACAAAGCAAGGTTTTCTTAGATAAGTTAAAAGCCAACTCCTCTGTCTACCCATAACGGAAACAACAAAAAGAGGTGTTCAGCACGACAAAGAAATTTATCAGTCAATTAAGATTCTATGCAATGTATACAGAGAGCACCTTATGTCATCTTTCTATTGTCGGTTGGATCTAATGTATGCATACTGAACAAATCATACTTTGAAAAAGATGATGTTATGATATGAAGCATAGAAATATCGGGACAAATTGCCACAGATGCACTCTCGTAAAGGAAGGCAATGAACGGTGCCAGTGATTGGTCCTAGGAGAAGCACCGGTTTCACAGCAAAAAATGTAATTTAAGTTCAATAGTAGAATTTTTTTAAAAGAAAGGATAACGATTTTTGAAGGGGAAAAACATGACCAGCTAATTGGGTTCACTCTAGAACCAAGCAAAAAGAGGAAGTAGGATTTTGAGATCCTTTCAAATTCTTAACGAAACCATGTTGTTATTGATACCATTAATAGTATCCAAACATGTCAAGTTTACTGCATTATCCTCATTGAATAAAACAACGAGTCTAAGTATACTACAAGCCCTTACATGTCTCTTAGTCGTTAATGGCAGAACAGGCATATTCTTTGACATCAACACAAGATGACGTTGGTGAATACGAAATGAAATGTTTTTCTCATTTTTGGTGCAGTGGAGTAATGTCACGTTCCTGAATTGTTCTGCATTTTTGATTCAGCACTGGAGGAAACGAAAAAGGATTCAGTATCATTTTGGTAATCCAGTAAGGCTCAAAAGAGGAATTCGTGTGCTCAACTTAATGAAAGTGACACGTTGACAAAGGCACAGAATTAATTATAACCATGCTCGTTGCGCGACATCCTCAAACAATTAGTTGGTATATATATAAGGAGAATCCTTTTTTCCCTTAAAGTTTGTTACAAGTTTAGTCAATATAAGTAAGTTCATGTATTGTAAATGCTACCAAATGAGTAACCCCCAGCCTCTCCTACTTCTGTTTTATTTTCTACGTACTGTCATTGTTTATCTGCTCCACATGCTTTTTTATGATAAAAACAATGTAACTACGTAAAAAACTGACAACACTTAACAAATCGGATATAGTAGATAGGCCAACGTGCTGAAGTCTGAACCGTAAGGAAAAGTAAAGGGTCATTCGGTTTGTCATTTTTCAGAAAGACTATTGACATTTTAAGTTCATTTAAGTTTGTAATACAATAGAAAGACATGTAACTCCGAGATGTCAATATTTCTGATCCTAGAGCTCCTCCACAGACCAACTGAGATCAAGAAATGCTTAAAGTGGTGGTACGAAAGTCTCCTACCGTAAGTTTTTACATCTAGGAAGTGAAACAAATCCAATACAAGAAGGATTCTTATGAGGTAGTCACCAATATGGTGGTAAATAAGTGTTCTGTGATATGAATATAAAATTAAAAGCAAGAAACCAAACTTCTCTTATATAAGAACAACCAAGGAAAGATTGGTAAGTCAAGACCCCTTCCATATAATTTCTTACCAAAAACAAATTTCCTATTCGGTGTAGGACATTTGAGGCTTTTGATTTAATGTAAAACTATAGAATAAAGAAACATTGTACGAAGTGTTTGAGAATGTTGCAATTATAAGGACAATATAAGTTAGTCGAGTTGATTTATGACAAAACCCCACTATCACCTGAAGCTCGATCTGTGCGGCCACATAAAAAACACAATGCCGCTGATGGATCAATACTATGACAAACCCTAAACCACGCAGTTTTCCTCACTAATTCGTGAGAAAAGTAATACAAAGACCAAATCACAGTTAAAAACAGATAGCAACATAAAAGGTTTTATGTAATTTCTGAATAATATAAGGTCGAAATGTGTGAACTAATAAACATGTCCATAGAAGATTGCTATGAAGGCTTAGAACGTAACAGATAACTGGTACCGGAAAACGAGCATGCATGTGTTTTATTCAACTAAAATTAACTTCAATTTGTTGAATCAAACCTCGACTCTGGTTCCATTTTTCTTGAGGGCGGTGTGTAGCTCCCATACTTCGGGAAAGTCGGCCTTGGTACGTGATAGGAGGGTCCAACGGGAACGGGGTGGTGCCATGGCCTTTGCTAAATCAAATTTGTTTGAGGATTCTTCGAGGTTGAGGAGAAGGGTTAGGATTTAATTTGTAGGTGGTATATGAATCAAACATTGTGTGGTTGCTGAAATCTGTTGGCATTAAATTCTGCAGAACAACACAGATGTGTGCAACAGCATCCGGTTGGAATTCAAAATGAAGAACCTAACGACTGACATTTGCTTAATTCCTGGAGAATAAGGACAAAGGAAGGTGGTGCTTTTCTTTTATTGTTGATGATGGTAGCGAAAGCTAGGCAGAGTATTGGAATACGGGGTTTTGTGCTTTTTCTTACATATATTTCCTTCGGCAGGAATTAATTACTTTGTGATTATATATTTACATATATATATATTATATATATATATATATATATATATATATATATATATATATATATATATATATATGTATGTAGTATCTTAGCAAGAGGGGAATAAATATCTGGAAAAGAAAATGAGAACTCTATTGAATTAATGGATACACATCTTATCCCGGTTCCATTTTCGCGGTCACAACGGAGTAGCCAGCCTTTGAGTAAAGTGCAAATTAGGAAGGGTAAGACAAAGATGGTAGAGTCTGGTGTCAAAGTACCGAGTGTTCAGGCCGGCAAGCGTAAGGGTCAAACGGGCATCATAGTTCTGCGAACATAGTTGTGGGTACGGAATCTCGTGAAATAAGCGGCAGCCTCAGCAAGGCAGGCTTCCCAAAAAAAATGAGTTGTTTCGCATGAAACTGTTGCCTACTTATTTAGTCTGTTGCCTAACAACTTGACAAACTAAATGTATATGGTTGAGCGTCTAACCAAACCATCCGTATACAATTATTTTGACAAGCTCAAGAAGTGCCTATAAAAGGCTCCATTCGGCTGAAGGAAAATCATCCCAAGCAAAAGCATTTCATATATATTTTTGCATATTTCTCTCTCTAGTATCTCTCTCTTAGTGTATTTTTGGTTGTCGAGGTTTTTAGTTCGTGAAAATTATGGATATAGTTGTCGTAACATTCCGAGTTCCAATTCTTGAAATCAAACGAGGTAATAAAAGGCTACTATCGACAAATTGAGGTATAACAAAGTTAATTTTATATCTCCTTATTCTGCTACGTTTATTTATTGATAGTAGTAACGACATTATTATTTATGTTAAAATGCCCAACATTTGGTATCAGAGAGTATGGTTGATTTGGTTCTACGTCCTTGGATACTAGGTGTTAAAATTAAATATATAAATAAATGAAGTTATTTATTTAATTAAGTTGTTATAATGCCAATGCAAAAGTATAAAACTGGGAATATAGTGAGACTAAGATTAAAGGCTCTTTTCCATGAGCTTACTTAGTTTAGTCTACTATTAACTAATTTGCACAAAAATTAAGTTAAGTAATTATAATAAGACATTGTGGCGCAAGAGATGACTCCAAAGCTTAGTGATTTTTTGATCTTGAGATATGTATTACTGATTCTATTTAATCTTATAACACGGAAATTTTTTGAATATGTGTGTATCATATCATGTCTTGTCCACTTATGTAGTGAGAAAATGGCATCAGGCGGAATTGTTGCTAATTTGAACATGGGAGAGAATTCGGATGGGGAAAACTAAGATATCTGGCATAGAAAGATCCAGTATATACTTAATGACCAAGAGGTCCTGAAAAATCTCGGTCATTCGATCGAGGCTCCTTGTCAAAATTTATCCAATGCTGAAAATTCTGAAAACACGGGCGAGATCTTGCTGCCTATGACAATTGGCTAAGGAAAGATCATTGTGCGCGCTTTACCATGTTATGCAGCATGCACAATGATTTAATTGGTGAATTTGAAATTCATGAAACGGCCAAGGAACTATGGGATGCACTAAAAGCTAGATATGGAGGAACGTCAGCTACCAAACTTTGCGGGTTGACCATGATGTTTGACTCGTTTAAGATGCGCTCAGAACATAACATGAAGCAACATCTTAGGATGATGTCATCCATGATACACGAATTGAGATCCGTATGAAATGTTGTGAGTGACAAACAACAGGATTAGGCAATGATACAATCACTACCTGGCTCATTGGAGACTATGAGCCAAAACTTGACGCACAATGAGAACATCAAGACATTTGAAGATGTGGCGCGTCATTTAGAACTAGAAGCTGAGTGCCAAGAGGCAGCTAAGCCTTATAGTTTGTTTATATGGCTGAGTTTAGAGCGCGTGGGGCTTCAGGGTTCAAACAAAACAAACACGGAATGAAAAAAATTGGAGTGCAAGCTTGTCAAGTTCAGAAGAAAGCTAATACTAATCGCCGTCACAAGAGAGGCAAGCGCGGCGGTATGAAGAATGAAGCTGATGTGCTATAAATGTGACAAAGAAGACCACTTTGCTCGTGATTGCACTGAGCCAAAAAAGGTACTCTCTAATTTGTTCCCTAGTGGTTATGTAACTAGTCATGTTATGGTTTCTCATAGCTCTCCTACGTGGATTGTAGACTCAAGAGCAATTGAGCACATAGCTAGGGATATAATTGATTATGTGGAGTACCACCGAGTCCCTGACGGTAGTCGAGACATCAAAGTAGGAAATGGAGCTAGCGTTGTTGTGTTGGGTATGGACACTTACAGGCTAGAATTGCGGAATGGTCGCACCCTGTTACTACATGATGTTTTGTATGCGCCAGATATTTGGAGAAATATACTTTATTTGTTTACATTGTTGTTTCCGGTTTGTTTTTTAATACAATAATGCTTTGATATTCCTTGGGTACATTTTATACGGGTGGTGTTTTATTTCAGATGGTTTTGTAATATTGGGTTAAAATTTCCCTATTGTTGAGGAATGAATTGTTCTTTATACTTTTTTGAATAATGCAGATTCTAACGTGTGGCATGCTGGACTGGGTCATATAGGGCAAGATCGAATGGCAAGATTAGCTCGAGAAGGCCTATTAGGAAATCTCGCTACTGTCCTCTTCCCACATGCCAGCACCGCCTTATAGGGAAGGCAAAAAGAAAACCATTTGGTAAGGCCAAAAGAGCATCTTTTCCATTGCAACTTATTCATTCTGATATATGTGGTCCAATGAATGTGAGGGCAAGACATGGTGGTGTCTAATTCATCAAATTTATAGATGATTATTCACGATATGGTCACGTATATTTGATCTCCCATAAGTCAGAAGCATTTGAGTGCTTTAGACAGTATATGATTATGGTAGAGAATTAATCAAATACGAGCATTAAAGCTCTACAAATTGATGGTGGTCGTGAATACCTCTCTGAGCTCTGTGATGAACGAGGTATCAAGAGACAATTGACAATGCCTTATTCAGCGCAATAAAACGATGTAGTGGAGAGAAGGAATCATAAACTTCTCGAGATTGTTTGGTCAATGATGGTGCAGGCTAGCCTCCCAATATCCGTTTAGGGCGATGCTCTCTTAACTGCAGCTTACATTCTTAACCGAGTGCCCTCCAAATCAGTTAATTTTATACCTTATGAACTATGGATTCGCGAGTTTATAGGATTAAAGAGGAAGCAGATGGAATGAAGCGTTATAAGGAAATGTTAGCTGTGAAGGGTTTCCAACTGAAAGAAGGCTTTGATTATCTAGATATTTTTTCGCCCACTGTGAAGCTAACGACCATCAGGGTGGTTTTGAGTATAGTTGTTGCGGAGAATTTGTTTTTAGAGCATATGGATTTGAAAACAACTTTTCTTCATGAATAGGAAAACAAAGTCGTCGATGATTGAAAGTTGGACTAGCATATATACAGTTTTCCGTCTCCAATCAAATTAGAGACGCCACTTGTGGAGACGACAACCGAGACGGAATTTCTCTCTATAATACTTATTGGAAACGGTTTTCGACGTTTTAGCCATGGATTTATCCTGTTCTAATTTGATGTTTTCTTGTTGTGAATGCTCGTGAACACCTCTTTCAATGTCATGAGGTGCACATTTTTTTTAATGAGTAAGAATTACTTTTATATTCTAAACAATATAATCACAGTTTTACAATATTGTACAACAATTCTTTGATACTTCCAATAAAATATTCATAATGTTAAATTATATTTTATTCAATTCCAAACCAAAAACCACGTGGGTCAATTATCTAATACTAAGTCAAATAAAATAACTTTAAAAAACTTATCTAATAGTCGCCGTGGCATATAAATCAACGGAAATCTAGGGCTACTAGTTATTTCTCGGGCTTCACTTCATTCCTGCTCAAACCAAAGTCATAATCCTTTCTGGATAATAGGGTTCTTCTCATTTACACGACTGTTGACTTGATTTTCTTCTAGTACTTGTTCCATTTCCATTAATATTTATCCAGCGATTTGGTTCTGGAGAATGTCTCTTTTGTATATTTCATGATTTAGCAAAAAATGTAACCAATGCTTTTCCATCTACAAGGTGATCATTAAAGAAACAGTTTTGAGAATTAATTAGGTAAGTCTCGTTGGTTGAAATTTTGATTTCTTTGGCTCGTCGTAATCTGCATTTTTGTTTAGATGGATTTAGTATATCTGATTGATGAAAACTAATAGATCACATTCTTTCGCGTCTACCTAACAAAGATGCAGTGAGAACTTCAGTTTTGTCGAAAGAATGGGAATACAAGTGGATTTTAATTCACGACATTAAAGTTGATGATAGAATGTTGGCTAGAAAGAGTACAAACTTCGTCAAACAGACACGTCTTCAGGTGGAGTGCGTACAAAGTCTTATTCTTCTATGCTATAACAGAACGACTTAGATCGCATGAAAACCTGAATATTAGTTGCACTAAGTCGTGATATTCAAAATTTAAACATATATTGTCTGGAAGCAAGCATAGTCTTGCGCGCAACCTTCTTAATTGCTATTTCCTGAGAATTTTGGACCTGTACATGCCCTGCACCTTTAAAGTTCCCGCTGAGATTTGTTTTCTTCGACTCACAACTTTGTGTGTTTAGGAAGTGGAGATTTCGAATAAGCTTTCTACTTTTGATGTAATGAAATTCAAGTTGCCAGTACTGAAACACTTGGACTTAGTAAGATGCAAATGGTTGACTGTTATTTTTGTAGAAAGTTATGCTCTGAAACTGACTAGTTTAGAGTCTGTGACCCGATATGATTCTGGTCTGAGTGAATATTCAATCAGGACTCTTGGAGACAGTTTTGTGAGGTGTAAATCTCATGTTGGTTTACTATAAAATATTCTTGTATCTGGATACAAAGTTGTTTCTGCAGGAGAGGATAATAAGTATGAAAGTAATGATCTTCATTTACTTGAAAAGAATGGATATCGAATCCGAAAGCTATTGAACGGATTCAAAGTTTACAAGAATTGGAGTTATCAGGCCTTGTAGCACAGATTTTAGTTCTTATTCTCTTTTTCACACTAGATTGATAAGGCAGGTCTTTTTCCTGATTTGGTGAGTCTCTACATTAGTCGCTTGATTGCGGCCTAATTTGGTCCTTGTTTTGTCTAAAAAATGACTCTTGTTTTATCTATGACAAGGCTATTATGCAATCAAGACTAGGACTTTCACTTCCTAGATACTGTGGCATGGAACGACTGGTTCTCGATCATTCTGGTACTGTGGAAGCATCATTCCATTTAATTCATGTGGCGCCGTCTCTGAAGTTTCCAGTCATATATGTGGTGAGCCGTAACTATCTTTTAAGTGTTCATATAGCACATTACAACAACTTACTCAGAACTTGATATTATCTTTTAATTTATATTTTTGGAAAAATTTGGTTGCAAAGAACTTCCTCTTAATAGGGCTATTTTCTAGTTGTGTTTTTCAGACTCGTTCGAGCGATTATGACTATGATAACGAGTACATCCCACCATGTATTGTATTGGAAGAAGTCAATTTTGAACAGTTTAGTGGGGAGATAAATGAAATGAGATTGGCCAAAATTTTCTTGAAGAATTCAATACAACTGAAGAGAGTTAGTCTATCTCTTTGTCGCCCGCCAAGATACCAAAAAATGAAATCACAAAAGAGTTGTGCGCATGTCCTACAGCTTCAACTTTCGTAAACATTATTACTTAGGATTTCTACTCTGTTATGAAGTTTCACCTTTATCTTTCAAGTATAGAAAATAGTCTATGTGTGAAAAAACTTTGAACAGCATTTTGTAAAACAGCCAAAGTTTGCCTGCTGTTTGAACAAACCTTTACGCCGACTTTTTAACATTTGTCGAGTTTCATAAGTTGTCTATCATAATTCTTTTACTGATAATGAATATAGTACTCCAAATTATTAATCTGAAATAACAGCATTGAATAGCCATCTTATTCCTTTGTATGCTTGTATAAGATGACATTTTAAGATTTTATACATTTAACACAAAATTCGAGAATAAAGAGTTTTTTCCTTTTGTGTTCTATAAGGTTGGACTCCCCATCCGTGAAAACATGCATATACTCTGTTTTAACACGTGGCGTTCAGAATTTTGAGATAAACACTTACCAATGTGGGGGCAACACTTTTGTGGACAGCCTATACATCTGCAAATCATTGGTTTATAGTTAAAGCTCATTTCAGAATGCACTTTATTTACTTCCTTTATGAAGAATTGTTTTCCCAACTTCAAGATCTTATATCTAGGTCAATGGGTTAAACTATTGAAAGATGAAACTTCTAATAACGGCAAAGTGTTCTTGAATTTTCTTGTTGTTGAAGAAATGGAGCTAAGATGTTGCATGTGGCAGTGTGTGAAGTCTGTTGAAATCAATGCACCTGCACTGATTAGATTTCTGGATGAAAACGGAATAGACAATCAAGATTTCGTAATCAAGATTGATGCAGCAAAACTTGAAAATTTTAAAAACTTGTGGTGGTTCACTAAAGAACTTTGTTGTTACTGCGCCATCATTTTTTAGTGCAGTTCTTCCTATCACGAAGTTCTTCCCAACTTGAATGGACGCGCTACTCTTGGATCTAGAGCTCGTACATTTTTGGAAGGATTTCCAGAGTTGGAGTATTTAAGACTGTCAAGTGCAATTTTTGAGGTTAGTACACTAAAAGTTTTCTTTCTTTAGGTTATAGTTTTGTAAATAAAAATCTCATATGTCGTGGTTTTGCTTCATGAAGAACCATTCTTTAGCATTCTAGGACATGGAATATGTCAGAAGATACTCAATCTTTTTAAAATGTCTTCAACAAAATATCTCTCTTCTTCTAATTATAGGTTTCAGTTTCACATACCAAAACATTACAATTCAATTAACATTCAGCCCATAATGGTAAGAAAGAAGCGACCCGATGACCGGGTCAAGTTTGCGTGCGATTTTTGCATAAAATAAGTTAGTTCAAAGACTAGAATATAAAATATATACCCGAACGGAAAAAAATCTGTAGTATTTGCAATTTAATAGCTACACTTTTCTACATTTCATCTTTCATGAAAATTCATAAGTTGTTAAAGTCTATCACCTTTGGTTGCAGAAGTGGCAGCTAAAAGTTTGCAAAGAGTAAGTTAATAAAATACCAACTCAAAGTACATAAAGATATATTGGAAATTACACGATACCAACAATTAATAACACCTAACCAACATGCAACTTCAACATCACAACAACTCCAAACAAATGCAATGTGGTCAAAGAAAATATACTCATACTAAGCTAAGCTAAAAAGACACATTCAAAGGAGTGGGGTGGACTGGGGTGGTTAGAGCGAGGATGGGAGCATACTGTCCAGT
Source organism: Misopates orontium (assembly GCA_946800315.1). Taxonomy (NCBI): domain Eukaryota; kingdom Viridiplantae; phylum Streptophyta; class Magnoliopsida; order Lamiales; family Plantaginaceae; genus Misopates; species Misopates orontium. Next base: position 27,367,557 of record OX326947.1, read on the forward strand.
GACCACGAACAACCACGATCAAAGTGGGAATCGAGCTTTTAGGAAAACTTAAAAGTCGGCACTCAATTCCAATCTTTGGCATCGATGGTCAATAACAAACAGAGACAAATAGTTCCTCAAGGTTTTCTGCATGCTTCAGCATGGACATAGTCGGACAAAATTTAAGCGAGAAGCAATACACATTGGCAAAGATTCCAATCTGTCGTAGAAGTTGTTGTGAGGACTACTATACTGAAAAATAAAATAAACCTTTGAACCACAATTGTAAGAAGTAAGCTATTAACTTGCTTTCGTGTCTCTGGCTTACCATATTGAGGGAGAGCGATTCAAGAGACGGCATCGCTTGAAATAACCTCATTAACAATAGTTCACAGTACATGTTCGATCACTTCAACACTATTAAATGGAAACACCAAGAACGGAGCGTGGTTAGCGATGGTTCTTGCAAGCTCTTTCCAACAAAGCCGAAGAACAACTTAGACACAAAAGGGAACAAGTTATCGCTAGTGTTGAATACGACAACAATGGTGGTGACAATTGCCCTTAGTTTGAGTCTTTAAGGCGCAGCCTTAAGGAAAACGACAGGTCTTATGCACCCAGGGGCGAGAGGAATGGTGTCCCTGTAGTTGATAAATACGAAGAAGAAAAAGAAAAAGAAATTTATGGACTTGGACATCATAGAAAGATGAAGAAGAGTGATGTTCTGAAGTTGAATCGACATATATATGTCTCAAATGCTACCTTCAATCAGTTGTGAATGGAAGAGGAAACAAGCTTTTAACAAAGAAATCGGATACCGATGTTTTACAGTTGAATCACAAGCAAGCTCTACTGAGTAAGAATTTCAATGCTGAAAGTTCTAGAGTATCAAAAAAGCAATACTGGTGGATATTGAGGATGCGTCTGAACCAAAACATGATAAGACAGTTCACTTCGACAAGAGAGTTAACCGAGTGCAGAGTGGGTCGATGGAAGTGGTGGATCATCAAAATGTGGACAGAGGAAAGAGAGTAATGCAAGTAGAGGGTCCTGTCGAACAGAATAGGTATCAAATACATAGTCTGAAGAATCAGCTTGGCAATAACTCCCAACTTCAAGTCCACTATTGATGTCTCCTTATCCCAAACAGCTCATGCCACTGCTACAACTCCATCTTCAACAGTTGTTCCTACTGGTGGTGGTTTGTCCCGAACCACTACGAAAGGCAAGACAACTGCGACATCTCTGCGCACTGCCTCAACCACTCAGACTGCACCATCGCGTGGAACACCATCTGGCATCCCAGTTGTCGTTGCTGCTGCCAGGGAAGAAGGCCTTGATCCTACTACACGCAAGCGTGCATCCACTTTTAAAGATCGACGTCTAGGCAAACGCCCATCTCATGATACATACAACGCCTATGAGCCTGAAGACCTGGATAACAACATGGAGGAAATTCAAGGAGCCTCTTTGGATACAGGAAACTTCAAGTTGACCGATACCGCTGCTATGCGGATGTTGAAGGAATTCATGCCTGCGTTTGACCAGAAGAATTACTTTCCCTAGATAGGCCGTAAGAAGTTGTGCATCAGAACTTCCCTGAACCTTGCTAAGGTAATTCGCCAATCTATTTTTCTGTCTTATTTCAACTTCTCATTTGTTAGTTCTAATCAACTATTTCAACTCTCTCTTCAGCAAAGAGATGGACATGTCTTCTCTCTTCACCTTTTTGCTCAACTGTGGCAGCTTGGGCTTTTTTCTTGCTACTGGAAGCAGTTTAAGTAGCCTTTTTGAGCTCATCTTTGGCCAGACAAAGCTTTTTAGTGACGGCCTCAAGACCCTTCTCAACCTCACGAGTCCTCTTCTTGGCTGCCTAGTTCGAATGTTGAGCTTGAATAGCTGCAATCTAAAACCCTCCAGACTGATGTTATACTCATCTTGTGCATCCATGGCAATGTCGAAGTTTTCCACCGTGGTCTGGAGGTTCACAAAGAGCTAAAAAAGGCAAAGAATAGTAGATTAGAACTAAAAAATGAGAAGTTGAAATAAGACAGAAAAATAGATTTGTGAATTACCTCAGTAAGGTTCAGGGAAGTTTTGCTGCACAACTTCTTACGACCTATCTCGGCAAAGTGATTTTTCTAGTCAAACGTAGGCATGAATTCCTTCAACATCCGCATAGCCGCGGTATGGGTCAACTTGAAGTTGCCTGTATCCAAAGAGGCTCTTAGGCATTGTATTTTTGCCATGTTGTTATCCAAGTCTTCAGGCTGATAGGCATTGTATCTATCATGAGATGGGCGTTTGCCTTGACGTCAATCTTTAAAAGTGGATGCACACTTGCGTGCAGTGGGATCAGGGCCTTGTGCTCTGGCAGCAGCAACGACAGGTGGGATGCGAGATGGTGTTCCACTCGATAGTGCAGTCTGAGTGGTTGAGGCAGTGCGCGAAGATGTTGCAGTTGTCTTGACTTTCGTAGTGTTTCGGGACAAACCACCACAGTAGGAACAACTGTTGAAGATGGAGTTGTAGCAGTGGCATGAGCTGTTTGGGATGAGGAGACAACAACAGTGGACCTGAAGTTGCGAGTTAATGTCAAGCTGATTCTTGAGACTAGTTATCTGTTTAGTATTCTCTTCGACAGGATCCTCTACTTCCATTACTCTCTTTCCCTTGTCCATCTTTTGATGATCCACCACTTTCCTCGACCCACTCTGCACTCGGTCGACTCTCTCGCCCAAGTAAACTTTCCTATCATGTTTTGGTTCAGACCCATCCTCGATATCCACCAGTATTGCTTTTGATACTCTAGAACTTTCAGCATTGTTTGTTAGAAGCTCTTTTCCTCTTCCATTCGCAACTCTCCTCATAGGCAGGTTTTGTGTAGAGCCTTTGACACCTGATCGAGGTGGCATTTGAGACATATGTCGATTCAACTTCTGAACATCACTCTTCTTCATCTTTCTATGATGTCCAAGTCCATCAACTTCTTCTTCTTCTTCATATTTAACTACATGTACACCATTCCTCTTGCCCCTGCGTGCATAAGACCTGCCACTTTCCTTAAGGTTGCGCCTAAAAGACTCAAACTGAGGGAAATTGCCACCATCTTTATCGTCGTATTCAACACTATCGATAAATTGTTCCCTTTCGCTCTAAGTTGTTCTTTGTCTTTGCTGAAAAGAGCTTGCAAGAACCATCGATAACCACGCTCCATTCTTGGTGTTTCCATTTCATAGTGTTGAAGTGATCGAACATATACTGTGTACTATTGTTAATGAGGTTATTTCAAGCGATGCCGTCTCTTGAATCGCTCTCCCTCAATGTGGTAAGCCATAGACACGAAAGCAAGTTAATAGCTTACTTCATACAATTGTGGTTCAAAGGTTTATTTTATTTTTCAGTATAGTAGTCCTCACAACAACTTCTACGAGGGATTGGAATCTTTGCCAATGTGTATTGCTTCTCACTTCAAGGTCATAAAGCTGGTGTGGTTTGGCGGTTTATTCGGTCAATTTCGTCCAGCTATGTCCGTGCTGAAGCATGCAGAAAACCTTGAGGAACTAAGTGTCTCTGTTTGTTATTCACCATCGATGCCAAGATTGGAATTGAGTGCCGACTTTTAAGTTTTCCTAAAAGCTCGATTCTCACTTTGATCGTGGTCACTGGACAAAGGTATGCTCCCATCCTCGCTCTAACCACCCCACTCGTTTCAATGTGTCGTTTTAGCTTAACTTACAGTATGAGTATATTTTCTTTGACCACATTGCATTTCTTTTGAGTTGTTGTGATGTTGAAGTTTCATGTTGGTTACGAGTTATTATTTGTTGGTATCGTGTGATTTCCATTATCTCTTTATGTACTTTGAGTTGGCATTTTATTAACTTACTCTTTGTAAACATTTAGCTGCCACTTCTGCAACCAAAGGTGATAGACATTAACAGCTTATGAATTTTCATGGAAGATGAAATGTAGAAAAGTTTAGCTATTAAATTGCAAATACTACAGGTTTTTTTCTGTTCGGGTATATACTTTATATTCTAGTCTTCAAACTAACTTATTTTATGCAGAAATCGCACGCAAACTTGACCCGGTCATTGGGTCGCTTCTTTCATACCATTATGGGCTGAATGCTGATTGAATTGTAACGTTTTGGTATGTGAAACTGAAACCTATAGTTAGAAGAAGAGAGATATTTTGTTGGAGATAGATTAAAAAGATGGAGTATCTTCTGACAGATTCCCTGTCCCAGAATGCTAAAATGGTTCTTCATAAAGCAAAACCATGACATATGAAATTTTTATTTACAAAACTATAACCTAAAGAAAGAAAACTTTTAGTGTATTAACCTGAAAAATTGCACTTGACAGACTTAAATACTCCAACGCTAGAAATCCTTTCAAAATTGTACGAGCTCTAGATCCAAGAGTAGCTACATTCAAATTGGGAAGAACTTCGTTATTGCTAAGAACTGCACTAAACTGATGCCGCAGTAACAACAAAGTTATTCAGTGAACCACCACAACTTTTCAAGTTTTTCTCCATCAATATTGATTACATATTCTTGATTATCAATTCTGGTTTCAGCCAGAAATCTAATCAATGCAGCTGCGTTGATTTTAACAGACTTCACACCCTGCCACATGCAACATCTTAGCTCCATTTCTTCAAGAACACGAAAATTCAAGAACACTTGGCCGTTATTAGAAATTTCGTCTTTCAATAGTTTAACTCATTGACCAAGATATAAGATCTTAAGGTTGGGAAAACAATTTTTTCATAAGGGAAGTAATAACGTGCATTCTGAAATGAGCTTTAACTGTGTCAATGATATGAAGTTGTATAGGCTGTCCGCAAAAGTTTTGCCCCCACATGGATTAGTGTTTATCTCAAAATTCTGAACGCCACGCGTTAAAACAGAGTCTATGCATGTTTTCAGGTATTGGGAGTCCAACCTGTTGGTGTGCGCTGTTTAGGAAAGAGATATTCTGTCATCCTTGACAGATTCTGTAAATAATGTGTAATTATTTGTTTATTTATCTATCATTCGTTGGCTTATAATTTAGGATATTCAGTAGGATTGGTTTGTATATCAACTAGCATAAATATGTAATTGTACTCGGTGGAAAGAAATACAGAAAACTTTATTCTTCATTCACTCTTCTACATGGCATCACTGCCCGGTTGAATGTAGAAATCGATTTTTTTTTCCCTTTTGCAACCATGGGTGAAAAAGATCCCACCTCTTCTCTCATCGCTCATGAATCTCGATTCATTGTTCCAACATTACAAGTTAATACACCTTTCCCATCTGGAATCATCATAGATGAAACGGATTATCCACTATTGTCGCAGCTTATGGAGATGCGTATCGAAGCACGAAACAAATCTGGTTTTCTTACAGGTTCAACACCAAAATCAACTGGAGATGACAAGCAATTAGAAACTTGGCTTATTGACAACAACAAGGTCAAGATTTGGCTTATTGACTCATTGAGTCTGCTCTTGATGCGGCGATTCATCCGTCTCCAAACAGCCAAAGAAATATGGTAAGCTATTGGAAAGACATTTTATGACGGCTCGGACGAAACACAACTCTTTGAACTGAATCGAAGATTTTTTGCCACTCACAAAAATGGTATACCTTTAGTTTCGTATTATAATGAACTTATTATCATATTTCAGGTGATTGATGCTGGTATTACAACACAGGAAATCGGTGTTACTGAAGTCATATTTGTGCATTAGACTCTGACTCGACTTCGAGTTCATATATTTCTAGCTGGTTTTGACTCAGAATTTAATCAAGCTCGAGCAAGATTTTGAGAAAAGATCCACCTCTTGATCTTGAGTCATGTTATGCATACGTACGCAAGGATCACAACCAGAGACACACTATGGAGGAACCTAAGGCTCAGTCAGATGTAATGGTTCACTTGACTACTCGCAACCGGCCTGCAAATTTCCAACAAGAATATACTTGCACTCATTGAGGTGAAGAGGGACATTCCCAAAAACGTTGCTATGAAGTTATTGGATATCCTGAATGGTGGGGTTTTTCAAAGAAACCTCGGAAAAAAACTGGACAAACTGCTGTTACGACTACTAGGAATGAGGAAGTGAGTGCATCCCTTTCAAATACAGTTGCAGCACATGATGCCATGACCGGTAGTATTGGTATGCCAAAACACTTTACTTACTATGATGCATGGATTATTGATACAGGTGCGACGGATCATATGACAAACAATTCCACACATCTTTCATCTATTCGTCCTACAACTCAACCTCATATACTCACTGGTAATAGAGGAGTTTCACCTGTTCTTTGTGAAGGATCGGAAGATATGTCTAATTCCATTTAATCTCGATATTGTACTTGTAGTTTCGTCTCTTTCTTCTAGCCTTGTACAGTAACTTTTTGGCCTGATGAATGTGTTTTTCAGGATATAGCGACATAACAGATTTTTGGCTATGGTATTAGACGTGGAAAATTGTACTATCTTGATTTGGCTACTACAAATAATCAGCTGCTTGGTCAAGCAAACAACACTAGAGAGACTCATGGAAACAAACTCTAGCGTGGTTATGGCATCGTCGGCTTGGTCATCTATCATTTAGTTATCTTCGCAAATTGAAACCAGATATATTTTTTCATATTTCCAATTCTGAGTTTAATTGTGACATTTGTGAAATGGCAAAAGCCCGTAGAATTTCTTTTCCCTAATTATAATAAAAGTACTCTACCTTTTACAATTGTTCACTCCAATGTTTGGGGAACTGCACAAATTCCTATATTATCTGGTGCTCCTTATTTTGTTACATTTATTGATGAATGTACTCGTATGAAATGGATCTCTCTTTTACGAAATAATGGAGATGTTTTTTCTGCTTTTCAGGATCTATATCGAATGGTGACATCTCAGTACCAATGTCGAATTCAAGTACTTCAGTCTGATAATGGTAGGGAGTATATCAGTTCTGCCCTTGAGAGTTTTTGTAAAGAATATGGAATTCGGCATCAAACTTCATGCACTGGTACACCCCAAGAAAACGGTTTTGCAGAACGTAAGAATCACCAAATACTTGAAATTGTCCGTGCTTCCTTATTTGGAATGAAAGTGCGTCGTGAGTATTGGGGTGAAGCTGTTTGGTCTGTTGCATATCTCATGAATAGAATGCCATCTCGAGTTATTGATTTCAAAACTCCACATCGAAAATTCCATGAACTTGTACCAGCACCACTATTTCCGAATCTTGAACCAAGAGTGTTTGACTGTACTGCATGTGTGCACCAGATTAAAGGCAGGTTAGATTCACGGGCTATCCGCTGCATTTTTGTTGGGTATGCAGATTTCAAAAAAGGATACCACTGCTATGATCCTAATAAGAAAAAGATGCATATAACTCAAGATGTTATATTCCATGAAGATATTCCTTTTTTCAGCAGTCAAGAGTAATATCATTCAAAATTCAAAAGATCAGTCAAAGTAACTGATGGACAAATTGAGGAAGTAACGCCAATCTGAAAGAGGATTTATGCAGAAGAATATATGGAATTCATTGTATTGTATAATTATTAATTAGCATAGATTTGTAACTTCTCTGTACATTTTTACACTATAAATATCATATAGAATCACTGCAAACGTGTGGTGAGATTTCTACACCATCTGTTCTTATTTTTCTCTATGGTATCAGAGCTAACAATCTTGATATACGTTTTACCATCATGTCTTCTGCATCACTTAACGTTGATAACTTTGTTACTCTCCACCTCAAAACTGAGAATTATTCTTTGTGGCGTGAACAAGTTCTTGCACTTGCAGAATGTCAAGAACTTGTAGGATTCCTTACTGGAGAATCTCCGGCTCCTACTGCTGTACTTCCAGCAACAAACGAGGCAGCTACAGCTCCAATTCCGAATCCAGAATATCAGAAATGGAAAACTGCAGACCGTCTACTAAGAGGATGGATCATCGGTACGTTGTCTGAAGAAGCATTAGGAATTGTTATTGGACTTGAAACCTCTGCTCAAGTCTGGTTTGCTCTCAAGGAAGCCTATGCTCAACCTTCTCAAGAGCGTCAGTTTCAGCTTACTCAACAACTTAGCTACATGAAGAAAGATGCAGGCACTCCTTTGAATGATTATATCCGAAAATTCAAAGAAGTGTGTGACAATCTTGCTGCAATTGGCCATCCAGTGCATGACAAAACAAAAGTTTTTTCACTTCTCCATGGTCTTGGTGCTCGTTATAAACCCTTCACAACCTCTATGCTGAAGCCACCTATGCCTTGTTATGCTGAGGTTGTTCCCTTGTTGCAAAGTTACGAAACACGCATCAGCCTTCACTCTCTTGATCAACCATCTTTCCCGGCCTTCTACAGTCAGCACACCAACATCAACAAAAATAACAAGGGATCTCGTAATGCAGGTAATTTTTCTTCTAAAGGTAAAGGTTTTGCTCCTGCTAATCAATCTGCTTCAAGATCAAACAACATGAGCCCAGATACTGTTGTGTCTACGAACTCTCGTGAAAGTAAACGTGACCTTGTTTGCCAAATATGTAACAAGCGTGGTCATAGTGCTATTCGTTGTTGGCATCGTTTTGATCACTCCGTTAGCCTGAAAACATTGCAAAAGCTTTCACAGCCCAAAGTTTTGTAGCTGAAGGAATTGATGAGGAGTGGACATCAGATACTGGAGCCTCGGCACACATGACATCACAAAAAGGTATCTTACAGAACCTTAAACCTTATGATGGCAGTGATCATGTTCTTGTTGGAAATGGAAATTACTGAAAAATTCACATATTGGTGACACGAAGATTGGCTCGGTCTCTTCTGAAATTGTCTCATCTAATGTTCTGTTGGTACCTGATTCAGAAAGAAATTTATTATCTATTGGACAATTGACGTCTGACTATCCGTTAAACTGTGAGTTTTCTAATGAGAATTTTATCATAAAGAACCGAATGACGAACAAGGTGGTACTCAAGGGAGTGAAGAAGGGTAATTTGTACTCTGTACGTGCTTCACCAGTTGCCTTTTTCTCAACAAGATTTCGTGGTGCTACTGAAGACATATGGCACCAACGTCTCGGTCATCCTCAGGCAGCTGTTGTAGCACATCTCAAGAAGTCTGTCTTAATTACTGTTTTGTCCAAAGCATTGTCGTCATCTATGTGTGAGAGTTGTCAACTAGGAAAGATGTCTAAGCTTCCTTTTTCAGCATCATCTTCTAAGAGTAGTGCTGCTTTTGATAAGATTCATATTGACTTATGGGGTCCAGCCCCTACTTTGTCAGTTAATAAATTTCAATATTATGCTGCTATTGTGGATGACTTTACGAAATTCATATGGTTCCTTCCTTTGAAACATAAATCTGACTTTTTAGCTCAGTTTTTGTTATTTGAAAAATATGTCTTTCGTCAATATGGCTAACAAATTATAGTCATTCAAACTGATGGAGGAAGTGAGTTTATGAATCATGGTTTTCTCAATCATATGCAAAGCTCAGGCATTCTACATCATATCTCATGCCCTTATACGCCAGAGCAAAATGGGCTTGTTGAGAGACGTCATCGAACAATAAGAGAAATGGGAATTACATTGCTTTTACATGCTAATATACCAAAAGTTTTATGGGTTGAAGCTTTCACTAGTGCTGTATTTCTCATAAATAGGTTGCCATCTACAGTACTTGAATGGAAAACTCCTTATTTCTCACTTCATGGCAAACAACCAGATTATGGTTCTTTTCGAGTGTTTGGTTCACGCTGCTTTCCTTATGTATGGGACAAGAACACAAGTAAATTTGATTCAAAGTCTCTACCATGTGTTTTCTTGGGCTATAGTAATAGACATAAATGATATCGATGCTACTACCAATCTACAAGAAAGGTGATCATATCACGACATGTTGTCTTTGATGAAACAACATTTCCATTCAAGCAATCAGCCACTTATTGTGAAAGAAATTGTGATTCAACCAATAACAGTGTTTCAAGAATGGCATGGTCAAAACTCCGATACAAGTGAGGTGCCTTCCACAACACTCAAAAGTACTCGCCCATCAAACATTTCTCCAACCGATGCTCCATTAATTAAGGATATATCTATTCCTGATTTATTGGCATCTCAGTCAAGTTCTTTGCAGCCCTCTTCACATTTAGATACTACGGGATCAGCAAATGCGCCAATGGTTGAGCCAACAGAGGTGTTAGGGCAGCAAATTCTGAATTCTGATGTTCATACATCAAACATTAGAGAACCAAGTCTTGCTCAACCTTTACCGCATGTTATGACTACTCGAGCTAAGTTAGGGATCACAAAACCGAATCCCAAATATGCCTTACTTCATGAGTATGGTTCAATTCCAAAACAGCCAAAGTCTGTTCGTGCCGCTATTCAACATCAAGGTTAGTTTCAGGCAATGAAGGAAGAACTTGCTGCCCTATCAAGAAACAATACATGGACTCTTGTTCCTCGAACTCCTAATATGAATGTTGTTGGATCACGATGGGTTTTCAAACCTAAATTGAATCCAGATGGGACATTGCAACTATTGAAAGCTCAATTGGTTGCTAAAGGTTATCATCAAGTTGATGGAATTGATTTTTCAGAAACTTATTCACCTGTTGTCAAACCAGCAACCATAAGATTAGTCTTATCAATTGTTGTTGTTAATAAGTGGAAAATCAAACAACTTGACGTCAAGAATGCATTTCTCCATGGAGTTTACATGGAGCAGCCCCCGGGGTTTGAAAGTGTGGAGAATAGTGATCATGTATGTCTCTTGCACAAGGCCATCTACGGATTGAAACAAGCTCGTGGTTTGATCGCTTTAGCTCTTTTTTTTTTACTAGAATCAAGTTGTTCATTCAACATACAACTGCTGGAACACTTATATTATTGTTGTATGTGGATAATATTATACTCACTGGTTCCTCAATTTTTTTGATAGATCAGTTCATTGATATCCAGAGTTCTGAATTTGCCATGAAAGATCTTGGCACATTGCATTATATTTTGGGCGTTCAGGTGTCCCAAACTACAAGTGGGATTGTTCTCCACCAATCTAAATATGCTATTGATTTGCTGGAGCGCAATTTCATAAATGAGTGCAAGCCAATCTCTACACCGATATCCCAGAAATTCAAGACTGATCTACCATCTCCACTCTACAAGGATCCTCACCATTATCGATCTTTGGTTGGTGCATTACAATATTTAACATTGACTCGTCCTGATCTTTCCTTCAGTGTTAATTATGCCTCTCAATTTATGCAAGCTCCAACAGATAATCATTTTTCGATGGTAAGGAGAATTTTGAGATATATCAAAGGTACAATAGCTCAAGGTCTCCATATTCAGCAAACAAGCTGTCTTAACTTATATGCATACTCAGATGCAGATTGGGCAGGGTGTTCTATGACTCGAAGATCAACTACAAGTTATTGTACCTATCTTGGAAGCAATCTCATATCCTGGTGTGCGAAGAAAGAACCTACTGTGTCCCGCTCAAGTTCTGAAGCTGAATATCGAGCAATGGCTCATACAGCAGCCGAACTAACATGGCTGACTTTCATTCTTCGTGACCTTAATGTTCAACTACTTCAAGCTCCAACTGTTTACTGTGACATCTTAAGCTCATTGTTCATGACTGTAAATCCAGTTTTTCATGCTCTTAGCAAACACATTGAGCTTGATTATCATTATGTCAGAGAGAGAGAATCTCACTTGGTCTGTTGAACACTTGCCACGTCTCTACCACATTGCAAATTGCAGATATATTCACTAAGCCAAAGTCTGGTGTTGATCTTGAATGGCTAAAACACAAACTATGCCTCACCGTCGTGCATAGTTTGAGGGGGGATATATCATTCAAAAGTCAAAAGATTCAGTCAAAGTAACTGATGGACAGATTGAGGAAGTAACGGCAATTTGAATGAGGATTTTATGCAGAAGAATATATGGAATTCATTGTATTGTATAATTATTAATTAGCATAGATTTGTAACTTCTCTGTAAATTTTTACAATATAAATATCATATAGAATCACTGCAAACGTGTGGTGAGATCTCTACATCATCTGTTCTTATTTTTCTTTAATGAGCACTCTCTTCATGGGGAGACGACACGAATATTAGGTGACAGCTCTCATGAATTCTCTCAGGAACTAGGGGAACTTGATATACTACAAAATGGTCCTGATATTGATGGAGACTTCATGATATTGATACACAACCAGATATTCTTGATGTTGATCATGAAAATCAAGATAGTACGATTTCCCAAGCCTCACCAACAACTATAGAAACTCCGAGTGTCGCTCCTATAGTATCATCTATACCTTCCTCTCATTTGATACATGATTCAAGTTCTCTTAATGTTGAACTGAGATAACCGACTAGGATAAAAGAGGACTATGATCCAGTGTTAATGCTAAAACTAAATATCCCATTAGCAATTATATCTTCTCATTTGTCAACATCACACGTACTTGTTGTGAATCAATTATCCTCTTTATCTATTCCTAGTAATATGCTGGAGTCATTGATGGACCCGAAATGGAAGAAAGCTATGAATGATGAAATGGAAGCCTTACAGAAAAATAATACATGGGATCTTGTATCTCTGCATGGAAAGAAACAGTATATTGTATAATTTTAAAAGTTTTCTTTTTCATATGCAGTGAGTGGACCCTTTATCTTTTGACGATCTTAATTTGTTTTGATGCCAGAAGCTCTGTTTTTGTTTGAATGGTTCAAAAATCTTCTTCAGAAGGTGACCGGTTTTAAATTTGTAATTTCTTCCTTTCCGGTGTTTCCCATTTTTCCTTAATTAAGTTAATTATAATTAAGACAAGTCTTTCCTTTAACATTTAACATAATTAACTCAAGCACTATTATAAGGTAAAGACACACATGTTAATCACACCTTAATTTGACACTAATGTGAGACACGAAAGTGTGATGGAAGATCCGTAGCACTCTTCTACACAACCTTATAGAACACAAAAGGCGAAAACTCTTTATTCTTGAATATTAGTTCATGAAGTTTTAGAAAGGTTTAAGGAGTATAATATGATCCAATCTTTCCAAAAGACATTCCTAAAAAGATATATATTTTCTATTAATATTGAATTGGAGTCAAAAATAGAGAAAACGTTTTCATCTGAAAAAAATATTTTCTCAATAATTTTAAAACATATAGAGACTAATTACCAATAACTTCATATTGAAAGATGTACGTGTTACTTATTTTTAACTTTGAAAACCAAAAAAAAAAAAAAGATATGAAATTAAGAAACATAGCATTAAGTTTCAAAAATTTTGAAACAAAATATCCAGTATAAGTTTTACTTTTTTACTTAAAAATAATCAATAATAAAATCATAAATTTGAAAATTTCATAAATAAATAAGATGAGAAAGTTAATTTTAAGTTTTTCTGAAAGTACTTCTCTTTTCAATCTTATTTTGTACTTTTAGAAGAATATGTTATTAAAATTTTTTCTTACATACTAGCATTACGTATAACCTCTTACAAATATATGCCAAACAGAATATGCTTCGTACACGGATAATTCATTACCTCATTTATTTTTCGGTCAGATATAGTAATTTGACCAATAAAAATTGATGGTTTACATAAATCGATTCAACGTACACCGGCAAATATTTTCTATATTTATAATGACTGGGTTGGTGGGTAAGGACCAGGGGTGGCAAAATGGATCTGTATCTAAGGACCCAACCGGATCCGATCCACCTAGGATCCACCGCGACTTCAAAACCAGGTTGATCCGGCGGATCCAAGATGGACTTGGATCCAATGCGGATCCATGCGGATCTAAACGTGGATCTGCCTGAAGTCGTGATTGGATCCTAATGGATCCGAGGGGATCTGCATGGATCCAATCACAGATGTGTGCGGGTCGATCCAGATCTGTGTCTGGATCTAAGTCAAACTTTAAGCAATTTTTGACATTTAGCCCTGGATTCGCACCAATATCTCATTGGTTTTAGGCATTTGTCCAATTTAAAATATGATTTTGTTTTACCATGAATTAATTTTTTTTAATTACGCAAAAATATTTTTATAATTTATAACTATTCCTCATGAGAAGATCCCATGCTTTAATTTGGTAACTATCAATTATAGTTTAAGATATGTACAATCTATAGCTGATTGACATTTTTATTCTCATTCTTAAATCTTAGAATTCTATAATCTTAACCTCAATTTCTACACACAAAATGAACAGTTGCTCGATAGTTCAGGGGGCAAATTGCCAAAAAATTAATAGGTTAGGGGCATATCACACAAATCGATGGGTTAAGGGGCACATTGCCAGTGCCCCCCCATAGGTTGGGGGTTTGCCACAATGTTACCTATATAGTGATATATTCAGTTTAATTGACAAAAGAATTTCTATTTGAAAAGATCTTTTTTGTGTAAAAATATATCTTGATACTTAGAGAATTGAAACTTAAAGCACAACTGTAGTTGTGATCGCTAAGGATTCCCTGTTAATTTAAAAGTATCTTATTTGAGTAAAAATATATTTTTGTTTCCCACACGTTGTGACGATAACACGTGTCTTTAAGTGGATCGGTGACACGTGTCCTTGATCTTAAAACATGAAGAGTGGATGGCTAAGTGGGGCAATACATAAAACAAAAAGAAAAGATATGGTGCCGTAACGACAAAGTTTTAAATACTCCAAATCCGGAAATTGTTTCAGAATTTCATGTGTGCCAATTCCAAGAATAGCTCATCGTTTTGAAATGGGAACACTTCGTGATTAGTAATAATTGCATTAAAAACGGGAGTTGTCGTAACGAAAAAGTTATCAGGGGAACCACCATAAAGTTCAAACTTTTCAAGTTTTGCTCCATCAATCTTAATTAGATAATCTTAATTATTTATTCCGCTTTTAGCCAGGAATTTAATAACTGCAGGAGCATTGATTTCAACAAACTTCACACCCTGCCATGCACCTGGTTGGGTCTTAGGTTGTACAGTCAACTACAAAAATGATGGCATGAAGCTTGCCGTTTCTTAGACAGGGTGTTTGCTATCACCCCTTTTTAAATACTCCAAAGCTGGATATCCTTTCAATGTTGTAGGAGCTCGAGATGCAAGAGTGGGTTCTTGTATGAGTTGACTGGTAGAAACTGCGGTAGAAACTGATGGTGCAATGAGTACACCCCTAGAACTTTTTAACTTCGAAACTCAAGGAGCAGTGATAACGTAGTCGTCTAGTGATAAATTGGAACTTCTCCATCAATCTTGAAAAGATAATCCTTTCGCGTGCTGTACATTGGGCCCTCAGCCAAGAATCTTGGCGATGCAAGAGCTCTGATTTCAATATACTTTTACACTCCGGTCACCATATGCAACATATTAGTTCCTGTTCTTCCAAAATGGTGGAATTTAACAATACGTTGCTAGTATAGAAATTTCTTCATTCAATAGTTTAACCTCGCCACCAAGATATAAGAACTTGAGATTGGGAACACCATTTTCCTTGGGAAGTAATTAAAGTGTATTCTAAAATTAGCGTCAACTTTGTCAATGATTTGCAGCTGTATAAGCCATTGACAAAAGTGTTATGCTCATATTCACAAGTGTTTATCTCAATATTTGGAACGTCGTGCATTAAAAGATAATCTATGCATGTCTTCAGGTATGAAATAAGAAAACTCTTTATTTTCTATACATTCGAGTTAAACGAAGTATTCTTTCTCAGAAGCTAGCGAAACTTCTGTTCCTTCCCACATGAAGACGTTCTTCTATCATTAAGATGAATGTCGTGAATAGATATCCACTTGTGTTCTCAATCTCTGGACAAAATATATGTTAGCAATGCTTCTTTCGTGGGTAAGTGGAATACAACGTTGCACTGACACTGATATGGAAACACGAGTCGATACACCATGGGTACGAAAGACATATTTTTAAAAAATATAATGATATGATACAACATGAATAGGTCTATATATTATTTATGAGGTAGAAAAATAATAAATTTAAGTGTATTTCCATATAGTTAGAATAGACAGAGTTATGATTTTATTATTATATCTTAAAATTCAAATTTAAATTTAAATAAATTTTATTTGTGATTTTTAATTATTGTAAATGGACATTAAAAAGGAAAAATTGTAATATAAATTTATCTAAAGCTGAAAATTTTTGCCTTAACCTAAACTACAATTTTTTTTAATCTAATATAGGAAGATTGTTAGTCGCTCATATGTACTATATCTAATCTATAACACTAAATCTGAAAGTATTATTGTAGTTGCTGCAAATGGTTGGATACGTCGTCGATAAGATTCCAATGAGGTATCTGTAATTTTCTTTTCTTTTAATTATAGAATACATCTCGTGGCACATTCCATACGTATTGGAAGAGTATCCGATGAGTAATGGTATCAGATATGTGCTGGATACTGCACTGTGTTATTTTTATAGGTGGGATAGAATGTGGCTTACGACACTTTCAGGTAAATAACTGATCCGATCATCAACATTTTCATCCATGATTTCCGAAATCAAAAAGAGGCATTAAAAGAAATCTTTGAACACCTCAAAATATGAATTATAAATTATAATTATACTTCAACAAATGGATCAAAGTTTTTTTTTTTTTTTTTTATGAGTAGTTACTTTTATATTTTAAACGATATTATCACAGTTTTACAATATTGTGCAACAATTCTTTGACGCTTCCAATAAAATATTTATAGTGTTAAATTATATTATTCAATTCCAAAACGAAAACCACGTTAAGTCAAATAAACTAACTTTAAAAAACTCATCGCAGATGATTATTCGAGAACAGCATAGTAGTAATGCACGGAAATCTAGGACTACTAGAGAAATCAGTATTTCCGGCCTCCTTTTCATTCCTGCTCAAATAATCCACTCTCTTCAGGGGGAGACGACACGAATATTAGGTGAAGACAACACTCATGAGTTCTCTCAGGAACTTGGAGAACCTGATATACAACCAAATGGTCCTGATATTGATGCAGACTTCATGATATTGATACACAACCAGATATTCTTGATGTTGCTCATGAAAATCAAGATAGTACGATTTCCCAAGCCTCGCCAACAACTATAGAAACTCCGAGTGTTGTTCCTCTAGTATCATCTTTACCTTCCTATCCTTTAACACATATTCGAGTTCTCTTAATGTTGAACCGAGATAACCGACTAGGATAAAAGAGGAATTCCAGAAGGTCAATATGATCCAGTGGTATGCTAAAACTAAATATCCCATTAGCAATTATATCTCCTCACATCGTTTGTCAAAATCACACGCACTCAGGGGCGGATCCAGGAATTATATTTACCCTGGGCTATGGTAAGACAAATGAAATACGGTAGAGGGAGGTAGACTCATGGTGTTTTATCATCTTAAATGATTCTATATCTCTTATAATTATAAATTATGCAAGAAAAATAATTAAAATCTTATAACTCAAATTTTTATTATTGTATACAAATTTTGTTTGATGTTACCAAATTTAACTTCTCAATTATCTAAACTTATATTTTATAAGTCGAAATCAACCAATTGTGAAAAAGTTGGGATAAGAGATATATAATGAGGAAGAAGAACTCGGCTTATGAATAATTTTTTGTATATTTCATAAGACAAGAAACTTGTTGACTTATAGAAGAATTACAACTCTATCTAAGGAAACAAGTCCTATATACATGGAAAAAGATAATAACAATTTAAAATGAAAGATACACAAGGTAATGAGATATCAAGAAAATTTCGGTGGAATATACTCCATACTAATTGTGGGGATCTATTTTGGGCTGAAAAGTAGTAGAAGTTTTGGGTTCAAACTAATATATATGTGTTGCCAATAATCATTTCAATTAATTACAGTTTTCTTTTTAATTTTATTATTGCTACCCATCAAAATCAATATCTGCTAAGTAAGACTTGTAAATATAAAACTAACATGTACCTAGCTCCGCCTCTGCACGGATTTGTTGTGAATCGGTTATCCTCTGTATCTATTCCTAGTAATAAGCAGGAGGCAACCGAAACGGAAGAAAGGTATGAATGATGAAATGGAAGCCTTACAGAAAAATAATACATGGGATCTTGTATCTCTGCTTGGAAAGAAAACAGTAGGGTGCCGATTGATATATACGGTTAAGCTCGATTCCATTGGAAGTATAGTGTTTAATTTTAATAGTTTTGTTTTTCTTATGCAGTGAGTGGACCTTTTATCTTTCGACGATCTTGATTTGTTTTGATGCCAGAAGCGCTGTTTTTTGTTTTGAATGGTTGAAAAATCTTCTTCAGAAGGTGACCGGTTTTAAATTTGTAATTTCTTCCTTTCCGGTGTTTCCCATTTTTCCTTAATTAAGTTAATTATAATTAAGACAAATCTTTCCTTTAACATTCAACATAATTAACTCAAGCACTATCTTAAGGTAAAGACACGCATGTTAATCACACCTTAATGTGACACTAAAGTGAGACACGAAAGTGTGACGGAAGATCCGTAGCACTCTTCTACACAACCTTATAGAACACAAAAGGCGAAAACTCTTTATTCTTGAATATTAGTTCATGAAGTTTTAGAAAGGTTTAAGGAGTATAATATGATCCAATCTTTCCAAAAGCCATTCCTAAAAAGATATTTTCTATTAATATTGAACTGAAATCGGAAATAGAGAAAACGTTTTCATCTGAAAAAATATTTTTTCAATAATTTTAAAACATATAGAAACTAATTACCAATAATTTCATATTGAAAGATGTATGGGTTACTTATTTTTAACTTTGAAAACCAAAAACAAAAGATATGAAATTAAGAAACATAGCATTAAGTTTCTGAAATTTTGAAACAAAATATTCGGTATAAGTTCTACTTTTTTACTTTAAAATAATTAATAAAAATCATAATTTTGAAAATTTCATAATTAAATAAGATGAGAAAGTTAATTTTAAGTCTTTCTGAAAGTACTTCTCTTTTCAATCTTATTTTGTACTTTTAGAAGAATATGTTATTAAAATTTTCTCTTACATATTAGCATTACGTGTAACCTCTTACAAATATATGCCAAACAGAATATGCATCATACACGGATAATTCATTACTTCATTTATTTTTCAGTCAGATATAATAATTTGACCAATAAAAATTGAAGGTTTACATAAATCTATTCGACGTACACCAACAAATATTTTCTATATTTTTAAGGACTGGGTTGGTGGGTAAGGGACCTGGGTGGCAAAATGGATCTGTATCTAAGGACCCAACCGGATTCGATCCACCTAGGATCCACCGCGACTTCAAAACCAGGTTGATCCGGTGGATCCAAGATGGACTTGGATCCAATGTGGATCCGCGCGGATCCAAACGTGGATCTGCCTTAATTCATGATTGGATCCTAATGGATCCGAGGGGATCCGCAAGGATCCAATCACAGATGTGTGCGGATTGATCCAGATCTGTGTCTGGATCTATGTCAAACTTTAAGCAATGTTTGACATTTAGCCCTGGATTCGCACCAATATCTCATTGGTTTTAGGCATTTGTCCAATTTAAAATATGATTTTGTTTTACCATGAATTTAATATTTTAGTTACGCAAAAATATTTTGATAATTTATAACTATTCCTTATGAGAAGATCCCATGCTTTGATTTGGTAACTATCAATTATAGTTTAAGATATGTACAGTCTATAGCTGATTGACATTTTTATTCTTATTCTTAAATCATAGAATTCTATAATCTTAACCTCAATTTCGAAAGAGTCAAAAATATTCTGAATCGTATATAAAGAAAATTTTGAGAATATTTCTAATCCTCAACCGAAAGTTCTACAAAATCTTTCAATGTCCAAAAATCAACTTCATTACATCATTACAGAAAAATATATTTCATATATTTTGCTGAACATTTATTGTGTTATAGTGGTATGCATAATTTGTGTATTTTTCTCAAATATAAAATATAAAAAAGAAGATGATTCATGTGTATGCATATATATTTTTAGTACATACATCTGAAAAGAGCATTATATATTTTAAAATTAAACGGAAAAGTTATTTTATTGTGAAACACTAGCATGCACACTTCGTATCTGAATGTAGTGGAGTGCTAAATTTCAATTGTTTTTTTTTTGTTTGTTTATAAAATAACCACGTATTTACCCAAGTCTGAAGCATTCGGTATCTTTTTAAGTAAGAACTAAGATATAACAATATAAACTAATAAACTAATGTGGGTGGATGGGGGATAGGGTTGTCCAAGACCCGCCGGCCCGCCCAAACCCGATCGCGCCATGTTTTGTTTTATAAAAAAAATTATCGGCAACTTTAATTGTCCTTTGCCAACTCGCCGGAAACGCCATTTTTCAAATTAGTGCAGACCTAGCTACCCCCAAACCCAATTCACACACAACTCAACTCACAGACACGATCGAGAGTTCAGAGTAGGGCTGTAAAAAAAAACAAGCTTCCTCCTACTCCTCCTCACCTCTCGTCTCGGCAGCGGCAGACATCAGCGCGTCTCTCCTCCTCTCACCAGCGACGGATAGCCTGCCCATCTTCTGCATCTCAAATTTTTTGAGGGTTAGATGCTATTGAAAATTTTGAGATTGAAGTTTGTAATTGGTTGTAAATGAGCTCATTTCAAAATGAATACATCTAAAAGTTTCCCTTTTATATTTTCTTTGTTCTTGGATTACGTTATGGAGTCAGTTGCTTGTAAATATCTTTTTCTGTATGTATTTGTGTTAGCATTTTAAGGTGTAGTTTTTATAAATGATCTGACAATAGATTCGCTCGGATCCGTAGGAAATCCGTCATTGGATCCACAAATCTGTGATCTGTCCAAGAAATAGCACTGCATAAGTTCGTTAATCCACATGGATCCAGACCCGAATCTGGTCCAAGTTGAATCCATTTGGGATCCACCCTATGGTCCGGTTGGATCGAATCCTAATGGATCGGATCCAGATCTGGATCCGATCCAAATGATCAATTTTCCAATCCGTAAGGTTCGTGTAAATTTCTTGGAAGGCCACTATAATTTTCACATAAGTACAACCGTTTTGTTAATATACCAAGCATCAAGACTGAAGACTCAATAATTATATCTATATCTGCCCCTAAAACCAAATAAACACGACCTCACCAATAATTTGTCATGCGAGATTAACCTAACTCATATTCTCCTGTCCATGAGATGTACATTATTATTATTATTATTATTATTATTATTATTATTATTATTATTATTATTATTATTATTATTATTATTATTATTATTATTATTATTATTATTATTATTATTATTATTATTATTATTATTATTATTATTATTATTATTATTATTATTATTATTATTATTATTATTATTATTATTATTATTATTATTATTATTATTACTATTTTTTTTCTTATTGCTATTATAAAGCTAATATAGTAGTTTTTAACAATATTACAAAAACTCTATAATACTTGTCTAGCTATTATCGAATCCTTAAGTTGAAGTCTTTCACAATGCATACATAAATTATTATAGGGAACAATCAATTAAGGATCAAAAATAATATTACTTACTTAATACCAGCTAAATGTTTGGAGTAGATTTACTCTCATAAATGGATCTCTCAATGAAAATTGAATTTTTCAATCTCAGAAAATCGAGAAGTGTGGCGTTAGTGTTTGACTGGAAGCGTAATATTTTAATATACATTTGAATTAGCTTTTGACTGGATGAACTTCAGAAAATGCGTGAAAAAGGTTTCACTGATTGTACTTAGGGATCTATGGTACTCATTACATGATCATTCTTAATTAATTGAATTTAAAATGTCATACACATTATAATATTAACAAATAGAAATGTTGCCATTTTTGCTTGAGAAGTCCGATGTAGAAGTTGAATTTGATTTTGAAATAAGCACTCCATCGGACGATCTTTGCTATAATTCAACATGTCATCGGCAGACTTTACTAGCAATGCGCTGCATGAAAATCCAGGAAAATACTTTTTATTGTTCTTACTTTTTCTCACATTCTATCGATTAGAGAAGAGAAATCAAGAAAGTTAAAGAGACATCACTGACAAGGTTTTTCTCAAAATGGGAGAAATTATTTGTCGTCCTTTTTCTTTTTAGGACTCACCCACATATTTGTAGTACAGGTTAGTCTTGACTGCAGAGGTGGTTAATGTGGGTGGGTTAAGTCATTTTTAACCAAACACATTTATGATCCAACCTATGTTCCATATTTATAATGGATCATAAATAAGCTGGGTAAACCCATAACAACTGTTTTGTTTCTAAACACAGAGAAAAACAATACACTACTCTAAAATTACATACGACGCCCTCTCTCATCCCTCCCTCACTCTATCTCTCTCTCTCTCTCTCTCTCTCGCTATATATATATATATCACCTCTCGTTCTATCCTTCTTCTCTCCTCTCTATCTCTCATTCGTACGTAGTTAATGATATATAAATTAGCGAAATTATTGATGAATTGTTCAATCAGATCAAATTCGAAATAGAAGAAGAAAAATTGAGTGATTTTATTGAAGTCGAGTGTTGATCGGTTTGATTGAATGCTACATAAAATGAATGATTGAGACAGATTTCCCATGAGTGTCAAATCTGAAATTACAAAAGTGATTAAAACTAACTAAACGAGTTTTATTTATACTAATAAAATCATTCATATACATGTCTGATGTTGAATCGACATATACATGTCTCAAATGCTACCTCGATCAGGTGTCAAAGGCTATACCCAAAAGCTAACTGTGAGGAGAGTTGTGAATGGAAGAGGAAAAGAGCTTCTAACAAAGAAATCGGATACTGATGTTCTACAGTTGAATCACAAGAAAGCTCTGTCGAGTAAGAATTTCAATGCTGAAAGTTCTAGAGTATCAAAAGCAATGCTGGTGGATATTGAAGATGCTTCTAAACCAAAACATGATAGGACAATTCACTTGGGAAAGAGAGTCGATCGAATACAAAGTGGGTCGAAGAAAGTGGTGGATCATCAAAATGTGGACAAGACAAAGAGAGTAATGCAAGTAGAGGATCATGTCGAAGAGAATACCAATCAAATAACTAGTCTGAAGAATCAGCTTGGCAATAACTCGCAACTTCAAGTCCACTGTTGATGTCTCCTCATCCCAAACAGCTCATGCCACTGCTACAAGCCCATCTTCAACAGTTATTCCTACTGGTGGTGGTTTGTCCCGAAACACTACGAAAGGCAAGACAACTGCGACATCTTCGCGAACTGCCCAAACCACTTAAACTGCACCATCGAGTGGAACACCATCTCGCATCCCGACTGTCGTTGCTGGTGCCAGACCACAAGGCCCTGATCCTACTGCACGCAAGCGTGCATCCACTTTTAAAGATCAACGTTAAGGCAAACGCCCATCTCATGATACATACAACGCCTAGGAGCCGGAATACCTAGATAATAACATGGAGGAAATTCAAAGAGCTTCTTTGGATACAGGAAACTTCAAGCTGACCGATACGGCGGCTATGCGGATGTTGAAGGAATTCATGCCTGCGTTTGACCAGAAGAATTACTTTGCCCAGATAGGCCGTAAGAAGTTGTGCAGCAGAACTTCCCTGAACCTTGCTGAGGTAATTCGCCAATCTATTTTTCTGTCTTATTTCAACTTCTCATTTGTTAGTTCTAATCAACTATTCTTTGCCTTTTTTAGCTCTTTGTGAACCTCCAGACCATGGTGGAAAACTTCGACATTGCCATTGATGCACAAGATGAGTAAAACATCAGTCTGGAGGGGTTTAAGATTGCAGCTATTCAAGCTCAACATTCGGACGAGGTGACCAAGAAGAGGACTCGTGATGTTGAGAAGGGTCTTGAGGCCATCGCTGAAAAGCTTTGCCTGGCCAAAGATGAGCTCAAAAAGGTTACTTAAGCTGCTTCCAGTAGCAAGAAGAAAGCCCAAGCTGCCACAGCTGAGCACAATAAGGTGAAGAGAGAGAGAGAGAGAGAGAGAGAGAGAGAGAGAGATGACATGTACATCTCTTTGTTGAAGAGCGAGAAACAGGTTAAGGATTTGGAAATAGAACTGAAGGCTACACAAGCGGAATGTGATGCTGCCAACGCTGCACTCGCCGCTGTTGAGAAAGTTGGCTATGCCAAAGCCAAGGAGGAGATTTTCACTTCTGCTCCTCTTACTAATTTCAAATGTTTTATGCTACAATGTTCTCACTTTCTCCTCTATTATTGAAATATTGAAACCTCCTCCTTGGCTTTGGCCGTTTTCCTTAAGGTTGCGCCTAAAAGACTAAACTAAGGGAAATTTTCACCATCTTTATTTCGTATTCAACACTATCGATAACTTGTTCCCTTTCATTTCTAAGTTTTCTTCGGCTTTGCTGAAAAGAGCTTGCAAGAACTATCGGTAACCACGGTCCATCCTTGGTGTTTCTATTTCATAGTCTTGAAGTGATCGAACATATACTGTGAACTATTATCAATGAGTTATTTTAGGCGATGTCGTCTCTTGAATCGGTCTTTCTCAATATGGTAAGCCATAGACACGAAAGCAAGTTAATAGCTTACTTCATAAAATTGTGGTTCACAGGTTTATTTTTTTCAGTTTAGTAGTCCTCACAACAACTTCTATGAGGGATTGGAATCTTTGTCAATGTGTATTGCTTCTCGCTTCAAGGAGCTGGTGGAGTTTGGAGGTTTATCCGGTCAATTTCGTCTGGTTCTGTCCGTGCTGAAGCATGTAGAAACCTTGAGGAACTATTTGTCTCTGTTTGTTATTGACCATCGATGCCAAAGATTTGAATTGAGTGTCGACTTCTAAGTTTTCCTAAAAGCACAATTCCCACTTCGATCGTGGTTGATCATACGTGGTCACTGGACAAAGTATGATCCCACCCTTGCTCTAACCACCCCACTCGTTTCAATGTGTCTTTTTAGCTTAGCTTACAGCATGAGTATATTTTGTTTGACCACATTGCATTTCTTTTGAGTTGTTGTGATGTTGAAGTTTCATGTTGATTAGGTGTTATTATTTGTTGGTATCGTGTGATTTCCAATATCTCTTTATGTACCTTCAGTTGGCATTTTATTAACTTACTCTTTGTAAACTTTTAGCAGCCACTTCTGCAACCAAAGGTGATAGACTTTAACAGCTTATGAACTTTCATGAAAGATGGAATGTAGAAAAGTTTAGCTATTAAATTGCAAATACTACAGATCTTTTCCGTTCGGGTATGTATTTTATATTATAGTCTTTAAAGTAACTTATTTTATGCAGAAATGGCATTCAAACTTGACCCGGTCATTGGGTCGCTTCTTTCATACCATTATGGGTTGAATGCTGATTGAATTGTAACGTTTTGGTATGTGAAACTGAAACCTATAATTAGAAGAAGAGAGATATTTTGTTGGAGACAGATTAAAAAGATTGAGTATTTTCTGATATATTCCCTATCCCAGAATGCTAAAGAAGGGTTCTTCATGAAGCAAAACCATGACATATGAAATTTTTAGGGCTAATCCCATCAAACACCCCAATCTTTGTGTGGTTTATCAAAGTGCACCATGAACTATCGATTTGTTTGGAATGCACCCTAACCTATTTAATTTTGTTCGATTTGCATCCTGAGCGTTGACCAGCCAATTTCTCCGGAATATTCCCTCGTTGATTCTGTCATGTGTCTTTCACATGATTTTGTTGAGGGCATTTTTGTCTTTTTCAATTTTTTTTACGCTTAATTTTTGCCCTAAACTATTACTTTTTCTTTTACCTTAACAAATCTCCGGGGTGTAGAATTCGAAAGTTTTCAATACTCCTACAGAGCGCGAAAACTTGGGGAAAATATTAGGGTTTTCACATTCTCTTCAATTTGATAGATTTCAACACGAATTGGACTGTTCTTCAAAAAAAACACGAATTGGACATTCTTTTCCCTTGCATCCGTTACTTCTTAAAAAGTATAGAAAATGGATTTGAGAAGGCGGTCTGAAAGCGACAATATACCACGAGACAGAGAAACACCAGATTATAGTAAGATTCCTGAGCAATTTGTTTAAATATGTTAGGGTTTTTGGTTGTTTGCATAATGGGGGACAGTATACTAAAAGTAAGTGTTGGTATGATGTGTTTTTCGTAGTTGTGGGGTATTTTAATCAGTCATTTTTCGGGTTTGTGACCGCAAGCATGGTCAGGTTTTGTTGGTTTCATAGAAGGGGACAAATACTTTAACTTTTTGGTAGAATGGCTAATTTTATTCATTTGTAAAGTTGTTATTACAGCAAGTTGAGGTTTTGGACCACAGAGGTGGTCCCTCGTGTTTTTTTTTTTGGTTTTTGTTAGTTGTTTTTAGTAATTCTTTAACTAACATTTCATTGTTTACTCTCTGTCCTTGCCCTAAATGCACAGTTTATTCTTAAAGTAGCCGAATTTGATCTTTAAGTATTATTTTGTTACTTTTAAGGAGTGTATTTATCTTCGCAGCATGTGACTAACCCTCTATTGTTTACTTTATGCAGGGACAAATAGTTAGTTCTTCACAATTAAGATGCGTCACCATGGCCAGTTTGAGATGAAAGACCAGATGTATTACATTGGGGGTAAATTTACTTACTTTGACTACTTTAGTGAAGATAGGATGTCAATGCTTGAGTTGCGCCATATGGTTGAGGAAGTTAATTTAGGAACTACAAATTATGAGATGTTTCGTTGTACAAGAGGAGTAGATAGTTTGTGTTGATCTAGATTTGCTTCTTCGTGATCAGGATGCAGTAAATATATGCAAATATGTTAATAAGGATAGGTTAGTGGGAATCATTGTTTATGGTATAATGCCTGATGAGGTTGATGAAGGAACTGGATATATGGGTGATGGTGAGGCTGTAGAGAGTAACTTGCCTAGTGTGGATGAGGGTATAGATTTCATAGGTTATAATGCAGAATTATAGGGAGATGTAGATGGTGATAGGGTTGGTGGTGTGGGCAATAAGGGTGAAGAGAATGAGGAGCAAGATGGTTCAGATTCTGTGGATAAAGAAAATGATGAAGAAAATTGAACTGATTCTGGGGATAACCACCACGAGGATGCAGAGGATGGGGTTAATTATAATGCTGGTGCGGAGGGTGTGGCTGGGGATAATCTTAATGAGGGTACAGATAGGGGGAGGAGCTTGTTAATGAGGGTGCACAGGGTGGTGAAGATATTGAGGTTGGTGTAAGTGCTGGGGATTATGTAGAAGATGGGGCATTTGATGATGTAATTGATGACAGAGATGAAGGGGATTGTGATGATTTAAATTCAGTTGGGAGTGATTCTGAGCACTCAAATGTAATTGTTGACAGTGCCTGTGATATAACAGACGATGAGAGGGAGTATGAAAGGTATGAGCGCGAAGAACAAGAACAGTGGGCAAGGAGGCCAATTTTGGCTCTACATCTTAGGGCCAAAAGCAAGAAGAGTCACTTTGAGTATGGGGGTTTGATGTATTCAATCCAAAAGTTGACATCGTAGATCCAGATTTTGAGAAAGTGATGTTGGAACTGAGAAGCAAGGATTTGGAGGCATACAAATGGCTGGCAAAAACGCCAGCTTCAGGTGGTCCAGGTCATACTTCAGAAGACATGCAAAGTGTGACATATTGCTCAATAACTTGTATGAGAGCTTCAATGCTCTTTTAGTTGAGGCCATGAAAAGATCAGTAAATGATATGTTGGAGCAAATTAGGTTGATCTTGATGAAGAGAGTTTATGTAAAAAGAGATCAGGCAATGAAGTCGAAGACTGAATTTTGTCCTAACATTCTAAAACTGTTGGAAGAGTCTCAAAAGGCTACCATGAAGTGTGTGCCATTTTGGAATGGCAAGGATGAGTTTGAGATGGAGCACCCTAATGGAACTGTGGCAGTCAACACGAAGGACAAGACATGCACATGTAGGAAATGGCAATTAACAGGCATTCCTTGTCCAAATGCAGTTAATACCATGTACTTTATGGGGTACAAACCCATTGATTATGTGGATGACTGTTATAAGAAGTCAACTTACTTAAAAGCCTACAAAAACTGCATGAGCATTCTGTATGGACCTGATGACTGGCCATATTCAAACAAGCCCCATTGCTTGCCACCTGTACCTGAAAGGATGCTTGGGAGGCCTAAAAAAATGAAAGGAAGAAGACTCCACAAGAAATAGAGAAGTTGAAAGCAAAGAGCAAAACTGGAGATAAGACCAAAATGAGCAGAAGTGGTCTGGTGATGAGTTGTAGGTTCTGTGGTAAACAAGGCCACAGTGTAAGAACATACCCAAAAAAAAAAAAAAGGCATTGCAAGCATAGAGTGAGAGTGGGATAGAAATTCCAGCACTTGTTGATAGGGAGCCTGGATCCGAGGTAATGTACATGGCATTATATGTGTGATTTGCATGGAATAATTGATTCTAACAATGTTGTTTTATAATGCAGGCAAATCATAATGAAAAATGGAATGAGGTGTTGAGTGAGTCTCAAGCAAGTGAACTGATTGCTAGTTCTTTGCAAGGTAATGATGTGCAAGAACCTCCTTCAGTGGGTAGAATGAAGAAGGGGGCAAGAGGTGCATCTACCAGCAAGCTTAAGTATTTAGCAAGCAGAATGAAGAGTCTCCTCCAGCAAGCTGAGGTATTTAGCATTATAAGTGTTGTTGTGTGTTAAATAGTAACTTTTCATTATTATGTGTTAAATATTGTTGTTGTACCTGATGTAGAGCACCAACACTGAGGATGATATTCTGAATGAGCTTGAGTCACAAGCAAGCAAATTGGATGCTGATACTGTGCAAACTGAAGTAGCCGTGCGACAACAGCATGCTTTGCAAACAGATGTTGTTTTGGATGCTGAGGTTCAAGATGTTGAGTCACCTAGCAAGAAGAAAAAAGGGGTTGCACAATTTTCAACTAGAAAGAGGACTAAGAAGACTGTGGTTGTAGATCCAACAGATGAAATGGTTGGGGTATTTATCTTCCTAAATTGTCAAATAGTGTATTACAATTTCACGTGTTTTAAATTGTTGTAAATGTCATATAGAACACCAAGAAGAAGGATGATACTATGAATGAGCATGAGGTTGGAGCAAGCCAAGTGGATGCTGCAAATGTGCAAATTGATAGTTTTTCCACTGCTGAGGTGCAAGATATGGTTACACCAAGCAGGAAGAAGAAAGGG
The DNA here is from genome assembly GCA_946800315.1 of Misopates orontium. NCBI lineage: Eukaryota > Viridiplantae > Streptophyta > Magnoliopsida > Lamiales > Plantaginaceae > Misopates > Misopates orontium. Next base: position 27,396,786 of record OX326947.1, read on the forward strand.
GCTGCAGTGGTGCCTACCAAGAAAAGGACTAAAAAGGCTGAGAAGATGGCTCCTATAGATGACAATGTAGAGGTATTTAGTAGCCCAAAGTGTCATGTAGTTTATGTCACTTTGATATGTTTTAAATTGTGATGTTGTATATGAGTTATATGGCCCCAAGAAGAAGGATGGTAGTGTTTTAGATGCTGAGGTGCCAGACATTGATACACCTAGCAAGAAGAAGAAAAGGTCTGGACCAGTGGCTACTAGGACTAGGACTAGGACTAGGAAAATTGGAGTTGTGGTACCAAAAGATGACATAGTAGAGGTATTTATCATTACAAAGTGTCAATTAGGCAATCATGACCATTGTAGTGTTTTAAATCATGGTGTATGTCATGCAGGACACCAACAAGAAGAATGGTAATGTAAATGTGCATGAGTCACAACCAACACTAATGCAAACTGGTGATGAACAAGTTGAGCCTGTGTCAAATGTTGAGGTGCAAGATGTGGAGTCACATGGAAAGAAGAACCAAGGGTCTAGACCAGTGGCTGCTAGAACTAGGACTAAGAAAATGGTTGTTGTGATCCCAAAAGATGACATGGTTTTGCCTGAAAAGCCTGTTGCAGGATCTGGAGCAAAGATGTCAGCTCAAAAGGATGAGCCCATTTACAATCAGAACATAAAAATAGCACCTTCCCAAGCACCAAAGACCTATAAAAGGATGAAGAAGCAAGGTGTTGTGCTGAAGGAGGCAGTGGTGAATCTAGATGATGGGGTTGTGTTGGAGGATCAGACAACTAAAAAGGGTCCAACTTCTGCGGTTGAAGTGTCGCCTGGACCAAAACCTCCTGCCAAGAACAAGAAAGCAATGGATGTCCTTCCTCGGGAAGAACTGGATCTACCTCCTGTTAGGACAAGAAAGCGTGTGGTAAGATTTGTAGAGAAGGGAGATGATCAAGAAATGGCGGGAAACTCCAAAAAACCCAGGGAGGTGGTATCAAAGAAGAAATGAATATACTTACAAGAAGAGCATGATGATATGGTTTGTGTTGTCCTATGTATATGAATGCATGTTTTATTAGATTTGGGGCACATACAGTGCTTAACTTGTTCATGTTCTTTTTTAGCTGAAATGGAAGAAGGAACTGCAAAAACCACTGCCAGATTACACTGTCAAAGATAAGGAGTGAGATAGGGCAATGTCTAACAAACTACAATCATATATGCGTGTTATGGAAAAAGAAATGGTAGCACAATGGGCTCAGACGAAGGCTGATTTGAACTAGGGCAAAAGGTCTGCTCGAAGAAAATACGAGGGAGAGAAGTGAACAGTGTTTGGCATTGCATTTTTTGGCTTCATTTTGTCTTGAAAAATGTTTTGTATTGGCATGCTTTACTAGCCTTTGACATGTTTGGGATTGGCATATTTTGATTTTATTATGATGTGCAAGCTCATTTTTCTGTATTGGTATGGTATGTAATAACTGTTGATCAAGTTAGATCTTAAGCTAATGCAATAATGGTTATTTAAATATTTTACCTATTTTCATAGTTGTATAAATATGTTGTTTGTTACGATAATTAACAGGCTTGAACAAATATTGTAATGTAATTGGTTATTGTGACAAATGATATAGGGAAAAAAACAAAACTAAAGTTTGGGGGGTATTTTGCAAAATAAATAAAACGTTAGGATGCAAGAGCATATAATCAAAAAGGATCAGGGTGCAAGACTATAAAAATAAAATAGTTCAGGGGGTGGTCTGCTACATTTACAATAGTTCAGGGTGCAGATTCGCACAAAAATTGGTTAGGGGGTTGTTCCAAATAGTTCAGGGGGCAAACAAATAGGTTAGGGGGCATAACAGTACATGAGGGGGCAAAAATTAATAGATGCCGGGGTGAAAAAATCATAGATGAGGGGGTATAACAATGGGGGGGGGGGGGGGGGGGGGTTGAAAAAATGAATAGTTGAGGGGGTAAATGGGGAAAGATTGGGGTGTAAGCTATATTATTTCTAAAAACGCTTTTTTACACGGACGAGAATGCCCTTCTGGCGATCACGTGACTGGCACAATTTCGGCGAAAATGGTCGGTCAACGCTCCAGGGTGCAAATCGAACAAAATTAAATAGGTTAGAGTGCATTTCGAACAAATTGATAGTTGAGAGTGCACTTTGAAAAACCACCCAAAGATTGGGGGGTTTGATGGGATTAGCCAATTATATAATAGAAAGGTTAATCCCAGCATAGTATTTTTTTTAAAAATAAAGGAAAGGCTATCAACTGATGATGCCACTAGATTAAAAATCAACAATTCTTTTTATATGCCCATGTTCGTAATAATGAAATATGTTTTAGAATCACTTTTCTTCTTATAAACAATCTTAATACAAAGGTTATTTTGGAAAATCCTTTTCTATAAATGCTTTATCCCATAAGTGTTGATAACAAAGGCTCTAAAACTGCATTTTTTGATTCCATTTTAAATTTCATGTGTCCCAAAGAGATGTTAAAACTTTACAAAGTGCACAAATTTACAAAAGTTTGAAAAGTAAGACAAATTCTACATATAAAAGAAGAAATTAACCATAAAACAATCCAGAATATATTGAAAATAAAATATAAAACTAAGAAACGCTTTTTTGGGATAAGAATAAGCATATTGTCACCCTACCTTATGGAAAAGGTTTTGATGATTAAAATATACCCACAAAAGCAAGACTGGTCCACGTGAATCAAGAAATGTTAGAATAATGTAAAAATGAAATGAAGATTTATTAGAGAAAATAATATTAGACCAAGTAGGTCCTCATGGTCCTGTTCAGTATTTTATGTTCAAAAGAATGCTAAATTACAATGTGGTACTCCTCAATTAGTGATAACCATAAACCATAAAATAAAGTTTTACAATGGATGAAGTATCCAATCCCTGATAAAAGTAATTTATTGAAAAGACTCTATAATGCAAAAATATTTTCTAAATTCGATATGAAGTTGGGTTTCTGGCAAATATAACAAATATAAAATTAGTTTTACGGTACCATGCGGACAATTTGTAATGGAATAAAATACCAATTCGGTTGAAAATGCCTCATCTGAGTTTCACAAATAATGAATGATACATTTACCCCATTTACAAGTTTTTCAATAGTATATATTGATGATGTTTTAATTTTTAACCAAATATTGACCAAAGTTGGAAACATCTAAATATATTCTTGAAAATAATAAGAATATGGGTTAGTAGTCTCTCTAAAAAGACAAGATTATTTCAAACAAATATTCGATTTTCGGGACATCAAATAACTGAAGGAACCATTGTACCTATACAAAGGTCTCTTGAATTTGGAGATAAATTTCCAAATGAAATTAAAGATAAAAAACATTACAAAGGCTTTTAGCAGTTTTAAACTTTAGTGTAGGATTTCATCCAAACTCACCACAAATGTGTAAACAACTTTCTGAAAGAGTTAAGAAATAAACACCCATTATGAAGTGATTTTCATACACAAATAGTTATAGAAATTAAATCAAAAGTCAAAAAATTACCATGTCTAACTATACGTTAACCTGGCACATCAAAAATAGTTAAAGCAAATGTTTTAGAAGAAATTGTATAAGAGGAATTCTTACACAAATTATTAGTAATTATGAAAATATTATCTGATATCATTCTGGTATATGGAAACAAGAGCACAACAAAATTGTTCCCCGATAAAAAAAATAAAAAAAAAAAAAAATCATTCCCATTGTCCTTTTGCATTTTGAAATTACAATATAATTTTTTAGGTCAAAAGTTCTTACTCAAAGTGGATCATAATTAGCAAAAGAAGTTTTATCTAAGGATGTCCAACATTTAGCTTCAAATATTTTTTTTTTCTAAATGGCAAGCTATACTTTCAATATTTAATTTTGATTTTGAGTTTATTAAAGGAACTGACAATTGTATTCCAGATTTTCTTACTTCTTACAGGGATGTCGGACAAGTGATACCATTCTGAAAATTTGTCTCACTCGGGTGCAGTTCCTACACGAAATAAATGACAAATCTCTAACACTTTCTTTCTAAAACTAACCAGATAAAATCAATATTAACATTCCAAACAATATCCCTAAAACAAAACATGATAACTACTACAAAACCACAAACGACTTTCGATGTCAGAACAAATTTTCTCCCCTTAGCCAAACAAGATTTCGTTGACACCATTTTCTAAACAAATAAAAGTCAAAATACCAAGTTACAAACAAATAGTGTGACAAAGTCCAACCTAGAAGAAATTAGACCAAATTGATTGTCCTTATATCTAATGAAATTGGATGTATCTGGATTGAATCATCGAAAGAGAACGGATACTAAAAAATCTCCCAAAAACAAAAAATGAAGAAGCTAATGTTTTCTTCAGACAATGATTTTTCATAATTTATGAGGATTTAGAAAGCCTAAATTTATATGAAATAATGCCCGTTGCCACAAAGTTAGTTCATATCAAAAACAAATTACCAAAAAAGCAGGCTTCAACTTCCTTGGCCATAGGATATATAAAAATCTTCATAAACAAGTTATTGGCCAAGAAGAATAGGAAACATTTACAACCCAAAACTCTACAAATACTTTTATACAATTTTCACGTAGTTTGGTTACATCCAAGGCTGATCAAACTTTTTATTTAAACGAAATGACACCCATGTCGTGTCCTATACCTTTTGGTTTGGCAAAAATTTATCATAATCATATACCTTTCCAAATGGATCCCTACACTGGTGGGTAAGTTTCAGACCTACAAAACTAATATTACCCACTGAAATTATCGATTCATTTATCTACTTTGTGACCAACTACAAGAAACCAAGCTCCAACCACAAATGTCCTCATTTATTTTGATTTTATTTATCATTCAACATAACATGGAACTTAAAGGTCGAACAATTAAATCACACTACACCATAAGGATTGTGACAATTATCCAAAGATGCTCTCATAATATGGTGGGACAAAATAGACACAACCAATTTCTAGAAACAAGAAGTGATTTCCGGGTTCAAGGAAAATTCAAGATTAGACAACTCCACGGATCAAGTATCTCAATAGCAAATTGAAAAATAGGAACAACCTCATGTAACGAAACACAGTTTACAATAACAATTAGCAGCTGCAAAGTCAAGTGATGAAGTTAAACTTATAATACCAAGTGCAAGTGAAGATGAATACTCAAACTCCTTAGTTAACCTCGCCAATGGCAATCAAGACGACTGCTTCGGAGTATTTTTCACAAATTTTGCAAAGTAATGCTTTGGAGGAAATTACCAAAAAAAAAAAAGAAAAAGAAAAAACCATGTAACAAAAACTTGACAAAACTCAAAAAATGATAATTGAAAAGTAATGCAAAAAGACAAAGACAACCAGACACAAAAGATAGGGTTGATGAAACACAAAAATGACTGGAAAGTGATGCAGAGAAACAAAAGACATCTCGACACAAAAGTTAGGGCTGATGAAAAAAGTTGAGAGGACTCGTACGATAACGGCTTGCAAAAGAACCTTGAGATCTCACTGATCTGAAATGCTTATTGACCAATTCACTTTTCTATGTTCTTTCGGAATGACACTTGATTTTGAGTTTTGGTTCCATTTGAACCAGACGGCTGTCTGTCTTTGTTATGAACTTTGTTATTAGCTCTTCAAAGTTGGATTTATTGTCATTAGGGGCTTTCCTATTTTGCAAGAAACGTTGGCCTTGATTTTTTGATCCTTGGCGATGTTATTGACTTCACTAGGAAAAACTAGGATGACTTCGCCAACCTCTATTATATTTGTCGGAATAGGCATTTTTTTGCATTTGGTATCTGTCGGCATAGTTAACTTGCTTAGAATTAGCTAATGCACACACACAGAATAAACATGATTTCCTCCACATAGTTCACAGATTGTAGTATCCTTCCTATCAAGATTTTTCAATTGCAGTAGTGTTAACTGGTCAATTTTGAGTGCAATAAAGTCACTAGATCAACTTTACTAATGCATGTAGGTTTCTTTGTGGAATTAATTTCAACCACCCATTGGTCTTTATTTGATGCAATATATTTAGGATATCAAAATCTTCGATATTGTCTTTAGTTATGAAGCTTCCCTATGCAGCAAAATTCAACACCGCTTGATTACCCATCATTTAAACATAACGAGATGGTCTGTAGTTAGATATACGACGTGATATTATGTTGTGCACATATTTAGAGCAACTTTTGAGTTGCTCCCATGCTTTGTGTGGATTTTCATTGTCTTGTTGATGAAACGTGAATATTACATCTCCGATCTTAGCAATTGTTTAGGGTGAGAAGTACTTTTCTGAGAACTTTCTTGCCATTTGTTTCCGAGTCATAATTTTTTATAGTGGTAGAGTGTCCAACCAGTTGTTCGCTTGATCTCTTAAAGAAATTAAAAAAAGCCTTAATTGTTAGGAGTCATCTCCATATCTAAAAGCATTGCAGATACTCACAAACTTCTTTTAATGTTTGCTGGGATTTTTGGCTGCTAATCCTCTAAATTCATGGTTTATCACCATATTTTAAGAAGGTGATTTGATTTCTTTGCTCGATGTTTTGAGGTTGGATGCATGATGCAATCCCTTCAATATTCTGCAATGCTTGCACTCTTCTTGTATGATAGAATCACCAGCTTTGCAATCATTGTTGGTTGCGACCTTTGTGGCATTTTGTTCTCCACCGCAATAGGTAGATAATTGTCTTTCTCGCTCAGTGTAATCGCCGCTTCATCTCTTAAAGACATGTTGCACTCTATTAGCTAAGCTTGGAGATTTCTCTAGCACGTTTTTTTGACTTATGGAGCAACCGGTATAGGATTTGGATCCCTACTTCGTGTCATACACAAGATTTTCTTGAAACATACAAGAAAAAAAAGCGTTAGATATAACTTAAAAATAAAGTAGAATAAAAAACTAACACTTTAAATTGCATTGCACCAAAATCTTGGTATGTCATGAATATGCAATCGAACTTAGTTGTAAACTCATGGGTTACAAGTAATAAAGGAAAGTATGGATTACTTCCTCAAACATTGTATCTCATGGAGAAAGTGCAACAAATCGGAGTAGTAATCTAATTATCTATAAATTCTAAAACTAAAAAGTAACAGAGAGAATTTTGAGAGATTTTAATTAATTAAACAAAAAAGTGAGTAATAAAAACTCATACGCTAAATCGAACTGGTCCTGCATAGAGGATTAACTATCCTTTATTGAACTTGCAAGGCTTGGAACTAAAGTCATAGGCATTACAAAATAATGAATTTTCTTAATGCAATGAGAAAACCATGTATAGCTTGTCAGGGCATACAATGTAGAAAACGGGATATATCTCCTATTAGATCAAACATACACAAATTCATGAAAATAACATTAAATCATGCACGTGTTCATGACGCACATATAGAATATTAAAACACAAGATATAATTGTAAACAACAAACTCAAATAATCATAACGAAATATAAAAGATTCATAGAGTTTAGATCCATCTACAAACCACTCCTACAAACTCTGAACAATTGTGAACTTTAACCGATCATAATGTCGGTTAGGCACATGCTTAGATTTGAAAACACAATTCGAAAGCTCTTAAAAAAATAAAATAAACTAAGAACATAAAACTCATTAAAATGAAGAAGAAACGGAGAGGGCAAAGCCAAATCTGGCCTTAACAACCATTATTGATTCTAAAGAAAATAGTGTTGCAACTAAACTTTGGCAAATTAAAATTGACTCTCTCAGTTCTAAGAATATGATTCAGGAGGGAAATAGAAGAAGTTGCACCAGAACTATTTAGGACTCACTATTTCAAATATGTTGACAAGTGGAAAACTCTAACACTATTTTATGAGATGGAATGAAATAGGGATAATTGTGGCAAATTACCACCCCAATCTATGGGTGCTTTTGCATTTTGCTCCTTAACCTATGAAAATGTGTGATATGCTTCCCCAACCTATTGATTTTTGTGCGATTTTCCCCTTGTATCGTTGATCAACCCTTCATTTTGGACACGTATCTGAGTTGTTATCCGTTAGATTTGGCATCAGAGAGCAAATTGCACAAAAATCAATAGGTTGAAGGATATAATGCACATTTTCATAGGTTAAGGGATACAATGCAAAAAACTCATAAATTAGATGGTTTGCCGCCATTTTTCCAGTCAAACAATACATGTTAGAACGTTTTCAAGAAGCAGTTCTGAAGGTCTCGTCGTGTCCGTAAGTCAGAGAAAATCTTTTTTTTTATACCCTAACTTGGCATCATTTCTTTTTTCATATATTAACTTGGCACCTCACGTTTTTGGTACCCTAATTCGGCATTTTTTTCAATTTCAGTACTCCGGCGACGGCGATTTCAAAATCTCGCCGGAATTTTTCGTGTGGAGCTAAATTTGAGAATTTTGACCCTAGTCGAATTCCCAACTCATCCACTTGCCAGCTTAGAAGCCACGCTGGAAAAAATAATAAAATAACAATAAGAAACAATCCAAGGTGGCACGTGGGTGAGTCGGAGTTCGACTGGGGTCAAAATCACCAAATTTAGTCCCAATTGAAAATTTTCGGCAAGATTTTGAAATCACCACCACCGGAGTACCAAAATTGAAAAAAATTGCCAAATTATGGTACCAAAAACGTGAAGTGTCAAATTAATGTATGAAGAAAGAAATGGTGCCAAGTTAGAGTATCAAAAATACAAAGTTACCGATAAGTCACTTGAGAGCATTAGAATTAGTACGTTATATTAGTTGTCCTATTTCATCAACATATACATGCATATAAGAATCGTTGTAATGTTGAGTTGCCTCTGATAAATCAAATTTAATATTTAGACACTCCAAGTGGCTGGATATATACGTACGTTAGGCTTCACTTTTGTTTTAATTTTTTTTCCTTAATTTGGTGGGGGTAAGGTTGGTTTGTGGCACACCATCTGCGGTGATACAAGCGTGGTTGTAAATTCTAATTCCTGTTACTGTTATACTCATTAAGTCCCACCAAGAAAAAGAAAAGGAAAGCAAATTAACTAAACTCTTTTTTAAACAAAAGTAAGCTATAATGCATGCTTTTGCAAATGGAGACAAAGATGCTCTCATCACTCATTTTCTTTCCATTTTCTCTTTTTCCAAAGAAGATGTGCTGAATAGGACCCTCAAAACCAATGACACACAAACTGTATTGGCAGAATCAGAAACCCCACCTTCATGCAATAAAAGTAATTCCCTCGAATCAAGACCTTCCAACTCTTCCTTTTTCTCTTTTATTGGACAATAAAACAAGTCAATATTATCAAAAAACGACAGAAAATTCTCTCTTTTGTTCGTGGGTCATTGCATATTTGATAGATGCTATGCTTTGCCATAAAGGCAGTTATATATTTATCATAAGTCTAAAATATTTACAATAATGCCAAAATAGAAAAGTAGGAAATAATAATCCAAAAAAGAAAAGAGAGACAGATTCTTTGTGCTCTACTTTTCTTAGTAATACAACGACAGCAAATTCTCTACTAGGTAGTACTGTTAGATATCATTTATGCAGCAATACTTGGTAGTAGTACTAATAATGATATTAAACCAATTATTTTTCGGCGTCGTAAGCTTTAGTCTTGCTCGAAAACTTGCAGCAGTCAAATCTGCACGGGTCTGCCTCGATCAACAACTGGACAACCTCGTTCATTGTGGGGCGAAGAGCTGGTGTCCTGCACGTGCAACGTATGGCAATGTGTAGGACTTTGATCATGTCGTCCCTGAATGACCCAGACACTCGTTTGTCCAACACTTCCATGGCTCCCTCCTTAGTCTCAACCTTAGTCGAAATCCAATATATGATGTTCTTGTTATCTCCAAACTCAGCCTCAACAGGTTTTTTTCCCGTGATTAGTTCCATCAACACGACTCCAAAACTGTACACATCACATTTGGTGGTTGCTTTGGCAGAGTATGCATATTCTGCAACATGTGTTAGAAACCATGGGAATCAAGAGTTAACAAATCACTTTTACTCAACCTATGACATAAGAAGATCAAAACAATAATAACAAGTAAACTAAATTTATCTAAAAAAGACCAATTAAAAGAGTTACCTGGTGCCAAATAACCATAGGTTCCAGCAATGACAGTAGTACTCGAGTCCTTAGATCCCCTTGCTTGTAAGACTTTGGCAATTCCAAAATCCGCAACTTTTGGTTGATAATCGACATCCAATAGTATGTTTGTGGACTTGATATCCCTGTGAATGATTGGTGGCATGAGGTCGTGGTGCAGGTATGCCAGCCCTTGGGCAACCCCTAATGCTATCTGATGCCGAGTAGGCCAATCCAAAAGCATTTTCCCGCTGCGAAGTGCGTCCCACAGATTGCCATTTTGCATGAATTCATAAACAAGCAAACTGCAATCAAGACTTGAGAAATAGCAGTAAAGCTTCACAATGTTCTTGTGCCTTATGCTTCCGAGTGTTTCAACCTCATTTTTCAATTCCTTGTCCAGAATCAGCTGATTCTCTGAGGCTGAATCTTTACATTTTCGACTCCAAAGCTTCTTCACAGCAACAGCTTCCCGGTTATTGAGCTCGATCTTGTACACCGTCCCGGATCCTCCATAACCCACAATGTTTTTGTCAACCATTGCCTCAACGATCTCACGTTGATCAAAACTTAAGCGGTGGAAACTTTTGACGTCGTAAGAGAAAAAAGAACTAGATACTGTATCATCATTCTCCATCACTTGCTTATCTTTGCTAAACCATCTCTTAAGAAACAAAATTGCTCCGACAATCACAATTCCTACTGATATTCCTATTACCCACATACAGTTTATCTTTTTACGGTTATATGCTTGAGTACAGACAGGGAAATTTGGGCCTGATGAATCTGTATATGAAGGAACACAGAGCCTTGAATTTCCTGAGAAACTCTCCAACATTCCACCCTTGATGAATGACATAGGAATTGGACCAGAAAGCTGATTGTTCGAAAAGTTCAATGAATTTGGTAACAACTCACTTAGTGTTTCTGGGATATGTCCTATCAATTGATTGCTTGACAAATCAAGAACATTCAGAGACTTTAAAGAAGAAAGGGATTCTGGGATTGAAGAATCAAGCTTGTTACCTTGTAACAGCAAAAGATTGAGCCACCTTAAGTTGCCGATTTCAGAAGGTATTGGACCAGTCAAAAGATTGTTGCTGAGATCAATTTTTACTAAATTCGTGGCAAGAGCGATTTCAGGAGGGATAACACCTGAGATTCTGTTTCCTTGCATGAACAGCTGTGATAAGTTTCTTGCATATTGAATGGCTCTAGGAATAGAACCACTCAAATCATTATGCTCCACATCTATTATGGATGCATGAGGAAGAGAAAAAATTCCTTCTGGTATTCTCCCCTCTAAAAAATTATTACTGACGCGAAAACGAATAAGAGACTTACAGTTCGCGTAACTCTGAGGCAGCTCACCAGAAAACATGTTCTTAAGCACGAGGAGATAGTTCAGTTTGCCCATACTACACAACCCTTCTGGTAGTCTCCCAGACAACTGATTTTCCGACAGGTCTAAAGCAGCCAAGTTTGATGAACGTCCAAGATCTTGTGGAACTTCCCCTGTCAAAAGATTGCCATAAAGGGACAAAGTTTTCAACGTTGTTGAGTTTGCAAGAACAGTGGGGATTTCTCCTGTAAGACTGTTGTTGTAAAGCTGGAAGACTTGTAGTCTGGGAAGGCGACATATAGATTCAGGAATCCTGCCAGTGAAGAAGTTCACTGACATGTCCAAGTCTGTGAGTTGCGTCAAATTTCCAATCTCCTCCGGGATTTCCCCTACAAGTTGGTTGTAGTAAAGCTCAAGCTTCTGCAAGTTTTTCAGCAATCCAAGCTCTTTAGGAACCCGGCCCACTAAGTAATTTCCGCTCAACTCAAAATCAATCAGAGAAGTCATGTTTGCAATGAAACGCGGGATTTCTCCTGACAACTTGCACGTTGTAAGGATCATAGTCCTGAGCTTCGTCAGCCTTGTTATGTTCTCAGGCAGTTTCCACATGTTGAATTCTGCGTTTTCGTTGAAATTCAGTACCTCAAGATTGGTGAGATTGGTAATGGACATAGGAAAATTGCCAGAGAAAAGATTATAGGAAAGATCAAGAACCCTCAAGGATTTCAAGGAGGAAAAGTCTGGCAATGATCCAGAGAAAGATATAGAGCTCATGTTGAGTTCTTCCAAGAAAGAGCAGTTGATGATGCCAAGTGGGAACTCTCCTCGGAATTTATTATGTCCAACACGAAGAACACGCAGTTTAGGAAGGTGAGAACATATTTCTTCAGGGAATTGCCCTGATACTGACCAGCCTGAGATATCAACCTCAACTATATCTCCTTGATCATCGCAGGCAATCCCATTAAAATTGCAAAACGCGTTCCCCTTGCTTAAATCCCAGTTTGATAAAGAATTCCCTGACAGGGAATTCTTCATAAGAGTAAAGAACTCAGACTGGTTACCCACCGTTGCACCGCAAGAACCGTAAGCAGAAAGCACAAGCACGATAAGCAAAACCAGGCGGTTGAACGCCATTGGAGACATGATTGCTATCAACGGTTAGTGAGATATAGAAAGGGGAGAGAGGAAAATGGTTGCTTTTTTTGGGTGCAAAGGCGTAGGAAATAGATATATAAGTGGAATGATTGGTGGGTTGATTGGGTGCAGTAGTAAAGCAGAAACACAAAGCCTTGATGATGAGAAAAAGGAGGTTCTTTGGTGCATTAATGTTGATCTAGAGAGATATAGAGAAAAATGCATCACATCTTTCTTCACCAAAAGAGCCTTTATGCTTATGCCCCCACTCATTCTCTCACAGAATAGCATCAACATGCCCACCCCTTTATGTCAACTAGATGTTTGTTCAAACAAATCTGCACTTGATCATGGCCTCTCAGTTTGCTCCCTCTTGATCAAGATCATTCATGTAAAAAGTATCTAGTGATAGTTGATAGATGCCGCGTATATGTTTACACGTGTGCCTGTGGATAAATGTAACTTTCAGATTCTTAAACTGTACAGAAATTCTTTTTGGAAAGAATTTATAATTTATGTGATTCTCTTGCATGCAACTTTGATATACATTAGCGTATAAAGATTGCACCAGTTCTTTAACTATATTCTATATATGTAGACTTACGTACATTCATCATATGGTACGTCCACTATGCAGGAGGATTGGGTTTAAAATAGAAATATTATGTGACACCCCAAATATTTCTATCCGTTTCATTTTTATTTTCTTACAATAATTCAAAACATGAATATAGTATTATAGTACTAAGATCGAAATTGAAATATAAAATTTTTTGTCAAAATATTTCCCTAGAGAAGGAATAGACCATCTTTTGATTCGAGAAACTACCCATAACAACAACTCTTGCTACATCAGGTAACTCCATTAATCCGGTGGCTAGTTGATCTCCCTACTAGACCAGTCAAATAAAAATCCGAAATCCACACCAAACTCATATTTTCATGCTCCTTCAATGTTAATACTTGAGATTCAAAAAATGTTTTAGAAACATAGTTTATAGAGAACTTGATCATCAGTCACACAAATTACTCACTAATCCAATGCACAAAAGTAACTCACAAGTGAGTGAATCAAGAACATTGAAACCGGATCACAAAACTAAGAACAAAACACACAAACCACAACAATTTTTACTTGGTTCGAATTGTGATCAAATCAATCTCAACCTACATCTAGTGTAAATTTTTTTTGGGTAAAACGCTTAAAATCCCCCAACCTATAGGGTGTTTCACAATGTGCCCCCTGAACTATAAAAAAGAGCAATCTACACCCACAACCTTTAGAATTTGTGCAAAATGCCCTCTGGTCAACTTTCCGGCCAAATATTACCGAAAGCATGCCCTGCACGTGACCACCATGAGAGCATTTTTTTTCCGTCCATGTTTGACATGAATCTTAAAAAAAATAATCACCCCCTAACCTTTACCATATGTGCGAGATACCCCTAAATTTTATGAGTATGTGCGTTTGTACCTCCTAAACTCAAGATTTGACCTTCTAACTTTTCAAGTTAAATAAAAGCATTTAGTGTTGGATTTGAAAAATCTTTATTTATATAACACAACTTAATTTTAATCAATATCGATGTGCATGCATCACAAAACTGGTGGATTAGGATATCACTTACTTTGTACTGGTTTGAGCCATAAGATGGGAATACTTGGAATCAAAAGCAAATGATCGAGCTGTTGATTTCATGCTACAATGTTGAGTATATATATGTGATTCAATCTGTAATTTGATATACAACTTGTGCATTGTGCACTATAGCTGCAGTATTTTTTCACATCCCTTGCTAGTTATCGGCACTACATGCATCATTATTCGGTCCATCACAGGGCTAAATTGTCGTTTTTTTGCCTCTTAAGAATTATAAAACCCATAATAGTAGGTAAACATCCAAAAATATGAGAGTTCGTCTCATACGATTGCCTAAGTTCACAGAAGAGAAGAAAAACATGTGAGGGGTTTTTTAAATTTCATAGGATTCGACTACTATAGTGCCATTTATGCATTAGGTATGTTAACTCATCTAGTTTCAGGTAGAAGACAGATGTTGAGGTTGTAAACATGGGTAAATGACTTATTTCCTTACATAAATTTATTATACGTTACAGGAAGTGATGCTTCAAGACTTATTTAATTTATCTCATGGATTCTTATAGGAGATTGAAATGGACACCAATTGATAAACGAGCAAGAAATTCAAGTAGGAGTTTCATACCCTAATGGACTCGGAGAAATGTTGGAACACATAAAACAAAAATATAATGATCTACTAGTTTACATTATAGAGAATGATAGAGCACATTATTCAATTTCACAATCTTTTTACTTTCACAAAATTTAGAAAATTGATCAATAAGTTTAAGGAGTTGATGAGCTTTCATCACTTTGGAAGTTGCTGAAGCCGTAAAAGATGACATGAGAAAAGATTACTTGCATGATCACATATGTTGTTTACATGAAGAAATTAAGTATCATCCCTTATTTTTCATACTATTTCATATATCAGGAGTAACTTGTCTAAGTTTTGACAATGCGATAAAATTACTTTGTTATGAATGATTTAAGATCTGGCAAGAATGATGGTGATAATGTGAAGCGCTATTTCGTGTGGTTGTTGATGGACAATTTCAAGTTGTAATCTGGATTTATAGTTCGCTTTGACCTTAATTATATGGATTCAAAAATAACTTGAAGTTCTATCCTAAACATTCAGCTCTTAGGTTCAATAAAATTCTTATCGAGAGAAATTCAAAACATCTTACACAAGTATCGGATCAATAAGTTTTAATGTTTTAAACTATAAGTGCTTAATTACTTCACATGAATCACCATTGTGCTAATTAAGAAACTAGGTCATTAATAAGTCCCGCCATTAAAATGACCTCAGTCTTAGGCAATCATCTAGAACTTGAACTTTTTTAGCCTACTCGTAACAAATTTCAGAGCATATGGTGAATAGATTTGAATAAGGCATGAAAGATTACACAAATTGAGGGGGTACAACGAATATATTGGAAAGGTTAAGGGGCATGCTCATAAAGTTTAGGGGGTATTTTGCACATATTGAAAGGGTTAGGGTGGGACAATAGGTTAGGGGTGATTATTAACTTTTTTAAGTTCTTGTCAAATATGGATGGACAAAAATGCCCTTCTGATGATCACATGCAAGGCACGCTTCAGGTAAATATTTGCCGGAAATTTGACCAGGAGGCATTTAACACAACTTTTAAAAGGTTAGAAGGTAAATTGCTCTTTTTTGTTGTTTAGGGGGCACATTGTGAAACACCCTATAGATTGGGGGGTTTTAAGTGTTTTACCCAAAAAAAAAAAAAAAATAGATTCAGAAAAAGTTACAATGATATGAGTGACCAAACGAGCAACAAATTCAACATATATTGGCTGCAAAGCTCAACTTCTGGATTTCAGAAGTGAACTAGCTTACTAACTAACTTTTTAACTGAGAACTTCCTAATGTGCTAACTCTCAACTTGATTAGCCTGTCACCTGAGTTACAATATATTTTTCTAGCTAAGTTATGAATTAACTATCTCCAATTCTTCACCTTGGTTCATACACTTCAGCTTCAACCACTCGCCAGGCTTGAACATGCTATTCATCCTTCAACTACATTAACTCCAAGCAATAGTTGAACTTCTAACTTGGCAAACCTTGGTGGTCAAATCAGCAGGATTATTTTCTGTTAGGATCTTCTACACAAGCACCTCTCCTGTTGTTGTGATCTCTCGAACGATATGCAGTTTTATGTCAATATATTTTGTTCTCTCATGTTACACTTCATTTTTGGACAAGTGTATTGCACTTTGGTTGTCACTGAAAACTGTAATGACCTCGTCCTGAAAGCTCACCTCAAGCCACATGGCTTCCTTTATAGCTTTTAGTTATATACTCAGCTTCAGTTATGTGCAAACTTGCCTTCGAGATGATAGTTGTTCCAAATGCTGTGAATATGTAGTTTGTGAGTGACTTTTTAGTGTCAAGACAACCCGCAAAATTAGAATTCACAAATCCTTCAATAGCAACCATTTTATCCTTAGCTCCACCAATGATTAAGACCTTTGATGTATCTCAGTATCCCCTCAAGGGCCTTCTAGTGTATTTTTCTAGGATATGACATGAACCTACTAATGATACTTATTGAGTATGCAAGGTTAGGTCTGGTTTATACCATAGCATACATGACTGATCCGACAACATTTGCATAAGGAATTAAACTCATGAACTCCTTCAGACTTTGGTATAGATCACTGCTCTATGTGATATGTTGATAGAGAGGTGTATTCACTTATTTTTCTTCATTTGTACCAAACTTCTGTAAAATCTTCTTCGAGTAATGTCACGCCCCAAAACAAATTAATTTTATATTCAAACACTGAGACGTAAAACTAAGGCAACAACGAACTAAAACTAAACTCGCACGCAGGCGTTGATAAATACTAAATGTAATCATCTATCTAAGTTCAACATTTAGGAACAATACCAACCCAATATTAGACAGTTAAACATAAATGCTAAAATAAAAGGCTATAACGCCGAAAGTACTAGAAATCTCTAAACATATATGTCCGAAAAGCAACAATAAATTTAAGAACTTTATTCTTCTGCAAACGGCTTCCCTGATGGCTCAAACGAGTCACTTTCTGAATCTGGAAAGAAGGAAAAATTTAAAAAGAATGAGATAAAAATCTCAATGATGCTCAATTTAATATAATACATTCTAGAAATTAAAAACATTTAGAGAATTCACAGAGAAATAACAGAACTTTAATATAAAACTATAAATTTTGCAGTTAAAAGAACATGATACTGATGTAATTTAAAGGAAAACAATTGCAATTTATATTTTTTTTTTTTTTTTTTTTTAATCAAAAAGGAACCCTTCATAGAAAAACCTCGCAAAAAAATACAATGTTTAAGAGTGCCAAAACGGATGCACTCTTAGCTCATCAAACCAAAAAGCCAACTAAGCTACTAGAGAATCTTCAAGCTCAAATAAGCAACAATGCTACTTAGGAAATCTAATATAAGGAACTCCACGACTATCTAATAATGCAAGACCCCTAGCTTTCCGACTACAAATAGTAAAAAACGAATTTGTCTTCAAATCACACGCCTCGTTTGCCAAAAGGTCTGCCACGGCATTACCTTCACGAAAAATATGAGAAAACGAAACATCCATAGCTGAAACCAATTGACGAATCCTTTGAATAAACCTTGCATATTTCCAAAATCCCGCTCTCCTGGACTTCACCAATGCAATCACTGATTGAGCATCCAATTCCACTAAAAGAGTGTGAATTCCATGTTCCCAACAAAGTTCTAATCCACGTAGAAGCCCCCGTAATTCCGCTTCCATATTTGTTGCAGTCCCAACAAAAAAATGAAAGCCCCAAATAATGTTCCCTTGATCATCCCTTAAGACGCCTCCACATGCCGACTCACCCGGATTACCCCTGGAACAGCCGTCCGTGTTCAACTTGAAACCATGCAAAGGTGGAGGACACCAATGCACAACACGAAAGTCTCGGCCCGACGACCCCAATTGCTGAAAATGAAACCTTCGACCAACCTCCCAAGCTCCAACCCAATTCAGCCGAATCCCAGCCAACCTACACGTCTCCAAGTACCGAAAGATTCTGAAAATAATCCTTCCCGGCACCATTTGGATGTCACGATACTTTGAGTCATTCCGTGCAGCCCAAAGAAACCAACCGATCAGAATTGGAATAAGGCCACGAACATGTCCCGGCTTCACCCCATCAATCCACAAAGCCCGTGCCTCATTCAACGAACCCACCACTCCCCTATTAACCTTAAAAAGGTTAAAGAAATAGTTCCAAACCTGTTTTGCAATCTCCCCAGACCACAACATATGCTCTAAAGTTTCCACACTACTACAACATTGACATTTAGAAGCGAGCTCCACCCCCTTAACTTGCATAAGCTGATCCGTAGGAATCCAGCCATTAACAAGTTTCCACCAAAAGAAAGAAATGTGCGGCATCACCAATGAGTTCCAAAACCAACTAGCACCCACCATCTCTTCATGCTTCACACGCACCACCTCCCACGCTGATTTAGTACTAAAAGCACCATCAGCAGCCGGTTTCCAAATTGCACAATCCGCATTCTCCACACACGGCACAATTTGAAGGATTTCAGTCACAAACTCCTCAGGCACTCGTTCTTTCAACAACGAAACATTCCATTGTCCCTCAACCAAAAAATTGGATACCTTAATGTCTACCGGCCCCGAGACTCGCACAGTAGAACCTAAAGTACCATTCCCAATCCAATGATCATTCCAAAAAGAAACATTCCCGCGCCCAATAATCCAGAAAATTTGGGCGTGCGCCAACTCCCTACCCCTCACAAGCCTCTTCCAAATAGATGAACTATGAGAAGAGGCTCGAGCCAACCAAGGAGATGCCCTTCTACAATAATATTCAAATAAACACCTCGCCCAAAGGCTTTCTTGCTGCCGAAACCGCCACCAAAGCTTGATTGAGAAAGACCTCACCACATCCTCAAGCCACCTAAAACCCAATCCTCCTTCACATAAAGGACGGCAAACCTTTTTCCACGACGCCCAATAAAAACTCTTTCTCGTTGCATAATCACCCCATAGAAACCTCGCCAAAATGCCATGAATCTTTTTAACAACAGATTTCGGAGGCTCCATCACTTGGAAAAAATAAACCGGTATTGAGCAAAGGACCGATTTAATCAAAGTAATACGCCCCCCTTAAGAAAGAAACCTATGGTTCCATGCATTCAAATGACCCCTAATCTTCTCAATGATGATCTCAAAATGCACCGCCAAACGACGCCCAACATGCAAAGGTACCCCTAAATAAATAAGCGGGAGTTGAGTTGAAGTAAAACCCGAAACCCGACTTATCATTCTCTTCCTCGAAGAAGAGGCCCTCCGACTCAACACAAACTTACTCTTTTGTTGGTTAACTTTCTGCCCCGAAACAGCCGAATACAATTCCAAAAAATTGCAAAGCCGCTTCACACTTCGTTTATTCCCCTTCAAGAAAACCATACAATCATCAGCATAAGCCAAATGTGAAAGCTTAAACCTCTTCTTAGTATCAAAAATCATCTCGGGATGCTGCTCCATAAGTCTCTCCAATCCCCTGGAAAGAAATTCTGCCGCAAGAACAAATAGAGCCGGCGAGATAGGATCCCCTTGTCTCAAACCTTGCAATGAAGGAAAATAACCAGCCGTTTCCCCATTGACAAGCACCGAAAGCAATTTATATTTATTAAAACTATGGGCTAATTCCAATGATCACTATTCCAATAACATATAACGAAGCCGACACCCGTATATCTCCGCCACGATCAATTCTTATCTCCCCGTTCAAGCTACCTTGAAAACTAACTGTATGTCATGGTACATTCATAACGAATGATCCCACACAAACACAACGATCCTCCCGCTATGTCTGAGGGAGAGGGGCTATGGGGCAAGAGGACCAACTGACAGCATAATGTGTTTCACGTGTCTATGATAGCTCTTGGGAGACTCCATAATGTGTTTCACGTGTCTCAATTGAAGGAGTACCATCCAGACCCTTCGCACGTTATCCAATACGAAGAGCTATCATTCCAAGAGGATTTAGCTTATGTAGAACGTCCCATTCAAATCTTGGATTGGAAGATGAAACAACTTCGTACGAAACAAATACCCTTAGTAAAGGTGCTATGGAGAAACCACAACCTTGAAGAGGCAACTTGGGAGCGTGAAGATGACATGCGCAATCATTATCCCGAATTATTCATAACCAAGGTTAGAATTTGTGGAGCAAATTCTTTTAAGGGGGTTAGATTGTAATATCCTAATATTTTATTTATTTATCTATTATTTACTAGTATTTTTTATGACATTATTTAATTTGCGTACATGTTTCATTAATTATTTGGATTTGAGTTTAGCATCCAGACTTGTATTACTAAGTTATAGTGATATTAGTTAATCTTTTTTGTAGAGAACCTTAATAAGGAATGATTATTCTATTTGGGTAATTATATTACTATCTACAGAATTTCCAAAGCCATGGTTACTCATATTAATTAGAATAGACAGCTTTTAATTTAGACTTTATTCTTCCTTAATTAAGAGTTTCTGTTTCAACTCAAATCCAATTCTTCCTCACTTCCTTTTTGTCATTCTCCCAGCCGTACCACCTTCTTCCTCTTCTCCATTGATTGGTAAATTCTCTATTTCTGTGTATTCTTTGCCAATTTTCCTTTTAATTTTTGTTCTTTTCCCCTGTTTTAGTATTATATGCATATTTTACAACAGAATTCATAATCATGTTATCATTGAAGGTAATGTTATCATTGAAGGTAGATGTTCATCAGACTTGTATAAGAGTTGTAATTTATATGGTTTTTGCTCAGGTTATATTGAACTCGTTTATGATTATGATGGTCTCATTAGTTTGCATTTTTTTTTATCAAAGGGATCTGATTCTTGTTATTTTAAAATTAAGATTAGTATCTTTTCTTAAAACATTGTTTGTGTGTTTAAATTTAATTTTTAATGTTAGTGTAGAATGTAGTAAGTGGATCAAATCTTGTTGTATCCCTTCGACAGAAACGGATGGTGACCAAACCTCTTTAGATATCATAATAACTCTTATATAAATTAAATAGTCACTAGGCCTATGATTTATTTTATTTCAAAACCTCTGTTCCATATTAGAATTTGAGGCTTGTATTATTATTATTATAAGGATTGAAACTGAATTCAACTATATGCCTTAGTATTTTGTGTGTTTAATGGGTATGCTTTATGTTTATGCTTAGTGGAGTATGTAGTATTATTTTTTATATTAGAAGTCTTGTTTCCTAACTCTGAAAAACTGATCATTGAATCAAACTTCTTCATATTTCATAATAACTCCTATAGTAACTAAAAGATGATTATGCATATGTTTACACTTATTCAAAATCTTGCTTTGAAAGTAAATTATTTGTGTGTGTCTGCACTTCCTATGTTTATATGGTTATATGTAATATAGTAATGAGTATATATTATAAACAAGGGTATAAACAAATATTAAAGTATCTCAATTAAGATGGGTTTTAGTCTAGTTTAATTGGTATTAGGAATCATTGGTATGCTTATTGAGGTTTTCATTTGATTAATAGGTGATTCGAGCTAGTCTTCTTCGTACTTTGTTCCCTCTACAATTTTTCGTCAGGTGAGTGCTCCAACTCTAACTCTATTATTTTCAAAACTGGAAGGAATACGTGTATCTATTATTAGTTTTAAAATAAAAGTATTGCATCCCTGAAACGTTTTATTAGAAAGATATTCCATTTGTGATGATCATTTGAAATTATCTAATTCTCTTTGATTCGTTTGTTGGATCCTTGGCGTTGGCGTGCAAGGGGGTACCACTGGACAGCAAAGGGTTGTCGGTTGGTCCTCTTGCCCCATAGCCCCTCTCCCTCGGACATAGAGGGAGCGTTGTGTTTGTGTGGGGTCATTCGTTATGAATGTACCATGGCATACAGTTAGTTTTCAAGGTAGCTCCTTGAACGGAGAGATAAGAATTGATCGTGGTGGTGATATATGGTTGTCGGCTTGGGCAAATGTTTTTTCCTTTTAAATGCATCAATATCATGTTCTTATTAACTGCAAAATTACATGGGTTAATTCTAAAAGTTCTGTTATATCTCTGTGGATCTTCTTATAAATGTTTTCAATATCTAGAATGTATTAAAGTATTTTGAGGATCACTGAGATTTTTATCTCATTCTTTTTAAATTCTTCCGTCCTTTCAGATTTAGGAAGTGACTTGTTTGAGCCAACAGGGGAGCCGTCTGCAGAAGAAAAAATGTTTTTATTTAATTGTTGCTTTCCAAACCTGAATGTTTAGAAATTCTTAGTACTTTCAGCTTTATGGCCTTGTATTTAGCATTTATCTTTAATAGTCAAATTTTGGGTTGGTATTGTCCATGAATGTTGAACTTAGATTGAGGATTACCTTTAGTTTTTCTCCAACGCCTGCGTGCGAGTCAGCTTTATTTCTTTGTTGCCTTAGTTTTCACGTTCCACTGTTTGAACTTAAGTTTGTTTTATTTTTCCTGGGGCGTGACATATATTACTTCCAGTTTTGAAGATAATAGAGTTTGAGTTGGAGCACTCACTCGATGACAAAGTGTAGAGGAAACAAAGTACGGTGAAAACTACCTTGAATCACCTATTAATCAAAGTTAAACCTCAATAAGCATACCAATGATTCCTAATACCAATTTAACTAGACTAAAACCCATGTTAATTGAGATACTTTTCTATTTATGTTTATACCCTTTTTTATAATATATACTCACTACAATAATATATAACCATATAAACATAGGAAGTGCAGACACACACAAATAATTTACTTTCGAAGCAATATTTTGAATAAGTGAAAACATAGGCATGCTCATCTGTTAATTTCTATAAGAGTTATTATAAAATATGAAGAAGTTTGATAACTGATCAGTTTTTTTTTTGGAGTTAGGAAACAAAACTATTCTAATATAAAAGTGATACTACATACTCCACTAAGCATTAACATGAAGGCATACTCAATAAACACAAAATAATAAGGCAGAGAGTTGAATTCAATTTCAATCCATATAATAATATAACAACCATCAAATTCTAATTATTATGCAACCTAGATGGGACCCTTAGATATGAATATAATATGAACATGACAGCAACAATCCATTCAAATCACCAATTCAATTTAAAGCCTGAAGAACGTCTACCCCACAAGAGTAATTAAGCATGAATCATATTATAGCAAATACATACACTAAACAGGGAATAACAGTTAGCAATATAATAATAGCAAGAATTACAACTGATCAAGCAATTGCCAATCAACAGAGAAACAAAAAGGAAGACGGTTGTGTGAATTCAACGGAAAGAAAGAAGACATATCGTATTAAGTTTATAAAACTGAAACCCTTATTTTTAATGAATAGAATAGGCCTAAGAAAAAGAAGTGTTGCGGTTAAAAAAAATTAGAAGCCTGCTATTACTACCTAAATATCTATTACTAATAAAGCATCTTAATTACTCAAGTTCAAGAATGAATAATTTTATAAATGAAGAGATATAATATAACAAAATAAATAAATGACAATTATTAATTAAATAAAAAAAATTAGGATATTACAAGTAACTCTCTAGAGATAAGTACAAAATACCTCTACTTTTTCTATGGCTGATTTCCACGCTAGGTTCTTTGTAGCAGGTCCAATATCCTTCATTTCAAACTCCTTCATATACTCATATTTCAGAAACTTGTAAGTTGATATCATTGTGAATTCTTGAGTGTTTTGAGTCTTTTAGTTTACTTCTGTTTTTGTTCTTTTTGCCATTTAGGAGTCTTTTGGTGAATACAAGCAATTTCAAGGCTAAAAAGCGGGATTTAGAGTTGATGATGGATGAAGAAGTGATACCACTATGAAGAGGACTAAGAAATGATTGCAAGCAAGAAACGGAAGTGAGTTTGGAGTTCTAGAGCAATAAATATAAAGAAAACATTGCAGAAGTTAAGCTACGCGAAATGGCATGCAAACGCATATCCTTTGCATAACTGAAGAACGCGATTCGAGCTGATAGAAAGCGATCGCTTAGCTGATCGCAGAACATTGATAGAAACTCAGGGCTGGAAGACATGTGAGGATGGAATGCGACGAGGTGACATCGCATAGCCATGCGATCTTTTAACAGAAGAAGTGGTATTCAATGCGATCGCATGTCGCGGAAGTTGTTTTGCAGATTTACATTTTTTTATAGGGATACTCTTGTCTTTTCACAAGGGACTCAGTCTACTTACTCTAAAAACCATAGAGTTTAGGCTGATCATTTCTAACACAACAACACAAATAGTTAACCCTAATATAATTCAAATCTATTTAACTCGATGTCTACTTCTTTTAGAACTTGAATGATATTGAATTTGCTTGACTTCAAACCTCTTGAATTATCCATAGAGTGATTCAAAAAAAAAAAAAAAAAAACCGTGCTCTCATAACTGGTACAATTAGCTCGTGAATTCTCTCTAGTGAAGTCATGGCCCAGTTCACGTCGCCGTGACACAAATATATTATTCAACAGTAGTTGTAATAATTTTCAATCTCACCATTATTCTTAGTGGTACTAGAGTACTCTCTTAATTCATTCAATATTTGGTTTGCTACGAATATACTTCCAAAGAGTTTAGTTAACCACATCACATATGTTGCTCTAAATTTCAAAAGTTATTTTACTAGAGCCTACTCCTTGTGTTTGTTAGCTTTAAGGTATCTTTTAACTCCAGATCGTATTCTTCATAAAATTGGTGTTCATGTCCTGATAAGACAAGGCAATGTCACATGTGTCTCGGTTGAAACTTTCATTAAACAATTCACTCAAAATAAAATTCATCTATCTTTTATGATCGTCACAAACTAGAAAAATTCATCATTCTTCTTTGTGCATTTTGTACCACCAAATTCCTTGGTCTTCCCCTCTCTTATGCAACCTACTTTGTTTATAACATTTTGGTCTCTTTGTCATCTAACCTCTCATAAATTTATTCATTAACTTGTGTTATGCAATTTGAACCGCTTTCTTAGCCTCTTTAATTATTTTCTAGTTTGCACATCCCAAAGCTCTCTTGATCGTGATTTTTTTTTTCCACATTTAAGCTCTCCACATCAAGTTCTTCAAATCTATATAACAATCATGGTTGATCTTCTTCGCTAATTTTAGCTCCTCACTCCACTTGGATGTGCTTATTTGATCTCCATTGCAAGATTTAGCTCCACACATCTACCTGGATGTGCTCATACCGAGGAGCCCACTACCTCTGAAATTACAAGGAAATATTTAGCTATATTATTAAACCACAAGGGTTGATTTGGGTTCATTTAGGTCATTCTCGAGCTTTTAATCTACTTCGTGTTACATTGGGTCTACACGAGTCTTTTGGTTAGTCTCTTTTATCCCACAACTTCTAATTTTGGTATCTAACTTGTAACTTTTACGACCTATCTGGTTTTTCTCTCCTTAAACCACGTATTTGCTAGAATCAAGTTTGTATAATAAAAAATATTTACCCATCAAATTCTGGATATCCTTAAGCTCGGTTAGTTCTTACATGCTCATTGCAATCTCCTCGACTATGTAGTTTGTTGCTTATAGGTATCTTCTATACTAGCTCATCAAGATCCTCCCACTTCTTACACTTTCAAGCCTTGTATAATCTGTATTTGTCGTGTGTAGGCTCTAATAACAATAAGATCCCTTCACGTTAAACAAATTTAACTAGAAATATAATGTTGCACTCTTCTTCAGACCTCCACTTTCTCAAAAAGCAACATATTATCTATGATGATCTCGACGACATTACATTTTCTATTATAGGTCAAAGTTACACCATGAAATTCACAGTTCTAGTTTACTCATGTAACCACTTTATCTTTTTCACACTCAAGATATGGACTATATATCCCCGTACTCGTGGACTCAGCTAACTTAGTTAGTACCAAAGTAAGAACCCAAATGTTCCAAGATGCTATGTGATGTTATATTTGAACGCTAACTTCTCTATCTCACTGATCTTTGATAAGTGTTGGAACCCTTGATCATTTGATACCAAACACGAGCATCAATATGACGCATTGCTTGATGACTTAACAACTCTTGTTCATTTTTCACTAGTTTGATGCAACATATAGCTGACTTATGTAATACTTGAATAAAGTCTGGAACTAGTTCATATCATAAAATGTTGTGAGATTTTATGTTAATCGTCACAAACTTACTAAAATCTTAATACTTGTCAAACTTATGTAACGGTATTTCTTAATAAATTCAAATAATAATATTTAAGATATTGGACCACATATTACCTAGAAGAACCATTTTCACCATATATGCGTTGAAAACCCTCAAAGTAAACCGTTACAAGAAAACTCGTGAGTAAACATATATATATATATATATATATATATATATATATATATATATATATATATATATATATATATATATTGCTAGGAAGGAATTTTTTTTCCTTAAAGATATGGCACGCCAACTTCTGAAATAGATGCATTAAAAATATCAGTCTTGGCAAAAAAAAAAATTAGAATCGCCAAATAAGACAACAAATGAGAAATTTTTAACTTTTAGTGTCTCCAAATCCTTCAGAATAATTCTCAGAAGATTTCTACTAAATATTAGCTATCATCGTAATTTCATCTTTGGTATGTTTTAGACTAGTAAATACTAGGAATTTCTTTGTCATGATATTTTTGCAAATTTTGTACAAATAGTTGTTATTATGGACATTACTCTATTTTTTATTTATATGTAGTCTAACATGAAAATATTTCGATACTTTTCGAGAAAATGTTTAGTTAGAAACCTAGCTTAATCCATAATCCACACATACAAGATAATCAAAAACAATTATCTAATACAAAATTAGATGTTGAGGTTTCTAAAGTGTATTAGCGTACGTTGCGATAATTTCTAAAAATAAAGGGCTAATTGCAGCAAACCCCCCAAACTATGGGGGTCAGAGCACTTTACCCCCTGAACTATGAAAATGTGTGAACCCAAACTATTAGTTTTTGTGCGATTTGCCCCCTGAGTCGTTGATCAACCGTTTCATTTTGGACACGTGTCTAAGTTTTTGTCTGTCAAATTTAACATCAGGGGGTAAAACGCACAAAATTGAATAGTTTATGGGGTATTTCACACCAAACGACAGTTTAGGGGGTAAAGTACTCTAACCCCCATAGTTTGGGGGGTTTGCTGCAATTAGCCCAAAAATAAAACTTGCTTATTAGGGGCTTGCAGCAAAGTTGATTGAAAATCGTGGGAGCGAAATATAGTTAATTCTCATCAATCTCATAATGGATTTGTAATCATTGTGATCAGTTTCTTATCACGATTAATTTTGTGAATTATACAATACACTGACGAGAAACATTATTTAAATTATTATATTATCCCCAATCATTTTCATTTTCTAATCCGAAAATCCCCTAATGGCTAGGGGACCAATCAATGTAAGTTCAAAGAAAAGATGCCCACTCTCCTTAGTAAAAACATGCGGGCTGATTTATCTAGTGAAAGCACAACTTTAAAGAAGATAATTTTTGTTTATTTACGTGGCTGATTAGTCACTCGAGACAACGATTCTGTTGAGAGGTAAAAAAAAGAAAAAACTACAGGACTTGCACATTTACGTGATTTTATGAATGTCAGATAGTTTTGAAAATGTTTTTTCCAGAGATGAGATGAATCAGTAAGTTGTTATGGTAGATTTAAAAAGAAAAGTTTTCCAGTAGTTGAATTTTAGAATAAAATATTTTTTTATCTGTAAACGGAAAAATAAGAGAATAATATCTTAGGAGAGAGTAATTAATTTTAGACGAGAACTATGTACTCGCATCATTTATTTTCATTCGCGAATTTTTCAAAAATAACGCAATGACAAAAACAAAATATAACGTAACATGAGGTGGTTACATACTACAATATGCTCCAACTTCAGCTTTAACCATTTTCTCTAGTGAAATTACGGTTTCGATCAATCAGCATTTGGAAGTGGATATACCAGTTTTAGTTTCCACCGTATTTTCGTATTACGAAAAAGGATAATAGCGTTAAACCCTTTATACTTTACCCCATATTGCATTTCGCCCCCTATCTTTTTGATTTTGGCAACTTACCCCAATGTACTATGGATAAATAAGCACTTTGGCCACAGGTTATTTTTTCACCATTGAATTGGACATGTGTCAGCATTTTTTGCCGTTGGATATGGACTCGGGGGGCAAAGTACTTATTTATCCATAATAGAGGGGGCAAATCACCAAAAAAGAAGAATATGAGACAAAGCGCAATATGGGTATAGTATAGGGGGTTTAATGCTTTTATCTCTAACAAAAATGTAGTAATAGTTTTAAGTAAATTATATAATAGAGGGTGTACATACATTTAATATCAATAAATTGTGAGATAAAATAGTAGTAAATTTATTTAATTGAATTCTTATACTATATTAATAAAAGTGATATCATGATTACATAATCCGAAGGTTAAAGAGAGGCCAAGAGCCCTTCAATTTGGATCGTTCACGCTGCGTTAGGCCGCATCCCATCCTTAATAGCATCCTAATATTCTCGTAATCTTTATTTATTAAACAACAAAACTGCTTTTTACGGAGTCAAATGCATAATCATGATTTCTAATGTAATGCTACTTGCATTACTCATGTAATGGAACTCCCATTCTATCTTATTGTTGATCTCCTTAATGTAATTTATTATTGGTATGTTTCGTTGACTAATCATTATATGCAGCTACTAGCTAAGAGCATATTAGAAGTGGTAAAACCTAATGTGAGAAAGGATACTATTTACATTTAGAAAGTGTTGGGTGGTGATTAATTTAGTCGTGAATTATTGGATTATCAATGAAGGTTTTTGTTTAATTTTTTGTTGGTCTTGGTGAGGCGACAAGTGTTCTCTTGATAGAGGTTGGAAAAAGTATATCTGCGGGATACAACTGGAACCTGAGACGTGTTGTATATATATATATATATAAGTCATAGCTTCTAAAAAGAAATTGTAATTGTACTTCTTTCATGTTGAAGTAACTCTTCATTTGCTAGGATATGAAATTAAACAACTTAGTCTTCTCAGCGTAATTATTGATGTGAGAATTTTCGCATTATAAAACTTCAAGAGCAAAATTTATTAATTCTATGTATATGAATGAGTCGATCGGTTCACATATGTATTACCTTTCAACACAAATGAAATATTCAAGTTGAAAGGGAGGAGTAGAGGTTATAGCACAACTTTAAACAAGGTATATATGATTATTGGGAGAGTTAGTGGCAAATTCATATTGCGAATCGTAAGCTTTTTGCAGATTACATTGTAAATTATAGTTGCAAGCAAAATACACCACAAATTATAATTGATGACGCCCCTTTCTGGCCGTGCCCGTCACCGGGGCTGTTCGCACGTCGGTCCCGACTCAAGATGCACCTGGGTCCGATAAGCTCCCTGCTGCTCCGCAACTATCCACGACCCTCGGGAGTTCGGGATCCGTTCGCACGATCTCCCTTCAAACTGCTTCCTCGACCCAATCCTGAGCTCTCCTTAGCTCGTGCTGACTGCTCTGTGGGGCTACTCTCTCTGCTTATATCGGGATCAGTGATTTCAGAGGAGGAGTGTGCTTTGGTTGGCTCTTTTTGTTGTGTGTTGGCTTCAGTTGTCCTTTGCAACTGACCCGCCTCCCTATTTATAGGGCAAAGGAGAGGTTATAAGTGTAATTTGGCCCTGGGCACGTGTCACCGTGTATGTTCGTTCGAGGGTAATAGGGTATTTGAGTACCCTTGTAGAGTAGGGCACGTGGTGCCCGCATGTTATCCTCGGCGCACGGCATGCTCCGGTTACACCTTATAACTTCCGATCCAATGCTCTTTATTGGGGAGGCGGGGCGGTCGAGCCCTGGGAGGAGGACAACGCATCCGGGCGAGTGGAATGTGACGTCGATTTTGACGTCCGACCCCCTGGGCACGTGTCCTCATGCATGCTCGTCCGAGGGTAATAGGGTACTTGAGTACCCTTGTAGAGTAGGGCACGTGGAGCCTGCATGCTACCCTCGGCGCACGGCATGCTCCGGTTGCACCTTATAATTTCCGAACCAATGCTCTTTATTGGGGAGGCGGGGCGGTCGAGCCCTGGAAGGAGGACAACGCATCCGGGCGAGTGGAATGTGACGTTGACTCTGACGTCCGACCCTCCCTTCCGGTTGGGGAAAAGGGACGGTCGCCACTGGTTGATGAGTAGGTGATGTACGCCTGCATGTGAGGAGTTCGACCCCCCTCGGGGAATACACACAACATAGGATATGATATAATAAGTATTAATAAAGGTGCGGGTGTTAAAGGGGGTCGATGTACCTGGGGTCAGGCGTTGTGCGAAAAAAGAGGGGTAGTGAGGCGAGATAAGGTCAGAAGATTAGGCCACGTGGACGGGTACGATCCCAAGAGGGAGAGTATGCGTCATCATAAGTCCCCCAGTCTCTGTCGCAGTTCGCAGAACGTGGCAGAGAGTAAAATAGCTAGGGGCCTAATCATCTGACCGCGTGTCGGCCTCACTTCCTGATTTCTCGGGATTCCTCAAAACTTCCCTCATACGCTGAGTCGTACGTATTATCCATCCGCGTTTATTGGGTTTCGAGCGGAAGTTATACCGCCTTTTTGCACGTCTATTTAGGTTTTTTGCGTTGCGGTTTTGTAGGTTCATAACTTTTTGCCTTCTTGTAGCTATAATTTTCTTTGCCTCTTTTCATCCGCCATCATTATGTCTGCCCACGCTGCTGCAACCGCCTCTTCCGAATCCACTCCTCCTGCTTCTCCATCTCGATCAGTGCCGTCTTCTCCTCTGGCAACTCGCCGCGGTAAGCGCACGGCTGCCTCCGCCGCTCTGGAGAAAGGGACGCCATCCAAAAGACAGGCGGTAAATATAAACGACGTCGCGAGTACCGCAACCCAGGCCACCGTTGACAACTTAATCGCCATGTATAATGTGGCGATGGAGAATGCGACGGTGTTGATCGCGGAGCCTTCGGACCGGGCGAATAATCCTCCTACCGGCTTCTTGACTGTCTTCTTTCCTCAAGTCGAGGCTGGGTGGCGTATGTTTGTGCCGCCTCTTTTCCGAGATGTAGCCAAAGTCCTAGGGCTTTGTCTAAGTCAACTTACGCCCAACGCCTTCTCTATTATGGCAGGGTTCGAGATTACCTGCCGGGGTCGAGGGCTCCCTTGCACGGCCGACCGCTTATTGGCCTTATATGACGTGGGTGCCGGCCAAGTGCCCTTCTTTTATCTGACTCCCCGCTCATCTCAAGCTGCTCCGGGGGCGAGGATCCTTACTGATGCTTCTTCCTCCTATGGCAGCTGGAAATCCAATTTCTTTTTCGTAAAGGCCCCGGGTCGTAACTGCGCGAGCTGGGGGTGACGAACGCGTGGTCGAACAGTCCCACGGAGTTGGATACCACCCAACTTGACCGGACTCGGCTCCAGATGATGGAGGAAGGGTACTTCGAGGCGAAGTACCACGTGCTGAAGCTGACCAAGACCCCAAGGCTGTTCGAGCTTTGCGGTCTCCAAGGAGGGGTTAGGTCACCCCATTTCCCAAATTTGCAGCAGGACCCCGAATTTCGTAAGTTTTAGTTTCGATCCCTCTGGTTCCTGGCTTTCCTCGTTTTCCTTGTACGCTGATCTCCCTTTTTATGATCCATGTCCTCATGTTCGCTGATATCTACTTTGGCGGAGGCGACCAAAAACGCGCCTGTGCCCCCTAAAGTTCCTAAAGGGGGTAGATCCGTTCGAGGGAAGACTTCGTCTTCCCAATCTGTGGCAGGCACCCAAGTCGCGGACGCTCCACCGTCTCCCCTTCCATCTCAGTCCACTCCTGAGAGAGAACCGGCGTCTGCTCTTCGCCCGGCCCCTAGGCTTAGCAGTGATGCGAGCTCAGCTCCGCCGTCTCCTGGTGGTTTCCATAGCCTCCGAGAGGACGATTTCGACCTCTTCCGTGACCCGGCTCCCGTTAATCTCGACGCCGGTTTCGGCTGGGTCCGGGAATCTTTGCCTACTACCTTCGACTCGGGTGGCCTGGCTACTTCCCTTGCCGTTCGCGAGGAGGCTGCGATCTCTCCGGCCTCTCCTCCTCGGGATTCTATCTCTCACCCGTCTCTCGACCCCCAAGGGGAGGGTGCAGAAACCGCTCGCTTGCCGGAGGGTCGGGGGGAATCCGACGCTCCCACGTCTTCTTCTCCGACCCTGAGGGATGGTTTGACGGGCTCGGTCGGAGGTTCGCCCGGGGCAGCCGATGTGGGGTCTCCTGTGCCTCCTTCGAGTCTTCAGGCTGACACGGCGCCCCAGCAAGAAGAGGCCGAAGGCGAAAGACCGGAGGTTGGGGGTGATGAAGGTGGTGCTTTGAGGGAGACCCGTGAAGAGGGCACCTCTTCACGAATGGTGGTGAACCAATCGGATCGTCCTAGGTCCGTCGAGCGTTCCCTGACGGAAGAATTACGTGGCCTGGGCGGCGGCTTCGCCAGACTGAGCCAGGTGGTGGATTCTCTCGAGGTTGCATCGCTCCGGAACCGAGGGATCCAATGGTTGAAAGACCAAGCTGGTTACGAGGCGGTGGACGTAAGCTTTTCACCTTTTCCTATATATCGATTTTTCTTCTTCCTTGTTTATGACACGTTTTGCTCTTTCCTTATTCAGTTTAGCGCCCGTCAATTTCTATTGCTGGAACACATTCATACCCTGGAGGATCGGGTAGCGGAATTGGAGTCCGCCGTTCCCGATCCTTCTGGGCAGGGGGATTTGGAGAATCTGAGGTCGGACCATGCCCGGGTCTTGGCTGATTTGCAGGGAGCTCAGACGGCTGTGGAGTCCCGGACGAAGAGATGTCGCGAGTGGGAAACTTATGCGACTGGGCTACAAGAAGAGCTGGACCGTGCCCAAGAGCAGCTTCGGGAGGCGGAGAGGGTGAGGGATGAAGGGGCCCTGGAGTTGGTGGCTTTGAGGGACACTCTGGAAACTACTTCTCGGCTGTTGAAGGAGGCCGAGGTGGGGCAGACGAAGGCGGTGGCTACCGCCGAGACCCTTCGGGTGGAGTTGGAGGAATGTCGTACCACTATAGGTGATCGGATCGCTGACGAGGTTCGGCGTGTTAACTTGGATCTCCGGAAACAACTCGTCGAGAGGTCCCGCAAGGACGCATTCGATCGCATCATTCGGTACATCGGTTCTCCGCTCCATCATGGTTACTTCCGGAAGGTATTTGCTGCCCTGGTCATGGTTGGGTACAAAGGATCCATACAACAATTAAAAGCAAGAAATTGGATCGTACCTGAAGCTGACCTGAGGACCCTTTCTCCTCAGGAGATCGAGGTACCATCGGAAATACCGCCCGGTTCTCCTCCTAGCCTTGCCGAGAGACAAGCAATTCTTGAGGCCTACCAGGCCAAGCTCCCTACCACTCGGATCGTTCTCCCGGAGGTCAGTGGGACGATATCCCGACGTTCCTCTCCTGAGACGAGGACGAGAAGGGCTCGAGAGATGGCCGAGGCAATTTTGGCTGGTGGGCCGCTGGTGACTGGCCCTGGTCCTCCCGACTCTCGCCCTGCTGACGTTCTTGTTCCCCGGGTGACGGAGACAGCCCTGCGGATGGCTTCCACTGTCGGAGCCCCTGAAGTCGATGATGACGCTCCGACGCTAGAGGGGCGTCGTAGATCGATAAGGGAGGGCAAGCGACCCTCCTGAGGGATGTTGTAGTCTAGGCCTCCTGTATTTGATTATTCTTTTTCCTTGTAGTTGTAATAATTCCAGGATTAATACTATTTTTTCCGAGGTCTTTCTTCGTCTCTTTTTTGCATGTCACCTTTTACTAAGTTGCCAGTTCGGGGTAGAATTTCGAGGATGAAACAATCGCGGGAGCACATCTGCTCCACGTGCCGTGGTTCGACAAGGATTGTTGTTTTACTCCTTGGAAGTACGAGCGGGGCTCCTCGGATTCCCGTGAAGGCACCCAGGAGTTGTGTGGCAATGACCCTCGAGGTGTATTATAGGGAGCATGTCAACCCATGATACTCCTAAAGGAATCGGTCGCCTTAGTTGCGTTGCTCGCGTGGGGCTCTGAGGTTCATAACAAGACACCTCGTAGAGCGGGGTTAGCTAGGGCCCTCGAGCCGTATTACGAGGAGCAAGTCGACTCGTAATACTTCTAAAGGGTCGGTCGCTGGTCAACAGGGTATACTTCACCCCTCGTTGCGTGTGTCGACAAGGTTGCTGTTTTTCCCCTCGGACGTACGCGTGGTGGCTCAGAGATTCAACGGGACATCTCTTGAGAGCAGTCGGCTAAAACCCTCAAGCCGTAAAATGAGGAGCGAGTCAACTCATGATACTCCCCAAGGGTTTTCTACCAGTCAACAGGGCGTACCCTTAGCCCCTCGTTGTGTGTTTCGACGAGAGTTGTTATTTTTCCCCTCGGAAGTACGCGTGGTGCTCAAAGGCTCAGCTGGACACCTCGTAGAGCGGGGTTTGATGTAACCCCTCGAAACGCTACCCAAACCGGTCAACTTTTCCCTAAAATACTTTCGCAAACGTTTTCTTCAACGGTTGTGACGGCTCGGGGAATCTCTTTAAGAGTCGCCTCGGATAATGGCCCTTCTTTGAAGGCTGTAATGGTTCGAGGAGTCTTTTCAACTGGCAATTCATAGCCGCCGTTTCTTGGACCAACACGTCCCATCCGGCAGTTTTGATTATCGTGCTACTCTAAATGTTACTTACTTTAGCACGCATAAATTTTCTTTGTCATCATTAGTGCCTTGAAAGGGCATATTAGTAGCAGACACCCCTGTATGACTGCCACGCGTCCCCTCATCTCGTCTCTCATTGGTAGCCCGAGCGGTATCAATGTTTAAGGCGTTTTAGTTGTTCCCGCCCAAACTAAAGCGTTAATTCTAAGATTATAAATAAGCAAACTTACTTACCTTATTTCGTCACTTCATCTTCTGCATTCCGGCGATTCCTATTTTCTTGCTTCTTGCTTCTCGCTATCTGCTATCTTGCTATCTGCTAAAAATGTCTTCATCTGCTTCCTACTCCGAAAATATCTTGGGATCCGACGAGTCATTCTCCGAGGAGACTCCGTTGGTGTTCCCCTCACCACCTACTTCTCCACCGACTGCTCCACGGCCGAGCCCCCCTACTGCTAATCCTTCTGGGGCTGGTCCCTCCCGCATTCGTCGCAGTTCGCGGGCCGCGGCTTCCCGGTCTCGCCGGAGGACTACTCTTCAACTGGCGGCTGACGCCCGTCGTCCCAGGGACTCTAACGAGCGGGTCCTGCTTCAGGATCCCGTTGCTGACGACATTGAGGCGGCCTTTGCCAACCGGGCTCCCTATAGCAGCCCAAGAGCAGGATTCCAACTGGTGGCCGCCGAGGTCGAGCCCATCCACATGATGGGTGCGGGGCTTGCCGGCTACGCCCCTTCTCTTGAGACGACTGAAAACGTGCAGGCGCTGCTGGAGCAGCACGGGATTCCTGGGGTGGAGGTGAGGATTCCGACCCCTGAGGAATGGGCCTACAACCCTCCCGAGGGTTTTTTGACTGTTTATTCCGAGCAAGTCCGCAACGGGCTTCGCTATTTTTTCCCTGCTTTTATGATTGCCATTTTTAACCTTCTGCAAATCTGCCCAAGTCAACTAGTCCCCCACTCCTACCGGTATCTGGTGGGTTTTATTCTTCTGTGCCATTATCACAACATTCCCCTGGCCCCTGCCCTGCTGTTTGGGGCTTTTTCTCTTCGTCCAGTGAGACAGAGCTACCCCTTCTTCCAGTTGGTGGCTTGTCAATCTGTGAACTCTTTCGTCACCCGTGTCTCCACCGCTTTTCCCACCTACCGCAACTGGCGGAGTTACTATTTTTTCGTTCGTAGACAAAGCAGGCCATGGGCTGTGTCTACCCGATGGGGGGTGAGTTATGTGGATGCCGTCGACTCCGCTCCCAAGACCGCCTTCCTAGAGCAGCAAGGATTCTTTTCCGCCATCTATGATTCGGTGTCGATCCTCGAGCGCCCTCGAGCCATGGTGATGCTTATCTCGGGGGTGCTGATATTCCGATGGGATGTGGCACGCCCTTCGGTAAGTATTTCTCTATTATATACTTCTTGTTTAACGATGCTCGGGTACTGAACCCCTCTTCATAAACCTTTTCTGGCAGGCGACGAGTTGGCCACGCACCGGGTGAATAACTCTTCCGGGAGTGCGGCTGGAGTTGTTCAGGAGATTTCCTCGAATGACGGTTCTCCTACTTCCGTGGGCCGAGCCGCCTCGGGGCGTCATCCGGTGAACCCGGCCGTTGCCCCGGCCACCATTCCTTCCGAGGGGCATACGGCCTCTCCATCTTCTCAATCCGGACCTGCTCCCAGAGAGAACACCACGCCGCGCAGCCATCACTCCACGCCCCACGTCTCCCGCAGTTTCGCGGCGGATCAGACGGGGGTTGGCCAATCGGGGAACACTGCCTCCTTTGATCCCCTTACCTCCGGGAATCCTGTTGCTCCCACCAGATCCGAGGCTCCATCGTCTCGCACTCCCGTGGCTCCTACAGGGGAGGGGACGAGCAGGGACCCCGATCTACTCAATCTATCTTCATTCCTCAGGGTTTGCGAGATTGGGTAGATGGGTTTTTGGGGTCTGAGGAACGAGTGACCCTCGGTCAAGCGGACGGTGCTCACCTGTTGGCTCATTTATCCCGCAGCGCTCTCGACGTATGTGCCTTTTCTTTCTTTCAGTGGTTTCCTGCAGTGCGTATTTTTGTTGACTCTTTTCTTCCTCAGGTGTTGTTCGTGGTTCGGGAGTTGGAGGGCCGAGAGATCATGTCTTCTCATGACTCCCATCAACTAGCGTCACTTCAATCGGCCTTGGCTGGCTCGAGGTCGCGTGAGCGTCACCTCGCGGAGCAGGCGAGGGATCTGAGGGACATGGTGGAGGACTCGCGGGACCTGATGGACTCCCTGATGGAGGACCGGGCTAAACTGGAGGGCCTTCAGTCGGACCTGGAGCAAGCCCGGGTGCGAGTAGCCGAAGTGGAGGCGGCCTTAGCGAGGGCACACATCGCGAAGGAGGAGCTCGCGATCCGACTGGAGGCGGACCTGGCCGCGGCCCGTGCCGATTACGAGAGGAAGTTGGCTGAGGGGCTTTCGGCTGCTGCCCGTTCTTCTTCGGCAAAGAGGAAGGAGTCTGCGGGGCTTTCCGAGGAAGACATCCAAACTTACATGGGTCGTGGCTACGATCTGTGTATGAGTGTGGTGTACAAGCTTCCGGGGGTTCCTCCGGGTATGGTGATCCCTTCATTTAGCGGGGCTCATCGCTCGAGGACTGAGCCTCGTCGCTCCCGAAGTCGCCCTCCAGTTCCTGCATCTCCTGCGTCGGCTGCTCCTGCCTTCTCCTCGCCAACGGTACCCCTCGGTAGGTCGAGGAGTCCGCCTCCCGAGCGAGTAATAAGGGAGATGACCGAGGAAGAGAGAAGGGCAGCCATCCGGGCCGGCAAGAGGCGTCGGGAGGATTACTGAGGGGGGGTGATGAAGACGAAGGGGTGCTTGGGCCGTAGGAATTCCGTCGTTTCTCTTTTTTTGCTTTCTTTACTCTTCGCCTCGCTCATGGCGGGTAGCGGGCGAAGCGAATCATGTAACCCCGCCTTTTTTAATGGAATTTCTTCTTGACCTTTCCTGTATTGTTAGCTTATCCTTGCGTGTGTGTAGTGTACATATATTATTTTTATTTTTTGGGGCTGAACCCGAGTAACTTCCGGGCTTCCTACGTATCCCTTACTGTAAAATTGGGAATCAAGCCGCACGTAGTTCTCTAAATTACATGGACTTAAGTAGACAATTTGACTGGAAAGTTTACAAGCTAATTTACTTACCTGGGCCTGGTCCATTTTTCACTGAAAGGAAAAGAGGGGGGGGGGGGGTTGGTTCCAATTTGCATCCAGCGATTAGGGGTAGAACTTCCGAAGGTTCAAGGCGTGCCACGACCGTGGGTAGGTTCGGCCTTCCATATCCTGCAGCTGGTAAGTTGCCGCTCCCAAGACGCGAGCTATCTGGTAGGGTCCTTCCCATGCAGGGTCCAGTTTTTCTACGGCTTTCGACGCCCCTACCCTACGCAGGACTAACTCGCCTACTTGATACGTCCGATCTCTTACCCGACGGTTGTAATACCTTGCCATGCGAGCCGTGTATTGTGCGCTTTGTAGCGCCGCACTTTGTCTTCGTTCTTCCAGGAGGTCCAGCTCCAAAGCCATATGCTCATTATTGTTGTTTTCTTCGTACTCTTGCACTCTCCAACTGGTGGTGGTTATTTCCGCGGGGATAAATGCCTCGTGGCCGTAAGCCAAGCTGAACGGGGTTTCTCCGGTAGAGGACCGAGCGGTGGTTCGGTATGCCCACAGCAAGCCTGGGATTTCCTCGACCCACTTTCCCTGGTACGCCAGGAGCCGGGCTTTTAACCCCTGGAGTAGGGTGCGGTTCTTGACTTCGACCTGGCCGTTTGACTTGTTGGATCTTCCAGTGCTCGCACCATCTTGCTAGTTGGTCGCTGGTGAATTGCAAACCGTTGTCGCTGACAAGCACCCGGGGTACTCCAAATCGGCACACAACGTTGCGCCATAGGAAGTTGATCACCGCCGCCGAGGTGATCTGTGCCATCGGCTCTGCTTCGACCCACTTGGTGAAGTAATCCACGGCCACCAAGAGGTACTTCTTCTGCCCACGATCTTGTATCAGTGGTCCAACAATGTCAATACCCCATTTGTCAAAGGGGCAGGGGACAAGGTTGGGCTCCCATGCTGCCGCGGGGAGGTGCGTCATCGTGGCGTGTTTTTGGCACTGCTCGCACTGCCGCGCGAATTCCTTAGCATCCCTCTGCATCGTAGGCCAATAATAACCCTGCCTTAGTATCTTCTGGGCTAGACTTCTTCCCCCGGAGTGGTTTCCGCAACTCCCTCCGTGCACTTCCCTCATCACATTGATGGCTTCCTCTTCAGACAAACACAGTTGATAGGGTTGCGAGAACCCCTTCTTGTACATCACCCCGTCTTTTACAAAAAAGCGGGTAGCTCTCTTTTCTAATCCACTATGGCGCTCGTACTTATCTGGGCTTTCCAGGTACTTCTTGATTTCCGTCATCCAAACCTTTTCACCCTTGTTTTCCAGATTTAGCACTTCCAACGCAACGTGACCTTTTTCCGACGTTGTAATTGTAAGAAGCGTTACCTGTCGGGTCTCGATGGAATGCATGCCTGCGGCCGTTCGAGATAAGGCGTCAGCTTCCTCGTTTTCGGCCCTTGGAATCTGCTCGAGGGTGAATTCTTCGAACCTCTTTTGGGATTTGCGCACCGCGTTCAAGTATTCTTTCATCCTTTCATCCCTAGCCTCGTATGCTCCCTTCACCTGCTGTACCACTAACTGCGAGTCGCTGTGGACATGAATCCGGGTCATTTTTCCTTCCCTTGCCAACCTCATACCAACCAGTAGTGCCTCGTATTCCGCTTCATTGTTTGACACCGGGAAATCTATCTTTACCGCGAAGGATAGAGTTTCCTCGGATCCATCATCGGGTGTTGGCTTAAACACCACACCTGCTCCTCCTACGCCCCCACTTGAGGAGCCATCGACATATACCCTCCAAATCCTCTCTGTATTGGCTTCCTCCAGGGCTTCGTAGGTCTCTACCATAAAATCGGCTAACACCTGGGCTTTTATGGACGGCCGAGGGGCGTACTGGATGTCATATTCCCCAAGCTCCACAGCCCATTTCATCATTCTTCCTGACACCTGGGGATGGCTGAGTATGGCTCGTAGCGGATGCTTCGTGAGTATGGTAACTGGATGAGCCAGGAAATATGCTCTGAGCTTTCGCGCTGTCGTGACGAGAGCGAAAGCAAACTTCTCAATGGGAGAGTATCGAGTTTCGGCATCCTTTAAGGTCCGACTAGTGTAGTAGACCAGGAAGTGGTCCGTTCCTTCGGCTCTCACGAGCACCGCACTCACGACCTCTTTCCCTACGGCCAGGTACACGAAAAGTCTTTCTCCTGGCTGGGGCTTGACCAACAGGGGCGGCCGGAGCAAGTACCCTTTCAGATCGTCAAACGCCTTCTGGCACTCATCGGACCACTGGAAATCCTTGACGTTGCGGAGCACTTTGAAAAAGGGGAGTCCTTTTTCGGCTGCCTTTGAGATGAAGCGATTGAGCGAGGCCATTCTTCCTGTGAGTCGTTGTACATCTCGAACCGTCGCTGGGGCAGGCATCTCCAAGATTGCTTTGGCCTTTTCGGGGTTCACTTCGATCCCTCTCTGGGTGACAAGGAAGCCGAGGAACTTGCCTCCTTGGATCCCAAAGGAGCACTTGCGAGGGTTAACCTTGAGTCCGAACTTCTCCATGATCTGCAAAGCTTCCGTCAGGTCAGCGTTGTGCTGGCTAGCCTCTTGGCTCTTCACAATGATGTCGTCCACATACACCTCCAGGTTGTTTCCGATCATTGAAGCGAACATAGCGTTCATAATCCGCTGGTACGTGGCCCCTGCATTTTTTAAACCGAAAGGCATAACCAGGTAACAATACGTACCGAAGTCCGTGATGAAGCTAGTTTTTTCTTGGTCCTCCTCAGCCATCGGGATCTGATTGTATCCCTGATCTCCGTCCATGGTGGAGAGCAGCTCGCATCCCGCCGTGGAATCCACCAGCTGGTCGATGCTTGGCAGGAGAAAGCAGTCCTTTGGGCAGGTGTTGTTTAGGTCGGTGAAATCAATGCACATCCTCCATCGTCCTCCCGACTTCGGGACCAAAACCACGTTGGCCAACCATTCGGGGTATCGCACTTCCTGGATCTGGTTCAGCCCACTCAGCCTTTGTAACTCCGACTTGATCACCTTGTTCCTTTCAGGTCCCATTTTACGTTTCCTCTGCTGTACTGGCTTGGCATCAGGCCGCACATCCAAGCAGTGCTTGCATACATATGGGCTGATGCGCCCTGGAGGTCTTCCTACCCATGCGAACACATGCTGGAATCGCTGCAGGGTTTTGAGTAGCTGTAACTCGATAGCCGGGTCGATGTTTGTTCCCATCTTTAGCTTCTTCTCGGGTTCGTCCGGGATGATCTGGACCTCTCTGAGCTCTTCTGCCGGGTATAGCTTTCTGGCTTCGCTCCTTCAAAAATCTCCCTGGCCTCGGTGATCACCATCCTCCTTTTCCTCTATCGCAGCTATCGTGTTTAGGCGGCATTCTCGGGCTCGAGCCTGATTTCCCCTGACTTCCCCAATCCCATTCATGGTGGGGAATTTTACTTTTAGATGCAGGACTGACGGCACCGCTTCGAACAGGCGAAGGGAAGGTCGCCCACAAATCACGTTGTAGGTCTTGGCGAGTGCATTGATGACCCAAAACTTCATTCCTCCGTTCTGCGCAAGTGTCCTTCTCCCCATGACATCAAGAGTGGAATCGAACCCAACGTGTCGCTCGGACTCCCATCAAAGCCTACCAACGGGACCTTTTCCGGCATTATTTGCTCCAGTTGGAGTCCAAGCGCGAACAATGTTGGCAAGAACATCACGTCCACCGAACTCCCGGTGTCAATCAAAACTCGAGCTACCTCAGCTCCATGTATCGTGGCTTGAATTACTATCGGGTCGTCGTGGGGATGAACAATGTCCGCTAGATCCTCAGGACCAAAAGTAATCGGGGGGGTGCATACATGCTAGTAGAAAAGACGTGGTATTTTAGACTTACCCGCTGCGTCTTCTTTAAGAACTTCCTCTTCCTTTGGGTGGATGAGGATGCCAAAGGGCCTCCCTCGATTACGTTACCGGTCCTGCCGTTCATGGGGTTGCGCAGGTAGTTTGAAGGCGGAGGAGGTAAGTACTGGGGCGGAATTTGCTCTTCGTCTACTGCTCCGCCTTCGTACCTTCGTCTGCGAGCCTGGGAATTCTCCCCCTCCGGCTCCCGATGCTCCGTGCTTCGCCGTTCTTCCCACTCTGCTACACGAGACCGATTGGCCTCTCGCTCCTCTGTCGGTTTACTTCCTTGGGGAAGATCTTTCCTTCTCTCGAGAAATTGGTGTAGGTACCCTTTCTTTATCAATCGCTCAATCTCGTTTCTCAAGTGGTCAAACTGCTCCGTCTTATGCCCCCAACTTCGATGGAATTGGCACCACTTCCCCGTGAGGCGTAGGTTCTCGGAGTTCCGCGATTGGGGAGCCATCGTAGGTCGGGATGCCCCTCCATAACTTCTAGCACTTCAACGTTAGAAATCTTTAAAGGAGTTACCGGGATGGGATCTAAGTACCTTTTCACAACATCGTGCCGGTTGCGCGTGTCATCTCCTCGTCGATTCTTTGTTCGCTCATCTTGTCCTCTTTGTCCGAGCTTTGCTAGCCGCGTATCTTCGAGTAGCATGTATCTCTCCACTTTCTGCATAAGCTCTTCTAAAGTCCGAGCTGGATGCCTTACCAATGCTTCAGCGAATTCTACGGATCGAGTGCCCTGTGCCACAAATTCAGACAATATGTGGGGGTCTACGTGCCTTACGTCAATCACGGCATCAGCAAACCTCCACATGTAGTCCCTCAGGCTTTCCCCTTTTTCCTGGACCATGGTCATCAAGTGCCCGGCCGTTTTCGGGTAGCGCCTGTTGCACGCGAATTGCCGGACGAACAGCTCCTGGAGGTCATTGAAGCTGTGGATGGACCCCCTGGGCAACTGGGAGAACCATG
Organism: Misopates orontium; assembly: GCA_946800315.1. NCBI lineage: Eukaryota > Viridiplantae > Streptophyta > Magnoliopsida > Lamiales > Plantaginaceae > Misopates > Misopates orontium. Next base: position 27,439,792 of record OX326947.1, read on the forward strand.
CTTGCGCTCGCCCGGTTAGGGTGGATCGGAAAATTCAGCATCGGGCGTGGTCTGGCGCGTTGAGGATATCCATCATTGCCAAGAACTGGTTGACGTGATCGCGAGGATCTTTTGCATGCCGGTCACCCGTATACACCACCGGGTTAGGCAGACGTACGGACGCTGGGATTTCCGGGTTTAAAATGTGTGGGGCGAACGGGCTGCCCCTCTCCTCTTCTTCCACTTCTCCGTTTCTGTCCTTCTTCAAAGCTTGTACCTCCTTCCTTAACTCAAATAGCATATCGAATAAATGCGGATCGCTACCAGACATACCTGGGTTTGGGTGAGGTCCTCTGGCGTGTCCGGCTTCCATTCTCGCTCTTCGGGCCTCGCCTCGCTCCCGGTAGTATTCGTGGACTCGAGCAGTAGTTTCCGGGGCGGGACCTCTCTCCCTCTGGTTCTGCTTTCTTGTTGTCGCATCCGCCGGGCGCCTCGTTCAGCGGCGGTTTTCAATAAGCGATCTAGCTCACTCATAGTCATACGCACTTCGGTGGTGGTTCCTCCGTCAGACGTAGCTGTGCGATTCGGGGACTCGTATGCATGCTGGCTGGGAACTTCCGGTAAAGAGGAAATGGACTCGTCGGACTCTTGGGACGCTATTGCCATAACAGCTTGGGAGAACAAACGCGATGGGGACTGAAAGCTGACTCTGCTATCTACGGAATCTGAGCTCACCGGTCCCAAGTGCATTACTTGAGCTGCCTCAGAGACTTTAATGACGTTCCCACAGACGGCGCCACTGATGACGCCCCTTTCTGGCCGTGCCCGTCACCGGGGTTGTTCGCACGTCGGTCCCGACTTAAGATGCACCTGGGTCCGATAAGCTCCCTGCTGCTCCGCAACTATCCACGACCCTCGGGAGTTCGGGCTCCGTTCGCACGATCTCCCTTCAAACTGCTTCCTCGACCCAATCCTGAGCTCTCCTTAGCTCGTGCTGACTGCTCTGTGGGGCTACTCTCTCTGCTTATATCGGGATCAGTGATTTCAGAGGAGGAGTGTGCTTTGGTTGGCTCTTTTTGTTGTGTGTTGGCTTCAGTTGTCCTTTGCAACTGACCCGCCTCCCTATTTATAGGGCAAAGGAGAGGTTATAAGTGTAATTTGGCCCTGGGCACGTGTCACCGTGTATGTTCGTTCGAGGGTAATAGGGTATTTGAGTACCCTTGTAGAGTAGGGCACGTGGTGCCCGCATGTTATCCTCGGCGCACGGCATGCTCCGGTTACACCTTATAACTTCCGATCCAATGCTCTTTATTGGGGAGGCGGGGCGGTCGAGCGCTGGGAGGAGGACAACGCATCCGGGCGAGTGGAATGTGACGTCGATTTTGACGTCCGACCCCCTGGGCACGTGTCCTCATCACTACAAGAAAACATCACAATGGGGAGTAACCCATGGTAACATATTAAAATCTGTTGCCATGTAGGCACAAAATTTAAATCAATGGAAGCAAAATAATTTGTAGCAAAATATAGTGACAAAATAAACACTTACCATGCGTAGAGAGAAAATAATTTGTCACCATTGCAGAAAATGGTGACAAAATACGTTTTGGCCATATAAAAAAGCATGGCGTAAAAATAATTTGTTCCCATTGATGATGACCCCGGCAAAAACATATTTTGTTGCCACGTTGAACGGCCCAGATCTTGCATTTGGAACGATCTGGGCCACTAATCATGGCAACAAAATATTTGTTTGCCACGTGATGCGGTCAGAATAATGACCGCATTAATTGTGGCAAATAATTTTTTTGTTGCCATCATCAGCGGCCCAGATCGTTCCTAGGAGATGATCTGGGCCGCTGATCATGGCAACAAAATATTTGTTTGCCACAATTAATGCCTGACCGCATCACGTGGCAAACAAATATTTTGTTGCCATGATCAGCGGCCCAGATCATCTCCTAGGTACGATCTGGGCCATTGATCATGGCAACAAAAAAATTGTATGCCATAGTGAATATATACGCGTGGTGGGGAATTTTTTCTCTCTCCCCACCACCATTTTCATCTTCTTCCCCAAAATCGCGCGGTCCCCCCTTAAAAACCCTATTTTATTTTTTTTTAAATCAACTCCAATCCTCTCCAATTTCGTCATTAAATTAAGGTATGTTCTTGTACACTTTAGGAGAATACTCTTATGCAAGAAAAATCGATTTTGTATGGTTAAATTTTATGTTTTCGATTTTATAATTTTTTTCATTTATAATCTTAAAATTTTTATGCGATTTATATGTTGATCTTGGAGTGTTTATAATTGTTGTTAGCAAAGTTTATTATTTATTGGATATTTGCTTGTTTTATTAATTTTTCCGGAAATTTTTATGCTTGTCTTATAGGCAGGAAAGTCGAAAAATTAGGAAAAGTGAAGAAAAATTATGAGAAAAATTAGGAAAAATTAGGAAAAGAAGGAAAATTAAGAGAAAAACAAAATAGGAAAAATTAGGACCATTATGTGTACTAGTTTTATAATTAGTAGTAATTAGGAGATAAATTAGGAAAAGTGAAGAAAATTTATGAGAAAAATTAGGAAAAATTAGGAAAATTTAGGAAAAGAAGGAAAATTAAGAGAAAAAATAGGAAAAATTAGGACCATTATGTGTACTAGTTTTATAATTAGTAGTAATTAGGAGATAAATTAGGAAAAGTGAAGAAAATTTATGAGAAAAATTAGGAAAATTTAGGAAAATTTAGGAAAAGAAGGAAAATTAAGAGAAAAAAATAGGAAAAATTAGGACCATTATGTGTACTAGTTTTAGAAATAGTGATGGAATGTTTTTACAAAAATTAGGAAAAATAGGAAAATTAGAAATATCTACTAGAAAAATAGGAAAATTAGAAATATCTACTAGAAGATTAAAATTTAACAAAGAATAGCTAGAATGGATGTGTAGTACAACTTAAAGTCATAGTTATATTAGTAATTAATACTTTTAAGACAATTTGATTAGAAATAAATTAGTCAAGTTTATTAAGGTAGATCATGATTACATATATGTGTACTCATTTTATTGGTAGTAATTAGGAGAATTTAATCTTAAGTAGGATAGTTTTAGTAAAAATAAGGAAATATTGTTATAATAATTAGAAGAAATTAAGAAAATGAGGAAAATTGCATAATTAAATTTGTAGTTAAATTAATTGTCATGATTATATTAGTAATTAACACTTTTATGAGAATTATTGCATAATTAGTTATAGAGTTATAAATTTCAAAGTAATTAGATTAAATTTAATTAGTTAATTAAGTTTAGCTAGATAAATCATGTTTATATATATGTGTACAATTTAATTAGTAGTGATTAGGAAAAGTTAAGAAAAAATAGAAATATTTGCAATAAGATTATATGATTGTTACCTTATAAAACTGCACAGGAGTATAGCTTTTTATTGGAGTGTCACATGTTATATGTTGTTTATTAACAATTAATTGTGTTGTTATATAACAGATGGCAGATCGACGAGAGATCGTTCCCTCGCAACAGGGGAAAGGCAAAAGGCAAAAACAAATCAGTCGCGGGCCAATCAAATGTTGCTTCTAGACAGCCGCCGGTCACTGCACCGTATACTATGCCCCAACATAGGATTATAGTACGTATGAGGGAGAACCCCGACAGTATGTCGCAAGAAGGAAGGATCCCCGCGTATAACATGTTTGGGTCCAGAAGGGACTTACACTCCTCAGCCGCCAGAAACAGGGACTACACAGGTTAATCGGGAGGGGAGTCAACCCCCCGACGAAGGAGATGGCTCCGATCCAAATGACTTTAACCTATTTTGATTGAATTTAGTTGGACAATTATTTACTTTTGATTGTACTGTTTAAATGTGTTACTTTTGGACAATTATTTACTTTTGGTCGTACTGTTTAAATGTGTTACTTTTGAGTTATTAGTAGTTTTATATTAAATGTGTTACAATTATTAGTGTACATCTTTTAATAGTTTTGAGTTATTAGTAGTTATTAGTAGTTTTATATTAAATGTGTTACAATTATTAGTAGTTACTTTTGAGTTATTAGTAGTTATTATTAGTTATGTATTAAATTATTAGTTAAGACGTTGAATCGTTTATTTTTCTCCCAATTAGTTCTATAATAGAAATTTTCGGTAAACATAACAAAGTACACATTTACATAATAGAAATTTTCGGTAAACACAATCGTCTCATCACCACTTCAACAAACATACATGCCTTAAAAGTTGAAATCAAAATGCCGAATCTAAGCATAATCAAGGTCATCATCGATGTCGTCCTCTTCAGGCTCTGAATCATCAGCCACCTCATCATTTACATCGCCATATTCGTCCTTCTCATCCTCTTCATATACATCATCAACTTGCTAAATTTCGTCGTCTGCCAGAGGTATTGGACCCAAGTCAGGAACACTTAATTTCTTTTAAGGATAGGATAAAGAAGATTGAAAATGATTATTTTTGGAAAACAGTTTTGGAAGAAAGGACAAAGAAGTATGAAGAATAACTTTGTGAAAAGTAGTTTTAAAAGAGAGAACAAAGTGCATTAAAGATGAATACTTATGAAAATAGTTTTTGAGTGGAAAAAATATAATTGAAAAGTATTTCAAGAGAAGGGGGCAAAAGCGATTGAATATGAAATTTTAAATAAACAATATTTTAGGAAAAGAAAGGAGATGTATGAACTTTTTGAAAAATAGTTCTCTAGGAAAGGACAAATAAGGCTTGGGAAGAATTTAGAAAAACTATAGTTTTCAAAGAACGTTTTGTAAAAGAACTTTTTAAAAACTAGTTTTTGAAAAGAGAACAAGGTTGATTGAAAAGACCTTTTGAAGACAAAGCATATTGACGAAGTTTTTGAAAAATAATTTTTGACAAAAGAAAATAGCCAATTGAAGAAGACTTTATAAAAAGTAAGTTCTCTAGAGGGGACAAAAAATATTGAATGTTTTCAATAGAGGACAAATAGTTTTTAAGGAATGGACAAAGAAGATGAAATGTTATTTTGAACATAAAAAAGATTGAAGATGATTACTTAGTACAATAGTTTTTGAAGAGAGGAAAAAGAATGAAGATTAACTTTGAGAAAAATAGTTCTCTAGGAAAGGACAAATAAGGCTTGGGAACACTTAATTTTTATTTTTTTTTAATAAATAGATATTCGTATTAATAATTTATAGATATTCGTACTAACAAATAGATATTAGTACAATAATAATTTTTTTCTAACATTAATGGTAACAGATTTTTTTGTTCCTAGGCGTGGAGAAAGAAACTTCTGTTACCATTGCATTAAATATTGTGGGAACAAAATATTCTGTAACCATGTCTGAATATGATAAAAGAATATTCTGTTCCCATAAAAGCACAATCCGTGTGATGCAATGGCAACAAAATATTTGGATGCCAACGAGAGCACAATCCATGTGATGCAATGGCAACAAATTTTTTTTTTCCCACAATTTCATATCTATAAAATCACCCCATTTTTTCACAAACTTCATCTCTTCATCTCCTCTCTCCCCCTCTAAAATCCGAAAATCCTATCCCTCTTTCTCTTTTTTTTTTTTTTGTATTATATTACTTATGTAATTTTTTGGGTGATTTTATAATGTGTATATATATATATATATATATATATATATATATGTATGTATGTATATATGTATATATATATATATATATATATATTCATTTGTGTGTTTATACACACTACATATAACATATATATATATATATATATATATATATATATATATATATATATATATACATACATATATACATACATATATATATATATATATATAATTAAGTACTTTTAACATATATATATAACATTTATGTATATATTTGTGTGTGTTGGTATATATATTATTAATTGTATATATATATATATTTATATAAATAATGCGTGTTATACACATCTATATATTATATATATGCTAATACATATAAAATGATTTTTATTATAAACATGAGTTATATATATAATATAGAAAATATATTTTATTTCTTTACAAAATGTTAAAGAGAATTTATTAGACATAAAATTATATATATATAAGTGGAGGGAAAAATCCCCACGAAATTTAAAAAAATCAAATTTTTTACCAAAAGTGGCGGTAAAACTGCCACCATTTTTTTTTAAAAATTTTGGAATCGTGGTGACAAATTAATCTGTCATCACGGATTTTACAAAAAACAAAATTTAATGTATGTGAAACAAAATATTTTGTTCCCACGCTTTAAAAAAAAAAAAGAAAAAATACGCACCATGGACCAAACGTGGTGACAAAATATTTTGTTACTACGGTTTCTAAAAAAAATAAAATTAAAATAGCGTGGGAACAAAATAATTTGTCATCACGGTTGGCCCCACGTATTTTTTTTTTATTTTTAGATTTCTTTTACACTCTGACAATATTAATGCATGGCTACAAATTAATCTTACCCCACGTCATGTTTACAAATAGTTTTATTCCCATGTGCTGACAGATTTTCTCTTTCCCACTGTGGAGTGAAATTGATTTGTTGCCACGTGGTAACAATATATTTTGTTCCCATGCGTGGTTAGGATTTGTTTTGTCACCATTGCTGACATAACTTTTTGCCAACAAGCCCTATAATCACAAAACTTTGTTACAAAGTATTTTGTTCCCATTGATCTATACTTACAAATTTCACATCAATCCCAAATAAATATTTTGTGGCCAATGCTCCATATTCTTGTAGTGCATGCATGCTCGTCCGAGGGTAATAGGGTACTTGAGTACCCTTGTAGAGTAGGGCACGTGGAGCCTGCATGCTACCCTCGGCGCACGGCATGCTCCGGTTGCACCTTATAATTTCCGAACCAATGCTCTTTATTGGGGAGGCGGGGCGGTCGAGCCCTGGAAGGAGGACAACGCATCCGGGCGAGTGGAATGTGACGTTGACTCTGACGTCCGACCCTCCCTTCCGGTTGGGGAAAAGGGACGGTCGCCACTGGTTGATGAGTAGGTGACGTACGCCTGCATGTGAGGAGTTCGACCCCCCTCGGGGAATACACACAGCATAGGATATGATATAATAAGTATTAATAAAGGTGCGGGGGTTAAAGGGGGTCGATGTACCTGGGGTCGGGCGTTGTGCGAAAAAAGGGGGGGTAGTGAGGCGAGATAAGGTCAGAAGATTAGGCCACGTGGACGGGTACGATCCCAAGAGGGAGAGTATGCGTCATCAATAATATTTTTGTAAGTTGCACCACATTGTTGTGTTTATAAGTTTTTTAGAGCGTATTTTTGATATTGTAATTTTTACTTAATGAAATTTTGCAATTTGACACCCATTTGAAAACCGTGTTTTAGCCTTAAACTTTTCTTTGTTTCCTTTTTTTTTTTTTTTTTTGAAAACCGTTACTATCACATCTTTAAAAAAAGATTATTTCGAACAGTCCATTGAAGAGAAAAAGAAGAAAGACGCTTCAGCCACATACATGATACAACCACAGGGAATTTTGCAAGTTTAGTCATTTAATGTGTATGGTCTCCAGCTTTAGTCCTCTATTGTGCACTTTCACTAATTTAGTCCTTTAATGTGCAATAATTCTCAATATGGTCCTTTTTTGACTTAATCCTAAAATAATCAAATAAGAATTGCACAAAGCACCCTAAACTATAGCTAAATCAAACAACTGCCATCTTGTTTGAAAATATGAAAAATAACCTCTTGCACCACCACTCTCAGCCTTCCCAGGTCAGGCCGGATCACGCCGTCGCGCGATCGATTTTGGTGAATCGTGATTCGGGAAGATGACTCCCGATTCAGTTTCTCTCTCTCTCTCTCTCTCTCTCTCTCTCTCTCTCTCTCTCTCTCTCTCTTTTTTAAAAAAAAATTTGCCCTTTATATTATTATTATAATAAAAAAAATATTAAAGTTTTTTCAAAAATATAAATAAGGTCAAAATATCTTAAGTAATGAATAATAAAATAATAACATGTATTTGTTTTTATAAAAAATTGTCTTTTTGTTATCTTTTTAAAATTTAATTGATAATATATAATTTATGAAATTAAAAAAATAGTATATTTGAGGGAAATTTTGAAATTCAGGATTTTTCTAATGTCAAACTCAAAATAAGGGTAATTTGTATGCTTTACTAGACATGAGGGTGGTTTGTATAATTTACTCACAGTTCATGGGTACTTTGTGTAATTGTTTTCTTAATTATTTTAAGATTAAGTCGAATAAGGATCATTTTTGGAATTTTGGCACATTAGAGGATCAAATTAGTAAAAGTGCACATTAAAGGACTAAAGTTGGAGACTCCCTTTTGAAACATTAGACGAGATTTCAGCCCTAAATTTGGAATTTTTCGTAAATTTGGATTTTGGCCTAATTTTAAAAAATTTGCTTAATCTAGTATCATAATACCTGAAATTTCGGATTATACCGCACTGGTGCATAAATCCCCTGAAAATCGCGAATAAAAAGCTAGAAATCACAAGAATTTATGAGAAATTGAAACCCTAAATCGCGAGGAAAATCGAACACTAAACCCTAGAAATCGCTTCTTAAACCCTAAACCTACGATTGACTTGAGACGGCGCCTGAAATTCGCTGGTATGAGTAGAAAAAGGAGCAGCGGTGGCGCGACGGTGGAGCAATGGTTGCGTATGTCTTGTTTTTCTCCTAAATAGGTTGTTCGATTTTTCTTTAAAGATATGATAATAACGTTTAAAAAAACAAGAAAATTGGAAGACAAAAAACGGTTTTAATTGGGGACTAAATTGCAAAATTTCATTAAGTAAAAATTAAAATACTGAAAATACTCCCTAAAAAGCTACAAACACACATTATGGTGCAACTTGCAAAAATATTACAATTTGTGGTATATTTTGCTTGCAATTACAATTTACCGTGCAATCCACAAAAAGCTTACAATTCGTGGTATGAATATGCCATTAAATCTATTGAATTATGCAATATCGAAGCTCGATTTTCGTACTAGGACAACAGAGATTGTGGTCGTAAAGAAAAGACGTGAGTTTGTGGATATGCAATCTTTTACATGTTTTAACCTAAATACAAACTTCCCAAATTTTGAAACTGATATGTATTATCTGAAGAATAAACTTAATTATTAAAAGGAACCTCAGAGACCGAAGCTGTTATGGGCCCAAGATTAAATATAGTAATTTAATAAATTTAGAATATTAATAGTGTAATTGTTATAGGTCGTTATATTATTATTATTATTATTATCTAATTTCAGTTATTAGTAGAAGTTAGGTTAGGAAGTTATGAAAGTACCGGAGTGTGTTAGTAGAGTTTGTTAGTTAATATATATTGTAATCTTATATGTAATATGAAGAATCTATTATGAAGTAAGATGAAGAAATATGATTTATGTGTATATTTTTAGTTTATAGTTCTCTTCCCTTCATCTCCATTTTTTAAGAGATCCGTTCTTTTTCGAATTAGAACATATTCAAGATCTTTGATCTTAATATTTGGTGCTTTCATTACTTGAACTCTCACGGTTCCGATTTAACAAATCCGAATAACCAGGGATATTCCTCCGAATGTGACAAATTCCCTTACATCGATTCAATATGAACTGGCAAAACATTTACAAGAAGTGCGTACATTCGAAGAAGAAAATAAAAAAATTATTAGACAACATGATGGCCATGCTAACAGATATGAAGCAAATTTTGGTTGGAGCACACGACACGACTATCAAAACGCAGCAACCGCGTTCACTCTCAGATATTCACTTACAAATTCAGCAGAGTTTCAACATCATACGAAGCCACATTTAGCAAATAATTTTGGATTTCAGAGATGGTGTGTTGAGCAAACGGTTTCGAGAACATAACTTTCTTAACTTGGGAATTAATGTGACTGGTGTCAGCCACATGGAACGGATCTAATGGTTGGAAGAGTTAATTAATGCCTCCTTGAATAATGTCGCTCATGATACAAAGAAAGTTATACCTATGGCGAACAAATCTCAGGGTTAGAGTCGTTAGACTAGTGAAGAAATGAACATCACATCTGATAAGGCTAGTAACAAATTAAAGGCATGTTGAATATGTTAAACAAGAGCTCGAAGGTCATATAAAATGACTCTGGTCCTTATGTGCCCCCATATCCTTGTGTCTGTTCATCCTACGTCCTTCTCGAAGGTCCATAATGAAGCTTCTCCAGATGTTTCAACTTTCAAGCACACTCAGCCTTGAGGGCAAGGCTGCTACGGGCCCAAGATTATACATTGTAATTTAATGTATTTAGGTTGTTACTAATAAAATTGTTATACGTCATTATATTATTATTATCTAATTATTTCGTTTATCAGCAAAAGTTATCTTAGGAAGTTATGAAAGTAGTGGCATTTATTAATTAATTTTTTAATCAAATTTATAATATGCAGAATCTATTATGAAGTAAGAAGAAGAAATAAAATTTATATTTATATTTTTAGTTTATAGTTTATAGTTCTCTTCCTCTCATCAATTCTTAGGAGATCCGTCCTTCTTCGAATTAGAACACACTCAAGATCTTTGATCCTAACAAAAGCAACTTAATTAGTCCATGACATGAAATATAATCACAAAATAAGATGCGGATGAAATATAGTTTTACTAGGCCCAACTAAGAATTAAGAGCAGGTCTTAGGCTCTTAGCCCAAACCATCCACTCTCCTTACCCGACCATTTGGCCCATAAGAAAAATACAGCCAGTCCAAGTAAGATTGTAATTCATACCTGATCCAATATATATAAGCTATTTATTATCAAAAGAATTGATGGAACTAGTCTAATGAAAAGATGCAGATCCAAATAACTAGGAAACAGTATGTAACTAAATGATGTAACCAGTTCAAAATTCAAATTTGACAACGTCGAACTACATATAGAATTTAAAATCTAGATATAACTTGACAATGTAACTCTTGCATTATTTACCTTGGTATAATCTCAAAAGTGTGTCTCAATTCATCTGAATATTTGTCGATAACCAGTGCATCCCAATCCAAAAGGTCAATCGCATGGAATTCCACCCACTTTACCGATTTAGAGGCCCAAACTATACGAAAAAGATCAGACTAAATGGCTTCTCCAATGTCCAAAATAGTATATGGCTAGGTTACTGCTATCAATAGATAGGACTAGAACAACATTTTCCTGTCCAAAATTCAGTTTTCAGCATTTTTTGTCGAAAAATATTCATAAGAGTTTCGAACTCAAGGTAAGTATAGTCATACCACTTCCGTACTATTTCTTAACCAAGACTATAATTGATAATTCGTAATTGCACATTGTTAACTAGTGTTACTTTCTTTACTTGTTTGTGTTGAAAAAACGCCACAATTTAACACATATCTAATCACGTGTTAAGGATTTCATTTTAAATGCTTAATAGAAACATTTTTGGCTTTCTTAGATTAAATCCATTGTAAGTTGTAACAACACCATTAACATGGACAAGGCCTAATCTATGCAAGAATGAATCAAGTGTTTACACAGCTTACGTATGAGTTACATTTCCAAGTCCCAACTTAAAAGAGTAAGAGATTAATTACTGCAAATATACTATTTTTGCACTTCCATTCTATAGCTGGGAGATTTAGTAAAATTAAGATAAAAATATATACAAAATTTACTTTTAGATCCTAAAATCCATACCCAACAATTTTTATTTTTCTGGCTGCTACTTGTGCTGGCAATTATGAGATTCTCTCCACTTTGCTCCACATATATAGCAAAATTCATACTTGCACCTACAAGTTATGTGCACACACCCTTCAGCTTTTTCGACATACATTTTGCATTTGGGACATTTCTGCCACTTCTTTTTCTTAGCAAGAATCTTCACTATCTTCTCATCTTTCCCACCCTTTCTTCCATACTTCTCGAACTCTGTACATGTAAAGTCCGAATGCCATGGAACACGGCACGACGCACAAAATGATCTCTTACACACAACACATTTTACCTTCCTAATCTCCGCTCCTGTATCATTCACGAGCATAGTCGAACAATCCCGAAAAGGGCAGTACAATTTCTGAGATTCTGGGATGAGCGACTGGCAAAGAATCTCGTCCCATTGGATGAGGGCATCTTCCGGGATCATTTGTCTACAAATGTCGAAGTTTAGGACGGCCTTGCAATTTATCCCGGGACAAGTTATAGTTTTGGCCTTGTCATGAATCTTGGCAAGAATGTGGTTTGTCGTGCAGTCGAAGCAAAAGGAGTGAGAACATATCTCGTTTCCGAACATTTTCCAGTTCTCTTTGTTTTCCATACAAATTTCGCAGAAGGTTTCTTGGGACGGATTCTGTACTTTATTTTCAAGGTTTTCCATGCAACTTTCACTGAGGTTTGCCAGTTCAGTATCGACAAAATTTCCTTCCATGGAAGAAGATGCGATATTTCCTAGTGTAGAACTGAAAATTGAAGCCATTAGTGCTTCATGGAACTGTATTTGCTCTGCATATTCAGCATCATAAGCTGTGACTTGCTCTGTGTATTCAGTATCAGCAGATAGGAACAGTTCATCTTCGGTTCTTTGAGAAAATGCTGTTAATGGAAAACCAGCAAACATAGAAATAGACCGTTAACAGTTTAAATGATGAGAGATGATAGAAAAGAGTAATAAGAGCAAGACAAAGAAACACATGGTTCGGTCATTCAACCGGTGTCCATGGAATAAAGATCCAAATATCTAGAAGACTTTCATATTTGATTTTAACAATTTAAAATAAGATCATGACCTATACATAGATGATTTAGAAACGCGAAGGAGTTTCAGTTGAGTAAATCACTCCATGATCAATTCATAAATAAATCCCGTAGTGTGTGCATAATCTTGTAATGAATTCATTCAAGGATTTTTGACATAGACGTTAGGTTGTTTCCATTAAGAAAAACGAATCTGATGCACAAGGGAGGCAAAAAAGATTCAGTTAGTAAACTAAACTCACCCTAACACATAGGAGCATGTGTACTACACTTCAAAGTTACCTTCAAAACTTAAAAGAAAAAAGATCAACACTCAGAAACTAACACTTTCAAAAAGGCTACCTCCTGATCACGCCTCTAAAGTGGCTCTACTACATGATATAAGTTTACTGAAGTATGACATATCAGTGATATTAGATAACATGACTCATATATCAATGACGGAAACTAAAGACCATCACGTCCATTGATCTACAAACCAATGAATGAACCGAACAAATACTGAATTATAACAGTAAGAATATATGATACAACTCTGTCATGTTAATAAACTGATATAAAAGTGAACATATGGAATATTAGCTCTTGAAAGAGAATTTTACATTTTCTCTTTGACATTGAAAATTGCTATTCAGATATATCGTGGAATTAAATCCAAGATAAAAATGGGGGGAAAATCAGAAGCACCTCCAAATCACGCAAAGACAGCAAAATGTGCACACAATTGCAGTTCATTCGACATGTTAGATACCTTCACCCAACCAACACAAACACACAAATGCAGCACAAAACCATGGAATAGACAAACGGACAGCAGTTTTCATCGTACGCCAGTCCGATAATTCATCTTTCCAAACACTGGTGTATTTCAGACGATGGCTTCTAGCTTAAAGTCAAGCACATAGATACAGTTCAATACAAAATTTGGGGCCACAAATTATACAGAGTTTCAAACTAGAACATTGTGTAACCAAAATAATTATAGCACATGAAAATAAATATCATGATGGTGCAACAAATCACTAAAGATACACTATTTTCAAAATTATAGGACGTTAAATTTCTCATGATCTCATCGCAACCGCAACCGCTTACTAATCACAAATAATCAAATTGGTTGCACCACATCGGCACGTAACAGGGGAAGCCGAACAAAGAAACAAAATGGAGATAAATTAAAAAACTTAAACCGCATAAACTTTAAAACCCATTTCTAATTCACTATAATTTACTCCAACTCTAGAAGAATCCCCAATTACTTTTGCAATTCAAATTATAAAAAAAAAAAAAAAAAAAAAAAAAAAAAAAAAAAAAAAAACCGAAAAGACAACAAACAAAACGAACATCAAAACATCAGTTTCAAAAACGTAAAAATAACTCATAACGCAACACATATAAATACACAAAAACCCATTAATGAAAATGACAAAAGAACACAAATTTTCACCATCTTGCGCCTCAGCGAAGTTATCGTTGACCTCGAGCAATTCCGCGTTGACCCCACATACAAAACCAAGCTGATCAACAATGGGTTCAAGTTCAACACTTGTTTTCTTTTTGCGGCAGTATAATAGTATTATCCACGAAGGAGCTGTGATGGCAACAAAAGTAGCAGCAGCGTATAATACGAAAGAAACAGCTGAATACGAAGTGAAAAAAGTTGAAAGCTTGTGGATCGACAGTGTGAAGAGAGCTTTAAAATGGGCATGAAATTGATCGGAGAATGATGGCCAATTGAGGGACGGTGGTGGTGGAATAATCGCTATCGCCATTAATGGAACTTGTAGCTTCTCAGTTGAGTGCTAGTTAATTAAAACTAAATTTTTATATGAGCACTTTCAGACGTACAAGTTAAAGGGAAGTTAATGTGTTTAAATATTTTTATTGATTGAGATGTTGGTAACAAATCATCGATGATAGGTAATTAAATATTTGGCTTCTTTGTATGAAAAGTTATAAGATATTCTTTTGGGATAATATCAGTGACACCTCCTGAGGTTTGGTGTAATATCACTCATATCCCGAGGTTTGAATAATATCAGTGACACCCCCTGAGGTTTGCTTTTAAGAGGGTGTCACTTTTAAAAGTACACTTGTACCATTTAATTTAATATTATCAAATACTCTTCAATAATTAAAAGACACAAGTACCCTTTATTGTTCAAATAATAAAATCAAATTAAAATATAATAAATTAAAACAATTCATATATATAATTATAAGAAGGAAAAAAAAAGGTCTCACCCACCCAAGGGCGTATACACATTGGAGCTCTGGGGGCTATAGCCCTCCCGAGATATTTGTGCCTATATATATATATATATATATATATATATATATATATATATATATATATATATATATATATATATATATATATATATATATATATATATATATATATATATATATCCTCAATATATGTTAAGTACGGACAGAAAGATAGAAACAATTTTTACTAAAACTTTTGAGGCTTGTAAATAAAATCCAGCAATAAATCTCAACTGATGAAAAATCTTATTCTCTTCAAAATTTAATACAAAATCCTTTCTCTTAGATAAAATGTCAAAAAAAAAAAAAAGCAGAAAGTATTTCACTCTCTTTAGAAAAGAAAAAAAGTAAGTAATCAAAAGTTTTCATGTAGTTTATAGTCCAAAAAATATCTTCAATCAAGAGGTATTAAATAGTATAGCGTACAAAAAAAAATATTTATATAAATCCATATAAATCGTTTTAATTTATGCAAGATGACCAACTATATTCTTATTTGATTTTATTATTTGAACAATAAAGGGTACTTGTGTATTTTATTTTTGAGGAGTTTTAGCTAATAGTAAACTAAAGGGTACAAGTGTCATTTTAAAAGTGACACCCCCTTAAAAGCAAACCTCAGGGGGTTTCACTGATATTATTCAAACCTCAGGGGGTGTTAGTGATATTACATCAAACCTCAGGGGGTGTCACTGATATTATCCCTATTCTTTTTTGTATATTTTATAGGGATAATTACAGCTACACCCCCTGAGGTTTGGTGTAATTACACATACCTCCCCTGTAGTTTGAGAAATTACAATGACCTCCCCTGAGGTTTGAAACATTACAAATACCTCCCCTCTACAATTTAAGGGTTGTTTTGGTGTAAGTTATGATAATATTATGCTTATTATACTTACACCCCTAAAGTTTGGTATATTTGTAAAAGTAATCCTTGATTTTAGAAAAATAAAAATTAAATACTCCAAATAATTTTAGAAACTACTATATGACTAACTAAAAATAAAAAAGTATTTAAATTATTTTTAAAATTTAATCTAATCTTAATATTTTTATTATTTTGTAAAAATATTTAATTTCTTGTTTTAGTTTGTTTTTTTATTTCTTCATTTTTGTTTTACTTTTAATAATCTCATAAATTTCATTATAGTTCCATATTAAATACTATTACGCGTGCCCACGAAAATTTCAGTTTATCACAACAAAAAAGAAGCATTTGGTAAAATAATAAATATCTATACAATCTCCGGAAAAAAAGACAAGAAATAGAAAATACAATTGTAAAAACTCTCATTTTCAATGAAAATTAACAAATATAACAGAAATAATCAAGATTTTCATAACCCATTTTAAAAAATGAAGAATGATGACAAAATTACAAACAACACTGACAATAGAATTATCATCCTTGGATCAGACATGGTCACTGATTTTAGGTAGCAAGTTTTGTTGAACTTTTTGACAAAATAAACAACCTAAATGCACTATATTTAGTGAAACCAATTTTCGGTGTTTTATCTTCTTCTATTACTAGTATAATTGTTAGTTTAAAATTGTAACGAGAACAAAGACACAAAGATGAGTAGTTAGTTAAGTTTTTTGACTGAGATTTAACGCGTTTTGATTCAAAAATATATTTTGGATTAGATTAACTTATTTTTAAATTTAAATTTAAATGCTTTTTACATTTGTAGCTAATAATATAATAGTTTATAAAACATTTTGGAGTATTTAATTTTAATTTTTCTAACATCAAGGATTACTTTTATAAATATACCAAACTTTAGGGCTGTAAGTATAATAAGCATAATTTTGTCATAACTTACACCCAAACAACCCTTAAATTGTAGAGGAGAGGTATATGTAAGGTTTCAAACCTCAGGGGAGGTCATTGTAATTTCTCAAACCACAGGGGAGGTATGTATCATTACACCAAATCTCAGGGGGTGTAGCTGTAATTATCCCTATTTTATAAGTGGTCAAATATGTTTTTCATACGAGGATGCAATTCATTTGCGAAAAGTTGAGGGCGACTTTTTTGCCTGTAAATTGACTTTTGTACTCTAATATTCGAAAAATGTATTCTAAAGTATAAAAACGAGTAACTATGACGTAACCAAGAAAAAAAAGAACAGAATAAAATTATACGAAGATAATAATAACACCTGAATGTCTGCCTTTCTTTAATTTTTTAGACATAATGCAAGTTATATATCTTCTCTCAAATTGTATGAAAAATCGCAAAAATAGTCCTTTAAAGCAGTGTTTTTAAAGTCGGATCGGATTGGCCGGTCGAATCGGTTGGATCGGAGTCCGGTCCCTTGTCGAGACACAAGTCGAACTAATTCGACCGATAAAAGCAGCGAATCGGTAATCTCACCGGTTCAATGCCCCATCCGATTTTAAAAACATTCTTTAAAGTGGCAATCTCCCAAAATTAGTCATTTAAAGTGACATAACGCTTAATAAAACTATGGTCATCGGGCCGGATTAGATCAAATAGCGGTGATTTTCTCTTTTTTATTTTCAGATTGGTGCATCTCTCTTTTGCTTGCTTTGGCGTGTAACACTTATTCTTTCTTTTCTTGAACAAGAGTATTTCTTATACTCACTTTTCTTTATCAATAAAATTTGCTATTGTCAATCAAAAACACGAAATAAAAGAAAATGACCCAATTTAAGATAGATGTCTGTTTAACTTAAGTTTTACATAATAAATATTTTGAGGTGTAAATGTGATTGTTTAAAAGATTTGAGGTGTAAATAAAAGATATCATAAGATTAGGCTGTCGCATGCAAATCACGTGTCCAGTTTGGTGTCAAAATTTTAGATTACGTCCAATTTTTTTGTCAAAATCGTGACTCTGGTGTCGGAGGTTTAAAATTGCATCATGTCACATAGAGGATTAATTTTGCAAGACTGCCACTCTAAATTACTATTTTTGCGAGTTCTATGAATTTTATACTCAGGTGATTATCAATAAATACATTACATGTACACTTTTTCTATGCATCATTAACAAAAAGAAAGAAATATCTAAAATATTTCAAAAACTAAAAGAAATACTCATTAGCGGACTTCCGTATTGGTTTGTTAAATTTTTATGTGAATTAAATTACTTGAGTTATCAGAAAAATAACAAAATTATTTCAAATAATTATAAATTTAAGATTTAAAATATGAAGGGCAAATTAGTTAATTATTTGGATGTAATTTACTTATTTTCACCAAAAAAATGTTTAGAGCTGCACATTCTGGTTTGAGAAATATTCGTAAAACATAAATTTAAAGTGAAATATTTTGGATTGTGGCAAATTCACATGGTTCCATTTCTGACAGGTTTGTATCATATGTATCAACTTATTGTTTGATTTGTGCTACATGTTGAACGGGTTTTTAGTTATTTATTTGTTTTGTTCTTTAATGCATCAACTTTCTGACCAACCTATAATATTTAATGATATTAATTAAAGAAACATGATGTAACTCTAACACTTATACAGAGACAATTGGAATTTTAAAGTGTCTCCATTTAATATACTTAATTAAAAGTTTTAAATCGAAAGAAAAGCACAATCTAATCAAACCAGTGTCGTTTTTGTTTTTCATATATTCAAAATATGAACTTTAATCACCTTATCAAAGTTTTTCTTTCCCTCAAAAAGTATCGAAATCAACGTTTTTACTTTTGACTCTATAGAAATAAAACATACAATATTTTCTGCGTCTGATGCAACAACATTTTTACGAAATTTACGAAACATATTGAAAAAATCTCGAAACATTGCAAAAAGTTTCTAATACTTATGACATAGAAACATGTCGTGAAAACGAAACTTTGATTCATGTTCAGATAGTAACTCTACAACTGATATGCAATCTATTAAATAACTCGTTCGAATTTGCTTTGAAAAATCAATTGCGATTTGCGCCTAGCGTTTGTAACAATGTGCGATTTGCCCTGAAGCTAAATCTAATGGCTGAAAAGATAGTCACATGTCAAAAATGAACGGTAGATCAAAGAATCGGGAGTAAATCGTAAATTTTTACAAATTTTATGGGGCAAATCGTTTTTTTTTTCAAACGTTTGGAGAAACATTGCAAAATGGGTCAAACGTAAGGGTGATCGTTGTTAACCCTAGGAGAAAATATTAAACCAATCTTCAATATCATCAATTTGACATTAAGTCAGGACGCATTAATTTTCGTTCAGGGTTCTTCTGACATAAGTAAGCTAAACAGTTTTCACTAATGAATTTGAGAGTAGCCAAAGTTTTATTTCTCAAAATGGTTATATAATTTTTAAAGACTGCACCATCCCGTTATGTATGATTTTATAGTAAAAGTGAAAGATCATCCTTTTTGATAAAGTAAAAACTGACTTTTGTGTGTGCACACTGATGCATGGCATTATGAGAGAAAATTTACTCATGTTGATATAAAAAAAAAGTAGTCTTTTATTCGATGATGGGTAGAAGAGAAGCTTTTCCTCGCATGGCTGGGCAAAGCCTAAGATGTTAGAGCGTTGCTTTGCAAATTTCTAATTTTTTAATTTTAAAGAAACTAAAATAATGCCCAAAATTGTTCGTTTCATTAGTCTGGTTATGAACAACTACTCAAATTTCAGAATTAAGGATGACCCCAAGCATAATATCAAAATTAAGTCTTTAGCATCTGCTTGTTTACAAGCAAAATAATTTAGATGCATCTTTGTTGAAATTTCGAAATTGATTGTAAGATCATTAACCGTAACTTTCAAGTTTTTTCATGGCAGTGACATTCAACACGCAACAATAGGCGCGGAATAATGGTAATAGCTCACAAAAGTATTCCTATCGATTGATCTATACACTCTGGAACCAACTATTCGTACGTAAAAGATGTTGGATTTGCAATAAATTACCAAAAAGAAAAAGTTGGATTTGCAATATATGCTCACATTTTCGCAACTCAAGAGTCAAGAGTCAAGACAGGGACGTGTTCTCCAAATGAGGAATAGAAATTAGAAAATAAAAAGTTAGTAAAGGAATCTTTAATTTCAAACGAATTTGTATTATTCAGATCGACCTCCAAGTTACTGAAATGTGTTCTCATCTAAAATTTAGGTTTATAGAGAAAATTAGCAGTTATTAATTTATATATATTTCAACATGCTCCTTGATGTACAAACTGTAAAGTTTTTGTTACGTCTCACATGTGATATTTTCTAATAAGTGGGTAATGATCGAATCTAACACAAAAACTCTTTTTTAATCTGAGCCCTAGCTAATATATACCATATTAAATTATCACCTGATCTAAAATCTCAAGTTCATAAAGATAATTGACATTTTAAATATATAGACATATTATATATCCGATACAAATGACATGAACTTAAAGTGCAAAATTATATAATTCTTCTTTAAAACATAGTAATCTATTGTCATACACTTCACAGTTAAGATATTTACTGTCATACACTTCACTGATGCAAAAGATCACATTCGAATTTGATAGATCAACTGCGTACGGTTACTCCAGCAAAAAAATCAATTTACAATAGGGCATATCACAAATGAACGTACCAAAAGTATCGTAGAATTGATATTCCTCCAAGAAATGGAAAATATTGAAGATATTTCAAATGAGATATAAATCTCCAAAAAAGACCATTTACGTAGTGGATAAGTCTCGGAAGAAATTATGTTTATAAAACTAGTGAAAATGGAAAAATCTCGATCAATTACATTCGTATTGAGAGAAGAAACTGAAACCAACAAGAAAAGAAATAGACGTACATAATATTCTTGCATATTAAAAATAGATCAACGTGGTGAAGACAATTTTCATCACAAAAAAACGTGGTGAAGACAATAAACCACAAATAGAAGATTTTAAAAGTAATTGGGTTACATGAGAAGATGCATCACGTACGAAAGAATTAAATCACTAGCAAGAGTGAAGCTTTTGGACCGGATCGACCCTAAAGACTAATCTAATCGCTAAATAAAGTAAAACTAGTTAAACATATAATAGTATTTGTAACAAACGAATAAGAATTCAAGTTTTTTTATAGTTTTTCCAAATGTATGTATTTATCCATAATGATAAACTGGATATAATTCGTTTCTAAAAAAATAAATAAACTGGATATAATTAGTTGATCCGGTTATTTTACATGAATTTATTCTGACAGTACTTCACTAAAAAACAAAATAGCTTGCCGCCAGTAGGGGTGGGCATGGTCCGGTTTGCACCAAAACCGGTAAACCGTAAATCCCGAACCGTACATTATGGTTTAACCGGTTTCGGTTAACCGAGCGGTTATACGGTGCGGTTTACCGGTTTAAACCGTTTAGCTTTTTTTTTTTTTTTTTTTTTTTTTCTTTTTTTAACATGGGTTTAGAGTTTAGACATTTTTAATAAATTTCTTGTTCATTCTAACTTCTAATCATTTTTAGCTAAACTCAAGGTATAAAAATTCATACAATATATAATGCCCGACTACTAAATTAAACAATAAAACTCTTTGATTTAAAAATAATAATAATAATTATAACAAACCAACAAACTCTTTGCTTAAATATTTGTTTTGTACTAAATGATCATTTTTATTCTATTCTGCAATACTTCTAAAAATAATATATATTTTTCTAATTTTTCTAATTATATTGTTAGTATGTATTATACTTTTATTTGTTTTATTCGTGATAAAGATTAAATAACTTGTTTTACATAGTTTTTTGTCATTTAAAAAAGAATTAAGAGGGGTACAAAATTTCTCTATTTTCCAATTAAAATTATACCCGTATTGGAATTATTCAATTTCAAACCCACAAATATACAATGCATAAAACATATAACTATCAAAACTCAAGAAAACGCCAATATATCATCAAACATTTCATCAATTTCTAGTTCCTACACTATCAATCTCCAAAATAAAAATGAGTAATTAACTAATAGAAACCAATGGTCCACATTCCACAATCTACATCCGCATCGAACATTAAATTAGTGCATTCTAAATTCACGATGTTCGAATAACATAATAGTCAAAATAATTGAAATAGCAGCGAAATGTTTAAAGTTTAAAATAAGAGAAATGATAGCGAAATGTTTGGTCAAATGAAACGAAGCGGAAATTGTAATGTCATCCAATTGTTATTCCATACTTTGTCATTCTCCTCCACGACCTACAACCGGTGTTTTTAGAACCGGACTGGACACCGAACCGGTGAAGTTATTAGTTCAAGGTTCAATCGGTTTAACCGCTGGTTTAAACCGGTAAGATATATTTCAAGAAAAATTCAAACAACTCATCATGGATAATTCAATAGTTTTACAATCACATCACAATATTAAATCATAAACAACACATTCAAATCCACAATCACATAACAACATATCCAAATCAAAACATCAAGTGAACACATCAAATCTTAAACCATTAATCCAACTAAAATAAGTGTTTTATTGTAAATTGATAGGGCATGTAATTAGTTCTAATATTTGCTAATTTCAAACCATTAATAAATAAAAAGCAATCGAGTGTAACTAGACCAAGGAAAAAACTTCATATGAGGATCTACACCTTTGCAGCAAAATCGGCTCATGTGGTGTTACGCAAAAGCAAACGCACAATCAATTTTAGTATAAAAGAAAAACAATGTTAAACAGCAAAAGGACTATATCTTTATTAATACAAAAAAGAAAGACACCTCAAGAAACAAAACATAATAACGACATTACGAAGCTAATATGCTACTTAAACAGTCTTACGTCGGTAAAACCTGCACTCTAAATAACAACACAAATCTTGAAAAAAAAAAGTTATAACTTACGGGACCGCCTTGGACCAGCGGCTAGCGAGGGCCGCTCGCCCAGGGGCGGGGGGGGGGGGGAGGGGGGGGCAGCGAGTGTGAGGCAGTGTGTTTTCTTCTTTTTTTTCAATTTTGGGTGAGGCGATCTTTTAGGGTTGCTGCGTGCGATTAACTTTCGGGGTATTTTGCTAGGGCCGAAGAGTTGTGGGGGGCAAAAGGTAATTTTTCATTTTTTTTTATTTTTTTTATCAGGTCAATTACCAGTCCCGTTCATCGGTTGAACCGGAAAAACCACCGGTCATGCCCAGTTGGAGTAAAAACCGGTTATTTTAGTGTTTTTGGACCGGCTTGGCCACCGGGTCGCTGTTCGACCGGCCGGCGTGGTCTTAATAAAACTGCTAGCAACACCAATGTAATTCACAACTAATTTATCGAATATGATGATCTATGAAAAATAATAAATACATATATAAATAGTATAGAAAATACCATAGAAAACTAAAATAACATTCCGTCCTCAACAATCGCAAGAGTATTTAAAGTCTCCCCGATCGAGGCTATCAGTGTTTCTCGAAGTTAGTTCTGTGTACAGATCAATGCATGAGCTGAGTATGGAGTCAACGAAGATATGAAATCTGATATGATTCGTCCACTAGTACTGAAAACCGACTCGGAAGAATTGGCTTCGAGAATATCAAAAATCTAGGAGCATTAATCTTCCACCATCCTAAAATATCAAACCTATCATGTATGGAGGCAACCAACTTTAGTTGGGTCTCTTCCAGGTATAGCTCTGGTTTAGTCTTTACACCAACACCCATGTGCTCTCTCATCTCAAGTGCCTCAGCTACTTTTTCTCTTCATAGTTGTTGTAATTTTTCAAATTTTGTCATAGTAGAATTACTTCCACTACCAGAACCGTTAGACACCCCGTTTACAATTGTATATTTAAACAATTTATAGAGGGTATAATTACATAGGTCCGCCATCTTTTTCCCCATCGACGACCCGTACATATCAATCAGGCGTAATTCTGGATAGACCACCTTTTTGCGAGGATCCAAAGTGTAGGAATAACATGTTCATCTCGTCAAGCCTCCCCCAATATTTATCAAATTGTTTCTTCATTGTAGCTGCCATCAAGCACAAGTCCATGTCAGAGCCATCATCTACCATATCTCTAATAAGCCCATAAATGTCACTGACTTCATCCAAGAACGTGTTTGAAGTCACATACGTGGTGGCTGAAACCTTTCATGTCAAAGATTCAAAATACTGTAAAACTTCTACTAATTTTATACCATTAGTCCGGTCCTCATTAGTGGGAAGTCATTGTACCATATGGTCCTGAGCCGGTGAATTTGGTCTTGAATTGCATGTGGATCCATTATGTCGTATCTAACAAAATCAATGTTATGTATAAGTTATTAAATACACATATAATACAATTATAAAAATTAAAAATTATAAAATTAGTGTTAAAGGTACCTAACATACCTATAAAAATGCATGCTAATATATAATTGTTGTCTGAAGCATATAGTACATGGAGTAGTTCCATCTGGTAACAACGTCCAAACACAACATCTTTATAGATGCCGACAAGTTGCCGATATTCTTCACTTGACAAATTATCTTTCTTTTGCTAGAAATGGAAGTCCACAATTATTGATAAATATTCATTGACTTAACTTCATATAATTAATTAGTTTTGCCCAAATTTGTTATATATTTAGTGGGCATTATAAGAAAAAACAATTTTATAAACTATAAAAAACAATTAAATGTACAAATTGAAAAAAAATATTAACATGCAAAAATTCAAAAATCAAAACTAGAAATATATCCAAAATATTTAGAACAATAAGAAAAAATAAAAATTCAAAATCAAAGAAATCTAAAAGCTAAAAGTAGAGTAAAATCAGACTTGAAATCTAAAATTTAAAATCTAATAATAAAACCTGAAAAATGATATAGACTCAAACTAAAATAATTTTAAAACTACAGAAGATATAGTGAAAATCAAAATGATAAATTCAATATATGTAAGTTCAAAAGTATGATAAATTTAAAAACAGAGAAAAATCAAAATAGCAATAATATGAAAAACAAAAATAAACAGAATATCTAATTAAAGAAAAGAATCCGCAAAATACTGCAATAGTATTTAATTCAAACAAAACGTTGTGGTAAGACATAAAGATCATCTTATGATGCTAAACTAACATACCTTATAATAAGAGTCCAAAATCTTATGAACTTTTGTGTTAAAATATGTTACTATGAATTCACTAGATCCAAACGGGTAAAATGCATAAAACCCCCTTTATGGTTTGATAATTGTCTAGAACTCCCTTGTGGTTTCAAAAACTATGCACAAAACCCCCTTGTGGTTTCAAAAACCTTGCATGAAATCCCCTTTCCGTCAAACTCCGTTAGAGCGTGGTCTACACTCGCTCTATGTGAGAGTTGGCTTGCTTTTTGTGTACTTTTTACTTTTTAAAAAGTCAATTTTACCCTTTAAAACATTAGCACAAAACCCCCTTGTGGTTTGAAAAACCCTGCACGGAATCCCTATTTTAATTTATAGTTTAGAAAAAAGTATATGTAATTATTTTTATTTGTCTTATAAATTCAAACAAAATTATGTCTGGAATTTTTTTAAAAATAAAATATATTTTTTAAAATTTAAGCAATATATATTTATAGATAGTGAAGTAAGGGCATTATAGTCACTTAATAAAAAAACTAATGGAGTTACAAGAAACTTAACGGAAGGAATTTTGTGCAGAGTTAATGAAACCACAAGGGGGTTCTAAGCAGTTTACAAACCACAAGGAGGTTTTGTGGAGGTTTTTGAAACCACAAGGGGATTTTAAGTTGATAGCCCAGATCCAAACACATAAAAGAACAAGCAGAATACCCATTGAATGAAAAACGAGGATTACAATTAATTTACCACGACTATAAGAGATGTATGTGAATTAGTTAGCAACTTATAAACAGAGAATTTTAAGAAAGAAAACAAATTGACCTCCACCCTGATTCTTCCTTCTTTTGTTTAATACTAACAAAGAGTATTGATGTTGATAGAACTGTTTGGATGTCCATTGCTGGATGAGGTGCATCATTGATATAGCATATTCATATACAAGAGTCATAATGGTTCGTTTCACATGGATTCTTGAAGGTTTTCAACGGGATGTATGATTTGGAAGTGCGTAACACCCACTGCAACAAAAATGACTTATAGTGACATTATACTACTGACATTTATTTTCAAATGTCATAATAAATTAATTGGAAGACATTTTATAAATTGTCACAATAGTTTATAAATTAGTGACACTAACTCACAATAATTAATGACATTAGTCTAACAATGTTACTATAAAAATAATATAATGACATTTTCAAAAAATGTCACCATACACTAACATTTTTTTCTTAACGTCACAATAATTTAATTGGATGGTATTTTTAAAAGAATGCCACAATAGTTAACATATTAGTAGCATTAATTTATAATTTATGACTAATGGCATTTAGCTTATTGCCACGTTTCTTAAGAAACTTGATTGAGCCTTGAATTAAGGAAAGAAATAATCCACAAAAGGAGGAACAAAATAAGGAAAAAGATATGGTCAAATCCTTTTCCAAATTTACCTCCTCTTGATAACAATGAATTAATCATCTTCCATACTTTAAGACACGACTTTCCTTCATTTACCACATCTCGGTCTTCCTAAGGAGTGTAACTTTTCAAACACTTCATGGCTGAAAAGAAAATGAAAGAACAAGAGAAAGAAATTGAAACACGCAGATCTCACAAAAGAAATCTCAATCCGTTCAAGGTTCGCTAACATTGTAGACGTATTACTAATTTTAAGAAAATTATATTTTGATGTTTTTACTGCTTCAAATCAGTATGAACAACCATATAGATTAGAATCTGGTTCATGGACATAATTTCACTTGTCTACTTTTATTGTTTATTGCAGGGTGTTTATCCCAGAAAGCAAAAATGTCATTATATGTATAAATGTCACAATTATAGTATTCTACTAACACTCTCAAATCTGGTATGTGTGAACCTTTCACTATGTTCAATATCCATCGCAATAAAATCAAAGGAGAAGAGATCGGTGGGAAGTTTGTACCCCTAAAGTGGAGAGGGATAAGCTTTACATATAAAACCAAGAAAATGCCATAGCAATAATTAGCTAGGTCGTGGAATTAAGTTAATATATAAGATCAATTTAGCTAGAACATAAGTGAATTTGTGATTGTTGAAAATGAAGGAGATGCAAAAGGAGAGAAGAAGATGCCGATGTAGATGAAAATGCCGTTGATAGCGATCCTAAGATTGATAGGAATTGTAATACAAAGACGTTAAGTGGTCTACTTTAAAGCTTTTAATACTTAATGTTTTCTATCATAACTTATAATATTGTGCTTCATAGCATTGGGTGAAATCGAAATGAAATATTTGCTTTTAATTGCTACTATTTCAAAATATTTGGAGCCAAAATGAAAATTTAAATTTCAAACTTACAAAAAATATACTAGTTTTGACATAGTATACTTACTTCATAACAAATACTTTGTAGGGATAAAAGCATCAAACCCCCTATACTATAGGCGGTGTAGTAATTTGCCCCCTGAACAATTTTTTTTTTTTTTTTTTTGCAACAAACCCCTGTACTATGGATATATAAACAAGACTTTTTGCCCCCTGATCAAATTCCCGGCCAATTCTTGCCGGAATTTGAAACTTAGAACATGAGGGTTCATTACTATTTAACCACAAATTCAATAAAATGCCATTTTTCACTTCGATTTTTGTTATATTTTATTAATTTTCAAAGCTTAGTTTAAATTACCCAAATTTAAGGTTTGAAAAATCAGAAAATATAACAAAATTGAAGTGAAAGGGGGGCATTTTATTGAATATGAGGTTAAATAGTGATGAACCATCATGTTCACGTTTCAAACTTCAGCGAAAATTGGCCAGAAATCCGATCAGGGAGCAAATTATTTTTTCAAGTAAAAAGTTGAGGGGGCAAAGTGCGTATTTATCCATAGTACAGGGGGCTTGTTGTAAAAAAAAAATAGTTCAGGGGGCAAATCGCTACACCCCCTATAGTATAGGGGGTTTAACGCTTTTATCCCTATTTTTATAGAAAACAATAAGGGCCAAATTATAACGTAAGTTGGAATAAATTACAACAATTGGGTAAAAAGACATCTCAAATAGTGCAAGGATTGAATTTCTTTTTTAAAAAAATAAAATAAAATCAAACCAAGCAATTTTTTCTGATTTTTGCATAATATAGTTACCTCAAAAAGGATATTGTGTGTAGAAAAATGAAATTTTGAAAAGCTCAAAGATTTGATTAAAAATTTCAAATTTACAAAAATTATACTGATTTTTGCATAATATAGTTACTTCAAGACGAATATTCCATCGAGAAAACAATGTCAGCCAATTAACTTAGAACTTAATTTCAACTAATATGAAACTTTCTCCAAACATTTGGAATAAAAAGTAATTGTTAAAAAGTTCAAGTACTAAATTAAAAAAAAAATCAAACTCAAGAAAATACATTTAGGAAATACAAGAACTCATTTACCATGCTAAACTTACTACTAAGTAATACAATATTCATAAATTAGGCACGGAAACGAAATGTACTTAAATTACAAAAGTTTAATAGCCACAACCCGTTTGGAATAGACCGACGTCTTCGACATGCTGGTCATCCAACTAGGTGCCTTGATGGTTGCATTTGTGTTCTTCCTGCAGGTCGAGACTAAATTGATGTACCCATCAGGGGCGGAGCCAGGAATATGACTTAGGGGCGAAACATTCAGAAGGATTATTTTATATAATATAAATATTTTAGTACATGCATTTAATTAATTTTTAAAATAGTAAATTGTTGTAAAAACATACATAGCTTAAGAACCAAGTATGTACTATAATAAAAATTTACATATGACTTTAAAGTGAAACAACTATAATTAAAATTTGTAAAACATTAAAATAAAATAACATTATATATGTGAGGAATATGCCATAAAAAGTATATACCTTTGATTCTAAAAAAACAAAAATGAACATAAAATACACCTTTGATTGTAAAAAGAAATGAACAAAAATTCGAATCATCCCAAAAATCAAATTATACAATTAAAGTCATGCCAAATATACCTTCAAAGTTACGCTAGATAATCATTCTTTACTGCATTATTTATTTACTAAATAGAAAGAGTAAGAAAAACTAAGATAAAATTTACAAAATAGTATGATAAATTTGAGAGAAAAATCAATAGAATTAAAAAATTGAATAAGTCAAAAAAAACTAGAACAAAAATTCTGAGTATTAAACTAAATGTCAGATTACCTAAAAGTATATTTAATAACATAAATATGTTATAAACCTATTCTGTAATATATATATATATATATATATATATATATATATATATATATATATATATATTAGTGACTTTAAATATTATAGATTGTATTTATATAGGTTTATATGTTAAATAATGTATATAATATACAAGAAATGTGTATATACATACTAATCACGGGTAGCATAGATTTTTTCACTATTACACATAGAACTTAAAGTTAAAAGAAGATTTTGCACAGCCCTCGAGGTTTCGTTCAAACTTCACTTAAGATATTCAACATTTTATTACATTTACTGTTCATCATCTCCTTCACCACAACCTGTTCCTTTTTATTAAAACCCCCACATCCTTTTCGAGATTAAAACCTCCACAACACGCGTGCGATTCTGATTTTTAGGCAACGAGCAAAGTGTGGCTGTGGAGAATATGCAATACATACATATATCTATATAGGGGTGGGGCTGGATCTGGGGGGGGGGGGGGGGGGGAGCACCTCCATATGCCCCCCATTGGCTCCGCCTCTGGTACCCAATGTCGAGCATGGGGTTCGGGAACTGAGAACTAGGTGTCGAGTGATGAGCTGGTAATGGTAGGTCGACTACATTCTCATTAGTAGCTGGGGTGCGTATGGCTAGGTACTACTAAGTTGCTAATTGCGCATGCAGCTACATCAACATGGTTTTCACTATTTGTGGGGTGCGCGGTTGACCAATCATCTGAATCTAGGTATGTAGAAGCTGACTCATGAGGCTCTTGATCTGATGTTGCTAGCTACCTTCCACTGCTACACTTCCTCAATAACAACAATGATTCTACGAACCTGCCGCTAGAAACTCTAGGTCGCCAAATTTGGGTCACATCTGTACTCTTTGACTCAACTATCTTCAACCAAGTGTCGACATCCCACGCAGACTAATTAGCCCGACTTTGCCCGTACTTGTCTCGCGGACTTAGCAATGAAGATATCCTTTTTAACATAACAAGTATCAATTACAATATATTCTCAAAATAAGAAAAATTGATAGGCTAAGAACTATAATGAATAAGTACAAGTAAAACATACTTAAGGGTCATGGATATGTTGGTGCCTCAAATTATCACTCCATCGCGCCTGCTATGTGTGTTCGTGATCCACATCTAAAAAAGGAGCAAATTCCATCTACTTCCCTTGAGGTTTTTTCTCTCTCCATCCACCTCCCCTCTAGTTTGAGTTTTTCTATCCACCTCCCCTCTAGTTAGATTCTAAGGGTAAAAGTGTCAAACAATGTAAAATAAAACAAACTATTAAATTTTTATTTACAACATAGCCAAATATCTATTTACAACATAACTATATAACTTAACAAAATAAACTGTATTTATATGAAATATTATATGGAAAAATATTAAACTATAAGTCTTATATTTAAATAGCTAAATTAAAGTATTATGTACTTGTTCATTCAAGCAAAACATACACATAATTAATGTACAAGTGTATTAATTTGGGGCTTACTTGAACATGAAGAAAATAAATAAAATCATTTAAGTTAATAGTACAATAGTTCACAGATCTTGTACTTTTATGAAGAAATTAAAATCATTGAATTGTACACATACTTTTATTTTATTACAAGGTTATAACTATTGACTTATTAAGTTAAGCTATGAAACTTAATAATGTAACAATTATTGATATATAGTAATTATAAAGGAAAAAAAACTAATATATAGTATTCAATGAAAAATATTAAATTCACATAATTAGATTTTAGAAGCGATGTACATGCTCGTATTCAATTAAATATGGACATAGTTAATATTATTATAATCATATGGTGTTTATTATACATATGAATTGAATGCACGAATAGGCAATTGTTTGAATTATCCTTAATAAATTCACGTATATTTAACGGAATTGAAAAAAATGAGGTGAATTTTATACGTTGTACCATACATAGTAGTCGTAGTTGTCTCGTTAAATACAATGAGATTCCTATGTGACGAATTATACAATTAGTTGGTTGTTGCATTTTTGTTTTCAAACATAGGATTATGTTTAGCCTTAATTTTAGGGCTCGACTCTATTTTATACTTACTTCAAAGAGTGCTCATAGTATCTATTTTTTTTAAGGATAAAACATTGTTTGAATATAATTATCAACTACTTAAGCATGAATTTATTAATTTTTTTATTATAAATTTTTGTGTTGGAGTAAGCCCTAAAATCGATACATTTGTACATTAACAATACTTATATTTGAATTTACAATGAACATGTGTATTATTATTAAAATTTAATTATTCAAATATAAAACTTACACAATTACATCTAATATTTGTCATCCAATTGTGCATATTAATAAATATTAGTTTATTAAGTTATTTTTAGTTTTGATAATTAATTTATTAAGTTGTTTGGATGTATAATGAATAAAAAATTAATAGTTTGTTTTATTTTTTATTGTTTGACACTTTTACCCCTCAAATTGACTCTTAATTAATGGTCAATTGAGTTAGGGGAGGTGAATAAAAAAATTTCAAACTAGAGGGGAAGTGGATGGAGAGAGAAGAAACCTTAGGGGAGGTGGATGGAATTACCCCTCTAAAAAAGGGACCTTGTCAGAATTACCTTTATCTCCCTAATATGTCGAATTACATACAATTTATTAATCAGACTTAAATAGTCTCATATAGTAAAAATTAATTTGTCATAGACATACCTTTTTATTTTTGTGTTCCTCGAAGCGAACCATCCTTCCTAAATATGTCAATTTCTGGCCTTTCGTTCCATTCTTTTTGGGCTCATGTAATTTCTCCTTTGCCTCCTCATTATTCAAGAACGGTGTGTAGGATGGCATAAAGTCATTATTAGTCCATTGACAGTGGTATGCCGCCCACATGGGGTCCTAGAGCCTCTTCAAATAGGTCTCCGTGCCTCTATTTATCTTGCCTCCAAACCAGCCCTTGCAAGTCGTAGTGTATATTCGCCTAACTAGCGAATGATCCTCCTTATAGTTGACAGTTATTAAAAATAATATAATAAAAAGAATCAGTCTGAAAGATATTTTTTTTTATTAATTACCTTAAAATGGTTCCAGTACAACTCCTTTTGCTCAAGCAACCAAGTGACCTAAGTTGTGTACGGTGCCATAAAGTGATTCTCTAAATTTATGCTAAAGATGCGTATAACCCCCTTGGTATTCGTAAAACCCGCTGCACTAGTTACAGACGGTAATCTATATCTTACTATCCTCGTCATTGACGGGCTGATTCGCAAGAGCACGTCCATTTATGCTCCTTAGCATGGTCGAGGTCCAGTCTAGCACTAGAGTGCCAATGATATGGAAAGGGAATGAGCAAGGTATGGTGCAGACAAAGATGACTTTGAAGCATGTAATTGAGAGTGATGAGGGGACGCCAAGAGGGCTGGCTGCATACTGGAGACCTATATAGAGAAGGCTCGTCTGAGTCGACCACCTACTAGACACCTTTCTACCTCTACTTCTGAACTTTGACAAACTCAGTATACTTGCCATTTGAAAAATAAATGCTTCACTAACTAAAAGTAACAAAAATAAGACAAAATTAATCAAATTACACTAATTCCTCTACTAATACATTTCTTAATTTTACATTTCCAAATTAATACTACTATAACTATTTAAAATAACACCATATCCTAAGCTAATTATTTATAAATGTAAAACAACTTAAACTTCTACCCATGTTGTGACTAAATAATTGAAAACAAATATACTAAAAGATCTTATATTTACTAAAATTACTCGTGATGTACCATATTTCGGTACCGCCACGTCATAATATTCTATATAATACCACGAGCGTATTTCGGATTATAAAGTCACCATCATTATTTTTTGATGCAAAATTACAATTTAAGGCAAAACTTAAAATTAGGCCCAATCAGGCCCAATTTCGTGTTATTTCAGGGCCCACTTCGAGCTGCACAAGCCCAATTCGAGTTGTTCAAGGCCCAATTCGAGCTATTTTTAGGCACATTCGAGTTATTTCATGCAGGTCATTCGAGCTATTTTGTTAGGTCATTCGAGTTATTCCAAAATAGCTCTAACTCGACTTATTTCAACTCATAGTCCTACTTGGACGGCAATTCTAGCTGAATAAGGACTCTTACTCCGATATAAAGGGGTCCCATTCCTCATTTCAAAGTACGTTTTTTATATTTCAAGCATTAATTTCGAGCAATATAAGTCGAATTCGAGTTGTTTTGTCTTCATTTCGAGTTTTTCAGAATAGCTCTTCTTCGAGTTATCTTGAGAGCATTTCGAGTTGTTTTGAAGTCTTCATTTCAATCTATTTGAAGACCTTCATTTCGACTTGTTTTCTGCCATTTCGACTTGTTTGTTTTCGACCTATAAGATATATTTCGACCTATTATTTCGACTTGTTACTTTAAACAACGAGATCTCACATTCCGACCCATGAGCGTCGGAGTGCCTTCGTCGGGAAGGCAACTGCTTAGTTTACGTGTAGTGTTGAGTGCAAGTTTCGAACTCAAAAACTGCTTAAGGATCCAGCAGGGACTGAAGCAGTCTGACGTGGAGTGTTGACGAGTGGACGCGTATCCAGACGAAAATACCCCGCATCAACTCGAATAATATCGTTTCGTACTAAAATAATAAAAAATATCAAAATCCCCAAAATATCATGTATTACGACTAATTTAAAATACCTTATCATCCCTAAAACATGGGACACAATCCTTAAGCTATGTACGTCCAACAAATATAATGTTACTTAATCTCAATAACAAAATTCACGTATCTAATATGCTACATTATTCAAAGCTCAAAAGAGTATTTTGTGTTGCATGTAAAATACAACGACACTACAAAATGTCACAAGCATCATATAGCACAAAAACAATGGATTAATTTAAAATATAATAGCATCAAAATGTAATATAATCGATTTAGTGCTTTGAAAGCCTCTAATTCAAAAGCAAACATGAAACTTTGGTTTCAAATTCCTAGATCTAAGATGCCAATAAAATGAACAAAATTATTCCCATAACACCTATATCTGCTTTTTGTTTGAATAAAAACGAAACGAATTGCTTTCTAGTTGATCCATCTAGCGACGATACTGATGCTAGTGACCATATCAATCAGACCTTGATAAATAAATCAAATGGAATAAAAAAAGAAAGTATACCAAGGAGAAATATCAAATGAGCATGAGGAAAGAGTTATGTGTTGATGGGAACTAATCCATATGCTCCCATTTTTAATAAAATCCTGTTTAGAAGCATAAAATTATTAACGAGCTTCTTCAAACATATTTAGGGATGAAATATCGCTTGGTGGAGTTGGTTTTGGTTGAAAATGGCAAAAAATGAGGTGGAAGGAGGGGGGTGGCATTGTTAAACCCATCAATTTTTTTCATCCTTAACTTGTTTACGCTATATTTTTCTTTTCTAATTTCATCTCAAAAATCTGGTGCTTAATCTGGGAACAAAATATTCCCTTCCTAATGTTTATTTTGTTTCTGAATTGCAGTGGAGATATCTTGTTGTTGATTCTTTTTGGTCTGTCTCTGTTTAGGAACTGTTTTCTAACTTTTCTTTGCTATTTAGACGTTTTCCTGTTATGCCTTATGTTAGTATATGTACGAATTATGTCTCAAAGCAAACACTATTGAGTGTATATTAGAATAATTCATTTTCTTAGATAATAACTAATTAACATGATTAGTTGAATTATATTAATTAACTGATTATATTTTTTTAACATTTTCAAGTACAAAAAACATATAAGTAATGGACTAAAATTTTAATTCTGAAACAGTAGTAAAAATAAAAAGCACCGGACAAGTTTTTTTTTTTTTTTTTTTTTGATAGGCAAAACAATATATTCCAACTATACTGAGTACAAGAGATACTCAGAAAAAATTACAAACAAACAGAAAAAAAACAACAGTGAACAGCAAAGTAAAAACTAAGAACCTCCAATGCAAACCATGGGCTTTTGATACTGTAGAATGATAGAAAGGATCAGTGAAATGTAAGTTTTTGTATATTTATTGAATCAGATTACATAGGCTATATATAAGTCACAAGAGTACAACAAATTCCTAAACATAAGGGGAGATAGACTTCAATTTAAATTCAAACACTAGAAATGATACAATAGGATTATCTGTAGCTTCAGTTAGGATCAGATATCCTCCTGATCTTTCTCCTTCATTTGAACAGCTGGAGAGTTAGTTTCCACAGGCCCCCTCAATCTGAAGGGTAGAGAACGGACATTCAGATTGTTCAAGACAAATTTGTATCGAGACGGAGATAGGGGCTTAGTCAATGAGTTAGCTAACTGATCTTTACTTGAAAGAAAATTAACAGTGAGTTGCTTCTTCGTAACTTGATCTCGAACATAGTGAAAATCAATTTCAATATGTTTCGTGCGAGCATGGAAAGCTGGATTCGAGGTTAAATATGTGGCACCTATGTTGTCACACCAAAGGATTGCCGGTTGGGTAACTGGAAAACCAATTTCCGACATGAGAGAGCATATCCATTGAAGTTCTGAAGCAGTGTTAGCTAATGATTTGTACTCGGCCTCAGTGCTGCTACGGGCAACCGTTTGTTGTTGTTTACAACTCCAGGAAATTAAGTTAGTGCCCAAATAAATGCAGTAGGCACTCACTGATCGTCGGTCATCACGATCAGCACCCCAATCAGAGTCGGAGAAAGCTTGAATGGATAGATCAGATGCACGTGAGAAGTATAAACCAGTGGAAACTGTATGCTTGAGATAGCGAAGAATCCTCTTTACCGCTTGCCAGTGAGACTCCAATGGATTATGCATAAACTTACTAACCTTGTGCACTGCAAAAGCAAGGTCAGGTCGTGTAAATGAATGATATTGCAGGCTTCCGACGACGGTGCGATATAGTGTAGAATCTGAACACTTAGGACCATCATTGACAGTAAGATGACAAGAAGTAGACATAGGACGGGTGCAAGGTTTGGCCTGATCCATTTTAGTTTTTTTAAGCAGATCAGCAATGTACTTTCTTTGAGTTAGATACAGACCATCATGGTCTCTTAAAACTTCGACACCAAGAAAGTAACTTAGTTCACCAAGATCTTTGACAGCAAAATCAGATTTTAGATGCTCGATTATCTGCAAAATAGAGTTAGAATCGGACCCTGTGATTAAGATGTCGTCGACATAAATGAGCACAATAATTGTTGCATCGTGAGTACGTCGAATGAAGAGCGAAGGGTCAGCCTGACTGGATATGAAATTCAGATTGCGCAGCTTATCAGTGAAACGAGAAAACCAAGCTCTCGGAGCTTGACGCAAGCCATATAAAGATTTTCTGAGTTTGCAAAGATGATCAGGATATTGTGGATGAATATATCCTGGTGGTTGAATCATAAAAACATCTTCTCCTAACTCGCCATGTAAAAAGGCATTCTGAATATCAATTTGCCGAATTAACCAGTTCGAACGAACAGCAAGAGAAAGAATGATACGAATGCTTGCATGCTTGACAACTGGACTGAATGTTTCATGAAAGTCTATACCTTCCTGCTGATGAAACCCCTTCGCAACCAAGCGAGCTTTGTAACGCTCGATTGATCCGTCAGCCCGCCTTTTAATTTTGTAAATCCAGCGACATCCCACCACATTGGCATTTGAAGAAGGAGGTACCAGGGTCCAAGTACCATTACGTAAAAGAGCATCAAACTCTGCATCCATAGCAGCTCGCCATAAAGGCGATTTAGAAGCTTCTGTATAGCAAGTTGGTTCGCTGGTTACATCAGCAATCAAAGCTTTGGGTAACGGATACCTAACAAAATCATCAGAAGCATTCTTAGGTTTGAAAATCTTATTCTTTGAGCGAGTTACCATACCATGCTGAATAAGAGGCTGAATATGAGCATCACGAGCAGTTGTGGTTTGTGAAGTCGTAGGCTGCAGAACATCTGGATGCTCTGGAGGTACATGTAGTGGAGAGTCTGAAGCAGAATGCCTAACAGGTGAAGCATTATCTGTTCCTGCAAGAGCAACAACATGTGGAACTGAAGACAAAGCGTTAGTTGTTAATGAACAAGATTGCAAATCTCCAGAACTGGATGGGAAACATAGCTGCAAATTTGAAGGAAGGGAAACTGTTTGATTGATAGGCAAATCAGTACTGGAAACAGATGAGGATTTACGATAAGGAAACAAAGTTTCATCAAAGACAACATGACGAGAAATGTAGACTCTTCCAGTTGATAGATCAATACATTTGTAGCCGTGATGATTAACGCTATAGCCAATAAAGACACATGTTTTGCTACGAAAATCCAACTTATGTTTATTGTAGGGACGGAGATTAGGCCAACAAGCACACCCAAAAACTCGAAGAAATGAGTAATCGGGTCTGCGTTTATATAACACTTTGTATGGGCAGAGATTTTTTAACACGGGAGTGGGTAGGCGATTGATTAAATATGTGGCTGTAGAGAATGCATCCTCCCAGTAAATCAACGGTAGGTTTGAGTGAGATAATAGGCTTAAACCGACCTCTACGACTTGTCTATGTCTTCGCTCAACAGATCCTATTTGTTGGTGAGTATGTGGGCAAGCTATGCGATGATCAATTCCTGTTGCTTTGAAATAATTGTGCAAACGTCTGTATTCCCCACCCCAGTCAGACTGGATAGCTTTAATTTTACGCTCAAAGTGTTTTTCAACATAATTATGGAATTGTAGGAACACATTCTCCATATCAGACTTAAGTTTAAGAGGAAACAACCATATTAATTTAGAATAATCATCCAAAAAACTAATATAATAGCGTGAACCCGTAGTAGAAACTACAGAAGCTGGTCCCCATACATCAGTAAAAACTAAGTCTAATGGAGATGAAGATACATGACTGGATGATTTAAATGGCAAAGCATGGCTCTTAGCCGATTGACAAGCAAAACAAATAAAATGTCTTATTCTATCAACTGGAATATGACTACTGGAAAGAACACGATGAACAACTGGAGCAGCAGCATGACCGAGACGTTTATGCCAATCTTGAAAGGAAACACGAACACTGGAAAAGGCTTGGGGAGTGAATTTGTGTGTTGAGAATGCGTAGAGGCCATTACTGATGGTACCGCGGTGAAGGACGTTCCCCGAGTATGCCTTCACAAGAAAATAATTAGCATGAAACTCAAAATAACATTGTTGTCAATGCAAAACTTTTGAACAGAAACGAGATTTTTTTTTTAATTTCAGGAACAAGAAGAACTTGATTCAAAAGAAAAGATTTGGAAGGAGTAGAGAGAGTGGAAGATCCAATTTGGGAGATACGCAAACCTTGACCATTACCAACTTGGAGTTGATCGGTTCCAGCATATTCGTCACTCTTGAGGTTCAAATTATCCATATCATTAGTGATATGATGAGTAGCACCCGTGTCCGCATTCCAATCAGTCTCCGAGAATGTGGGATTAGTTGCTGCAACCAAGGCTTGCTTGTTTTGTTGCTTTGAAGGATCTTGATATGTAAGATCAAAGCGATGATAGCAGCGTCGAGCACTGTGGCCTGGTTTTTCACATACTTGACACACAATTATGGACGGGGAGTGGGTTTCGGAACGAGTGAAAGATGAAGCTGCACCCCTAGAAGTGAAGTTTCGACCCCTACCACGGAAAGTACCACGTCCTCTGTTATAATTCTGTGGTGTTTGATGTGCAACGTTTGCTTCAACATGTGAGGTAGGAACGCCAAGATGGTGACGTGACAACCTGGATTCAGTAGCGAGAAGCAAGGAATATACTTCCTCAAGTGAAACTGAATCTGTGCGAGCGTAGATAGAAGATACGAAGCTGTCGTATTCGTGGCCTAATCCAGCAACCACATATGCAATGACATCTTCTGTCGTGAGTGAGTGACCAGCCATTGCAAGTTCATCAGCAAGTTTTTTTATAGACAAAAAGTAATTAGAGGCAGATTGATTGCCTTTCTTGGCATTTGCAAGTTGAGTGCGTACTTGCATGGTCCGAGCCCTTGATTTAGAAGCAAAGTTGGTCTCAAGAGCACACCATACTTCCCGCGAGGTATTGTAGGAGATGACTTGAGCAAGAATACTTTCTGTCATGGAAGAAAGGAGAGTGCTCAAGATTAGACTATCTTGACGAATCCACTGAGAGAACGAAGGATTAGAAGTCTGTGTTACATTTCCTTCAGGACCTGTAACAGTGTTCATTCTAGGGGGTTTGGGAGTTGTCCCATCAATATAGCCGAACAAATCTTGTCCTTTGAGATACGGAACGAGTTGAGCCTTCCATAGAAGGTAATTTCAGAATTAAGTTTTACAGTGACGATGTTGGTCATCGTGGGGATGGAGGTTGGAGAAGGAGAGGAGGACATAATGAGACGTTGGTCTTTTGTTGGCTTTTAAACTGATACCATGTAGAATGATAGAAAGGATCAGTGAAATGTAAGTTTTTGTATATTTATTGAATCAGATTACATAGGCTATATATAAGTCACAAGAGTACAACAAATTCCTAAACATAAGGGGAGATAGACTTCAATTTAAATTCAAACACTAGAAATGATACAATAGGATTATCTGTAGCTTCAGTTAGGATCAGATATCCTCCTGATCTTTCTCCTTCATTTGAACAGCTGGAGAGTTAGTTTCCACAGATACCAATCAACAAAAGAGAAAAAGAAGTCTTTCCTTGTAGCCTTAATCCAACTCCAACCTCTCACTTTGATAACATCAACTAATTTCTCAATATTTAAAACCCCATTTCTGAAGATAATTTCATTCCTGATGTTCCAGATCGACCACAAGACTATGAACCAGATGCACCCCGAAACTTCTTTTCCGGCGCTTGAAGAAAACATTTCTAAATTCTGCCAGAAATGGTTGATAACTCCTCTGTTGATAGTGGTTTGAATCCCCATCCACTTATAGATCATCATCCACACCTTATACGACACACAACAACCGTAGAAAAAGAGTCTTCAACTTCATCATCACACAAAACACAATTCATTTTAGAATCCACTACTCGCACTCCTCTCCTTCGTAAATTTACTTTAGAAGGAAATTTATTCAAAACAAACTTCCAAACGCAAACTTTCATCTTCAAGGGAGTTTTAACCTGCCAAAAACTTTTAAAAAATCGAGACAACTCCTGATTAGAAATCTCATTCCTAAGCCAATTGTATGCAGATTTGACTGTATAAATTCCTGTTTCATCTCTAGACCAAATCCATTTATCTAATCTGTCTTCATGTAGCTGAATTTGCAGTAACAGTTGGTTCAAATCGCTAAGCAACTCTTCTTCCTACAAGAACAAATTTCTTCTCCAAGCCCATCTCCATTTCCACACTCCATCATCCCAAACTCCATTATCTGCTATAGTACTATCTTTGAAACTAGCCACTGAGAATAATCTGCTAAATCTGATTTTAAGTGGAGAATCCCCCACCCATAAGTCATGCCAAAATAGCGTCAAACTCCCATTCCCCACTTTTCTACCGACACCTTTGAAAAACCAGTCATACCAGATTGAGCTAGACTTCAAACTACTCAGATCTCTTAACCAAATTGATTCAGAGTTTGAACGATTAGGATTTTCAATTGGCGCAAACCTGAAAATATTTTCACCATACTTAGACTTGATCACCTTCCTCCACATCGTATCCTCTTCGACTAAGAATCGCCATATCCATTTTCCAAGTAGTGCTAAATTAAATAATTGTAGGTTCCTTATACTTAAACCTCCGTGTTCCTTCTTTTTACAAACAATATCCCAACTAACCCATGCTATCTTTCGCTCCTCCTCAACTCCTCCCCACAAGAAATTTAGTTGTATTCTTCTTAGTTTATTAAGCACTGATTTAGGGGCTTTAAAAAATGAAAACATATACACCGGAATCGCCGACAATACTGTGTTAAGCAAAAGAGTTCGTCCTCCCAACGAAATATCTGTTAGATTCCAACTTTGAAGCGTCTTCCTAGTATTATTCACAACTTTCTCCCACGATTCTTCCCTTCTCGGATTAGCACCAACCAAAACCCCCAAGTAAGAAAATGGAATGAAACCCATTTGACAATTTAATCTCTCTGCATATTCTCTTAATTCCACATCCTGGACATGGATCCCTATGAGTTTGCTTTTGGAAAAATTCACTTCAAACCTGAAACCATTTCAAACATCCGGAGAATACCTTTCAAAGCCCACACATTCTGCTCATTTCCTTCAACCAAAAAAACAGTGTCATTAGCAAATTGATTATGCGTGATTTCAAATTTCTCGTGCCCCACCTGAATACCCGATAAAAGACCTTCTGCTCTTGCCTTTTTTATTAATCCATTTAAGCCTTCTGCCACAATTAAAAATAAAAAAGGGGATAGAGGATCACCTTGCCTCAACCCTCTTCTCAAATCAAATTCTCTAGTAGGACTACCATTAACCAAAACCGATGCAGTAGCAGTACGAAGACACTCTTGGATCCATGCTCTCCACTTATTATTAAACCCAAGTAAAACCATCATCCTATCCAAGAAACCCCAATTCACACAGTCATATGCCTTCTCAAAATCAACTTTAAACACCAAGCTCTTGATTTTTCTCCTATTCGCCTCGTCGATGACTTCATTAGCAACCACCACACAATCTGAAATTTGTCTCCCTCCGACAAAAGCTGATTGCTCTTTAGAGATAATATGATTCATCACCCTCCTCACCCTATCTGCAAGAATCTTTGCAAGAAGTTTATACATGCATCCTATAAGAGAAATAGGACGATAGTCATTTAAATCCTAAGGATTCTTCTTTTTTGGAACAAGGACGATAAATGACGGATTCGAACCTCTCACCAATCTTCCATTTCTTTGAAATTCAACTAAAAACTCAATCACTTCCTTCTTGATCACCTCCCAGAATTTTTTGATAAAATAAAATTAAACCATCG
Source organism: Misopates orontium (assembly GCA_946800315.1). NCBI lineage: Eukaryota > Viridiplantae > Streptophyta > Magnoliopsida > Lamiales > Plantaginaceae > Misopates > Misopates orontium. The sequence continues at coordinate 27,481,990 of OX326947.1, forward strand.
GGCCCGGGACTCTTTGCTCCATCGCAATTCCACTTTGCCCTCTTGATTTCTTCTTCGGTAAATTCTTTTGTCAACATGCTATTATCCTCACTTGAAATTCGGGTAAACTCAATGCCTTCAATTGTCGGTCTTTCCCAATCAGATTCCTTAAACCGTTCTTCGAAAAACTCTTTAACCCCTTCCTTCACCTCATGAGGATCCTCGGTCCATCTACCATGAATGTACAGCCCCATAATTTCATTCGTCAAACGCCTTCCATTGATACACCTGTGAAAGAAACTTGAGTTACAGTCACCCTCCTTAATCCACTTAATTCTTGCTTTTTGTTTCAACAAAGTGACTTTTGATTTTGTCGCCTGCCAAAGGTCCCCGAAAAGCTTTTTCCTCTCCAGAATCTCCTCTGTTGAAAGAGGATTTTGTTCACCCAAAATATCCAGTTCTTCAATTCTTTGTTTAAGTCCCTGCAAATTCTGATCAACATTCCCATAAACCTGTCTATTCCACTCTTTTAATTTAGGTTTCAACATCTTAAACTTCTCTTTAATTACATAGGAAGCTCGTCCGTCAATTGAAATAGACTTCCACTCGTTCTCCACAAAAACAGAGAAATCTTTATGATCTGCCCAACCATCCAAAACTCTAAACGGCTTTGGGCCCCAGTTTGTGAAAACATTTTTAAGGATCACGGGGCAGTGATCTGAACATGATCTTTTAAGACCCCTCTGAGATAAATTCTGCCATTTGTTGATCCACCCTTGAGAAATAAAAAACCTATCGAGACGGCTCATAGCATTTCCATCAAGACTATAACACGTATATTTTCGTCCAGCCATTGGCAAATTGATGAGCTCCATTCTATTCACAAAACAACTAAACTCTATTGTTTCTCGTTGGTTTACTTCTGCCGATCTTCCATATCTTTCACCCGAATCCATAACGGCATTAAAATCCCCTGCAACACACCACATGTCACCTCCAATCTGAATTTTAATCCTGAGCAACCCACTCCATAGACTTCTTTTCTCATTAAATGAGCATGGTGAATATACGTTTACTATACAAACGTCGACACCATTTTGTACCCGCTGACCCTTGATCAAAAGAAACCCATCCCCTTCAACTGAAAACTGTAATTTAAAGACCCCAATCCTCCAGATTGTAACAATACCACCAGCCTTCCCGTTTGCACCTTTCGCAACCCAATCCGCCCCACGTACTATAACACACCTCAATCTTTGACTCTTGAATCAATAACATGTCAAGGTCCGGACAAGTAGTTTGTAAGTGGATGAATCATCATTTGTACAGCATTTTAGTTTTGACTATTAAAACAATTATTTGCGATTTCACCATTATAAAAATCATAATTTGCGTAATTGATATGACACGCACTACAAGAAAAAGCTTAATTAGGGACACATAATTGGGTAAGGACACAAAAATCCTATCTAAAAATGATCAACGGGGACAGATTATATTCACTTGTCCCTAAATGGAACTTTGCGAATTAGTAGATACAGATTTATCCGTATCTAATTTAGATACCAATAAGTCCCTATCTATTGATTTGATTCATTAAAATGAAAATAGAAGAAAATAAAGAAACGTTAGGCGGGAAGCTTGGCGCCCAATTTTGGAGACGGATAGTGTCGGTAGAGACGGAACTAGGTTGTATCCAATATAGATACAGAATTGTCTGTATCTATAGAGTGTCAGTGGAGACAGAACCAGGTTGTATCCAATATAGATACAGAATTACATGTATCTATAGCTCCCCACCCAAATGAGACGGATTAATTCGTACCTAGAGCATCTCTCATAGCCTTCTTCTTCCTCATGTACACTCACCATTTTTAGTAAGCTTTCTTCATCCGCCATTCTCATATACCTCTTCTTCTTCTTCCTCCACCATCTCTCATATACCTCCGGAACTTTATTCTTGACAAAACCTTGGTGAAAGATATAGAAATGGAGTTCTATATCCAGAATCATTGATCACGGTGATTTTGTAGCTGTGTTTTTTTATATTTTTTTCTTTTTCTTCCTATTTTCCTTGTTTTTGTGAAAACTTAAATAAAGAAAGAAAACGTATTTAGTGTAAGGTTTTTAATAATTAACAATTAGGATGAGTTTACCACTCTTGATCTATTTTAAATTTGAAATAATAATAATAATAATAATAATAATAATAATAATAATAATAATACGAGTTTAAAGTAAAACTAATTTGTTCTTTAGAAATATCTCAAGAAAGTTTCGTTAATTTAATAGAAATCAAGAGTTGCTATGTTTAGTTTGATTCTTATGTAACAAGGACTTATTCATTTGAATAAGTTCTATCAGTTTAATAAAAATCAAAATTTGTTCTATTTAGTTTAGTTTAATGTAATTATAGGAGTCATTTACTCAAATAACTTTTACTAATTTCATAAAGACAATATTAGTTCTATGTATTTCAGTTATAATTTGATTAGGAGTTATTATTTCATATTAGTTCTATTTAGTTCAGATGTTGTTATGGAATTATGAGTTATTCATTCAAATATGTTCAATTTATTTAACTGAAATCAAGAGTTGTTCTATTTAGTTCAAATGAGAAGTCGTAATTTTTAATAAGTTCAATTAATTTAACAAAAGTCAAGATTCTTTTCAGTTCTTATATAATTAGAAGCTATTCTTGCAATAAGTTCTCTTAACTTAATAAGATATAAGATTAGTTATATTTATTTCAACTTTTATGTTAACTAGGAGTTATTCATTCAAATAAGTTTTATTATTTTAACCAAAACCAAGTTAGTTCTATTTAGTCCAAGCCTTATCTAATTACGAGTTATGCATTCAAATAACATCTATTGACAACAAAAATCAAGACTAGATCTATTTAGTTTATTTCTTTTGTAATATTTATTAAATTAAGTTAAACTAAAGTGACACAAGTCAAGATTATTTATATTTAGTTGATTCTTATGTAATTAGGAGTTGTCCATTCAAACAAATTCAATTAATTTATTAAAAACCAAGATTAGTTATATTTAGTTCAATTCTAATGTTATCAATTCAAAACTTAATTAATTCAACAAAAATAAAGAGTAGTTCATTTAAGTCAATTCTTATGTAATTAAGAGTTATTCATTCACAAAATTTCAGTTTATTTAACGAAAATCAAGGATGGTTATGTTTAGTTATATTATTATGTAATGAGAAGTTATTGATTCTAATAAATTTAATTAATTTAACTAAATCAAAATTAATTCTATTTAGTTCAGTTCTTATGTAATTACGAGTTATTCATTCATATAAGTTCACATAGGTTGATAAATATCAATATTAGTTCAATTTTCTTATGTAATTAGGAGTTATTCATTCAAATAAGTTTTATTAATTAATTTAACAGAAATGAAGATTAGTTCTATTTAGTTCAAAACTTATGTAATTATGATTTACAAGTCATTCATTCAAATAACATCTATTGATTTAACCAAAATCAAGATTATATATATATATATACATATATATATATAGTTTAATTCATATGTAATTTTTATACAACTAAGTTAAATAAAAATCAAGATTAGTTTTATTTAGATCAATTCTAACGTAATTAGAAGTTATTCATTAAAAAAAGTTCAACTAACTTATTAAAAAAAAATAGTTATATTTAGTTAATTCCTAATGTAATGAGGGGCTATTGATTCAAATAAGTTCAATTAACTCAAATGGTTAGTTATATTAAATTCAATTGTGATGTACTTAGGAGTTATTCATTTAAATAAGTTCAAATTAATTGTATGATATAGATGAGCCACCTCAACTAATTGTATAATATGGTTGTTTCAATTTAGTTAAACTTTAATTACGAGTAGTTGACTCTAGTAAAATTATATATTTTAGCATAACTATTAAATGTGCCTAAATTTTGTCAAATAGTCAAGAAATATATAAACTACATCTTCATTTAGTAAATTAGAGAAAAAAAAAATGATTATCCCTATCTAAATTTTATCTCTAAATTGTAGAGGCAAACTTTTTCTACCTAAAGTCTGTCTCCAAGTTGTAAAGACAAACTTTTCCTGTCTAAATAAGGTCCCTAAGCTGTAGAGACAAACTTTTCCTATCTAAATTTTGTCCCTAAGCTGTAGAGATAGAATTAACTTGTCCCTAAACATTAGGGAAGGAAATGTGTCCCTAATATTCCTTCCTTAATTTTTCAGGGACAACTAAAATTTGTACCCATAACTTAGAGAGAAATGTAATTCGTACCTACTAGTGAAATTCGAATTTTCACTTACCCGCCCATACCTGAAGGGACACACTTTTTCCTACCTAAATTTCACTCCAAACTCATAATCTTGCCTATAAATACCCATCTTCACAATCCTTTCTTCATTTTTCTTCTACTTCTTCTCTACCTCTCCTACAAATACACTCTCTACTCTTCAATCACCTTCTTCTACTTAATATTACATATAGATTAGAATATATATCAACATATATTGCGAATATTTCTTTGTGTTATATTTTAAAATTCTTAATTTTCCATATATCATTTTATTTATATGTTTTTTAATCTAATGTATAATACTTATTTCTTATTTAAAATATATATCATTTATTGATATATATATATATATATATATATATATTACTGAAATATATTAGTTTTGATGTATAATATTTATATATACACATAAAAAGTGTGAAAGCAACCACTTTTTTTCTTTTTTTTTTTAAGTTTGTTGTTTTAGATACGGAAATATATGTATCTAATTTAGATACGGACTAAGTTTATATCTAAATAAGATACGGATTTTGTCTAATCTAAATTAGATACAGAACTTATGTATCTAATTTAGATAAGACGAAATCTGTATCTAATTTAGATATAGACTTAGTCCGTATCTAAATTAGATACAACTTTTTTGGTATCTATTGTTAATTTTCACAATTTGATTTTTTTCTTGAATATCATAATATAGGTAATTTTGCCGTATCTACTTTAGGTACAATACTATATCTGTGTCTACATTAGGTACAACACTTCATTCGTACCTATATTTGGATATGAATATTTTCTGTATCTAGTATTAGGTACATCTTTTTCTGTACCTATATTAGGTATGCCTTCCATATTCCGTACCCAATAGCAATAGGGACTTGGGCAGTAAACACAGATTTTAGATACAACTTTTTTGCCCCTATTTAGCAATAGAAACAAATTAACACTTATTAGGTACATATATTTTCCAACCTAATTTGCATTTTTCTTGTAGTGACGTGAGCTTATCTGTTACTAGTGAACGCAAACATAATGGATATCGAGAATGCTTTTTTGGTAAAGAAAAAGTCAATTAGTTGCTTTTAAAATTTATTGCATATATATAGTAAAAGGATATAATTACATTTTACAGCCAAAATTCAATCTCTACTTACATCTTTTGGCTCACTATAAACTGTACTCTCTAGGTGTAAATGAGGTGTTTCAGAATATACCTTGTTAGCATATTGTAGCCGGTAAAAATCAAAATGAATATATTATTATTAATACATTCTTCGTCACAGACTCGCATGGGACTGATCGTAGAAATCTACATTTGTAACAAAAAAATTATTTTACATATCTGGAGACATTATTGCGTTGAAGAATAAAATAGTTTATGGGTAGGTGCATGAGAAATAGTGATCCTCCATAATGGCTTAATGATCCTCTAACATTGCAATATAATTTAGCAATATTTAAGCAGCATAATTAATCTCCCTAATCTAATACAAACGAACGCAATATTGGTTCTATACTTCTATCTATGTCTCTCTCGCCCAAATTTATATTTTCGTTTTCTGAAACTATTCCCTTCCACCATCCAAGGTTCACCCCAAAAACTACAATATAATACACCCTAAATATTTTAAGGCATATTCAATATTGGATGATGGAAAAAAGGTAGTAGATATTTGCATCCTTCAGTGTCAAGTTTTGATTTTAACCTTTAAATTTGGGTTTAGTATGGGGTTAAAGTGTCCTTTTGTCTTTCGAATTTGATTTGTTAACTAATAAAATAGTTTGTTAAGTTGGGTTTAGATACTCTTATATTTAGACTATATTTGTTGGGTAGCTAACATATATTACTTGTATATATAGATGTCACATGAATTTTTACGTCGAATCGTAGCCCAGTCTAGCCCTTGGGGTCGTTACGCCCCTGCTCCTACTGCCGTTGATGGCCCTTCATGTTTCCCCAAGGATGTCCGGCCATCCATTGTGAGTTTTAGCCCCAGCCTGTGGGGAGACACTTTCAGTTCATTTTCTTTGGATGAACAGGTATATTATATTATTGAGTTGTAATATCTTCTTTGTTAGAATAAGTAGGAAGCCGCTTAGCTTAACTTTAAACCTGGCCGACGCTTGTGACCTTATTGGTTCAAGAAAAGTATGCCAAAGAAATTGTGGAGCTGAGGGAAGAAGTAAGTTCCCTGCTTATTGCTCAAGAAAGTACAAAAGCTGAAAAACTTGTACTAATCGACAGGCTCGAGCGTTTGGGAGTCACATATCACTTTGAACTAGAAATTGAGAAACAACTCGAACTAATCTATAATTCGCACTTGAATTCGAAGACTATGATTTGTTCACTACTGCACTTCAGTTTCGTCTACTACGACAACACCACTACCACGCTCCTTGTGGTATGGTTAGGGGATTAGTTGTTCTATATGTATAATATCATTTATTGAGATATGTGATGTTTACGTGAGTACTAACATGGCATTATGAACAGGTGTATTTGACAAGTTTAAGGATAAAAACAATGAATTTAATGCAAAACTAAGCATGGACGCTGTGGGACTGTTGAGCCTGTACCAAGCTACCCATGTGAGGATTCATGGTGAAGAAGTTTTAGAACAAGGTTTGGTTTTTACTACTCATCATCTGAATCGGCTATTGCCGCAACTGGAGTCCCCTCTTCAAGACGAAGTCAAGCGAGCTCTACAACTGTCGCTTCATAGGGGTGTCCCGGGAATTGAAACACGCAATTACATTTCTATATATGAAAAATATGAAGCAACAAACGCAAAACTTTTAAAATTTGCCAAACTGGATTTCAATTATCGACAGAACTTGTATAGGAAAGAGCTCTGTGAACTCACCAGGTAACGCAAGCATTCTTCTATACCACTTAAATTTAAACATTAGCATGTGCAACATACTGCTACATAGTTATGAGAATTCTTAACTTGTCGTGTTGCACTACTATTAAGGTGGTGGAAGAACTTCGACCTGAAGTCGAAACTTCTATACGTGAGAGACAGACTGGTGGAGTGTTACCTTTGGAGCCATATGTTGTATTCTGAACCTCGACACTCTTATTTTCGATTAGCTGTAGCTAAAGGCTTGCAAATGATCACGGTAATCGATGACACATATGACAACTATGCCTCGCTTGAAGAAGCAGATCTTTTTACTGAGGCTTTCGAAAAGTATACCTCGCCTTATTCACTCAAGAATATGTGAAAGTTAAAATTATTGAACACGACTCACATATGATATTTAAGTATTTGAATCTCTATTTTCTGTTGTCATCAGGTGGGATATTAATGAAGTTGTTAAACTTCCAGAGTTGATGCAAATTGTTTACAAATTTGTTTTTAGTATATATGATGATCACGAACTTTGTGCAGCCGAGCAAGGAAAATCATATGCGGCTGATTTCGCCAAAGATACAGTAAGAACCAACTCTAAGAATTCGTTACGATATTACTTTTTTGTGTACAAATTTTCTGACATATATTGAATGAGTCATACGTATGGAGGTTAAAGAAATTGCTCGGGCATACAACAGAGAGCTAAAGTGGTTTATGGGACGACAGATGCCAACATTTGAAGAGTACTTTGCTAATACTCTGTTCATGACCAGCTGCATGTATGTGATCTTTGCGCTGATCATCCTAGGCATGCCTTCTGGATCTGAAGAAGCCATTAACTGGCTGCGAAGTGAGCCCAAAATAATGTCAGCTATAAATAATATGGGTCGATATGTGCAAGACATGGCCAGCCACGAAGTAAGCATATACATAGTCGTCAAATTCATTAGTATCTTCTTTTAGGTATACATGTTAAAATGAGTAGTTACACATACAAAATGGAATGGCAAATTCATGTGATCGCGCGATATTTAATTGTATTTGTAGCGTGAGAACCGGGGAGGCGAAACATTGACAGCCGTGGATTGCTACATGCAACAGCACGGGGTATCGAAAGAAGAAACACTGAAGAAATTTATGGAACTAGGGGAGGAGGGATGGAAGGACGTGAACACAGAGTGGCTCAACAAAACTTCAACGCCCAAAGATATGATCCAGCTGGTTTTAAACTATGCCCGTGGTTGTGAAGTGACTTATGGGAATTATTCAGATGGCTATACATTTCCCGACAAGTATTTCATGCACCAAATTGCTGCTCAATTTCTCAATCCAATAGTCATCTGATTAATTTTACTACCCTATCACGTCTTACTTGGGCAACTATTTTTGTTCATCTATAGTAGCCTTTCATGAGTTCAAGTTTGTTGCATTAATGTTGTACTAAGAGTATGTCCTGTGTTACTTTGGTTTCTATGGTCTTTCCATGAATGTATGGAATGTATTAGCGTGAGACTCAGAGGTTTATAATATCTCATTATATACCCTTATAACTTCTAACTTTTTTTAGAATCTTTATTTTGCTATTTTATCAATTTACCAATAGTCGTGACCAACTCGACAATGTGATGTGTGTATATGAAAGAAGTCATTATATTTTTAAGTTATTAAAGTTAGGGATGGAAACTACCTATGACTTGTGCCTATCGCGCACAATTGTGTCAATTTTTAAGGTTTGGACATAATTGCGAATACAAAGTATAAAGTTGAGAAAGAGTTGGCTCCATTTATGACAATGAACTGGAGGTACTTTGGTTTATGCAGGTAAGTGAAGTCTGGGTATAACGAGTTACATTTTTCTTCTGGTGAATAACTTAAGTTGCTATACATCCATAACTAGTGTATATGTGTATGCTTAAGCGTTGAACTGCTATATAGCTTGAACTTGTATATATCGTTACACTTAATTGTATCCAACAATCTACTCATCCGACAATCTACAGAATTACAGAATATAATTTGAAATGTTAAGAACTAAACTATGTGTTCTCGATTACCATTAATTGTATCCAACAATCTACTCATCCGCCCAATTTAATATCTATGTACATGCTGACTAGAAAGCTGCAACCCTGATCCACCACTCTATTTTCACTATAGCATCATGCTACAAAACATCCGCCCTCTAAAGTTATATTTTGCAGGCTCAACATGTAGTGATTAAAACAACCAGCTTGGAATTCAAATTGTTTTTTTCTTATTGAACATAATAATTGTGCTCATGCCAAAGTTCGCAGCATGGACTGAAATTCAATACATTTCATAAAAATCATAAAGGTTTCTAATTGTTGCATTACATCACCCCCATCCCCCCATCCCCCATCTTCTACAACAAAATATGCCACATCCTCAAGTACAACTAACAGTTACATATTATTGATAATGTGGTATTCCACATGCTGAAGGAGTTAAAGGATACAAGTTGTGGTGTCTTGATGATGGTTACAACAGCTGCATAATCAGCAAGGATGTGGTATACAACGAATCTGATATGGCTTTCAAGAAAATGATTCAAAGAATGATACAGAAAGCAACAAAACTCTAACCTCACCAGAAAAATATCTGTTTGAGGTGGAGTCATGTTCTGTAGAAACACTACCTCAACCAGGAGCTAGGCTTTTTAGATGAAGTGGAGCATGCTGATGAACAAGCAGATGAGACTTATATGCTCAGTAGAGACAGAATCAGCAGGCAAATAAGACCACCTAACAGATATTGATATGCAGATTTGCTTTCATATTCATTATGCAGCCAACAACGTTCCAGAAGACGAGCCAAAGGACTACAAGTCAAGTCTTGGGGGTAAATATAGACCCAAATGGGTTGCAGCATTGAGGAAGAGATACAATCATTAAAGAAGAATGACACATGGGAACTGGTGAAAAAGCCTGCAGGTTCTAAGATAGTGAAATGTAGGTGGATTTTCAAAAGAAAACAAGACATTCCTGGTGTAGAGGAAGAGAGTTATAAAGCACAGTTGGTTGCTAGATAATTCACTTATAGAGAAGGCATTGATTACAATGATGTATTCTCTCCAGTAGTAACGCATAAATCAATTAGGATTCAGTTAGCTATGGTATCTAAGTTTAATCTAGAACTTGAATAAATGATGTAAAGACATCATTTCTCTATGGAGAACTTGAAGAAACTATTCTGATGAAACAACCTGAAGGTTTTGAGGTGAAAGGGAAGGAAGATGAGGTTTGTAGGGTGAAGAGCTCACTCTATGGCTTGAAACAATCACCTAGACAGTGGAACAAGAGGTTTGATGAATTCATGTACAGGATAAGATTTTCCAGAAGCAAGTTTGACAGTTGTGTTTACTATAAGCTCAAATCAAATGCATACTTTGAAATCTTATTGCTTTATGTGAATGATATTCTGATAGTTAGCAACAACATCAAAGATATATCAGGGATAAAATAAAGTTTGAAGGAACATTTTGAGATGAAAGACTTAGGATCACCAAAGAAGATCATTAGAATGGAGATAAGGAGAAATAGACACAAGGGTGTGCTCTTCGTAACAAAAAAGGAGTACTTGAAAAAGGTACTGGGGAAGTTTGGCATGTGAGAAGCCAATCCCTAAGTACTCCTCTTGCACAACAGTTCGGGTTGACTAGTGAGTTGTCTCCAAAGATTGTAGAAGAAGAGGAGGAGATGACGAGTAGCAGGTTTATGTAAAGCCCATGAAGATTACATTGGAAAGCTGTTAAGTGTCTTTTGAGATACATGAAAGGGACTATGGACAAGGTGCTAACCTATTGTGGAGCTAAAGTTTAGAGTGATGAGATCACAGGGTTTCTTTACTCCGATGATTCTGGATGTTTGGACACTAGAAACTCCTTAACTTGTTACATCCTCACACCATTTGGAACAACAATTAGCTTGAAAGCTAACCTTCAAAAGGTGGTAATTTTGTCAACCACATAAGCTGAGTATATTGCTCTGAAAAACAATCAAAGAAGCTTTATGGCTTGAGGGAATAGCTAAGGAGCTGAAGGTTCAGAAGTAGTTTATTGCAGTGCATTTTGATAACAAAAGTACTATACATCTATTTAAAAATCTTAAGTTTCATGAGAGAACGAAGCATGAAGACATCAAGCTACAATTTGTGAGGGGAGTTGTGGCTAGAGGTGATATGTTGATAAAAAAGTTTGCTATGATCACCAAGGTGCTTCCGAGCAGCAGGTCTAACTATTGTTAAAGCTGATAAACTTGAGGAATCAGTAGCTCAAAAGCTAGGTGAAGCACGGAGGTTTGAAGTTAAGAGTAGTGAACCAAGGTGGAGAATTGTTAAGAGTTGGCTCAACACTCTTAAGAAGTCGCATTTTATTAGGAAACAGAAAAAGGCAGAATTGGCAACAATTTTGAGCTTAGTTATTTGGGCGGGAAAGTTGGTTTTTTTGTCAAGTGTGTTAGGCCGTTTTAACCGTTTCGGTTGTGTGCAAATGAGCTCAATTTCAGAGAGTATATTAGTAGCTTATGGTGTAGTTTATCAGCTAGAAATTCACTCATTATTCACCACCTTTGTAAACACTAAAAACGGAATAAAATCCTATTTGTGCTCCCTGGGATGTAGGTTAAAGATCACATTGATCTGCAATTCGAACCAAGTAAATTTCATTGTGTTGCTTTTGTGATTTCATTCCATTGTTCTTAGTGAGGTTGAGAGCATAACATTTGATCATATTGAGTCCGTTTAATAGAGTAGATTCAACTTCAATTTGGTTTGAGATTGGTTAATTCCCAACAAGATTCATGTTTTAAAAATGTGCAGTGTAATTCATATATGTCGTGAACAAAAGAATGATAATTTTAAGTCCGTTTAAAAGATGTTGAAGAAAAATGACAAACTTCCTTTTTCACCTTTGTCCTCAATTTGTAGACAAGTTCAATAAGTTACCCCATAGAATATAAAGTCCGCAACCTCCTCAAATACCAAAGCATTTTATTGAACTTCTCGTGAAAGTAAAACTTCTCGATCTCGGAGGACTTATTCCTTTCATCGCCTAAAATTTTAAAGTCACATTTTAACTTAATCTTGTTTACATTACTAATTAGTGATACAACATCGATACAATATATAGGAGTTTTGGCCTAAATTTAATTTTCTATTATTACTTATTGAACATTGCGTGAATATTGCGATGTGAGAATGAAATTTTTTTGCGATAAGAAAATAAAATTCTTCGAGAGTATCGAAGTAGAATAAATTGCGATAGAAAAATAAAAGTTTTCCATGTTAATTAGAAGGTAGTATTGAATGCTTTTAGATAGAGAACCTGGTTTCATTCTATAAACATAGAGGTTTATTTTTGTAATCAATGTTAGCTCTATCTATTACTGAAAATGACTAACATAACAACGCTCTTTGCTATTTATGAGTTTCTTACGTCATTAGATGGCGTCACGCTCACAATAGAAATTGGCAGAACAAATGGTAATTCAGGTATTTCAGATCACATGTTTAAAATCCTTCCACCCTTTGAGCTGTTGTATTATTTATGAAAGTGAGATCGATTATTTATTTTGGAGAAAGCATCAAAGATGGCGAAAAGGTTGTATTATACTAATGTCATATATTGAAATGATAAAGATTCTTTATTCACTCACGACGTACATATTTGTATCTTTTTTAAAAGATAGCCCATTCAGAATATAATCAAATTAATAATGAGTTTTAAATCTTTCTATAGTTTTCTTGTAGGATGTTATTAATCATTAATATCGTGTTTAAAAAGTGCAGTGTGGTTCATTTATGAAATGCAAAAAAATAAAATAAAATGACATAGCTATTTTTTTTTCCATAAAATGGAGACCGAGAATGAAGCGTGGAAAGTTCCAAGTTGATTGGCACCTCCCAAAGCAATCCCCCGTAAAGAAATTGTCTACTTTAAATATTCTACTACAGAAGTATAAGTCATAATCTGTAAAAATATGAAATTTAAATTTATTAACTGATCTGAAGAAATGTAAATAAGAAAAGAAATAAACAGTTTGCTCGGTTCTTACATCAGTACTAGATGGGGTCATGCTCACAATAGAAATTAGAAGAACAAAGGGTAATTCAGGCATTTCAGATCACCTGTTTAAAATCCTTGCCACCTTTTTGACACTTATTCTCATGAAATGGGAGTCTATAAATAAAGCCTTTGGGCAATGAGCTGTATCAAACCCTAAATTCATAACATTTTCTCTCCATCTCAGCAGCCGAACTTGTTTAAGGGTGAAATCTGAACAAACAAAATTTACTAGGTGGAAGAGTGTATGCTTCCTTTTTGTGCTCTACATTTCGATAAGCCGATCGCGGCTGAATTCTTCCTTTTCTGTGCTGCATTTATATTAGCCGATTTGTTCCTCCTTTTTGATTTGTGCAATTAGTTCTATCTGTATGTAGGGAACATAGATTGAAATTCGTTTTTTTATTTTTTTTATTTTATGAGTTTCTTGATCTGATTATTGTTTGGAAATATGTTTCTTGATTAGAACTATTATACCATCTAGCTAGTTGTCTCTTGTTCTTTTTGTATGGATTCGAATGAGGAACATTGAGTGATTGTGTTATCGGAACGATAAAAAGAATCTTGTTTGCCAAATGTGGATACTTAAAACTTTTTAAGTTTACATTACATCGTTTTAGATCGGATTGTTCTTGTGCGGGCCACGTGTTCTACTGGGAACCGACAGAGCAGATAAAGAAAACAAATTCAGTTGTCAGTTACAATTAATATGATCCATTGAATTGATTACAAAGCAAGAGGGTTTTTTTTTTTTTTTTTTTTTTTTTTTTTTTTTTTTTTCTCTTTGTGGGAATACAGGTAGTTCGTTATCTTTCAAGATTCCGTAGTGAAGTAGATTATTTTTCGAGTCTTGACTGATATTAAGTAATGATCGTACATCAAACACTTATTAGTAGTATACAGTAATTCATTTGATAAGAGGATGAGATATGTAGATTTTTCTGACTTTGTTGAAGGGTGGAAATTCAGGGTTCAAGTCCCATTTCAATCTTAATGCTTGACAATAAGTATATGAACCTCAACTTCATTGAAACTTTTTCATCAAACCTTTTTTTTTTTTTTTTTTTTTTGATCAGCTAAACCTTTTAATGATTACTAAGGACGCTTTTAATGTAAACTGTTAGTAGCCTAACATATTTCTCGGTTATTTGTTCTAAATCCTAAGTGAAAAAAAAAATAAAATTGTTTACCTGAAAATATTTAAGTGTTAAGTTACTAGAGTTATCTTTATTCTCTTAATGATAGCGTTAGCCAAAATTTCCAAGAAAGCGGGCCAAAAGCACTGGTATTCTATTTACCCGATCTCTATTGGTGTCCATTGATTTCGGACAATATTACTGATTATGAGGCCTCTGATATTGTAAAATTTCAGGATGATCGGAGAAATTTCTTTGGCTGTGTTCTATCACCGTCCCCGTGAGGAACAGCAACACTAAAAGTGCAGGGCACGGGCAGTTTCAATTTTCCAAGGGAATGCCAGATCGAAGGACTGCAAGTCAAGATGATGCTTCCACAAAGATAATCTATGTATTCCCGATGAACACCATGACTTAATGTAGCAGATCTCGACTTATGAGTTCATGCGACGTAAGTCATACTTCTTGTAACATGTGAGATGAAAACTTTGCGAATTCTGTGATACAAGAAGTGTCCATTCGACAAAGTTAGCAAAATTAGCTTTCTTACTCTCATTTACATATAACGCTCTATCATCAAGTTCAATAGTGTGAATGGAGGTCCACTTGTATTTCCAATCTTTCAACAAAATTGATGTTCTCACTGTTTCCTCCAAGGCTAGGTAGGAAAGAATGTATGATATAACAGAATTTGGTAAATTACTAATGCAATCATTTTTTTTGAGATTTGTTACCTCAAACATATATCACCGACGCCTCCTGCGACATATATTACCAGTCTTTGTCCCAACCATCAGAACTAACGATGATCATTGACCCGTTATTGTGCTAGTCTGGATTTGTCAATCTGGCCTTCAAGGCACACAACAGTGTGTGTTTCCTATTTGCTATCGAGGTTAATGCCCTCAATGTCTCTGTAACTATTATTGTAACTATCATCTTGCACAACTACCTTGTTCTGTACCATGATGAGTTTCATGTTCTCAGTGTCCTCGACTAAAATAAATAATGGCAGTGGTGGTGGTGGCGGTGGTGGTGGTGGTCTAACGAAATCTGATCTTTCCTGTTGCTTTCTTCTTGGAGACAGGGTCGGTGGGAATATGACCGCCCACAAGTCTAAACGAGCCTCCGAGTGCAAATTAAAAATTAGTCACCAAAAGGCAACCCTACTCAACCAAAAACCATAATTTGTTTTTTTCTTTTTTTGCTACTTCATCTGTCACACACATCACATGTGATCATACTTCACAGAGCCGCACATACTCCATATCTTCTTAATATGTGCATTGCATCACCCTAATCAATAATAGTTTACATGTTGACTAAAATATTAAAACATACATTACTCCTGTTCGTATTTTACATCATTTTCTTACTAACTTTGTTTCTGTCTATTATCTTTGCGAGGTTATAGCTCTATGAAAATCGTAATTTAATTTTCCCAAGTACGATAAGATGAGACGACTAGTGATGAGACGACTAGTTATGTATCCTTTTAGTACTACTGAAGCGTTACTTGAGTTACTTCTTGTGGTGCCATTTCTGAAGTTTATATGTAGTAAGCCTCTTCTCTCTCTCTCTCTCTCTCTCTCTCTCTCTCTCTCTCTCTCTCTCTCTCTGTGGACGTTCTTCCACTAAAATTAGGGATGTTTTCAGTTAAAAAACTTCATATAAGAAAGATTTTAATGTATATGATTATGATATGGAGGAATACGTCCTGTCGTGTTTGTACCTCATATGGAACAAGTCAAGTTTTATGGGCATACTGCAAAGAAAAATGACATGAGATTCGCAAATTTCTTTTGCAAAACTGAAGAGTCTAGATGGTTCTCGCACCAAGTTTGTGGAAGAATTGTCGCCACATATAAATTGTACACTCCCACTTAGGAAACCAATAGATCAAGTTACATTTGACAATAATCCAAGTTAGACTCTTGAAATTTTCCGTATAATTTAATATTAAGAATAGAGGTAGTAAACTTAAAAAAATTAGACAGCAATAACATGATTCTTTTGGGAGTACCGCGAATAAAAAGAAACAAGAATATACCATTTCCCTTTCTAGTACCAAAGTTTATACATTTGTAGCAACTCTTTTAATACTTTGGTTTTAGAATTTATGAATCATACTTCTACATTTACAGATATCGATGTTAATAAATGATTGGATGCAAATAATAGTCAGTAAAGTAGCCTTGATTAGAAATAATGTTTTCCACTGCTCTATCCCACGAGCTATTTCTCCATTTCACTGTGGAATCATCCGTGGTAAGCCTCTCCATGTGCGTGTGTGTGTGTTTCTTCCTTTTTCCAATGCAACACCATATCTTCTTATGCGCGAATTAAAGAATCTTAAAGCGCCCTAGATTGTGACGCTTATGTGCCCTAGAATAATAAATTTTTAAGACACAATCTTCCTGGATACTGATGGCGATAAGAAGTTCAATTCTTTGACATATAGTCTTATTTTACTCGATTTTTCACTAAAGTGCTGGTTCCAGATTGAATTTTAGGTACTTTGTTCGTGTATCCCTATTGAGATACCGTATTACTAAGTTGACTACGTCGTGATTTTACATGCACTGTGTATATCTAATGATCAATAGAAATCTAATCCGTACACTCATATCTCATGCCATTGTATGTTAAAGTTTGTTCTTCATTTTATGTAGTGACGCTTTCATCTAAATGTTGCTCTTTCTTTGCATTTTACTGATCATTATGGACAGTACACAATACTGATTTTCCTCCATTAACAAGGACAATGTGCTTCCAATGAAATTTTAAGGCTGTAAGATATGTTTCTCTCCATCAAATGTCAGGTTGACTCGTGGAATTATGAGTATAAGCACTCAAACTATTAGGATTTTACTTGGCAAATTTGAAAAACAGATTATGCCAAAAACGATCACATTAGTAGTTTCCCAGATTGTGTTGTATTTCACATTATTTGCCGCCTATCCATGAGGGATGCAGTGAGAACATCAGTTTTGTCGAAAGATTGGGGATACAAGTGGATCTGTATTTACAACATTGAACTTTTTAGCGGACGCTCATTTGGAAATGAGACTAATAAGGCTAATTTGGCTAACGTTGTATGAACGACACTTCTTCTATCACATAATTTGCAACTTTTTGGTCTTACATGTTTCGAGAAGTATAACTTACGTCGCATGAATGTTTGGATATTTGCTGCAATAAGTAGTGGTGTTCATTGTTTATACATGAATTGTCTTCATGGAAGCATCATCTTGCCTTGCAACCCTCCTAACTGGTATTCCCTGAGAAAACTCGAATTGCACATGTCCTGCACTTTTAAAGTTTTTGCCAAGATTTGTTTCCTAACCTCAAAGTTTTGGACTTTAGGAGAGTTGAGTTTATGAATGAAAATTTATAACAGATCTTGTGGATGTCAATTTCCCTGGTCTGTAAACACTTCAACTAAATATATGCAGATATATTTCCCTGGTCTATGGCCTCATGGGGTGTTGAAGTAAATGACTATTCAATTGAGATTACTGAAAACAAATTTTTGAAGTTCGAACTTAATGGTGGTTTACTAGAAAATATTGTTATATTAGGTGGATCAGAAGTTATTTATGCAGATCTCGGTTTTGGCCACGGAAGATGTGATGCTCGTTTACTTGAAAAGAGTAGATTATGAATTTAAGAGCTACTCAATGGAGGAATCTTTTAAACCTGGAACTCCATTCAGTAGCTCTCAAATTCGTAACCCACTCTTTTCAAGTAACGAGGATCATATCTTCCATGGCCAAATTCGAGATCAGCATAAGTAACTTGTGATCCACCTGATAGAACTATATTTTTTTAGTAAACGACCATCAAGTTTTAACTTCAAAAAGCTGTCTACAACAATCTCAATTGAATAGTCGTTCACTTCAGCACCCCAAGAGGCCACAGGCCTGAATGTGGTCATTTTAGGGGCATAGATTTTCACAAACTTTAGATCAACCATCTGCATATATTTAGTTGTAGTGATTCCAGGATAGGCAAATTGAATTCCACCAGATCTGAATTAAAATTGTCATTCATAAACTCATCTCTCCCAAAGTACAAAGTTGTGAGGGTAGGAAAACAAATCTTGCCAAGAACACTAAAAGTGCACGGCATGCGCAATTCCAGTTTTCTCAGGGAGTACCAATTAGGATGGTTGCAAGGGAAGATGATGCTTCCATGAAGACAATTCACGTATAAACAATGAACACCACGACTTAATGCAGAAAATTTCCAAACCTTCGTGCCTCGTAAGTCATACTTCTCTAAACATGTAAGACAAAAAAATGAAAATTATGTGATAGAATAAGTGTCCTTTCAACAAAGTAAGCCAAATTAGCCTTCTTAGTATCATTTCCAAATGACACTCTATGAAAAAGTTCAATGTTGTGAATACATGTCCACTTGTATTTCTAATCTTTCGACAAAATTAATGTTCTCACTGCATCCTTCATGGGTAGGCGGCAAAGAACGTGGGATATAACACAATCTGGTAAACTACTAATGTGGTCGTATTTGTAATGATCAGTTTTTCAAGATTTGCCAAGTGGATTCCTACTAATTTCAGTGCTTATACTCATAATTCAACATATCAACCTGACATTTGCCAAAGAGAAACATGTGTTATAGCCTTATAATTTCATTGGAAACTCATTGTCCTTGTTAATGTATCACACAATGGAGGAAGCATAAGTTAATAGGAATATCAGTATTGTATATTGTCCCTGATGATCAGTAAAATGCATAGAAATAGCAACATTAGATTTGGCAGTTGAAAGAGTGAGTACTTAGGATGAACACCAAACTTTAACATACAATGGCATGAGATATGATTGTACCGACTTGATTTCTATTGATCATTAGATATTCACAATGCATGTACAATCACGACGTACTCAGTTTAGTAATAGGGTAACTTAATAGGGATATACGAAAATAGTACCTAAAATTCAATCTGTAACCAAATCTGGATACATGAAGTTAATGAACCGTAGAGAATCTGTATTGAATTAGGATACATGAACTATGTATTTCATGTGAGGTGGCTACATTCTTCTCTTAGTTTTCACGACCTAAGTCAATTGTATTCAGTTATGCTACTTTACACCAACACGTCAGTGAAAAAGTGAGTAACATAAGAATCTAAGTGACATAATTAAATTTCTTATCGCCATCAATATTCGCGAATAAGAAGATGCTTCCACAATGAAAGGGAGAAATTGAGCGCCAGATAGAGCGGTGGAAAACAATATTTCTTTTCAATGCTAATTTAATGACTATTATTTTCATCCAATCATTTATTAACATCGCTATGTGTAAAAGTATAATTATGATTCATAAATTCTAAAACCAGAGTATTAAAAGGGTTGGTACAAACGTATAAACATTGGTACTTAGAAGAGAAATGGTATATTCTTGTTTCTTTTTATTCACAGTACACCCAAAAGAATCGTGTTATTGCCGTCTAATTTGTTGGGAGTTTAGTACCTCTACTTGGATTATTGTCAAATGTAACTTGATCAATTGGTAGTATCAATAATTGGATAAACTAGTATCTTAAAATACAGTATCTAAAAACAATGATTTTCAAAACTAGAAAACGTACAAGCAATCCAAAACTGTATGATACAGAATGTAATGATATGAATATCGAAAAGGCGAGTTTAGCCTTGATCAACTTACAAGCACTAGATTTAGCCGTGTTCTAAATTTGGGAGTTCTATTGGGCAATTTTTATTTCATAAACGGTGGAAACAAGAATTTTTTAAAACAAAGATGAATGCCATTGCTAACTTTCAGAGTGATATAATTATGAAGTTTGGTAATGACCATTAATCTATTAGTTTTCTAAGTGACAAATATTCTTCCACAATCTTGGTGTGAGAAACATCTGGACTCTTCAGTTGTACTGCATTCTGCAAGAGAAATTTGCCAATTTCATCTCATCCTTTTTCGTAGTATGACCATAAAACTTGACTTCCACCAAATGAGGTACAAACACGACGGCGCACATTCCTACATGTCATAATCATACACATTAAAATATTTCCTATAGGAAAAAGATAAATCTAAAATATCCCGATTTAGTGGAAGAACATCCAAGGAGAGAGAGAGAGAGAGATAGAGAGAGAGAGAAACGAGACTTAACACATATAACATTCAGAAACTGCGCCACAAGAAGTGATTCAAGCAACGCTTCAGTAGTACTATGTTACATATGTTCAAGTGGTTGCTCAAGGTCGTATTTTGGAGGCTTGAGGACAAGCCTAATTGTAGGGAGGAGCAATGTTACAAACGTCATTATCATATACGATTTTAGGAGCAGGGGTAGTTTAGGAATATTAAGGAATGTCTCCTTATATAATTCAGTACCATCTTTATAAAAGAATTATGAATGATTTTATGAAATATTTCACAAGTTACTCTCTTCTCAATATTCTCTCAAACTCTCTTTCTCTAAATTCAGTTGAACTCTTTCAGCTATTCTACCTTTTTCTTCTTCTATTAATCTGAAAATACCAAAAATATTTACACTTAATCCACGATCATAACATACTAAAAGGATACATAATGTTTAGTAGGCTTTCCTTTAGGTGAATAGAAATGATGTTTTCCACCAATCTATCCCGCGGTCTATTTCTCCATTTGGCTGTGGAGTCATTCGCGGTAAGCCTCTCCACTTGCGTGTGAGTGTGTGTTTCTTCCTTTTCCAATGCAGCACCGTATTTTCTTATTCGAGAATAAAGAAATCTTAAAGCGCCCTAGATCGTGACGCTTATGTGCCCTAGAATAATAAATTTCTAAGACACTGCATTCCTTGATATTGATGGCAATAAGAAATTCAATTATGTGACCTAGAGTCTTATTATACTCAATTTTTCACTGAAGTGCTGGTGTAAAGCAGCAGAACTGGATACAATGAACTTAGCTAGTGAAAACTAAGAGAAAAAGGTAGCCACCTCACATGAAGCACATTGTCCATGTATCTTAATCCAATAGAGATTCGGTACAGTTCATTAACTTCGTGTATCCATATTTGGTTACTGATTAAATTTTAGGTACTATGTTCG
This sequence comes from Misopates orontium, assembly GCA_946800315.1. Taxonomy (NCBI): domain Eukaryota; kingdom Viridiplantae; phylum Streptophyta; class Magnoliopsida; order Lamiales; family Plantaginaceae; genus Misopates; species Misopates orontium. Next base: position 27,503,424 of record OX326947.1, read on the forward strand.
TGTATCCTTATTAAGTTACCGTATTACTAAATTGAGTACGTCGTGATTTTACTTGCATTGTGTATATCTAATGATCAACAGAAATCTAGTCAGTATATTCATATCTCATGCCATTGTATGTTAAAGTTTGTTCTTCATCTTAAGTAGTCGCTCTTTCACCTACCAAATATAATGTTGCTATTTCTTTGCATTTTACTGATCATCATGGACAATATACTATACTGATTTTTCTATCAACTTATGCTTCCTCTATTGACAAGGACAATGAGTTTCCAATGAAATTATAAGGCTATACCAAATGTTTCACTCTGTCAAATGTCAGGTTGATTTGTGGAATTATGAGTATAAGCACTCAAATTAGTAGGATTCCGCTTGGAAAATCTCAAAGAACTGATCATGCCAAAAATGATCACATAGTAGTTTACCAGATTGGGTTATATCTCACATTATTTTCCGCCTACCCATGAAGGATGCAGTGAGAACAACAGTTGACTAGTATTCACAACATTGAACCTTTTCGTGGAAGCTCAATTGGAAATGAGACTAAAAACGCTAATTTGTATGAAGGCAATTCATGTATAAACAATGAACCCCACGACTTAATGCTGCAAATATCCAAGCCTTCATGCGACGTAATTTACACTTCTCGAAACATGTACGACCAACAATTTCCAATTTATGTGTAGGAGAAGTATATATTGAACCAAGTTATCCAAATTAGCCTTCTTAGTCTCATTTCCAAATGGCCCTCCATGAAAAAGTTCAATGTTGTGTATACAAATATTTTGAAAAAAAATTGATGTTCTCAATGCATCCGTCATGGGTAGGCTGCAAAGAATGTCAGATATAACACAATGAACTACTATTGTGATCGTCTTCGGCATGATTATTTTTTCAAGATTTGCCAAGGGGAATACTACTATTGGAAACTCATTGTGCTTGTTAATGGAGGAAACATAAGTTAATAGAAAAATCAGTATTGTATATTGTCCATGATGATCAGTAAAATGCAAAGAAATTGCAACATTACATTTGGTAGTTGAAAGAGTGACTACTTAAGATGAAAAACAACTTTAACATACAATGGTATGGGATATGATGGTACTGACTAGATTTCTATTGATCATTAGATATACAGAGTGCATGTAAAGTCAGGACGTACTCAATTTAGTAATACGGTAACTTAATAAGTATACACGAAAATTGTACCTAAAATTCAATCGGTAACCGAATCTGGATACATGAAGTTCCTGAAAAGTAGAGAATCTGTATCGAATTAGGATACATGAACTATGTGCTTCCTGTGAGCCGGCTACATTCTTATATTAGTTTTCACGACCTAAGTCTATTGTATCTAGTTCTGTTGTTTTACACCAGCACTTCGGTGAAAAATTGAGTAAAATAAGAGTCTAGGTCACATAATTGAATTTCTTATCGCCATAAATATTCCTCTATTGAGAACACTAAACAATCAAGGATATAGAGAATCTCCTTGCCAAACCCCCCGAGTGCACCCAAAATATCCCAAAGATTCCCCGTTGTGCAAAATAGAGATCCGAGAGGAGGAAAATATCTCCATGATCCAATCTCTCAACTTGGCCAAGAAACCAAAAGCCTCCTATAAATATGGAATAAATTTCCAATCCAATGTAGTAAAAGCTTTTCTGATGTCAATTTTAAGGGCCATATACCAGCCAAAAGTCCAAACAATTAATTCCCTTGGAAGCAGCTGCAATGCAATGTGAAATATCCCGTCCCTTCACAAAACCGAATTGATTAGGAGAAATAATTTTTGAGGTGATCGCGGTAGCCTATTTGGCAAAATTCTGGTAATAACTTCGAAGCAAAAGTTATTGGGAAATTATCAATGTTAACCGCGTTTTTCCCTTTCGGAATAAGAATCATGAAACTTGAATTTAATCGCTTCGTGGGTTTATAATGTAAAAAAAAATGTTGAACAGAGCGAGATAATCTCCTCCAACGAAGTCCCAGATAACCTGAAAAGACATTCCAGTGAAACCGTTAGGCCCGGGAACGCTACTTCCATCCATAGACCACACTGTTTGATGAATAACCTCATTCGTAGGGAGCAAAATTAAGGTATAAATTTTCGGATTCATCCACCGAGCATGGAATCACCGATTTAATAAATTGTATATTCGGGACAACATAATAAGAAATGCTGAAAATATCCGCCTAATAGTTAGAAATATAATTAGCAATTTCCTCACCATTCGTATAGAGTACCCCATCAATCATGAGACATTGGATTCCACCTTTTGATAGCGTGATGGAAAAAAGAAGAGTTCCTATCTCCAGAAGCTAGCCATTTAATTTTACTTTTTTCCTTAAGAAAAATTTCCTATTGCGTCAAAGCCAACTCTAAATCCGCATGAGCCAGCACCTCTAAAGAAATATTCTCGTCTGAAGCCCCATTGTCAAAAATATCTCGCTGAATTTGAGAGCTTGTTCGGCGGCTGCAATATTATTACCAAGCCACCCAACCGTTGTTTTATTCAAAACCCGTAGCACCCCACGGAAGACATTAACATGCAACTGTAAACCTATGAAAGGACAAGAGTCAGAAGTCCTAATCCAGTTATTTATGATACACAATCTGAGAGCCGGGTGAGTAAGCCACATGCTCTGAAATCTAAATTCTAGCTACCTTTTGTGTGTGAGATGCTTTACAACTAATTAAAATTGGACAATGATCCGATTTGTGCCTCCCCAGTGCAGCACATGTGCTGGTGTTCCAATGATTTAAACAAACATTGTTTATTAGTGCTCGGTCTAACCAACATTCCACTCTCATCTGACGCACTCTACCGTTTGACCATGTAAATGTAGCACCGATCAACTGAACATCGAGAAGCCCACAAGTATCTGTGAATGATCTACAATCCTGACATGAATTTAACGACGGGGATCGGCCACTTTTTTCATGAGCCCCCTTAATTGCGTTAAAATCGCCAACCACTATCCACGACAAATTTACAAGGTTTTGCAGCTGTCTCAACTCGTAATACAAATTCTGCCGTTTTTGAATATCAGTCATCGATAAATACAAGACATGGTATGTGTTCTACCAATCATTTGGAAACCAAAACTAACATGTTGATCATAGCATAGAATATTTTGCAAAGCAAAGGATCGAGAGTGCTTTTCTGTAAAACCCATAAAGATGGTAGAGCGGTAGTGGTGACACCAACTTACGATATACCCACAGAATGCCAAAATCGAGATGGGCTTGAACCAAAAGATGCTTTTGGTTCAGCTAAACAGATTAAATCAGCCAAATAACGCGTAGAATAATTAAAAAATACCCTCTACGTACCCGGGTTTGCAAAATACTGACAATTCTAGTAAAGGACAATCATTCAGTAAATCGTCCGGGTTTCTGAATTGTCCGTTTTTCACGGACATATTTTTCTTCCGTTCTTTTCTTCTTTCCCGAGACCGTGGTCCTAGGTTCTTCTTCATTCTCCATTCGGTTTGCCCATGAACCAACTTCCCTCACTGGGGATCGTTCCGCAGGGGTCGGGGATGTGTGTACGTCATGAGAATCGTTCTCCTCAAGAGCTGGTGTAGACGAATGATGTATCACCTCATCTGATTCCAACCTCGGCATAACAGCCAAATCCACCCCCTCATTTACGATAATTCCAGCACTGTTGCCTTGCGCCACCTGTGGTTCATCCGGAGTGCTTATCCCTTCTTTAATTCTGTTCAACACCCTCGGGACCAGGAATTTCCGATTCAAGGACCTTGCGTTTTCATACTTTTCTGTTTCTACACCTGCTCCGTGGGGTCTCACGATATCATCTTTGCAAGCATGTCTAGTGGTATTTCCTTGTATGTTTGGGTTTAGTATGGGATTAAGAGTTGTCCTTGTGTCTTTTGAATTTGATTTGTTAACTAATAAAATAGTTTGTTAAGTTGGGTTTAGATACTTATATTTAAACTATGTTGGGTTGAGCTAACATATATTATTTGTATATACAGATGTCACTTGAATTTTTACATCGAATCGCAGCCCACTCTAGCCATTGGGGTCGTTACGCCCCTGCTCCGACTGCGGTTGATGGCCCTTCAAGTTTCCTCAAGGATGTCCGGCTAGCCATTGTGAGTTTTAGCCCCAGCCAGTGGGGAGATACTTTGAGTTCATTTTCTTTAGATGAACAGGTATATTATATTATTGAGTTGTAATCTCTTCTTTGTTAGAATAAGTAGGAAGCAGCTTAGCTTAACTTTAAACCTGGCCGACGCTTGTGACCTTATAGGTTCAAGAAAAGTATGCCAAAGAAATTGTGGAGCTGAGGGAAGAACTAAGTACCCTGCTTATTGCTCAAGAAAGTACAAAAGCTGAAAAACTTGTACTAATTGACAGGCTCGAGCGTTTGGGAGTCGCATATCACTTTAAACTAGAAATTGAGAAACAACTCGAACTAATCTTTAATCCGCACTTGAATTCAGAAGACTATGATTTGTTCGCTACTGCACTTCAGTTTCGTCTACTACGACAACACCGCTACCACTCTCCTTGTGGTACGGTTAGGGGATTAGTTGTTCTATATGTATAATATCATTTATTGAGATATGTGATGTTTACGTGAGTACTAACATGGCATTATGAACAGGTGTATTTGACAAGTTTAAGGATAAAAACAATGAATTTGATGCAAAACTAAGCATGGACGCTGTGGGACTGTTGAGCCTGTACCAAGCTGCGCATGTGAGGATTCATGGTGAAGAAGTTTTAGAACAAGGTTTGGTTTTTACTACTATCTGAATCGGCTATTGCCGCAACTGGAGTCCCCTCTTCAAGACGAAGTCACGCGAGCTCTACATCTGTCGCTTCATAGGGGTGTCCCGGGAATTGAAACACGCAATTACATTTCTATATATGAAAAATATGAAGCAAAAAACGCAAAACTTTTAAAACTTGCCAAACTTGATTTCAATTATCGACAGAACTTGTATAGGAAAGAGCTCTGTGAACTCACCAGGTAACGCAAGCATTCTTCTATACCACTTAAATTTAAACATTAGCATGTGCAACATACTGCTACATAGTTATGAGAATTCTTAACTTGTCGTGTTTCACTACTATTAAGGTGGTGGAAGAACTTCGACCTGAAGTCGAAACTTCTATACGTGAGAGACAGACTGGTGGAGTGTGACCTTTGGAGCCATATGTTGTATTCTGAACCTCAACACTCTTATTTTTGATTAGCTGTAGCTAAAGGCTTGCAAATGATCACGGTAATCGATGACACATATGACAACTATGCCTCGCTTGAAGAAGCAGATCTTTTTACCGAGGCTTTCGAAAAGTATACCTCGCCTTATTCACTCAAGAATATGTGAAAGTTAAAATTATTGAACACGACTCACATATGATATTTAAGTATTTGAATCTCTATTTTCTGTTGTCATCAGGTGGGATATTAATGAAGTTGTTAAACTTCCAGAGTTGATGCAAATTGTTTACAAATTTATTTTGAGTATATATGATGATAACGAACGTTATGCAGCCGAGCAAGGAAAATCATATGCGGCTGATTTTGCCAAAGATACAGTAAGAACCAACTCAAAGAATTCGTTACGATATTACTTTTTTGTGTACAGATTTTCTGACATATATTAAATGGGTCATATGTATTGAGGTTAAAGAAATTGCTCGGGCATACAACAGAGAGCTAAAGTGGTTTATGGGACGACAGATGCCAACATTTGAAGAGTACTTTGCTAATACTCTGTTGACCAGCTGCATGTATGTGATCTTTGCGCTGATCATCCCAGGCATGCCTTCTGGATCTGAAAAAGCCATTAACTTGCTGTGAAGTGAGCCCAAAATAATGTCAGCTACAAATAAAATGGGTCGATATGTGCAAGACGTGGCCAGCCTCGAAGTAAGCATATACATAGTCGTCAAATTCATTAGTATCATCTTTTAGGTATACATGTTAAAATTAGTAGTTACACATACAAAATGGAATGGCAAATTCATGTGATCGCGCGATATTTAATTGTATTTGTAGGGTGAGAACCGGGGAGGCGAAACATTGACAGCTGTGGATTGCTACATGCAACAGCACGGGGTATCGAGAGAAGAAACACTGGAGAAATTTATGGAACTAGGGGAGGAGGGATGGAAGGAGGTGAACACAGAGTGGCTCAACAAAACATCAACGCCCAAAGATATGATCCAGCTGGTTTTAAACTATGCCCGTGGTTTGTGAAGTGACTTACGGGAATTATACAGATGGCTATACATTTCCCGACAAGTATTTCATGCACCAAATTGCTGCTCAATTTCTCAATCCAATAGTCATCTGATTAATTTTACTACCCTATCACGTCTTACTTGGGCAACTACTTTTGTTCATCTATAGTAGCCTTTCATGAGTTCAAGTTTGTTGCATTAATGTTGTACTGAGAGTTTCTGTGTCCAGAGTTAGTTTGGTTTCCATGGTCCTTCCAGGAATGTATGGAATGTATTTGCGTGAGCCTCAGAGGTTTATAATATCTCATTATATACCCTTATAACTTTTAACTTTTTGTAGAAACTTTATATTTGCTATTTTATCAATTTACCAATAGCCATGACCAATTTGCCAATGTGATGTGTGTATATGAAAGAAGCCATTATATTTTTAAGATATTGAAGCTAGGGATGAAAACTACCTATGACTTGTGCCTATCACGCACAATTGTATCAATTTTTGAGGTTTGGACGTAATTGCGAATACAAAGTATATAGTTGAGAAAGAGTTTGCTCCATTTATGACAATGAACTGGAGGTACTTTAGGTTTATGCAGGTAAGTGAAGTCTGGGTATAACGAGTTACAGTTTTCTTTGGTGAATAACTTAAGTTGCTATACATCCATAACTAGTATATATTTGTATGCTTAAGCGTTGAACTGCTATATATCTTGAACTTGTATATATCGTTACACTTAGTATGCTCGCTGGTTACACGATACATTCTCATCAATGAAATTGGAGAGTATAATGTGGATATGCTAAAAGTAGACTAGGTTTAGCTCTCTTGTGCAAGTAGCGAGAAAATTTCAACATTAGTCATCTAACTTGGCCTCGATTTAGAAATCGTCCTATAATTTGGCATCACATAAATTTGGTCCCCAAACTTGGCATAAAATTCAAGTTTTGTCCTCCGGCACCAGAAATTACTAAAACGTGCCAGATTATAGCACGTGAGTGGTCACGTGACTCTAATTAGGAGATTTAAGGCTTGGATTGTGTGCACGCTCACATGTGTGGTTTGGGGTGCAAAATCTCAAAACACATTATTCTAGGAGTTTCTACAAGTTTGAGATTACACATGTGGCAACTCCAAGCCCTAAATCCCCAAATTGGGGTTCACGTGTTATAATCCGCTGAGTTTTAGTAATTTTCGATGTCAAATGACTGAACTTGAATTTTATGCCAAGTTAGGGGACCAAATTTATGCGGTGCCAAGTTTAGGATCATGGGGCGACCATGTCGACTAAACTTGTAATAACCTGATTTATTTCTTAATACATAATAATGTGATTATATACGTAAGTCATTGAGGTGAGTCTCTTGACTCCTTGCAATAAAATTTCTCTTTGCTGATAAAAAAAACGTGAGGATAATATATTTTTGAAAGATTGGGTATTATATTAGTTATAATGGGCTGGCATGTAATATCAATTATTTTCACTTTTTTTTGTTACATAAAAAGCCTATTTACTAAAGTTTATTAGTCATATTAGTTAAAGTATAAGAGTTACGTCGTTTTATTATTACCCAATGAAATAGCCCTTCTTCTGTTGCTGCCTGCGCCGCTTAATCCCGAGAAGGTAAACTTTTTCTTAATTTTCTTCGTATCATGAACGAATGGTGCCGTTGTTAAAAGTTTATATATATATTATATCTTAGTTAAGTGTATCTTTCTTTTGTTGATTTCAAACAATGAGTCTCGAGTGGCCCCAAACAAAGGAATTAATGAATATATTGATAGTGACCTTCTTACATGTAAATATTTCTTTCTTTGTTCTTTTGATTCCATTTAGGCTATTAGTGTTAATTTAATGCCTTGTTAAATAGGAAAAGTTTGCTTAGCAATTGAATTTGAAGAATACTGTCACGATTGACCACCTAATAATTCCAAACCTGTAATCTCTCATTAATTGATTATTATAGGGCTAATTGCAGCCAATCCCCAATCTTATGGGGTCTATTGTACTATGCCACCTAACCCATGAAATGTGCGAAATGCCTCTCAACCTATTGATTTTTGTGCGATTTGGCCTGATGTCAAATATGACGATCAAAAGTTTAGACACGTGTCCAAAACAAACAGTTGATCAACACTTGGGGGGGGGGGGGGGAATTGCATAAAATCAATAGATTGGGGGACATTTCGCACATTTTCATAGGTTAGAGGAGCAAAGTGCAACAAACCACATAGATTGTGGGTTGGCTACAATTAACCCATTATTATATTACTTTCTAATGCTAGATCTGATACAATCTAATTAGGCAAATCAGTAATTAATTAACTGGAACACTTACTAAAGATATATATGTGTATATTCATCAGGGTTGGGCATGTATATTGAATCACAGAATCATTTATGGTGAAATTCAGCTCCAATCTCTTTCTTATAATAAATTATCATGTAATCATGATTCATAATTATGTATTGGAAAATATGCTTGCATACAATTTTTAAATTGATGAGCAAGAACAAGTATGAAACTTGAGAACGATAAGCATGCATATTTATGTGTAGTGTGTACACATTATCATTAGTGGTTATATGTCATAGGCAGCATGTAGTATAAATTAGAATAATAGATATCATAAGAGAATTTGTTTTTCTTAAATTATGAGTTAAATCGAGTAGCAGTTAATATTTTCTTTTGGCTAATAGGTAGTTCAAATAGTCTTTGGGTATTATGTCATCTCTAGGTGAATCAGGTGAGTGTTCACAAACTTATTACTAAGTTTTTATAAAACTTGTAGAGTTTATGCCGATCAGTCTATCAAATTCACACTCAAGATGATGTTCACAAACAAAACCGTGCTCAATTATTTCGAGAATTAAGAGATCAGATCACAAGAACAAGCAGAAATAAGATGAACAAAATTGCCAGAAAAACACCCTCAAACACGCAGCGATTTTTACGTGGTTCGCGTTTGAATCAAATCGATCCAAACCTATATCCACGGAGTAATTTTTTATAGAACAAGTGTATGAGAGAATATCCTAGAAGAAATTACAAAGTTACAACTGAAAACTGATGCGCACACTCTTCTTAAATAGGCTGCAACACTCAGCCTCAAAACAGAAAGTTTAACTAATTTTTAAACTGAAACTTGCCAAATTCGGTTAACTCTAACTAACTAACACCATTAGCTAATTAAACCATGTTAACCTGCTCTAAATCCAGTAAGTTATGAACTAACTCCTTCACAATTCTCGACCTTGGTTCATACACTTCTAAACCAACCAATCAACCACCCTTGAACAAGGCTACTCCTCCTTCAGCTGCACAAGCTCCAAGCAGTAGCTGAATTTCCCACTTGGCAACACCTTGGTGATCATGTCAGCAGGATTGTGCTCACTTGCAATCTTCTGGACTAGCACCTCTGCTCTTGTTATGATCTCACGATCAAAATGTAGCTTAATATCCACATGCTTTGATCCCTCATGATACACTTGGTTTTTGGACAAGTGTATTGCACTTTGGTTGTCACAAAACACTGTAACGACCTCTTCCTTAACCCTTAGCTCCTTACATATCCCCTCCAGCCATATTGCTTCCTTTACAGCTTCAGGTAAAGCTATATACGTTGCCTCAGTTGGGGATAAAGCCACTACCTTTTGCAAACTTTCCTTCCAACTGATAGTTGTTCCAAATGCTATAAATATGTAACCTGTAAGAGACTTTCTAGTGTCCAAACAACGGGCATAATCATAATCATCAAACCCCTCAATAGCTACCCTATGATCCTTAGCTCCACCATAGACTAGAACCTTGTCAAGTGTTCCTTTGATGTACCTCAAAATCCATTTTAGGGCTTTCCAGTGCATTCTTCCAGGATTTGCCATTAATCTGCTAATGATGCTAACTGAGTATGCTAGATCATGTCTTGTGCATACCATAGCATACATTAATGAGCCAACTACATTTGCATAAGTAATTGAGCTCATGTATTCCTTATCTTCTTCAGATTTTGGTGCTTGATCACTGCTCAATCTGAACTGTTGTGACAGAGATGTATTCATTGACTTAGCTCCAATCATCCCAAACTTCTCTAGTACTTTCTTCAAGTAACTCTTCTGAGACAAGTATAGAACACCTCTTCTCCTTTTCCTGCTAATTTCCATGCCAAGGATCCTTGTTGCAGGCCCAAGATCCTTCATTTCAAATTCACCCTTCAATTTTCCCTTTATGCTTTCAACCTCCTTCCTGCTATTGCTAGCAATGAGTATATCATCCACATAAAGTAGCAAGATAATGAAAATGTCTTGTGAGGTGAACTTGAAATATACACAAGTGACAAACTTGCTTCTCTTAAAATCAACTGAGCTCATGAACTCATCAAACCTTCAGTTCCATTGCCTTCGAGATTGTTTAAGTCCATAGAGAGATTTTTTCACTCTGCATACAAAATCTTCTTTTCCCTTGACTTCAAACCCTTCAAATTGCTTCATGAGTATGATTTCATTAAGTTTTCCACACATGAAAGCTGTTTTTACATCCATTTGCTCTAGTTCTAGATCAAACTTTGCAACTAGAGCCAATAGTACTCTGATGGATCTATGTTTTACCACTCGTGAGAAAACATCATTGGAATCTATTCCTTCTCTTTGAGTAAACCCCCTGGCAACTAGTCTTGCCTTGTACCTTTCATCCTCAACACCTGGTATTCCTGGTTTCTTCTTGTAAATCCCTTTACAACTCACAACCTTAGAACCTTTTGTTTTTTGTGTCATAATCCAAGTATTGTTTTTCATAAGAGATTTCATCTCTTCTTGCATTGCATCTATCCATATTTTCCTATCTTTACTTCTCATTGCCTCTTGATAGTGCTTAGGTTCATCATCAAGAACATTACTTGCTGCAACTAGAGAATAAGCTAGGAAATCAGCACATCCATACCTGCTTGGAGGCTTTATAGGCCTTTTTGTTATGTCTCTTGTCAGCATGTATGTCTCCTCCTCTTGCTAATTTCTTTTTGATTCACTTCTAGCCTCTGCATCATGAGTGCCTTGATGTTCATCTTCATGTAGGAGCCAATTTCCAACTGTATTTCACTTGAATCCATAGTTGGGTCCACCTCAAGCTGAAATCCTTTAGCTTTTTCTGTCTCCTTAGCAGGTGTTTTCTCTGCAGTATCCTGCTGTTCTTGCTTCTTGTGCGCCATTTTAGATTCATTGAATACCACATCCCTGCTAATGATACATTTCCCGTGTCCAGCTTTTAAACACCATAGTTTGTAAGCTTTGACACCATCAGGATATCCAATGAACATACACTTTAGTGCTCTAGTTTGTCTTGTTTGATATGAGCATAAGCCAAACATCCAAACACTCTTAGTCTACTTAGACAAGGTCCATGGCCTGACCATGCTTCTTCTAGAGTCTTCATGTTCAAAGCTGATGAGGATGAGCTATTTATCAGATAGCAACTTTCATCACAGCTTCAGCCCAAAATACCTTAGGTAAAGATGCATTCTTTAGCATGCATCTCACTCCTTCAAGTAAAGTTCTGTTGAATCTCTCAGCCAACCCATTTTGCTGCGGAGTACCTGTAGTTGTCTATGTCTAACAATGTCATTTTCCTTGCAAAAATTGTTGAATTCTTCAAAACAAATCTCAAGTCCATTGTCTGTCCTTAACCTCTTAACCTTTTTCATTGTCTGATTTTCAATCAGAGTTTTCCAAGACTTGAACGTGGCAAATACTTCATCCTTTGTTTTCAAAACATACACCCACAGCTTCCTGGAGTAGTCATCAACAAGAGTTAAGAAATACCCAGCACCAGAATGTGATTGAACTCTTAAAGGCTCCCACATATCAGAGTGAATGTAATCAAGAGTTTCCTTTGTTATGTTTGCTCCTGTAGTGAACATCAGTCTGTGAGACTTGCCATAAATACAATCCTCATAAAAGCTAAGCTTCTTCAGTTTATCAGAACCCAACAACTACAGTTCCACCTTTGTCAATGTCTTACTTTCAGCTGTAGCAGCAGTGCCTTTGCTCACTTCTCCTTCAAGAGAGTCCAGGTTATTTCTTCTGTGCCCCCTCATTACCAACTGAGATCCCTTTAGCACACTCGGTACACCATTATCACAATGGTAAACAAGCCCTTTTCTTGTCAAGATCACCCAGAGATATCAAGTTTCTCTTCAGCTTTGGCACATATCTCACTTCTTTCGGAAGCCTGGTTCTTCCATCATGTAACTTGAACCTTCCCTATGCCTTCAACTTTACACTCCTCATCATTCCCCAGCATTACAATTCCTCCTTCTTTCTCAGTATACTCTTCAAACCATTCTATATTTGGTGTCATAAACTAATTTTTAAACTGAAACTTGCCAAATTTGGTTAACTCTAACTAACTAACACCTTTAGCTAATTAAATCGTGTTAACCTGCTCTAATTCTAGTAAGTTATGAACTAACTCCTTCACAAAACTAGAAGGATGCATATATATATATATATATATATATATATATATATATATATATATATATGTACGACTATAATATGTATATATTTAGTTATTAAAGCACGTGGCACGCTATATTTTATTAAAATTGTTTCTATCATTTATGATGATTAATATCAATATTTAGAACCGATGTAGCTCTGAATGGAGATGCATCAGAATCTCCATGTCCAGGCCCACCAGTAGAGGTTGTGGGAAGTGCAGAGCTCAAGCCGTGCAACCATTCTTCTCAATGGAGATGCACGGGCTGATTCATATTCAGTCCCACCACTAGAGGTCGTGGGATGTGCACTTGCTTGTGTACTTGTAGCCTCCCTTCTCATTGGCTAGTGAGATGAAAAAGAATTTTTTGAACCTTGTACTTTAACGTGATATAGGTTGCAAATTGAAATCCTGATGGTGCAGAGAAGGTTATCTTTCAATCCGGGCAAAGATTCTCATATTTTGGTTGTGGCAATCAAGAATAAAGAACAATACCAGCATGGAATAAACTTTGTTTATTTGGATATCAAGTGTGTTGCGTTGTTGTGCTGGATGCAGGGAATGCCTTCGTTCGAACTTTCATTTTTTCAACATTTGTACTATTCTTTTCGCATTTGACATTTGTGAAGTATACTCTGAGGCTTTAAATTTTGTATTACTCACATACCCAACATACTATAAGCTTTGTTGGTTAATTGGGTTTATTCTTAATTCTTCTGAATTACTTGTCATTTATATAGTTGTGGTGTTCTATCTTCATTTTAGTAATAAATATGAGCAACTAAGCAGTCTATAGAGCCAAAGAATATATGGTATAAGCGGGATATTGGGGTGTATATATATACGGTAAATCAAAAACATGGTATAAGCAGGATAGTACTGGGTATAGGGTAAAAAATTCAAAAGATTCTTAGCGATGGTTTTGGACTGTCGAGGATTGCTATTGCCGATGGTTGAGTTATATGCAATTTTACATATGACGCCTTTTTAGCCGACACTTGTGTGGCGGTTCAAAAACCATGGGAAAAAGAATTCTCGATGGTTTGTTTATTTTTTACGATGGTAAAAATCCATCATATAAAGCATTATTTGTTGTAGTGAGGCCCACATTTGTTGTAGTGAGGCCCACTATCTTGGAAAATTGGGCTACTCCTATCTTAAGGATATTAAAGATGACTCTAGTTACTCCACACTAAATATTTGCAGGTAAACAATTTTGTAGTTTTTAGTTTTTCACTTAGTATTTTGAACGAATAACTCAGAAATATGTTAGGCAACTAACAATTTGCATTATCATTAATAAGTGATTGTTAATTGAACTTGAAGATGTAACATATTTTGCTGTAGGAGATGGGTTATGGAGGGTGATATAGTGCAACAATTAGAAACCTATGATTTTTATGAATTGTATTGAATTTCATTCCATGCTGCAAACTTTCACAGATCACAATTATTATGTTCAATAAGCGAAAAATAATTTGAATTCCAAGCTGCTATATATTTAGGAGTGTTTAATCACTATATGTTGGATTGAAATATCATTGAAAAGCTTCCCCACCCTGGTTTATTAGAGGATGTGCGGCTTAATATACTTCAATGCTAATATTCTACAATATTACAAATAGAAAAGTGAAATTAAAAAATGAAAAATATCAACAAGCTGTATGTAAACAAATATATATCGAGAAGACAAGTTGGAAGACATATTGAACATTTTCATAGATTAGAGGTCAAGTGTAACATAACCCATAGGTTGGGGTTGCTATAATTGGCCATTGAACAACCAGTCTAAATTTCTTGTGAACAAACTATAATATATAACGGACTAAGAAATCATGGAAAAATTTGTAAGTAAAGAGAACAAACATTATCCTGATTCATTTATCTCAACCCACGCTGAAAAAATATTTTGGTTTCACCCATGGCATACAATACATTGCGACACATAATCCTCGAAATCATCATCATAATCGATTCTCCAATCTGCTTAAAGAAAGATAGATAAATCGAAAACTATCCCTATTTAGTGGAATAATATCCAAAAAAAAAAAAAACCAAAAAGTGAGAGAAAGAGAAAGAAAACTTGGCTTTATTTTTTTTTTGAAAGGGAAAACATGGCTTAACACATAAAAAATGAGAAACTTAAAAAAAGCGCCAGGTCAAGTAACTCAAGTAATACACTGTTTTTACCAATCTTTCAACAAAACTAATGTTTGAACTGCACCCTTCATAGGTAGGCAAGAAAGAATGTGAGATATTGCCCAATATGGTATTCAATTGATGTCTTCTTTGCTATTTCAGATCCTTTTAGTTTTGAGTGCTTGTTCTCGAACATTGGTACCTCCCGCACCCTTACATTCAATAGATTTTCTGCTTTCCCGAAAAAAAAAGAAAAAAAGAAGAGGAGACTATTGTTTGGTGTCGGCTTACTTTTGCTTTCATGAATGAACATGTTTGACCATCATGTTGCTGATTAGATTTTTATATTAAAAGAAAAAATCATATTTCTCCATTAAATATTTATGAATTTGTCTAGCAATTAAGTTAGGATGCATGAACTCCAAGAAATGTTAAGAACTAAACTATGTGTTCTCGATTACCATTCATTGTATTCAACAATCTACTCATCCACACAATTTAATATCTATGTATATGCGAACTAGAAAGTTGCTACCGTGATCCACCACTCTATTTTCACTATAGCATCATGCTACAAAACATCCGCCCTCGGAAGTTATATTTTGCAGGCTCAACATGTAGTGATTAAACACTGCCAAATATAGCAGCTTGGAATTCAAATTGTTTTTTGCTTATTGAACATAACAATTGTGCTCATGCGAAATATTGCAGCATGGACTGAAACTCAATACATTTCATAAAAATCATAAAGGTTCTAATTGTTGCATTATATCACCCCCCCATCCCCCATCTTCTACAACAAAATATGCCACATCCTCGAGTACAACTAACAGTTACATATTATTGATAATGTGGTATTCCACATGCTGAGGGAGTTAAAGGATACAAGTTGTGGTGTCTTGATGATGGTTACAACGGCTGCATAATCAGAAAGGATGTGGTATACAACGAATTTGATATGGCTTTCAAGAAAAAAGATTCAAAGAATGATACAGAAAGCAACAAAACTCTAACCTCACCAGAAAAATATCTGTTTGAGGTGGAGTCATGTTCTGTAGAAACACTACCTCAACCAAGAGCTAGGCTTTTAGATGAAGTGGAGCATGCTGATGACAAGCAGATGACACTTATATGCTCACTAGAGACAGAATCAACAGGCAAATAAGACCACCTAACATATATTGATATGCATATTTGCTTTCATATCATTATGTAGCCAACAAAGTTCCAGAAGACGAGCCAAAGGACTACAAGTCAACTCTTGGGGGTAAATATAGACCCAAATGGGTTGCAGCATTGATGAAGAGATACAATCATTAAAGAAGAATGACACATGGGAACTGGTGAAAAAGCCTGCAGGTTCTAAGATAGTGAAATTTAGGTGGATTTTCAAACGAAAACCAGGCATTCCTGTTATAGAGGAAGAGAGTTATAAAGCACAGTTGTTTGCTAGATGATTCACTTATAGAGAAGGCATTGATTATAATGATGTATTCTCTCCAGTAGTAACGCATAGATCAATCAGGATTCAGTTAGCTATGGTATCTAAGTTTAATCTAGAACTTGAATAGATGGATGTAAAGACATCATTCTTGTATGGAGAACTTGAAGAAACTTTTTTGATGAAACAACCTGAAGGTTTTTAGGTGGGGAAGGAAGATGAGGTTTGTAGGGTGAAGAGATTACTCTATGGCTTGAAACAATCACCTAGACAGTGGAACAAGAGGTTCGATGAATTCATGTACAGGATAAGATTTTCCAGAAGCAAGTTTGACAGCTGTGTTTACCATAAGTTCCAATCAAATGAATACTTTGAAATCTTATTGCTTTATGTGAATGATATTCTGATAGTTAGCAACAACATCAAAGATATATCAGGGATAAAATAATGTCTGAAGGAAGAATTTGAGATGAAAGACTTAGAATCAGTAAAGAAGATCATTGGAATGAAGATAAGGAGAAATAGACACAAGGGTGTGCTCTTCTTATCACAAAAGGAGTACTTGAGAAAGGTACTGGGGAAGTTTGGCATGTGAGAAGCCAAGTCTCTAAGCACTCTGGCACATCAGTTCAGGTTGACTAGTGAGTAGTCTCCAAAGATTGTAGAAGAAGAGGAGGAGATGACGAGTAGCAGGTTTATGTAAAGACCACGAATATTACATTGGAAAGCTGCTTTTGAGATACATGAAAGGGACTATGGACAAGGTGCTAACCTATTGTGGAGCTGGAGTTCAGAGTGATGAAATCACAGGGTTTCTTTACTCTGATTTTTTTGGATGTTTGGACACTAGAATTTCCTTAACTTGTTACATCCTTACACCATTTGGAACAACAATTAGCTTGAAAGCTAACCTTCAAAAGGTGGTAGTTTTGTCAACCACAGAAGCTGAGTACATTGCTCTTAAAAATCAATCAATGAAGCTTTGTGGCTTGAGGGAATAGCTAAGGAGCTGAAGGTTCATAAGCAGTTTATTGTAGTGCATTTTGATAACCAAAGTGCTATACTTCTATCTAAAAATCATAAGTTTCATGAGAGAACAAAGCACGAAGACATCAAGCTACAATTTGTGAGGGAAGTTGTGGCTAGAGGTGATGTGTTGATCAAAAAGTTTGCTATGATCACCAAGGTGCTTCCAAGCAGCAGGTTTAACTATTGTTAAAGCTGATAAACTTGAGGAATCAGTAGCTCAAAAGCGGTGAAGCACGGAGGTTTGAAGTTAAGAGAAGTGAACCAAGGTGGAGAATTGTTAAGAGTTGGCTCAACACTCTTAAGAAATCGCATTTTATCAGCAAACGAAACACGGCAAAATTTGCAACAATTTTGAGCTTAGTTATTTGGGCGGGAAAGTTGGTTTTTTTGTCAAGTGTTTTAGGCCGTTTTAACGGTTTTGGTTGTGTGCAATTGAGCTAAATTTTGGAGAGTATATTAGCAGCTTATGGTGTAGTTTATCAGCTAGAAATTCACACATTATTCACCACCTTTGTAAACACTAAAAACGGAATAAAATCTTATTTGTGCTCCCTGGGATGTAGGTTGAAAATCACATTGATCTACAATTCGAACCAAATAAAATTCATTGTGTTGCTTTTGTGGTTTCATTCCATTGTTCTTAGTGAGGTTGAAAGCATATCATCTGATCATATTGAGTCCGTTTAATTGAGTAGATTCAGCTTCAATTTGGTTTGAGATTGGTTAATTCCCAACAAGATTCATGTTTTACAAATGTGCAGTGTAATTCATATATGACGTGAACAAAAGAATGATAATTTAGAGTCCGTTTAATCGAGTAGATTCAACTTCAATTTGATTTGAGATTGGTTAATTCTCAACAACTTTTATATTTTAGAAAGGTGTAGTGTAATCCATATATGACGTGAACAAAAGAAGTGAGTTATCGGATGTAAAACTAGAGTGCTTCCAATAGTATACAACAAAAAACATATACTGTATTTTGTAAATACAAAATATTACTAGTGCTCTCTCTTCCGTTTAAGCGAGCCCAGATGTTGGGTTGCTCAGGGAACTTTTTCTGGAGCTTCGGGCTCATACACGGTTTAGTTTATTGTCTTGGGGCTATCAAAGGGGCGCATGAGAAAAGCGGTAAGCCGCCTACTATTACCCCCTCCCGCGATTTCAGAAATTTTTCTCAATTCCTTTCAGCTTTATTTATGTATTGAATTACTATATGCCGGTCGCTGCTGAATTCTGGATAATTCTTCTGTATCCTGATTTGATCTTCTTCTTTCTTTTTTTTCTAATTTTATTTTTGTGCAATTAGTTCTATTTGTAAGTGGGGAAGAGACATTTATATCAATTGTCGTTTCAGTTTTATTTGAGATCGGACTACAATTATATGTAAAAGAGGTTGAAGAAAAATGACAAACTCTCTTATTCACCTTTGTCCTCAATTTGTAGATAAGTTCAATAAGTTACCCCATAGAATATAAAGTCCGCAACCTCCTCAAATTACCAAAGCATTTTATTGAATATTCGTGAAAGTAAAACTTCTCGATTTCGGAGGACTTATTCCTTGCATCGCCTAAAACTTTGAAGTCACATTTTAAATTAATCTTGTTTATATTACTAATTAGTGATACAACATTGATATAATATATAGCAGTTTTGGCCTAAATTTAATTTTCTATTATTACTTATTGAACATTGTGTGAATATTGCAATGTGAGAATGAAATTTTATTGCGATAAGATAATAAAATTCTGCGAGAGTATCGAAGTAGAATAAATTGCGATACAAAAATAAAAAATTTCCATGTTAGAAGGTAGTATTGAATGCTTTTAGAGAGAGAATCTAGTTTCATCATATAAACATAGAGGTTTATTTTTGTAATCAAATTTAGCTCTATCTATTACTGAAAATGACTAACTTGATATACTAACAACGCTCTTTGCTATTTATGAGTTTCTTACATCATTAGATAGTTTCTTACTCTTTCTAATCATTAACATCATGTTTAAAAGTGCAGTGTGGTTCATTTATGAAATGCAAAAAAATAAAATAAAATGACATATCTATTTTTTCCGTAAAATGGAGATCGAGAAGGAAGCGTGGAAAATCCCAAGTTGATTGGCACCCTCCCAAAGCTATGGCCATAAAGAAATTGTCTACTATAAATATTCTACTACAGAAGTATAAGTCATAATTTGTAAAAGGGATAAAAGCGTTAAACCCCCTATACTAAAGGGGGTGTAGCGATTTGCCCCCTGAACTTTTTTTTTTGGCAACAAGCCCCTGTACTATGGAAAACAAGACTTTTTGCCCCCTGGTCGAATTTTGGGCCAATTATCGCCGAAATTTGAAACGTGAACATGAGTGATGGGTGTAATTAGTTCTATCTGTATTAGTTCAATTTCTGCATCATTCCTTATCTCAATTGTTCTATTTGTATTCAGGGAATGTAGATTGGTATCAATTTCTGCATCATTTTTAGTTGTGTGATGACGTTGATGAACAATTCTTTTTTTTTTTTATGCGTTTCTTGAACTGATTATTGTTTTGAAATATGTTTCTTGATTATAACTATTATGCCATCTAGCTGCTTGTCTCTTTTTCTTTTTCTCTGAATTCTTATGAGGAAAATTGAGTGATCGTGTTAAAGGAAGGATAGAAAGAATCTTGTTTGCCAAATGTTGATACATAAAACTTTTTAAGTTGACAATGCGTCGCTTTAGATCGGATTTTTTTGTAAGGACCACGTGTTCGACTGGGAATTTACTGAGTGGATAAAGAAAAAAAAATCAGTTGTCAGTTACAAATAATTTATCCATTGCATTGATTACAAACCTAGAGATTTGTTTTTTATTCTTGTGGGAATACAGTTAGTTCGTTATCTTTCAAGATTCTGTAGAGAAGTAGATTATTATTCGAGTGTTGACTGATGTTCATTAATGATCATAAATCAAACATTTATTAGTAGTAGATTATTGCTGACTTTCTTGATATGTGGAAATTCAGGGTTCAAATCCCATTTCAATCTCAGTGCTTGACAATAAGTTTATGAACCTCAACTTCATTGAAACTTCATTAAACCTTTTAGTGATTACTAATGATGCTTTGATGCAAAGGCCTATTTGTTATGCCCTTCCAAAATGCATTTTCGAAAAAGTCAGGCACCCTGAATGACATTTCTCAATGGCTAATCAGAAATTTTCTATTTCAATTGACAAATATCCTGTGTATTTTTCCTATTATTTCCATTCTTTCATGTTAACTTTGGTTGTTCATGATCTTTAGTTGTTAGTATTCCATTTACCAGATCATTATAGGTATTACTTGGTCTTGTCCACCGATTTTGGACAATATTACTGATTTCCATAGTTACAGTGATTCATTTGCAAAGGGACACTCTTTCACTGATTATAAGACCTGTAATACTTGTAAAATTTCATGTTGATCGGAGAAATTTCCCAGGTTGTGTTCTATCTCCATCCCCGTCGACCCCGTCGACCTAGCCACGAAGGATGCAGGAACGCTAAAACTGCAGGGCACGGGCGATTTCTATTTTCTAAGGGAATGGGAAGTCGAAGGATTGCAAGGCAAGATGATGATTCCATAAAGATAATCCATGTATAAACGATGAACACCACGACTTAATGTAGCAGATTTCCATTTATGTCTTCATGCGACGTAAGTCATACTTCTTGTAACATGTGAGATATCATGATCTTGTTTTAATCGTCATTTTTCCTTATCTCAATTGTTGAAGAGTGTATGCTTCCTTTTGTGTGCTTCATTTCTATAAGCCGATTTGTTCCTCTTTTTTATTGCAATTAGTTCTATCTGTATTTAGGGAACATAGATTGATATCAATTTCTTCATCATTTTTAGTTGTGTGATGATGTTGACGAACAATATTTATTATTTTTTATTTTATGTGGTTCTTGATCTGATTATTATTTTGAAATATGTTTCTTGATTAGAACTATTATACCATCTAGCTAGTTGTCTCTTTTTGTTTTTGCCTGGATTCGTATGTGGAAAATTGAGTGATCGTGTTAACGGAAGGACAGAAAGAATCTTGTTTGTAAAATGTGGATACTTAAAACTTTTTAAGTTTACATTGCGTCGCTTTAGATTGGATTTTTTGTGCGGACCACGTGTTCGACTGGGAATTTACTTAGTAGATAAAGAAAAAAAATTCAGTTGTCAGTTACAATTAATATTATCCATTGAATTGATTACAAAGCAAGAGGGTTTTTTTTCTCTTTGTGGGAATACAGTTAGTTCTTTATCTTTTATGATTCCGTATAGTGAGGTAGATTATTTTTTCGAGTCTTGACTGATTTGAATTAATGATCGTACATCAAACACTTATTAGTAGTAGACAGTAATTCATTTGATTAGAGATATGGTGATTTTTCTGACTTTGTTGAAGTGTGGAAATTCAGGGTTCAAGTCCCATTTCAATCTTAATGCTTGACAATAAGTATATGAACCTCAACTTCATTGAAACTTCATTAAACCTTTTAATGATTACTAAGGATGCTTTTAATGTAAACTGTTAGTTGTCTAACATATTTCTCAGTTATTTGTTCAAAATCCTAAATGAAAAAAAAGAAAAAAAAAAATTGTTTACCTGCTGATATTTAAGTGTAAAGTAACTAGTCATCTTTATTATTTCAATGATAGCGTTAGCCAAATTTTCCAAGAAAGCGGGCCAAAAGCACTGGTATTCTATTTACCCGATCATTATTGGTATTTCTTTGTCTTGTCCATTGATATTGGACAATATTCCTGATTATGAGGCCTCTAATACTTAGTAAAATTTCAGGTTGATCGGAGAAATTTCTCTAGTTGTGTTCTATCACCATCCCCGTCGGCCTAGCCACGGAGGATACAGCAACACTAAAAGTGCAGGGCACAGGCAGTTTCAATTTTCCAAGGGAATGGCAAATCGAAGGACTGCAAGGCTAGATGGTGCTTCCATAAAGATAATCTATGTATTCCCGATGAACACCACGACTTAATGTAGCAGATTTCGACTTATGAGTTCATGCGACGTAAGTCATACTTCTTGTAACATGTGAGATGAAAACTTTGCAAATTCTGTCTCACGAAATCTGATCTTTCTTGCTGCTTTCTTCTTGGAGGCAGTGTCGGTGGGGAATATGACCGCCCACAAGTCTAAACGAGCCTCCGAGTGCAAATTTAAATTTAGTCACCTAAAGGCAAGCCTGCTCAACCAAAAAACCCTAATTTGTTTTTTCTTTTTTTGCTATTTCATCTGTCACACACATCACATGTGATCATATTTCACAGAGCCTCACATACTCCATATCTCCTTAATATGTGCATCGCATCACCCTAATCAATAATAATTTACATGTTCACTAAAATATTAAAACATAAATTAATCCTGTTTGTATTTTACATCGTTTTCTTACTAACTTTGTTTCTGTCTATTATCTTTGCGAGGTTATAGCACTATCAAAACCATAATTCAATATTCCCAAGTACCATAAGATGAGACAACTAGTGATCTATCCTTTTAGTACTACTGAAGCGTTACTTGAGTTACTTCTTGTGGTGCCGTTTCTGAAGTTATATATGTGGTAAGCCTCATTTCTCTCTCTCTCTCTCTCTCTCTCTCTCTCTCTCTCTCTCTCTGGATGTTCTTCCACGAAAATTAGGGATATTTTCAGTTTAAAGATTTCCTGTAGGAAAGATTTTAATGTGTATGATTATAATATGGAGGAATACGTCTTGTCGCATTTGTACCTCATATGGAAGAAGTCATGTTTTATGGTCATACTGTGAAGAAAAATGACATGAGATTCGCCAATTTCTTTTGCAAAATGCAGTAAAACTGAAGAGTCTAGATGTTTCTCGCACCAAGTTTGTGGAAGAATTGTTGCCACTTATAAAATGTACACTCCCACTTTGGAAACCAATAGATCAAGTTACATTTGACAATAATCCAAGTTAGACTCTTAAAATTTGCCGTATAATTTAATATTAAGAATAGAGGTAGTAAACTTAAAAAAGTTAGACAGCAATAACATGATTCATTTTGGAGTACCGCGAATAACAAGAAACAAGAATATACCATTTCCCTTTCTTGTACCAAAGTTTATACGTTTTGTAGCAACTCGTTTAGTACTTTAGTTTTAGAATTTAAGAATCATAGTTCTACATTTACAGATATCGATGTTAAGAAATGATTGGATGGAAATAATAGTCAGTAAAGTAGCCTTGATTAGAAATAATGTTTTCCACCGCTCTATCTCGCGATCTATTTCTCCATTTCACTGTGGAATCATCCGTGGTAAGCCTCTGCATGTGAGGGTGTGTGTGTTTCTTCCTTTACCAATGCAACACCATATCTTCTTATTCAGGAATTAAAGAATCTTAAAACGCCCTAGATCGTGACGCTTTTGTGACCTAGAACAATAAATTTTTAAGACACAATATTCCTGGATACTGATGGCGATAAGAAATTCAATTCTTTGACATAGAGTCTTATTTTACTTGATTTTTCACTAAAGTGCTAGTAACAGATTGAATTTAAGGTACTATGTTCGTGTATCACTATTAAGTTACCATATTACTATTGAGTACGTCGTGATTTTACATGCACTGTGTATATCTGATGATCAATAGAAATCTGGTCAGTACACTCATATCTCATGCCATTGTATGTTAAAGTTTGTTCTTCATTTTATGTAGTCATTCTTTCATCTAAAAAATACTATAATGACAAGGAAACAATGTCTCGGTGACATGTCCTTACACGGAAGGTCAAAACCCTTATTAAAATAAGTCTTGAATCTCATTTTGTAGCATTCAAAGGTCAAACTTAAATTATAGTATTAACTTTGAAATTTTACGGACTACATTAGTGACAATAAATGTCTAAAAGTCGCTAATGAGAATTTACACAAGAATTTTTTTACAAAACTGTAGAAAATGAAATATAGATGAGCATACAATGGAGTGTTGAGAGATATCGAAGAAACTCAATTCAGGGCATATAATGTTTTCCTTTGAGAAGTGTGTAACATGGAAGATATACTATGAAACTTACAAGAATATTGAAATTATGCATTTCATCTTTAAACTTTTACATGTTAATCTACAGGATTTAGACAAAAGAATCCTTTCAACGAAACAGCATAAAAATGCAGTGGTACTATCATGCACATAATGACAAGTGAAAACTAATCAAATATCACGACATAAGAACAATGATCATATTCAATTACAATTTAAGGTCAAAACCATTAATACATGAAATAGTCAAATTAAACTAATCTATGTTCAAGCAATAATTTTAAAACACGAGTAGGATGTTGAGGTATCACAAAGTAAACTATTCTTAGTCTATCATGTATTCTTAGGAGAACCGAGTACCAAGAAAGATGTAACAACAAACTTGTAGATAACACTCAAATATGTGAAAGTAACTAGATGGACAATACTTCAAAGCAGATGGATGACAAGGCATCAATACAAGAGATAGAAAGCAAGAAAAATATGTAAAATGCACGAATTATTGAGGCAATTGAAAGTGAGGTTGAAATGTCTTGTTTTATTTATTTGATATGGGTGGACAACGATGATACAACGATGATGGGAAAAGCGTAAAATGCAAAACCAGTCATGTAAATCATATTGACATTCTAGAACTAAGCAAAGGGCAACAAAAGAAGAAAGGATAAATTTAACACACTTCAGATTCTTAATAGGTATTATGTGGTAAAGAATGTAAAAAGTGTGAAAGTGAATACAACTGATAATGAAGATGACGACATGATACAAGGTAGAGTTAATTGAATTATAATATTTTAAAGAATAACTTAAGCATTTTAAGTCATGGTTAAGAATCTCATTTATTTTTTTATTTATTTTTATTTTTATTTATTTTAACTTTATCCAATCTATAACCGATCTATTTTCACATAAAAACTAAAGTACAATAGTTATTAAACTATTTATAAACGTATAAATTGTACTTGCACAACGCACACATAAGTTGTAATAAAAGAAATTAATACTCACCAAGGTATACCAAGATTTAGATGCCTAAATATTTAGTATTTACTTATGCACATTATAAACTCCAACTACTATCATTAAAGACAAATAGTAAAAATTCAAGTTGTTATAATTTTTTTTTTCTACACCTAATGGTCACGCAAGCATACTTGGATTTCACCTTATCAACAAACACATAACTAAATTTTTCAACATATAGACATGTGACTCAAATTGAAGTTTCATGCAATAAAATATTATTTCATTCTATAAATGTTAAACATATAGAATGAATGAAGATAGATTTTAGATCAACTTTAGTGGTCTACACCAATAAAAATTAAACAAGGTACACATAGAGAAGGCAAAAACTAAACACCAAGAGAAAAGGTAGTCACTAGGCGAACCAAATTATTCTAGACCGATCTTAAATAATAATGTTAACCCTCAATATACCATCTACTCAACACCTTGGTCCGCAATAGATTATAAAAGGTAGGCCTCCCGATTATAATCCATCAACCCATGGTACTAAGCAGAAATTGTAACTTACGCGGAAGCTTAATCTATGGTCATAATCTAACTAAGTCCGAGGATCCTATCTTGACGAGTCTGGGGGCTAAGCCAGGCTCTGATACAAACTGTAACAGCCCAAAATTCAAGCCTAAACTAAATTAATTAAACAAGGGATAATTAACATGATCGATGAGAGTCAAACTAATAAATACATAAGAAACTCAAATATGTTACTCTAATCTATGACTCGAACTGGTCAACTCCAAACACCAAAATCTCCGAGGTCTTGTCCTGAAGGTTCCCTACTCTGGAAGGAATGGAAAACCAAAACTAATGTGATAAAAATCTCAGTGAGTGCTCGATGTGTGTGAAAGTGCATTACCATTTCTTTCAAACATACTAAACTATACATGCAAATTATGCTTTCTGTGACTCAAGAATATTATTATTAGGTACCAATAATTTATTTAAATTTCAGAATTTCGAAACAATACAAAACAAGACAAGATCATTATTTTACAAAGCGAGAAATGAGTATTGGTACTAAATAATAATAACTTAAGACAAGCATATCGATTATTTTAATTAATTATGATGATCAACGAAATAGCTGATGCCATCAACCTTAACGCCCCACACGAACATTCCTTATCGCCCCGTCCAAGGAGCTACCCTGGAAACTAATCACATGCCATGGTACATGCGTAACAAATGATCTCCAGAGACACAACGAACCTCCCGCCGTGTCTAAGGAGAAGGGGCAAGGGGACATGAAGCACCACGGACAGCCCTCTGCTACCCAGCAATACTCCATGCCTAACCAAGCCAAGTTGGATCCAACTAACTAATAACTGAACTGGACATAACCGAAAATGTGATCATCATAACCAACTTAATTTCTTTTACAATTTAAAATTAAACATTTTGCTTACTTTACAAAAGCAGTGTAAATGTACTCTTATAAGTGACATACATACGTATACAAGCATTCCTTCCAGTTTTGCAAAATAAATAGAGTTTTGGAACACTCACCTGACGTTGGCTTACAGAGGAAACCCCAAGGTCAAATTGAACTACCTATTAGTCGAATCAAAATATTAACCACAATCTTGGTAAATTCCAATTCTAATTTAAATAACGCAAAACTCTATATATATATATATATATGACAAATTGTATATAAACAAACACACACACTGCACACATGCAATACATATTACACACTACCTTATTATTTAAATAAAGCTACACATGAAAACTATAACTACTGTTATAATATAATTAAAAGAGTTCTTGACATAGATAGGAAAATAAGCTTTCTAATTCTAATTAACTGATTTTTTTTTTTGAAATAAATGATCAGCAACCCATTTTTCATCTAATTCTTGATTCGGATTTCTGATGCGGTGAAGTTTCACTTATAATAAGACATTCCAAAAGTTGTTTTACATGGATGACAACCACCGTACATAATTTCCTTGCAAAAATATAAAGTTTTGTTTTAAAAGTTGATTTAAGATATATAAGATGTCAGACTTGATCCCAAATAATAAAATATTGAAAAGTTCTATAATTCCACTCTAGCCACTCATAAAGCCTCCACACAAATAAAAGATAGAAACATTATCTCATAGGCACAACTTATACACATTCATCCGTAAATTAACTTCATGGTTGAATGATTTAATTTGAAGAGAGTTTTACCTGTTGAGAATTCATCGCGTAGGAGAAAGCAAAGCATGCGACGGAATACAATTAAGAAAATCGGATCTAAAAGATCAAGCTATATGATACGTGAGCGGCAGCGGCAAGTGCAAGAAAATAAAACGACTGCGCTGTTTGAGGAAAATCCCTACTCTGATTAGGGTGTGTTTGTACTTATTCGTGTGTATATATTATATATATATATATATATCTGTGTGTGTGTGTGTGTGTGTGTATTAGTATATAAAATACTTAATGGATATTAATTTGTAAGAGGTATGTACATACAATCAACAAATTTACAATAAATTTAAGAAGAGCAGAATCCCAATACAACTAAAATTCTAACAAGCAAATAGAATCCTAATATAATTAAGATTCCTAATATAAGAGATACCTCAATAAAATCTAGTTAAAATTCAAATGGCTCTAAATTTATGTAAATCAATTAATTTTTTTTCCCTGAGTCATATAAGAACAGAAAAGAAAAAGAAAAAATAAATAAATAATATACGCCAAAAAGTTTGGGGTTTTACAATGTAGTTCCAACAAAAACAAATGTGTCACCGATTCATTGTAAGTGACAAACTTACAACGACATACCAATATACAATGTTTTACAAAATATTTAAGGACCCAAAAAGTGTTCGACTTATTAACTTTTTGTTAAAGTTTCACGATTACAACGGAATACCAACATAAAATTAACTATAAAGTATATATTGACAGTACACTAACATAATGTCCAACAGTTAACTCTATGTCAAAATTTTGTTGTTATTTTGTCGAAAAAAGTTTCATGACATTTAAAGAAATTAAATTTCTTTTGGAATTTGTTAGTATTTTGTAGGAATTTAATGGGTACCAAGTGTTTGCCTTTTGCCAAACTTTAGCGACGAACATCCCGTTGCAAAGCCTGTTGTTAAAAAAACGTAAAGACGACATTTTTCCAACAAAAATAAGGTGTGATCTTAAGTACTATAATTACAATAAAATACCAGTGAAAAATAACTGTATAATATGTGACTATATAGCAACCAATCACTTAATTAATTTTAATTATGTATTTATACATTTGGAATTAGTTTTAAAACACTCCACAAGTCCACAAGATTGAATTTATTCTTAAACTTGTTGGTAGTCAGAAGATATTAGTTTGGCGCCAAGAATTGTGTTTTGGCAGCAAATTTAACAATAAAAGTTCCCTGAAAGCTGTTAGTTAAAATATAGTAAGAAAATTATAAGGACTCACATAATTATGATGAACACAATATTTCTTTGTAAATATAGTTATTATACAGAGCAAAATCCATAATTACAGAGCAATTTTTCTTTGTTTACTATTTTATTCCTTTCAAATCTATTGTTTAATTCATTTACCTTTTTAGAACCAATCAATGATTATTGATAAGCATAACTTTTTAGAAATTTGATTAGACCATTCTTATTTCCCGTTTATCTATTTGGAAGATTATATTTCTTTTTATAAAAACGTATATTATACAAATCATGTAAATAAGTTATTTATAAAAAAATAAATAACTTCTCATCCACTACAAGAAAATGTAGCAATAGGGTCAAAACAATTACTCACCATTGCTATATTTTCAGTGAGCATTGATCAATGGCTACACAAAATTTTGTAACCAGCTTTTGTTACTATTGGCCTTGTAGGCATAAAGTTACGTCAGCAATGGCTACAAATTAATTAGTCACCAACAATAGTGTCAAAAGAATCACTTACCACAAGTGTCAAAATAATCTGTAGCCATGACGTGGTGTCAGATAAATTTGTAACCATGCAACTAGATTAAAAGAAAAGCAAAAATAAAATAAAAGGGTGGCGTCCGATTATTTTGACGCCACCCATTTTTTTATTTTTTTTAAGGCCTGGCGTCCGATTCATTGGATGCCACGCCTTTTTTCTTTCTTTTTTTTTAAAAGCGTGGTGTCCAAAGAATCGAACACCATTCTATTTCGTTTTTTTTTTTTTAAATCGTATTGTACCGTGGTGAGTGAATAATCACTCACCACGGTTTTTTATTTTATTTTATTTTTTTAAAACCATGGTGAGTGAATAATCACTCACCATGGTTTTTTAATATTTTTTTTAAAAACCGTGGTGACTTATTATTCAGTCACCACAATCCGAAAGTTTTTAAACAAAATTGTGGCGGATTAACCGCCACTTTTTGCCAAATTTTCAAAATTTTCAATTTTGTTGGCTTTTTCCCTCCATTTTATTATATATACATATATAATTCATAATATACTAACACACACAAATATATATATATATATATAAAAACATGATATATGTAGTATATATATATATATATATATATATATATATATGTTTAAAAATATACTTATATATATATATATATATATATATGTTATGTAGTGTGTAAAATATATCTATATTTATATATATCTATAAACACACAAATCAATATATTATCTATATATATATATAAACACACAAATCAATATAAATATATATATATATATATATATATATATATATATATATATATATATATTATATAAACACCCAAACAATACATAACTAATATAACACCCAAAAACAGAAAGTGATAAAAGAGAGGATTTTTCGGATTTTAGAGTGAGATTTTCATATTTTTTTAAGGGAGAGGAGATGATTTTCGGATTTTTTTAGGGAGAGGAGATGATTTTTGGACTTTATGAGGGAGAGGGGAGGATTTTCGGATTTTTTGAGGGAGAGGGGAGGATTTTTGGATTTTTGAGGGAGAGGAGATGAAGAGATGATGTTTGTGAAAAATGGGGTATATTTATAGATATATAAAATTGTGGTGACAGATTCTTTTGACCCCATTGCTATCACAAGGATTGTGCCCTCAATGGGGTCAAAATAATCTGACACCATTGATATCACATGGATTGTGCTTTTGTGGGGTCAAAAAAATCACTCACCATGTTCAAACATGGTGAGTGATTTTTTTGACCCAACAGACTTTAATGCATTGGTGAGTGATTTTCTTGACCCCACACCTAGCAAGAAATAAATCAGTCACCATTGCTTATCTATGGTGAGTGATTGTTTTGAAGCTATACAATTATCACAAAATATCACAGATTTCTTATCTTCTTCCCACATTTTCTTCCATTTTCACCCGTTTTCATCCCCAAAAACCTCCATCTTCCAATTTTTTTTCAAACAAACTCTCCAACAAACCTCCATCACTCCACGGCTCACAATTCTCGGCAATTAGAAGGTAATTTTAATACATTTACTGTGTTTTGTTGGCTTGATTTGACTTGCTTAAATTTGGGTTATTTATTTACTTAAAATTATTATGTTTTAGCATGCAATTTAATTGTTCAAATACAATAGTTTAATTTTATGTGGTATAAATATGATCATCATTGGTATATTCTTTGTATGTTTACAAATAGTTCGTTAGTGCATTTTTAACTGTAATTAAGTGTTAAGTAGTCTTGCATATGTACATATATATAGATAAATGTTGTAGTGATATATTTATTTTTTCATTTTAATAATAGACAACCCCCACATGTAATTGTTTAATAATTAAGGGTAGTTTTTTGTGTTTGTAATAAGTTATAAAATGTATAACAACAAAGACCGAAGTTGGGATGTACGACAGATTAAATCATGGTGATGATGGGTATTTGAATCCTGTTTTTGAAGCCGATGTGGGAATTTTTCTAGACTACGCATTTAGTGCAACACAATTATTACGGAATGGCAAAGCTAGGTGCCCTTGCATTAAGTGTTACAAAAGGAAATTTGGTGGTAGAGATGGTATTCGATTTCATATTTACAAGTATGGATTTTTGCCTCAATACTACGTATGGACAGGGCACGGTGAAATTCGAAGGCGCGAGGAGGGGTTTGATACAAATATGGGGTTCGATACAAACATGGATGAGTCGTCATTTGGGCATAACTTACGGGATCGACAAAGAGAGATGGTCGAAGATGCATTTGTTGGCCGATTCGATAATATCAATGAATTTGAGATTGGAAACGAACAACTGAATAGGGAGGCACAAGCATTCTTATAGATGTTGCGTGAGGCCGAGGAGCCCATACGAGCGGGCGAGGGAAACACAGTATTGGATGGGTCGCCGAATTTCTTAATAACAAGGTTCTCCACTCTATCCCTAATGTGGCGTGCGAAAAGAACATACAACTGTTTCGCCAATGGCTGAGTCCAGAAGATCGGCAGAGGATACCAGATAGTATGTATAGCATGCAGAGATATATGAACCGATTGGGGATGGGCTACCAAACATTTGATGTTTGTGTTAACAATTGCTTCTTATTTTATGGCGAGTACGTAGACAGTAAGTATACGGTGTGTCCTGAATGAAATGAAGGCAGGTTCGAAGAGAGGTTGAATTCAAATAACAGAGGGAAGTTGGTTGGTCGCAAGAAGCTGTGGTACCTGCCATTGACGCCACGTCTGCAACGACTCTACATGTCTCACGTGAATGCATAACACATGACGTGGTATTTGAACTGTCGGAGAGACAGTGATCAAATGATCCATCCTGCACATGGAGAAGCTTGGAAATCCTTTGATGCAACGCACACAGATTTGCCAATGAGCCTCGCAATGTTAGACTTGGCATTTGCACCGATGGATTCAACCCGTTTACAAATAATGTCGTTCCATACTCTTGTTGGCCTGTCTTTGTCACGCCGTATAATCTTCCACCCGATCTTTGCATGATGCAAGAATACATCTTCTTAAGTTTGTTGATATCTGGACCCAGAAGCCCGGGGAAGAACATTGATGTTTTGCTTCAACCACTGATTGATGAGCTGAAATCACTGTGGGAGGTCGGGGTTGAGACATACGACAGCTTTAGGATGCAGAATTTCATAATGCGTGCAACTGTTATGTGGACCATCACTGATTTCCCAGGGTATGGCATGTTTTCGCAGTGGAGTACCCAAGGCAGGTTGGCATGTCCATATTGCATGGAGGGGACCAAAGCATTTCAGCTGAAGCACGGGAGGAAGAACTGTTTTTGGGGCTTCCACCGGCGTTTCTTGCCAGCTGACCATCCTTTCAGAGACAACAAAACTGATTTCCTAAGGGGCAAGACAGAAGAGTCTTTGCCCTTGGTGTGAAGATCCGGGGAAGAGATGCGGGAACTGGTAGAGTACTTGCCGGATATTCCATTCGGCCGGAAAAATATCGTCATTCAAGGTTATGGAAATGAGCTCAATTGGAACCGAAGAAGTATATTCTGGGAACTGCCTTATTGGTGCACTAACATGATACGTCACAACTTAGACGTAATGCATTGCGAAAAGAACTTCTTTGATAATATCAAAACACGGTGATGGATGATCCAGAGAAGACTAAGGATAACTTGAATGCGAGGAAGGATTTGGAGTTGTTAACGAGCCGACGAGAGTTGTTCTTGGGGCTGAGCCAAAATGGTAGAGTTGTGAAGAAGAAAGCCAAGCACTGCTTGAGTAAAGAGCAAAATAAGTTGGTGTGTGAATGGCTGCGGGGTTTGAAGTTCCCTGATGGGTATGCTTCTAACATTTCACGATGTGTTCATATGGACCAACTTAAACTAGTTGGGATGAAGAGTCATGACTGTCATGTGTTCATGCAAAGATTGTTGCCTCTTGCATTTCGCGACTTATTACCGGATAGTGTTTGGGGTCCATTAGTGGAGGTTAGCAACTTTTTCAGAGCTTTGAGCGCCCCTGAAATTCGAAAATCTGATATGGCCACGCTCGAGGTATCAATAGTGGAGACGATGTGCACGATGGAAAAAATATTTCCCCCAGCCTTCTTTGATTCGTTGGAGCATTTGGCGATTCATCTACCGTGGGAAGCGAAGGTCGGCGGACCGGTTCAATATAGGTGGACGTACCCATTTGAGAGGTAACAACTTTTGGATTATTATTCATTTCTATAATTATAGTTAGTAAAGTATATATATTTAATAAATTGGAGATGTTTCGTATCAGGTGCATGCTAGTTTGGAAGAGATCGACGGGTAATAAAGCGAGAATAGAAGGGTCGATAGTGAAGGCTAATATTACGAGGGAGATTACTAACTTTTGTGCAGTTTACTTTGGAGCCGGAGTTGAAACTCGTCACAGCTGCCTGAACAGTAATGAGGTTGAGAGGACTCTAAATTTGAACGATGACTTGTCCGTCTTTCGAAATAAAGGAAAACCCATGGGGAAGCGAGAAAGACCACGCAATTTGACCCTTGCTGAGCACAGAGTTGCTGAGTTATATGTCCTTCTAAACTGCACTGAGGTCGAACCGTGGATAAGGTATTTATTATATTATGATCGATCATGTTATTAGCTCATATACATATAATGCATATGTAAATATTACGAAGTACATCCCCTGAAGTTGTTTATATGTGACAGGTTGTTTGAACACGAGATGTGTTCAGGTGTCCCGGATCATTTGATTCAGGAAAGGCGCAACACTTATTTCGTGGATTGGTTCAAAGAGACTATTAGATTGGGCCGTTACCCGGTTGACCAACGCCTGTTTGCTTTAGTACACAACCCACTATTACGAGTAAAAGTATTCAAGGCGTATAAGATTAACGTTTTCTATTTCCACACTGTGGAGCATGGGATGAACAAGAAGACGACGAATAGTGGTGTATATCTGAAGGGAAATGTAGGGGGACCTGATGATTTGATCTACTATGGCATGCTACAGGAAATTATTGAGTTGGAATACTCGGGTAGTGGTTCAATGAAGACAGTTGTAATGTTCAAGTGTGACTGGTACGATATCTACGGGGGCATGACGACACATCCTGATTACCGGTTGGTGGACATCAATCCGCAGAGGCGATTGGAAACTGGAGCGGCTGAACCATTTATACTTGCAATCCAGGCACATCAAGTGTATTACACAAAATACCCTTCCCAACAGAACGCAACCGGAAGAGGGTGGTGGGCAGTGTGTACTACAAGGGCAAGATACGTCGCCGATGCCACTTCAGTGTTTCAGGATGAAAATGCAACTGTTGTCCTGTCAGTTCCTGATAACAGTTCAGTACCTCTCGCAGACGATGAAATTCAGCAAGTCGAAGATGTATATGAAGAAGATGAGGAGGACGAATGTGGCGATATAAATGACGAGATTGGCGACGATTCTGCCCCAGAAAATGACAACACAGATGATGACCCTGATTATGTTAATTAGATTTATTATTTCGATTTCAACGTGTAATGCATGTATTTTTATTGAACTGAGGATGAGAGGATTGTGTGAACTTGTGGAGTATTTTTAGTATTTAGCAAAAATAACTATTTTAAAACTAATCAAGAGGAAAGAAATAACCATTGGACAACAACTTAATTAATAATTTACTTTAAAACTACTGAAAATGATAATAACTAAAAAGTTACAAACTTAACTTTACAAAAAAAAAAACAAAAAAACGAAAAGAACTTACTATATGAAGGGCCGAATGGTAATCCAGGGGGATCGTGGCCCTCTCTGCTACCGGGTGGAGGGTGAGGCACGGGCTGATGATCCTGCGTAATCCCTGTCTCTGGCGGCAGGGGAGTGTAAGTCCCCCCGTGTCTGCATCTGTGCGCGCTGATCGGAGAATTGATTCAACATTGCATGCTGATCGGGAAACGTAGGCTGCACAGTCAGACTCGTCCCACCCTGGAAGGATCCTGATTTTACTTGATGCATGAACTGCCATAACTCATCCTGTCGCGCCCTCTGGATCTGTAACTCTTCCTCCAAACTGGAGATTCGTTCGTCTCTAGAATCGTAGCAGTTGCTCTTCGTTTGCGCCCAGCCGTTATCCTTCCATTTCGGGTACATGCGTACATTAAACCCCGCGTACTCTGGTTCCCATGCGTCGGAATACCTGAAAATCAAAACATGTATTTTTATCAAGTTTCAAACATTAAGAGTTGATGCAGATATATAATGCATCAAAACATTTAAACAGACGAATATTTAATTACCAGGCATCCTGTTCCTGTTTGAGCCCCCTACCGCATTCAACCACAACTGCGGATCCAACATAGGGTACTTATCTTCGCTTTGGTATGTTTCTGCTAGTTCCGCGACATAATTATCCTTTTTATCAAATTAAATATACGAAGTCAATATTTCATTTAGTAAAAATGAATATTTTAAATTGTCACTTTAATTGATCAAGCTTGATATTACTTACATGCGCCTTCTGATCCTTCTGTCTCGTCCACTGCTCTCGTCCGTCCAGAAGCTTTTTGCACTTTCCCGCCTTCCAGGCGTCATGGATCTTCACATTATCTGGGTTCCCCCCACTTTCTTCCGCCTGATATATCACACATAAGTATCGGTTAGATGACTAAGTTAAAGATAAATAAATACTAATAGATATTTATACACATATAAAAGACATACCAGTTTTTCCTGCACTCCGTCTATGCTCCTCGACCCGCCAAACCACGTCGGTAACGGGTTCTTGAGCTTGTTCGCCCGTGCAATCGCACTCCGTCTCTTGGCCTCCTCAGACTCCTAGTGACTAATGTAAGCCGGGACAAATTCGTCGTTCATCCAATAGTTCTGAATCCTCTTCGGCGGACGTGAAGTGCTCGTGTTTGCCACCCAATACGTCTTAGCACGATGTACCTCAAAACTAAATCTCTTGGAACAAATGATGTGGTACGTTCTGGTTATCCTTATTGCGTCCTACTCACTCCACTGATACGTCGCCTGAAATTCAAGAATCGATAACAAGTGGTTAATATAGTTAATATAGTAATAATGCATATAACGTTAAATTATACTTCATAAAATTATGGCAAAGTGTACATACCACAAATCTATCCCAAGCCGCCTGACGATCGTTCGCTGAAAAACCCGTGTACGTCAAGTACGGTCCGTTACAATGCGCCTTCAGATTCGCGCTGATCGTGCTAACCAACCTGTTACTACCCTTAATTGCCCCATTGCGAGGGTTGATATAAAGCCTTGTCCTCAACGCATGGTCTGTGGGGGGATGCTCAGGGAGAGTCCCCCTCCGATACACAACACCGTCAACCTCCATCCCACCCCCTCCTCGATATCATCACCGGCACCCGCCTCCTCTTTTCCCACCGAACCATCCGCTCCATCACCTCCTGCTCCACATCATCCCCCAAATGGAACCCCTCTGTGTCTCGACGTAAAGCACTCACGCCACCTGTCGAAGCCACACCCGCTGATTCCGATAACTGACGATCGACATCTGATGGTAGGCTACCTCCAGCAGCTCCTGATGCCGAACAGCGAGGTGAAACCAATCTATTCGCCTGAGGTCGGGGTTTAGGGTTTAGGGATCTAACTGGAACGACGTAGATTGTCGTGGATCTAACTGGCCGCCTGAATGACCTAAGTTCCCCTGCACCCCGCCCGTGAGGCCTGCCATCCCCTGCATACCGCCTGTGGGACCTGTCGTCTCCTGCATCCCGCCTACGGGCCCTGATATACCCTGCATCTCGCCTGCGTGGGCCGGCATCCCCTGCATCGGGTTCGATGCCCCCTGCAGCATTTCGCGAACCATATTTGGCGTCATCTGCCGCAAGCCAGTATATGCCCATGTCCTCCCATCCTGCGACGTACTATTGGGGTTCTGTCTCATCGCCTCAAACACCCTATGATTTGGCATGGTATACGATGCAGTGACCAATGGCTGTCTAGGTGTTGCGCCGCTAGATTTTGTCTTGCCTTTGCCCTTGCCCTTGCCTTGCCCTTGTTGAAGGAATCGATTGTCGTCTATCTCCGATCTATGATACAATAACACAAATAATTGTTAATAAACATCATATATTACATTTGACGCTCCAATAAAAATATACATATGATTACTAATTATGTAATAACAGTCATAAAAGTGTTAATTACTAATATGATCATTACTTTTAATTTAACGACAAATTTAATTTTGCTATTTTATGCTAAATTTTAAGTTTTTCCTAAATTCCATACTATTTCTTGAATTTTCCTAATTTTAATAACAAAATTCCAACACTTTTACTGAAACTATCTTAATTACAACTAATTGTAGAATGAGTACACATATAATGATGTTTCACCTTGCTAAACTTAATTACTAATTAATTTTAACCAACTTAATATGAATTTAATAATTTTATTACTAATTATACAATAATTGCCATAAAAGTGTTAATTACTAATATAATCATGAGGCATTTTTTTAAACTACAAATCTAATTTTCCTATGTTATCCTAAATTTGAGTTTTATCCTAAATTCCATAATATTTCTTAACTTTTCCTATCTTTTAAAACAAAATTCCAAGACTTTTACTAAACCTATCCTAATTAAAATGAAATTCTCCTAATAACTACTAATTATATAATGAGTACACATGTAGAATCATTATCTACCTACCTAAACTTAATTACTAATTAATTTTACTCTAATTACTATAAAATCTATAGTTTAATTACTAACTATACAATAATAGTCATCAAAGTGTTAATTCCTAATGTAAGCATGTAATTTAATTTAACTACAAATTGTATTTTGCTATTTTATGCTATATTTTAATTTTTTCCTAAATTCCATAATATTTCATAACTTTTCCTAATTTTTATAATAAAATTCCATCACTTTTACTAAAACTATCCTAATTAAAGAGAAAGTCTCCTAATTAATACTAATTAATTATGAAATGAGTACACATAATGTGGTCCTAATTACACTTTAATTTTCTAATAACAAATAATTAAGACAAGCATGCATGCTTAACATTCTAATTAACACTACTAAATGCTAAATATTAAATAAAAATTAAAAAAACAAGCAAATATCCAACAAATACTATATTTTGCTAACAACATTCATAAACACAACAATATCAACATATAAAATGCACAAGAACTAATTATAAGAATAAATAGAAAAATTTAAGAAATCTAAAACATACAATTTAACCATAGAAAAGCGATTTTTTTTGCATAATAGTGTTCTCCAAACATTATTTAATAACACACCTTAATTTATTGTTGAATTTGGAGAGGATTAGAGTGGATTTTAGAAAAAAATTAGGGTTTGGGAGTAGTGCCGAGTTTTGGAGATGGTGGGGAAGAAGAAAATGGGGGAAAAAGAAGAAAAGGGGGAAAATAAAAAATAAAAAATAAAAATTCGGATGCGCCCATGTCATGGCGTCCTATTGCTCGGACGCCTGACATGCTGTCTGATTTATCCATTTACCCTTTCTTTTTAATATGTTATTACCGTTTGATTCAAATTTGAATCAAACGGTAATTTTCTTTTTTTTTTAAAAAAAAAATTGTTAATTGTTTAGTGCGATTTCTCTTTTTTTTAATCTTTTAATCAATTGTTACCTTTTTCTTTTTTAATTGGTAAGTTTTTTTTTTTATTTGTAGTAAATTACCGTTTGATTCTAAATTCCAAACGGTAATTTTTTTTTCTATTTGTAATTGTTACCGTTTTTATTTGTAATTGTTACCGTTTTTATTTTTTTTAACTGTTACTATGAAATTTATAGTTTAATTACTAATTATACAATAATTGTCATCAAAGTGTTAATTAGTAATGTAATCATGCCATTTAATTAAACTACAAATTTAATTTTCTTATGTTATCCTAGATTTTAGTTTTATCCTAAATTCCATAATATTTCTTAACTTTTCCTAATTTTTAAAACAAAATCGAACACTTTTACTAAAACTATCCTAATTAAAATGAAATTCTCCTAATTACTACTAATTATAGAATGAGTACACATATATAATCATGATTTATACCTTGCTAAAGTTAATTACTAAATAATTTTACTCAAATTACTATGAAATTTATAGTTTAATTACTATTTATACAATAATTGTCATCAAAGTGTTAATTACTAATATAATCATGCGCCATTTTTTTAACCTACAAATCTAATTTTCCTATGTTATCCTAAATTTGAGTTTTATCCTAAATTCCATAATATTTCTTAACTTTTCCTATCTTTTAAAACAAAATTCCAACACTTTTACTAAATCTATCCTAATTAAAATGAAATTCTCCTAATAACTACTAATTATAGAATGAGTACACATGTAAAATCATGATTTACCTATTTAAACTTAATTACTAATTAATTTTACTCTAATTACTATAAAATCTATAGTTTAATTACTAATTATACAATAATAGTCATCAAAGTGTTAATTCCGAACGTAAGCATGTAATTTAATTTAACTAAAAATTTTATT
The DNA here is from genome assembly GCA_946800315.1 of Misopates orontium. Classification (NCBI taxonomy): domain Eukaryota; kingdom Viridiplantae; phylum Streptophyta; class Magnoliopsida; order Lamiales; family Plantaginaceae; genus Misopates; species Misopates orontium. The sequence continues at coordinate 27,543,242 of OX326947.1, forward strand.
TTGCCATCTTATGCTATATTTTAATTTTTTCCTAAATTCCATAATATTTCATATTTTTTCGTAATTTTTATAACAAAAATTCCATCACTTTTACTAAAACTATCCTAATTAAAGTGAAAGTCTCCTAATTACTACTACTTATGAAATGAGTACACATAATGTGGTCCTAATTACACTTTAATTTTCTAATAACAAATAATTAAGACATGCATGCATGCTTAACATTTTAATTAACACTACTAATTGCATAAACAAATATAAAATGCTAAATATTAAATAAAATTTAAAAAACAAGCAAATATCCAACAAATACTATATTTTGTTAACAACATTCATAAACACAACAATATCAACATATAAAATGCATACAAACTAATTATAAGGATAAATAGAAAAAATTAAGAAATCTAAAACATACAATTTAAAAATAAGAAAATAAAAAAACGAAAACCGTGGTGTCCGAAAAATCAGACACCACGGTTTTCAAAAAAATAAATAAAAAAACTCGGCATGATCTAGTCCTTTAGACCATGGCATCCGATTTTTCGGATGCCTGCCATGGTGTCAGATTTTTGTGACACCACGTGGCATCCAAAAAATAGGATGCCATTGCCTATTTTCGTATTTTTTTTTTGTTTTTTTATTTTATTTTACATGGCTACAAATTATTTTGTCACCATTGTTTCCAATGGTGACTAATTATTTTCACCCCATGCTTGGTGAGTGATTATTATCTCACCATTGTTGGCTACAAATTTTTTGGACTCCATTGATTTAAATTCAGTAGCTACATGGCTATAGATTATAATCACTCACTCACCATTTTTTTTGTAGCCATTACCTTGTATTCTTGTAGTGATTATTCAAAATATAATAAGTAATTGATTAGAGGAAAATATAGGAAAATATTTTGTGGTTCGTTTCTTAAAGGTGATTGATGATTTGGCAATAATTTTCTTGTATGTGTTTTGAAGAAAATAGTTATAAAAAATTTCAATTCAGGCTCACTGGAGGCCTTTTTCTATTAATTAGCTAAATTCGGGCCTTCTCATCTGTTCTAATTTCAGAGAAATTTTAACATTAGTCCTTTAACTTGGCGTGGATTCGGAAATTGTCCTATAATTTGGCATCGCATAAATTTGGTCCCCTAACTTGAAATAAAATTCTATTTTCGTCATATGGCACCGAAAACTACTAAAACGTGCGAGATTATAGCACGTGAGTGGCCATGTGACTCTAATTAGGAGATTTAAGGCTTGGGATGTCACATGTGCACATCTCAAACGTGTGGTTTGGGTTACAAAATCTCAAGGCACTATTTTTCTAGGAGTCTCTACCAGTGTGAGATTGCACATGTGGCAACTCCAAGCCCTAAATCCCCGAATTGGGGTTCACATGTAAACTGACGTGCTATAATCCGGCGAGTTTTAGTAATTTCTGATGTCAGATGACTGAAATTGAATTTTATGCCAAGTTAGGGGACCAAATTTATGCACCATCCATGTTATGAGACGATTTTCGAATCGAGCCCAAGTTAGAGGACTAATGTTGAATTTTTTTCTCTGATTTCAAAAAGTATAAAGAGCATATAAATAATTATTAAGTATTGAAAATACAAATGATGATTAAGATTTTGAACTCTTTTAGGACTTGAATGAACTGAACTTGGTGAAATGATTTTGTTAAAAGTTAAAGAACTGAACTAGAAGGAAAAAAAACTAATGTTAATAAAGAGAGGGAAAAAAACGAGAATAATTTGATGGAAATGTTAATTCTATATTATAATTTTAGAAGAATCATGAATAGGGAAGTTAATTATTCTTTTTGTTAGTTATGTATAAAAAAGAATCTCAACCAATAACATATGCAAATATTTCTATAGTATGCTAGTTTAATATAGGAGGAACTAAATAGTTAAAAAAGGAAGATAGATTAATTGGTAGATTTGGAAAGGATCAAATTTCTAAAAGTTATGGTAATCATTGACTAGTACTAAAAAAGGTAAATAAATTAAACAATTGATTGAGAGGGATAAAATAGTAAATAAAGAAAAATTACTCTGTAATTATGGATTGTACTCTGTATATATCATCTCCCTATTATTAAACATGAAGCAAAGCAGAAATATAATTATTTTATATTCAGATTTAAGCATACATTGAGAATGGAAGTAAACTATACTTAGATTTGTTTACTATAAGAAATAAAAATCGCATTCATGTAGAGATTGTGATTAAAAATAAAAGTGGGTGGAAATTGAATGAAAAAAGGGAAGAGTAATGTGGAAGCCTAGGATTATGCCATAAAAATAAAAGAAAAAAGGCAACAAGCACAAGATTAGTGAAATGTTCGGTTCTTGAAAGAACCTTTCTTTTTCTTTTTCTTTTCTGTTTTGTTAAAGTTTATGAGGGTCACTTCAAATTGTAATTATTAGGAACATAAGTTTATTTAATTTAAAATATATTTCGAAGTTCCTACTGGATTGGTGCAACAACTATTAAATTCTTATTTTGTATTTTTAGTTTATATTCATTTCTGTAGTTTTTAGGCAGAATATTTTGTCACTAAAAATAGTTAAAAAATTGCTCATGCAGTAACATTTTCCACTTTACCAATATAACGAGACAATTTTTTAATATTTTTTCCCTCTCAGGCAATCTAGTCTTAACAATGCGTAGTATTTCCTTTTTTGTTTTGCTCAAATTCTTTTTTTGTTACATTATCTTTTTTGTTTCTCAAACAAATCATATAATTATGTTTATAAAGGCTACATAATTATTAAATAAATTTCAAAATCACGAGGGAGAAGCCTTAACACTTTAGGGACTACCTATTCTCCTATACAGGAAGCTTGGATTTTAATTTAGGAGGGACGGGATTACGTGATAAGTTTTTGATAAATATAATATTTTTATTATTATTTAAAAAAAAATCATCATGAAAACATAAGCATGTTCAGATCTTTAACATAAAAAAATGATAAAAGTAACTGTAAAGTAAAACAATTATAGCTAAAATATAAGTATTAGAATAAAGCTACACATATAAATATGTACTAGAAATATGTCATAAAAAAAAAGATATTGTTTACAACTGTTATAGTATTCTACTATTTATGTTTAGCTAGACATGTATTACTATGTTTTGCATTATATAAGAGAATATAAAATTGTAAATAAATTAATAGCAAAATATTGGGTATTCTTTGTTAATTTGTACTATTATGCGAAATTTAAGAAAATTACTTTCGTTTTAATCTATAACTTTGCCACCATAAATCTTTTTTATAAAAAAAATATATTTTTCATTGTAAGATGTCTAAGAGGTTAAATTATCCTAAAATTAAACTTACACTCAAATATTATATAAAAGAAAATCATACTTATTTATATTACTACATGAAATGAGTATGAGAAATTATGAAGGTACGACTCGCTCGATACATAGTACAAGAGTCGACATAAATATTTAAATTATATAAGTAGATGGCACCTTATGATATGAATCGCTCGATACAAAGTTCTACATTTGATTCAATATATAAAACTTATAAGTGTATGATAGCTCAAGAAATTTTATAACTAAGCGCATTATTGGTATTTTCATTGTATATGATAGCTCATTTTATAATATAAGATTTACCATTATATATTTTAGAAACTAATTTGAATTAACATAAGCTAACGTATAGATAAATTGAGAGACACCATAGCAACTGTAATATGAATGTGTAATCACAAACTTTAAATCTTTTGATATGTAACTATGATACACGGCGAGCATAAATACCTTCTTTAACTTCTATACGTCTCCTTTAGGATTAAGTGAGCATACCCATACACCCCTCTAATCAAGAAACATTTGAAATACTATTATAAATTATGTATAGAAAAACAAATTAGAAAGGTTTGACACATCACAATTAGTAGGCTACCTCCTATCAACATATCATGAACTATTAATTAGGTTGAAAATTGAAATTTGAATTTAGTTATTCGATAAAAAAAATGGTCGTTCTGTATAGTAAACATTTTTACAAAAAATTTTTACATAAGAGTTTTTGTCAAAGTTTTAGTTTACAAAAAAGATAGTTAATATTAGTTTAAAAGTTCCATTCTTAAAATAATAATAATAATCTAACCAAATAATGATTTAATCTGCTTGACTTACTATTCCATAAAGTTTACTAAGGTATGATTCTTTTTTTTTTTTTTCAAGAAAATATTCTAAAAGAATTTCATTTTGGGATTTACTCCCAATTCGTACAAATCAAGTAATCAACATCCAACTTTTTTTGTATATGTCAATCTAAAGTTCCCATATTTTAGCATCTTCCCTTTTTTCCAACACCAACATATGCAATTATATCATTTCCTCCACAAGTTTTCATTAATTTCCATCAATCAGTACACAAGTACAGAACTACAATATTTCAAGTCTTTAACCATGCATTCTTTACCAAAGGAAAAAAGAAGAGTAGAAGTCCTTGAACGAGAGAATGAATTTTAACACTTTAGCCTTTTCCAAAGAAAAATGAGAATTTCACATCCAAGGTATTTCTACTTCTCTTGTTAATCTCTGGAAAGTGTTTTAAATTTTGTTTTCATAGAATTGGATTTTTAGTATTTGAATCTTATACTTGTTTTTAGCTTTTTTATTGAGGAAGTTCATTAACATACTTTTTGTTGTTCTTAGTTCTTGATCATGATTATTTCTTTGGAAATAATAATTTAGTTGTATTTCATATAATTACTTTGTGTGTACTTATTCAATAATTAAATTTTGGTTGATCAGGATATCATGAACCCAGCATCTTCGACTGCAATGGTTCGAGTGATAAGTATTAAAAGAGTGGAAAGAACATCTTCGATAGAGAAATGAACAAGGGAAAAATTCTTCACTTGAATAATCTTGGTGAGTAGCCGTTTTCTGAAGGGTGGATGTCAATGTAATGGCCGTTGAAAATATTAGATCTAGTCAAGGGCATCAGAAGTATGGACGAGATAGGCGCAAATACAATAGAGCATTTTTAGGATTTATTTTTTTTTAGTTTTGTGATACCTAGATGTACGCACCATCTTGATATTTAGAAATGGTGTTGATTTATAAATAATTCAATTTTACGTATTTTCTTTAACGCAATTGTATGATAAATTCTTTCATGAAAAGTGGATGTATTATTTCGAAAACACTACAGATTGAACAAATATTCCTCCAGACCATCAGTTGAGAAAATTACAGAATCCCAACGAATAATATTTTGACTCTAAACTTGTCGCTAGATTTCTAAATAATTTCCAACGAAAAGCCAACAAAAAATATTGTAGCCATGATTCCAACAAAAAAAACTGTCATAACAGTAGATGAACATTCCAGCAGATAATGTTTTGACGCTCAATTGTCACAATATTACCGACTAATTTTCGATGAAATACCAACAAAAAATACTGTAGGAAATATTCCAACTAAAAAACTGTCGCCAACATCTGTTGGTGATACCAACGGATAATATTTTGACGCTGAATTTGTCATTGTACTTCCTACGATTCTCCGACGAATTTCCAATAGAATTTTGTAGGCAATATTCCAACTAAATGGTGTAACTAATATTCGTTGGAACGTTTGCGGTGGATTTCCAACGAAAATTTTGTCGTAGATAAGCATAAGACCGTGTAGTATTACCAACAAAAATATTAAATTTTACCTACAGAAATAACTGTCGCAAAGTTTACCAACGGAAACATCAATCCGTCGCTGGGTTTACCTACGCCACTATCACCGACAAATTAACCAACAAAAATATCCGTTGGTAAATTTTTTTACCAACAGAATTATGGCCTTCTCCAACAAAATCTCCCGTTGCTGTTGCCCAGTTTTCTAATACCATTAATCTATTAGTTTTCTAAGTGACGAATATTCTTCCACAATCTTGGTGCGAGTAACATCTAGACTCTTCAGTTTTACTGCATTCTGCAAGAGAAATTTGCCAATTTCATCTCATTCTTCTTCGTAGTATGACCATAAAACTTGACTTCCTCCAAATGAGGTACAAACACGATGGCGCACATTCCTACATGTCATAATCATGCACATTAAAATATTTCCTACAGAAAAAAAGGTAAATCTAAAATATCTCTATTTAGTGGACGAACATCAAAGGAGAGAGAGAGAGAGAGAGAGAGAGAGAGAGAGAGAGAAATAAGGCTTAACACATAAAATTCAGAAATGGCGCCACAAGAAGTGACTCAAGTAACGCTTCAGTAGTACTAAAAGGATACATAATGTTTAGTAGGCTTTCCTTTAGGTGAATAGAAATAATGTTTTCCACCGCTCCATCCCGCGGTCTATTTCTCCATTTCATTGTGGAATCACTCGCGGTAAGCCTCTCCATGTGCGTGTGAGTGTGTGTTTCTTCCTTTTCCGATGCAACACCATATCTTCTTATTCAAGAATTAAGAAATCTTAAAGCACCCTAGATCGTGACGCCTATGTGCCCTAGAATAATAAATTTTTAAGACACTGCATTCCTTGTTATTGATGGCGATAAGTAATTCAATTATGTGACCTAGAGTCTTATTTTACTCAATTTCTCACTGGAGAGCTGGTGTAAGCAGAAGAACTAGATACAATGAACATAGCTCGTGAAAACTAAGAGAAAAAGGTAGCCACCTCACATGAAGCACATTGTCCATGTATCTTAATCCAATAGAGATTATGTACGGTTCATTAACTTCGTATATCCAGATTTGGTTACTGGTTGAATTATAGGTACTATGTTTGTGTATCCTTTTTAAGTTAACGTATTACTAAATTGAGTATGTCGTGATTTCACTTACACTGCATGTGTATATCTAATGATCAACAGAAATCTAGTCAGTATATTAATATCTAATGCCAGTGTATGTTAAACTTTGTTCTTCATCTTAAGTAGTCGCTCTTTCTTCTACCAAATCTAATGTTGCTATTTCTTTGCATTTCACTGATCATCATGGACAATATACATACTGATTTTTCTATTAACTTATGCTTCCTCCATTGACAAGTACAACGAGTTTCCAATGAAATTATAAGGCTATAACAAATGTTCTCCGTCAAATGTCCGGTTGATTGGTGGAATTATGAGTATAAGCACTCAAATTTGTAGGATTCCACTTGGCAAATATCAAAAAACTGATCATGCCAAAAATGATCACATTAGTAGTTTACCAGATTGGGTTATATCTCACCTTATTTTCTCCCTACCCATGAAGGATGCAGTGAGAACAACAGTTTTGTCAAAAGATTGGGAATAGAAGTTGACAAGTATTCACAAAATTGAACATTTTCATGGAAGCTCGCTCATTTGGAAATGAGACTAAAAAGGCTAATTTGTATGAAGACAATTCATTTACAAACAACAAACACCACGACTTAATGCTGCAAATATTCAGGCCTTCATGCGATGTAATTTACACTTCTCGAAACATGTAAGACCAAAAAATTCCAAATTATGTGATAGAAGAAGTATCATTTGAACAAAGTTATCCAAATTAGCCTTCTTAGTCTCATTTCAAATGACCCTCCATGAAAAAGTTCAATTTTGTGTATACAAATATCTTGACAAATATGTAACCTGTAAGAGACTTTCTAGTGTCCAAACAACCGGCATAATCAAAATCTGCAAACCCCTCAATAGCTACCCTATGATTATATACGTACGTCATTGAGGTGAGTCTCTTGACTCCTTGCAATAAAATTTCTCTTTGCCGATAAAATTAAAACGTGAGGATAATATATTGGGTCAATTGAGATCACCCCCTTAACGTATGGGGCATTTTGCAATGTCCCCCCGACCTTTCAAAAAGAGCAAAATGCCCCCTAACGTTTCATTAAATGTGAGAAATGCCTCCTCGAGCGTTGACCGACGGAATATTCCGCCGAAGATGCCAAAACGTGTCCAGCACGTGCCCGGCGGAAGGGCATTATCGTCCGACCACTTTTGGCGGGAACCCCCTAACCTTTTGCACCAATGTTTCCCCCTTAATGTTTGTGTGTGGGAATGCCCCTTAACGTTTATAAAAATGAGCACTGTGCCCCCTAACGTTTATACATTTTCAGCAGTTTGCCCCCTAACGTTACTCTAACTTAAGCAGATTACCCCCTAACGTTTGTAATGTTTGAGCAGATTGCCCCCTAACATTTGTGAAACTTGAGCATCATGCCCCCTAACGTTTGTGAAATTTCAGCAGTATGCCCCTTAACGTTTGTCTAGTTTTAGTTACTTGACCCCTAACGTTTTAAACATAATTACCCATACTTGTTTATACTTTTTGCTTTCGACAACAGTTTTTATGCAACATAACTAACAAACTCATCACATTTAATCCCAATTGCAGACATTAATACAATCACATAATGCCGTCCACAAAATATCTTAACAACAATTACAGCATACTAATGTATTTTGGACTTAACAACAAAATACTATCAACTAGATAAAAAGTTCCAAATTTCATGAGCAACACGCCAAAATAACCGAATTCCAATTACACTTAGCCCCGTTTCTGTCCTTGTTTTTTGCCCCCCTCTTTTGAAGTTTCCTTTTTCTTTCCACCTTTTTCTTTCTTTGCATTTTCTTCCTTTGCATCTTCTCCTTGTTTTGCAGTTTATATTTGCTTGGCGGCTTCTTTTTTCTTTGCTGCTTCTAGCTTTGCAAGCAAGTTTCTCTCTGCAGCTGCTTCCTTCTTTGCTTGTTCTATTTTTTCTTGTGCTGCCTTCGCAGCAATTTCTTTCGCATTCGATTTCTGTCTTGCAATAGCCTCTTGCCACTCCTGCATCCCATACTGATCAGATAACGATTGGCCACGCACATCATCCACTGGAAGAAATCTTGCACTTGCACTGGTCAACTTGTAGCCCCTCCTCTCACGCCTTTCAGGCTCAAGATCAGGCTCTGAGTTAGAGTGAGGCTTTGGCACTTCAGGCGCTTGCACTTGAGCCTCTATGACTTTTTCTTTTCCCCTTCTGTTCTATTCCACATTCTTCAACTACATTACACACCATGCATCAAAACCAAATTCATGAGCAAACAGAATAACATCTCAATGCAATACACTTACAGTCTTCATATCAGGTTCTTTTTTCTGATGTAATGCCCCTCTCTCAACACCAGCCATGTTCTCCTTTCCCTTTGCTTTTTGTTCCTTCTGTTTCTCTTCCTTTCTGAGAACATTCACATAACATTAGTGTCAACCTTATTCTATTGAGCAACAAACAAGTTTGACAAAATGCTAGTAACAATACCACATTTAGAGTTGCTTCTGCTATGGCTTCTTTAGTATTCAACACCTCCATCTTCTTTTTTGCTGGTTTTTTGCCATAAATGTCCTCTAACAACCTTGCGACCCTCTTCCTTGGCCTATGTCCTGCCACAACTCCCTCACTTTCCACATTTTGTTGAGCTACCTCTTTCTTCTTGCCCTTAGCAGCTACTTCTTTCTTTTTGCCAACAGCAGCCTGAGTATTCACTTCATCATTGTCTTTCCTCTTCTCAAACAGTTTTCTCCTTGTTTGGACACCCTTACCCTCTACTGCCTTAACATCTTCTGTAATACCCTGGCTGCTACCCTCATCAACAAGCTTCTGCATCTTCCTCCTAGTCATCACTCCTTTCACACCATTATCACCTTCTGGCACATTCTTGTTCTTCTTATCCTTTGGAGACATTTGAGGTTTCTCCACAGGTGAAGGGTAATGCACATTCATTAATTCTTATCCCAACACTACATCTACCTTTTCTGGACTGATACATTCAAAATGCATAAAAGTTAACTCATGCTCACACTAATGCAAATCAAAATATATTGAAATTGTTCATACTCCATTACATAAACTTCACATGGTACCTCAGTTGGCTTTGTCATCTTTCCTTTCTTCTGTTAGGGAATTTGCACCTCTTCTGGCACACTTGAGCACCCTTCACCACTTGGATTCACTTGACTCTAAATTTTGGTCACCTTTTTTTGTCTCCCACCCCTTGTATTCTTTGGTTGCTTCTTATTATGTACCTGTATCAGAAAAGGGTTAGTGTATTGAAAATTAAGTTGAAATTCACCATTCATTACATAAATTTATCGCATGTGATTCTTCTCCTTCTGCTACATGAGGGGCACCTCCATCCTCTCTTCTTCACCACCACCTTGCATAGCTTTCTTTTTAGGACATGATCTTTTGTTATGCCGTGGTTCTCCACAGAACATGCAACTCATAATCGTGGCATTCCTGTTCATTTTCTGTGTTTCACCAGATGCAGCCTTCTTTTTTAACTCATCCAATTCTTCTGGTGTCTTCTTTCTATTGTTTTTCTTTGGTCTACTAGGCATCTTCTCTCGAATTGGAGGTTCAGGTGGTATCAGATTGGAATGAGGCCATTCTGAAGGACTATGGAATATGTGCATCATGTGAGTGTAACTCTTCATGTAAGTTGTATTCCTATAGCACTGATCCACATAATCTTCAGGCTTGTGCCCCATGAACAACATGGTTGCAACTGCATGTTCACATGGTATGCCATTCAGTTGCCATTTTCTGCAACTGCATGTCATTTGATCCAGATTTACAGCCCTTCTTCCACCTGGGTATGAAACTTCAAATTCATGCAACCCATTCCACTGTGGGGACACCCCAACACCATCTTCTTCCTCACCTCATCCACCATCTTCTCAATGTTTGGGCAAAGATCCTTCCATTTCTTGCCCTGATCCCTCTTCACATACACTCTTTTTATTAAAATCAATCTGATATGTTCCAACATATCAATTATTGGCTTGGTCCTGGCCTCAACAATCAAGGAATTGGAACTTTCACTCAGATTATTGAGCAGAATGTCACATTTTGGTCTAGGATTGAAGTATGCCCTAGACCAATGTCCAGCAGGCCTCTTAGCTAGCCATTTGAATGCCTCGAGGTCCTTCTTCTTCAACTCATTCATTGTCTTCTCAAACTCAGCAATTGTTGTGGGCTTGGCTTCTTTCCACAACATGCATTTGAGAGCAAGTCCCTTGTGTGCCCGTTTGAAATTGTTGTACAGGTGCATCACACAGAACCTATGATCACTGTAAGGCATCAGGTCATGTACTGCATCCACTAGACCCTTCTGCTTGTCACTCATCACTGTCCAAGCCCCACTACCATCCTCAGTTATCCCCAAATCAGCTATCAACAAATTTAGAAACCATCTTCAGGTTTCTCCTTTCTCTTTCTCAACAACAGCATAGCAAAATGGAAACATGTTGTTGTTGGCATCTATACCTAGAGTTGTAAGTAGAATGCCTCCACAGTAGCTTTTCAGGTGACACCCAGCCAAGCATATCACTACACCCCTCCAGGAATCCCTTCTTCAAACTGCCCCAACACACATAAAATCTTTTGAACACAGGCCATTTTTCTCCTCTCTTGGTCTTGATCCTCACAGTGTTTTCCCTATCACTCCTCACTATCTCTGCTGCATACCTCCATAGCAGCTTGTATTGATCATGTTCATTCCCCACACTCATGCTCTTCACCCTAGACTTTGCTCTATACATCTGGAATCTTGAAAACAACAAGTTTGTATCATGAGTACTCAGCATGGAAGCAACCTTCTAATCAGCATCTGTCTTGATTGTTGTCTCATAGTTGCTGGCCAACAAAGTGGAAGTTGCAGCATACACCCTCTCTGACCTGCAGCATTCATGTTTCCCATTATATGTCTTCACTTGAAAGGTCTTCTCCTTCCCACTTTCAGATGCAAATATCTTCCATGGACAGCCCTCCTGTTTGCACTTCACCAAAACCCTATCTTTATCATTCTTCACAAACTTTATATCCCTTCCACCCTTGATTAAATGTTCTCTCACAGCCTTTCTGAAGGTCTTCACATCATCAAAGCAGAGTCCAGTAAAGAACTCTGGTTTTTCTAAGTCCACTTTGGGGTTGAAGACCTTGTACCCATCATACACATAACCACTTCTTCTTGAATTGGAGGCTCCAGAAGGCTCTGTGGCACTCACATCCTTGAACTGTTCTTGAATGACATGCTCCCTCACAACATATTCTAGCTCATCATCTGTGTGATCACATTCACTGTCTACAAGAATGTCAGAATGCTCAGAGTCACTGCCTATAGAGTTGTTGTCTTCCAAATCATCCTCTTCTGGATCAACAATGAATGCATCATATGTCTCTTCCTCCTCTTCAACAAAATTTTCATCTTCATTCTCATCCTCTTCTAATTCAGATCCTCCCTCATGCTACCCCATAAACTCCAAATCTTCACCAACATCTGGCAAGTTAACATTCTCAGCATCACCTTCACTCTCCTTATCACTGTTGTCTCCATCATAGTGCTTATCATCATATTCATCACTATTTGTTTCTGCAAAAATAGTCACAACCCTATCCTCATCCACGTAAGTCCCTAACTTCATTGCATCTACATCAGTAAGCAGCAAATCTAGGCTTAGGTTTTCCAAGTCCCCACCAACATTTGCAAACAACTCATAAGTATTCTCTCTCCTGCCTACTTCCTTAGCCATTTCTCTTAACTCCCTCATGGAAAGCTTATCATCACTAAAGTAATCAAAGTACATAGACTTACTCCCCACCCAAATGCACTTGACCACAGTATCGAAGTGGCCACCATAGTAAATTTTATAGAAAAGTATTCACTATTAGCACCTGCATAAAAAAAAAAAAGAAGGTAAGAGTGATATATATGTTATGAAATCATTCATTGAATATAAATTTTACAAAATTACACGCAAACTTTAACAACCAATTCATGCAATTTAAATAATGTGGGTTTCGAAAGAAACAGTGTAAAATACACACTGCATTAGTGTAAAATACACACTGCATTGAACAAAGGGGTTTTTTTTTTTTTTTTTTATAAAATGGACATCGACACCAACAAATGTCTCCACAGAACCAACAAGCACAATAAAATATGGTCAATGTTTGGTTCTTCCGAAAATTAATAATCATAAAATATGGTCCACAAATCAGTAAAGTATGCATTATCACACAATAAAATACAAAAATCAGTACAATATAGCATGGAATAAAGCTATTTGAACGTAAATCCACCATGCAATAAGCCAAAAGTGTGTAATACGAGGAGGAGACAAAAAAACGAACCGTAATCGGGTGTGTTTCGCCCTAGGGGTATCTCTTCGTCGCTGGTTCTCATTCTCCAATCCATTGTATGTGTTTTACGCAAACAATTTCGAGCAAAAAGGGGCGAAATCGAACGAATTTGTAAACCCTAATTTTTTCCCCAAATGCTAAAACATACGAAAAAGCGTGAAAAACCCCTTAATCTATTCAACTTCACACCTCATTAGTGTTAAAGGCGGGAGACGTAAAATTACGAAACGCCCCTTCGCCAATTTCACGTGCAAGTCACGTGGGAGAATCTCCGGGGGGAAATTCGCTTTTAAGTTGTCGGTCAACGTCCAAGGGGGCATTTCGCTCTTTTTGAAAGGTCAGGGGGGACATTGCAAAACGCCCCATACGTTAAGGGGGTGATCGCAATTGACCCTAATATATTTTTGAAAGATTGGGTATTATATTAGTTATAATGGGCTGGCATGTAATATCAATTATTTTCACTTTTTTGTTACATAAAAAGCCTATTTACTAAAGTTTATTAGTCATATTAGTTAAAGTGTAAGAGTTACGTCGATTTATTATTACCCAATGAAATAGCCCTTCTTTTGTTGCTGCCTGCGCCGCTTCATCCCGAGAAGGTAAACTTTTTCTTAATTTTCTTCATATCATGAACGAATGGTGCCATTGTTAAAAGTTTATATATATTTTATATCTTAGTTAAGTGTATCTTTCATTTGTTGATTTCAAGCAATGAGTCTCGAGTGGCCCCAACCAAAGGAATTAATGAATATATTGATAGTGACATTCTTACATGTAAATATTTGTTTCTTTGTTCTTTTGATTCCATTTAGGCTATTAGTGTTAAATTAATGCCTTGTTAAATAGGAAAAGTTTGCTTAGCAATTGAATTTGAAGAATACTGTCACGATTGACCACCCAATAATTCCAAACCTGTAATCTCTCATTAATTGATTATTATAGGGCTAATTGCAGCGAAACTCCCAATCTATGTGATGTATTGTACTCTGCCACCTAACCCATGAAATGTGCGAAATGCCTCTCAACCTATTGATTTTTGTGCGATTTGTCCTGATGTCAAATATGACGATCAAAAGTTTAGACTCATGTCCAAAATGAACGGTTGATCAACACCGGGGGGGGGGGGGGGAGAATTTGCACAAAATCAATAGGTTGGGGGACATTTCGCACATTTTCATAGGTTAGGGGAGCAAAGTGCAACAAGCCCCATAGATTGGGGGGTTTGCTACAGTTAACCCATTATTATATTACTTTCTAATGCTAGATCTGATACAATCTAATTAGGCAAATCAGTAATTAATTAACTGGAACACTTATTAAAGATATATATGTGTACATTCATCTGGGTTGAACATGTATATTGAATCACAGAATCACGTATGGTGAAATTGAGCTCCAATCTCTTTCTTATAATAAATTATCATGTAACCATTATTTATAATTATGTATTGGAAAATGTGCTTGCATAAAATTTGTAAATTGATGAGGATGAACAAGTATGAAATTTGAGAACGATAAGCATGCATGATTATGTGTAGCGTGTACACATTATCATTAGTGGGTTATATGTCATAGGCAGCGTGTGCAGTATAAATTAGAATAATAGATATCATAAGAGAGTTTGTTTTTCTTAAATTATGAGTTAAATCGAATAGCAGTTAATATTTTCTTTTGGCTAATAGGTAGTTCCAATAGTCTTTGGGTATTATGTCATCTCTAGGTGATTCAGGTGAGTGTTAACACACTTATTACTAAGTTTTTATAAAACTTGTAGAGTTTATGCCGATCAGTCTATCAAATTCACACTCAACATGATGTTCACAAACAAAATCGCGCTCAATTCGATCGAGAATTAAGAGATCAGATCACAAGAACAAGCAGAAACAAGATGAACAAAATTGCCAGAAAAACACACTCAAACACACAACAATTTTACGTGGTTCGCGTTTGAATCAAATCGATCCAAACCAACATGCACGGAGTAAATTTTTATAGAACAAGTGTATGAGAGGATATCCCAGAAGAAATTACAAAGTTACAACTGAAAACTGATGCGCACACTCACCTTAAATAGGCTGCAATACTCAGCCTCAAATCAAAAAGTTTAACTAACTTTTAAACTGAAACTTGCCAAATTCGGTTAACTCTAACTAACTAATACCATTAGCTAATTAAACCATGTTAACCTGCTCTAAATCCAGTAAGTTATGAACTAACTCCTTCACAATTCTCCACCATGGTTCATACACTTCTAAACCAACCACTCAACCACCCTTGAACAAGGCTATTCCTCCTTCAACTGCACAAGCTCCAAGCAGTAGCTGAATTTCCAACTTGGCAACACCTTGGTGATCATGTCAGTAGGATTGTGCTCACTTGCAATCTTCTGGACTAGCACCTCTCCTCTTGTAATGATCTCACGAACAAAATGTAGCTTAATGTCCACATGCTTTGTTCCCTCATGATACAATTGGCGTTTGGACAAGTGAATTGCACTTTGGCTGTCACAAAACACTGTAATGACCTCTTCATGAACCCTTAGCTCCTTACATATACCCTCCAGCCATATTGCTTCCTTTACAGCGTCAGGTAAAGCTATATACTCTGCCTCAGTTGTGGATAAAGCCACCACCTTTTGCAAACATGCCTTCCAACTGATAGCTGTTCCAAATGCTATAAATATGTAACCTATAAGAGACTTACTAGTGTCCAAACAACCGACAAATCAGAATCTGCAAACCCCTCAATAGCTACCCTATGATCCTTAGCTCCACCATAGACTAGAACCTTGTCAAGTGTTCCTTTGATGTACCTCAGAATCCATTTCAGGGCTTTCCAGTGCATTTTTCCAGGATTGGCCATGAATCTGCTAATGATGCTAACTGAGTATGCTAGATCATGTCTTGTGCATACCATAGCATACATTAATGAGACAACTGCATTTTCATAACAAATTGAGCTCATGAACTCCTTATCTTCTTCAGATTTTGGTATTTGATCACTGCTTAATCTGAACTGCTATGACAGAGATGTATTCACTGACTTACACTTCAAGAAAATGCCCAAATAGAAAGCCTCAAATCCCTTTCCATAGGGTAGAAATCCCTTTCTAAAGAGCTATAGAAAGGGATTATGATGTTTCCATAATCCCTTTCAGTAGGTATGGTTGCTAAGAAAAGTCAGAAAGGGGAAAATATTCGCTTTCTAGCCTAGAAAGAGAATAATCCCTTTCTCCCATAGAAAGGGAAAATGTACTTTCTCTGACACAGAAAGAGAATAATCCCTTTCTTCCATAGAAAGGGAAAAGGTACTTTCTCTGACACAGAAAGAGAATAATCCCTTTCTATGCTATTACTATTTTTAGGCTAAACAAATTGGCGAGAGTGGCGGGAATGTGAATTGTGAAAACTTGGGAAAGAGACAAATCCCTTTCTATCACATTTTTCTGAAAAAATTTAAAAATTTGGCAAAAACATCGGCGGGATCTGAAAATTTGAGAAAGGGAGCATTCCCTTTCTCTCTCTCATTTCGAAAATCTGGGAAAGAATTTAATCCGTTTCTACCATAAAAAAAAATTAGTGAATGAATATTATAGATACAAATAATACCATTTATTTATTACGAAAAAAATAAAAATCAAGGCAGAAACTGAAAAATCCGTTTCTGTCATTTACGTGAATTAAAAAAAAAATACATTTCATTGCCACTTTTGTATTGTAATTAGATTTTAAAAATATAAATTTAAGTTTTTTAATTTGTAACTAAGTATGTCGTGTATATATATATATATATATATATATATATATATATATATATATATATATGTATGTATTTATATATAACACATTTAAATTATATATCTACACAACTTATATTGATGGTATAACTACTAGGTAATTAATTAAAAGTTACAACTACAATATAGTTTTAATATTCTACAAGAAATAGCAAAATACTATTAATATACATTATTAACCATATGGATGAAACATAAAAAATTCATGGATGAAACCTAAAAATCTCATGAATGAAACAATGTTATATATTATAGATATGAATGAAACTACAATACAATATTATTAATTACATAAAACTATCAAAAACTATTAAACAACTAAGGATAAAAAAAAATATGAAGAAGATGGAGATCCTTGAATTCTGAACTGCTCTCTTTTTTTGTTCTCCAGAAATAAGTGTGTTAATTATGTAATGACAATTTCTCATGGTTTAATGAAAAAAGATGGAGATCCTTGAATTAAAAAAAAAAGATGGAGAAATGTTGAGGGTGAGGAAGAGTAAATTGTGAATAAGAGGTGGAGGTATTTATAGAATGTAATAAAATGTGTAGAAAGAGACAAGTCCCTTTCTACACTCACGCGGATCATGCCTAAAAGGCATGATCCGCATGTATTATGTTAAGGCGGAAGAAAGGGATTAAATCCCTTTCTTCCGTAGAAAGGGAATATTGCCTTTCTTCCACTTTACAGCTATTTTCCCTTATCCCATCTCTACATCACACGTTCCCTATCTTCCCCAACACTTTTTCTCCTCTTCATTCACAAAATATACTATGTTTTTCCCCTTAAAAATTCTCTTCAAATTTTTATTTTTTAAGAAAAGCTCTCAATTTACATATTCACGTTGACCTTCAACAACTCCGACATCTAGAGGTATTTTTCCTTCATATATATTTCATTTCTTTGATGTTTATTTTGATGTTTGTTTAAATGCGTACAATTGATTAATAACTAGAATTAGTACTATATATCATGTAATTTGAAGCATATTTATTGATTGATATGTGACATAAATGTCGAATTTATTGTTCATTTAAATTAGTTAAGCTTTGAGATTTTTACGAGCTTTAATATAGATATATTCTAGTTGAATCAAATTATTATTTGTTAATTTGATTTAAGTTAATTTGTTAATCCAGGTTATTCTCACAATGCATAACAACCAAGATCGGAGTTGGATGTATGATAGAATGGATCACAACCGAAATTTGACTAGTCATTTCCAAGAAGGTGTCTACAGATTTTTAGAATTTGCATTTTCACAAACTCAGTTGTTAACACGTGGACAAGCTAAATGCCCGTGCATAAGGTGTTGTAATAGTAAAAATGGGAGATAGGAACAGATCCAGAAACATCTTTATAAGTGGGGTTTTGTTCCTCGGTACTACGTGTGGTCTGCACATGGCGACGATGATATGAGTTATGAACCACCTACGACTTACTTTGGGGAGTCATCTTCTCATCATGACAACGCAGGAGGTTGGTATAGAGAGATGGTTGAAGATGTATTCGGTGGCCAGTTCCAACACACGAATTACAATCAGGATGAACATGAAGAAGAACCCAATCGTGAGACAAAAGATTTTTTTGAAATGTTACAGGAAGCAGAGGTGCCTATACACATAGGGGTAACCACAACAGTACTGCAGTGGGTATCGCAACTACTCTCGAACAAGATACTTTGTAAGATTACAAATTTTGGTTGCGAAAAGATTATACAGCACGCACACACACTGTTGAGTCCTGCTGATCGTCACAAACTGCCTGATTCTATGTACAGTGTGAAGAGGTTTATGAGGAGGTTAAGTCTCGGTTACAAAACCTATGATGTTTGTGTTAACAATTGTTTTCTGTTCTACGGAGAATTTGAGAGTGATAGTTGGACAGCATGTCCAGAATGCGGAGAATCGAGGTATGAGCCATGCGAGATTAAAAAGAAGTTCATTGCACGAAAGAAATTGTGGTACTTACCATTGACACCTCATCTACAGAGATTCTATATGTCACGTAACACTGCATAACACATGACGTGGCATACAAAGTGTCGATGAGATAGTGATGTAATGATTCACCCTGCATGTGGTGAAGCTTGGAAATCGTTCGATGCCACATATCCTGATTTTGCTGCTGAATCGCGTAATGTTAGAGTGGGAATTTGCACGGATGGTTTTAATCCTTTTAGAAACTCTTCAATTCCTTACTCGTGTTGGCCGGTCTTCGTGACGCCGTATAACCTTCCTCCTGATTTGTGCATGCAACAAGAGTATATCTTTCTTACTCTACTGATTTCTGGGCCAAAGAGCCCTGGCAAAAAATTTGACGTGCTACTCCGACCGTTAATTGATGAACTAAAAATGTTATGGGAGTCAGGTGTCCAGACATACGACAGTCATCAAAAAGAGAATTTTCAAATGCGAGTTGTAGTAGTGTGGACGATCAGTGATTATCCAGGCTATGGCATGTTTTTCCAGTGGAGTACATGTGGTCGACTATCTTGTCCCTATTGTATGGAGGACACTAAAGCATTTCAGCTGAAGCACGGTCAGAAAACCTCCTTCTTCGATTGTCATCGTCGGTTTCTGCCTATTGACCATCCATGGAGAATGAATGCTAATGATTTTTTGGAAGGTCGAATAGAGACAGATGCAGCTATCTTGAGAAGATCAGGTTGTGGAATAAAGAGACAAATAGAGCTTCTTCAAGATGTTGATTTTGGTACCGGTCAAGATCATATTGCTGGATTTGGTAAAGAACACAATTGGTGTCACAAAAGTATCTTTTGGGAACTTCCTTATTGAGAAAAGAACTTAATCCGTCATAACTTGGACGTGATGCATTGTGAGAAGAACTTTTTTGACAATATCAAGAATACAGTGATGGACGATCCGGATAAAACGAAAGACAACATGAATGCCAGACGAGATTTATAGTTGTTAACAAATCGAAGAAGTTTGTTTTTGCAAACAGGGAGAGATGGCAAACTGTACAAGCGTAAAGCCGTGTATTGTCTGAGTAGAGATCAAAAGATCAAAGTATTGGAATGGTTACGTGGTCTTCGATTTCCAGATGGACATGCATCTAACATCTCAAGGTGTGTTCAAATGCAACATCTTCGGTTGACTGGGATGAAAAGTCATGACTGCCACGTTTTTATGGAAAGATTGATGCCAATTGCATTTCGTGACTTCTTGCCAGATAGTGTTTGGGGTCCACTAGTCGAGGTTAGTAATTTTTTCAGAGCTTTGTGTGCTACTGAACTACGGAAATCGGACATGGGGGTGCTTGAGAGTTCAATTGTGGTGACAATGTGCAAACTAGAAAAGATATTTCCTCCATCATTTTTCGATTCGATGGAGCATTTGACAATACACCTTCCTTGGGAAGCAAAAGTTGGTGGTCCTGTTCAAAATAGGTGGATGTACCCATTTGAAAGGTAACTAGTAATTTTCTATATTTATTTCACAAATACATTTTTTGTTTATAGCACTAATTTTTATTTTATTTTAATGTTAGGCGCATGTTTGAATTGAAGAGGGATGCGGGAAACAAGGCTCGTGTAAAATGGTCAATTTGTGAGGTGTACGTCATGGGTGAAATTGCTAACTTTTCATCACATTATTTTGAATATGGTGTTGAAACTAGGGCGAATCGTTTGAACAGAAACGAGGTTGAGATGGATCAAAATAATAATGAATTTACGATATATGTCTTTCAAAAAAGAGGGAAGGCCTTGGGACGTGGTAGTAACAAGAATTTGACACAGGCAGAGTATCAAGCGGCTGAGCTTTATATTCTTCTGAACTGTCCGGAAGTGGAATGCTGGCTAAGGTACCATTTTGTACGTATAAAGTTGACTTGTAGTAATCATTCAAACAACATACGCATAGATTAACTTGAAACGTGGATTTATTACTTTGACAGGTTGTTTGACGAAGAGGTGTGCCATGGGGTTCGGGAGAGCGAGATTGACTCAATGCGCAACAATCATTTTGTTGAGTGGTTCAAAGAGGCTGTGTACTCTGGGCGATATGATGTGGATCCTCAAATTCGTGGATTAGCATACGGTCCCAATTACAAAGCTCAAAGTTATAAAGGGTATACGGTGAATGGATTCAGATTTCATACACCAGCATATGGCACAGGCAGAAAAACAATGAACAGTGGAGTTTATGTTAAGGCGAGTACTGGTGATCCATCAGAAATAATTTTTTTCGGAATGCTGCAGGAGGTGGTAGAACTGGATTATTGGGAAAGTGGACTTTTAGAAAATGTCACTCTTTTCAAATGTGATTGGTTCGACATGTATCATGGAATGAGAACGCATCCAACTTATGGTTTGGTGGAAATAAATCCTTGAAAGCGCCTTTCGACATGTACATCTGAACCGTTTGTTCTTGCAAGTCAGGCAAAACAGGTGTATTATATGACTTATCCATCTCAACAAGGTGCAAGAAGAAGAGGATGGTGGGGAGTTTGTACAACGAGAGCTAGATATTTAGTTGACACAACCTCTATTTCTGTTTCGCCAACAACAAATGTCTACCAAGACATAGGCACTTCGTTGAACACAACAGTTGATGAATTCAATGTGAACGATAACAGCATATTATTGGCCGATGATGAATTTGTGTGTGTCAAAGATAATGACAATGCTCAAGTTGAAGAAGAATACGTCCGTGAAGTATATGAAGAGGCTGACGATGTTTTAGAATGCGACGATGAAGATGACCCCGATTATATGTAATTTTCTTGTTAGTTTATTTACTATATTAGTGAAAACGTGTTTCAAAATTGAAATTTACATTTGTGAAAACCAAGTTAATTATATTTGATGATATCTTAATTGGTTTTAGTATATATGATTTGAAACAAAGAATTTTAACTTCCTCAGACTCTATGTTTTCAAATTGAAAACAGAGAATGTGAAGCAGTGGATTCACTGCCCCACTTTCTTATGTTTTCAATTTGAAACAGAACTCTATGCGAAATCACTGCCCCGAACTCAATGTTTTCAAATTGAAAACATGCATTTTGAGGTAGTGAATTCACTGCCTCAATTTCTTATGTTCTCAATTTGAAAACATAGAGTTTCCCTCAAACTCTATCCATGACCTGCACATTCACACAATAAACACTTTCAATGCATTCACAACTGTCCATCAAATCAACACAATCCATTCTATCAAATTCAACAAAATCTATTCACAAAATCAATAGTACTATCCATTCACAAATGTCCACAAAATCAACAGTACAATTCATGAAATCACTGTTCAACACAATATATTCGCAAAATCAACACCGGTTCCCATTTCACAAAATCAACACCGGTTCCCATATTCACAAAATCAACTCCGGTCCCACATTCACAAAATGAACCAACTCACAATAAACATTTCAAAATGAATTGACATCCACGACTAGATTAGTAATAATAACAAAATCAACCTATGACGGTTAGAGTAGTACTAAATACATTCGGCTACCGAAAATGTATATATATCACTAGATCTAAAAAGCATAATCTCCAAAATCTACATGCTCGTCAATACCTCCTGGTCGGCTATTACGATGAAGCTGGGAACCATGTGGATCTTGCGGTGGGTCGAGAGTCTTTATTAGGTGGTCCTGGCCTGTACACGTCGTCATTCTCCTGCCGGGGACCCTGATGTGCCGTCTTGTGGGTGGAGTCAACATGAGGCTCCGTCGACACATAACAGGTCTCCGCACTCGACGTCTGAAACTGTGCAGGGATAGGCATGCCTACCTTCTCAGAAATCGCTGCCAACCAAGACTTGAAGTCTTCATTATCCTTCTTCAACTCCTCGTTCGACGATTGTAGATGTTTAATTTGGCCCTCGTATTCGCGTCTTGCACTGCTCGATTCGACATGAATGTACTTTGGGTGTTTGCGAACCTGGATTCCTAATAGTTCAGGATCACCACTTGTAGGCAAGCCAGGCAGCCTATTCTTCTTTACCGGCCCAGTAATCTCCAACCACTTTTCCAAATCCCAAATGGGCCAATCGGCTTCAGATGTCCACTTATTTTGGCAATAAGCAATGTAAGCATCCTGTTAATAGAATCCATTCACGTAAACATACTTATAAAATACATTAAAAAATATACAGAACAATCTAAATATCATACTCACGTATGCCTGCTTCACTCTCGGGTTGGCCCACACCTCAGTTCCATCGTCCATTACCTTGACATGAGTTTCTCTCCAGACCAAATGAAATGGAACATCATCCGGATCAACATTTAGTTTTACGGCCTGCAATTTAATGCATTAGAATCTATAATCCAATGCATTCACAAAAATCAACACAACCCAATGCATTCACAAAATCAATGTACCGTCAACAATCGATGAAATCCATCTAATCAAAATCATCACAAGCCATTCACAAAATCAACACTCAATTGAAATCTATGTCCATCAAATCAACACAATCCATTAACTAAAATACAATTACTTGCACAAATCAAGTGCTAAACCACATTCATTTCACAAAACAAGGATTAAAGTGCAATTATTTCACAATTTCACTTAAAAGGAAAGCATTTATAATATTAAACTACAAAGTCGACATGGTAATCATGAGAAACATACCAGTTTCTCTCTATGGCCATCAATACTAATCGAGCCTCCTAAGTAGTGAACCTTCTCTCCTTTCTCGCGGTTCTCTGAAGCTTGAATTGACTTCTGTTCAGCTTCAAGGGACTTCCAATAATTGATATAGCCCCTCAGTAATTCTTCGGGTATCCAGCATTTGTGTTTCCTAGCATGATAGGGGTTCTTTTGACATTTCTGCCACCACCTCTTGGCATAATTCACCGACCCACTGAATCGCTCCCGAGCCACCTTATTGTATTGCGCACGTACACGCATCTCCAAATTTGGATCCCATTGAAAAGTATTCTGCAATATCAACCATATAGAAGCTTAATTAACATCCATACGTGCTAAAGATAAGTAACCTATCTTAAAACTAATAAAAATAACAAATTGTTAACTACTTTAAATCTTTGCCAACACGCTTCTGTGTCCCGATCCAACCACTGGCCGTATGTCAAGTACACATTTTTGCACATGTTCCTCAGGTTTGCGCCAATTGTGCCATTAACCGTCCCCGAATCTCTAAACCCCCCACTCCGATGGAATGAAATCCAAGGCCTCTCTGTTGGATTGGCGGGGGGCTGAAGGCCTTTGGTACGGCCTCGTGATCCATCTTCGTACTCAAGGATCCCATCAACCTCCAGATCACCTTCTCTCCCCTCATTCTCTGCTTGTTGATGCAAGGCATTTGCTGGCATTGAGGCTGAATGTGATCCCTGTGATGAAGACCTCGAGATGTCCCCCACGCCAAATGAATGATGCACTCGGACCGGGGTTCCTCAAAGACGAGGGGATGGTGATGGAGCAGGCTGCATAAAATGAGTAGATGTGCTCGCTCCATACATCTGGAAACCACCGGGATCTCCTGATTCAGTAGACGGCCCTGGCTGCATCACCCCTCCAAATGTACCCTGAACTCCAGCCACTGTCAGGGAATTTGGTCTCGTGGGTGCCCGAGACATCGCCTGATTCCTCCCTCTACCTCTGCCTATGCAATATGTAATGTTCGTTGCACGTCCACCTATGTCGGTCATAGGATTACTGTTATCCATCTAAAATAAAATTAGATAGTATAAGTTAAATCAATATTCTCAAATCAAGTAAAAACCAAGAGAAAACATGGAGTTTGAGGCAGTGAATTCAATGCCTCAATTCTATTTCGCAAGATTTTCGCAAGTTTCGTACGATACATGGCATGTATGGATACTTCAATAATGAAACCTTATACCCATTCAACCAAATATAACAACATATTTATATATATATATATATATATATATATATATATATAAAGTGAATTATGCAAGGCAAAACAGTAGAATAAATAGATACAACAACCAAATTTCCTCGCATTATACACCTAAGAACAGAACATCATGTGTGGCAAATCTAATCTGGGATAACTCTACTGTCTCTTTGGTGAATAGGAAATTGTCATCATTAAATTCCTAAAACTCATAAGGAAGTACTGCATATTCCAAAAAGGCTGCACATCAAACCACAACTTGAGAATCTAGTTGACTACATACTCAAGAATAAAGATAAAAAAGTAAACACGATATCCACATTGCGCATATATGATCTGGAGCCTAAACAGCTAAATGTTATACTTTAATCCATGGGTAGAACACGATTTACCTGGTATTTCGAGAAATTAACGGTCTTCAAGCCAAGGAGTGCTGAAAAAACTGGAAAAAAAAACTCGTTAACTAATTTTAGAAGTTGCTGTCACCATGTATGCAATTAGCTAGATTTGCCTTTCCAACTCAGTAACAAAATCAAGACAAACTACTAAAAGCTAATCAAAAAATACTAGTCATAGTCTTTTTCAACCTGCTTTTTTCCTCATAAAATCTTTCTTTATCCAACATGAAATCTTCAGCTTGTTCACTTGTTTCATCTTTTCTTCTTTTTTTTTGTTTTAGGTGCATAATTTATTGTGTCAACTCTTCGTTATCCATTTGAACACCGTCCATGTCATATGATATAAGTTTCTTGGATAATAATTACATCACCTGTAGATTTATGTCTAAATTATGCTAAACTTTCAACTAGCTATTTCATCGCTCAAAGTGTCCTTCCTGAGAATAAAAGTGTAATTTTGAATAGTACGTAATACTAACAAGATGTCGACAGTCTTTAAAGTCCAAAAATTATCTGTCGAACAAGAATGCAATGTGATTGATAACGACAGTCGTCATGTAGACACCCAAATTAATTGCAGAAATGGTTTGGTCTAAATACCCAAAATCTGTTACTAAGTACCAAATGGAAATGGGAATCTGTTACTAGATATTACAAAGGTTTAAACTAAGTCTAGAATAATTTATAATTCTGAAGAATATTTAAAGGTAAAGACCGACAAAAGGTTATATCAAAATTAACTAGGAGCCCTCAAAATCGAAGAAATATTCATCAATCATTAAACTTAGCTAGGGTATGTTAGAAACAACAAAATACATGCTAATAAAGTTGCATAATACAAGCTAAATTCACATATAAACAAAACTGGACTAAAATAGCAAAACACATCACATGCAAATGCAACTGGCAAAAAATTAAATAGTTGAAACTGCTAATCAATTCGTGGGAGGTCACGATTAAGAGACTAATTTGCCCTAAAAACACAAATTAAGAGACTAATTTGCCCTAAAAACACAAATTAAGAGACTATGAGAAATTAGGTCACGATTTACCTGGTTCTAGGAGAAATTAACAGCTTCTTTGTCCCTAATGTCGAGTTTCTTCAAGCCAACATAGTGAAAACCTGAAAAAGATAAACAAATTTGGGGGAGAAATGTCTGCGGGGAGTGAGATTGGGGATAAATTTCGCGGGAGTGAAGTAAGAAGGGGAAAGTAATTTTGCGGGAGTGAAGGAAGCAGGTGGGAGAGAGAAAGGCCTAGATC
Organism: Misopates orontium; assembly: GCA_946800315.1. Lineage (NCBI taxonomy): Eukaryota > Viridiplantae > Streptophyta > Magnoliopsida > Lamiales > Plantaginaceae > Misopates > Misopates orontium. The sequence continues at coordinate 27,569,735 of OX326947.1, forward strand.
CGTTTCTCAAAAGTAATTTGGCATAGAGAAACGGACAAGGCCGCTTCTGGACGAAGAAAGGTCTAGATTCGTTTCTCAAAATTTTCTTTTCTTTTTTTTAATAATTTTGAAAAACATAGAAAGGGATTCGGCGGTTTTTGAGCCTGAAAACGAATTATTCCCTTTCTCAGACTTTTCTTTTCTTTTTTTTTAATAATTTCGAAAAACATAGAAAGGGATTCGGCCGTTTTTGAGCCAAGAAACGAATTATTCCCTTTCTGTTATATTATTTTTTAATTTTGATTAAATTTTACACTTATTCAGAAAGTGACTCCAATTCCCTTTCTATATTCACTTTCTATTTGGACATTTTCTTGTAGTGTTAGCTTCAATCATCCCAAACTTCTCCAGGACTTTCTTCAAGTAACTCTTCTGAGACAAGTATAGAACACCTCTTCTCATTTTCCTGTTAATTTCCATGCCAAGGCTCCTTGTTGCAGGCCCAAGATCCTTCATATCAAATTCACCCTTCAATTTTCCCTTTTTGCTTTCAACCTCCTTCCTGCTTTTGCTAGAAATGAGTATATCATCCACATAAAGTAGCAAGATAATGAAAATGTCTTCTGAGGTGAACTTGAAATATACACAAGTGTCAAACTTGCTTCTCTTAAAATCAACTAAGCTCATGAACTCATCAACCTTCAGTTCCATTGCCATCGAGATTGTTCAAGTCCATAGAGAGATTTTTTCAGTCTGCATACAAAATCTTCTTTACCCTTGACTTCAAACCCTTCAGGTTTCTTCATGAGTATGATTTCATCAAGTTTTCCACATAGGAAAGCTGTTTTTACATCCATTTGCTCTAGTTCTAGATCAAACTTTGCAATAGAGACAATACTACTCTGATGGATCTATGTTTTACCACTGGTGAGAAAACATCATTGGAATCGATTACTTCTCTTCGAGTAAACCCCCTGTCAACCAATCTTGCGTTGTGCCTTTCATCCTCAACACCTGGTATTCCTGGTTTCTTCTTGTAAATCCATTTACAACTCACAACCTTAGAACTTTTTGGTTTTTCTTTCAGAATCCAAGTATTGTTTTTCATAAGAGATTTCATCTCTTCTTGCATTGCATCTATCCATCTTTTCCTATCTTTACTTCTCAGTGCCTCTTGATAGTGCCTAGGTTCATCATCAAGCACATTACTTGCTGCAACTAGAGAATAAGCTAGGACATCAACATATCCATACATGCGTGGAGGCTTTATAGGCCTTTTTGTTCTGTCTCTTGTCAGCATGTATGTCTCCTCCTCTTGCTGATTTCCTTCTGCTTCACTTCTAGCCTATGCATCATGAGTGCCTTGATGTTCGTCTTCATGTAGAAGCCGATTTCCAGCTGTATTCTCACTTGAATCCATAGTAGGCTCCACCTCAAACTGAAATCCTTCAGCTTTTTCTGTCTCATTAGCAGGTGTTTTCTCTACAGTATCCTTTTGTTCTTGCTTCTTGTGTGCCATTTCAGATTCATTGAATACCACATCCCTGCTAATGTTACATTTCCCGTGTCCATCTTTTAAACACCATAGTTTGTAAGCTTTGACACCATCATGATATCCAATGAGTATACACTTTAGTGCTCTAGGCTCCAGTTTGTCTTGTCTGATATGAGCATAAGCCAAACATCTAAACACTCTAAGTCTACTAAGATAAGGTGCATGGCCAACCATGCTTCTTCTGGAGTCTTCATGTTTAAAGCTGATGAGGATGACCTATTTATCATGTAGCAGCTTTCATCACAGCTTCAGCCCAAAATACCTTAGGTAAAGATGCATTGTTTAGCATGTATCTCACTCTTCCAGGTAAAGTTCTATTGAATCTCTCAGCCAACCCATTTTGCTGTGGAGTACCTGCAGTTGTTCTATATCTAACAATGTCATTTTCCTTGCAAAAAATGTTGAATTCTTCAAAACAAAACTCAAGTCCATTTTATGTCCTTAACCTCTTAATCTTTTTCATTGTCTGATTTTCAATCAGAGTTTTTCAGGACTTGAACGTGGAAAATACTTCATCCTTTGTTTTCAAAACATATACCCACAACTTCCTAGAGTAATCATCAACAAGAGTTAAGAAATACCCGGCACCAGAATGTGATTGACCTCTTAAAGGCTCCCACAGATCAGAGTGAATGTAATCAACTGTTTCCTTTGTTATGTTTGCTCCTGTACTGAACATCAGTCTGTGAGACTTACCATAAACACAATCCTCATAAAAGCTAAGCTTCTCCAGTTTATCAGAACCCAACAACCCTAGTTTACTTAACTCCATCAAGCCTTTTTCACTCACATGACCCAACCTTTTGTGCCACAGTTCCACTTTTGTCAATGTCTTACTTTCAGCTGTAGCAGTAGTGCCTTTGCTCACTTCTCCTGCAAGAGAGTCCAGGTTATTTCTTTTGTGCCCCCTCATTACCAATGAGATCCCTTTAGCACACTCAGTACACCATTATCACAATGGTAAACATGCCCTTTTCTTTTCAAGATCACCCAGAGATATTAAGTTTCTGTTCAGCTTTGGCAAATATCTCACTTCTTTCGGAAGCCTAGTTCTTCCATCATGTAACTTGAACCTTTCCTATCCCTTCAACTTTACACTGCTCATCATTCCCCAGCAGTACAGTTCCTCCTTCTTTCTCAGTAAACTCTTCAACCCACTCTATATTTGGTGTCATATGGAATGAACACCCTGAATCCATAACCCATTGCACATCAGAGTTATCATCTGTCACCACCAACACATCTCCAGATGCATAGCCATCTTGTGCTGTTGCTGCATTACCTGATTCCTTATTTCCATTCTCAAGTTTCTTGTTGTTAAGCCTCTCAGGACGAACCTCCTTATGTGTCCCTCTTTGTGACAATGATAGCACTTTTTTGAGTTATTATCTCATGTTTTCTGCTGCTCTTTGTTCTTCTTTTTGTAAAAATAATTCTGTTTCTTGGACCCTTTCCCTTTAACTACAAGTCCATCACCTTTAACAGAAGCCTTAGAGTCATTCCTTTGATTCAATTCTCTTGAGTTTATGGCAGATTGAACATCATTCAAAGTTAAAACTTCTTTGCCATAGATCAAGGTCTCCCTGAAGTGACTAAGAGACTTAGGTAAAGAACTTAACAACATCAAAGCCTGATCCTCATGTTCCACAGTAACATCAATGTTTTCAAGATCCAAAATCGGCTTATTAAAGCTGTCCATTTGCTCTTTTATTGATTTATCTTCAGTCAGTTTAAAAGAAAATAGAGCTTGCTTAAGATACTCACGATTTACCAGTGATTTAGTCATGTAGAGGCTCTCAAGTTTCAACCACACGCCAGCTGCACTTGTCACCTTTGAAACATGCCTCAAGACATTAACTGCAAGGCTCAAGATTATAGCACGGTGTGCTTTCTCCAACATAATCTTCTTCGCCTTTTCATCCATATCTTTATCAATGCTTGATTCATTCAGAGCATCAAGCAACCCCTGTTGCACCAACAATGCTCTCATCTTCAGACGCCACAAACCAAAATCGTTCAATCCAGTGAACTTTTCAACATCAAATTTAGCAGTCGCCATGTTCAATTTATTGATCTCGCTCCACGTTCACCGCGCCAACTTGTAGAGTTTATGCCAATCAATCTATCAAATTCACACTCAAGATGATGTTCACAAACAAAACCGTGCTCAATTCGATTGAGAATTAAGAGATCAGATCACAAGAACAAGCAAAAACAAGATGAACAAAATTGTTAGAAAAACACACACAACTACACATCGATTTTTACGTGGTTCGCGTTTGAATCAAAATCGATCCAAACCTACATCTACGAAGTGATTTTCTATAGAACAAGTGTATGAGAGAATATCCCAGAAGAAATTACAAAGTTACAACTGAAAACTGATGCGCGCACTCGCCTTAAATAGGCTGCCACACTCAGCCCCAAAGCAGAAAGTTTAACTAACTTTATAACTAACTTTTAAACTGAAACTTGCCAAATTTGGTTAACTCTAACTAACTAACACATTTAGCTAATTAAATCGTGTTAACCTGCTCTGATTCAAGTAAGTTATGAACTAACTCCTTCACAAAACTAGAAGGATGCATATATATATATATATATATATATATATATATATATATATACGACTATAATATGTATATATTTAGTTATTATAGCACGTGGGACGCTATATTTTATTAAAATTATTTCTATCATTTATGATGATTAATATCAATATTTAGAACCGATGTAGCTCTGAATGGAGATGCATCAGAATCTCCATGTCCAGGCCCACCAATAGAGGTTGTGGGAAGTGCAGAGCTCAAGCTACGTGCAACCATTCTTCTCAATGGAGATGCACGGGCTGATTCATATTCAGTCCCACCATTAGAGGTCGTGGGATGTGCACTTGCTTGTGTACTTGTATCCTCCCTTCTCATTGGCTAGTGATATGAAAAAGAATTTTTTGAACCTTGTACTTTAACGTGATATTGGTTGCAAATTGAAATTCTAATGGTGCAGAGAAGGTTGTCTTTCAATCCGGGCAAAGATTCTCATATTTCGGTTGTGGCAATCAAGAATAAAGAACAATACCAGCATGGACTAAACTTCGTTTAATTGGATATCAAGTGTGTTGCATTGTTGTGCTGGATGCAAGGAATGCCTTCGTTTGAACTTTCATTTTTTCAACATTTGTTACTCATGTTTGTACTATTCTTTTCGCATTTGACATTTGTGAAGTATACTCTGAGGTTTTAAATTTTGTATTACTCAAATACCCAACATACTGTAAGCATTTGTTGGTTAATTGGGTTTATTCTTAATTCTTCTGAATTACTTGTCATTTATATAGTTGTGGTTTTCTATCTTCATTTTAGTAATAAATATGAGCTATTAAGCAGTCTATAGAGCCAAAGAATATATGGTATAAGCAGGATATTGTGGTGTATATATATTACGGTAAATAAAAAACATGGTATAAGCAGGATAGGATGCACGAACTCCAAGAAATGTTAAGAACTAAACTATGTGTTCTCGATTACCATTAATTGTATTCAACAATCTACTCATCCACACAATTTAATATCTATGTATATCCTAACTAGAAAGTTGCAACCCTGATCCACCACTCTATTTTCACTATAGCATCATGCTACAAAACATCCGCCCTCGGAAGTTATATTTTGCAGGCTCAACATGTAGTGATTAAGCACTGCCAAATATAGCAGCTTAGAATTCAAATTGTTTTTTGCTTATTGAACATAACAATTGTGCTCATGCGAAAGTTTGCAGCATGGACTGAAATTCAATACATTTCATAAAAATCATAAAGGTTTCTAATTGTTGCATTATATCACACCCCTCCCCCTCCCCCATCTTATACAGCAAAATATGCCGCATCCTCGAGTACAACTAACAGTTACATATTATTGATAATGTGGTATTCCACATGCTGAAGGAGTTAAAGGATACAAGTTGTGGTGTCTCGATGATGGTTACAACAGCTGCATAATCAGGAAGGATGTGGTATACAACGAATTTGATATGGCTTTCAAGAAAAAGGATTCAAAGAATGATACAGAAAGCAATAAAACTCTAACCTCACCAGAAAAATATCTGTTTGAGGTGGAGTCATGTTCTGTAGAAACACTACCTCAACCAGGAGCTAGGGTTTTAGATGAGGTGGAGCATGCTGATGAACAAGCAAATGACACTTATATGCTCACTAGAGATAGAATCAACATGCAAATAAGACCACCTAACAGATATTGATATGCAGATTTGCTTTCATATTCATTATGTAGCCAACAATGTTCCAGAAGACGAGCCAAAGGACTACAAGTCAACTCTTGGGGGTAAATATAGACCCAAATGGGTTGCAGCATTGAGGATGAAATAAAATCATTAAAGAAGAATGACACTTGCGAACTGGTGAAAAAGCCTCCAGGTTCTAAGATAGTGAAATTTAGCCTCCAGGTTCAACAAGGCATTCCTGGTGTAGAGAAAGAGAGTTATAAAGCACAGTTGTTTGCTAGATGATTCACTTATAGAGAATGCATTGATTACAATGATGTATTCTCTCCATTAGTAACGCATAGATCAATCTGGATTCAGTTAGCTATGGTATCTAAGTTTAATCTAGAACTTGAATAGATGGATGTAAAGACATCATTCTTGTATGAAGAACTTGAAGAAACTATTCTGATGAAACAACCTGAAGGTTTTGAGGTGAAAGGGAAGGAAGATGAGGTTTGTAGGGTGAAGAGATTACTCTATGGCTTGAAACAATCACCTAGACAATGGAACAAGAGTTTTCATGAATCCATGTACATGATAAGATTTTCTAGAAGCAAGTTTGACAGCTGTGTTTACCATAAGTTCAAATCAAATGAATACATTGAAATCTTATTGCTTTATGTGAATGATATTCTGATAGTTGGCAATACCATCAAAGATATATCAGGGATAAAATAAAGTCTGAAGGAAGAATTTGAGATGAAAGACTTAGGATCAGCAAAGAAGATCATTGGAATGGAGATAAGGAGAAATAGACACAAGGGTGTGCTCTTCTTATCACAAAAGGAGTACTTGAGAAAGGTACTGGGGAAGTTTGGGGAAGTCTCTAAGCACTCTTCTCCCACATCAGTTCAGGTTGAGTAGTGAGTAGTCTCCAAAGATTGTAGATGAAGAGTAGCAGGTTTATGTAAAGCCCATGAAGATTACATTGGAAAGCTGTTAAGTGTCTTTTGAGATACATGACAGGGACTATGGACAAGGTGCTAACCTATTGTGGAGCTGAAGTTCAGAGTGATGAAATCACAGGGTTTCTTTACTCCGATTATTTTGGATGTTTGGACACTAGAAATTCCTTAACTTGTTACATCCTTACACCATTTGGAACAACAATTAGCTTGAAAGCTAACCTTCAAAAGGTGGTAGTTTTGTCAACCACAGAAGCTGAGTATATTGCTCTTAAAAATCAATCAAAGAAGCTTTGTGGCTTGAGGGAATAGCTAAAGAGCTGAAGGTTCATAAGCAGTTTATTGCAGTGCATTTTGATAACCAAAGTGCTATACATCTATCTAAAAACCATAAGTTTCATGAGACAACGAAGATTGAAGACATCAAGCTACAATTTGTGAGGGAAGTTGTGGCTAGAGGTGATGTGTTGATCAAAAAGTTTGCTATGATCACCAAGGTGCTTCCAAGTAGCAGGTGTAATTATTGTTAAAGCTGATAAACTTGAGGAATCAGTAGCTCAAAAGAGGTGAAGCACGGAGGTTTGAAGTTAAAAGAAGTGAAGCAAGGTGGAGAATTGTTAAGAGTTGGCTCAACACTCTTAAGAAGTCGCATTTTATCAGCAAACGAAACACGGAAAAATTGGCAACAGTTTTGAGCTTAGTTATTTGGGCGGGAAAGTTGGTTTTTTTTGTCAAGTGTGTTAGGCCGTTTTAACCGTTTCGGTTGTGTGCAAATTAGCTCAATTTTTGAGAGAATATTAGCAGCTTATGGTGTAGTTTATCAGCTCGAAATTCACACATTATTCACCACCTTTGTAAACGCTAAAAACGGAATAAAATCCTATTTGTGCTCCCTGGGATGTAGGTTGAAAATCACATTGATCTACAATTCGAACCAAATAAAATTCATTCTGTTGCTTTTATGGTTTCATTCCATTGTTCTTAGTGAGGTTGAAAGAAAATCATCTGATCATATTGAGTCCGTTTAATTGAGTAGATTCAACTTCAATTTGGTTTGAGGTTGGTTAATTCCCAACAAGATTCATGTTTTAAAAATGTGCAGTGTAATTCATATATGACGTGAACAAAAGAATGATAATTTTGAGTCCGTTTAATCGAGTAGATTCAACTTCAATTTTATTTGAGATTGGTTAATTCTCAACAAGTTTCATGTTGTAGAAAGGTGTACTGTAATCCATATATGACGTGAACAAAAAGAAGTGAGTTATCGAATGTAAAACTAGAGATTGGTTAATTCTCAACAAAATTTTGAAGTCACATTTTAAGTTAATCTTGTTTATATTACTAATTAGTGATACAACATTGTTACAATATATAGGAGTTTTGGCCTAAATTTAATTTTCTATTATTACTTATTGAACATTGAGTGAATATTGCGATGTGAGAATGAAATTTTATTGCGATAATAAAATAAAATTCTTCGACAGTATCGAAGTAGAATAAATTGCGATTGAAAAATAAAAATTTTCCATTTTAATCATAGAGGTTTATTTTTGTAATCAATTTTAGCTCTATCTATTACTGAAAATGACTACCATGATATACTAACAACGCTCTTTGCTATTTATGAGTTTTTTACATCATTAGATAGTTTCTTACTCTTTTTAATCATTAATATTGTGTTTAAAAAGTGCAGTGTGGTTCATTTATGAAATGCGAAAAAATAAAATAAAATGACATAGTTATTTTTTCTGTAAAATGGAGATCGAGAATGAAGCGTGGAAAATCGCAAGTTGATTGGTACCCTCCCAAAGCTATGGCCGTAAAGAAATTGTCTACTTTAAATATTCTACTACAGAAGTATAAGTCATAATTTGTAAAAGGGATAAAAGCGTTAAACCCCCTATACTATAGGGGGTGTAGCGATTTGTCCCCTGAACTTTTTTTTTTGGCAACAAGCCCCCTGTACTATGGAAAAACAAGAATTTTTGCCCCCTGGTCGAATTTTCGGCCAATTTTTGCCGGAATTTGAAACGCGAACATGAGGGTTCATTATTATTTAGGACTTGGAAATTCAGATAAATATAACAAAACCGAATTGAAAAAATGTCATTTTATTGAAACTGTGGTTAAAAAGTGATGAACCATTATGTTCACGTTTGAAATATCGGCGAAAATTGGCCGGAAATTCGATCAGGGGGCAAATTATTTTTTCTAGTAAATAGTTGAGGGGGCAAACTGCTTATTTATCCATAGTACAGGGGGCTTATTGCCAAAAAAAAAAGTTCAGGGGGCAAATCGCTACACCCCCTATAATATAAGGGGTTTAACGCTTTTATCCCTTTGTAAAATACGAAATTAAAATCAATAAACTGATCTGAAGAAACGTAAATAAGAAAAGAAATAAACAGTTTGCACGTGCGGTTCTTACATCAGTAGTAGATGGGGTCATGCTCACAATAGAAATTGGAAGAACAAAGGGTAATTCAGGTATTTCAGATAACCTGTTTAAAATCCTTGCCACCTTTTTGACACTTGTTCTCATGAATTGGCACTCTATAAATCAAGGCTTTAGGCAATGAGCTGTATCAAACCCTAAATTCATAACATTTTCTCTCCATCTCAGCAGCCGAACTTGTTAAAGTGTAAAAACTGCACAAACAAAATTTACTATCAGGATCTTGTTTCTATCGTCATTTTTCTTTATCTAAACTGTTCAAATGCTTCCTTTTGTGTGTTGCATTTCTCTAAGACGATTTGTTCCTCTTTTTTGGATGTGTGAAGTTAGTTCTATCTGTATTAGTTCAATTTCTGCATCATTCTTTATCTCAAATATTGTTCTATCTGTATTTAGGGAATGTAGATTGATATCAATTTCTGCATCATTTTTAGTTGTGTGATGATGTTGATGAACAATTCTTTTTTTATTTATTTATTTATTTTTTATTTATAAATGTGTTTCTTGAGCTGATTATTGTTTTGAAATATGTTTCTTGATTTGAACTATTATGCCATCTAGCTGCTTGTCCCTTTTTCTTTTTGTCTGAATTCGTATGAGGAAAATTGAGTGATCGTGTTAACGGAAGGATAGAAAGAATCTTGTTTGCAAAATGTGGATACATAAAACTTTTTAAGTTGACATTGCGTCGCTTTAGATCGGATTTTTTTGTGCAGACCACGTGTTCGACTGGGAATTGACTGAGCGGATAAAGAAAAAGAAAATCAGTTGTCAATTACAAATAATGTTATCCATTGAATTGATTACAAAGCTAGAGATTTGTTTTTTATTCTTGTGGGAATACAGTTAGTTCGTTATCTTTCAAGATTCCGTAGAGAAGTAGATTATTTTTTCGTGTCTTGACTGATATTCATTAATGATCATAAATCAAACACTTATTAGTAGTAGATTATTGCTGACTTTCTTGATATGTGGAAATTCAGGGTTCAAATCCCATTTCAATCTCAGTGCTTGACAATAAGTTTATGAACCTCAACTTCATTGAAACTTCATTAAACCTTTTAGTGATTACTAATGATGCTTTGATGCAAAGGCCTATTTGTTATGCCCTTCCAAAATGCATTTTCTAAAAAGTCAGGCACCCTGAATGACATATCGCAATGGCTAATCAGAAATTTTCTATTTCAATTGACAAATATCCTGTGTAATTTTCCTATTATTTCCATTCTTTCATGTTAACTTTGGTTGTTCATGATCTTTAGTTGCTAGTATTCCATTTACCCGATCATTATAGGTATTACTTGGTCTTGTCCACCGATTTTGGACAATATTACCGATTTCCATAGTTACAGTGATTCATTTGCAAAGGGACACTCTTTCACTGATTATAAGGCCTCTAATACTTGTAAAATTTCAGGTTGATCGGAGAAATTTCCCAGGTTGTGTTCTATCTCCATCCCCGTCGACCTAGCCACGAAGGATGCAGGAACACTAAAACTGCAGGGCACGGGCGATTTCTATTTTCTAAGGGAATGGGAAGTCGAAGGATTGCAAGGCAAGATGATGGTTCCGTAAAGATAATCCCCGTATAAATGATGAACACCACGACTTAATGTAGCAGATTTCCATTTATGTCTTCATGCGACGTAAGTCATACTTCTTCTAACATGTGAGATATCAGGATCTTGTTTTAATCGTCATTTTTCTTTATCTCAATTGTTGAAGAGTGTATGCTTCCTTTTGTGTGCTTCATTTCTATAAGCCGATTTGTTCCTCTTTTTTTATGCAATTAGTTCTATCTGTATTTAGGGAACATAGATTGATATCAATTTCTGCATCATTTTTAGTTGTGTGATGATGTTGACGAACAATTTTTATTTTATTTTTTATTTTATGTGGTTCTTGATCTGATTATTGTTTTGAAATATGTTTCTTGATTAGAACTATTATACCATCTAGTTAGTTGTCTCTTTTTGTTTTTGCCTGGATTCGTATGAGGAAAATTGAGTGATCGTGTTAACGGAAGGACAGAAAGAATCTTGTTTGTAAAATGTTGTTAAAAAGAATCTTTTTAAGTTTACATTGCGTCGCTTTAGATTGGATTTTTTTGTGGAGACCACGTGTTCTTCTGGGAATTCACTGAGCAGATAAAGAAAAAAAATTCAGTTGTCGGTTACAATTAATATTATCCATTGAATTGATACAAAGCAAGAGGGTTGTTTTTTCTCTTTGTGGGAATACAGTTAGTTCTTTATCTTTTATGATTCCGTAGTGAGGTAGATTATTTTTTCGAGTCTTGACTGATATGAACTAATGATCTTACATCAAACACTTATTAGTAGTAGCCAGTAATTCATTTGATTAGAGATATGATGATTTTTCTGACTTTGTTGAAGTGTGGAAATTCAGGGTTCAAGTCCCATTTCAATCTTAATGCTTGACAATAAGTATATGAACCTCAACTTCATTGAAACTTCATTAAACCTTTTAATGATTACTGAGGATGCTTTAATTGTAAACATATTTCTCAGTTATTTGTTCAAAATCCTAAATGAAAAAAAAAAAAAAAATTTGTTTACCTGCTGATATTTAAGTGTAAAGTAACTAGAGTCATCTTTATTATTTCAATGATAGTGTTAGCCGAATTTTCCAAGAAAGCGGGCCAAAAGCACTGGTATTCTATTTACCCGATCATTATTGGTATTTCTTTGTCTTGTCCATTGATTTTGGACAATATTCCTGATTATGAGGCCTCTAATACTTGGTAAAATTTCAGGTTGATCCGAGAAATCTCTCTGGTTGTGTTCTATCACCATCCCCGTCGGCCTAGCCACAGAGGATACAGCAACACTAAAAGTGCAGGGCACAGGCAGTTTCAATTTTCCAAGGGAATGCCAAATCGAAGGACTGCATGGCAAGATGATGCTTCCATAAAGGTAATCTATGTATTCCCGATGAACACCATGACTTAATGTAGCAGATTTCAACTTATGAGTTCATGCGACGTAAGTCATACTTCTTGTAACATGTGAGATAAAAACTTTGCATATTCTGTCTCAGGAAATCTGATCTTTCCTGCTGCTTTCTTCTTGGAGACAGTGTCGGTGGGAATATGACCGCCCACAAGTCTAAACGAGCCTCCGAGTGCAAATTTAAATTTAGTCACCTAAAGGCAAGCCTACTCAACCAAAAAACTATAATTTTTTTTTTCTTTTTTTGTTATTTCATCTGTCACACACATCACATGTGATCATACTTCACAGAGCCGCACATACTCCGTATCTTCTTAATATGTGCATTGCATCACCCTAATCAATAATAATTTACATGTTGACTAAAATATTAAAACATAAATTAATCCTGTTTGTATTTTACATCGTTTTCTTACTAACTTTGTTTCTGTCTATTATCTTTGCGAGGTTATAGCACTATCAAAACCATAATTCAATATTCCCAAGTACGATAAGATGAGACGACTAGTGATGTATCCTTTTAGTACTACTGAAGCGTTACTTGAGTTACTTCTTGTGGTGCCATTTCTGAAGTTTATACGTGGTAAGCCTCATTTCTCTCTCTCTCTCTCTCTCTCTCTCTCTGTGTGGAAGTTCTTCCACTAAAATTAGGGATATTTTCAGTTTAAAGTTTTCCCGTAGGAAAGATTTTAATGTGTATGATTATGATATGGAGGAATACGTCCTGTCGCATTTGTACCTCATATGGAAGAAGTCAAGTTTTATGGTCATACTGCGAAGAAAAATGACATGAGATTCGCCAATTTCGTTTGCAAAATGCAGTAAAACTGGAGAGTCTAGATGTTTCTCGCACCAAGTTTGTGGAAGAATTGTTGCCACTTATAAAATGTACACTCCCACTTAGGAAACCAATAGATCAAGTTACATTTGACAATAATCCAAGTTAGACTCTTGAAATTTGCCGTATAATTTAATATTAAAAATAGAGGTAGTAAACATAAAAAAATTAGACAGCAATAACATGATTCTTTTGGGAGTACCGCGAACAAAAAGAAACAAGAATATACCATTTCCCTTTCTAGTACCAAAGTTTATACGTTTTGTAGCAACTCGTTTAGTACTTTGGTTTTAGAATTTATGAATCATAGTTCTAAATTTACAGATATCGATGTTAATAATGTTGGATGGAAATAATAGTCAGTAAAGTAGCCTTGATCATAAATAATGTTTTCCACCGCTCTATCCCGCGATCTATTTCTCCATTTCACTGTGGAATCATCCGTGGTAAGCATCTGCATGTGCATGTGTGTGTCTTTCTTCCTTTACCAATGCAACACCATATCTTCTTAGTCACGAATTAAAGAATCTTAAAGCGCCCTAGATCGTGACGCTTTTGTGACCTAGAATAATAAATTTTTAAGACACAATATTCCTGGATACTGATGGCAATAAGAAATTCAATTCTTTGACATAGAGTCTTATTTTACTTGATTTTTCACTAAAGTGCTAGTAACAGATTGAACTTAAGGTACTATGTTCGTGTATCATTGTTAAGTTACTGTATTACTAAGTTGAGTACGTCGTGATTTTACATGCACTCTGTATATCTAATGATCAATAGAAATCTGGTCAGTACACTCGTATCTCATGCCATTGTATGTTAAAGTTTGTTCTTCATTTTATGTAGTCACTCTTTCATCTAAATGTTGCTCTTTCTTTGCATTTTACTGATCATCATGGACAGTATACAATACTGATTTTTCTATTCACTTATGCTTCCCCATAACAAGGACAATGTGCTTCCAATGAAATTTTAAGGCTATAAGATATGTTTCTCTCCATCAAATGTGAGGTTGAGTCGTGGAATTATGAGTATAAGCACTCAAATTAGTAGGATTTTACTTTGCAAATCTCGAAAAAAAGATCATGCCGAAAACGATCACATTAGTAGTTTACTAGATTGTGTTATATCTCACATTATTTGCCGCCTACCCATGAAGGATCCAGTGATAACATCAGTTTTGTCGAAAGATTGGGGATACAAGTGGATCTGTATTCACAACAGTGAACTTCTAATTAGTCACATTTGGCTCATTTGGAAATGAGACTAATACGGCTAATATGGCTAACTTTGTTTGAGCGACACTTCTTCTATCACATAATTTGCAACTTTTTGGTCTTACATGTTTCGAGAAGTAAAACTTACGTCGCATGAAGGTTTGGATATTTGCTGCAATAAGTAGTGGTTATCATTGTTTATACATTAATTTTCTTGATGGAAGCATCATCTTGCCTTGCAACCCTCCTAACTGGTATTCCCTGAGAAAACTCGAATTGCGCATGTCCTGCATTTTTAAAGTTCTTGCCAAGATTTGTTCCCTAACCTCAAAGCTTAGAACTTTAGGAGATTGGGTTTCTGAATGAAAATTTATTTCTGATCTCGTGGAATTCAATTTCCCTGCTGTGTAAACACTTCAACTAAATATATGCAGATAGTTGAACAGTTTGCGAAAATCTATGCCCCTAAAATGACTACATTCAGGCTTGTGGCCTTTTGGGGTGCTGAATTGAACGACTATTCCATTCAGATTGTTGTAGGCAGCTTTTTGAAGTTAGAACTTGATGGTCGTTTACTAAAAAAAATAGTTCTATCAGGTGTATCACAAGTTACTTATACCGATCTCGAATTTGGCCACGAAAGATATGATCCTCGTTTACTTGAAAAGAGTGGATTACGGATTTGAGAGCTACTGAATGGAGTTTCAAGTTTAAAAGATTCCATTCAATAGCTCTTGAATTCGTAATCCACTCTTTTCAAGTAAACGAGCATCACATTTTTCATGGCCAAAATCGAGATCTGCATAAATAACTTCTGATCCACCTGATAGAACAATATTTTCCAGTAAACAACCATCAAGTTCGAACTTCAAAAAGTTGTCTCTAGTAATCTCAATTGAATAGTCATTCAGTTCAACACCCCATGAGGCCATAGACCTGACTGTAGTCATTTTAGGAGAATAGATTTTCACAAACTTTTCATCAACCATCTGCATATATTTAGTTGTAGTGTTTCCAGGATAGGGAGATTGAATTCCACTAGATCTGAATTAAAATTGTCATTCATCTCTCCCAAACTTCAAAGTTGTGAGGGTAGGAAAACAAATCTTGCCAATAACTTTAAAAGTGCATGGCATGTGCAATTCCAGTTATCTCAGGGACTACCAATTAGGATGGTTGCAAGGGAAGATGATGCTTCCATGAAGACCATTCATGTATAAACAATGAACACCGCGACTTAATGCAGAAAATTTCCAAACAGTCATGCCACGTAAGTCATACTTCTCTAAACATGTAAGACAACAAAAATGCAAATTATGTGATAGAAGAAGTGTCCTTTCAAGAAAGTTAGCCAAATTACCCTTCTTAGTATCATTTTCAAATGACCCTCTATGAAAAAGTTCAATGTTGTGAATACATGTCCACTTGTATTTCCAATCTTTAAACAAGATTGATGTTCTCACTGCATCCTTCATGGGTAGGCGGCAAAGAATGTGAGATATAACAAAATCTGGTAAACTGCTAATGTGGTCGTATTTGTCATGATCAGTTTTTCAAGATTTGCCAAGTGGAATCCTACTAATTTCAGTGCTTATACTCATAATTCCACATATCAACCTGACACAGGACTAAGAGAAACATGTGTTATAGCCTTATAATTTCATCGGAAACTCATTGTCCTTGTTAATGTATCACACAATGGAGGAAGCATAAGTTAATAGAAAGATCAGTATTGTATATTGTCCCCGATAATCAGTAAAATGCACAGAAATAGCAACATTAGGATGAACAACAAACTTTAACATACAATGACATGAGATATGATTGTACTGACTTGATTTCTATTGACGATTAGATATACACAATGCATGTACAATCAAGGCGTACTCAGTTTAGTAATAGGGTAACTTAATAAGGATATACGAAAATAATACCTAAAATTCAATCGGTAACCAAATCTGGATACATGAAGTTGATGAACAGTAGAGAATCTGTATTGAATTAGGATACATGAACTATGTGCTTCCTGTGAGGTGGCTACATTCTTCTCTTAGTTTTCACGACCTAAGTCCATTGTATCCAGTTCTGCTACTTTACACTAACACGTCAGTGGAAAATTGAGTAACATAAGACTCTAAGTCACATAATTAAATTTCTTATCGCCATCAATATTAGCGAGTAAGAAGATGCTTCCACAACGAAATAGAGAAATTTAGCGCCTGATAGACGGTGGAAAACAATATTTATTTTCATTGCTAATTTACTGACAATTATTTTCATCCAATCATTATATAACATCGATATCTGTAAAAGTATAATTATGATTCATAAATTCTAAAACCCAAATATTAAAATGGTTGGTACAAACGTATAAACATTGGTACTTAAAAGAGATCTTGTTTATTTTTATTCACAGTACACCCAAAAGAATAATATTGCCGTCTAATTTTTTGGGAGTTTACTACCTATACTTGGATTATTTTCAAATGTAACTCGATCAATTGGTAGTATCAATAATTGGATAAACTAGTATCTTAAAATACGGTAGCTAAAAACAATGAATTTCGAAACTAGAAAATGTACAAGCAATCCAAAACTGTATGATACAGAATGTAATGATATGAATATCGAAAAGGCGAGTTTAGCCTTGATCAACTTACAAGCACTAAATTTAGCTGTGTTCTAAATTTGGGAGTTCTATTGGGCAATTATTGTTTCATAAACGATGGAAACTAGACCTTCTTAAACAAAGATGAATGCCATTGCTAACTTTTAGAGTGATAATAATTATGAAGTTCGGTAATGACCATTAATCTATTAGTTTTCTATGTGACGAATATTCTTCCACAATCTTGGTGCGAGAAACATCTAGACTCTTCAGTTTTACTGCATTCTGCAAGAGAAATTGCCAATTTCATCTCATTCTTCTTCGTAGTATGACCATAAAACTTGACTTCCTCCAAATGAGGTACAAACACGATGGCACACATTCCTACATGTCATAATCATGCACATTAAAATATTTCCTACAGGAAAAAGGTAAATCTGACATATCCCTATTTAGTGGGCGAACATCAAAGGGGAGAGAGAGAGAGAGAGAGAGAGAGAGAGAGAGAGAGAGAGAGAGAGAGAGAGAGAGAGATGAGGCTTAACACATAAGATTCAGAAATGGTGCCACAAGAAGTGACTCAAGTAACGCTTCAGTAGTACTAAAAGGATACATAATGTTTAGTAGGCTTTCCTTTAGGTGAATAGAAATAATGTTTTCTACCGCTCCATTCCGCGGTCGATTTCTCCATTTCGTTGTGGAATCATTTGTGGTAAGCCTCTCCATGTGCGTGTGAGTGTGTGTCTTCCTTTTCCGATGCAACACCATATCTTCTTATTCAAGAATTAAGAAATCTTAAAGCACCCTAGATCGTGACGCCTATGTGCCCTAGAATAATGAATTTTTAAGACACTGCATTCCTTGTTATTGATGGCGATAAGTAATTCAATTATGTGACCTAGAGTCTTATTTTACTCAATTTCTCACTGAAGAGCTGGTGTAAAGCAGCAGAACTAGATACAATGAACATAGCTCCTGAAAACTAAGAGAAAAAGGTAGCCACCTCACATGAAGCACATTGTCCATGTATCTTAATCCAATAGAGATTATGTACGGTTCATTAACTTCGTATATCCAGATTTGGTTACTAATTGAATTATAGGTACTATGTTTGTGTATCCTTATTAAGTTAACGTATTACTAAATTGAGTATGTCGTGATTTTACTTGCACTGTGTATATCTAATGATCAACAGAAATCTAATCAGTATATTAATATCTAATGCCATTGTATGTTAAAGCTTGTTCTTCATCTTAAGTAGTCGCTCTTTCTTCTACCAAATCTAATGTTGCTATTTCTTTGCATTTTACTGATCATCAGGGACAATATAAAATACTGATTTTTCTATTAACTTATGCTTCCTCCATTAACAAGTACAACGAGTTTCCAATGAAATTATAAGGCTATAACAAATGTTCTCTGTCAAATGTCAGGTTGATTGGTGGAATTATGAGTATAAGCACTCAAATTTGTAGGATTCCACTTGGCAAATCTCAAAAAACTGATCATGCCAAAAATGATCACATTAGTAGTTTACCAGATTGGGTTATATCTCACCTTATTTTCCGCCTACCCATGAAGGATGCAGTGAGAACAACAGTTTTGTCAAAAGATTGGGAATAGAAGTTGACAAGTATTCACAAAATTGAACATTTTCATGGAAGCTCGCTCATTTGGAAATGAGACTAAAAAGGCTAATTTGTATGAAGACAATTCATTTACAAACAACGAACACCACGACTTAATGCTGCAAATATTCAAGCCTTCATGCGATGTAATTTACACTTCTCGAAACATGTAAGACCAAAAAATTCCAAATTATGTGATAGAAGAAGTATCATTTGAACAAAGTTATCCAAATTAGCCTTCTTAGTCTCATTTCAAATGACCCTCCATGAAAAAGTTCAATTTTGTGTATACAAATATTTTGACAAATATGTAACCTGTAAGAGACTTTCTAGTGTCCAAACAACCGGCATAATCAGAATCTGCAAACCCCTCAATAGCTACCCTATGATTATATACGTACGTCATTGAGGTGAGTCTCTTGACTCCTTACAATAAAATTTCTCTTTGCCGATAAAAAAGAACGTGAGGGATAATATATTTTTGAAAGATTGGGTATTATATTAGTTATAATGGGCTGGCATGTAATATCAATTATCTTCACTTTTTTTGTTACATAAAAAGCCTATTTACTAAAGTTTATTAGTCATATTAGTTAAAGTATAAGAGTTACGTCGTTTTATTATTACCCAATGAAATAGCCCTTCTTTTGTTGCTGCCTGCGCCGCTTAATCCCGAGAAGGTAAACTTTTTCATAATTTTCTTCGTATCATGAACGAATGGTGCCATTGTCAAAAGTTTATATATATTTTATATCTTAGTTAAGTGTATCTTTCATTTGTTGATTTCAAACAATGAGTCTGGAGTGGCCCCAAACAAAGGAATTAATAATGAATATATTGACAGTGATATTTTTACATGTAAATATTTGTTTCTTTGTTCTTTTGATTCCATTTAGGCTATTATTGTTAAATTAATGCCTTGTTAAATAGCAAAAGCTTGCTTAGCAATTGAATTTGAAGAATATTGTCACGATTGACCACCTAATAATTCCAAACCTGTAATCTCTCATTAATTGATTATTGTAGGGCTAATTGCAGCAAAAACCCCAATCTATGGGGTCTATTTTACTCTGCCACCTAACTCATGAAATGTGCGAAAGGCCTCTCAACCTATTGATTATTTTGTGCGATTTGTCCTGATGTCAAATATGACGATCAAAAGTTTAGACACTTGTCCAAAACTAATAGTTGATCAACACTTGGGGGGGGGGGGGGGAGAAATTGCACAAAATCAATAGGTTGGGGGACATTTCTCACATTTTCATAGGTTAGGGGAGCAAAGTGCAACAAGCCCCATAGATTGGGGGGTTGGCTGCAATTAACCCATTATTATATTACTTTCTAATGCTAGATCTGATACAATCTAACTAGGCAAATCAGTAATTAATTAACTGGAACACTTATTAAAGATATATATGTGTATATTCCTCAGGGTTGGGCATGTATATTGAATCACAGAATCACATATGGTGAAATTGAGCTCCAATCTCTTTCTTATAATAAATTATCATGTAACCATTATTTATAATTATGTATTGGAAAATGTGCTTGCATACAATTTGTAAATTGATGAGCATGAAAAAGTATGAAATTTGAGAACGATAAGCATGCATTATTATGTGTAGTGTGTACACATTATCATTAGTGGGTTATATGTCATAGGCAGCATGTAGTATAAATTAGAATAATAGATATCATAAGAGAGTTTGTTTTTCTTAAATTATGATTTAAATCGAATAGCAGTTAATATTTTCTTTTGGCTAATAGGTGGTTCAAATAGTCTTTGGGTATGAAAAACTATTATGTCATCTCTAGGTGATTCAGGTGAGTGTTCACAAACTTATTACTAAGTTTTTATAAAACTTGTAGAGTTCATGCCGATCAGTCTATCAAATTCACACTCAACATGATGTTCACAAACAGAACCGTGCTCAATCCGATCGAGAATTAACAGATCAGATCACAAGAACAAGCAGAAACAAGATGAACAAAATTGCCAGAAAAACACACTCCAACACACAACTATTTTTACGTGGTTCGCGTTTGAATCAAATTGATGCAAACCTACATCCACGGAGTAATTTTTTATAGAACAAGTGTATGAGAGAATATCCCAGAAGAAATTACAAAGTTACAACTGAAAACTGATGGGCACAATCACCTTAAATAGGCTGCAACACTCAGCCTCAAAACAGAAAGTTTAACTAACTTTTAAACTGAAATTTGCCAAATTCGGTTAACTCTAACTAACTAATACCATTAGCTAATTAAACCATGTTAACCTGCTCTAAATCCAGTAAGTTATGAACTAACTCCTTCACAATTCTCCACCTTGGTTCATACACTTCTTAACAAACTACTCAACCACCCATGAACAAGGCTATTCCTCCTTCAGCTGCACAAGCTCCAAGCAGTAGCTGAATTTCCCACTTGGCAACACCTTTGTGATCATGTCAGCAGGATTTGCTCACTTGCAATCTTTTAGACTAGCACCTCTCCTCTTGTAATGATCTGACGAACAAAATGTAGCTTAATATCCACATGCTTTGTTCCCTCATGATACACTTGGTTTTTGGACAAGTGTATTGCACTTTGGCTGTCACAAAACACTGTAATGACCTCTTCGTGAACCCTTAGCTCCTTACATATCCCCTCTAGCCATATTGCTTCCTTTACAACTTCAGGTAAAGCTATATACTCTGCCTCAGTTGTGGGTAACGCCACTACCTTTTGCAAACTTGCCTTCTAACTGATAGCTGTTCCAAATGCAATTAATATGTAACTTGTAAGAGACTTTCTAGTGTCCAAACAACGGCCATAATCAGAATCTCCAAACCCCTCAATAGCTACCCTATGATCCTTAGCTCCACCATAGACTAGAACCTTGTCAAGTGTTCCTTTGATGTACCTCAGAATCCATTTCAGGGCTTTCCAGTGCATTCTTCCAGGATTTGCCATGAATCTACTAATGATGCTAACTGAGTATGCTAGATCATGTCTTATGCATACCATAGCATACATTAATGAGCCAACTGCATTTGAATAACGAATTGAGCTCATGAACACCTTATCTTCTTCAGATTTTGGTGCTTGGTCACTGCTCAATCTGAACTGTTGTGACAGAGATGTATTTACTGACTTAGCTTCAATCATCCCAAACTTCCCTAGTACTTTCTTCAAGTAACTCTTCTGAGACAAGTATAGAACACCTCTTCTTCTTTTTTCTGCTAATTTTCATGCCAGGGATCCTTGTTGCATCTCCAAGATCCTTCATTTCAAATTCACCCTTCAATTTTCCCTTTATGCTTTCAACCTCCTTCCTGTTGTTGGTAGCAATGAGTATATCATCCAGATAAAGTAGCAAGATAATGAAAATATCTTCCGAGGTGAACTTGAAATATACACAAGTGTCAAACTTGCTTCTCTTAAAATCAACTGAGCTCATGAACTTATCAAACCTTCAGTTCCATTTCCTTCCAGATTGTTTAAGTCCATAGAGAGATTTTTTCAGTCTGTATACAAAATCTTCTTTTCCGTTAACTTCAAACCCTTCAGGTTGCTTCATGAGTATGATTTCATCATGTTTTCCACATAGGAAAGCTGTTTTTACATCCATTTGCTCTAGTTCTAGATCAAACTTTGCAACTAGAGCTAATAGTACTCTGATGGATCTATGTTTTACCACTGGTGAGAAAACATCATTGGAATCGATTCCTTCTCTTAGAGTAAACCCCCTGGCAACCACTCTTCCCTTGTACCTTTCATCCTCAACACCTGGTATTCCTGGTTTCTTCTTGTAAATCCATTTACAACTCACAACCTTAGAACCTTTTGGTTTTTCTGTCGGAATCCAAGTATTGTTTTTCATAAGAGATTTCATCTCTTCTTGCATTGCATCTATCCATCTTTTCCTATCTTTACTTCTTAGTGCCTCTTGATAGTGCTTAGGTTCATCATCAAGCACATTACTTGTTGCAACTAGAGAATAAGCTAGGAAATTAGCATATCCATACGTGCTTGGAGGCTTTATAGGCCTTTTTGTTCTGTCTCTTGTCAGCATGTATGTCTCCTCCTCTTGGTGATTTCCTTCTGCTTCACTTCTAGCCTCTACATCATGACTACCTTGATGTTCATCTTCATGTAGGAGCCGATTTCAAGCTGTATTCTCACTTGAATCCATAGTTGGCTCCACCTCAAACTGGAATCCTTTAGCTTTTTCTGTCTCCTTAGCTGGTGTTTTCTCTGCAGTATCCTATTGTTCTTGCTTCTTGTGTGCCATTTCAGATTCATTGAATACCACAACCCTGCTAATGTCAGGATATCCAATGAACATACACTTTAGTGCTCTAGGCTCTTGTTTGTCTTGTCTGATATGAGCATAAGCCAAACATCCAAACACTCTAAGTGTACTGAGATAAGGTGCATGTCCTGACCATGTTTCTTCTGGAGTCTTAATGTTTAAAGCTGATGAGGATGACCTATTTATTAGGTAGCAGCTTTCATCACAACTTCAGCCCAAAATACTTAGGTAAAGATGCATTGTTTAGCATGCATCTCACTCTTTCAAGTAAAGTTCTGTTGAATCTCTCAGCCAACCCATTTTGCTGTGGAGTACCTGCAGTTGTTCTATGACTAACAATGTATTTTTCCTTGCAAAAATTGTTGAATTCTTCAAAACAAAACTCAAGTCCATTGTCTCTCCTTAACCACTTAACCTTTTCCATTGTCTGATTTTCAATCAGAGTTTTCCAAGACATGAACACGACAAATACTTCATCCTTTTTTTTCAGAACATACACCCACAACTTCTTAGAGTAATCATTAACAAGAAGAAATACCCGGCACCAGAATGTGATTGAACTCTTAAAGCCTCCCACAGATCAGAGTGAATGTAATCAAGCGTTTCGTTTGTTATGTTTGCTCCTGTAGTGAACATCAGTCTGTGAGACTTGCCATAAACACAATCCTCATAAACGCTAAGCTTCTCCAGTTTATCAGAACCCAACAACCCTAGTTTACTTAACTCTATCAAGCCTTTTTCACTCACATGACCCAACCTTTTGTGCGACAGTTCCACCGTGGTTAATGTCTTACTATCAGCTGTAGCAGCAGTGCCTTTGCTCACTTCTTCTTCAAGAGAGTCCAGGTTATTTCTTCTGTGCCCCCTAATTACCAACTGAGATCCCTTTAGCACACTCAGTACACCATTATCACAATGGTAAACATGCCCTTTTCTTTCCAAGATCACCCAGAGATATTAAGTTTCTGTTCAGCTTTGGCAAATATCCCACTTCTTTCGGAAGCCTTGTTCTTCCATCATGTAACTTGAACCTTCCCTATCCCTTCAACTTTACACTGCTCATCATTCCCCAGCAGTATAATTCCTCCTTCTTTCTCACTATACTCTTCAAACCATTCTATATTTGGTGTCATATGGAATGAACACCCTGAATCCATAACCCATTGCACATCAGAGTTATCATCAGTCACCACCAACACATCTGCAGACACATAGCCATCTTGTGTTATTGCTGCATTGCCTGATTCCTTATTTCCATTCTCAGGTTTCTTGTTGTTAAGCCTCTCAGGACGAACCTCCTTATGTGTCCCTCTTTGTGACAATGATAGCACTCTTTTGAGTTATTATCTCCTGTTTTCTGCTGCTCTTCGTTCTTCTTTTTGTCAAACTTATTCTGTTTCTTGGACCATT
This sequence comes from Misopates orontium, assembly GCA_946800315.1. Classification (NCBI taxonomy): domain Eukaryota; kingdom Viridiplantae; phylum Streptophyta; class Magnoliopsida; order Lamiales; family Plantaginaceae; genus Misopates; species Misopates orontium. The sequence continues at coordinate 27,593,889 of OX326947.1, forward strand.
TCCCTTTAACAACAAGTCCATCACCTTTAATAGAAGCCTTAGAGTCATTCCTTTGATTCAATTCTCTTGAGTTTATGGCAGATTGAACATTATTCAAAGTTAAAGGTCTCCCTCAAGTGACTAAGAGACTTAGGTAAAGAACTCAACAGCATCAAAGCCTGATCCCATCTTCCACAGTAACATCAATGTTTTCATGATCCAAAATCAGATTATTAAAGCTGTCCATTTGTTCTTCTATTGATTTATCTTCAGCCATTTTAAAAGAAAACAGATCTTGCTTAAGATACAGAAGATTTACCATTGATTTAGTCATGCAGAGGCTCTCAAGTTTCAACCACACGCCAGCTGCTCTTGTCTCCTTTGAAACTTGCCTCAAGACTTTATCTCCAAGGCTCAAGATTATAGCAAGGTGTGCTTTCTCCAACATAATCTTCTTCGCCTTTTCATCCATATCTTTATCAATGCTTGATTCATTCAGAGCATCAAGCAACCCCTGTTGCACAAACAGTGCTCTCATCTTCAGACGCCACAAACCAAAATCGTTCAATGCAGTGAACTTTTCAACATCAAATTTAGCAGTCGCCATGTTCAATTGATTGATCTCGCTCCACGTTCAGCGCGCCAATTTATAGAGTTTATGCCAATCAATCTTTCAAGTTCACACTCAAAATGTTGTTCACAAACAAAACCGTGCTCAATTCGATTGAGAATTAAGAGATCAAATCACAAGAACAAGCAAAAACAAGATTAACAGAATTGTCAAAAAACACACACAACCACGCAACGATTTTTACGTGGTTCGCGTTTGAATCAAATCGATCCAAACCTACATCTACGAAGTGATTTTCTACAGAACAATATCCCAGAAGAAATTACAAAGTTACAACTGAAAACTGATGTGCGCACTCGCCTTAAAATAGGCTGCAACACTCAGCCTCAAAGCAGAAAGTTTAACTGACTTTATAACTAATTTTTAAACTGAAACTTGCCAAATTTAGTTGACTCTAACTAACTAACACCTTTAGCTAATTAGATCGTGTTAACCTGCTCTGATTCCAGTAAGTTATGAACTAACTCCTTCACAAAACTAGAAGGATGCATATATATATATATATATATATATATATATATATATATATATATATACATGTACAACTATAATATGTATATATTTAGTTATTAAAGCACGTGGCACGCTATATTTTATTAAAATTATTTCTATCATTTATGATGATTAATATAAATATTTGGAACCGATGTAGCTCTGAATGGAGATGCATCAGAATCTCCATGTCAAGGCCCACCAGTAGAGGTTGTGGGAAGTGCAGAGCTCAAGCTACGTGCAACCATTCTTCTCAATGGAGATGCACGGGCTGATTCATATTCAATCCCACCACTAGAGGTCGTGGGAAGTGCACTTGCTTGTGTACTTGTAGCCTCCCTTCTCATTGGCTAGTGAGATGAAAAAGAATTTTTTGAACCTTGTACTTTAACGTGATATTGGTTGCAAATTGAAATTCGATGGTGCAGAGAAGGTTGTCTTTCAATCCGGGCAAAGATTCTCATATTTTGGTTGTGGCAATCAAGAATAAAGAACAATACCAGCATGGACTAAACTTGGTTTAATTGGATATCAAGTGTGTTGCATTGTTGTGCTGGATGCAGCGAATGCCTTCGTTTGAACTTTAATTTTTTCAACATTTGTTACTCATGTTTGTACTATTCTTTTATTTGACATTTGTGAAGTATACTCTGAGGTTTTAAATTTTGTATTACTCAAATACCCAACATACTGTAAGCATTTGTTGGTTAATTGGGTTTATTCTTAATTCTTCTGAATTACTTGTCATTTATATAGTTGTGGTTTTCTATCTTCATTTTAGTAATAAATATGAGCTATTTAGCAGTCTATAGAGCCAAAGAATATATGGTATAAGCAGGATATTGTGGTGTATATATATTACGGTAAATAAAAAACATGGTATAAGCAGGATAGTAGTTGGTATAGGGTAAAAAAATCAAAAGATTCTTAGCGATGGTTTTGGACTGTCGAGGATTGCTATTGCCGATGGTTGAGTTATATGGAATTTTATATATGACGCCTTTTTAGCTGACACTTGTGTGACGGTTCAAAAACCATGGGAAAAAGAATTCTTGATGGTTTGTTTATTTTTACGGTGGTAAAAATCCATCATATAAAGCATTATTTGATGTAGTGAGGCTCACTATCTTGGAAAATTGGGCTACTCCTATCTTAGGGATATTAAAGATGACTCTAGTTACTCCACACTAAATATTTGCAGGTAAACAATTTTGTAGTTTTTAGTTTTTCACTTAGTATTTTGAACGATTAACTCAGAAATATGTTAATTAGGCAACTAACAATTTATATTATCATTAATAAGTGATTGTCAATTGAAGTTGAGGATGTAACATATTTTTCTGTAGGAAATGGCGGATGGGGGTGATATAGTGCAACAATTGGAAACCTATGATTTTTATGAATTGTATTGAATTTCATACATGATCACAATTATTATGTTCAATAAGCGAAAAATAATTTGAATTCCAAGCTGCTATATTTGGGAGTGTTTAATCACTATATGTAGGATTGAAATATCATTGAAAAGCTTCCCCACCCTGGTTTATTAGAGGATGTGCGGCTTAATATACTTCAATGCTAATACTCTACAATATTACAAATTGAAAAGTGAAATTAAAAAATGAAAAATATCAACAAGCTGTATGTATACAAATATATATCAAGAAGACAAGTTGGAAGACATATTGCACATTTTCATAGATTAGAGGTGAAGTGTAACATAACCCATAGGTTGGGATTGCTATAATTGGCCCTTGAACAACCAGTCTATGTTTCTTGTGAACAAACTATAATATTTAACGAAGTAAGAAATCATGGAAAAATACGTAAGTAAAGAGAACAAACATTATCCTGATTCATTTATGTCAACCCACGCTGAAAAAATATTTTGGTTTCACCCATGGCATACAATACATTGCGGCACATAATCCTCGAAATCATCATCACAATTGATTCTCCAATCTGCTTAAAGTAAGATAGATAAATCGAAAACTATCCCTATTTAGTGGAATAATATCAAAAAAGAAAAACAAAAAGTGAGACAAGGGAAAACTTGGCTTAACACATATAAAAGGAGAAACTTAAAAAACAGCGCCAGGTCAAGTAACTCAAGTAATACACTGTTTTTACCGATCTTTCGACAAAACTAATGTTTGAACTGCATCCTTCGTAGGTAGGAAAGAAAGAATGTGAGATATTGCCCAATATGGAATTCAATTGATGTCTTCTTTGCTATTTCAGATCCTTTTAGTTTTGAGTGCTTGTTCTCGAACATTGGTACCTCCCGCACCCTTACTTTCAATAGATTTTCTGCTTTCCCGGAAAAAAAGAAAAAAGAAAGGAATAGGAGACTATTGTTTGGTGTTGGCTTACTTTTGCTTTCATGAATGAACATGTTTGACCATCATGTTGCTGATTAGATTTTTACATTAAAATAAAAAATCATATTTTTATATTAAGTTAGGATGCACGAACTCCAAGAAATGTTAAGAACTAAACTATGTGTTCTCGATTACCATTAATTGTATTCAACAATCTACTCATCCACACAATTTAATATCTATGTATATCCTAACTAGAAAGTTGCAACCCTGATCCACCACTCTATTTTCACTATAGCATCATGCTACAAAACATCCGCCCTCGGAAGTTATATTTTGCAGGCTCAACATGTAGTGATTAAGCACTGCCAAATATAGCAGCTTAGAATTCAAATTGTTTTTTGCTTATTGAACATAACAATTGTGCTCATGCGAAAGTTTGCAGCATGGACTGAAATTCAATACATTTCATAAAAATCATAAAGGTTTCTAATTGTTGCATTATATCACACCCCTCCCCCTCCCCCATCTTATACAGCAAAATATGCCGCATCCTCGAGTACAACTAACAGTTACATATTATTGATAATGTGGTATTCCACATGCTGAAGGAGTTAAAGGATACAAGTTGTGGTGTCTCGATGATGGTTACAACAGCTGCATAATCAGGAAGGATGTGGTATACAACGAATTTGATATGGCTTTCAAGAAAAAGGATTCAAAGAATGATACAGAAAGCAATAGAACTCTAACCTCACCAGAAAAATATCTGTTTGAGGTGGAGTCATGTTCTGTAGAAACACTACCTCAACCAGGAGCTAGGGTTTTAGATGAGGTGGAGCATGCTGATGAACAAGCAAATGACACTTATATGCTCACTAGAGATAGAATCAACATGCAAATAAGACCACCTAACAGATATTGATATGCAGATTTGCTTTCATATTCATTATGTAGCCAACAATGTTCCAGAAGACGAGCCAAAGGACTACAAGTCAACTCTTGGGGGTAAATATAGACCCAAATGGGTTGCAGCATTGAGGAAGAGATAAAATCATCAAAGAAGAATGACACATGGGAACTAGTGAAAAAGCCTGCAGGTTCTAAGATAGTGAATTTAGGTGGATTTTCAAACGAAAACAAGGCATTCCTGGTGTAGAGGAAGAGAGTTATAAAGCACAATTGTTGGCTAGATGATTCACTTATAGAGATGGCATTGATTACAATGATGTATTCTCTCCATTAGTAACGCATAGATCAATCAGGATTCAGTTAGCTATGGTATCTAAGTTTAATCTAGAACTTGAATTGATGGATGTAAAGACACCATTCTTGTATGGAGAACTTGAAGAAACTATTCTGATGAAACAACCTGAAGGTTTTGAGGTGAAAAGGAAGGAAGATGAGGTTTGTAGGGTGAAGAGATTACTCTATGGCCTGAAACATCACCTAAACAGTGGAACTAGAGGTTTGATGAATTCATGTACAGGATAAGATTTTCCAGAAGCAAGTTTGACAGTTGTGTTTACCATAAGTTCAAATCAAATGAATACATTGAAATCTTATTGCTTTATGTGAATGATATTCTGAGAGTTAGCAACAACATCAAAGACATATCGTGGATAAAATAAAGTCTGAAGGAAGAATTTGAGATGAAAGACTTAGGATCAGCAAACAAGATCATTGGAATGGAGATAAGGAGAAATAGACACAAGGGTGTGCTCTTCTTATCACAAAAGGAGTACTTGAGAAAGGTACTAGGGAAGTTTGGCATGTCAAAAGCCAAGTCTCTAAGCACTCCTCTTGCACATCAGTTCAGATTGACTAGTGAGTAGTCTCCAAAGATGACGAGTAGCAGGTTTATGTAAAGCCCATGAAGATTACATTGGAAACCTCTTAAGTGTCTTTTGAGATACATGAAAGGGACTATGGACAAGGTGCTAACCTATTGTGGAGCTGAAGTTCAGAGTGATGAAATCACAGGGTTTCTTTACACCGATTATTCTGGATGTTTGGACACTAGAAATTCCTTAACTTGTTACATCCTTACACTATTTGGAACAACAATTAGCTTGAAAGCTAACCTTCAAAAGGTGGTAGTTTTGTCAACCACATAAGCTGAGTATATTGCTCTTAAAAATCAATCAAAGAAGCTTTGTGGCTTGAGGGAATAGCTAAGGAGCTGAAGGTTCATAAGCAGTTTATTGCAATGCATTTTGATAATCAACGTGCTATACATCTATCTAAAAATCATAAGTTTCATGAGAGAACGAAGCATGAAGACATCTCGCTACAATTTGTGAGGGAAGTTGTGTCTAAAGGTGATGTGTTGATCAAAAAGTTTGCTATGATCACCAAGGTGCTTCCGACCAGCAGGTTTAACGATTGTTAAAGCTGATAAAGTTGAGGAATCAGTAGTTCAAAAGAGGTGAAGCACGGAGGTTTGAAGTCAAGAGAAGTGAAGCAAGGTGGAGAATTGTCAAGAGTTGGCTCAACACTCTTAAGAAGTCGCATTTTATCAGCAAAAGAAACTCGGAAAAATTGGCAACAATTTTGAGCATAGTTATTTGGGCGGGAAAGTTGGTTTTTTTTTTTTCAAGTGTGTTAGGCCATTTTAACCGTTTCGGTTCTGTGCAAATGAGCTCAATTTTCAAGAGAATATTAGCAGCTTATGGTGTAGTTTATCAGCTACAAATTCAGACATTATTCACCACCTTTGTAAACACTACAAATGGAATAAAATCCTATTTGTGCTTCCTGGGATGTAGGTTGAAAATCACATTGATCTACAATTCGAACCAAATAAAATTCATTGTGTTTCTTTTGTGGTTTCATTCCATTGTTCTTAGTGAGGTTGAAAGCATATCATCTGATCATATTGAGTCCGTTTAATTGAGTAGATTCAACTTCAATTTGGTTTGAGATTGGTTAATTCCCAACAAGATTCATGTTTTAAAAATGTGCAGTGTAATTCATATATGACGTGAACAAAAGAATGATAATTTTGAGTACGTTTAATCGAGTAGATTCAACTTCAATTTGGTTTGAGATTGGTTAATTCTCAACAAGTTTCATGTTTTAGAAAGGTGTAGTGTAATCCATATATGACGTGAACAAAAGAAGTGAGTTATCAAATGTAAAACTAGAGATTGGTTAATTCTCAACAAAATTTTGAAGTCACATTTTAAATTATTCTTGTTTATATTACTAATTAGTGATACAACATTGATACAATATAGCAGTTTTGGCCTAAATTTAATTTTCTATTACTTATTGAACATTGCGTGAATATTGCAATGTGAGAATGAAATTTTATTGCGATAAGATAATAAAATTCTGCGACAGTATCGAAGTAGAATAAATTGCGATACAAAAATAAAAGTTTTCCATGTTAGAAGATAGTATTGAATGCTTTTAGAGAGAGAATATAGTTTCATCCTATAAACATAGAGGTTTATTTTTGTAATCAATTTTAGCTCTATCTATTACTGAAAATGACTAACATGATATACTAACAACGCTCTTTGCTATTTATGAGTTTCTTACATCATTAGATAGTTTCTTACTCTTTTTAATCATTAATATGGTGATGAACCATTATGTTCACGTTTGAAATTTTGGCGAAAATTGGCTGGAAATTCGATCAGGGGGAAAATTATTTTTACTAGTCAATAGTTGAGGGGGCAAAGTGCTTATTTATCCATAGTACAAGGGGCTTGATGCCAAAAAAAAAAGTTCAGGGGGCAAATCGCTACACCCCCTATAGTATAAGGGGTTTAACGCGTTTATCCCTTTGTAAAAATATGAAATTAAAATCAATTAACTGATCTGAAGAAATGTAAATAAGAAAAGAAATAATCAGTTTGCACGTGCGGTTCTTACATCAGTAGTAGATGGGGTCATGCTCACAATAGAAATTGGAAGAACAAAGGGTAATTCAGGTATTTCAGATAACCTGTTTAAAATCCTTGCCACCTTTTCGACACTTGTTCTCATGAAATGGCACTCTTTAAATCAAGGCTTTGGGCAATGAGCTGTATCAAACCCTAAATTCATAACATTATCTCTCCATCTCAGCAGCCGAACTTGTTAAAGTGTAAAAACTGCACAAACAAAATTTACTATTAGGATTGTTAGGACCGCAAGTCCAACACGATTCAAACTCGATTGAACAGTCAGGACTGCCAGGTCCAACTAGATTTTATTTCCTTGTTTGCAAAATTATTTTAAAGGAAAATTCGGTTTTATTTACTTTGATTTATTTACTTAATTATTCGCTCTTAATTATATGGTAATTATCTTGTTTTAGACGAGTGAATATTTAGGTAAGTTTGTAAAGATTTAACTTGATCTTATAGTATCTTATCTTATGGAAAGTTAATCTTTATCAAACTCTTTATTATATTCTTAAGTAATCTTTTCCTGGTGGAGTTCTTCTTTGTCTTTGGTGTGCAGAATATACGAAGATCATGAAGATCTTATCAAACGGAAACAAAGACTTATCAAAAGGAAGAATCGCCTTATCATGGAAAGATTCGGATATATTTGGAAAGATCCTTTCTCGACTGGATATGGAGACTGGCCGAGATTCAAGGAGATCTTTCAGGAGAGCTATCTTATAAATAGTAGAAATCCTAGGAATCAATGTAGAGCACTCGTGTAACAAAATATACATCATTAGGTGTTCTCTTTTATTTTGATTTCTTAGTTTTCGCCCTCTTGAGTCAAATCAAGAACGTGAGAAGCCGACGAGAGTTGAAGGGAGTTCAACGGAAAAGGATTGCGACAGTTAGAGGGATCTATACATACGTGCAGTTCGCTTGGAAGCTTTCTCATAAGAAGATCCATACGGGAGTTTTGATCTTACGGGTCAAACGGAGTAGACACGAAAAAGGTTCCGGTGGTATCAACATTTGAGGGATTCAGTGTTAGAGTAAAACCAGTTGGTGTAATAACTTTTGTCCGTTGAAAGAAGTTTGATTCAGGCGAAAGCCTCGTGGATGTAGGACATAGTCCGAACCACGTTAAAATCTGCTGTCTTACTTTACTGTCTTTTATACGTGTCTTTCTTACCTGTCTAGACTAGGTATCGCAACTACTGCTTAAAACGTAAAGTATTAGACCTAAAGATCTATCAATTGGTATCAGAGTCTATCACCTACTTACATTGGCGAGATTCTGGTTTTATTTAGATCTTGCAGATTTGATGGCACAAAACGTTGAGGGATCATCATCATCAAAGCCGCCGCTCTTAAATGAATTCAACTATTCATACTGGAAGGTCCGCATGACAGCTTTCATCAAAAGGGAAAATCAGAAAGCGTGGAAAAGCATTTTCAAAGGATGAACTCCACCACTAGATAAAGATGGAAAGCCGAAGCTGGAGCTCGACTGGTCTGACGCAGAAGATCTCGACGCGAGCTACAACTTCATTGCAATCAATGCAATTTTAAATGGAGTCAACCTAAATCAGTTCAAACTGATCTCAAAGTGTGAATCGACCAAAGATGCATGGAACGCCCTTCGCGTTGCCCATGAAAGTACCCCATCCGTGAAAAGATCCAAAAGACAAATCCTTGGTACACGGTTTGAGGAACTCAAAATGGAGGATCATGAAACAATAGCTCAATACAATCCCAAACTAAGAGACATTGCAAATGAAGCCTTCCTCCTCGGTGACGAGTACAGTGAGTCCAAACTTGTTCAGAAAACTCTTTGCACTTTACCCTCAAGATTCGATATGAAAATTGAGGCAATTGAAGAAGCAAGAGACGTGGAGAACTTGTCACTCGAAGAGCTCATGGGTGCCCTCTCAACTTTCGAGTTGAAAAAGAATTTGAATGGAGTCACTTCAAAAGGTGTTGCACTTAAAGCTGAAATCAAAGACAAACCTCAAAGTGACGATAAGGACGAGTTTGTGAAATATGTCGCGTTTCTCTCCAAAGGACTCCGAAAGTTTTCCAAGTGGAAAAACAAAGGTACGAACACTTTCCCTTCTAACTCTGATAATTCATTAAAATCTTCCGCTGCTAATGATCTTAGCTACAAAAGAAGAGGAAAAGGTGTTCAATGCAGAGAATGCCAAGGCTATGGTCACATTCAAACTGACTGTGCAAATCTTCTCCCGAAGAATAAAGACAAAGCCATGGTTTGCACCTGGAGTGATGGAGAGTCATCTGAAAGTGAGGATGATGCAGGAGAAAAAGCTAATATTGCACTCTCCTCTGTCATTCGACCTGACTCATCACCTCTCGCGACTGACCAGGACGACTCCGAAACTGCTTCTGAGATTAAAACGATGACATCTATATGCAGTGATGACGAGTTAGATTGTTGTATTGATGAACCTGAAGAAAGAACATTTTTTGCATTTTCTTCTTTTATTGATCATGACTTACCACCTGTTTTGACAGATCAGGAAAACAGCGATGATTTCGAGGACAAAAATTCTCCTAATCCATTTTTGGAAATCAAACTTCTTCGAAATTTGTTGTTTTCAGAGATACGCAAGAACATTGATCTCAAATGTCAAGTCATGAGCCTCAAAACTGATGTGCACAGTATAAAAGAATCAATCACCATTTTTGAGGATTTGGAATCACACTTCGAAGATGTTCTTAAGGTTCTCAATAAGGTTGTCACAGACAATCAGGACAAGGAATCTGATCAAAGTACTAGTCCTATTCATACTGGTCTGGACAAGGAATCTGATCAAAGTTCTAGTCCCAATCATGCTGGTCTTGGTTACCACCCACCGATCGGTCTAAGCAGGGAGATTCCTAGTTTATCTGATATAGATGATAATACCTTAGTACATGATCTAAAATACTCACAGCCTCATGTTTTTAATCGCAGGTCCAGTCCAACGAACAGGCCCAGTCCCGTTTGGTGGTCACGACGGACTCGCAAGTCTAGCAGAGCCTGTTATCATTGTAGTGGTCAAGGACATATTCGTTCACGCTGTCCTGACTTAAAACAGAACTCATCGAGGAGCACAGCAAAGAAACTTGTTGGACCACGAGTCACTACAACTCGGAAGACTCCACGAAAAACAGTTTTAAAAGACTCCGATGAAGATTCTGAACCAACGAATAACATAAGGGTGAAATGTTCTAATCATAAAAACATTCATTTTGCATTTTCATCTGTTGAAAACGCCTCACCTGGTTGTTGGTATCTTGACAGTGCATGCTCACATCACATGACAGAGAACAAAAACCTTTTGACTAACTATGTTACTGGTCCAAGTGGAAGAGTTCAGTTCGAAATGGCAAAAAGGGTCAAGTGGTTGCAAAAGGAACACTCATTCTTAACGGGTGTCCTATACTTAACGATGTGTTCCATGTTGATGGACTTGAGCAGAACTTGATTAGCATAAGCTAGCTATGCGATCAAAAGATGGTTGTCACATTTACACAAGATGAATCTCATGTGGTTGATAACCAAAAGTTTTGTTTTTTTACAGGAAAGCGGACTGCTGAAAATTGCTATATCCTAAAGTAGTCACGACTCCCTACAGAACAGTTCACAAACTCTGTTTCTAACAGACCTATTTCTCCTAAAGTTAGTGAACTAATTTTTTTTTATGGTTCGCAGGTTAGTCAAGGAGCCAACAGATTGGTCATAGATCAATCCAAGTGCGTTCAATATCCTATCAAGGACCTTGATCTTGAAACTGCAGAACAGTCGATGATTTCTGTGGCAACTTCTACATGGGTTGTCAATGAGACAAGAGGCAACTTCATAGACCTCAGTTTCTCCACTTTCGGAACAGGAAGTCATCTCTACCTAACTATGCATAATCGTGTCGTATTACTTGATATTGGTTGGGTTGATCACATGCTTAAGAATTTTGTTTTTGTGCAAAGTGATGTGTTGGTCTTTAGTAACCTCAACTGTGCTATTATCTTTGCTCATAATCATGTTAATCACTTATGCACACAGCACACGGATATATGGCACCATCTCATATGTGATTTAGGTGATAATGAATGTGCTGTCATTAAGCATGTCGCGACTGGAAGACAAACTGCTGTTATTTTTATGAAGAAACTTGTTTCACAAAGCTTTGAGACCCTCAGAAAGTCTCTCGGCGTTTGTCTTCACTAAGCGCTGGCCACGTGCCCGATTTAACTCAGATGTTTTTATTTGTTGAACTAACTGTCATGACTTACTTGCAGACCTATTGGACAGCTTGTTCTGGAGCGTAGTTAGAACTGCATTGATACACAGTGCACATTGTCCACTTTTGCTACCTCATCACATCAAAAACAGAAGGATTGAGCATAAAAGAAAAGTATGAGTGTACAAAAGAGTTTTGAAAAGAAAAGAACAAAGAGAGCATGAGCCAAAAGAAAAAGTGCTTCAAAAGAAAAATATATGGAGGAAAAAGCTGCCTAAACTCAATGAATATGAGTGAAAGCATTCAATTCATATTTCACAGTCATCACAAAATTGAAAAGAGCTACCATATTCTACATAAAGTTATGTGCGAAAGCTACCTCTATGCAAAAGGCTCAAAGTGTGTGTACAAGGTGCAATTGTATTGTTTGAAAAGAGATATCTTGCAAAACGATTTTTGCCCCTTTCAAATTCTCTTCCCTTTCATCTATTTATCATATGAGAATTCACACACACATTTTAATGTATTCATCTGGTTCATGAGTATTCTCCAGTTCCGACCTGTTTTATACTCAGTCTTACCGTCTGTCATGACAGGGTGTCTCGACATCCACTTACACCAGTTGAATCGGTCCTCGGTAAGTTATGTGAGTAATTTGCTGAGTTACTTTCTGTTTGTTTCTTTTATTTTGTGTTTTAATTTGTTTTAAATTTTATTTTATTAAACAGGTGCAATTCTTATTTTATTTTGTCTTTAAAACACGATATGTTTAATTACAGCATGATTTATTTCCCGCCTATGTTTTGCCGCGTTTTTTAGAAGAGATTGAGTTGCGTGTCATTGTTGGAGTCTTTCCTTGATTAGTCTTGGTAAGAGTCCTATCACTTATGGGAAGTTGTGGATAATGATTATGGAAGATATGACATTGATTTGATTTCATCTATCTATATGTCCTTCCTTTTTATCATATCTGACGCAATCTACTATCTCTCTCTTGTGTTTATTTTTGGTGTGTGGTTTTTGTTTATCTTCTTTCTCACCTACGTTTCTCAAGAAAATATTTAACATGGTGAAAACTAAGTCATCAGGTGAACCATCTCAGTCGACCCCACCAGTCGACCATGATAGTGCATCCTCCACGGGCAACAAGTTGTCCCATGTCTTGCAACCGACTCCACTGTCAGTCCGGATTCCACCGGATTATGTTTCGCCGGTCCGTGCTTCTGCACCACCGCCGCCGCAAGACACCACACCACCGCCACCGGCAATAGAGTCACCACCCCGTGCCACATCTCCTCAGGCACGAGAGTTCTCTCCTCCGTTGGATGACTCTCACTCTGTTCCACCGCCGGAAGACGCTTCGCCGTCACCATCACCTCTTCCTGCATCCTCTCGCCACCACACCGCCACGGCCAAAGGAAAGCAGAAGGCTCAACCTCCAAAGCGCACCCCATCTGCTCGACGAAAAGCAAAACCTGTTGCAGAGGGTGTCGCGAGCCGAGTCGGGACACGTACCAAGACTCCTACTCACAAACGTCCCCGATCTGCTGCTGCTGCCTCGGAATCTGCTCCAATATAGGTCTCTGACACCGATTCTAGCCCAGTTCGCAAACAGCAGAAACGATCAGCTCAGTCCTTGTCTGATCAGGACAACCAGTCAGGCAACCAGTCGGCCTCTGAGGAAGGTAGCCACGCCCAAACTAAAGAAGAAGCTGAAGGAGGTTACGCCGTCCCTCCCCGTGTCTTACCGTCCGATGAGCCTTTCAGGGTGAAGAAGGCAATGTCCGACAGGTTTTACACCACTCATGCCAAACTCAAATATACTTCTCTCACTGGCCGCATTCCTGTTCGTGAAGTTCAACTTCATGACGATTCTTATGAGGGTACGGGAGTTACTGAGTTTTTGGAAGGGAGAGGGTTTCTTGAATCCACTCGCAGGGTGCAACCGTTTGTCACCCAGATTGTGCACGAGTTTTATGCCAATCTGGATACTCAACTAGGCGTTCCAGGCTCTGCCAAGAAACGTTCAGCGTATGTGAGCAAGTTCATCTTCAAGATCAGTCCTCAAATCCTGAACATGCAGTTGAGGTCTCCCGATGTGCAAACCGGTCGCGACTTCGAGCTGGAACTGGAGGAAGACATGGACGCAGTCGCGTCAACCACAACCGGTCAACCCATGAAGTGGCAAAAGAATGGAAATCTACAGTGAGGTTCCCTTCTTCCATGGTATGGTTTGATTTATGGTATAATGGTAAGAAATTGGTACCCTATGTCCCATACTTCCACTATTAGTCCGTTAACTGCTTCTGTCTTGTTCCGAATTGGTTCGAATGCTCCCATTAATCTTGGGAAACTGGTCTTTGAGCGCATACAACTTGAAGCATTCGATCCAAAGATTAAGATGACCTTAGGCTATCCATCCTTGATCTACCGCACGCTCACATCTCATATGGATATCCGGGTCACGAAAGATAAGATGACGAGCCGCCCTAAGCCTTATCATGCCCCGAGTCACCTTGTTCAAGCTCTACTTGGTTCTCCGATCCGGCGACCTGTCCCAACTTCCAGGGTAATGAAGCTGGACCGTCTGTTCCCTAGGGCAGTCTCGACAACCTACAGTCGCAACTTGCTCAGGTCATTACATTGTTGGAGTCCATGAACCAGTCCCTTGCCCAATTAGCGGCAAAGCCTTGACTAGTTTTGGAAAAATGGGGGAGTAAACAGAATATGTAGACTGGGGGAGATTTTGAAGAATGGGGGAGATCCTTCAAGGTTGCTGCTGTTTATCTTATGTTTTTATTTTAGTTTGTTTTATTTTACCGCTTAAGAACAATTGCTTTTAATTGCTTATTTTATTAAGTTGTTTTGCGGAGTGTTGCACTGCTGTTGCAACATGTTTTTATTGCTGTTAAAACTCGTTAGTTGATTTATGTGCCTATCTCTTACTAACTTGTTTTATTTCAGCATGTCTATATTTTTCTTGGGATTTAAAAGTGTTTTTGCCAAACAAGTCAATTGGGGGAGATTGTTAGGACCGCAAGTCCAACATGATTCAAACTCGATTGAACAGTCAGGACTGCCAGGTCCAACTAGATTTTTATTTCCTTGTTTGCAAAATTATTTTAAAGGAAAAATCGGTTTTATTTACTTTGATTTATTTACTTAATTATTCGCTCTTAATTATATGGTAATTATCTTGTTTTAGACGAGTGCATATTTAGGTAAGTTTGTAAAGATTTAACTTGATCTTATAGTATCTTATCTTATGGAAAGTTAATCTTTATCAAACTCTTTATTATATCCTTAAGTAATCTTTTCCTTGTGGAGTTCTTCTTTGTCTTTGATGTGCAGAATATACGAAGATGATGAAGATCATATCAAACGGAAACAAAGACTTATCAAAAGGAAGAATCGCCTTATCATGGAAAGATTCAGATATATTTGGAAAGATCCTGTCTCGACTGGATATGGAGACTGACCGAGATTCAAGGAGATCTTTCAGGAGAGCTATCCTATAAATAGTAGAAATCCTAGAAATCAATGTAGAACACTCGTGTAACAAAATATACATCATTAGGTGTTCTCTTTTATTTTGATTTCTTAGTTTTCGCCCTCTTGAGTCAAATCAAGAACGTGAGAAGCCGACGAGAGTTGAAGAGAGTTCAACGGGAAATGATTGCGCCAGTTAGAGGGATCAATACGTACGTGCAGTTCGCTTGGAAGCTTTCTCATAAGAAGATCGATACGGGAGTTTTGATCTTACGGGTCAAACAGAGTAGACGCGAAAAAGGTTCTTGTGGTATCAACATTTGAGGGATTCGGTGTTAGAGTAAAACCAGTTGGTGTAATAACTTTTGTCCGTTGAAAGAAGTTTGATCCAGGCGAAAGCCTCGTGGATGTAGGACATAGTCCGAACCACGTTATAATCTGTTGTCTTACTTTACTGTCTTTTATACCTATCTTACTTACCTGTCTAGAGTAGGTATCGCAACTACTGCTTAAAACGTAAAGTATTAGACCTAAAGATCTATCAAGGATCTTGTTTCTATCGTCATTTTTCTTTATCTAAATTTTGCAAGAGTGTATGCTTCCTTTTGTGTGCTGCATTTCTCTAAGCCGATATGTTCCTCTTTTTTGGATGTGTGAAATTAGTTCTATCTGTATTAGTTCAATTTCTGCATCATTCTTTCTCTCAATTGTTCTGTCTGTATTTAGGGAATGTAGATTGATATCAATTTCTGCATCATTTTTAGTTGTGTGATGATGTTGAGGAACAATTCTTTTTTTTTTTTTTATATGTTTCTTGAGCTGATTATTGTTTTGAAATATGTTTGTTGATTAGAACTATTATGCCATCTAGCTGCTTGTCTCTTTTTCTTTTTGTCTGAATTCTTATGAGGAAAATTGAGTGATCGTGTTAACGGAAGGATACAAAGAATCTTGTTTGCAAAATGTGGATACATAAAACTTTTTACGTTGACATTGTGTCGCTTTAGATCGGATTTTTTTGTGCGGACCACGTGTTCGACTGGGAATTGACTGAGCGGATAAAGAAAAAAAAAATCAGTTGTCAGTTACAAATAATGTTATCCATTGAATTGGTTACAAAGCTAGCGATTTGTTTTTTATTCTTGTGGGAATACAGTTAGTTCGTTATCTTTCAAGATTCCGTAGATAAGTAGATTATTTTTTCGAGTCTTAACTGATATTCATTAATGATCATAAATCAAACACTTATTAGTAGTAGATTATTGCTGACTTTCTTGATATGTGGAAATTCAGGGTTCAAATCCCATTTCAATCTCAGTGCTTGACAATAAGTTTATGAACCTCAACTTCATTGAAACTTCATTAAACCTTTCAGTGATTACTAATGATGCTTTGATGCAAAGGCCTATTTGTTATGCCCTTGCAAAATGCATTTTCGAAAAAGTCAGGCACCCTGAATGACATATCGCAATGGCTAATCAGAAATTTTCTATTTCAATTGACAAATATCCTGTGTAATTTTCCTATTATTTCCACTCTTTCATGTTAACTTTGGTTGTTTATGATCTTTAGTTGTTAGTATTCCATTTACCCGATCATTATAGGTATTACTTGGTCTTGTCCACCGATTTTGGACAATATTACCGATTTCCATAGTTACAGTGATTCATTTGCAAAGGGACACTCTTTCACTGATTATAAGGGCACTAATACTTGTAAAATTTTAGGTTGATCGGAGAAATTTCCCAGGTTATGTTCTATCTCCATCCCCGTCGACCTAGCCACGAAGGATGCATGAATGCTAAAACTGCAGGGCACGGGCGATATCTATTTTCTAAGGGAATGGGAAGTCGAAGGATTGCAAGGCAAGATGATGATTCCCTAAAGATAATCCATGTATAAACGATGAACACCACGACTTAATGTAGCAGATTTCCATTTATGTCTTCATGCGACGTAAGTCATACTTCTTGTAACATGTGAGATATCAGGATCTTGTTTTAATCGTCATTTTTTCTTTATCTCAATTGTTAAAGAGTGTATGCTTCCTTTTGTGTGCTTCATTTCTATAAGCCGATTTGTTCCTCTTTTTTTATTGCAATTAGGTCTATCTGTATTTAGGGAACATAGATTGATATCAATTTCTGCATCATTTTTAGTTGTGTGATGATGTTGACGAACAATTTTTTATTTTATTTTATTTTATGTGGTTCTTGATCTGATTATTGTTTTGAAATATGTTTCTTGATTAGAACTATTATACCATCTAGTTAGTTGTCTCTTTTTGTTTTTGCCTGGATTCGTATGAGGAAAATTGAGTGATCATGTTAACGGAAGGACAGAAAGAATCTTGTTTGTAAAATGTGGATACTTAAAACTTTTTAAGTTTACATTGCGTCGCTTTAGATTGGATTTTTTGTGCGGACCACGTGTTCGACTGGGAATTCACTGAGAAGATAAAGAAAAAAAATTCAGTTGTCAGTTACAATTAATATATCCATTGAATTGATTACAAACCAAGAGGGTTTTTTTTTTCTCTTTGGGGGAATACAGTTAGTGATCGTTCATCAAACACTTATTAGTAGTAGACAGTAATTCATTTGATTAGAGATATGGTGATTTTTCTAACTTTGTTGAAGTGTGAAAAATTCAGGGTTCAAGTACCATTTCAATCTTAATGCTTGACAATAAGTATATGAACCTCAACTTCATTGAAACTTCATTAAACCTTTTAATGATTACTAAGGATGCTTTTAATGTAAAGTACTGTTAGTTGCCTAACATATTTCTCAGTTATTTGTTCAAAATCCTTAATGAAAAAAAAAATTGTTTACCTGCTGATATTTAAGTGTAAAGTAACTAGAGTCATCTTTATTATTTCAATGAAAGCGGGCCAAAAGCACTGGTATTCTATTTACCCGATCATTATTGGTATTCCTTTGTCTTGTCCATTGATTTTGGACAATATTCCTGATTATGAGGCCTCTAATACGTTGTAAAATTTCAGGTTGATCAGGAGAAATTTCTCTGGTTGTGTTCTATCACCATCCCCGTCGGCCTAGCCACGGAGGATACAGCAACACTAAAAGTGCAGGGCACAGGCAGTTTCAATTTTCCAAGGGAATGCCAAATCGAAGGACTGCAAGGCAAGATGATGCTTCCATAAAGATAATCTATGTATTCCCGATGAACACCATGACTTAATGTAGCAGATTTCAACTTATGAGTTCATGCAACGTAAGTCATACTTCTTGTATCATGTGAGATGAAAACTTTGCATATTCTGTCTCACGAAATCTGATCTTTCCTGCTGCTTTCTTCTTGGAGACAATGTCGGTGGTAATATGACCGCCCCCAAGTCTAAACGAGCCTCCGAGTGCAAATTTAAATTTAGTCACCTAAAGGCAAGCCTACTCAACCAAAAACCCATAATTTTTTTTTTCTTTTTTTGCTATTTCATCTGTCACACACATCACATGTGATCATACTTCACAGAGCCGCACATACTCCATATCTCCTTAATTGTGCATTGCATCACACTAATCAATAATAATTTACATGTTGACTAAAACATTAAAACATAAATTAATCCTGTTTGTAATTTACATCGTTTTCTTACTAACTTTGTTTCTGTCTATTATCTTTGCGAGGTTATAGCACTATCAAAACCATAATTCAATGTTCCCTAGTACGATAAGATGAGACGACTAGTGATGTATCCTTTTAGTACTACTGAAGCGTTACTTGAGCTACTTCTTGTGGTGCCATTTCTGAAGTTTATATGTGGTAAGCCTCATTTCTCTCTCTCTCTCTCTCTCTCTGTGGATGTTCTTCCACTAAAATTAGGGATATTTTCAGTTTAAAATTTTCCTGTAGGAAAGATTTTAATGTGTATGATCATGATACGGAGGAATACGTCCTGTCGCATTTGTACCTCATATGGAAGAAGTCAAGTTTTATGGTCATACTGCTAAGAAGAATGACATGAGATTTGCCAATTTCTTTTGCAAAATGCAGTAAAACTGAAGAGTCTAGATGTTTCTCGCACCAAGTTTGTGGAAGAATTGTTGCTGATGGATCTTTAGGTCTAATACTTTACGTTTTAAGCAGTAGTTGCGATACCTAGTCTAGACAGATAAGTAAGACAGGTATAAAAGACAAAAAAGTAAGAAAACAGATTTTAACGTGGTTCGGACTATGTCCTACATCCACGAGGCTTTCGCATGAATCAAACTTCTTTCAACGGACAAAAGTTATTACACCAACTGGTTTTACTCTAACACCGAATCCCTCAAATGTTGATACCACCGGAACCTTTTTCGCGTCTACTCCGTTTGACCCGTAAGATCAAAACTCCCGTATCGATCTTCTTATGAGAAAGCTTCCGAGCAAACTGCACGTACGTATAGATCCCTCTAACTGGCACAATCCTTTCCCATTGAACTCCCTTCAACTCTCGTCGGCTTCTCACGTTCTTGATGTAACTCAAAAGGGCGAAAAATAAGAAATCAAAATAAAAGAGAACACCTAAAGATGTATATTCTGTTACACGAGTGTTCTATATTGATTCCTAGGATTTCTACTATTTATAGGATAGCTCTCCTGAAAGATCTCCTTGAAACTCGGCCAGTCTCCATATCCAGTCGAGACAGGATCTTTCCAAATATATCCGAATCTTTCCATGATAAGGCGATTCTTCCTTTTGATAAGTCTTTGTTTCCGTTTGATAAGATCTTCATGATCTTCGTATATCCTGCACACCAAAGACAAAGAAGAACTCCACAAGGAATAGATTACTAAAGGATATAGTAAAGAGTTTGATAAAGATTAACTTTCCATAAGATAAGATACTATAAGATCAAGTTAAATCTTTACAAACTTACCTAAACATTCACTCGTCTAAAACAAGATAATTACCATATAATTAAGAGCGAATAATTGAGTAAATAAATCAAAGTAAATAAAACTGAATTTTCCTTTAAAATAAGTTTGCAAACAAGGAAATAAAATCTAGTTGGACCTTGCAGTCCTGACTGTTCAATCGAGTTTGAAACGTGTCGGACTTGCGGTCCTAACAATCTCCCCCAATTGACTTGTTTGGCAAAAACACTTTTAAATCCCAAGGAAAATGTAGACATGCTGAAATAAAACAAGTTAGTAAGAGATAGGCACATAAATCAACTAACCAGTCTTAACAGCAATAATAACATGTTGCAATAGCGGTGCAACACTCTGCAAAACAACTTAGTAAAATAAGCAATTAAAAGCAATTGTTCTTATGCGGCAAAATAAAACAAACTAAAATAAAACATAAGATAAAACAGCAGCAGCCGAGAGGATCTCCCCCATTCTTCAAAACTCCCCCATTCTACATATTCTGTTCACTCCCCCATTTTGCCAGAACTAGTCAAGGCTTTGCCGCTAATTGGGCAAGGGACTGGTTCATGGACTCCAACAATATAATGACCTGGGCAAGTTGCGACTGTAGGTTGTCGAGACTGCCCTGGGGAACAGACGGTCCAGCTTCAGTATCCCTAGCAGTTGGGACTGGTCGTCGAATTGGAGAACCGAGAAGAGCTTGAACAAGGTGACTCAGGGCATGATAAGGCTTAGGGCGGCTTGTCATCTTATCTTTCTTGACCGGGATATCCATTTTAGATGTGAGCGTGCGGTAGATCAAGGATGGATAGCCTAAGGTCATCTTAATCTTTGGATCGAATGCTTCAAGTTGTATGCGCTCAAAGACCAGTTTCCCAAGATTAATGGGAGCATTCGAACCAATTCGGAACAAGACAGAAGCAGTTAACAGACTCATAGTGGAAGTATGGGACATAGGGTACCAATTTCTTACCATTATACCATAGATCAGACCATACCATAGAAGAAGGGAACCTCACTGTAGATTTCCATTCTTTGGCCACTTCATGGGTTGACCGGTTATGGTTGACGCGACTTCGTCCATGTCTTCATCCAGTTCCAGCTCGGAGTCGCGACCGGTTTGCACATCGGGAGACCCCAACTGCATGTTCAGGATTTGAGGACTGATCTTGAAGATGAACTTCATCACATACACTGAATGTTCCTTGGCAGAGCCTGGAACGCCTAGTTGAGTATCCAGATTGGCGTAAAACTCATGCGCAATCTGGGTTACAAACGGTTGCACCCTGCGAGTGGATTCAAGAAACCCTCTCCCTTCCAAGAACTCAATAACCCCCGTACCCTCATAAGAGTCATCATGAAGTTGGACTTCATGAACAGGAATGCAGCCAGTAAGAGGAGTATACCTGAGCTTGGCATGAGTGGTGTAAAACCTGTCGGACATTGCCTTCTTCACCCTGAAAGGCTCATCGGACGGTAAGACACGGGGAGGGACGGCGTAACCTCCTTCAGCTTTTTCTTCAGTCTGGGTGTGGCTGCCTTCCGCAGAGGTCGACCGGTCGCCGGACTGGTTGTCCTGATCAGACAAGGACTGAGCTGGTCGTTTCTGCTGTTTGCGCTGGGCTGGAATCAGAGTCAGAGACCTCGATTGGAGCAGAGTCCGAGGCAGCAGCAGCGGATCGGGGACGTTTGGAAATAGGAGTCTTGGTACGTGTCCCGGCTCGGCTCGCGACACCCTCTGCAACAGGTTTGGACTTTTGGCGAGCAGATGGGGTGCACTTTGGAGGTTGAGCCTTCTGCTTCCCTTTGGCCGCGGCGGTGTGGCGGCGAGAGGATGCAGGAACAGGTTCTGGTGACGGCAAAGCGTCTTCCGGCAGTGGAACAGAGTGAGAGTCATCCAAGGGGGGAGAGAACTCTCGTGCCTGAGGAGATGCGGCACGGGGTGGTGACTCTGTTGCCGGTTGTGTGGTGTCTGGCGACGATGGTGGCGCATCGGAAGATGGCGGTGGAACATAGTCCGCCAGAATTATGATTGAGAGCGGCGTCGGTTGCAAGACTTGGGACAACTCGTTGCCCGTGGAGGATGTACTATCATGGTCGACTGGTGGGGTCGACTGAGATGGTTCTCCTGTTCACTTAGATTTCACCATGTTAAAGATTTTCTTGAGAAACGTAGGTGAGAAAGAAGACATAAACAAAAACCACACACCAAAAATAAACACAAGAGAGAGAGATAGTAAGGATTGCGTGAGATATGATAAAAAGGAAAGACATATAAATAGATGAAATCAAATCAATGTCATATCTTCCATAATAATTATCCACAACTTCCCATAAGTGATAGGACTCTTACCAAGACTAATCAAGGAAAGATTCCAACAATGACACGCAACTCAATCTCTTCTAAAACACGCGGCAAAACATAGGCGGGAAACAAATCATGCCGAAATTAAACATATCGCGTTTTAAAGACAAAATAAAAATAAAAAAAATGCACCTGTTTAATAAAAAAAAATTAAAACAAATTAAAACACAAAATAAAAGAAACAAACAGAAAGTAACTCAGCAAATTACTCACATAACTTACCGAGGACCGATTCAACTGGTGTAAGTGGATGTCGAGACACCCTGTCATGACAGACTATAAGACTGAGTATAAAACAGGTCGGAACTGAAGCATACTCATGAACCAGTTTAATACAAGAAAATGTGTGTGTGTGAATTCTCATATGATAAACAGATGAAAGGGAAGAGAATTTGAAAGGGGCAAAAAATTGTTTTGCAAGATATCTCTTTTCAAACAATACAATTGCACCTTGTACACACACTTTGAGCCTTTTGCATAGAGGTAGCTTTCGCACATAACTTTATGTAGAATATGGTAGCTCTTTTCGATTTTGTGATGACCGTGAGATATGAATTGAATGCTTTCACACATATTTATTGAGTTTAGGCAGCTTTTTCCTCCATATATTTTTCTTTTGAAGCACTTTTTCTTTTGGCTCATGCCCTCTTTGTTCTTTTCTTTTCATAACTCTTTTGTACACTCATACTCTTCTTTTCATGCTCAATCCTTCTGTTTTTAAAGTGATGAGGTAGCAAAAGTGGACAAAGTCCATGTCAAAGAGATTATAAAAACAAATAAAAACAAAAATTGCCCGTTGCAAAATCCTTCGATTTCACTGATTTAACTGAGGGAATGATGTGCATTGTGTATCAATGCAGTTTTAAGTACGCTCCAGAACCGGCTGTCCAACAGGTATGCAAGTAAGTCATGACAGTTAGTTCAACAAATAAAAACATCTCAGTTAAATCGGGCACGCGACCAGCGCTTAGTGGAGACAAATGCTGAGAGACTTTCTGAGGGTCTCAAAGCTTTGTGAAACAAGTTTATTCATAAAAATAACAGCAGTTTGTATTCCAATCGCGACATGCTTAATGACAGCACATTCATTATCACCTAAATCACATATGAGATGGTGCTATAAATCCGTGTCCTGTGTGCATAAGTGCTTAACATGATTATGAGCAATGATAATAGCACAGTTGTCGTTACTAAAGGCCAACACATCACTTTGCACAAAAACAAAATTATTAAGCATGTGATCAACCCAACCAATATCAAGTAGTATGACAAGATTATGCATAGTTAGGTAGAGATGACTTCCTGTTCCAAAAGTGGAGAAACTGAGGTCTATAAAGTTGCCTCTTGCCACAAGAATCATCGACTGTTCTGCAGTTTCAAGGTCCTTGATAGGATATTGAACGCACTTGGATTGATCTATGACCAATCTGTTAGCTCCTTGACTAACCTGCGAACCATAAAAACAAATTAGTTCACTAACTATAGGAGAAATAGGTCTGTTTGAAACAAAGTTTGTGAACTGTTCTATAGGGAGTCGTGACTGCTTTAGGGTATAGCAATTTTCAGCAGTCCGATTTCCTGAAAAATCAAAAAACTTTTGGTTATCAAACACATGACATTCATCTTGTGTAAACGTGACAACCATTTTTTGATCGCATAGCTGGCTTATGCTAATCAAATTCTGCTCAAGTCCATCAACATGGAACACATCGTTAAGTATAGGACACCCGTTAAGAATGCGTGTTCCTTTTGCAACCACTTGACCCTTTTTGCCATTTCCGAACTGAACTGTTCCACTTGGACCAGTAACATAGTTAGTCAAGAGTTTTTGTTCCCTGTCATGTGATGTGAGCATGCACTGTTAAGATACCAACAATCAGGTGAGGCGATCTCAACAGATGAAAATGCAAAATGAATATTTTTATGATTAGAACATTTCACCCTTATGTGATTCGCTGGTTCAGAATCTTCATCGGAGTCTTTTTACACTGTTTTTCGTGGAGTCTTCTGAGTTGTCGTGACTCGTGGTCCAACAGGTTTCTTTGTTGTGCTCCTCGATCCGTTCTGATGTAAGTCAGGACAGCGTGAACGAATATGTCCTTGACCACCACAATGATAACAGGCTCTGCAAGACTTGCGAGTCGATCGTGACCACCAAACGGGACTGGGCCTGTTAGCTGGACTAGACTTGCGATTAAAAACATGAGACTGTGAGAATTTTAGATCACGTGCTAAGCTATCATCATCTATATCATATATACTAGGAATCACCCTGCTTAGACCGATCAGTGGGTGATAACCAAGACCAGCATGAATGGGACTAGAACTTTGATCAGATTCCTTGTCCTGATTGTCTGTGACAACCTTATTGAGAACCTTAAGAACATCTTGGAAGTGTGATTCCAAATCCTCAAGAATGGTGATTGATTCTTTTATACTGTGCACATCAATTTTGAGGCTCATGACTTGACATTTGAGATCAATGTTCTTGTGTATCTCTGAAAACAACAAATTTCGAAGAAGTTTGATTTCCAAAAATGGATTAGGAGAATTTTGTCCTCGGAATCATTGCTGTTTTCTTGATCAGTCAAGACAGGTGGTAAGTCATGATCAATAAAAGAAGAAAATGCAAAAAATGTTCTTTCTTCAGGTTCATCAATACAACAATCTAACTCGTCATCACTGCATATAGATGTCATCGTTTTAATCTCAGAAGTAGTTTCAGAGTCGTATTGGTCAGTCGCGACAGGTGATGAGTCAGGTCGAATGACAGAGGAGAGTGCAATATTAGCTTTTTCTCCTGCATCATCCTCACTTTCAGATGACTCTCCATCACTCCAGGTGCAAACCATGGCTTTGTCTTTATTCTTCGGGAGAAGATTTGCACAGTCAGTTTGAATGTGACCATAGCCTTGGCATTCCCTGCATTCCCTGCATTGAACACCTTTTCCTCTTCTTTTGTAGCTAAGATCTTTAGCAGCGGAAGATTTTAATGAATTATCAGAGTTAGAAGGGAAAGTGTTCGTACCTTTGTTTTTCCACTTGGAAAACTTTCGGAGTCCTTTGGAGAGAAACGCGACAGATTTCTCGAACTCGTCCTTATCATCACTTTGAGGATTGTCTTTGATTTCAGCTTTAAGTCCAACACCTTTTGAAGTGACTCCATTCAAATTCTTTTTCAACTCGAAAGTTGAGAGGGCACCCATGAGCTCCTCGAGTGACAAGTTCTCCACGTCTCTTGCTTCTTCAATCGCCTCAATTTTCATATCGAATCTTGAGGGTAAAGTACGAAGAGTTTTCTGAACAAGTTTGGACTCACTGTACTCGTCACCGAGGAGGAAGGCTTCATTTGCAATGTCTCTAAGTTTGGCATTGTATTGAGCTATTTTTTCATGATCCTCCATTTTGAGTTCCTCAAACCGTGTACCAAGGATTTGTCTTTTAGATCTTTTCACGGATGGGGTACCTTCATGGGCAACGCGAAGGGCATTCCATGCATCTTTGGCTGATTCACACTTTGAAATCAGTTTGAACTGATTTAGGTCGAGTCCATTTAAAATTGCATTGATTGCAATGGAGTTGTAGCTCGCGTCGAGATCTTCTGCGTCAGACCAGTTGGGCTCCAGCTTCGGCTTTCCATCTTTATCTTGTGGTGGAGACCATCCTTTGAGAATGCTTTTCCACACTTTCTGATTTTCCCTTTTGATGAAAGCTGTCATGCGGACCTTCCATTATGAATAGTTGAATTCATTTAAGAGCGGCGGCTTTGATGATGATGATCCCTCAACGTTTTGTGCCATCAAATCTGCAAGATCTAAATAAAACCAGAATCTCACCAATGTAAATAGGTGATAGGCTCTTGATGCCAATTGATAGATCTTTAGGTCTAATACTTTACGTTTTAAGCAATAGTTCCGATACCTAGTCTAGACAGATAAGTAAGACAGGTATAAAAGACAGTAAAGTAAGACAGCAGATTTTAACGTGGTTCGGACTATGTCCTAAATCCACGAGGCTTTCGCCTGAATTAAACTTCTTTCAACGGACAAAAGTTATTACACCAACTGGTTTTACTCTAACACCGAATCCCTCAAATGTTGATACCACCGGAACCTTTTTCGCGTCTACTGCGTTTAACCCGTAAGATCAAAACTCCCGTATCGATCTTCTTATGAGAAAGCTTCCAAGCGAACTGCACGTACGTATAGATCCCTCTAACTGGCGCAATCCTTTCCCGTTGAACTCCCTTCAACTCTCGTCGGCTTCTCACGTTCTTGATGTAACTCAAGAGGGCAAAAACTAAGAAATCAAAATAAAAGAGAACACCTAAAGATGTATATTCTGTTACACGAGTGTTCTATATTGATTCCTAGAATTTCTACTATTTATAGGATAGCTCTCCTGAAAGATCTCCTTGAAACTCGGCTAGTCTCCATATCCAGTCGAGACAGGATCTTTCCAAATATATCCGAATCTTTCCATGATAAGGCGATTCTTCCTTTTGATAAGTCTTTGTTTCCGTTTGATAAGATCTTCATGATCTTCGTATATCCCGCACACCAAAGACAAAGAAGAACTCCACAAGGAATAGATTACTAAAGGATATAATAAAGAGTTTGATAAAGATTAACTTTCCATAAGATAAGATACTATAAGATCAAGTTAAATCTTTACAAACTTACCTAAACATTCACTCGTCTAAAACAAGATAATTACCATATAATTAAGAGTTAATAATTAAGTAAATAAATCAAGTAAATAAAACCGAATTTTCCTTTAAAATAATTTTGCAAACAAGGAAATAAAATCTAGTTGGACCTGGCAGTCCTGACTGTTCAATCGAGTTTGAAACGTGTCGGACTTGCGGTCCTAACAGTTGCCACTTATAAAATGTACACTCCCACTTAGGAAACCAATAGATCAAGTTACATTTGACAATAATCCAAGTTAGACTCTTGAAATTTGCCGTATAACTTAATATTAAGAATAGAGGTAGTAAACTTAAAAAAATTAGACAGCAATAACATGATTCTTTTGGGAGTACCACGAATAAAAAGAAACAAGAATATACCATTTCCCTTTCTAGTACCAAAGTTTATACGTTTTGTAGCAACTCGTTTAGTACTTTGGTTTTAGAATTTATGAATCATAGTTCTACATTTACAGATATCGATGTTACTAAATGATTGGATGGAAATAATAGTCAGTAAAGTAGCCTTGATTAGAAATAATGTTTTCCACCGCTCTATCCCACGATCTATTTCTCCATTTCACTGTGGAATCATCCGTGGTAAGCCTCTGCATGTGCATGTGTGTGTGTTTCTTCCTTTACCAATGCAACACCATATCTTCTTATTCACGAATTAAAGAATCTTAAAGCGCCCTAGATCGTGATGCTTTTGTGACCTAGAATAATAAATTCTTAAGACACAATATTCGTGGATACTGATGGCGATAAGAAATTCAATTCTTTGACATAGAGTCTTATTTTACTTGATTTTTCACTAAAGTGCTAGTAACAGATTGAATTTAAGGTACTATGTTCCTGTATCACTATTAAGTTACCGTATTACTATGTTGAGTACATCGTGATTTTACATGCACTGTGTATATCTAATGATCAATAGAAATCTGGTCAGTACACTCATATCTCATGCCAATGTATATTAAGGTTTGTTCTTCATTTTATGTAGTCACTCTTTCATCTAAATGTTGCTCTTTCTTTGCATTTTACTTATCATCATGCACAGTATACAATACTGATTTTTCTATTCACTTATGCTTCCCCATAACAAGGACAATGTGCTTCCAATGTAATTTTAAGGCTATAAGATATGTTTCTCTCCATCAAATATCAGGTTGACTCATGGAATTATGAGTATAAGCACTCAAATTAGTAGTATTTTACTTTGCAAATCTCGAAAAAAAGATCATGCCGAAAACGATCACATTAGTAGTTTACTAGATTGTGTTATATCTCACATTATCTGCCGCCGACCCATGAAGGATCCAGTGATAACATCAGTTTTGTCGAAAGATTGAAGATACAAGTGGATCTGTATTCACAACATTGAACTTCTTATTAGTCTCATTTGGCTCATTTGGAAATGAGACTAATAAGGCTAATATGGCTAACTTTGTTTGAGCGACACTTCTTCTATCACATAATTTGCAACTTTTTGGTCTTACATGTTTCGAGAAGTAAAACTTAGTCGCATGAAGGTTTGCATATTTGCTGCAATAAGTAGTGGTTATCATTGTTTATACATGAATTGTCTTCATGGAAGCATCATCTTGCCTTGCAACCCTCCTAACTGGTATTCCCTGACAAAACTCGCTTGCTCTTGTCCTACACTTTTAAAGTTCTTGCCAAGATTTGTTCCCTAACCTCAAAGTTTCGAACTTTAGGAGATTGGGTTTATGAATGAAAAATTATTTCTGATCTTGGGGAATCCAATTTCCCTGCTCTGTAAACACTTCAACTAAATATATGCAGATAGTTGAACAGTTTGCGAAAATCTATGCCCCTAAAATGACTACATTCAGGCTTGTGGCCTTTTCGGGTGCTGAGGTGAACGACTATTCAATTCATATTGTTATAGGCAGCTTTTTGAAGTTAGAACTTGATGGTCGTTTACTAAAAAAAATAGTTCTATCAGGTGTATCACAAGTTACTTATACCGATCTCGAATTTGGCCACGAAAGATATGATTCTCGTTTACTTGAAAAGAGTGGATTAGGGATTCGAGAGCTACTGAATGGAGTTCCAAGTTTAAAAGATTCCATTCAATAGCTCTTGAATTCGTAATCCACTCTTTTCAAGTAAACAAGAATCACATTTTTCGTGGCCAAAATCGAGATCTGCATAAATAACTTCTAATCCACCTATAGAACAATATTTTCCAGTAAACCACCATCAAGTTCGAACTTCAAAAAGTTGTCTCAAGTAATCCCAATTGAATAGTCATTCAGTTCAACACCCCATGAGGCCATTGACCTGACTGTAGTCATTTTAGGAGCATAGATTTTCACAAACTATACATCAACCATCTGCATATATTTAGTTGTAGTGTTTCCAGGATAGGGAAATTGAATTCCACTAGATCTGAATTAAAATTGTCATTCATCTTTCCCAAACTTCAAAGTTGTGAGGGTAGGAAATTAAATCTTGCCAATAACTTTAAAAAAGCAGGGCATGCGCAATTCCGGTTATCTCAGGGACTACCAATTAGGATGGTTGCAAGGGAAGATGATGCTTCCATGAAGGCAATTCATGTATAAAGAATGAACACCACGACTTAATGCAGAAAATTTCCAAACCGTCATGCCACGTAAGTCATACTTCTCTAAACATGTAAGATGAAAAAAAATGCAAATTATGTGATAGAAGAAGTGTCCTTTCAAGAAAGTTAGCCACATTAGCCTTCTTAGTATCATTTTGAAATGACCCTCTATGAAAAAGTTCAATGTTGTGAATACATGTCCACTTGTATTTCCAATCTTTCGACAAGATTGATGTTCTCACTGCATCCTTCATGGGTAGGCGGCAAAGAATGTGAGATATAACACAATCTGGTAAACTACTAATGTGGTCGTATTGTCATGATCAGTTTTGCAAGATTTGCCAAGTGGAATCCTACTAATTTCAGTGCTTATAGTCATAATTCCACATATCAACCTGACATTGGACTAAGAGAAACATGTGTTATAGCCTTATAATTTCATCAGAAACTCATTGTCGTTGTTAATGTATCACACAATGGAGGAAGCATAAGTTAATAGAAAGATCACTATTGTATATTGTCCCTGATAATCAGTAAATTGCATAGAAATAGCAACATTAGGATGAACAACAAACTTTAACATACAATGACATGAGATATGATTGTACTGACTTGATTTCTATTGACGATCAGATATACACAATGCATGTACAATCATGGCGTACTTAGTTTAGTAATAGGGTAACTTAATACGGATATACAAAATAATACCTAAAATACAATCGGTAACCAAATCTGGATACATGAAGTTAATGAACAGTAGAGAATCTGTATTGAATTAGGATACATGAACTATGTGCTTCCTGTGAGGTGGCTACATTCTTCTCTTAGTTTTCACGACCTAAGTCCATTGTATCCAGTTCTGCTACTTTACACTAACACGTCAGTGGAAAATTGAGTAACATAAGACTCTAAGTCACATAATTAAATTTCTTATCGCCATCAATATTAGCGAGTAAGAAGATGCTTCCACAACGAAATGGAGAAATTTAGCGCCTGATAGACGGTGGAAAACAATATTTATTTTCATTGCTAATTTACTGACAATTATTTTCATCCAATCATTTATAACATCGATATCTGTAAAAGTATAATTATGATTCATAAATTCTAAAACCCAAATATTAAAATGGTTGGTACAAACGTATAAACGTTGGTACTTAAAGGAGAAATGGTATATTCTTGTTTATTTTTATTCACAGTACACCCAAAAGAATCATGTTATTGCCGTCTAATTTGTTGGGAGTTTACTACATATACTTGGATTATTTTCAAATGTAACTCGATCAATTGGTAGTATCAATAATTGGATAAACTAGTATCTTAAAATACTGTAACTAAAACAAATTAATTTCAATACTAGAAAATGTACAAGCAATCCAAAACTGTATGATACAGAATGTAATGATATGAATATCGAAAAAGGGAGTTTAGCCTTGATCAACTTACAAGTACTAAATTTAGCTGTGTTCTAAATTTGGGAGTTCTATTGGGCAATTTTTGTTTCATAAACGATGGAAACTAGACCTTTTTAAACAAAGATGAATGACATTGCTAACTTTCAGAGTGATAATAATTATGAAGTTCGGTAATATTACAAGAAAACAAGGCAACTGCGACGACATAGTTCCAACAAAATAAAATTTGTCACTATTAGTAACAGAATTCCAACAAAATACCTACAGAAAACTAACTACAAAATATTTAGCGACAATATACCAATGAGATGTCCAACCAATTAATTTTATGTCGCAATTCTGTAGCTATTCTGTTGGAGAAAGTTGAAAAACGGCAACAACGACGATAGTTCCAACAAATATAAATCCGTCGTAATTATTAATTGAATTACAACGGAATAACAACAGAAAAATTAATTACAAAATATTTAGTGACAATATAGCTACAGAATGTCCAACCAATTAATTCTTTGTCGCAATTTTGTTGGAAAATGTTCCATGACATCTAATTAAATTAGATTCTTTCTTGAATTCGTTGATGTTCAGTAGAAAATAATTTGGCGCCAAGTATTGTCTTTTCACACCAACTTTAGTAACAAAGATTCCGTCACGACGTTTGTTGTTAAAACTTTATAAAGACAATGTAGTTCCAACAAAAACAAATGTGTCACTGATTCATTGTAAGTGAGAAACTTACAACGACATACCAATATACAATGTATTACAAAATATTTAAGGACCCAAAAAGTGTTCGACTTATTAACTTTTTGTTAAAGTTTCACGATTACTACGGAATACCAACATAAAATTAACTATAAAGTATATATTGACAGTACACTAACATAATGTCCAAGGGTTAGATCTATGTCAAAATTTTTGTTGTTATTTTGTCGAAAAAAGTTTCATGACATTTAAAGAAATTAAACTTCTTATTGAATTCGTTAGTATTTTGTAGGAATTTAATGGGTACCAAGTGTTTGCCTTTTGCCAAACTTTAGCAACGAACATCCCGTTGCAAAGCCTGTTGTTAAAAAAACGTAAAGACGACATTTTTCCAACAAAAATAAGGTGTGATCTTTAGTACTATAATTACAATAAAATACCAATGAAAAATAACTGTATAATATGTGACTATATAGCAACCAATCACTTAATTGGTTTTAATTATGTCTTTATACATTTGGAATTAGTTTTAAAACACTCCTCAAGATTGAATTTATTCTTAAATTTGTTGGTAGTCAGAAGATATTAGTTTGGCGCCAAGAATTGTGTTTTGGCAGCAAATTTAACAATAAAAGTTCCCTGAAAGCTGTTAGTTAAAATATAGTAAGAAAATTATAAGGACTCGCATAATTATGATGAACACAATATTTCTTTGTAAATATAGTTATTATACAGAGCAAAATCCATAATTACAGAGCAATTTTTCTTTTGTTTACTATTTTATTCCTTTCAAATCTATTGTTTAATTCATTTACCTTTTTAGAACCAATCAATGATTATTGATAAGCATAACTTTTTAGAAATTTGATTAGACCATTCTTATTTCCCGTTTATCTATTTGAAGATTATATTTCTTTTTATAAAAACATACATGATACAAATCATGTAAATAAGTTATTTATAAAAAAATAAATAACTTCTCATTATTCAAAATATAATAAGTAATTGATTAGATCGGAAAATATAGGAAAATATTTTGTGGTACGTTTCTTAAAGGTGATTGATGATTTGGCAATGATTTTCTTGTATTTGTTTTGAAGAAAATAGTTATAAAAAAATTTCAATTCAGGCTCACCGGAGGCCTTTTTCTATTACTTAGCTAAATTCGGGCCTTCTCCTCTGTTCTAATTTCAGAGAAATTTTAACATTAGTCCTCTAACTTGGTGTCGATTCGGAAATCGTCCTATAATTTGGCATCGCATAAATTTGGTCCCCTAACTTGAAATAAAATTCTATTTTCGTCATCTGGCACCGAAAACTACTAAAACGTGCCAGATTATAGCACGTGAGTGGCCACATGACTCTAATTAGGAGATTTAAGGCTTGGGTTGTCACATGTGCACATCTCAAACGTGTGGTTTGGGTTACAAAATCTCAAAGCACTATTTTTCTTGGAGTCTACCAGTGTGAGATTGCACATGTGGCAACTCCAAGCCCTAAATCCCCGAATTGGGGTTCACATATACACTGACGTGCTATAATCCGGCGAGTTTTAGTGATTTCCGATGTCAGATGACTGAAATTGAATTATATGCCAAGTTAGGGGACAAAATTTATGAAGTATCCAAGTTATAAGACGATTTTCGAATCGAGCCCAAGTTAGAGGACTAATGTTAAAATTTTTTCTCTAATTTCAAAAAGTATAAAGAGCATATAAATAATTATTAAGTATTGAAAATACAAATCATGATTAAGATTTTGAACTCTTTTAGGTCATGAATGAACTAAACTTAGTGAAATGATTTTGTTAAAAAAACTGAACGAGAAGGAAAAAAAAACTAATGTTAATAAAGAGAAGGAAAAAAACGAGAATAATTTGATGGAAATGTTAATTCTATATTATAATTTTAGAAGAATCGTGAATAGGGAAGTTAATTATTCTTTTTGTTAGTTATGTATAAAAAAGAATCTCAACCAATAACATATGCAAATATTTCTATTTTATGCTAGTTTAATATAGGAGGAACTAAATAGTTAAAAAAGGAGGATAGATTAATTGGTAGATTTGGAAAGGATCAAATTTTTAAAAGTTATGCTAATCATTGACTAGTACTAAAAAGGTAAATAAACTAAACAATTGACTGAGAGGGGTAAAATAGTAAATAAAGAAAAATTACTCTGTAATTATAGATTGAACTCTATATATATCATCTCCCTATTATTAAACATAAAGCAAAGCAGAAATATAATTATTTTATATTCAGATTTAAGCATACATTGAGAGTGGAAGTAAACTACTTAGATTTGTTTACTATAAGAAATAAAAATCGCATTCATGTAGAGATTGTGATTAAAAATTAAAGTGGATGGAAACTGAATAAAAAAAGGGAAGAGTAATGTGGAAGCCTAGGATTATGCCATAAAAATAAAAGAAAAAAGGCAACAAGCACAAGATTAGTGAAATGTTCGGTTCTTGAAAGAATCTTTCTTTTTCTTGTTCTTTTCTGTTTCGTTAAAGTTTATGAGGGTCACTTCAAATTGTAATTATTAGGAACATAAGTTTATTTAATTTAAAATATATTACGAAAGGTCCTACTGGATTGGTGGAACAACTATTTAATTTTTATTTTGTATTTTTAGTTTATATTCATTTCTGTAGTTTTTAGGCAGAATATTTTATTGACTAAAAAGAGTTAAAAAAATTGCTCATGCTGTAACATTTTCCACTTTACCAATATAACGAGACAATTTTTTAATATTTTTTCCCTCTCAGGCAATCTAGTCTTAACAATGCGTAGTATTTCCTTTTTTTTTGCTCAAATTCTTTTTTATTACATTTTCTTTTTTGTTTCTCAAACAAATCATATAATTACGTTTATAAAGGCTACATAATTATTAAATAAATTTCAAATTCACGAGGGAGAAGCCTTAACACTTTAGGGACTACCCATTCTCCTATACATGAAGCTTGGATTTTAATTTAGGAGGGACGGGATTACGTGCTAAGTTTTAGATAAATATAATATTTTTATTATTATTTTAAAAAAATCATCATGAAAACATAAGCATGTTCAGATCTTTAACATAAAAAAAAATGATAAAAGTAACTGTAAAGTAAAACAAATATAGCTAAAATATAAGTATTAGAATAAAGCTACACATATAAATATGTACTAGAAATATGTCATAAAAATAAAAATATTGTCTACAACTATTATAGTATTCTACTATTTATGTTTAGCTAGACATGTATTACTATGTTTTGCATTATATAAGAGAATATAAAATTGTAAATAAATTAATAGCAAAATATTGGGTATTCTTTCTTAATTTGTATTATTATGCAAAATTTAAGAAAATTACTTTAGTTTTAGTCTATAACTTTGCCACCATAAATCTTTTCTATAAAAAAAATATATTTTTCATTGTAAGATGTCTAAGAGGTTAAATTATCCTAAAATTAAACTTACACTCAAATATTATATAAAAGAAAATCATACGTATTTATATTACTACATGAAATGAGTATGAGAAATTATGGTAAAACTCAAGCTATGACTTGCTCGATACATAGTACTAGAGTCGACATAAATATTTAAATTATATAAGTAGATGGCACCTTATGATATGAATCGCTCGATACAAAGCTCTATATTTGGTTCAATATATAAAACTTATAAGTGTATGATAGCTCAAGAAATTTTATAACTACGCGCATTATTGGTATTTTCATTGTATATGATAGCTCATTTTATAATATAAAATTTACCATTATATATTTTAGAAACTAATTTGAATTAACATAAGCTAACGTATAGATAAATTGAGAGATACCATAGCAACTGTAATATGAATGTGTAATCGCAAACTTTAAATCTTTTGATATGTAACTATGATACAAGGCGAGCATAAATACCTTCTTTAACTTCTATACGTCTCATTTAGGATTAAGTGAGCCTACCCATACACCCCTCTAATCAAGAAACATTTGAAATACGATTATAAATTATGTATAGAAAAAAAAATTACAAAGGCTCGACACATCACAATTAGTAGGCTACCTCCTATCAACATATTATGAACTATTGATTAGGTTGAAAATTGAAATTTGAATTTAGTTATTCGATAAAAAAAATGGTCTTTCTGTGTAGTAAAAATTTTTACAAAAAAAAATTTTACATAAGAGTTTTTGTCAAAGTTTTAGTTTACAAAAAGATAGTTTTAGTTAATATTAGTTTTTCTGATAAAAAAAAAAAGTTAATATTAGTTTAAAAGTTCCATTCTTAAAATAATAATAATAATCTAACCAAATAATGATTTAATCTGCTTGACGTACTATTCCATAAAGTTTACTAAGATATGATTCTTTTTTTTTTTTTTTCAAGAAAAATTCTAAAAGAATTTCATTTTGGGATTTACTCCCAATTCGTACAAATCAACATCCAACTTTTTTTGTATAGGTCAATCTAAAGTTCCCATATTTTAGCATCTTCCCTTTTTTCCAACACCAAAACATATGCAATTATACCATTTCCTCCACAAGTTTTCCTTAATTTCCATCAATCAGTAAACAAGTACATAACTACAATATTTCAAGTCTTTAACCATGAATTCTTTACCAAAGGAAAAAAGAAGAGTAGAAGTCCTTGAACGAGAGAATGAATTTTGCCACTTTAGCCTTTTCCAAAGAAAAATGAGAATTTCACATCCAAGGTATTTCTACTTCTCTTGTTAATCTCTGGAAAGTGTTTTAAATTTTGTTTTCGTAGAATTGGATTTTTAGTATTTGAATCTTATACTTGTTTATAGCTTTTTTATTGAGGAAGTTCTTTAACATACTTTTTGTTGTTCTTAGTTCTTGATCATGATTATTACTTTGGAAATAGTAATTTAGTTGTATTTCATA
Source organism: Misopates orontium (assembly GCA_946800315.1). Taxonomy (NCBI): domain Eukaryota; kingdom Viridiplantae; phylum Streptophyta; class Magnoliopsida; order Lamiales; family Plantaginaceae; genus Misopates; species Misopates orontium. The sequence continues at coordinate 27,630,475 of OX326947.1, forward strand.
TAATTACTTTGTGTGTACTTATTCAATAATTAAATTTTGGTTGATCAGGATATCATGAACCCAACATCTTCGACTGCAATGGTTCGAGTGATAAGTATTAAAAGAGTGGAAAGAACATCTTCGATAGAGAAATGAACAAGGGAAAAATTCTTCACTTGAATAATCTTGGTGAGTAGCCGTTTTCTGAAGGGTGGATGTCAATGTAATGGCCGTTGAAAATATTAGATCTAGTCAAGGGCATCAGAAGTATGGACGAGATAGGCGCAAATACAATACAGCATTTTAGGATTTATTTTTTTAGTTTTGTGATACCTAGATGTACGCACCATCTTCATATTTAGAAATGGTGTTGATTTATAAACAATTCAATTTTACGTATTTTCTTTAGTGCAATTGTATGATAAATTCTTTCATGAAAAGTGGATGTATTATTTCGAAAACACTACAGATTGAACAAATATTCCTCCAAACCATCAGTTGAGAAAATTACAGAATCCCAACGAATAATATTTTGACATTAAACTTGTCGCTAGATTTCTAAATAGTTTCCAACGAAATGCCAACAAAAAATATTGGAGCCATGATTCCAACAAAAAAAACAATCGATGAACATTCCAGCATATAATGTTTTGACGCTCAAATTGTCGCAATATTACGGACTAGTTTTCGATGAAATACCAACAAACAATACTGTAGGAAATATTTCAACTAAAAAACTGTCGCCAACATCCGTTGGTGATACCAACGGATAATATTTTGACGTTGAATTTGTCGTTGTACTTCCTACGATTCTCCGACGAATTTCCAACAGAATCTTGTAGGCAATATTCCAACTAAATGGTGTAGCTAAAATTAGTTGGAACGTTTGCGATGGATTTCCAACGAAAATTTTGTCGTAGATAAGCATAAGACCGTGTAGTATTACCAACAAAAATGTTAACATTTACCTATAAAAATAATTGTCGCAAAGTTTACCAACGGAAACATCAATCCGTCGCTGGGTTTACCTACGCCACTATCACCGACAAATTAACCAACAAAAATATCCGTTGGTAAATTTTTTTACCAACAGAATTATGGTCTTCTCCAACAAAATCTCCCGTTGCTGTTGCCCAGTTTTCTTATACCATTAATCTATTAGTTTTCTAAGTGACGAATATTCTTACACAATCTTGGTGTGAGAAACATCTAGACTCTTCAGTTTTACTGCATTCTGCAAGAGAAATTTGCCAATTTCATCTCATTCTTCTTCGTAGTATGACCATAAAACTTGACTTCCTCCAAATGAGGTACAAACACGAGCGCACATTCCTACATGTCATAATCATGCACATTAAAATATTTCCTACAGGAAAAGGGTAAATCTAAAATATCCCTATTTAGTGGACGAACATCAAAGGAGACAGATATATATATATATATATATATATATATATATATATATATATATATATATATATATATATATATAGAGAGAGAGAGAGAGAGAGAGAGAGAAATGAGGCTTAACACATAAAATTCAGAAATGGCGCCACAAGAAGTGACTCAAGTAACGCTTCAGTAGTACTAAAAGGATACATAATGTTTAGTAGGCTTTCCTTTAGGTGAATAGAAATAATGTTTTCTACCGCTCCATCCCGCGGTCTATTTCTCCATTTCGTTGTGTAATCATTTGCGGTAAGCCTCTCCATGTGCGTGTGAGTGTGTGTTTCTTCCTTTTCCGATGCAACACCATATCTTCTTATTCAAGAATTAAGAAATCTTAAAGCACCCTAGATCGTGACGCCTATGTGCCCTAGAATAATAAATTTATAAGACACTGCATTCCTTGTTATTGATGGCAATAAGTAATTCAATTATGTGACCTAGAGTCTTATTTTACTCAATTTGTCACCGAAGAGCTGGTGTAAAGCAGCAGAACTAGATACAATGAACATAGCTCGTGAAAACTAAGAGAAAAAGGTAGCCACCTCACATGAAGCACATTGTCCATGTATGAGATTATGTACGGTTCATTAACTTCGTATATCCAGATTTGGTTACTGATTGAATTATAGGTACTGTGTTTGTGTATCCTTATTAAGTTAACGTATTACTAAATTGAGTATGTCGTGATTTTACTTGCACTGTGTTTATCTAATGATCAACAGAAATCTAGTCAGTATATTAATATCTAATGCCATTGTATGTAAAAGTTTGTTCTTCATCTTAAGTAGTCGCTCTTTCTTCTACCAAATCTAATGTTGCTATTTATTTGCATTTTACTGATCATCATGGACAATATAAAATACTGATTTTTCTATTAACTTATGCTTCCTCCATTAACAAGTACAACGAGTTTCCAATGAAATTATAAGGCTATAACAAATGTTCACTCCGTCAAATGTCAGGTTGATTGGTGGAATTATGAGTATAAGCACTCAAATTTGTAGGATTCCACTTGGCAAATCTCAAAAAACTGATCATGCCAAAAATGATCACATTAGTAGTTTACCAGATTGGGTTCTGTCTCACCTTATTTTCCGCCTACCCATGAAGGATGCAGTGAGAACAACAGTTTTGTCAAAAGATTGGGAATAGAAGTTGACAAATATTCACAAAATTGAACATTTTCGTGGAAGCTCGCTCATTTGGAAATGAGACTAAAAAGGCTAATTTGTATGAAGACAATTCATTTACAAACAACGAGCACCACGACTTAATGCTGCAAATATTCGAGCTTTCATGCGACGTAATTTACACTTCTCGAAACATGTAAGACCAAAAAATTCCAAATTATGTGATAGAAGAAGTACCATTTGAACAAAGTTATCCAAATTAGCCTTCTTAGTCTCATTTCAAATGACCCTCCATGAAAAAGTTCAATTTTGTGTATACAAATATTTTGACAAATATGTAACCTGTAAGAGACTTGTTAGTGTCCAAACAACCGACATAATCAAAATCTGCAAACCCCTCAATAGCTACCCTATGATTATATACGTACGTCATATTGAGGTGAGTCTCTTGACTCCTTGCAATAAAATTTCTCTTTGCCGATAAAAGAAAAAACGTTAGGATAATATATTTTTGAAAGATTGGGTATTATATTAGTTATAATGGGCTGGGATGTAATATCAATTATTTTCACTTTTTTTGTTACATAAAAAGCCTATTTATTAAAGTTTATTAGTCATATTAGTTAAAGTATAAGAGTTACGTCGTTTTATTATTACCCAATGAAATAGACCTTTTTTTGTTGCTGCCTGCGCCGCTTAATCCCGAGAAGGTAAACTTTTTCTTAATTTTCTTCGTATCATGAACGAATGGTGCCATTGTTAAAAGTTTATATATATTTTATATCTTAGTTATGTGTATCTTTCATTTGTTGATTTCAAACAATGAGTCTCGAGTGGCCCCAAACAAAGGAATTAATGAATATATTGACAGTGATATTTTTACATGTAAATATTTGTTTCTTTGTACTTTTGATTCCATTTAGGCTATTAGTGTTAACTGATGCGCACACTCACCTTAAATAGGCTGCAACACTAAGCCTCAAAACAGAAAGTTTAACTAACTTTTAAACTGAAACTTGCCAAATTCGGTTAACTCTAACTAACTAACACCATTAGCTAATTAAACCATGTTAACCTGCTCTATATCCAGTAAGTTATGAACTAACTCCTTCACAATTCTCCACCTTGGTTCATACACTTCTAAACCAACCACTCAACAACCCTTGAACAAGGCTATTCCTCCTTCATTTGCACAAGCTCCAAGCAGTAGCTGAATTTCCCACTTGGCAACACCTTGGTGATCATGTCAGCAGGATTGTGCTCACTTGCAATCTTCAGGACTAGCACCTCTCCTCTTGTAATGATCTCACGAAAAAAATGTAGCTTAATATCCACATGCTTTGTTCCCTCATGATACACTTGGTTTTTGGACAAGTGTATTGCACTTTGGTTGTCACAAAACACTGTAATGACCTCTTCCGGAAGCCTTAGCTCCTTACATATCCCCTCCAGCCATATTGCTTCCTTTACAGCTTCAGGTAAAGCTATATACTCTGTCTCAATTGTGGATAAAGCCACTACCTTTTGCAAACTTGCCTTCCAACTGATAGCTGTTCCAAATGCTATAAATATGTAACCTGTAAGAGACTTTCTAGTGTCCAAACAACCGGCATAATCAGAATCTGCAAACCCCTCAATAGCTACCCTATGATCCTTATCTCCACCATAGACTAGAACCTTGTCAAGTGTTCCTTTGATGTACCTCAGAATCCATTTCAGGGCTTTCCAGTGCATACTTCCAGGATTTGCCATGAATCTACTAATGATGCTAACTGAGTATGATAGATCATGTCTTGTGCATACCATAGCATACATTAATGAGCCAACTGCATTTGCATAACAAATTGAGCTCATGAACTCCTTATCTTCTTCAGATTTTGGTGTTTGATCACTGCTCAATCTGAACTGCTGTGACAGAGATGTATTCACTGACTTAGCTTCAATCATCCCAAACTTCTCCAGTACTTTCTTCAAGTAACTCTTTTGAGACAAGTATAGAACACCTCTTATCCTTTTTCCTGTTAATTTCCATGCCAAGGATCCTTGTTGCAGGCCAAAGGTCCTTCATTTCAAATTCACCCTTCAACTTTCCCTTTATGCTTTCAACCTCTTTCCTGTTGTTGCTAGCAATGAGTATATCATCCACATAAAGTAGCAAGATAATGAAAATGTCTTCTGAGGTGAACTTGAAATATACACAAGTGTCAAACTTGCTTCTCTTAAAATCAACTAAACTCATGAACTCATCAAACCTTCAGTTCCATTGCCTTCGAGATTGTTTAAGTCCATAGAGAGATTTTTTCAGTCTGCATACAAAATCTTCTTTTCCCTTGCCTTCAAACCCTTCACGTTGCTTCATGAGTATGATTACATCAAGTTTTCCACATAGGAAAGCTGTTTTTACATCCATTTGCTCTAGTTCTAGATCAAACATTGCAACTAGAGCCAATAGTACGCTGATGGATCTATGTTTTACCACTGGTGAGAAAACATCATTCGAATCAAGTCCTTCTCTTTGAGTAAACCCCCTGGCAACCAGTCTTGCCTTGTACCTTTCATCCTCGGCACCGAGTATTCCTGGTTTCTTCTTGTAAATCCATTTACAATTCACAACCTTAGAACCTTCTGATTTTTCTGTCAGAATCCAAGAATTGTTTTTCATAAGAGATTTCATCTCTTCTTGCATTGCATCTATCCATCTTTTCCTATCTTTACTTCTCAGTGCCTCTTGATAGTGCTTAGGTTCATCATCAAGAACATTACTTGCTGCAACTAGAGAATAAGCTAGGAAATCAGCATATCCATACCTGTTTGGAGGCTTTATAGGCCTTTTTGTTCTGTCTCTTGTCAGCATGTATATCTCCTCCTCTTGCTGATTTCCTTCTGCTTCACTTCTAGCCTATGCATCATGAGTGCCTTTATGTTCATCTTCATGTAGGAGCCAATTTCCAATTGTATTCTCACTTGAATCCATAGTAGGCTCAACCTCAAAATGAAATCCTTCAGCTTTTTCTGTCTCCTTAGCAGGTGTTTTCTCTGCAGTATCCTGTTGTTCTTGCTTCTTGTGTGCCATTTCAGAGTCATTGAATACCACATCCCTGCTAATGATACATTTCTCGTGTCCAACTTTTAAACACCATAGTTTGTAAGCTTTGACACCATCAGGATATCCAATGAACATACACTTCATTGCTCTAGGCTCCAGTTTGTCTTGTCTGATATGAGCATAAGGCAAACATCCAAACACTCTAAGTCTACTGAGATAAGGTGCATGGCCTAACCATGCTTCTTCTGGAGTCTTCATGTTTAAAGCTGATGAGGATGACCTATTTATCAGGTAGCAGCTTTCATCACAACTTTAGCCCAAAATACCTTAGTTAAAGATGCATGTTTAGCATGCATCTCACTCTTTCAAGTAAAGTTATGTTGAATCTCTCAGCCAAACCATTTTGTTGTGGAGTACCTGCAGTTGTTCTATGTCTAACAATGTCATTTTCCTTGCAGAAATTGTTGAATTCTTCAAAACAAAACTCAAGTCCATTGTCTGTCCTTAACCTCTTAACCTTTTTCATTGTCTGATTTTCAATCAGAGTTTTCCAAGACTTGAACGTGGTAAATACTTCATCCTTTGTTTTCAAAACATACACCAACAGCTTCCTAGAGTAATCATCAACAAGAGTTAAGAGATACCGGCACCAGAATGTGATTGAACTCTTAAAGGCTCCCACAGATCAGAGTGAATGTAATCAAGTGTTTCCTTTGTTATGTTTGCTCCTGTAGTGAACATCAGTCTGTGAGACTTGCCATAAACACAATCCTCATCAAAGCTAAGCTTCTCCAGGTTTATCAGAACCCAACAACCCTAGTTTACTTAACTCTATCAAGCCTTTTTCACTCACATGGCCCTACCTTTTGTGCCAAAGTTCCACCTTTGTCAATGTCTTACTTTCATCTGTAGTAGTAGTGTCTTTGCTCACTTCTCCTTCAAGAGAGTCCAGGTTATTCCTTCTAAGCCCCCTCATTACCAATTGATATCCCTTTACCACACTCAGTACACCATTATCACAATGGTAAACAAGCCCTTTTCTTGTCAAAATCACCCAGAGATATCAAGTTTCTCTTCACCTTTGGCACATATCTCACTTCTTTCGGAAGCCTGGTTCTTCCATCATGTAACTTGAACCTTCCATATCCCTTCAACTTTACACTGCTCATCATTCCCCAGCAGTACAATTCCTTCTTCTTTCTCAGTATACTCTTCAAACCATTCTATATTTGGTGTCATATGGAATGAATACCCAGAATCCATAACCCATTGCACATCAGAGTTATCATCTGTCACCACCAACACATCTGTAGACTCATAGCCATCTTGTGTTATTGTTGCATTGCCTGATTCCTTATTTCCATTCTCAGGTTTCTTGTTGTTAAGCCTCTCAGGACGAACCTCCTTATGTGTCCCTCTTCCGAATAAAGTAAAAATTAGTCTCTTTTTAAAATGTAGGAAGTTTGTATAGAGAATAATATTTGTGTGAAAAGTTATTTTATTCATCTCAAGGATTACAATAACATTAGGAGTATATATAGTATGTACAAAGAAACAAAGAGAAGACTCTAAACTATGTGGGATCCTTAATAAGCCCCCGCAAAATCGACGTTCCATCAGCAACAGAGATTTTGGAATAAAGAAATTCAAACCAAGTTCGTGGAAGAGACTTGGTTAAAACATCCACTTATTGATCCAAGGTGTTCACATGAGAAACACGCAACACACCTTTCTCAGTGAGGTTACGAACGAAATGGAGATCAAGAGTAATGTGCTTCATACGAGAATGAAGAACTAGATGTAGAGCAAGGCGGGTGGCACTGATATTATCACACAAAAGACGAGGAACCGACGGACTGCGAAGACGAAGATCATGAAAGAGAAGCTTGATCCAACAAACTTCAGCGACAGTTGCGGCTAAGGCATGATACTCGGCCTCAGTGGACGAGCGAGTAACACCAGTTTGCTTCTTGTAGCGCCAAAAGATAGGATTCGACCCCGAATACACCACATAAGTGGAAGTTGATTTCCCGTCAGACAGACTGCCCCCAAAGTCCGAGTCCGAGTATGCAGTAATAGACAGATCCGGAGGTTTCAAAAGGAGAAGACCGTGATGAATGGTACCCTTTAAGTACCGAAATAATCGTTTAAAAGCACACCAATCATGGTCAGTCAGACACTTCATAGACTGAGCAAGAGGACTGACAGTGAAAGCAATATCTGGCTGAGCTCAAGCGAGGTACTGAAGACCGCCAATGGCCTGCCGAAACTCCGTGGGATCCAACAAAAACGAAGAAACAGCACTGGCAGTCCAAGAAGCCGACGGTGTAGAGAGGGATTTGGCACCATCAAGATGATGGCAACGAAGTTATTCCACGGTATATTTGTGCTGAGAGAGAAAAAGACCTTCTTTGCAAGAAGCAACTTCAACACCCAAGAAGTAAGACAAGATGCCAAGATCCTTGACAGTAAAGCGGCTATTAAGGTGAGCAGTAACCAGAGAAAGAGTAGTAGCACAAGATCCAGTGAGTATCAAATCATCAACATAAACCAGAACATAGAGAGTAACCGAGCCATGATGATCGATAAATAAGGAAGTGTCGGCGGTGGATTGCCGAAATCCAAAAGCAAGAAGAGCCAAACTGAGGGCATGATACCAAGCCCGTGTAGCCCAAGAAACGACAGGGGTGAGACGAAAATTTGAGTTTGCTATGAGAGTAGGGTTTCAACCACGGAAAACAAAGACACCCAAAGACACGAAGTTTGAGGTAGTTTGGCGGACGGCGAAAGAGAGACTCAAATGGACTTCGACCCTGAAGGATAGGAGTTGTGAGACGATTTATGAGGTAGACAGCAGTTTGAAAGGCAAACGACCAATACTCAGGAGGGAGGCGAGAAAAGTGCATGAGGGCTCGCCCGGTCTCAAGAATATGGCGGTGGCGACGTTCAGAAACGCCATTTTGATGTGGGGTATGTGGGGCGGTTAACCAACTAATCCCATGAATATTAAGGAAAGATTGCAAGGCAAGAAATTCCCCCCTCCCCTGTCATTGTCACTGTATACATTTTTAATAGAGGTGGAAAAATTGTTTTTCAACAAGACTTTTGAATTGCGGAAAAATTGTTGCAACTTAAGGTTTAGTAGTGAGAGGAAATAACCAACAATATTGGGAAAAATGATCAACAAGTAGTGAGTAATATTTATAACCATCCACACTGGCCAAAACTGGCCCCCAAACATCCGTAAATATATATTGCAACGGATGAGACGATTTTATTGAAGATTCAAGAAACGAAAGTTTATTAGACTTGCTTACAGCACACGACTAACAATGGGTTGACAGGACAGAGACTAGAGACAACACAGGTAATTTAAAATTGAAAATAATAGAACGACTAGTAACTAATGACGGATGCCCAAGGCGAGCATGCTATACATCGGAAGAACTACGAACGCCAATAGACACAAAATTTGCCAGAGATCGAAGAGAATGAGAAGGAGCACGGATATAGTAAACATCGTTACGACACTTGCCGCAAGCCACTTGCGCCCGCGTAACCTGATCCTTGACAACAAAATAAGAAGGGAAAAATTGTTAGCTTTAGTAAAATTGTGAACGGAAAGTAAGTTTTGTGTAGCGGAAGGGGTAACAAAAGTGCGAGAAGGAAAAAGTGATAGGGACGTGCCAGTGTGAGTGATACCCATACCAGAACCATTAGCAAGGGCTACCTCGTCCTTGCCATCGTACTCAGAGTGAAGCGACATCTGACTCAGATCGATAGCAAGACTGTGAGAGGCTCCGGAATCCACAAGCCAAGAACTATGAGGGCACCACGGTTAGGAGACTGCGCCATGTAAACCTGCGGCTGGTAACGTTGAGGGCATGAGGGTGTTGTGTGACCCAGAGTAGCGCATAGTTGACAAATAACAAAAGGGCCGGAGTTCAGAGCCTGCGGATAGTAACTGCAACCCGGATTAGAATAGTTCCCTCGATTATTTCCCCAACAACGACCACGAAAGCGCTGACCCTATTGATTATAATTACCACAGCCACTGGAAGAACTACCACGCCTATTAGAGGACTGACCGCGAGAGGCATAGGACGGCTGAGTCATGGGGTTGTTGGCCGTGGCAACAAGAGCTGCCGAAGAGGCCTCAAAACGTTTCAAGTATGATTCTTGAGCCACAAGAATGTCGTGAAGATCGGCAAAGGCAATAGAATTTTCACGAGCACGAACAGACGATGAGATTTCACGATAGCCAGCCCCAAGGCTATCGAGAACGTATAAAGTGACATCATCGAGAAGGGACAGTGTCAATAAGACCCAACTCATCAACTTTTTGCTTGATGCCCCGGAGAAATTCGCTGACCGTTTGAGAGCCAAGTGATGCATGCGTAAGTTCATATTTAAGATGCATGACACGAGCACGTGAACGGCTCACAAAAGCATGACCGAGAGTCGTCCAAACAGCAAGAGCCGAACGGGTGGCAGAAACCATCGGAAGAACATTGGCATCAAGGGAGCCAATTAACACCGAGAGAAGGAGTTGACCTTGGTGATACCAATAATCAAACTCAGCGAAATCGGGAGACGGGGCCGGGTAATTAGGATCAATGAATTTGGCAAGACGAAATCCGTTGAAGAGTGCAAGGACGTGAGCATGCCATGGCGGATAGTTGGATGAGGTAAGGGTGATTTTGATATGAGTATTGGCGGTAATGAGAATGATAGGTGGCGAAGGTGGAGTAGGAGGCGACGGGTCAGAGATTGTAGTGGAGGCGCTGCCCGCGTCAGGGTTGTCAGCGGCCATAGAAGAGGCGGCTACGGGAAAGACGATTAGGGTTTTGGAAAGGAGGGGCTCGTTAGAGACTTACCCTGGCTTAAGCTGATACCATATAGAGAATAATATTTTTGTGAAAAGTTATTTTATTCATCTCAAGGATTACAATAACATTTGGAGTATATATATAGTATGTACAAGGAAACAAAGAGAAGACTCCTAAACTATGTGGGATCTTTAATAGTTTGTAATATGTTGAAATAAATAATATATTTGTTACTGAGATAATAAATTAGTAATAATCACACTAAACTTTAATAGACCAATTTTTTAATAATGTAACAAGTATATACGCTTCTAATTTATACGAGAATAAACCGAGATTCCATAAAATAATTGAGTCACAAAATCCAATAGAAGTCATCATTCATTTTTGTTTCTAGAAGTGGAAGTGAAGCATGGGTTTCTTCCCTCGATCTGTTTTTCAACAATTTACTTGTTTGAGTTGTGGCTGCATAAGCGTGCAAAGGTAAATGTGTATGTATATCTGTCTAAATTGATGATATATTATATATTAAATAACATAACAGTGGGCCCAAAATTAAGGCTCACAAAGTCACAAATGCTACTTATAGTATAAAAGAAGATATACATGTGATAGGTTCGTTGTGCATGTAGTGAATCCACGTGGCGTTCACATATTAAATGGTGATGAGAAAAGAAAGAGTGAGAGAGAGAATAAATAACAAGGAACAGAAGGAGAAGCCGTAAATTACGAGAGTAAGAGAAGAGAAGATGTTTATTTCTCATCTCTTCAAGAATATGGGCCATTAAATCACTGTAGTAATACAATTTGAGTAATAACCTTTTTTTTAACTTATAGGAGGTCTGTCTTGATCTTTTAAAGCCTAATGGGATCCTTTTGCATAGTTTAAACTAAAAATCTGTATAATTTCAAAATTTTAAGAAAGATTATCCACAAGATATTTTTCGTTGCTTCGTTTGTAATTCTAATTTAATGTTTCGACTTATTAGTATGATCTTTAATTTATAATTTCTTATTATTGCTTTTTTGTTTATCATTATTTTTGCTTATAGCTACTATGTATAATAGATTTATACTGCATATTACATAAAAATGTTATGTATTGAAATTATTTGTTTATCTTTATCTCATTATTGATGTTTTACATGTACGCCAAAACTATATGGGCAATACAATTGCATTACTATTAGAAAAAATGTTCAATTGCATTGTTAGAGATTAAACTCTCACGTGCGGATATAGACTGTGATGTCCTTAGAATTAGGAAGAAGAATTATGAAAGGAAAAACAAAAAATAAAAAGTCAAGTTCACCCACAAAATATTTTTTAGGAGCGGTATACGTTTTTGGTGTTTTAGGTCCAGTAGTGTATTAATTAGGTGTTCTGAAGTAGTGTGTGTTTTCAAGTGTAGTGTATGTTTTAGGTATAATGTGTTTCTTTAGATATTCTTGGTATATCGTGTGGCTTTAGTTAATTTAGGCATAATTTGTGTTTTATGTATAGTTTGTGTTTTAGGTCTAATACTTATTATTATTTTTATTTCAACTGTAGCATGTGTTTTATGTGTAGTCTATGGTGAACATTTTAGGTTAAGTGTGTTTCTTTCATGTTTTTCTTTTTATTTTGCTAAATAAAAGGACTAACGAGCACAAGGATTCCATTTGATCATTCAAGATGTAATTTTTAAAGAAATGCATACTCAAAATTATTTTAACATTTGATAGTAATTACGATAACTATAATATATATGATACTATCACTTAATTTGATAAAATCATCGGTCGTTAAATCATGAGACTCACATCCAACATAAACATCGTTATATGTTATATGAATAAATTTTAAATTTAGTAGATCCTAACAAACAGTCATTCTCATTCATATTTTGAAAGCTATGAAAGAATTACGTCGTGAATGTAGTATATCATCATAGTAGAATGATAAAATCTTTCCAGATGAGCTAATTAAGTGGCATATGGATGTTTATACTTTACGAATGCATTTTATAAAAGATAAATAAAAAAAAATTGTGAATATCGTTAACAATAATTTCTCCTTTAACTTCATCAAATTGATAGTCATTCACAAATGTCGTAGATTTCTACTTGTCATAACTCACTTTTGACTTATATATTGTGATGTTTTCAGATCCCACAACATCTAGTGCACTATCTTGGAAGAATTACGAGCAAGTAATTGAGATTGTGCCTGAATTGAGTGGAATCTAGAATTATTTATTTTTTGTTGCTATAATTAATAAGTATGTGTCTTCATTTGAACGTTCAACTTAAAATACATTATGAAAATGGTCAATGGTACTTTATGCTAATGAAAAGTCAATGATACAAGATGTGAATAATAGGATAAATGATTCTTAGAAATTAGGTCAAAGATTGAAGAAGTGATCACCGACCTGATAGACAATGACTACGTACATCGGTGAACACTAATAATGACTTTAAGTAGAATATATATCAGTGACAGTGAGATTGTAATATGAATATTTGGTGAATTTGTCTGGATATTAGTGGACAAGTTAATGTAACAAGAGTTGTGAAATCAATTTGGGACGTTAGAGCTCTAATTTATTGGTCTATCTACTCCTCTAACATTGGAACTGCATTCAAGAATTATACTCTTATGAAAACTAAATTAGCGTATTATAAATAAATTTTATTTCTATGATTAATCAAATTAATTAATTGGTAAGTAATTTGATTGGTGGGATTACTCAAATTCCAAAGTTATTATTTAACAAGCGTCAATGATATTTTTTGCTTAAACACGAAATTGTGGAGTTACGAATTTTGATAAAGTAGCGATTGGAATTTGAAATTTTATGGTTTGTGAGATAAAACTAATATCTATCCAATTTAATAGAACAAGATTTAATTATTTGTGATTTTATAGATGAATGCAATAAAAAACAATTGAGCCAAAATTTTATGCCGAAATTAGGTGTTGGACGTGATGAGTGTGTAAAATGACTCATAATTATCATTGTCTTCCTTATTTAATTATATATTCTTGATTGTTATGTGGTATTTTTATGTTTGTTTTCATGTTTTGTAGATTAGTGGTGAACTTGAAAAGAAGAGACAAAACTTTGAAAATTCATTGGCACTTGTGCAGAATGAATTATGAGGCGTGCAATATATGAAAAGCCAAAGATGTCTAGTTTCCAAAGTAAAAAACGGTTTGCAATTTCGACGTCTATAGAAGGAGTTATGGCCAAAATGATAAAGCCACGCAAATCTGAAATTTTGCTGCAAAATACGCGCGACATTCGACCGTTGGATCACCACAACAATCACATCCTATCCCTTGATAAAAACAAAGCAAATCTGATGGTCAAAGTCTTCAAAGATTGATTAATGGTCAAAGTCTTCAAAGATTGATTATTGATCAAAGTCTTCAAAAGATTAATGTGTTCAAGCACACCATCTAAGACTAGTTTCTAGCCTTTAGATTAAAATTGAGATGAATGATCAAGATGCAATCTTATGGTTTTTGTTCTCATATAAATAGAGGCCAAAATTGCCTCACTTAAAGACACCTCTCTTTTCACTAATCATCTCTCTAAGTAATAGTTTCTTTATACTTATAATTTTAGCAAGTAATTTGTAATATTAGAAGAATAGTTTGGAATTCTACGGGGGAGTCACTTTGGAGTTCTAACGCAGGCATCCTTTTGGAGTTCTTTCCGGAGTAGTTTGAGGGTTTTTGGAATCAAATCTGTAACAATCTCTAAACTCTCTTTATTTTAGTAATGGCATGTTTATTTTATAGTGTTATTTTAATTGTTATTATGACTCTGCTGGGAATATGACGTAGCCTAGTTATAATGATCTAACTTGAATAAAATATATTGTTAATCGTTGGAGTATTTATTTTAAAAAGTAATGCTTCTAAAATTTTGGCGAAATTCTGGATGAACTAAGGATCAAAATGAGACCGAGATGAGATTTTTGTGACAAAGCTTTGAAATAAGTACCATGAATTCTTGGATAGAATAGAAATATATCTATTTGTTTTCATGTGGTTGAGAAAATTACCATGAAGTATAAACAACATACTTTTGCAACTAGACTCATTTTTTACTAGTGAAAGTACAGAATTTACGTATAACTTGAGAAAGAGTGCGTAGAACACAGGGAATAATTAACCAACAACGGTTTCAAACATAAAATTCATGTCAATATGTTTAGCTAAAGTTAGATCAGATTAATGATGGTGAAGTCATCATTCCCATCTCTCGTAACATCATCTGTTTAATTATTCTTTGTTTTACCTGTCATACTTATTTTACTTAGCGAGTTACATTATTAATCTCTATTTTAACTGTCATAATTATCTACATGCCATTCTACTTAGTTAAATTATCATCTTTTCATTTAAACCTACTCAAGATTCGGATTCTTAAATAAAATTAGAGTTGATTAATTCGGTACTTAACTAATTATTCCTCGTGGGATCGACAACTTCACTTATCACTTTATTACTTGTTACGATTTCGTATACTTGCAAATTTTACCACAACAAGTTTTTGGCGCCGTTTTCGGAGAAAAGATTTTTTAATGTCGATACTAGTCAATTCTGATCTTAATTTGAGATTTTTATTGTTGTTAAAAAAATTACTTGTATTTTTACCGAGTACAAATTTTTACTGTGGTAAAAAAAGTAAAAGTAATAAAAACAAAAATTTAATACTTGTGTGTTAAAGTTAATTTGTTTTACAAATTTTTTTACCGCTAGTAAAAAAAATTCACCGTAGGTGAAAACTTTTGTTAATTGTTTTTTTTTTAAATAAAAAAAAAGTAAAGATAAAATATTAAAAAAAGGTACTAGCAAGAGCAGTAATTCTACACTTCTACCGTTGGATCCTGAAATTGATAGAACTTTTCTAAGGCTGCTTAGGGAAGAAAAAGTAAAGGAAAAATGAGTGAAATTGTAGAATTGAAAAGAAAAGTGTTGCGAGACTATGTAGTTCCAATAATATTTGGTGCTTATACAAGTATCCAGATGTCGTCGATCGCTGCTAATAACATTGAGATCAAACCAGCAATTCTTTAGATGATCCAAACATTTGTCCAACTCTGTGGACTCCCTAATGAAGATCCAAATGCACATATTACTAACTTTTTAGAAATATGTGACCCTTTCAAAAGTAATGGAGTTCCAGGTGATGCGGTCAAGCTGAGATTGTTTCCGTTTTCTTAGAGAAGGCGAAGAATTGGTTGAATTCACTTCCTCAAGGGAGTATCACTTCGTGGGAGGAGTTAGCTCAAAAGTTTCTAGCTAAGTTCTTTCCTCCTGCTAAAACAGCCAAAATGAGGAATGATATCACGCAGTTTATGCAGCATGAGGCGGAGACTTTGTGCGAAGCTTGGGAGGGGTACAAAGATATGCTCAGAAAGTGTCCTCACCATCGCCTTCCTAAATGGTTACAAGTTCAAACATTCTACAATGGGTTGAGTGGAAACACTAGAACCATCGTAGATGCTGCTGCAGAAAGAGCTTTAATGGGGAAAACAATTAATGATGTGTATGAACTACTGGAGGAAATGGCGTCGAACAATTACCAATGGCCTTCCAAACGGCAGAAAAGACCAGCCGGTGTGTACGAGATAGATGCAATCACAGCCTTGATAGCACAAGTTGAAACTCTCACCAAACGGCTGGGAAGTATGAAAGTAAATGCCATTCAATCGTCGTCAATATCTGATTTTTGTGGTAATTCTCATTTAATTGCCAACTGTCACTTCGTAAATACTTCTAACAATTATGCTCAACATGAACAAGCAAACTTTGTCTCGAGCTTCAATAAACAGCAGAATAACCCATATTCTAACTCCTACAACCTTGGATGGAGAAACCACCCGAACCTCTCTTGGAGTAACAACCAGAACCAAATCACACCTCCCTCTGGATTTCCACTACAGCATGAAAAGAAATCTTCTCTTGAAGATATTGTCACTCAATTAGCCACCACCACAAGCCAACTAGCCTCTAAAATTGACCAATTCATCACTGAGACAAGGCAACAATTCCAAAATCAAGGTGCTTCCATCAGAAAATTAGAAGCACAAGTGGGCCAACTTGCCACAACTATCGCTCAAAGCTCGCAAGGTGAACTTCTAAGCAACACAGAGACGAACCCTCGGAAGCATGTGAATGCAATTACACTCAAAGGTGGGAAGGTATTACATGAACCAAATTTTTGCCAACAGGAACAAAGTTTGAAACAAGTGAGACAAAAGGTGAAACAGAACAGAAGAAAAGTCTTGTCGAGATACCACCACCAACTGTGCCGGGAGTACCATTTCCACAAAGGTTGAAGAAAAGCAAACTAGATAAGCATTTTTCTAAATTTTTGGATATCTTTAAGAAGCTGCATATTAACATTTCATTTGTAGATGCTCTTGAACAAATGCCCAGCTATGTCAAATTCATGAAACAAATCATGTCGAACAAAAGGAAGCTGGAAGAACATGAAAGTGTTTGTTTAACAGAAGAATGCAGTGCTATTCTACATAAGAAGCTACCACCAAAGCTGAAAGACCCAGGGAGTTTTACAATTCCTTGTGTAATTGGGACTTTAGTGTTTGAAAATGCATTGTGTGACTTAGGTGCCAGCATCAACCTTATGCCTCTATCCGTGTACAAAATCCTGGAACTAGGAGAAGCTAAACCAACCACAGTGTCCCTTCAACTAGCGGATAGATCAATCAAATATCCAAGAGGAATGGTTGAAATTTTTTTGGTTAAAGTTGATAAACTCATCTTTCCTGCAGATTTCATAGTCCTAGACATGGAAGAAGACCAAGATATTCCAATTATTCTTGGTCGTCCATTCCTTGCCACTGGAATAACTCTAATTGATGTACAAAAAGGAGAACTAATAATGAGAGTTCAAGATGAACAAATCACCTTCAATGTCTTCAAAGCTATCAAATTTCCATCAGAAGCTGACAGTTGTTTCAAAATTGAGATTGTGGATAAGCTGGCTAAACAGGGGGTTGAAGAAAGCCATGTAAATGACACGTTGGAAGTATGCTTCACAAAAGAAGAGTTTGTTGATGATGGTGGTGAGACTGAAAGGTATATTTCTACCCTCGATGCAAATATTGTTGATCACAAAGGAAATGTTGAAAAACTAGAGAAAGGTAAGGACATCACAGTCCCATCTATTATCAAACCGCCTGCTCTAGAACTTAAACTGCTTCCTTCTCATCTCAATTATGCATTTTTAGGAGATAATTCAACTCTTTGTTCATCTCATCATATTTAACTGAAGTTGAAACAGACAAGTTGTTACGAGTTTTGAGAGACCATAAAAGTGCTACAGGGTGGTCTATTGTTGATATTAGAGATATTAATCCTTCAACTTGTTTGTACAAAATACTGATAGAGGAGAACTACAAACCAACTGCGAAAATTCAAAATGATGAAAAAGGGACATTCAAAGTTAATGGACAAAGGTTGAAGCATTACATTGGATGCAAGTTTGATAGACAAAGGACCTCCATAACTTTGGAAAGTCCCACATGAGCCCATTTTGAAAGTCAAGCCGACGACTTTAAATCAACCACTATTTGGGAGGCAACCCAAAATTTGTCTAGGGAATCTGACATTAAAAGACCTTGTTTGCTAGTTTATAAGAAAACTGGATGAGAAGCAAATCCTCGACTCTTAGAAGGCGTTTAAGCCGTTTTTGAACGTAAAATCAGAGGAATATGTGAGCCACAGTCACAACTACTGTGCATAATATGTTTCTTGATTTTCTATGATTATGTATTTGTTATCATAATAGTTTTTATCATGGATAGTTGTTTTTTCTAGATAAATGTGCGAAACGGGAATTTGTCAAACCAACCGACCATCAAAGAAGTGGTAGCAACACCAAGAAGAAGTGTGGTTAGGAATGACATTATGATAGTAACACTTTTATCAGTTTTTTTTTTTGGAGTTTTTCTTGGAAATAATTTCTATCTGTCATCACTTCTGTCAGGTATCATCGTTTATTTGTGTTGTTTCTCCATCTTTCTAGACATTGAGGACAATGTCAAAGTTAATTTTGGGGGGAGGGTTTAAATTGTGTTAGTAATGTGTTTATTTACATATAAACTGTATTTTTATCTTATGGTGGTAGAGTAAGGAGTTATTCTTGATACTCATGATCCAAGTAATAATCAAGTCCATTTGTCTAATTTAATCCAAGAAAAATGGAATAAAGAAGTTGTTGATCTAAACAAGAATTTTCAGCAAAACAGTCCAGCAGAAAGGCCCACTTTGTTAGCAAAACTGCTTTGATTGGGAAGGTTCCAGAACGACTGCTGAATATGGTTGGAAAGCTCTGCGAGTCTACTTTCCAATTCAACAAACATGGAGTAATTTGGAGTTTTGCAAGATAGAGTTATGACCAATTTTCTGGAGTGTGGCAAGCTGTCTCGGGAGTCTGTCTAGTTTGAGTCTCTTCATATTTCTCAATAATTTTAGCTTTTAATTTTGTTGGTCTTCAAGGGGATTCCGAACTTACATGTCTAAGGGAGATTTTTGAGTCATCTCATTTAAATTTTTCATGTTTTCCTATGTCTAGAAATTTTTAGGAGTCAGTGGAGTCATTCACTATTTTGCCTAGAAGATGATGTATCTTTCCTTTTAAAGAGTCTATGGTCTTGTAATGTTTTGCAACCAAGTTTGAAATAATATTGAAATTGAGTTTTTAAAGTCTAAGACTTTCTTTGCTCTTATTCCTTTTGGTGGATTCCAATTGGGTGACGAGTGGCTGTAATCTCTTTTTGGTGGATTTCCATAGAGTGAAGAGTGTTCTTTTTGAGTGTTCTCTTGTGTTTCCTCCTCACTTGTCCAATTTCCGGTATCAAAGTGGTACCAGAGCCAAGGTTTGTAATCGCCCTCGTTGAAGGATCATTCCGGGAGAAGGTCCAAGGGGTGAGCGTGATCTTCGTGATATCGAAATGGAAGATTTGAGGAGGCAAGTGCAACAACTC
Organism: Misopates orontium; assembly: GCA_946800315.1. Taxonomy (NCBI): domain Eukaryota; kingdom Viridiplantae; phylum Streptophyta; class Magnoliopsida; order Lamiales; family Plantaginaceae; genus Misopates; species Misopates orontium. The sequence continues at coordinate 27,649,919 of OX326947.1, forward strand.
CAGCAGCGCCTAGCTGAGCGCGAACCTTTGGAATATGACGAGTCGCATCATGATTCAGAGGGTGATGATCAAACTGATGAAGAGGTGGAGAACCCTTTCCATCATCGTGGTAGCTCGAGTAACAGTTCATATGTGAGGCCACATGGTGCACGTGGTCCTAGATTTCAAAATCATTTCAATACCAAAGTTGATGTTCCGGAGTTAGAAGGAAAAATGTAGCCGGAACAATTCATTGATTGGTTACACACCGTTGAGAGGATATTTGAAGACCATGAAGTTCCTGAAGATCGCAAAGTGAAGACAGTTGCAATCAAATGTACAAAACATGCTTCAATTTGGTGGGAACATCTTAAAAAACAAAGAGCTCGTGAAGGAAAAGATCGAATTGTTGCACGGGAGAAGATGAAAAAGATGTTCAAGAGGAAATTCTTGCCGGATAACTACCGACAAGATACTTTTCTCAAGCTCCACAACTTCAAGCAACGAGAAAAGTCAGTTGAGGAATACACAGCAGAATTCGATCATCTCTTAATGAGATGCGAGATTGTAGAACCCGAAGAGCAAACAATCGCCCGCTATCTTGGGGGTTTGCGCACTGAAATTGCTAATGTCGTTCAATTGCAGCCATATTGGACCTACAATGATGTTATCAAGCTCTCATTAAAGGTCGAGAAACAACTCAATGAAGCACCAAAGAATATCTCTCGTTCGTGGAATAAAGAGGGGCTTTCTAACAAAGAAAGGGCATCTACTTCATCAAGTAAGGAATCTTCATCAAAGGTACCTCCAAAGAAGAATGAGATGGTAAAATCAAACGTGTCTACATCAAACTCACGACAATGTTTCAAATGTCATGGTTTTGGACATATTGCTGCGGATTGTCCGAATAGAAGAATTGTCTCACTTGTAGAGGAAGATGAACCACTTGATCAAGGAGAAGAAGAATCAAAGAAAGAAGATGAAGCGGAGGAAGTCACTTATGCCGATCAAGGAGAAAGTCTAGAGGCTAGAAAATGTTTAAGCATTTTCGAAGAAGGAGAAGATTGGCTTCGGCATAACATCTTCCATACGAGGTGCACTTCAAGAGGAAAAGTATGTAATATCATCATTGATGGAGGCAGTTGCGAAAACATGGTGGCTACAGAAATGGTGGAAAAATTGGGGCTGAAAACCGAGGTACATCCACATCCTTATAAGCTTTCTTGGCTTAACAAGGGAAACAAAATAAAAGTTGATGAAAGGTGTCTAGTGCATTTCTCGATTGGTAAAAATTACCAAGATGCTGTTTGGTGTGATGTTGTGCCTATGGATGCTTGTCACTTGTTACTTGGCCGACCTTGGCAATATGATTGAAAGGTGATTCATGATGGGAAAAAGAACACATATTGCTTTGAGAAAGATGGTGTGAAGATCGTATTGGGACCATTGAAGTTAGATGATGTTCCTAAACCCTCTAAAGGAGAAAACAATTTGTTGATATAAAAATCCCAATTTGATGAAGCTCTCGAAGGATCTAGTGAAGCATATGCTCTCGTGGTCATTGAGGAAAATGAAGAAACAAAGGAGGTTCCATCAATAATGCAGCCAATTCATCAAGAGTTTCAAGATGTCATTCCAAATGAAATTCCGGCGGACCTTCCACCAATGAGGGATATCCAACATTGTATCAACCTTTTTCCGGGTGCTTCTATTCCAAATAAAGCGGCATATAGGATGAATCCTAAAGAGCACGATGAGTTACAAAGGCAAGTGCGAGAGCTTATGGATAAAGGCTTGGTAAGAGATAGCATGAGTCCGTGTGCAGTACCGGCACTTCTAGTTCCAAAGAAAGACGGTTCTTGGAGAATGTGCATCGATAATAGAGCGTTAAATAAAATTAGTATCATGTATCGCTTTCCTGTTCCTCGTCTTGACGATCTTTTAGATCAATTGCATGGTGCATCAATATTTTCTAAAATTGATCTTCGAAGTGGATATCATCAAATCCGAATGAGGGCTGGTGATGAGTGGAAAACGGCATTCAAGACAAGAGATGGCCTCTACGAGTGGATGGTGATGCCATTTGGCCTTTCAAATCCTAGCACATTCATGAGATTGATGAACCAAGTCTTCAGGCCATGTATTGGTAAATTTGTTGTTGTCTATTTTGATGATATTTTAATTATTAGCAAGAATGATAGACAACATTTGGAGCATCTTCACGAGGTTTTCAAGACTTTAAGGCGACAAAAACTTTATGCTAACTTGAAGAAGTGTGAGTTCTTTTCCATAAGTCCTGTGTTATTAGGCTTTATCATGTCCAGTCAAGGCATCAAGGTTGATCCTAGCAAAGTGGAGGCGGTTGAAAAGTGGCCAACTCCAACAACCTTTCGTGATATACGCAGCTTTCATGGTCTTGCTTCATTTTATCAAAGATTCATTAAAGGATTCAGCACTATCATGGCTCCTATCACCGAATGCTTGAAAGGAGATAAGTTTCAATGGTCAAATGAGGCACAAAAGAGTTTTGACCTTGTGAAGAAAATGATGACAAAAGCTCTTGTTCTAGCACTTCCGGATTTTGACAAAGTATTTGAAGTTGATTGTGATGCTTCTAACGTGGGCGTTGGTGTGGTGCTTAGCCAAGAAGGTAAGCCTATTGCTTTCTATAGCGAAAAGTTGAATGGGAGTAGGCGAAATTATTGTGAAAAGGAGTTCTATGCAATTATTAGAGCTTCGAGTCATTGGAATCATTATCTTATTGCCAAAGAATTTATTCTTTTCTCGGATCATGAGACTCTCAAATACATCAATGGACAAAGCAAGCTCAATATTCGGCATGCAAAGTGGGTTGAATTTGTTCAGTCCTACACTTTTCACATCAAACATAATCTGGAAAGCAAAATCAAGTGGCGGATGCATTAAGTCGAAGACATTCTTTAATCTCCATGTTGCAAGTGCAAGTTTTGGGCTTTGATACTCTTAAGGAGCAATACAAAGATGATCCTGATTTTGGAAAAATATGGGAGGAGTGTTAAAATGGTCCTTCCAATCATTTCTTATTACAAGATGGATTTCTTTTCAAGCATAATCAGCTTGGTGTTCCTAATGGTTCGTTGAAAGAGGCAATTGTTAAATAAGCTCATGGAGGTGGACTTGCTGGACATTTTGGAAGAGACAAGACATTGGTGCTTGTCAAAGGAAACTTTTATTGGCCAAGGTTGGAAAGAGATGTTGCAAGACATGTAGATCGTTGCCGAATTTGTCACATTGCAAAATCTCAAACTCAAAACACCAGTTTATACACACCATTACCGGTTTCGACGTCACCTAGGGAAGATGTGAGCTTAGATTTTGTTGTGGGATTACCAAGAACTCAAAGGAACAAAGACTATTATGGTGGTTGTTGATCGATTTTCTAAAATGGCTCCTTTTGTTCCTTGTAACAAAACAATGGATGCTACTATTATTGCCGATCTCTATTTTAGAGAAATTGTTAAGCTCCATGGCGTTCCAAAGACTATGACATCGGATCGTGATTCCAAATTTATGAGTCATTTTTGGCGCACTCTTTGGCGAAAGATGGGAACGGCTTTGCAATTTAGTACATCTCACCATCCTCAAACCGATGGACAAACTGAAGATGTCAATAGGAGCTTCCCCAATCTTTTGAGGAGTCTGGTGGGAAGTAATATTCGCCAATGGGATCAAGTACTTGCTCAAGCAGAATTCGCTTACAATCCATCACGCAATCAAACGACGGGAACCAGTCCATTTGAAGTGGTTTACGGCAGCAACCCAAATAGTCCCTTGGATTTGGTTCCTATTCCAGTCTCTCATTCCTATAGTGGAGATGCGGATGAAAGAGCAAAGGTCATCAAGAAGATGCATCAAGAAATACACAAGCGCATCATCAAGCAAAATGAAAGATACAAGAGGAATGCTGATAAACATTGCAGGCCGGCAGCATTTAAGGAAGGAGATTTGGTTTGGATTCATTTGCGAAAAGAAAGATTTCCAAGAGGAAAACATGGTAAGCTTAAACCACGAGCTGATGGACCATATAAAGTTCTATAGCGAGTTGGGGAGAATGCTTATAAAATTGAGCTTCCCGGAGATTATAATGTTTCTGCAACTTTTAATGTTGCTGATCTTTCTCCTTTTCATGGAGACGATGTTGAAGACGATGACGAAAACTCAGGGACGAGTTTAAACTCAGCGGAAGCAAATGATCCAAGTAAAAACAAGTCCATTTTGTCTAATTTAATCCAAGAAAAATGGACCAAAGAAGTTCTTGATCTAAACAAGAATTTTCAGCAAAACAGTCCAGCAGAAAGGCCCACTTTGTTAGCAAAACTGCTTTGATTGGGACAATTCCACAAGGATTGCTGCATATGGTTGGAAAGCTCTACGAGTCTAATTTCCAATGCAACAAACAGGGAGTAATTTCTAGTTTTCAAGATAGAGTTATGACCAATTTTCTGGAGTGTGGCAAGCTGTCTCGGGAGTCTGTCTAGTTTGAGTCTCTTCATATTTCTCAATAATTTTAGCTTTTAATTTTGTTGGTCTTCAAGGGGATTCCGAACTTACATGTCTAAGGGAGATTTTTGAGTCATCTCATTTAAATTTTTCATGTTTTCCTATGTCTAGAAATTTTTAGGAGTCAATGGAGTCATTCACTATTTTGCCTAGAAGATGATGTATCTTTCCTTATAAAGAGTCTATGGTCTTTTAATGTTTTGCAACAAAGTTTGAAATAATATTGAAATTGAGTTTTTAAAGTCTAAGACTTTCTTTGCTCTTATTCTTTTTGGTGGATTCCAATTGGGTGACGAGTGGCTCTAAACTCTTTTTGGGTGGATTTCCATAGAGTGAAGAGTGTTCTTTTTGAGTGTTCTCTTGTGTTTCCTCCTCACTTGTCCAATTTCCGGTATCAACACATGTTATTGATAGTGGGTAATAACTACTTTTGATGCACATCATACTGATAATGGTTTCCTTCTTTACAAAAAAAATTATGAAAGTGTTACAAAAAAAGTTAAAAAAAAAAAAAAAAAAAAAAAACTTACTTTAGAGTCTAGTTCACTTCATGAAATAAAAAATAAATAAAAAAATTGTGGATTAATGATGATCATGCCTTAAAAATCGTTGTTGATTTTGTGGTGATGATAAGTAGGATTAGTTGCTAAGAAATAACTTGTTGTTTAGTATGTATTTGAGCATGTACTCTCCATATACACCGTCATACAGTTATTGCACCTTGTCTATTGAGCATTATTGGAGAATGGCTATTTGGATAAGATCAACCTTACAAGATCGACTGAACTTAAGAACCTAATTGATCACTACTCGAGGCGAAATTTTAGTTTGAGTTTCATTAGAGAAATGATTTAGGCCATCTTTTCTTAGAATTGCTTTTGTGCCTTTCAAGCCCAAAACCCTTTACAAATAAAATAATCCCCAGTACCCCACTGAAGCCTTTGTTGTTAATTTTGCCTTTTATGCACGAGCCCATCTACCTACACTTGTAGCCACAAATTAATATGTTCCCTACCCTTTTTAGAAGATTCATTTGTTTAATGATGAAGCTTCCATTAAAAATGAGGATTTGATTGGTGGATGGAGTAGGAAAATGGTTGATGAAAAAGATCAGAAAGAAAAAGGCGAAAAAAAATAATAATATAGAAAATCAAGTACATCAACCCATGAAGTCAAATAAAAAGAAATAAGTTTGGGGGTGTGACTCAAAGGAAAAAAAAAAGAAAAAGAAACGTTTTACAAAAAAAAAAAAAGTAATGTTTATGAATAAATGAATCTTCTATCTTCTGTGATTTCTTATCCTTCGATTTCTTAAGCTCATACCCTAGCCTAAAAATTACAAGCTTATAAAGTCCTATTGATCTCTAATAAATATCATCGACATTAGTGGAGAGGGGTAAGAAATTAGTCAATTAAGTGAGGTGACCAAATTTGGAAAAGCTCATTCTTATAAACTTATCCAAGAATCTCTCGTCAATTTGCATGAGAAAACTGTCCACACCACTGTTCACAATGGAGACGTTCATGTGACAATTTTATTAAACTTCATGTTAGGACTAAGCACATCATTACCTTGATTCATTACTTTATCATAAGTTGATCGAGAGGCTCCTAGGTAAATCCACGATTGAATAGAAGAAGTGTCGTGAACTTATTATTTATGTTTATTTTAGTTTGTCTTTATGTTCTATATGTTTTGTTCCTTTTGCTCGAGGAAGAGCAATTGAATAAGTTTGGGGGTGTGATGAGTGTGTAAAATCACTCATAATTCTCATAGTTTTCCATAATTAGTTATATATTCTTGATTGTTATGCGATACTTTATGTTTGTTTTCATGTTCTGTAGATTAGAGGTGAACTTGGAAAGAATAGATGAAACTTTGAAAATTCACTGGCACTTGTGCAGAGTGAATTATGAGTCGTTTAATATATCACTGAAAAGCCGAAAATTTCTAGTTAACAAAGCAAAAAGCGGTTTGCAATTTCGACGTCTATAGAAGGAGTTGTGGCCAAAACGATAAAGCCACGCAAAGCTGAAATTTTGCTATGAAATACGCGCGACTTTCGACCATTGGATCACCACAACAATCACACCATATCCCTTGATCAAAACAAAGCAAATCTGATGGTCAAATTCTGCAAAGATTGATTATTGATCAAAGTCTTCAAAAGATTAATGTGTTCAAGCACACCATCTAAGACTAGTTTCTAGCCTTTAGATTAAAATTGAGATGAATGATCAAGATGCAATCTTATGGTTTTTGTTCTCCTATAAATAGAGGCCAAAATTTCCTCACTTGAAGACACATATCTTCTCACTAATCGTCTCTCTAAGTAATAATTTCTTTATAGTTATAATTTTAGCAAGTAGTTTGTAATATTAGAAGAATAGTTTGGAGTTCTACGGGGGAGTCACTTTGGAGTTCTAACGGAGTCATCCTTTTGGAGTTCTTTCCGGAGTACTTTGAGGCTTTTTGGAATCAAATCTGTAACAATCTCTAAACTCTCTTTATTTTAGTAATGGCATGTTTATTTTATAGTGTTATTTTAATTGTTATTATGACTCTGCTGGGAATATGACATAGCCTAGTTATAATGATCTAACTTGAATTAAATATATTGTTATGATGTTGTAATCGTTGGAGTATTTATTTTTAAAAGTAATGCTTCTGAAATTTTGGCGAAACTCTGGATGAACTAAGGATCAAAATGAGACCGAGAGGAGATTTTTGTGACAAAGCTTTGAAATAAATACCATGGATTTTTGGATAGTAATGCTTCTCAACTCTCGTAATATCATCTGTTTAATTATTCTTTGTTTTACCTGTCATACTTATTCTACTTAGTTAAATTATCATCTTTTCACTTAAACCTACTCAAGATTCGGATTCTTAAATAAAATTAGAGTTGATCAATTTCGGTACTTAACTAGTTATTTCTTGTGGGATCGACAACTTCACTTATCACTTTATTACTTGTTACGGTTTCGTATACTTGCAAATTTTACCGCAACAGGACGCCTCATAAAGATTTAAGAGCGGGCCATGACTTCTCCTAGAAAGAGGTTTGAATTAATATTTGTTTTTGAGAAAAAATTAATTATTATTTCATAAAAATAAAATATCTCTTAGTTACCTTATTTGGATAGGGTAAATATAGAAAAAATAGTAGATATGGTTGATGTTGTGGCAAATTTGCAAGTATACAAACTCGTAACAAGTAATAAAATGATAAATGAAGTTGTCAATCCTACGAGCAATAAATAGTTAAGTACCAAAATTGATCAACTCTAGTTTTATTTGAGAATCTGAATCTTGAGTAGGTTTAAGTGATAAGATTACAATGTAACTAAATAGAATGACAGGTAGACAATTATGACAGTTAAAACAGAAATTAACTGGCTAAGTAAAGTAAGTGTGACAAGTAAAACAAAGTATAATTAAATAGATGATATAACGAGAGGTGGAAATGATGATTTCACTGTCATTATTTTGATCTAACTTTAGTTAAACACATTGACATGATTTTTATGTGTGAAACCATAGTTAGTTAATTACTTCCTTGTTTTATGTACTTTTTCTCAAGTTATACATAAACTCTATACTTTTACTACTGAAACATGAGTCCAATTGCAAAAGTATGCATTTTACACTTCTTGGTAATTTTCTCAACCACATGAAAGCAAATAGATATATTTCTATTATATCCAAAAATTCATGGTACTTATTTCAAAGCTTTGTCACAAAAATCTCCTCTCGGTCTCATTTAGATCCTTAGTTCATCCAAAATTTGATCAAAATTTCAGAAGCATTATGTTTAGAAATAAATACTTCAACAATTACAACATCATACAATATATTTAATTCTAGTTAGATGATTATAACTAGGGTACGCGATATTCCCAACAGAATTTAATTAGAACATAATCACAATTAAAATAACACTATAAAATAAACATGTCATTGCTAAAATAAAGAGAATTAGAGATTGTTGCAGATTTGATTCCGAGAAACCTCCAAGTACTCCGGAAAAAAACTCCAAAAGGATGCCACCATTAGAACTCCAAAGTGACTCCCCCGTAGAACTCCAAACTATTCTTCTAATATTACAAGCTACTTGCTAAAACTATAACTATAAAGAAAGTACTATTACTTAGAGAGATGATTAGTGGGAAGAGATGTGTTTTCAAATAAGGCAATTTTGGCCTCTATTTGTAGGTGAACAAAAACCACAAGATTGCATCTTGATCATCCATCTCTATTTTAATCTAAAGGCTAGAAACTAGTCTTTCATGGTGTGCTTGAACACATTTTTCATAATCTTTGACCAAATAACTAATCTTTTGAAGACTTTGACCATCAGATTTTCTTTGTTTTGATCAAGGGATAGGATGTGATATCCAACGGTCAGAAGTCGCGCGTATTTTGCAGCAAAATTTCAGTTTTGCACGGCTTTATTGTTTTGCCATAACTCATTCTATAGACGTCAAAATTGCTAACAGCTTTTTGCTTTGGAAACTAGACATGTTAGACCTTCCAGTAATATATTGCATGCCTCTTAATTCTTTCTGCACAAGTGCCAGTAAATTTTGAAAGTTTCGCCTCTTCTTTCCAAGTCCACCTCTAATCTACAAAACATAAAAACAAACATAACAATCAAAAATATATAATTAAATAATTAATGATATTTATGAGTGATTTTACACACTCAGCAGTTGACTGATAATAAATCAATGAGATTTATAAGAGATTTGATATGATAAATGATTTGTGAGACAAAAGAAAAAATTATATCCCTAAAAATACAGGGTAGGCATAGGCTACCCCGGCTCTCCATTGCTTTCTTTTGTGCTTCTTATTTTCCCTCTTTTAACTCATAAAAGAAGGGAAAAGTCTTGAAGGAAACAAACAGAAGTATATACACTATTTTTTATGTTTTGTAATTTCAACAGAAAGAGATTTTGCTTGAAGATCAAAGGTTTTTGGAGTGGATTTGCCAACGTCACGGAGATCACATTTTTAGATTCGTTGTCATTGTCAAAGTGAGGTATAACGGTGGTTCTGAAGCCAAAATAAATCTTTTCAAATGATGTGTTAGACGGGTTAAGGGTAATAATTCTATATATTCATTAGAATTTGCATTTTATAATTAAATATTAAAAATGTTTAACTAAAATTTTATGAGGGTTGTTTGATGATCACACAAAAATGCCACTTACGACATATGTTAATTTGTTTGATGAGACTGTGAAATTGATTTGATCATATATAAACAAATATGTATTTCACAAAAACTACTCTTTTGCAAGTTTTTGAGGATTCGAATTTCAATAATCCATTCAAAATCTCTTGGGGTTGGTATGATTATTCGTAATTAGTTGTATTAGGTGTAGTTTGAGTCTCAAGTGTAATGTTATTTAAGTATTTTCAATTTGCGTTTTATGTGTAGTGCATGTCTTTCAGGTGTTACGAGTGTAGTGTGTTTCTTAAGATGTTTTAGGTGCAAAGTCTGCGCTTTAGGTGTTTCAAGTGCATTTGTATTTTACGTGCAGTGTTGTTTTTCTTTTTTATAGTGTGTCCTTAGGTGTAGTGTGTGTGACTTTTAGGGTTTTGAGTGTAATTAGTGGTTTAAAATTTTATTACTTTCATAAATTCTTAACAGGCCACAAGGACTACCTGCATGTTACGCATTTAAATAATGAGGTGTCAAAGAGTGACCTATGCAATCCATCAATTAAATAGATCAACCCATGAACCATTATCGTTAGCGGGGTGATTGGATTAGAGTTGAGATTGCAACATCTAAGTGTACTACTCACATAATCCTCCAACAACAACCATTTGATTGATTCTCCAATCACGTCCCCTGATAGTAGTGTTGGTGTCAAGATATAAGATGCTTTAAAAGTTCTTAGTTCTACCTTTAAGTTCGCACATATCTATGTTCTTCTAGATCTACTAGTATACCATGTCCTCTTTATTTCCGAGCATCTCTTCTTCCGACTGGGTTGAACAAAACTACTCTTTATGTTTTTATATAGCACATGAAACTCAATGATGAACATTTATAGATCATTCAGAAGAGTTAATTTGGTTTTAAGGGAATTCAATTATTCTGCAATAGATTTGAGAACATGGAGCAGATAAGAAATGAGGATAATTTGGAGCAACAACAACATCAACAAGAGCAGCAATAACCGCGCGTGAACCGACCAGGGCCACCACCAGAGCACCGCCCATAGTGTACTTCATTCGACATCCAGTTTTTTTACTACAACAATTATAATCTTTGACAACTTTGCTACTTCTGCAAGACTTGCCGCAAGTACTATTTAATTGTCAAAATAACCTAAAAATCTCAAATGTCTAAAGAGATTAGTAATTTTAATATTTTAATTATTTTTCAACAGGTATTAGAATCACAGTGGAACTCTCAGAAACATCCCCATCAACAGTGGTTGTCGAAGAGGCAAGTGGGCGAGGACCTCAAACACGTCTCCGTCTTGCAGCATTGATCTTGCAAGAACCACCCGCTCTTTCTCCACTGCAGTTAGCCCAAAATTATGCAGGTATTGTTGAATTGTCATTTCATCTTAAGTTTATAGGTATATTAGACATTTACCTGATAAATATATATATATATATATATATATATATATATATATATATATATATATATATATCATTTATATAAAATAAAAATGCCACGTGTCTATCATATATATGTACTCCACACAATTTCTCACGAGTCACGCGCAAGCTATCACTTTATTCAGTTAGACACGTGGCATTTTTTATATATATGATAGACAATGGAAGTTGAATTCAGTACTTACTTCTTATTTAGCTAAATCTAAATACCATATTTATTTATTTACCATCTAAAAATCTATGCTTATTTATCAATTTGATATTTATAATTCATGTATATTCCCCATCATAGTTCATTGGGAATCACATGGAAGCTATCATCATTTTTATTCAGCTAGACACATGGCATTGTTTTCTCATGAATGGTAGATGACGAGATGTGAATACAGTACTTCTTATTTGGCTGAACTCTTATACCATATTTAATTATTCGTTCATCTAAAACATTATGCTTATAAATAGATTTTGGTACTTAATGATTCTTGTCGATTCTCGAACAAATATATTTCACGGTCAACTCTCAAGGGCTTTCCCAGGCTCCATGTTATGTCGCAAATGACTAACTCCTTCCAAAGTGGCGGCGCAACTTTCTACTCGTCAGAAATGCAAACCTCACCTACTGCAGTTAGGCCGCCTCAGAATCATGGAGGTATCATCGAATTGCCATTTTATCTTAATTAAGTTTATAGATGTATTGGTGCAAAACAATTCCTCACAAGTCACGTGCAAGCTATCTCTTTATTCTGTTAGACACGTGGCAATTTTTATATCAATTATAGACATTGGAAGTTGAATTCAGTGCTTACTTCTTATTTAGCAAAATTCCAATACCGTATTTAATTATTGACTCATCTAAAAATCTAAGCTTATAATCAATTGCATGTTTATTAAATTATTATATAATTTTTTGACATAGTTCATTATGAGTCACATGCAAGATATCATCATTTAGGAGTGTCGCTTACACCTTAATAAAATCCTCTTTTGCCGATCAAAAAAAAAAAGCTATCATCATTTATTCAGCTAGACACGTGGCATTATTTTTTCATGAATGGTAGATGACGGGATGTGAATTTAGTACTCATTATTTGGGTGAACTCTAATATCATATTTAATTATTAGTTCATTCAAAAATATAACGCTTATATATAGATTTGGTACTTAATAATTCTTGTATATTCTCGAACAGATATGTTTCACGGTCAACTCTCATGGGATTTTCCCACGCTCCATGTTATGTCGCCAATGACTAACTCCTTCCAAGTTGGCGGCGCAACTTTCTACTCGTCAAAAAATGCAAACCTCAACTACTGCAGTTAGGCCGCCTCAGAATTATGGAGGTATTGTCAAATTGCCATTTTATCTTATGTTTTGTAGATGTATTGAATATATATATATATATATATATATATATATATATATATATATATATATATATATATATATGCAACACAACTCCTCACAAGTCACGTGCAAGCTATCTCTTTATTCAGTTAGACACGTGGGATTTTTTATATCAATTATAGACATTCGAAGTTGAATTTAGTGCTTACTTCTTATTTAGCTAAATCCCAATACCATATTTTATTATTGACTTGTCTAAAAATCTAAGCTTATAAATCAATTGGATGTTTCTTAATTTATATATATTTTTTGACATAGTTGATTAGGAGTCACATCCAAGCTATCATCATTTATTCAGCTAGACACGTGGCATTATTTTTTTCATTAATGGTAGTGACGGAATGTGAATTTAGTACTTATTATTTGGGTGAACTCTACTATCATATTTATATATTAGATTATTCGAAAAATCACTCTTATAAATAGATTTGGTACTTAATGATTCTTGTATATTCCCAAACAGACATATTTCCAGTCAACTCTCAAGGACTTTTCGCCGGCTCCATGTTATGTCGCCAATGTCTAACTCCTTCCAAGGTGGCGCAACTTTCTACTCATCAGAATTGCAAACCTCACCTATTGCAGTTAGGCCGCCTCACAATGATGGAGGTATTGTTGAACAACCATTTTATCTTAAGTTTATAGATGTTTTGCTGCAACACAATTCCTCACAAGTCACGTGCAAGCTATCTCTTTATTCAGTTTGACACGTGACATTTTTTTATATCAATTATAGACATTGGAAGTTGAATTCAGTGCTTACTTCTTGTTTAGCTAAATCCCAATACCATATTTAATAATTGACTCATTTAAAAGTCTAAGCTTATAAATAATTGGGGGTTTATTAATTTATATATATTTTCCAACATAGTTCATTAGGAGTCACATGCAAGCTATCATCATTTATTCGCTAGACACGTGGCATTATTTTTTCATTAATGGTAGATGACGGGATGTGAATTTAATACTTATTATTTGGGTGAACTCTAATGTCATATTTAATTATTAGTCCATTAAAAAAAGGGATAAAAGCATCAAACCCCATATACTATAGGGGGTGTAGCAATTTGCCCCCTGAACTATTTTTTTTAGCACCAAGCCCCAGGTACTATGGATAAACAAGACTTTTTGCCCCCCGATCAAATTTCTGGCCAATTTTTGCCGAAATTTGAAACTTGAACATGAGGGTACATTACTATTTAACCTCGAATTTAATAAAATGCCATTTTTTCACTTCGCTTTTTGTTATATTTTCTCAATTTTCAAACCTTAGTTTAAATTATCCAAATTCAAGGTTTGAGAATTTTCAGAAAATATAACAAAAATTGAAATGAAAAAGGGGCATTTTATTGAATATCAGGTTAAATAGAGATGAACCATCATGTTCACGTTTCAAATTCAGGCGAAAATTGGCCAGAAATTCGATCACGGGGCAAATTATTTTTTCAAGTCAATAGTTGAGGGGGCAAAGTGCTTATTTATCCCTAGTACAGGGGGCTTGTTGCCAAAAAAAATAGTTCAGTGGGCAAATCGCTACACCCCCTATAGGGGGTTTAACGCTTTTATCCCTTAAAAATTTCACGCTTATAAATAGATTTGGTACTTAATGATTCTTGTATATTCTCGAACAGATATATTTCCCGGTCAACTCTCAAGGGCTTTTCACCCGCTCCATGTTATGTTGCCAATGTCCAACTCCTTGCAAGCTGGTGGCGCAACTTTCTACTCGTCAGAAATGCAAACTTTACCCACTACAGTTAGGCCGCCTCATAATTATGGAGGTATTGTCGAATTGCCATATCATCTTGAGTTTGTAGATATATTAGACATTTATTGAGATAAATGTGTGTGTGTGTCTATATATATATATATATATATATATATATATATATATATATATATATATATATATATTCAACACAGTGCCTCACGAGTCAAGTGCAAGCTATCTCTTTATTCAGTTACACACGTGGCATTTTTATATAAATGATAGACATATGAAGTTGAATTCAGTACCTTCTTCTTATTTAGCTAAACCCCGATAGCATATTTAATTAGTGACTCATCTAGAAATCTAAGCTTATAAATCAATTTGATATTTAATTTGTATATATCATAGTTCATCAGGAGTTACATGCAAGCTATCATCATTTTTATTCAGCTACACATGTGGCATTATTCTTTCATGAATGGTAGATGACGGGATGTGTACTCAGTGCTTCTTATTTGGCTGGACTCAGCTTATACCTTACTTGATTATCAGTTCTTTTGAAATATTACGCTTATAAATAGATTTAGTACTCAATGTTTCTTGTGTATTCTCAAACAGATAAATTTTTATCGGTCAGAGGCGGAGGCACCTATTTTGGTGCACATTTGGCACTTTTTTGAGGGTTTGCCCTTGCACATTTGCAACCTCAAGTGTCCCAGCAATCCATCACAGGATGGTATGATTCTGCCAAGGCCGGCGATTTCCTGGAGTCAGAGCCTCATATAAACCACTAGGGGTGTGCAAACATAATCGAATCGTCTCGAAATCGATCAAATGGTCCGATTTAAAAATCAAATCGAATATTCGATCCGATCTTTGGTTGTCACAAAAGAATCGAAACCACTTCGATTCGATTTTCGATTTTTGGGGTCGATCATCGAATCGAATCGAAAATCGGATCTATATTTTATTTTTAATATATATGTATAGAACCTAATGATTTTAATGATGTATCTTGAATATTTATGAATTTTGAAGTGTAACTTAATTTCTCTTAGGTTTTTATGTTTAAATTTAATATTTATTGTTTGTGAATTGTGTTGAACTGAGTAGAAGTATAACTTTTGAATTGTGTATTTCCAATGATTGATGAACTAGAGAGTATACATTATTTTTCTATTGTTTCATACATATTCTCTTTAGTTTTAAATGCATATTCGCAGCGCTATATTGCCTATTTTTTCAAAATTAAAATACAATAAATAAACGGCTCATAATCGAAATCGGATCAAATCGAATCGTAATCAACTCGATTTAAATCGAATCGAATCGTTTGAAACGATTTGATTTTGATTGTCGGTTTTCCACAACCAGAATCGAAGGATCCTAGCTGATATGATCGATTCGATTCGATTCAATCGAAACGCACAGCCCTATAAACCACTGCGGGCCGGGAACTCTTCAGGTGGGAGCCCTTATTTCTAGAGCGACCGTCAGGCGAGTTCTTCTTCCAATCCAAGTCAGTGGTCGGCTAATAAACATCCTGGATTCGGTCCTTTTCAGCCTTGAACTTTATTGTAAAGCAAAGTTTAATATCCAAAAATAGACATATAATATTTCTTGAATAACATTTATAGTTTGCTATACGAATTTTTATGGATTCTTAAGTTCCCTTTCTCGTGTTCAAACTCTAAACATTTGGGTTTTTGGAATAAGTTTGCATGATGGGAATGTGTCGAAGCCGTCTTATAGAATATTTTGAGTTGGATTAGCTTTTGCTTATTACAACTTTTGTATTGAAAATAAATCCAGATTACTGTTAATATATTGCTTTACTTGAGTCTAACCTTATTGGACTTCATCACAAAAAATGCATAAAACCTCTTTGTGTTTTCAAAAACTTGTACAAAGCCATTTGTGTTATCTTTTTTGCACAATTATTGTGTTTTCGGAAATCATGCACTAAACTCAGCTTTATTTTTATTACAAGCCCCCCTTAATTTCTGAACTTTGCACAACATTTCCAAATTTTATCAAAAATTGCATGAAATTCTCTCTATTATAAAAATTAATGCACCATGCCTCCTCATGTTATTGAAATTTTGAATCAAAACTCCTATAATTCGGAGAAGTAAAATTGAAAATTCATATTTAACTTATAGTTTCATATCAAATGGGGGGTTTAGTGCAAGATTTTTGAAAACAATAAGGGATCTCATGCGTCATATAAAAATAACACGAGAGACTTTGGTGCAGTTTTCTGAAAAACGTTGGTTTTTATACATTTTCCTTGGATTTCCTAAATTGCTACGGTGCTTTATAGTTTTCCAAATTACTATTTTCTTTTAAAAATAATATATAATTGTTCATTCACCCATACAAATTAGTCTAATTAGTAATCGCATACATGTTCTCCCAAATATTGAAATATGTGAGATGGTGATTCACTAGTTCTTTTTTTTTTTTTATAATTTGGTGATTCACTAGTTTTCTAAGTTTTTCGTTATATATAAAATATATATATGAAACAACAAGGGGGTTTTAGACAATTAACAACCCACAAGGGGGTTTCGTGCAGGTTTTGAAAACCACATGGGGGTTTTATGCATTTTCCCCGACACTAGCCAGTGTTGCAGTTTTTTGGCAAAAGACTATCTTACATAACATTTGAGCACCGAAACTACCGAGTTCTTAACTGACCCTTTCGCTGGAAGCGTTGTTCTGACAAGAGTTTTCTCCCAAGTCGTGCCGCTTGCCACCTCCATCATCTTTTATAGCAATACTGCTTAGCAATTTACAAGGCTGAACTTCCTCTAGCATTTGAAGTTTGAACCACACTTCTCGTTGTACATAAAATTGCAACCCATAAAACTTTGGTGGAGACTTCCTTGTAAACTTCAGGAATAGCTGAATCCACCAAGCTTAAAACACTCTCTTTGGTTTTCAGCTTACTGAATACCCAATCAACGTAACTATGTCCTTGTTCTCCCCAAACTCCGGCTCTATCGGCCTCTTCCCCGTCACAAGCTCCATTAGTACAATTCCAAAGCTATACACGTCGCTCTACTCATTTACTTTGCTTGTGTAGCCATATTCTGCACATCAAAGAACGGTTTAACAATGTTAGATCCTCATATTCTAATCAAAGTTCTAGCAATAGGAACAAATGACAAGTTATAATGACAAATGTCAGTGGAGTAATATTTCTTACCAGGGGCTATATTTTTTTAAAGCGAAATGGAGACCAAGGATGAAGTGGATAGTAATCCCAACTAGGTTGGCCCACCGTTACACTACTCTCGAAACTCAAATATTATTAAAATGTGGAAAAAGAAACCAAGGTTCAACAAAAACGATAATTCGGACAATTACACATGTCATCCGACACTAGGTGACTAAAAAAAGAAGGATGTGACGACCACCAAAAATCACCAACTTGAGGCGCTCCAAAGTTCAAGTGCATCTGCAACCTTTTGCCTTCCTATACCGATGTGAAACCTAGAAATTTTTTCATTGAAAAATTGCAAGCAACGAATCCATCTTCCTCGAATCTCCCACGGCACTTTATCCGATTTCTTTTGAATAAGCTGAACCACATGCGTCGAATCACTCTCTAACCAAATTTTATTCCAACCGAGTCCCCGGGCTTTCTCCATAGAAATAATTACTGCCCAAATCTCTGCTTCAAAGGCAAAATCCGACTCCAGATGAAAATAAAATGCCCTCAGTGTAAAACCTCTTGCATTTCGAAAGACGCTGCCCTCTCCACCGATTCCAGGAGCTCCTAAAGCACATCCGTCCGTGTTGCACTTTATCCAGTTGTCAATTGGCGCGTGCCAATTAACTGGAATAATTTTAGGTGCCCGACGTGGAGTGATGTTCATGCCAAAGATCTTCAGAATCCGTAAGTCTTCAACCAAACTCGCACAACCAACTCTAAAGAATTCGACCGCTTTTATATCCTTCCAAATGTGCCGCAAAAATGAGCTATATAGCCATGGGTTCCTTCTATGATTTGAGTCTACTCCTTCCCGAATTCACCTGGACATTTTTGCTAGTCCAAAATCTGCGATCCGGGGCTTCAAGAATTCGTCTAGAAGAATGTTGCTGGACTTAACATCGCGATGAATCACAGGCTTGTCGCAGCCATGATGCAAATACTCCAAACATTTTGCTGCACCGAGAGCCATTTCATACCTCATATTCCAATCAACAATTGATTTCTTACATGAATGAAGATTTTTTTCCATTAGGCATGTATTCATAAACGTCTAACAAGCTTGAACCATCGCTTCAACTTCACCACATTTATGTGTCGTATTGAACTCAATATTTGAGCCTCGGCTTCGAATTTCCAGGACTTCGTTCCTCGTCTAGTCAACATTGTTGTCGAATTATGGATCTTTTTCCTCCGACCATCACCACCAAAGTTGTCCGAGTACCAAACATGGGCAGACCTATGTAGGGCGGGCTTGCCCGGGCTGTAGCCCTGTTGAGTCCCCACCCCCATCTTCATTACTTAGTAGTATATATATTTCGCTACAAATCAAGTAAAGTTCTTGAACATATTATATATATAGTTTACTGCTAAGACAAATGTACAATTATACTTGTTGGTGTCAATGAATGAATCTAAAAATTGTTATACTTGTCTTCTTAAAATTTTGATTTCGTTTTATGTATAATAATATATCTGTTTTCATGAGTTACTCAACATTTATGCATTATCATTTTATTATAATAGTCTAACTAACAAGAATTTGCATCATTCTTTTGAAGTAATAATATACCAATGTGAAAGGCAAATCATACGTAGGAAAAATTCATTTTTAAAATTTTGATATTAACTAAAGAAAGTGATAAATCTATAAAGATAATTGAAATGGCAACTTTTTGACAAATATACTACTATATAAACTCAATTCATATTTTTTATTAGAATTTTAGAATTTTTAAAAATCAATGTTTTATCGTAAAAGGAGTGCAATATGGATATTAAGACACTAGAGTTTATTGTAAGATTTTCCAGTTACGTTGGTATTTATATTTCTTATGTACTTTTACACCTATAGTTAGTCGAGGTCAATCAGAAATTCTGGATCCGCCCTAGGTGCCCAATGTGTTTCACTGCCAATTCTTTGCCGTTCCCAACCATGACTCGATACACGTTGCCCGAACCACATTTCGTTGATATTTCTAAAAGGTGTATGGTACGGTGTCATACGCAATGAGCATGGCTTAATTCGCAGCCTGGCGTAAGTTATAATTAAACATAAAAATATAGTTAAAGATCGGTCACACACATGACAGCCATCAATAATCTTCATGCACTTCTCAAACACGTGGCATTTCCCATTAATAATCTTCATCCACTTGTCCAACACGTGGCTAACACGCCGCATTGTGTCTGATGTAGTTAAAAATAAAGTAAAGTAACATTTTGGATACGCATCGAAGACGTGTCCTACCATATCGAACAACATCGCAAACCCTTTTTTACATTGTAAAAGTTTAGTAGTTAAAAAATACACCAACAAAATATAAGAAAATGTGGATGAAATAATCGATATGACTGTTAGTTTTCTTGTACGGTATTTCTACACTAGATATTTTATTTTTACTTAAGTCAAGAAAATGCGTCTTACTTTAAAAGAACTATAATTACATCTTTTTCGTACTTTTTCTCCCAAACTCATGCATACTAGTCTTAGACTATTTTACAGCTTATGAATAATATAATTCTATGAATATGGGTTACGAATACGACACGTTATAATACCAACAAGAAGGCACAAATTTTTAAAAAAAAATTAAGATACGTTACAACATATGAATATATATATATATATATATATATATATATATATATATATATATATATATATATATATATATATATATACACACACACACGAAGGCACAAATTTAAAAAAAAAAAAAAAAAAAAAAAAAAAAAAATACGTTACGGCATATGAACATATATATTTATGTGTGCATATATATATTCCTGTGTCGTAATGTATTTTACTCTTTTTTTTTTAAGTTTGTGTGCTTTCGTGTTGATATTATGTCGTGTCATATCTATACTCCATATACGTATCTATCTATCATAGTCAGCCACGGAGATACAACTCACATCTTCAGTTGGAATTGAGAAAAAATATTTCGCACAATTACTACATGATGACTAGATGCACCAAGCCAATGAAACTTCAGTACTCTTTAAATTATCAGTATTCTATCATAGTCGTGCAGTAACATGTGCTACACCCTCTAATTGCACAAGGGGCTGCACCAAATAATTACTCCCTACCATATTATATTATCAAATTAATTAGTTATAGAACTTAGAATAAGCAACCATACTTTATTATGAAATTTAATAATTTTCATCTCAATAATGTATAATAGATTATGACCTCTTAGAAAATCATAAAGCATGACAATTATGTAGTGATTCTATTGCAAAACTTAGAATATATTTGTTCTGTGTCATTACATTCTATAATTAAGTCTCTATGTTGTGCTGAGATTTCTACCTTGTCGGGTATTCCTCTTGCTACCTCTTTCGGCTGCTATCTTGGGGTGCGGATTTGTGATGGCCGTATCTCTTGGCCTACCTTTGCCAATGTTTTCTTGGAAACCGAGGCTTTTCTCTCTTGCCGGCTGCCACACGCTAATTAAATCTGTTGCCACTGGTATCCCACTTTACACGACGCAGACGTACAAACTCCCTAAAGCTTCAACCAATGAACTTGATCGCATTAATCGGAGTTTTCTTTGGGGGGGGGGGGGGGGGGGTAGAGACGGTAAACGCCTCCTCCATCCTGTCAAATGGAGCACGTGTTATCATTAAAGATCGCGGAGGACTTGGATTGTCTCGTATGGAAGATATGAATGTGGCTTTTCTTATGAAACTTATTTAGGAGATGCTTGTTAAAAAAGATTCGCTTTGGTGCCGTATGCTCCTTGCCAAATATACTAAGGATGATGATATTCTCACGGCCAAGAAACATACTTCTTGTTCTCCGCTTTGGCCCCAACTTTTTTCTTGTATTGCTCCACTCCGACAAGGGATTAAGTGGATTATTCGCAGAGGTAAAAGAGTACGTTTTTGGGACAACTGGTGGTTTAGTTCAAGCCCCCTGATTCAACATGCCACTCTCCCGATTCTGGATCATTATCGTGACTCCAAAGTTGCTGACTTTTTCAGCGAGTTTGGCTGGAATTTGTCTGAATTTCAGCATCTTCTCTCTGCTTAGCAACTTGCTGAAATTGCTGATATGCACCTGAATCCTCTTGCCGATCTACCTGATTTACCGAGCTGGGGTCACACAAGCAATGGGTAATTTCCTGTGGCATCGGCTTGCCAAATGATCAATGGTTTAAATCAGCCTCGCTCTAGCTTTTGGAACTTAGCTTGGAAACTTCGTACTCGCCAACGTATTCGTCTTTTCCTTTGGTTGGCTCTCCATAACAAACTTCCCTGTAAATTTTAATGAGCAACGTGCACGTCGACACATTGCCGAGGATTCTGATCTTGTCCTCGGTGCTCCTCGCCAAATGAATCTCTGGTGCATCTCCTTCACGATTGCCCTTCTAGTCGTGCCATTTGGAACTCTCTTCTTGCTGATGGTGCGTTTTTTCCAGCTCCCGTTGCATGATTGGCTCTGCACCAATCCTTACACCGTTCTCCCTCTTGTATTTCTGATACTCCTTGGGCGGTTGTTTTTGCCACTGCTTGCTGGAAAATTTGGGGGTGGAGATGCAAAAAAGTGAAGATTTTGATATTTCTCTGGATCGCACAACTTGTTGGATCCACCGAGCTGCTGCCGATGTTACCTCTTCGCGGAACAAGCTTTCTTCGCTTCAACATCTGGGCATCATAATATTTCTGGGAGTCTTAGCTGGACTCCCCCTGATTTTGGTACCATCAAAATATGTTGACGGCAGTGCCTTGGGCAACCCGGGTTATCTCTCTTGCGGTGGAGTGGCTTGGAGTTTTGAGGGGCATTGACTTTTTGGTTTTACGGCTAATGTTGGATTTGAAAGCATTACAATGGCTGAACTCTCGGAAGCTAGAAACGATGGTTTTGAGCACGTTATTGTTGCCTGTGACTCTAAGGAAGCAGTTCATCTTACTGCCTCGGATCTTCATGATACTCATCCTCATCGAGTCCTCACTGAATCTTGCTGTAATATTATGTCGACCTTCGTCTCCTGTGTGATCCGTCATGAATATCAATAGATTAACATTGTTGTTGATCGCCTCGCTAATTTGGGACATAACTTCCCTTTTGGAATCCAGCTCTACCCTCATCCTCTGCCTGCTCCATCTCCGTACGGTCTTTTTGACACCATTGGTGGCATCAGCTATAGAACTTTCTGTCTAGTGGATTTTTGGGTTTCCACCCCTCCTTCGTATCAAAAAATAAAATACAAAAACAATGAACACCACAGGCAGTTGCTAATTGTATGTGTACATCAGCAAACTATATTGTTCTCTGGTGCACAAAATGTGCATTCGACTAAAAATGGCGTCCTTGCTTGAAACTTTTATGTTACATAATGATATAATATGTTACAAAAGGTGATCTGATCGGATACTATCTAGCATTGCAACTTTTTGGCAAAAGACTATCTTACATACTGTTTGAACCTAAACTACAGAGTTTCATAACTAACCCTTTCACTAAAAACATTATTCAGACAAGAGTTCAACATTATTGTTCAAACTATAATTTATCGTTTTCTCCAAAGTCGTGCGGCTTACCACCTCCATCATCTTTCGTCACGATAATGCCTAGCAATTTACAGGGCTGAACTTCCTCTAGCATTTGAACCACACTTCTCATTGTAGGCCTCAAAGTTGGAAGCTTGGCTGTGCACAAAATTGCAACCCTTAGAATTTTGATGGAGTCTTCCTTGTAAACTTCGGGAATGGCTGAATCCACCAAGCTTAAAACACTCTCTTTGCTTTTCAGTTTGCTGAATACCCAGTCAACTATGTCCTTATTCTCCCCAAACTCCGGCTCTATCGGCCTCTTCCCCGTCACAAGCTCCATTAGTACAACTCCAAAGCTATACACATCGCTCTTCTCATTTACTTTGCTCGTGTACCCATATTCTGCACATTAAAAATGGTTTAACAACGTTAGATCCTCGTAATCTAATCAGAATTCTAACTAGAGAAACAAGTGACAAGTTATAAATGGACTACTGTTAGTGAAGTAAGTAATGCTCTTACCAGGGGCTATGTAGCCATGGGTTCCTGCTATGATTTGAGTGGACTCCTTGCCAGCACTCGCCTGGACGATTTTCGCAAGCCCAAAATCTGCGATCCGGGGCTTCAAGAACTCGTCTAGGAGAATGTTGCTGGACTTGACATCACGATGAATCACAGGCTTGTCGCAGCCGTGATGCAAATACTCCAACCCTTTTGCTGACCCGAGCGCAATTTCATACCTTGTATTCCAGTCAAGTATTGATTTCTTACATGTATGAAGATTGTCCCATAAACTCCCGTTAGGCATGTACTCATAAACTAACAAGCTTGAATCATCGCTTGTTATGCTGCTGTACAACTTCACCACATTTATGTGTCGTATTGAACTCAATGTTTGAACCTCCGCTTCGAACTCCCGGGACTTTGTTCCCCGTCTAGACAGCATAGGTGTCGAACTATGGATCTTTTTTCTCCGCCCATCCCCACCAAAGTTGTCCGAGTGCCAAATGTGTTTCACTGCCAATTCTTTGTCGTTCCCAACCACGACTCGGTACACGTTGCCCGAACCACCCTTCCCTATCAAATTATCTTCTTTGATGGCATCAAGAATCTCATCCTCTGTAAAAGTTAACACATGGAAGGACTTGACATCCCACGAATCTTCCTTCAAAGACCGTTCGCCTTGCTGTTTTTCCTTCTTCCTTAAACAACAGAAGCATGTGAGGTACACAAGCATGGCAGCGGCAACCACCATTAGACAATATAACAGCGCCCGAACGTGTCGTGACATTCCAGATCGTGGCGAACATCGCCTAAACCCTCTGGTTTTCTCACTACAAAGGCCAACATTACCTACAAAACTACCATTGTTAGCCTCATTTATTAGGGATTGCGGTATAGTACCGGTTAACTGATTGTCCGAAAGATCAAGAAGATTTAGCTTTAGGGAGGACAGAGTCCCTGGTATGGACCCCGACAGATGATTTGTCGACAAGTTCAAGAAAGTAAGCACGGGTAATGATCCGAGGGAGGCTGGAATAGGTCCTGTTAGCGAATTGTGAGCCATGTTTATGTCATTAATGGAATTACAAGAGCCTAATGAATCTGGTATTGATCCAGAGAAGGTGTTCCCCTGCAACTGAAGCGTTGTGAGCGATTCTAACTCTCCAATGGCAGATGGGATTCCACCGGAAAACTGATTGTGACTCAAGTCGACAAGAACCAAAGATGAAGCTCTTGAAATCTCAGGCGGAAGTTCACCCGAAAGCTTATTTCTAGCAAGAAGAAGCTGTGCTAATGACTTGGCATTTCCAATATCAGAAGTCAGAGGTCCTTCAAGATTGTTCTCTGAAAAATCTATGATCTCAACCTTAGGCAGCCCCCATATCCCAGATGGAACCCGCCCCGATAGCCCGTTTTTGTTGACACGAAAACGTATTAGCGTCGTGCAGTTAGCGTAAGTCCCCGGGATTTCCCCCGTGAAATTGTTCTGAAGCATCAAAAGCTTCACCATGGTACCTTTACTGCACATGTCCGGAGGAATTCGGCCGGACAACATATTCTCCGACACATCGATGAACATAAATTCGGCCCACGACCCGAGTTTCTCCGGTAGCTGGCCCGTGAGCTGATTCTCGTAAAGCGACAAGTTCACCAGATTCCTAAAATCACCAAGCTCAGAAGGGATCTCACCAGTAAACTGATTCGTAAAAAGCTGCAAACTCTTGAGCTTATTCAAGAACCTGATCTCAGATAGATTCCCCCTGAAACTATTCTCCGAAGCATCGAAGAACTCGAGACTGGTCAAGTTCCCGAACCCATAAGGTAATTCGCCCGACATATCATTGGTGTAAAGCTCAAGCTGCCACAGCTTACTAAGCTTCGTGATCCCAACTGGGATCTCGCCGCTTATCTGATTCATCGCGAGCTCCAAATCAACAAGCTCCACAAGATTCCCAATTTCCTCCGGGATCCGACCAGCAATGCTGCAGTTCGACAAGTACAACCAATTCAACCTCGTCAAATTCACGATCACCGCAGGAAACGGAGTTCGGTCAAAAGGGTTGTCGCCGAGGCTCAAAACTTGAAGAGTACCCGTCATGTTTTTCAGAGACTCCCACGGAAACAGCCCAGAGAATCCGCTGTTGTTTGCGTACAGCGTGGTCAATCCGTTTAAGGAATAAATATCAGGAAATGGCCCAGAGAAGAAGTTGTTGCCGAGGTCCAAGTACTCGAGCGAAGAACACTCGTTCAAATCTTGGCTCACCATGCCATTGAGATTGTTGAACCCGAGTGAGAGCTTTGTTAATGATTTGAGCGAACCGCAAATTGCGTTGAGTGGAAGTGATGAGGAGCTGAGGTTTTGGTTCGAGAGGTCGAGTTCTTTGACCGAGGTGTTGGAGTCGTCGCAAGTGATTCCTGCGAAGTTGCAAAAGTGTGTGTTGTTGTTAGATTCCCAAGAATCGAATATTCTCGTGTTGGGATTTTGGAGGGTGTTTTTTATGGTTAAGAGTGTCTGAAGGTCGTCGGTTTTTGCGAGTGGGAGGAGGAATAAGAATAAGAATAAGAATATTGCGGCGAGGTGGAGTTGCCGGGATGTTGTCGCCGCCGCCGTCATGTGGACGGTGTTTTTATTTTCTCCGGTGGTGATGAAAAGAGAGAGAGACGTGAGTTGAAGGAATACTTTGAGGAAATATATGAGGATATCTTTCTTCACATTTGGTGTACTATTATTTTATTTTTTTATTTTTTTTATAAAGTTGTGATGATTGATGACTTTTTGGATCCACTTCTTAAATGTGAAGTTGTTGTGAGTTGGAGGCTTTTTGTGTGATAAATATCTGTTTTGCACTTATCTTGAGAAAAGAAAAATGTGTTTCTGTGCTATTGTAAAAGTTAGAGTCCACTAGTCCCAAAAAAAATGTGAAAAATGGAAAATGAGCTTCGTTGTTGATGATAAAGAAAAGTATTCGATATGGGCAAATGTTGAAGCTGCTGCTCTCATAGTCAAACGATCAATTCTATTTGTTTTTAGAGGCATGGGATAAATAATTACTATAAGTATGTCATGGCGTTCAAAATTTCAAAATTACATTACATGATATAGTTTTGTTTTGTTTTGTTTATTGTTTGGCCAGCGTCTATTCATTTCGCATTGCTAAGTGCCAATCTAGACGAGAATTGTTTTCAATTTTCAATACTATGGTTATACGCAGTTAGTTGACATAATTATTTTTATAGTTTACCGTGGTAAAGTAGAATTTACACTGTCGAGTCATCTTTGTTGCACTGATATTTCGAAAATCATATGGTACAATAGTATCGAATAATGAACATTACTTCGCCACGTGCGTAAGCTATAGTCAAACATAGAAATATAATTACAAACCTCGTCCTACATATTACAACCACGAATAATCTTCATGCTACTTCTCAAGACACGTGGTTGACATGCCACCGTTGTGTAATAAAGTAAATTAACATTTAAAACCTGCATCGAGGACGTGTCCCACCGATCAGACACATGGCAAACTTATATTGTATTCTGAAAGTTTTAACGGTTAAAAATTACATTAGCAGAAAATAAATAATTGTGAATTAAACAACCTTGATTGATTAATTAATAGTTTTCCGTTATGGTATTTCTATAATAGATATTATTATTTTAGCTTAAGTTGAGAAGATACTTCTTACATTAAAAGATCTTATTGTTACATCTATGTCGTTCGGTGCTAATTCATTTGTCGTTTAAAAACTTAAATATATTACTATGACGTCTAATTTTTTCTCCCAAATTCTTATATACATACCTTCCTCTGTCATACCGTATCTTAAAAAAAATTTAATTTTTTTTATTGGTATATATCGTGTTACATCTGTATTCTAGTATTTATACCATATATCATAGTCGACCACATAGGTAGAATTCACATTTTCAATTGGAACCGAGAAAATTATGTCGCACAATTATTACACGAAGATAAGATGCACAAGGCAATAGAACTCAAGAATTTTCAAAATGATAAAAATTTCAATTCTCATTTTCCTATCATAATCGTGCAATAATACGAGCTAAACTATCTCATTGCACAAGGTTGCACCGATATTTGAAAAATCATATGGTAAAATAGTATCGAACACGTAAGGAACATAACTTCATCGCGAACGTAGAAATATAATTTCAATCCTCGTCTGACATATTACAGCCACGCATAATCATCATGCCACTTTCCAGACATGTGGTTGACATGCCACCGTGTGCAATAAAGTAAATTAACATTCCAAACCTACATCGTGGACGTGTACAACCGGTCGCACACGTGGCAAACTTATATTATATTCTAAAAGTTTTGATGGTTAAAAGCAGTGTTGTTAAAACCGGACCGGACCGGCCGGTCCAACCGGTTGGACCGGTGTCCGGCCCCTTGTCCGGACGCCGGTCGAACCGATTCAACCGCCGGTTCATCCGGTTCGACCAGTAAAACCAGTGATCCGGTGGCTCCACCGGTTCGATGTCCGGTCCGGTTTTAAAAACATTGGTTAAAAGTAACATCAGCAGAAGATATTAAAAAATTGTGAACTAAATAACCTTGATTAATTCCAAACCTGCATCGGTGACGTGTCCGACCTATCGGACATATGGCAAGTTTATATTATATTCTAAAAGTTTTAATGGTTAAAAATTACATCAGCAAAAAACTTAAAAATTTGTGAATTAAGTAACCCTTTTTGATTCCAAACCTGCATCGAGGACGTGTCCGTCCGATCGGACACATGACAAGCTTATATTATATTCTAAAAGTTTTAATAGTAAAAAATTACATCAGCAGAAAATATAAAAAAGTGTGAATTAAATTACCTTGATTGTTTTCAAACATGCATCGAGGACATGTCCGACCGGTTGGACACATGGCAAGCTTATATTATATTCTAAAATTTTAGCGGATCAAAATTACATCAGCAAAAAATAAAATAATTTTGAATTAAACAACCTTGATTGATTAGTTAATAGTTTTTGTTATGGTATTTCTACAATAGATATTATTATTTTAGCTTAAGTTGAGAAGATAATTCTTACATTAAAAGATCTTATTATTACATCTTTGTCGTTGGGTGCTAATTATAGTGATGTATAAAATTCATCTATCGTTTATAAACTTAAATATATCGCTAAAACTTCTATTTTTCTCCCGAATTCTTATGTACATACCTTCCTCTGTCATATTGTATCTCATTAAAAAAATATTTTTTTTTGGTATATATCGTGTTACATCTGTACTCTCGTTTTTATACCATATATCATAGTTGACCACATAGGTAGAATTCACATCTTCAATTGGAACCGAGAAAATTATGTCGCACAATTTTTACACGAAGATAAGATGCACCAAGGCAATAGAATTCAAGAATTTTCGAAATGATAAAAATTTCAATTCTCATATTCCTATCATAATCGTGCAATAATATGAGCTACACTATCTCATTGCACAAGGTTGCAACGATATTTGGAAAATCATATGGTACAATAGTATCAAACACGTAAGGAACATTACTTCACCACGTGCGTAAGCTATAGTCAAACATAGAAATATCATTTCAAACCTCGTCCTATATATTACAGCCACAAATGATCATCATGCTACTTTTCAGACACGTGGTTGACATGTCACCGCTGTGTAATAAAGTAAACTAACATTCCAAACCTGCATTGAGGACGTGTCGAACCGGTCGAACACGTGGCAAGCTTATATAATATGTACGGTTAAAAATTAGATCAGCAGAAAATATAAAAAAATTGTGAATTCAGTAACCTTGATTGATTCCAAACCTGCATCGAGGACGTGTCTAACCGGTCTGACACATGGCAAGCTTATATTATATTCAAAAAGTTTTAACGGTTAAAAATTACATTAGCAGAAAATATAAAAAATTGTGAATTAAATTACCTTGGTTGATTTCAAACCTGCATCGAGGACGTGTCCATCCGGTCGAACACATGACAAGCTTATATGATAAAGTTTTAATGGTTAAAAATTACATCAGCAGAAAATATAAAAAATTGTGAATTAAATAACCTTGATTGATTCCAAACTTGCATCGAGGATGTGTCCGTACAGTCGAACACATGGCAAGCTTATATTATATTCTAAAAGTTTTAACGGTAAAAAATTACATCAGTAGAAAATATAAAAAAGTGTGAATTAAATTACCGTAATTGGTTTCAAACCTGCGTCGAGAACGTGTCCGACCGGTCGGACACATGGCAAGCGTATATTATACTCTAGAACTTTAACGGTTCAAAATTACATCAGCAAAAATAAAATAATTGTGAATTAAACAACCTTAATTGATTAATTAATAGGTTTTTTGTTATGGTATTTCTACACTAGATATTATTATTTTAGCTTAAGTTGGGAAGATATATACTTCTTACATTAAAAGATCTTATTATTACATCTCCCTCGTTGGGTGCTAACTAACGTGATGTATAAAATTCATTTGCTTAAAAACTTAAACATATTGCAAAAACTTCTACTATGTCTCCCGAATTCTTATATACATACTTTTGTCTGTCATACTGTAAATTTTTTTGTTGGTATATATTGTGTTATATCTGTACTCCCATATTTGTACCATGTATCATAGTCGACCACATAGATAAAATTCACATCTTCAATTGGAATCGAGAAAATTATGTCGCACAATTATTACACGAAGATAAGATGCACTCAAGAATTTTCGAAATGATAAAAGTTTTAATTCTCATTTTCCTATCATAATCGTGCAATAATACGAGCTATACTATCTCATGCATGGCACAAGGGTGCACGAAATAATTTCTCCCAAAAAATGCTTACAGCACCACATTTTGAGACTGTAATGCTTGAGCTGGCTACTTAATATTTTGCAGTCTAATTTCCAAAATGTTGTATTTCAGATGTCTGTTTTTTGTGCTTCCGAGTAAATGCTCTTACGTTTGATATGAAATTGAGGTCTTCTTGTACCACGAAAAAAAAAAGCAGCTTTTCTAAAAAATTAATTTCATAGCATGCGTTTCTCGTTGTATATTTGGATAATATTTTTTTTTCATGAATAGGTCATCACAAAAAGACTTTTGTTTGTTGTGAGATGGAGTAACAATTAATGTGTGGGGAGGGGGGTTGAGAAGGAGTACCCCCTCTTATAAATAAGGGAAAGCACACGAGATAGAGCAGAATGTTCGATTTTGTCATACTAGGCAAAATAAATAAAGTGCAGATCATATTTCCACTATCTTTCGTAATCAGTCACTAATTAATTGAATTTGGGTGGATGGTGCTGCAGTTGCAAACAAGAAAAATGCATGTGTCCCATCGCTAGATAATCGTGTTGAAACTTCAAAGAACATGCAATACATAGCCGCCCACTTTGACTTGCGTCCCTTTTCAAATCATCACGTGTCTATCTTTTTCCAATTTTATACACTAGTCTATTTTCTCATCTATTTAGAGAAATGGTAATTATTCCTCGCAAATAATTAACGTCTAAGACGAGAGGCGCTATTGGTGGAATTCTAAAAAAAATTTGGGCACGGGGTTAAAAAATCGAACTTAGAAGAGATTGAGAGAATAATTTTACGTTTGCTTAATTTACAAAATTGCATTTTTTAGAGGTAGCAATAAAAGCAAAAACAAATTCCCGTACTATAATAATGTTTTGATTACTTTGACATGAATCAAATGTGGAAATAAAAAAAAAAAAAATTGAGAAACAATTTATCATAAGAGAGTAACTAATACCAAAATTTAGTTTTTATCACTAAACCCTTAGAAGTATAGAACAAAGTCACTCAATTATCCAAAATATTTATTACGACCAAGACATTATGAGAATCCAGAGCAAAAAGAGACCGCAATAGCTACAATTAATTTTGAATATAATACTCCTATAGCATTTGACTGAAATGATGAGTAGTAGCTCGCGATTATCTACAAATAACATATTGCACTACAAGAACATTAATAATTTTATTTTCTTTTTTTTCGAAAAACATGAACATAAATATTTTATGGCAACTGGAAAATTAAAAGAACAACATAAGAGAGAAAATCTCAGAAGTGTCTTTCCAAATCCAACACTGCCGTGAACTTCTATATTGTGTCACATGCCGATCTTCTACACCACACTTGTCACCGCTTTATGTGATCAATTAAAATAAGGTAGAATTACATCTTGACCTTGTATTCTTCTTTTATTATAGAAAATTTCAGTAGATGCAAATAATTGTAGAGATTCCTTAGTAGTTATTCAAACATTACCTGGCTTTTATACAAAATTAAGGATTTCAAGGTTGGTAGTATTTCTGCATATCTCAAGTGATATCTCTATATTTTTCGAACTTTAGAAGAATAAAGTATAATTAGACCAAATTTGAGAAATATAGTTGTAATTATCCTTCGAAACAAATGTCCAGCTTCTTATAGTTTTATGCCTAATTCTCAATATTTGATCGAGAGATTAAACATTTCTCATGGAAAAATAACTTTTACATAAATCATTTCTATAATAGATTTTGTTATCACAAATCTTTAATTTATCCAAAATTGAAATTGAAATTTATCTTGTTAATTAACATCAAACGGTGTAATAAAACTATAATTCTGTAATTTAAATGAAAGTTACTCCTCTAAATGATTGAGTTATGAGGAATATCCAGTTGTCAACCTCAAATACTCTGAGGCCTTTTCCTATAACGTTTTGAGCCATGGCCAAAGGAGAAGTTATTACGATGGTATTACGATTTGGTGCAGTATTATTATAGCATTCATGCACATGCTCGAATGTTAATGTTCTATATCTTAAAAAATATTACAATTTTAAATATTTGGTGGTATCACGTCATCATACATAATTATATGAACTGTATACATTAAAAATATGTTAGAAGATGAAGCCGATTCACCAAGTACGTGAAGCATATTAATTGGGGTATATGGATAGCTAGTTCACAAAAGTTGAAACGAGGTTTGCTCAATGATCTCGAGGAAACGTGTACATTACTTCGAAACTCAAGTCCTCCTATCATATGGTTAATGATACATAAATATAAATAAGGTCAAAAGTCTCCAAGAGTGTTGTCTAAATAGAATCTTTCAAAATATTTACATATATTTACGAGCGTCACGATTTTGTATGCCAAGATCGCAATTAACAAATATATATATATAAAACGGTATTAATATACAGATATATATATGTCACTGATATTGACCATACTATGACTAATTTTTATATTAGTTAATTTAGACAATAATGATTGTTATGTGTAATGGCTTGCTCAAACAGTCTAGAAGCAACATTCACTTGACTCTAAAAATCTAAACCATAGATCTTATACAAGAATTAAACTGTAAGATATCAATTATTATTATCAACTTTTGCATATTGTTTAGTGCGTGAAAAGGCGCGTGATTTCACTTTCATCGGTGGTAGTATGAAACCGAGCTTTTTCGTATACATTTTTTGAACAGTAATTTTCGAGCTTGTCCCGACATTGGATTATTTTTAACCAATCACAAGACAGATTGTAATGATTGCAATTGGAGAATTTGTAATAAATTCCACCCGATTGTGCTTCTAATTATGCATTTATTCATAACAGTTGTAATTTCCCGCAGGACCTTCAATATTTAAGAGTGGGACTCCGGCTTGAAATGCGCACATTTTGTCAATTGTTGATTGTTTTTTCATATTGTTTGGAATACGCGCGATTCAAGACATTTTATGTAAATAATTTCATCGTCATTTCTTTTAATTGTTTTAGTTGAGTGGTAAAACATTTTAGCTATCTGAACTTAAAAACCTTAATTCAATAAATACTTTTCCATATTTTAACTATTAACTACTGATTTTTTTTTATTTTTTTATTTTTTTTGTGCATTCTCCTCAGGCAGCCCGCTTTCTTTTCTTTCTACTTAACCGAGTTCAGTCAAATTTCTATCATTTTTCGATAAAAGAGCACTGAAACTTAAACTAAACTATAACTAAAACGCTTCAGTATAATGAGTGAAGCTCGGTATTCAACTAATCAATACTTTTGTTCAATTTAATCAATTTAATAGTTTGCACACTAGCTAGCTCGTTCGTAATTAGAAAGAAAACCTACTAGGACAACGTAATAACAAAAAGTATGCAACTGCAATTGTTAAAATATGTGCACCGACGTCATTAGACATAGACGGTTTGGCAGTACCCGCAGGTATTGCCTAAGAACGTGTATTCGGTCTTTAATGATACGAGAACTCTCCATTATATTTGATTATTTATTTATTAATTCATGTATTTAAAGATCGCTAAAGTCAGGTATGTCGGATAAAAGAATTAAGGCTACTGTTAGAGATTTAATATTTAATTCGTGTATCTAGAAACTGTGGACTAACTGTCTAATTAGATTCGGAAGTGTTGTTTATCCTTTCATAGTTATTGATCCGTTGACAAGCTAAATAATTTAAATTTTGTAAGCAATTCTAGAGGTTTTGGCAAATTACACAAGCGTTATGCCAAGTTGGCAAATTATTCCCTATAAAAACTAAATAGAAAAACTACCCTCAATTCTAAAAGTACCACGTTCATGTATACGGATGTGTAATTCACTCGTAGTAGTCCAAACACGAGAACTGTAGTAATTTTTTGCACAAAAAGGAAATGACATTTATACCAATCTTTCTTTTGAAAAAACGTGTTTTTTTTTAATTATGAAACGAATAAAAAATAAAAACAAAATTTAAATTAAGCTACAGTCACTACAAGAAAAAAGCTCAGCAGAAACGGGCTCTTTTCAAACGGGCGACCCGTTTGTAAAGTATTACAAACGGGTTGCCTGTTTGTAATAGTTTTACTACAAACGGGCAACCCGTTTGTAGTAAGTTCCTATTACTAGAAACGGGCTCGGGCTTTAGAAACAGGAGGCCCGTTTCTAAAGCTCGAGTTATTAATTTCGGGCGCCAAAATGAAATGCATTTTGGCGTCACGGGCTTTAGAAACAGGCCGCCCGTTTCTAAAGCCCGTATATTACTTGAAAAGGGCGACCTGTTTCAAGTAATTATTAGAAACGGGCTGACCGTTTCTAATAAGTTATTAGAAATGGGCGGCCCGTTTCTAATAACCTGTATATAAAAACGGGCGGCCCGTTTCTAATAACCCGTATATAAAAACGGGCTGCCCCGTTTCTATCACCATTTTTGGCGATTTTCAGCTTTCTCTCTCTAAAATTCTCCCTTCTCTCTCTAGAAATCTCGGTCCTCTTCCGTAGAAATCGTACGGTACGTGTTTCTCACCGATTAAATTACGTTATTTACGTTTTTTTATCACTTTCAGCATGTATTTATCGTGTTTTTGTGCTATTTCATCGGTTAATTAGGGTTTTACCTAGTTTTTTGTTGTAATTTATGGTTTAGATTGTGAGTTACGTTGGGTATGCTAGTTTTTACCGATTATATTACGTTATTTACGTTTTTATGAAGTTTAGCATGTAATTATCGAGTTTTTGTGATATTTCATCGGTTAATTATTTGTAATTTATGGTTTAGATTGTGATTTACGTTGGTTATGTTTGTTTCCACCGATTAGATTACGTTAATTACGGTTTTATGACTTTTAGCATGTCTTTATTGAGTTTTTGTAATATTTCATCGGTTAATTAGGCTCGTCAATACGTTAATTATTTTTAATTAAATTATCGTTAGATTGTGTTATATCTATTGTTAATTATTGTATACTCTATATATATATATATATATATATATATACACACATATATATATATATATATATATATATATATATATATATATTGTAATGTAATTAGTCGATTGGTTTAACGATTGCACGATTTTCGGTTAGAATTTGTGAAGTGCCGTTTGTTTGTTTATAATTCTGTGTTATGAGTTACGGATAAGATTTCTTGGAACTTGTGCTTGTGCTAGTGATTGATGTTTGGTATATGACGTTTACAGATGGCAGATGAACAGAGACCTGTTGATTCTCGTGTTGGGTCAACGAAGCGTAAAGTTGTGATCCGTAGCTTTGATGGCCAGGATGATGCACCGGTCGTTCAGGGTGGCCCGCGGACCAGACGATCAGCTCCAGCACCACCTGCCCACTTGCCACCCCCAGTTGACAGTGCCACGAGGCCGAGCTTTCAACGTGGCCCGCGTACTCGAGGAGCAGCACCGCCACCACCACCACTTAGTCATGTGTCGCCTGTTGCTGATCAGGGCGCCGGCTCGGCCTCATCAGGGGCTACCTCTCGATACCGGACGCCGACCGAGTCTACACCTCCACCTCTTGCGATACCCCATTTGAATGCGGGGCCTTCCAGTACTGCACCGTTTGGGAGAGGGGTCCCCCCAGGCCACGGAGTTCAGGTGTCCCATCCCCTGTTGGCTCGCTTGGCGGATCTATCGGGACATTTGTAGGTTCTCGTATATCTCACGGGCAGCAGGGACCGCCACCAGTAGCACCGGGGGCAGACGCGGTCCATGCAGGTCCGACAGCTCAGTCAGGGCGAGGTGCAGCGACCCCCGATCGTGCAGGCATGTCCGCTCGGGTGCGCCCTGAGGATGTAGATGGGCCTAGTCGAGTTGTACGTGGTATGGCCGTTGCTGATCAGCCCGCCGCTCGGCCAAAGGACCAGATTTGGATATGGAGGGATGAGCTGGGGAATTGGAGCGAGCAGCACCGGATCGTACGCACGATCAGTAGGTCGGTGAAGACAGGATTGACGTTTCCATGGCCCATGTACGAGGAGATTCCCGAGGACATCAGATGGGAGTTATGGAGGCGTTTTGAGGTAAGTGTTATCTTTTGTGTTTCATTTAGTAATACGAATACAAGTCTTAGAAATTTTTGTGGATATCTAATTCCTGTAATCACTGTTATTTATGCAGTCCATTTATCAGTCGGATCCGGTGCAGACGGATACAATCTACGAAGGGTTTGAGTGGTGGGCACACCCCCGGATGTCTGTCGAGATCTTACGGGCGAAGTCTTGTTACTTCAAAAGAAAGGACGACTCGAAATGGAGGGATAACCCCTGTTGGATTCCCGAGCGACTTCTTCGACACTACATTCACCTTTGGAATCAGGAGGAGCACAAGAAGAAGTGTGCCCGGAATAAGGCCAACAAGGAGAAGGGGCAGAGATGCAACTATCGGGGGGGTCTATCAGCACGCAGGACCATCACGCTAGGAAGGTAATTAGTTCGTAAATTTAGTTGTCAAAAAGTAATTTGGTGCTTTTTAAGTCGATTTGGTTAAATATTTTGACATCTATTCAATTACCAGAAAGCTGTGGACCAAAAGAAGGAAGTGTCGTACCTCGAGACGTGGCTCAACACGAGGACCACGACGTTGCCTGATGGGACTAGGCAGTTCATCAACGACGACAACAGGGTTATATTTGTGAGTTTCTTTTTTGTACTTTTTAACTTCGATAGTCTTAATGTAATTGTATATTCTAACTCTAGCTTTCGTTTACACATGAGAGGTACGTCGAGGATTGTACCGACATCTACGGTCCTGACTGCACCACATGGCCACCGTTCGACTACCCGACATGGGCGAAAGCAGTTGGTGGGCCTTATAAGGGCAGGATCAAGGGCATAGGGAACTCCTTGAATCTGGGTGCTGTTGGGGTCCGGACCACACGGCAGTCGAGGAGGGCTCGTGCGTCGGCTACCGCCGTCCAGTCTCAGTTTGTCGCGATGCAGCAGCAGATATATCAGCTGACGTAGGAGATTGCAGCCATTCGAGCACAGACCCAGCAGCCGCCGAACCCTTTTGCCCCGGGACCTTCTACTGGGCCTTCTACACACGCCGCTGGGCCTTCTACTCAGTCGGACCCATTTGCCCCGAGGCCTTCTACCCGGCCATCCACATCAGCCGGACGTGGACCTGCAGTTGATTTGGGTGCTGATATGTGCGACGACAACATTAATATCGACTACCTATATGATCAGTACACCCACCCGGTGGATGGCGCCGCTGGGACGGCGCATGCTAGAGAGTTGGCTGCGGAGTTAGGGATGACTGTGAGGTTCGGTCCTGACGGACGTCCCGTCGTGGATCCTAATATGAGGCACTTTGATGACGACCTCGCGGCACAGGATGGCGGTGGCGAGTTCGATGAGGATGACCCTGATGGGGATGAGTTTCAGTAGGATGACCCTGATGGTGAGGAGACTTAGTTGTTTTTATTGTGTTTTTTTTTTATTTTTTATGTTTCTTTTGGGAATGTAATTAACTATGACTCCCTTAACTACTTTTGTGCGACTTAATATTTATGGTGTTTCATTTTGTAAATTGAATCTCTAATGAACGTTAAAGAATTTTTTCATATATTCGACGTTGAATGACAGCCAAAAATCCCCATAGATTTTGCCTTGTTTATGGGAAATTCAAAAATCTTAATAAAGTTAAAAACTCAATTTCATTATATATATTCATGCCAAAATGCAAATGGTTACAAGTAGTAAAAACTAGCAACTACTATGGATCCTCATCGGAGTCTTCGTTGTCAACTGGTTCAAATAGTTATATCTCAGTATCAGCAAGAGCTACTACTTCGTTGTAGTTGTGGCCGTAATCAGCATTGTCGAGTACTCGAGTGGGTTCGGCATCTTGTAGAATTTCGGTCTCGACAGTGGTAACTTCATTATCACTCTCGCCCTCTCTGTGCAACGAAGTAGTGTAGATGACATATCTGGCTCGAGTAGTACACACGGCCCACCATCCCCTACGAGCTACGAAATGTGCAGCTGATTGATATGGTGTATAGTAGACTTGTTGAGACTGGTTCGCAAATATAAAATGTTCATTGGTTTGCAGTCTCGAACGTGGATTGATGTCTACCAGCCGATAACGAGCATTGAAAGGGCTTGAGCGGGGCATGTCATACCTATCACACTTGAAATACACAATAGTCTGCTGCAATCCAGCGCACCAGTAGTCTACTTCCAATATGTCCTGGATCATGCCGTAGAAATTTGTGTCCTCAGGTGCACCCAGATTTCCCTTGACACACACGCCACTGTTCATTGTGGTATTTCTGATACTATGCGATTCTGTATGAAATCTAAACCTGTTGACTTTGTACCCCTTGTATGTCTTCGCCATTGTAGATGGGCTCCGGACCAAAGCATGAAGACAGGGGTCAACCTCATAATATCCGAATGCCACGGTGTCCTTGAACCATCCAACGAACTCTGCATTACGTTTACTTTGCATTTCTTGGTCGTTAAGGCCCTGACACATTTGCTGTTGAAACAATCTGCAGATAACGAATCACAAAGTTTTAAAAGATGGCGATGTATTTGTAAAATTGTGAACTGTACGAAACGTAATTAATTAATATAACAGTTTTGCCACTTACGTGACCCATCCGTCGACTTCTGGACAGTTTAAGATCGTGTATAACTCGATCAGATTGTATTCAGACAGCAAAAACACTTGGCATATGGATCCCTCTACGTGTGCTTTATTCCCCACTGATCTTTTCAAGTTGTACATTCGCCTACACATCAATTAAAAAGTAGGAGTTAGTACACAAATAACAATCTACAATTTAATTCACTTAATAACAATGAAAAACATTACCTTTCAAATGGATACATCCAACGATACTGCACAGGACCTCCCACTTTCGCCTCGTATGGTAGGTGAATGGCTAAGTGCTCCATGTAGTCAAAAAACGCTGGTGGAAATATCTTCTCCAACTTGCACATGGTCTCTACTATCGAGATCTCTATTTTTTCCATATCTGACCTTCTGATCTCAGCCGAACATAGAATTCTGAAGAATAGACTTATTTCAGCAAGTGGGCCCCAAACAACATCAGGGAGAAAATCTCGAAATGCAATCGGTATCAACCGCTGCATAACACGTGACAGTCGTGGCTCTTCATTTGGGTAAGCTTGAGTTGTGGCATCTGGACACATCTAGAAATGTTAGAAGCGTACCCATCTGGAAAACGAAGACCCTTCAACCACTCAAGAACTAGCCTCTTCTGATCTCTTTTGAGACAATAGGTTGCCTTCTGCTTATATACCTTTCCATCACCACCTTCCTTCAAGAACAACTCCTTTCATCTGGTCAGGATTTCTAGGGCTCGTCTTGCATTAAAGTTATCCTTCGACTTATCGGGGTCATCCATAACAGTGTTTTTGATGTTGTCGAAAAAATTCTTCTCGCAATGCATGACATCAAGATTATGTCGAATTAAGTTAGTTTCCCAATACGGAAGTTGCTAGAAAATGCTTCTACCACACCAATTATGCGATACCCCATAACCCGCAATGTGATATCTAGGATCTATGTCTTCTGGGAGATCATCAATAATAGGTCTCATCTCCAGTACCTGATCTCCTCGGAGCGGGTTCACTAAATTCTTGTTTTCCCTTTAGGAGATCTTTTCTGTTTTTCCTCCAAACATGATCTGGTGGTAGAAATCGGCTATGGCAGTCAAAGAAACACGTCTTTCTCCCATGCTTCAACTGGAAGGCTTGTGTATTTTTCATGCATTATGGACAAGACAATCGGCCTGCAGTGCTCCACTGCAACAACATGGCGCATGCTGGATAATCACTGATTGTCCACATCAGTATGGCCCTTAATATGAAATTCTGCTTCATATACCTATCATACGTTACCACACCAGTTTCCCATAACTTCCTCAAGCTATCAACTAATGGGCGAAGCAACACGTTAATGTTCTTCCCTGGGCTTTTTGGTCCTTATATAAGCAAACTCAAGAAGATAGCTCTTGACGCAAGCAAAGATCTGGAGGTAGATTATAAGGCGTAACGAACACGGGTCAGCTAGAATACGGAACCGATGAACTACCAAATGGAGAAAATTCATCGCTACATAACCAAGTCGAATGTCCGAGGTTCAGCCGCAAACTTTGGATGAACCCTGTCAAAGTGTTTCCAGGCTTCTCCTGATGCTGGATGAATCATTTCATCAGCCGAACCACTGCATTTCAAATGCCAAGTCATATGCTCAGCAGTGGTCGCAGACATTTACAGTCGTTGTAGGCGAGGTATTATAGGAAAGTACCACAACTTCTTACATTCAATAAATTCGCTGTTTTCAAAATCTCCATAGTACAAAAAATAATTGTTTATACAAACATCATAAGTCTTGTGCCATAGACCCAGACCAACCATCATCTTTTTCAACCCGTATACGCTATTGGGCAACCGACTCTCATCTTCCCGACTAAGGCCATCTTTGGACAGTTCTAAAAATCTAGTGCACGCCTTTTCCGGAATATTATAAACATTATGGACCGAAAGAAATTCTGCCACCCACTGTAACACATGTTTATTTTTATCACTTTGCAATCGCACCTCTGATTGCCTTAACAATTCATAGAACTCCTTAGCCTCATCATTCGGTTCCTCTTCAATTGAATCTCTATCAACTTGATATGCATCATATACCAATTCACTAAAGGGATTTTGTTCTTCACACTCATTATCCTCTAACATGGGTTCGGCTGAGGTCTGTCTTACCCCGGATGTCGATGGATAAAAAACCGGACTAATTTCATCATGGGCTACCCACGTATAGTATTGAGGGACAAACCCCCATTTACATAAGTGAACTGAAATTTGATCGGGGTGCAGAAATTTTCTATTGTCGCATTTGCTACAAGGACACCTAGGACAATTGCGCAGATCAAGATAATCTACTTGACATAAAGCAAACTCCAGAAATTTTTGAACACCGTATGTGAACTGCAGTTTCAAGTCACCATTATCGCATTTCATATCATACATCCAACTTCTATCTTCATGTGAATACATTGCACTTATATATAGATGCTCCAAAACTGAATAAACTAATCTAATTTGCGCTAAAAAATACAACATACTTTCACCTGGCAATTTAGAGTTGATGTAGGTAAACCGATTCAGCAAGTCTTTAAGGCAGTAACAATGCGATTTTGATCTAAGCGAAAAACGATTAAATTAAATAATTAGGACATGATTACATAAAAAAAAATTAATACGGATAATAAAAATTATGAACTATATAGCATTTTTGAAACGCACCTGAACAAATGAGATGGATTGAGTGAGTGAGAGGTTGGATACGGTATTTATAGATAGGAAATGGGATTTTTAGAAACGGCTTCCCCGTTTCTATAAGATTTCAGAGTTTCAGAACGGCCGGTGGGGTTTTACAAACGGGCAAACCTGTTTAAAAACCTCTAGAAACGGATTACCCGTTTCTAAATGTATTTTTTAATTTTTTGACAGTCTTTAGAAACGGGATTGCCGTTTCTAAAGGTCCTCGAACCTTTACAAACGGCACTCCCGTTTGTAAAAGCTCCCAAAAAAATTTTAAAAAAGCTTTAGAAACAGAAAAGTCGTTTCTAAAGGTTTCGGCGGAATTTTAAAAATTTTAAAAACCTTTTAGAAACGGGCTTGCCATTTCTAAAAGTTTTGGCGGGCTTTTGAAAATTTTGAAAAACTTTTACAAACGGCTCTCCCGTTTCTAATACTTTCACTCCCCCCTATAAATACTCCTCCCCCTTTATTTTCTCAAACATTCCACTCATTCATATACACAAATCTCTATCAAATTCTCTCTTTTCCTTTACATTCTTTTTAAATATTTACAAATTATCTCCTTTCCTTTATTCTAAATAAGTTTTTTAATTTGTTAAAAATATTTACATTATTCTAATATATTGTAATTAACACACATATCTAACTTTTACTAATTATAATTGTTATTAAACAAATAAAGTAGGATATTAAGTAATTAGACAAATATGGACACAATTTATTGCCAAATTTGACATTAAATAATATAGGCAGATTTTCTGCCAATAATTTTTTTTATTTTTTTAAATAGTATTACAAACGGAAACCCTTTTTGTAATAGTTAAAAAAAAATCAAAATGTAATAAAAACGGGCCACCCGTTTCTATTACTTTTCGAGAGTACTAGAAACGAGCCGTTTGTAATACTTCGAGAGTATTAGAAACGGGCCTCCCATTTTTAATACTCCTTAATATTGTTTTTTCTTTTTTTTTTCACGGGCCAGGTTGCCCGTTTTTTTTTTTAAATAATTCAGGGGTAGTTTAGGTATTTTAGTTTGTACAAACATGCCTCCCGTGTGTAAAAATGGACAATCTTTGCAAACGGGCTTGCCCGTTTTTACCAATTTTCCATTTCTACAAATGGCAGGCCCATTTGTAATTTTTTTTTTTTTTTACAAACGGCCTATCGTTTGTAATACTAGAGACGGGCCCGTTTTCCCGTCTCTAGTAGTCATTAGCTACGGTCGTTTTACAAACGACCGTTACAAACGGCGGGCTCGTTTCTATTGATCAATAGAAATGGGCTTTGTGTCTTTAGAAACGGCTCGGGCCGTTTCTAAAGCCCTGTTGTTTTGTAGTGAGTTTTCTATTATATGTCTTTTGATAAGAAAAAAAAATAAAACCTAGATTTAGGTTAGTTATAATTTAGTAAAGTATGTATTTTGATTAGGAAAAATAAATTATTGTTTGATATGAAGGTAAATTTGAATTTAACATTCTAGACCTCGAACGACGAACATTGCGCTGGCAAAGCACCATGTCCTTCCCAACATTCCTCGGCCTTGGATACGAGCCTTCAGCAAAGGGCTTTATACAAATTCCAAAGATGATGCGACTCTACGCCAACGAATCCTCTTATGTCAAAAGAGCTTTTAGCAAAGAGCTATGTACAAACTCCATAAATGATACGATCCTACCAACAGGGGCGGAGCCAAGGGGGGGGGGGCATTGGGGCCACCGCCCCCCAGCCCCACCCCACCCCCTATAGCTTATATACATTTTTATAATATATAGGGATAATTACAGCTACACCCCCTGAGGTTTGGTGTAATTACACATACCTCCCCTATGGTTTGAGAAATTACACATACCTCCCCTAAGGTTTGAAACCTTACACATACCTCCCCTCTACAACTTAAGGGTTGTTTGGGTGTAAGTTATGATAAAATTATGCTTATTATGCTTACACCCCTAAAGTTTGGTATATTTGTAAAAGTAATCCTTGATGTTCCAAAAATTAAAATTAAATACTCCACATAATTTTAGAAACTACTATATGACTAACCAAAAATATAAAAAGTATTTAAATTATTTTTAAAATTTAATCTAATCTTAATATTTTTATTATTTTGTAAAAAAAATTAATTTCTTGTTTTTGTTTGTTTTTTTATTTCTTCATTTTTGTTTTACTTTTAATAATCTCATAAATTTCATTATAGTTCCATATTAAATACTATTACGCGTGCCCACGGAAATTTCAGTTTATCACAACAAAAAAGAAGCATTTGGTAAAATAATAAATATCTACGCAATATCCGGAAAAAAAAAAAAGACA
This sequence comes from Misopates orontium, assembly GCA_946800315.1. Classification (NCBI taxonomy): domain Eukaryota; kingdom Viridiplantae; phylum Streptophyta; class Magnoliopsida; order Lamiales; family Plantaginaceae; genus Misopates; species Misopates orontium. The sequence continues at coordinate 27,693,852 of OX326947.1, forward strand.
AGAAATAGAAAATTCAATTGTAAAAACTCTCATTTTCACTGAAAATTAACAAATATAACATAAATAATCAAGATTTTCATAACCCATTTTAAAAAATGAAGAATGATGACGAAATTACCAGCAACAGTGGCAGTAGAATTATTATCCTTGGATCAGACATGGTCCCTGCTTTTAGGTAGCAAGTTTTGTTGAACTTTTTGACAAAATAAACAACCTAAATGCACGATATTTAGTGAAACCGATTTTCGGTGTTTTATCTTCTTCTATTACTAAAATAATTGTTAGTTTAAAATTGTAATGAGAACAAAGGCACAAAGATGAGTAGTTAGTTCAGTTTTGACTGAGATTTACGGGAATTGTTTTAAAGAAAAAAACTAAAAGTTACGTGTTTTGATTCAAAAACATATTTTGGATTAGATTAACTTATTTTTAAATTTAAATTTAAATACTTTTTATATTTGTAGGTAATAATATAATAGTTTATAAAACCTTTTGGAGTATTTAATTTTTCTAACATCAAGGATTACTTTTATAAATATACCAAACTTTAGGGGTGTAAGTATAATAAGCATAATTTTATCATAACTTACACCCAAACAACCCTTAAATTGAAGAGGGGAGGTATGTGTAATTTTTCAAACCTCGGGGGAGGTATGTGTAATTTCTCAAACTACAGGGGAGGTATGTGCAATTACACCAAACCTCAGGGGGTGTAGCTGTAATTATCCCTAATATATATACATATATATATAATATATATATTAATACTATTTGTACATATTTTTTAATATAATACATATATATATTGTTAAACATAATTCTACATAATCTAAAATTATGACATAAATATATACTCAAAGTTTTTGTGGTATTTCTAATAACCTAAAAATTGTTTAATTTCACAATATAATTCGTACTTATTATACTACTTTATGAGTTTTATCTAAATTTTCTCTTACTCCTTTTATATAGTTCACAAAGTACATATAAGATAACACTTGAGTGTATATTTTACTTGTAGGATGATTTAATATTTTTCTTAAGTTTTTTAACATGAAACATGTGGTTTTGTATTGAAAAATTGATTGAGGCAAAGTTAAAGATTGGAGCCTAAATTTTATTTCTTTAGTATTGCATTAGTAATTTCAATACCTTGATATTAATTTAGATATAAGCTAATATCCTCTTAAAACATGTGACACAATTGTAGATGTCTAAATGACCATAAATATCTTAGGAGCGTACACAATATCTCTAGTTCATGTGACATATTTTTTGTATATATTAATCTAGTTTTATTTTAAAACTCTTAAACTTATTAGCTATATATCCTGTTAGTAATTTTTTAAATTTTAATATTAAATATCTACTTAAAATACTTATGTTTTGACGATGATTTATTACATTTAAAATGAGTAAATTAACAAAAAAACTCATTTTCATTTAAAAATTTCTTCACGCGATCTCGCCCCCCTAAACCAAATTCCTTGCTCCGCCCCTGCCCACCGAACCAAGCCTCTTATTGATCTCAAGGTCTTCGAGCCTTGAAATGGTTGTTTAGAAGTTACATTTTGTGATCCTAGATAAAAATATTACATGAACAGCTAACTATTAAAGCACATGTCAAACCTGCAAACAAGAGGACTCATACCAAGTTTCCAAACCTTGCATGGACGAGTCTCTTTTTAATCATCATCCCTTAAAGTGAACCTTTTCCAAAATAAGAGTATGGCAAAAACCAAGCAAGCACTTCATCTCAAACATTGACCACACAAAATAAACAGACAAGACAATATTCTCGTAATCGAGCCTCAAGTCTATCAGAATGATCACTATTTTTTCACTATATTGGATGGCTATTGCAGTTTAATCCATAAGGCTATTTTGTCGTACATTCAAGAAGGAATTATCTTTCTTATTCACCACCTAGGACATGCATACAAGAGAAAGTCTATATAAAACCCGTGGTATCTATCATAAAGAGAAGATCTTCATCTCTCCCATAAAATCCTTTCAAGCTTGGTATATTGAGTGCTTGGCCTGGGGTCATGTACTACGGCCTAGAAGATCTAAATCAAAGTTTGATTTCCTTTATCATGTTTATATTTTATTTTATACTTTTTGACCTGTCCAAATTCTATTGACAATAGTTTACTACAAGCGTACAGGTGCAAGTAATATAGGGAAGTAAGTTACAATCCCAAAAATATCGAACGAAAAGGAGGATTGTGTTGAACTTTAACTACTAATAAATCTATTTGTGCAGAAACATAACTAATTGATTATGAAGTTGTCACATTTCACAACCACTATTTGTCAATACATATAAATAAGATATATTTTGAATTTTTTGAATGTTTGCGTACTAAAACATTTAACAAATAAAGACGTAAATCAATAGTAAAGCAAACGGTATCATAAGGAATTTGGTTTCTTTGGAAAATATGATCAAAGGCTCATAGACAAGCTATTGTTGAGATGAATTATGATCAGTTCATGTGGTATATTAAACTATGAGGTAAAACCTATAATTATGGGTTCCAATAGTGGGAAACACTACTCTGTTATTCGAATGTTACTATTTAAACGTTGTTCCTCCAAACGCATTTATCTCAGTGAATTACCTACGTCTTGATTGCTAGACGCTACCATCACACGACATGTGGAATTATATAACCTATGAGATCTATCCTATGAGTTCGGCTATCGCATCTGTCATAAGAATCTAATTTATTATGTGTTCATGACGCACATAAAATTTTTTATTCAAGTTATAAACTGAACTTAATTGTTCCTCACACAATCATTCAATATGATCTATATCCAAATACTCTCGTCGTCTCACAGCACGCGATGGATTTAGTTATTCATAACTGAAATAAACATAGAAACATCAATAAAATAAATCATAGTCTTGAATAAATGAACTAAAGCAAAGATCTTGTTCAACACAAACATACGAAAATAAAGTGCAATATCCACATCAATAAAACAGAATTCCGATGTACGAATATTAAATGACATAAACTCAATCACGGCGTTGATTCTCGTTTGTCTCTGTCTTCTTTGATCTTTACTCCTCTTCCAAACGCTCACTTTCAAAACTCTTCTCTAGAAAATTGTTCCAGCTTCTCAACTCTCAAAAACTAACTCACTTGCTGGTTGGTTGCTCTCACACGAGTTTTAAGTCTTCTATTTATATCCTCTAGAGCTTGGACAGTCTCACTTTTTAATTCTGCATCAAAACTTAATTTCTGAGTCAAAGCGATTTGTAAGCGATCGCTTTCAATCGCATGCGGTGGCTGCTGAGATTAGGGTTGCGTCATCTTCACTTCAATGCGATCGCTTGCAATAAGTGATTTCTCTTCTTCGCTTCCCTTCGCTACCTTGCTCGCATGATTTGCCCAGAGTTCCTCTTTTTGACTTCTTTTCATCCCTTTTCACCAAAACGACTCATAAACAATAAAATAAAGAAAGTAAGTAAAAGTACTCAAAATAATCAAGGAACAAGGAATGAAACGGTCTATTGACATACAAATAATGAGTACAAAATGGACTCATCACTTTTACTTATATTTTTTTCAAGAAAAACCTAAAATTAATAAATTATTTAGAAATATTAAGGGTATTTAGGTCATCAAATATAACAAAATAAAAAAAAAATTACAAGGGAGCACAAGGAAACTTTTTAGAAATGCGGGACTATCTTGACTATTTATTTTATTAATTTGGATTAACACATGGGTGATACCAAACCCACAATTCCATTTTGCGTTAATTAGTAAACTAATTAAATTGCTAGTTTTCTATGATTTCAGAATTACAAAGTCTGTATTGTTTTCTATGATTATGCAATATGTTTTCCTATTTAGCAACTGGCAGGAAAGTAGCTTAATTAAAAGCATTTAAGAATTGGACGAATGGCCGATGGTTGAATTCGGGCTAAAATGATTGAAAGAATATCAGTGTACTAATCGCCTTTTGCTAATTATAATTAAGCTTCTTATCATGATTTCTACTCACGTACTAATATGTTGTAGTTGTGTCCTTAATGTCAAGTGATCACATGCTATATATGTCTGGTTGGCACTGTGAGAAGAAACTTTAGCTTAATATCTCTTTTAGCTAATACAAGTAAAATTCTTGAAAGACACTTCACGCTATGCAAAAAATAAATCAGTTACAAATCTTTATCTAAACAGAACATGCGATGGTTCACCACCTTTTCGTGGAACATGGCTTTCATCTTCAATTAAGAGTAATAATGTCCTGACTTGTTATATGATATTGTACACTAAAAGATACTGGAAATGTCAATTCTTCACAATTTTTTCATTGGCTGGCAGCATGTATTTTATAGCAAACTCTCCTACAACCTCCAAAATAAGATTTTGCTTATTTGTATCTATACTATAAGGCAAGTGATAATAGTGCGGCACGTGGTCCAACTTCCAGGACTATTTTTTGCTCCGAATATGCCTTTAGATTTATATATATGGATCCCAATATTTACGAAAAGATATTGTGTTTCTTTCTTATATATCACTTTGGAAAATGAATCAAATGATTTTATTTCATACAGTTATCTATAATATTACATATAAGTCAAAAAAAGATAAAGAAAATATATATAAATGTAGCGGTATAGTTGATCCAACTCATCCACTCACTTTTTATTTTGTCCCTCAATCTTTATACACTGTATGGATCTCTATATTTAAAAAGAACTACTTAGATTTTTTTATGACTTTAAAAATTATTTGATACAATAAACTATATTATTATTATTATTATTCCTAATTCATTAAAAAAAAAACTATATTATTATCTAATTATATGATTTGACATAAGAAAAACAATAATTGGCGATCAGTCATCGAGAGTTATCAATTCTCGAACAATGCGTTTATGAATTTTGTCTTAGCTCTCACAAAATGTGTGGGACCCACGTGGGCCCCACCTGTGTGGGTCCCACATGTTTGTGAGTGCATGCTGTATTACAGCATGCTGTAGCATAGACTGACTCGCGTTTATGGGATCAAAAAAATGCATAAGCGCACCGTTCGAGAAAGATAAAAAGCACGACCAATTGTAAATCATTCTAAAGGCCGAATATCGAAGACACCCGTGTGGTTCCTTTTGGTCAGGCAATGGTTTTGTGCTTTCTCAATAATTACACGGTCAATGCCACGATACAGTCAAGTCAATAAGGGGACTGTATATAGTTGAAATGTCCCCTAGCTTACTGAATTTTCCACGCAATGATAATATTCTTATAGTTTTTTATTAATTATTTCATGGTTGGGGCCTCGAGAGTTGTGACTTTCAATTCCAAATTCAATAAAATGACGAATTTATCTAGTATTAAATGGTCAAAAGAGACATAATTGCTTTGACGTCTTAGAAAATCTTCTGTGTCTCTCATGGATAACAAGTTGACGTGTCCATCTGTATTGCATTACCACTTTCGTTTTTTGCCTATGGTGGTGGTGAGGTGAATATTCATACTTATTTAATGTGTAAAGAATACAATGATAGATGAAATAATGAACAATGAAGTCAAGAATGTCTATGATTGAATAATTTATTGCCAATTTTATACAAAATTTTGAGATCCGCAGCCCACTATACTGGATTTATCGGTTTGAAACTATGCCGCACTAATAGTTTTTCCTTTTTTTTTAACAAAAAACTAAAGTCAATTAATTTAACCAAAAATAACTGTTTTACAACATAGGGCACGCAACGAGAAGTACATGATATAACAATAGCAATAAGAGGGTTGCTCGAGAGCATGTTCCAGTCCCAGATATGATAGTGTGGCTCATTGAATTCCTATGTGAAATGAAAAGATGCTTCAAGCTTGATTAGGAAATTTGACGGCTTTAATTTTTCTGTATCAAACAGATTTTGTGATCTCTTTAAAGTTAGTGAGTTTAGTTTAAATCTCTCAAAGAATACCATGAAGGTGACCAAGTAAAAATTGTGCCCTAGTAAGACAATCAATCATAAACATTGATTCTGATGCAATGAAGAAATTGAGTAATCTTTAGTGTCTAAGCTAATATTGGCTAATTTGTTAAACATAATTTTTTTTCCTGATTGTTGGAGTTGTATCTCGTTGAAGTGGAGTTCCCTTAATCGAATCTTTGAGGATACAATCGATCCGTGGAGGACTTAGGTTTCATATGCCGATCCATCTACAATGATTTGGACTAAAACTAGTGGTTAGAGTCGGAGGGAAGGGGTGTATAAAGCGCTTGCTCCCAAATCTACCCTTCCCTCATATAGTCATATATAAACACATTTATAAAATAGGTACATAGATAATTGTATATAGTTACGAATGTAACTATATACTTCTAATTACAGTTATCATATAATATAAGTTTTAATTAATTTAACATTTTTTTGGGGTAATTTTTTACTTATGTCGCGCTTAGTACTTAGCATTGTTATAACTTATTTGACTTGTCTTCTTTCTAAATTTTATTATTACTTACTATTATGCTTTACATGTAATAAATAAAACAAAAGATGACCATTTATATGCTTTGAGTGTATATCTATTTTAATAGGACCATTATTGACAGAGAGTGGGAACTTGTGAGAAGAGAGATTAGAGAAATAGAGAGAATAAATAAATTTTAGAGAGATTAGAGAAAGAATCAGAAGAATAAGATATAAAAGAGACAGAAAGTAAGGAGAAAATTGCAATCCGCAATTATAATAATCAATTCATCATAACTTGTCTTACAAAAGAACCTTAACCCTATATTTATAGGCTACGAAAATAAACCCTAACAAAACTAAAACTCTTAAATAAAAGGTAACAAGATAAACTAGAATCCTAATCTAATAATATCCAAATATAAATAAACTATAATTTAAACTATAATTCTAAATAAACTATAATTCTAATAATATTTAATTCTTGATTTCTATAATTCTCCCCGGCTTGAAAAAACTCGCCCCCAGAGAGTTTGCAAAATGATACTCGTCAAGAAGTGTTGAAATATTTAGTGAATGCAACAACGAACATCACAACCCAAATTAGAACGACCCTTCCATCGTATTAGATATAGAAAACGTCAACCTCTGGTGTTGTTTACAACATAAACCTTTTTACAAACCAATGATTGTGTAGCCTTCACCTTCAACACTGCAATTGAAAAAGTTGCATATTCTCCTGAAGCACTAGTAGAAAAGTAAGAATGCACAATAATAATTTGATAAGAGAGGCAAGTCCGACATGCTATCTTTAGACTCAAGTAATGATACTTTCAATAATAAACATGACTCAACTTCTATCTTACAATCAATACTATAAGATAACAACTTCTCACATGGGGTAGCGGTTTGAAAAATCTGATTGCTACTCACTTTAGGCTTAAGTTGACAAGTAGGAAGACAATATTTGTAGATGAGACAACTCATCACCTTCTTCTGCTGGCAAAGAACTCCCCATGTACACAATGTAAGGCTGCTGAGATCAACATAGTTTAAAAGTAGAGAAATAGGGAGCTGATCATGGTGTATTAAAATTTCAATAGAGTTTCAAAGACAATCAGATTGTTAGCTTTCATCCAAGATTTTTGGACTAAAGACATAGGTAATGAGCAGAAACACCTGCCCCTCACCCACCCAACTTTGGGACGTTATGCATTCTAACCTCTTAAAACAAGCCTTAGGCCCCTCAACCATTCTACGCATTGCAAATTGTCCCTGAACTCAGTTCCAGTGGCATATTAAAGCGGAGCTGAGGGGGTAAAATGCTAATTCTACGAGTGTTTGAGGGGGCATAGTGCCATATAATCCTTCTCCAGGGAACCATTTTACATGTCCACCAAAAATATCCTACCAGAATTGGATTCAAGGGGCAACTTGCAAATATTTAAAAGTTGGGGGGGGGGGGTTAAAAAGCTGTGGAAATGTACAAGTTCATTGTTATCCAAAATACATGAATTGGTTGAATACTTGCCTGAGGGTTTGGCTTTAGTGCCATACAACTGATAATAGTGAAGAACAAAAGTAGCATTGGGGTGAGCTGCAGCAGAGAAGCCATGCTATGTAACATGCAAGTAATAAAATGGCAAGAACTGAATTATGTAATGGAATATATATACATCTCACAATCATATTAGTCTTAACTAAATCCCTTCTTTTAAGGAAACATGTTTCATATAAGCATAGAGAGCTTTGGAGATATCTAACTACAATTTTTTGCTTTGTACTCAAGACATCATTAGTGAAGAAGTGGATTATTGTACTGTTGTCCTAGTTTAATGATTATTGTCTTAGTCTAATGATTGTTTAGCTTTTATCTAAAAGCGTTATGTGTGATAAATTAATTTTTGTGCATGGCTACTGCATTACACATATTTGGTGGAAGTATTACTAGATTTTTGACTATTTCTACTTCTGAAAGAACATATTTGACATCTAGAGTAGACATTTTCTTTTACTGTCACCTAAAGAATTTAGATTAAAGCAAAATTTCAAACTTAGACATCAAATTTAAACACGTGAGCGACTGATGATCCACGTGAAAGAAAAAAACTGTATTTATATTCAATTGAATGTGACCCATTTGAAGACCAGAGTATTCATTTATATACACTCGAACAGTCCTACAAAAGCATATTACGCTGTTATTGTTCGTCCAAGCATCTAACATTTAAGTTCGATTAATCGAAACTAAATTCGAAAGTCCAATTACGTTTTCTGTGATCGAATAAACATAGCACCATGATGAAGTTGAATATATAACATAAATTGGATTCAGGTTTATCCAAACGCTTCGGTGGTTATTATTGTGTATTATATGTTGACTAAAGCATGTAAGCCCCAAAAGCAATGTGCAATTTTCTTATGTTCACTTGGCTTTTTCCTGCTCATACAATATGTTTTGCAGAACATTGTGCTTTATTCTTGGGATATATTTTTATTTTTCTTTTTGACGCTTCTTGACCCAATTTTAGATACATTGCGTGTTCTTTGACGATTACAATCACGTTCTCCAAAGTGGCTTTTGTATAATATGTTTGCTCTTTCCTAATTCTCCCTTGAAATATAAACATATGGGAACATATCAGTCTAGCATAATTCCTCAAATATTTTGGAAGAATCATTCTGTCGCTTTTTGGTTTTATATTTAACCAAATAATTGTTGCTAATTATTTCTAGTATCTTACCGGTATTTTTCACATGGTCTTGACAGATAGATGACATGAAAAGCAAATGTTTTTCATAAACTAACTGAATCTGCCATAGAATATAAAATCTATAATAATATTGAGAATATTACATGAATTCTGTTTATGAAAAGTTTCACTCAAAAAATTATATTAGTGCACTCTGAAGACAGTATATGAAGCAATTTTTTCATTTCCAAATGGCAATTAAAGCTTATATATAAATAAAGATCAAATTCAACAATCCAAAATCACCTATTACATCCTAGAGGTTTGAAGTGAAAAAAGGAACAAAACAAAAATAACCAAGTGACATACTTTGGTTCCAGGGATGGTCACTGGTGCGGGTGATGGAACTAAAAAAAAAAAAAATACCAGGAAAGTTTACCTATCAATTAAGGTTGAACATTTGAACTGGCCAACTACGTCTCCGGCCATCGGCACCAATACCTGTAAGCTCTAGTGAGATGTCAATGCTTCGATGTTGCAGAGCTCGAACAACGCTGATACAAGAAAGTTCTTGGTTTAAACTGGCTTATTCATAACAAATTGGAGAGTTGAACAAACAATGTTACCTGAACCAAAATAATGTTTAATTTATTAACATACAACTTGTCCTGGCGAAAAGAGATCTCGTCGCTTGAAAGCTAATAAAAGAAAATTATTATATTGTGAGAAAAATATATTGTTCAACGTAGACAGCAATTAGAAACTGAAATCAAATTGTGCATTTAGTTACACCTTTACAATAACTTGAGAAATATAATTTTTAATGCCGTCTCGTTGTTCAACTGGCAAAGTATTCCATCTATACTTGATAACAGCTTCTAGAACCTGTAAAAGCCAAAAAAAAAAACGTCCAGTAAGGATCGAGAATCATTAATTAGCAAAGCAAAACTATCATGATGAATGTTAATTGTTGTACCTGTAAGGCAAAGAATTTGGTGTTCAAGTTATGCGTGGTAGATAGAATGTGTAACACTTGAAACCACGTATCGGGGTTATTTTGCAAATCCCGCAAAATATGATCTGCATCCATTCTCTACATAATAACAAACACAAGCAGTAGCTGTTCTTGTAATTAAACATTGGCAAATAGTCAATCAATAACTAGTTAACTACGAACTGCGAATAATAATAATGAAAATTATTAGAGAGCTAGCTAGTAAGATTGAGCTATAATAACCTTACAAACGTTTTAACAACAACTACACAATGCATACAGAAAAAGTGCTGAGAACATTATATATATATATATATTACCTCCTGTTTAGATCCATAGTAAACGGCATTAACAGTGGCGTCAAGAAAAGTCACGTCGATTGGCTGCTCGCTCAGCTTCGCCATGCAGCACAGACTAAAAAAAATTAAAAAAAAACCCTAGCTTTTATGATCCATAGTACGGACGTAATAATAATAATATATAATAAGGAGAGCGAGAGAGACGAACTTTAAACCGCGGGGAATTCTTTTCCTCTTCTTTGATCTACGGCGTTATTTATATAGTGAGAAAATTGTTGGGCCGTGTGAATTGTGGGCCATAAAGTCCAACATTTTGATCATCAAACCGGCAACTACCTCCGACAAAATTCACTTTTGGTCCACTCAAGTAGCTGGGCCACTGCCATCTAAAAAAAGAAAAATGCTTTTATGTTAATTTTGCTATAATAATATACTGATTGTGATAAATAATAGTGATGAGAAATTAAATATACATGTGTTTTGTTATATATATTGATGCGGGGTATTTTCGTCGGGATATGTGTCCACTCGTCAACACTCCACGTCAGACTGCTTCAGTTCCTTTTGGATGCTCAAGCAGCTTTTGAGTTCAGAACCTGCACTCAACACTACACGTAAACTAAGTCGGTGCCTTCCCGGCGAAGGCACTCCGACGCTCAAGTCAGATGGGTCGGATATGTGATCTTGTTGTGCTAGACAACAATTTGTACTATAGGTCGAAATGCATGTTATGGATCGAAATAGCATAGATCGAATTAAGCGTCATAGATCAAAATAACATAGATCGAAATGTAAGAGATAGATCGAAATATGAGATAGATCGAAATGCCCTTAATATAACTCGAAATAGATCTATTTTGATAGATCGAATTCGACTTATATAGATCGAAATGTATGCTATAAATGTCCAAAACGTACCTGGAAATGAGAGGATCAGCTTCCTTTTATAGAAGAATTCTGGATAGATCGAAATACGCCCCATAGATCGAAATAGGCCTAAGTTAGATCGAATTGGGCTTCTGTTAGATCGAACAAGCCTCAATAGATCTAAATGGGCCAAGATAGATCGAACTGGGCCACGGTTAGATCGAATTGCGCCTAGATAGATCGAATTGGGCCTCAATTAGATCGAATTAAGCCTCCTTAGATCGAATTGGGCCTCGGTTTGATCGGATTGAGCCTCCTTAGATCGAATTGGGTCTCGGTTTGATAGGATTGGGCCTCCTTAGATCAAATTGGGCCTCGATTTGATCGGATAGGGCCTGTTATAACTTGAAATCACCATGTTGGGCCCGAATTGAGCCTGCATGGGCTTGATTTGGGCCTGCGTTTGAATTTTCGCCTTGGATTGTAATTTTGCATTAAAATATAATGGTACTGTCGTGACACAACTGTATCGGATATTCTGACGTGGCGGTACCGAAATATGGTACATCATATATATATAACAAAAAATTGTTATTGATGATTGTTGTTCCCCTGTTCGAAAATCACAACAATAAATTGGAGGAAAAAAATAACAATTTACCACACTTTGACATAAAATAGATATTACCTCGATTTCTCAAATGATGAAGGTTACCTCGAAGTCGATAATTAGTTAATTATTGACAATGTTATAATATAATCGTTGGGATGAGGCGCGGATTAGGTCTCGCTCTCTTAAAGACGGTTTTGCGTCCCTATGGATTATTTTATCCGATACAGTAGGCTACCGACACGTCCGCCTCTGGGATACAACTGTCCAACCTTCCTTGTTGTAACTTCGCTCTAAGTCTACACTACTTGAGGAAGTCGAAGCGTAGCTCAACACTTTTCTTTGCCCATAGATTTTTCCTCATATAATGTTTACATATAATATAAGAGAAAGAACACTTGTTGAAGGGAGAGAGTTGTATATTCTTCTATTTTTTCTCATTGTTTTAAGATGATTTGCAAGACCAATATTTATAGGGTGATAAAACATTAGTCTTGTAACTTCTCAAATAATTATAGACTTAATATATAATATAAATATGATAGTAATAGGGGTGCTTTAACTCACATAATAAAAAGGGGTGGTAAATGTGAATATTACGGGTCTCAACCCATTAATCTTATTAACATCACATTTATAACAACCAACACATTAACCCTCACTAACCAAGACGATAATGTCTTGTAAACTATTCTCAAAAATATTGTTTTTTTAAAATATTTCAACCATGATTGATGATTGAATTGAGTACAAAGTGTTGAAAGATAGAAAAGGAACGCAAAGATTGTGAGAGGAAATCTCATCCATCCTCAAATTTGGCTTACAAAAAGTGATTACAAAGTAAGCTGACTAGCTAATTATACTAAACAAAATAAACTAAAGTTACGGTAATTGGAAACTTAACAGCCAACGGTCACAACAATAATGTGAAAACTTGCTTTTACTGGTAACAAAATTTGTGAGTTCCGTTTTCATTGTATACGCTCAAGACCCTCCCTCAAGATGGCTAAGGACATTGTGAAGGCTCATCTTGAACATCGTGTGTGTAAGTGGTTGAAGAGATAACAACATGATTAGGATATATGGCTCATCTTTTGAAATATGAAAAATTCTTAAACTGCCTTGTTGTACCTGCTTTCGAATAAAATTACAATTTATCTGTATGTGCTTTGTTCTTTCATGGTGTACCGGATTGTTTGCTATGCAGTAAGCTCACTTGTTGTTGGTGAAGAGCAAATGAACCTTTTATTCTTTGATGCAAAGTTCTTTAAGTAGTTGTTGAATCCATAAAACTTCACAAGTTGTAGAAGCAATAACTACATATTCTACCTTTGTAGATAATCTACTCATTTTAGGTTGTTTCTTTGCTTTCCATGAAATCAATGATCTCCTAGGTAGACAACAAATCTAATGATGCTTGTCAAGAAGCCCAGTCTCTGTCACAAAATGATTTAATGTGGTGGAAGAAGTTGTAGAATAAAAAATACAATTACCTGGAGTAGCTTTAATGCATGTAAGCACTATGTGTGCAACAGCTAGATGATTCCTTGTGGATTTAGACATTAACTGAGTGAGGCATTGGATGTTGTAATTCAACTCAGGCCTAGTCATTATAGGATATAGCAATCGACCTACAAGCTTTCTATATTCAATAGGTTCTTCAAGTAAAAGTGGACAATTATACTTTAAAGTGAATACCTATCAACAATACTACAGTGAGAACACTCTCCAAATTCATTGACAATTTACCGCATTAATTGTCACTGAAAATAAAACATTTACAATGATGAACTTAAACATAGCTATATGGTGGTTGTTCTTAATTTATTTAAAAAAAAAAACGTCTTTTTTCTCATTTGTATAAAATATCAACCTATTTAGGAGAGACAACTTATTTATCTGATATTTAAACTTTATTCAGAGACAACTTGTTTCAACTGCTGTCTCACGCTAGAAATCTCGGACATTTTTTTTAATTACCTCTCTGAAATTCTGATCAGAAACTATTGATTAAAAATCGGAACATCTTAAATCGTACGAGAGGAATCTAAAAAAACTGGGATGAGTTCGTGTTATAAAATAAACCCGGATTAGAGCGTAAGCACGGCTAATGATTTGAAACGAGAATATAAATAACTCACAGATTTACGTGGAAAATCCCAAATTACTCTGAGGTAAAAAACCACGGGCAAGGTAGAAGAACTTCACTATGAGGTAAATATAGGAATTACAACTCTCGGATTTTTACAGTAGGAAAATCCTCAAACTCTCTATTTTTTACTCTCACACTAATTACTCACTTAAACACTCTAAATATACAAGAAAGCTTAAGAGAGAAATGTTTGTTTTTGGATGATGAAAACAATGAGATTTGATCTCTATTTGTAGGAAGTCTTTAGTGGAGGAAAAACATATTTCCCAAAAGTTGAGGCCCCTAGATGCAAAATCCCTATAGGTTTGCCCATCCTCACTTTAACTGCAATTTGACCCTACAAATCTGATCCATTCCAGCTCTCATGAATCGGTCTTCTTCAGACCCCTACAAACTTTGAAGACAAAGCATTCAACACCCATGTGAAGCTAATCTCATCATTATTGCATTGGTTGACCATTCAAGAATGGTTGGCCAACATTCTCCCACAGTTTGTAACATTGCTCTTGTTCTATCCAACAAGGTTCTGTTCATCCGCTCTGCCACTCCATTCTGCCGAGGAGTGTACGCCGTGGTAAACTGTCTCTTAATACTAGCCTGTTTACAAAAGTCATCGAATTCATTGCCAGTATACTCTCCTCCATTATCCGACCTTAAACACTTGATCATCTTTTCAGATTCAAGTTTGACTCGCGCTTTGAACATTTTGAACTCTGAAAATACATCTGCCTTCCTCTTGATCGCGTACACCCAACATCTCCTGGAATAGTCATCTATAAAAGACACAAAATACAGTGCACCTCCCAGGGATCGAACCGGTGCTTGCCACACATCAGAGTGAATTAATTCTAGAATAGCTTTACTTCTAGAATTTGAACTGCTAAATTTCAAACGATGTTGTTTGCTAACAACACAGTGCTCACAGAAAGATAATGATACCTTCGTGAGACCAGGGAGTAGTTCCTTTTCAGCAAGAACCCTCATGCCTTGTTCCGACATATGTCCGAGTCGCTGGTGCCAAATCATTGATGATTTCTCAGCTGACTCTGACGAAGCTACTGATGTTTCTCCTTCTTGCAAAGTCTCCCCATGTAGCACGTACAGATTTCCTGCAGTTTTGTCGCCTTTCATGTACAAGCGCGCCTTTGATAATTTTCATGATCTTGCCTTGCGACTCCATTTTGTAGCCAAGATCAGCCAGTTGTCCAAAAGACAACAGATTTTTCCGCAAGCCCTCCACGTGTCAAACCTCTTCAATGGTTCGAACAATCCCGTCATGCATCTTCAGTTTGATTGTTCCGATGCCAATAACCTTCAAAGCATGATCACTGCAGCTATACACAGATCCTCTAGAGACAGGTGTATAATGGTGAAACCATTCCCTCCTGTGAGTCATGTGATAGCTAGCTCCTGAATCAATAAGCCATATATCATCAAAGCCTCTCATACCTCGAAGTGCTGTTGCAGCTTCACAGCACATAGCATTCCCATCATCTGAAGCGCTAGCGGCGTTTGCCTAAGGTTCAGAATCTTTCTTCTTAAGATCCCAACAGTCCCTCTTTTTATGGCCCTTCTTACCACATTGCCAGCAACCACCGTTGATCCTTGACTTGGATCTACCTTTCTTCTGACTCCCACTTGCACCACGTTCTGTTGATCTTCCCCTTGTCACCGCCAAGGCACTTGCTTGTTGAGAGCCTGCCTCCCTATCCTCTTTGTTCTTGCGCCGATTTTCTTCTTCAAGAACTGCGGTTACAATTTCCTCAAAGACCAAATAATCCATAAGGATATTATTTGTTAAGTTGATGACAAGTTGATCATATGAATCTGACAAACTCTGTAGTAGGATTTCAACACGTTCTGCAGACTCTATTTTATGACCCATAGAAGTGAGTTGCGAAAATAAAGTATTCAAAACGTTAATATGATCCGTTACACGGTTGATTCCAAAATCCTCAACATGTACAGTTTCCTTTTAAGGAAAATCTTTTTGTGGAGTGACTTGGATTCGTACATTTTGTTGAGATGATCCCAGATCTCCTTCGCCGTCTTCTTTTCCTCTATGCTTGACAATACTCCATCCGTCAGCGCCAGATGGAGATTTGCAATAGCATTCCCGTCCATATCGTTCCATTTCGCATCATCTGTGAGTTCCACCGGTCTTTCACTGATCGCAACGAGACAACCATCTTTTCTCAAGATGGCTTTGATCTTCAATTTTCAAAGCGAGAAATTGCTCCCGTTGAATTTCTCTATCTCAAATTTCGCCGTCATTGCTTCTGTCACGAACCACCGTTACTGCAAATAATTTCAGCACGATATCTCCAAAATAATATTTCAGGCCCCGGAAGTGAACCGAGGCTCTGATACCACTTGTTATAAAATAAACCCTGATTAGAGCGTAAGCACGGCTAATAATTTGAAACGAGAATATAAATAACTCACAGATTTACGTGGAAAACCCCAAATTAGTTTGAGGTAAAAAACCACGGGCAAGGTAGAAGAACTTCACTATGAGGAAATATAGGAATTACAACTCTCGGATTTTTACCGTAGTAAAATCCTCAAACTCTCTATTTTTTACTCTCACACTAATCACTCACTTAAACACTCTAAATATACAAGAAAGCTTAAGAGAGAAATGTTTGTTTTGGGATGATGAAAACAATGGGATTTGATCTCTATTTATAGGAAGTCTTTAGTGGAGGAAAAACATATTTCCCAAAAGTTGAGGCCCCTAGATGCAAAATCCCTATAGGTTTGCCCATCCTCACTTTAACTGCAATTTGACCCCGACAAATCTGATCCATTCCAGCTCTCATGAATTGGTCTTCTTCAGTCCCCTACAAACTTTGAAGACAAAGCATTCAACACCCATGTGAAGCTAATCTCATCATTATTGCATTGGTTGACCATTCAAGAATGGTTGGCCAACAGTTCGGACTTGATGTTTGAAGTTAGAATTTCAGGACATGTGTGAAAAAATCCCGCTTGAGAATTGAGCCTACAAATAGCAATGTTCATAAATCTGTTCTTTGTTTTGGCAGTACGAGTGTTCGCAAATTCTTCTTTTCTAAAATCACAAGTTTGAAACGTTTTTCAATATCTGAAGTTTGAATACGTGTGAGAAACGTTTAATTAATTGATATAAATTGCAAATTCTAATTAGTAAAAATTGGAAATGTCAAAAATACCCTAGAAAAAACCTACAAACCCACATTGTAGTGCAACCTGCAAAAAGAGTTGAAAGTATTTTGCTTGTAATTACAATTTGTGTATTTTGCTTGTAATTACAATTTGTGGTACAATGGTTTTGCCATTAACTCATTACACCACCTCTAAGAAAAGATAATTTGGTCCAATTAATATATTCAGAGTCGAGATTAAAATTGATCAAATGTAACACTAGAGATCATTGTAATTTCATTCTTGTACCTGTAATTTCAATCCAATTTTTTAACGATCTGACATTATTGTAGAATTACGTTTTCACCGGTGTCACCAAATTTCAAGGTATTTATGTAATCACACCAAATCTCAGTCTGTAAATTTATTACCGATAATATGACGGTATTCATTTATTTTTTAAGAAATCTTCATATTAGATTGCAAATATTTCATTATCTCGACATTTTTATATTAAATATATTTATTTGACACGGTAATACTGAAAACTAATAATATAATAAAGATAAATATGCATTATTGAAACGTTAAATTATATTTTAGCGGTTATACAAAAGAAAAACGAAAAGCGATGCCCTAACAGTATCATGAATTACAACGCTAACAGAAATTGGATTGAAGGCATTAGAATCTTAATTTCTAACAGTGTCATGAATTACAACACTCTACGTACAACCAGCCAGCATCTAATTTCTTCACCACCAAAGCCTCGGTGCCTCAACAGCTTCACCACTTCAAATGAGAAAAAAGATCATAAATATTGTTGAGGGAAAATAATTACACGTTAAATTGGTATCACAGCTAGCACACTCGCGACCGCCCCCAACCTAAGCTCTTACGTCAAGCAACAATTTTGAGTCCAGCCATTTCATCTTGTATCTCCTTAGGTGCAATGAGTCCTGGAATGGACCGTTGTTCCTTTTTTCTCTGAGTAGCAGCTTCTTCGGCATAAAGATCATTGTTGTCCTGCATCAAGAAATTAAATGTCAGAATCTATTTGCTACAACATTCATTCAAATGAGTCTTTTCATCAACAACAAAAACGTAGAAAGAAGTGGCACTCGTATAATGAAGCGTCACTTATATAATTTACTCAACCTAAATGCTGAGAAATCAAAAGGATCCAATCTATAAAAGAGACGGACATGCACATCTTGTACAAATTACTCTAGCACCAACACTAACGTATCAAAATAATAATCCAACAACTGAAGCATCTTTAAGTAAACTACATGTATATCGAGAGAAAGTGACATATCAACACTTTGTAACTAACAGAGAAAGAGTACCTGAGCTGAAAACTCTTTTGACTGCACAAGAAAGTCTCGTATTTGGTTTTTGAATTCAGAAAATTCAGAGCTTGGCAAAACAAGGTCAGCCACAAAATATTCAACCTAAAAAAATCACAAAAATGGTAAATGTATACGTCGCACTGCATCCAAATTGTATCAGCAAGTCTAGCTTCAATACCTCGATTCGTATCATGTTGGGGAATGATGTACACACCAATTTAACTGTGTACTCGAAAACAAACAGCAAATTATTTGGATAAGGATAAGGGATTGCCGCAACGTCCAGGGGTTCAGTCAACGAACTAGATTCCAGCACACGGAATAAGTTGTACAACACCTGGACATGCAACTTAAAAGCTGGCTTGTGGAAGGTATCAGTTAAAACAGCAAAGATTTCTTGTTCTATTGTCAGAAAATATGTCCGGTAAAACTGATTGCAAAATTCGGAGGCCTGCAAAGCCATCAAAGCCCAAAATGGTAAGAAGGAGCCTGCAGCCTGAAATCTTATTTATATATAAAACACGAATACCTCAAAATCTTCCAGCATCAACAGTAAGAGGTTGAGCCCAGTTTCTGCAATATTTTGTTCAGTATGCCGGAAAGCCCAAATGATGGAATCCATGACAAGCTTCAGCTTCTGAACATAACCAATAAAACACCTATCATTTTATATTATAGATAGAAACAAGATACTCCCCTTGTCCAGGATCAGTTAAAATGAACTTCATATGCACGAGAATAAGAGAATGGACAATGCCTTGAAGAATGATATGCACCTCACATGACAAGTGGATTAAAGCAGGAAAACAATCTGTAACTATTGCCCGGAGTAGTAAAAAGATTCCGAGTCGATGCTCAGGATAGTCTTCAAAATTCTTTGTTATCATCTACAAAAACAGCGATAACCAAGTCAAACACAAGAAAATCAGCAATATCATTAGTTGCAATGCTAGGACCAAAAGTTGCAGTAATACACATTGCAAAGATTCTCTAACACCTGTGACAAAAGCCCAAGTACCATATGCAAGGAGCCTGACAGATCATCTCCATGGATTAAAGTCAATCTCAAACAATACAAATCCGAACAAGGATTGTTTGCTTTACTTGATGAACGCCAGAGATCAAGTTCATCTCTGAGACATCTAAGATACATCACGTAGGCTAGCTAGACCAGTAAATGATTCTTTACAAAGCTCTCAATTAGCAGTTAAATGAGAGAGATGCTTGGACAGGGCGACACATTTAGGAACAATAGAAAGCAAGAACGAGCAAACCAATGTAATAGAAACGGGACAGAGAAGAACATTAATTTATTCAGGGCCCAAAAGGTAGAGACAAAATTTAGGACTGGCAAGCGGCAAGTGGATTAAGACAATAACGGTAACTCCTTGTGCTGATTAGCAAAACACGCCCAGATAATATTGGGAAGCAGGTTACCTTCCAGTATCTTACTTAGATCGAACACATTATAAAGATAATCCAAATGGAAAGCTATGTATACCAGTGTGTTCTTGCATATTCATATTGCCAAACAAGCATAATAATTTGCACGCAAGTTACTTCAGCAATCAGCAAATCATAAAGCCTTGTAAACTTTAGAACCATAAATGCCAATTTGTGATTTATAGATAGAAGGGTAGCAACCAACCTCTAGAGTGCTCTCGAAAACGGCTTCAAATATCCTAGGAACATCCTCAATCATTTCCCATCCATAACTAAACAAAAGCAAGAACAAAGACATTAATGGTAAAACAGGAGGCAAGCAACACATAATGAGCCCCAGGAATGGGAAAGGATGTGAAAACCATGATCATCCAAAAGAGTGGAGACAAATCAATATCTCAGATTAACAGATAGTTGCTGCACAAATTGTAAGTCCCCAAAACTAGTATTTGGGGTAATAACACAACACAAGTTCACAGAAAGTCTCAAGATGGAGCCAATGAATGGATTATTACAGAAAACAATATATATAGCAATAAAAAACACAAGGGAAATGGTATACTTGTTTATTATTGTGGTAAAAAGGGGAAGAACTTCCGACTCCCTTGCATCAGGCACATTTCGGGCATAGTCACCAAGTACATGGTCCATCAATGGAGGCACAAATTGTTTGGCAATATGAGGTTGAGCTCCAGTCTTTTCAATGAATGTCCCAATGAGCTTCAGAGTCTCCCTCTTGACCGAGCTGTAAGATGTTATAAACCATAAATACCAATGTGCCGATAACCATATAAAAAGTGTAGAAGACTCAAAACTCACACTAAAAGTTTTACAGCTGACGGCCAGGAAGCATACGGCCCTCCTTTAGCAATACTGGTTGATATAAGCTCACTGTACATACTGCAGAACTTACAAAAAAAAAAACTTAATCATCATAGAAATGCACATACAGACTACTCTAACAAAGTGTAGCAGGGGCAATACTGAAAACGTAAGCATGTTGACGAACCTATACACATTGAGCATGTCTAGAAAGATCAGAGAAATCTGAGGCAGGAAATCTGTTCCAAGGGAGCTGGCAGCACTAGTATTTGTCTGGTGCAAAGGCACACATACGAACACAGACAGTAAGAACAGCGGTGAAAGAAAAGAGATTATAAAGTAATTTCTTAAAATCTAAGAAGACCCCAGAATATTTGTAATCCACAATAAGCCCGGAATAAAAGGCTAAGTTATATGCATAATAGATCAACATACACAACCATCTAACATATGGGGTGACATGACCTGAAAGAAAGCAACAACTGGGATTCGGTCATAAGAATAGTAAAAGAAACTTGTTTCAAGGTAGTGCAGGTTGGAAATGTATATGAAGTCTCAACAGAAAACTTAAGAAACCAAAATAAATTAATAACTTCAGCCTTTTCAACAGAAAACAAAATGAGAGAACATCGGACACTCAATCGCGATAAAACAAAAATGTGGATGGCCAAACATTAAACATCATATTAAGGCAATGCAGGTTGGCAAATATATGAAGCCTCTGCCACATAATTCTGAAGACTGAGTAATTCAGTTGTTTTACTAGTAAAAAAACCATGGTCGTTCTGTACATACTTAAAAATCCAAAACAAATGAATACATTCTGCATTTTAACAGAAAACGGGGCGAAAAAACTAGAAGATAAAAACTTCCATCGCAATGAAATAAATATGCAGATGGCCAGAAATTAAACACCATTAATAAGGAGAAGATCAAACAAACTTAACCGAACACATCTTTTGGAGTAAAAAAGAGTACATACAGCTAATATACTGGGGGTTTAACACGTCGTTTATGTGTCTGGTCTCATATATAACATATACCTAATATAACAAAAAGATAAACATTGTACGCATCCAAAATAATTACTCAAAATACGTACCTGCAATATATGAAGCACTGCGCTTATCACATCTGGATCTTTCAAGTAATCTACACTCTGACGCGCCTGTCCAATAATCTCAGCCCATTTCTGCAGCAGACACCGCATCAGCAACACAGTACAAGACATACAGATGCTAACGCATAAAAATCACAAAGTGAAAAAGCATAGCAGAGGTAGAACAAGGAGCTCATTCAGACCATGTCTTCAAATAGAATCTTACTAGATTAGGAAGCTCCATCAATCTCTGTAAGTATTCCTCTCGCTTTTGGGGATCAGATTCGGCTCGGATCATTAGACCCACCTAAAATTGAGAAGGTGCAATAGGAAGCTTCATAGAATGAAGAAGAATATTGTGGAAGACGATCCTTATAACAGATAATGCATAATAAGTACACTTTACCGATTTATAGAATGTATGTATCTGATGAGGCTCGAGATCTGCAATAGTCGTAGGAAGGGTTGTTAAGAGTTCTGACACAAACGGTTCATTTTCTCCGACCTGGATAAATGGATGATAAGCACAGTTAATTTCTTCAAATCCAGAAAGTCATTTGCCTACTTAAATCGCTCAGATTACAAATACAACACGAACCTGAACAATCACAAATTTTTTCTTGCACTTCTGCACAATTTTCAAGAACGTAGCGCATGCCATGTCCTGGAAATCATCGCACAGTATTTACACCATCAACAAGGACTACAAAACCCAAAAAGTTATAGAAATAAAAGCCTAACTAACAGTCCAACCCCAGGATGAAGAAAGATACCTAAAGATAAGCGTAGAAAACACTAAAACATGCATCATAATAATTGGGAAGCAACCCCATGTAATATCTAACCTGAACTCCTGGATGTGTTTCGTGCATGAACTCAAACAGTTTATTCACAACAATTTTACAGAACTTCCAGTCGCCCTTCAAAATTCTAGGATACTGCCCAACCACATACCTGCATACCCAACAAACAGCAACATTTGGGGGGGTGTTATCAGTTTTAAAACAAATCCAGGCAACTATTAGCATATAGAAAAGAAAAATGATTCTCACATAATATTACTGGCAAGAACAGCTATATTGTCCTTTCCTTCGGTGATGGCACAGCGATCGACCAAATCACGAATTACCTTCATTAAAAAACTTTCTTCCTGCCAAAAAGATAAAATTTTGTGAATATTGGTAGTGTAGTTTATACGAACAATTCTTTGTCAGGCAAAAATATAAATCATAAAACTACTGAGATAGTAAAAGCATTACATCGCTTCAATATACAAAGAAATCCCAAAAACAAAAAAAAAAAAAAAATTACATCCGGCACTCCAATAAATCACATGTATATCAAACTTAAATTACAATCGCACCCAGATGTCCTCCTAGAGACTAGTAGATTTTTCCATAAACAAACCAATGAGAGAATGACTCCACAAAACCAAGAAAGCTAAGAAACATAGAAAAGTAAAATAATAAATTTTCTCAGACTAGTTTTGGCTCAGCAATACATAATATACATCGAATATAAGAAATATTATATTTCAGCAAATTAAGAAAGTTATCATGTATAAACACCACCAGAAATTAAAAAGGAACAATGCAACCTGCTCCTCACCATTGACCCCGATATAGATCCAATTGCCCAACACAATGTACTGAGGTTGTTCCAGGTCCAATCTTCTCCATTCAGCTGTTCGCTTAATTTCTTCAGCATCTGTAGTGTACCCATATCCATATTAATTTCACAAAGCGAAAAAAACCTTAAATTTGTAACTAACAGCATCCTAACTCTGGAGGGATAACAAGCAGTAATTGGTTCTAGAAAGTGACGGCTTTAGGTGAATCGAAGAATGGAACTGATAAAATCACATATATTGTCAAAATTCCAATAGCAGAAAAGAGAGAAATATAATGAAGCAAACCTGCTTTTCAGTATCCTCAGGATCAAAATCTGTCAAGTGAATCAATGTTTCCCTCATTATCTGTACATATGTTAATTCATTAAGCCTTTTCGATATGAGTCAACCTACCATACAAGAAAGAAATAAGGGAAACATGACATGCATTAGCTCTTTAGTTTATTTACGATCCAATTGAGCACCTTATACTGCACAAGCACATCATTGTCTTTCATAGTTTCACGAATTATATTTCCATTTTCATCCTCACCAATGAGAACCTCTTCTGGCTTCGCCATGCGACAGATCATCAGTAATCTCAACTTCGACAATGGACCAGCATAAAGTTGACACCGCTGCATTAGTTGTGAACCAAGTCCATCAACCATTCCTTCATGCGTTTGCATCCGCTAGTAAAATAGAAATCAGGCTCAGACACGCATACTTTAGTGATAGATTATGCACAGGAACAGATACAGGCCTCTCTACTACTGTTCCCTTTAGATGCACCGATATCTTTCAAATTGAAGAACATAACCAGTTTGTTATACACAAGGGAAACATGTGCAATGAACATAATCAACTATGAAATTGCAAAACAATTCCATGTACTTGCCATTGTGCTGCTAAAATGATGTTCATCATATACCAAGAAGGAGAAGCAGCCAACTGTTCCAAGGTCCATAGTTGCAATATTTGTTACTAAAGAAGAGATAATTATACACAATGCGACAGGTGTCGACCAAGGCAATCACCAGAAGGCAGTTAACTTCGAGAAATACTATGTCTCAGATAAAAGAAGAAAGAAGGGATTCATCTACTTTTAGTACCTGCAGTCTAGTTAAATGACGATGTGCTTGAAACAGCTCCAGAACTAAGGAGTTCCAATAGTCCAAACAAACCTGCAGGTAAGAAACTTAGAGAATGAAGAAAGAACCAATTAAGTATAGGAACCTTATGAAAGACAAAGAAATTACTACCTTAAAAACTTCCGTGTCGTCCACGTAGGAGATGCTGATGAGATACTCAAGGCCCAAGAGTAGAGCAGTAATATTCTCTTGCGAAGATTCTAGAACTCGTATATTATACTGTATCCAGGGAACATAAGGTCCATCAATCAACAGCAGGCTAAATAAAAGAGGACCATGGAGTGCATCACAGGGCTCTAATTAATTAAGAAACCGATAAGTGCTAGCAGGGTTTATAATTCAGATAGAGACCCCATTGGAAACAAAAATATGAATAATAGGTGCAAGATATATTCTCAAGATGGCTAGGTATACTCATCAACATATTGAACACATACTAAACTCTAATACTGCAACAAA
Organism: Misopates orontium; assembly: GCA_946800315.1. Classification (NCBI taxonomy): domain Eukaryota; kingdom Viridiplantae; phylum Streptophyta; class Magnoliopsida; order Lamiales; family Plantaginaceae; genus Misopates; species Misopates orontium. Next base: position 27,718,978 of record OX326947.1, read on the forward strand.
GGAGTATAACCGAACCAGCCGACTAGTTCATGTAATCGGATATTGGCATAATATTCATACCCTTGCTACAACATTCAATCAGTAAATGTAGCAAATGAAGCAACATCCTTCTTTAGGATTACTGCATCAACTATCTTTAAAATAACTAAAATAAAGCAAGCTTTAAACCCAGGAAGTATTATTTCAGCGGTTTTAAAATAGAAATCTGAGTATTACAAAAATCAGCCTTTTTATATCAGCATCGTTGACCCTCTATATATATCTTGAATCACTCACTGATTTACGATAGCCTTTTTTTTTTGCATTGCTCAAGAATGAAACACACATTCCAACGATTGGAGCTGTATCCTCACACCATTTTTAGCTATGTGCCATAAAGAGTTGGAGGACGTACCTTGTAAAATGATGTGAAAAACAATGCCAAGTTCTGAAAAAATGCCTGAAAAAACGATAGAGGGATTTAAGCTCAACTTCAAGACCATAGATCTAAGAGAAACACAACTTATCACTTCCATACGTTTACCTGCTCCTCAGTGTCGCCATTTGCATAAACCTCTGGAAAGTCGGCAGTAGACGGGAGTATGGTCTGGGAAGAAACAAATAAATCAGCAAAGTATAATAAAACTAAGTAATTGCGCTAACGTGCAAGATTATAAAATCGCAAAGATTATTTCATTACCTGCAACTGCACCATGAAATTAGTATACATTTTGACATATTGCGTCATGTAAATGTTCCCAATTCTATGAGCAGCAACCTGCAAAAACCAAATTGTGGGAACAAATACACCACCAAGTAGTTTAGAGGTGATAAAAACAACAAGAATACCTCCGTCAGACATTGAAGAGTAAGATTGCGGTAAGCTGGCATGGGAAAAATTCCCAGAAGTGTTTCAAGCTGTCAAGAAAAAGAAACATCGGATATTACTTAAATGCATGAGCCCATTTGGCCAATTAGAAGATTCCACAAAACTGATCACATGTTCTTCTAGAACAACCAAAAGAAAGGAAGAGATACAAACCAGTGGTGATTCAAATATACAACCCAATCGAACCCATGAAAGAAAAGCATGAAATGTAGCTAGGGTAGCTCTAGTAAGCTCAGCTCTTTGAGCTGAGGACAGGACGTACAGGCACAACTCATGTATGAGCTGGAATTCGCTGTAGACAAAAAAAAAAAAAAAACTCCTCAAAATCCATAGAGAAGAGAAGCAGAAAATATACAAAGCATCCAGACATCAAAATTGCCACGTTAAACACACTTACTGCACATGCACAATGGAAGGACAAAACGACGGATAACTTCAACACATAGATAGGTATAGGCACAATAAAACGTGTTGAAAAATATCCCACATTGCTTGGCTATAAATCTAGGCTTCAGTATGTTAATTATCTCCCCCTCTCCCCAGAATAAGGCATTTTAAGGGGAAAATAGAGGGCCCTAAATTTCTAAGGAAGGATTTAAATCAACATATTGGGCTAATAATAAACAAGTGATAACAAGCGTAACTGAAAAGTACACTGCTACGCATTGTTACCTGCTCAGCGACTCTTTTAGCTCTTCGATCTTCAGTTGAGTCATTTGACCCTTGGAGAAGTCAAAAACCTCTTCAGTCAGAAGCTGAAACATAAGATACTTACGTCATGCAGAAGTAGATAGTAAAATACTTGAAGGGAGGTAATAGCTAGCTACACACTTTCAGAATTGCCATGCAATTCTCACAGATGGTTTCACTAGTTCTTGCTGCTGCAACCAGGTCAGGAATGAAGCTTGGCCAACGGGCAGGCCACTCATGCTTCAATATCTGGGTATAAATACGACAATCGTCAGACATTCAGAAATCCAATCAAAGAAAGTTCTTGGTTTAAACTGGCTTATTCATAACAAATTGGAGAGTTGAACAAACAATGTTACCTGAACCAAAATAATGTTTAATTTATTAACATACAACTTGTCCTGGCGAAAAGAGATCTCGTCGCTTGAAAGCTAATAAAAGAAAATTATTATATTGTGAGAAAAATATATTGTTCAACGTAGACAGCAATTAGAAACTGAAATCAAATTGTGCATTTAGTTACACCTTTACAATAACTTGAGAAATATAATTTTTAATGCCGTCTCGTTGTTCAACTGGCAAAGTATTCCATCTATACTTGATAACAGCTTCTAGAACCTGTAAAAGCCAAAAAAAAAACGTCCAGTAAGGATCGAGAATCATTAATTAGCAAAGCAAAACTATCATGATGAATGTTAATTGTTGTACCTGTAAGGCAAAGAATTTGGTGTTCAAGTTATGCGTGGTAGATAGAATGTGTAACACTTGAAACCACGTATCGGGGTTATTTTGCAAATCCCGCAAAATATGATCTGCATCCATTCTCTACATAATAACAAACACATGCAGTAGATGTTCTTGTAATTAAACAATGGCAATTAGTTAATCAATAACTAGTTAACGACGAACTGTGAATAATAATAATAATAATAATGAAAATTATTAGAGAACTAGCTAGTAAGATTGAGCTATAATAACCTTATAAACTTTGTAGCAACAACAACTACACAATGCATACAGAAGAAGTGCTGAGAACATTAATGGTGGTTCAAATATATATATGTATATATAATTACCTCCTGTTTAGATCCATAGTAAACGGCATTGACAGTGGCGTCAAGAAAAGTCACGTCGATTGGCTGCTGCTGCTGCTGCTCACTCAGCTTCGCCATGCAGCAAACACTAATAATTTAAAAAAAAAAACCCCTAGCTTGTGTACGGACGTAATAATATATAATAAGAGGGGGATTCTAGAGAGAGAGAGACTTTAAACCGCGGGGAATTCTTTTTCTCCTTTTTGATCTACGGCTTTATTTATATAGTGAGAAATTGTTGGGCCGTGTGAATTGTGGGCCATAAAGTCCAACAGTTTGATCATCAAACCGGCAGCTACCTCCGACGAAATTCACTTTTGGTCCACTCAAGTAGCTGGGCCACTGCCATCTTAAAAAAGAAAAATGCTTTTATGTTAATTTTGCTATAATAATATACTGATTGTGATAAATAATAGTGATACAACTGTCGAACCTTCCTTGTTGTAACTTCGCTCTAAGTCTGCACTACTTGAGAAAGTCAAAGCGTAGATCAACACTTTTCTTTGCCCATAGATTTTCCCTCATATAATGTTTACATATAATATAAGAGAAAGAACATTTGTTGAAGGAAGAGAGTTGTATATTCTTCTATTTTTTCTCATTATTTTAAGATGATTTGCAAGACTAATATTTATAGTGTGAAAAAACATTAGTCTTGTAACTTCTCAACCAATTATAGACTTAAAATATAATATAAATATGATAGTGATAGGGGTGCTTTATCACATAATAAAAAGGGGTGGTAAATGTGAATATTATGGGTCCCAACCCATTAATCTCATTAACCTCGCATTTATAACAACCAACACATTAACCCTCACTAACCAAGACAATAATGTCTTGTAAATTGTTCTCAGAAATATTGTTTAAATAAAATATTTCAGCCATTATTGATGATTGAATTGAGTACAAAGTGTTGAAAGATTGAAAAGGAACCCCAAAGATTGTGAGAGAAAATCTCATCCATCCTCAAATTTGGCTTACGAAAAGTGAGTCTCATAGGTAGACAACAAATCTAGTATGCTTGTCAGGAAGCCCAGTCTCTATCACACAATGATTTGATGTGAGTGGAAAAAGTTGTAGAATAAAAAATACCATTACCTGGAGTAGCTTTAATGCATGTAAGCACTATGTGTACAACATCTAGAGAATTCCTTGTGGATTTAGACATGAAGTGAGTGAGGCATTGGATGTTATAATTCAACTCAAGCCTAGTCATTATAAGATATATCAATGGACCTACAAGCTTTCTATATTCAACAGGTTCTTCAAGTAAAAGTGGACAATTAACTTTAAAGTGAATACCTATCAACAATAATACAATGAGAACACTCTCCAAATTCAGTGACAATTTACCGCATTAGTTGTCACTGAAAATAAAACATTTACAATGATGAACTTAAACATAGCTATATGGTGGTTGTTCTTAATTTATTAAAAAGAAGTCTTTTTTCTCATTTGTATAAAATATCAACCTATTTAGGAGAGACAACTTATTTATCACTGATATTTAAACTTTATTCAGAGACAACTTGTTTCAACTGCTGTCTCACGCTAGAAATCTCGGACATTTTTTTTAATTACCTCTCTGAAATTCTGATCAGAAACTATTGATTAAAAATCGGAACATCTTAAATCGTAAGAGAGGAATCTAAAAAAACTGGGATGAGTTCGGACTTGATGTTTGAAGTTAGAATTTCAGGACATGTGTGAAAAAATCCCCTGAGAATTGAGCCTACAAATAGCAATGTTCATAAATCTGTTCTTTGTTTTGGCAGTACGAGTGTTCGCAAATTCTTCTTTTCTAAAATCACAAGTTTGATACGTTTTTCAATATCTGAAGTTTGAATACGTGTGAGAAACGTTTAATTAATTGATATAAATTGCAAATTCTAATTAGTAAAAATTGGAAATCAAAAATACCCCTGAAAAAACCTACAAACCCACATTGTAGTGCAACTTGCAAAAAGAGTTGAAAGTATTTTGCTTATAATTACAATTTGTGTATTTTGCTTGTAATTACAATTTGTGGTACAATGGTTTTGCCATTAACTCATTACACCACCTCTAAAGAAAGGATAATTTGGTCCAATTAATATATTCAGAGTCGAGATTAAAATTGATCAAAGGTAACACTAGAGATCATTGTAATTTCATTCTTGTACCTGTAACTTCAATCCAATTTTGTAACGATCTGACATTATTGTAGATTTACGTTTTCACCGGTGTCACCAAATTTCAAGGTATTTATGTAATGTAATCACACCAAATCTCAGTCTGTAAATTTATTACCGATAATATGACGGTATTCATTTATTTTTTAAGAAATCTTCATATCAGATTGCAAATATTTCATTATCTCGACATTTTTATATTAAATATATTTATTTGACACGGTAATACTGAAAACTAATAATATAATAAAGATAAATATGCATTATTGAAACGTTAAATTATATTTTAGCGGTTATATAAAAGAAAAACGAAAAGCGATGCCCTAACAGTGTCATGAATTACAACGCTAACAGAAATTGGATTGAAGGCATTAGAATCTTAATTTCTAACAGTGTCATGAATTACAACACTCTACGTACAACCAGCCAGCATCTAATTTCTTCACCACCAAAGCCTCGGTGCCTCAACAGCTTCACCACTGCAAATGAGAAAAAAGATCATAAATATTGTTGAGGGAAAATAATTACACCTTAAATTAGTATCACAGCTAGCACACTCGCGACTGCCCCCAACCTAAGTTCTTACGTCAAGCAACAATTCTGAGTCCAGCCATTTCATCTTGTATCTCATTAGGTGCAATGAGTCCTGGAATAGACAGCATACGCTGTTGTTCCTTTTTTCTCTGAGCAGTAGCTTCTTCGGCATAAAGATCATCAATGTCCTGCATCAAGAAATTAAAAGTCGGAATCTATTTGCTACAACAAATCATTCAAATGAGTCTTGTCATAAAAAAACAAACACGTAGAAAGAAGTGGCACTCATATAATGAAGCGTCACTTATATAATTTACTCAACTTAAATGCTGAGAAATCAAAAGGATCCAATCTATAAAGACACACGATAATATTCCAACTATTGAAGCATCTTTAAGTAAACTACATATATATCATGAGAAGGTGACATATCAACACTTTGTAACTAACAGAGAAAGAGTACCTGAGCTGAAAACTCTTTTGACTGCACAAGAAAGTCTCGTATATGGTTTTTGAACGAAGAATGTTCAGCTCTTGACTCAAAAAGTCCAGTTACAAACTGTGTAACCTAAAAAAAATTCACAAAACAGGTAAATATATACGTCACATCGCATCCAAATTGTGTCACCAAGTATTGCTTCTATACCTCGGCTGGTGTCATGTTGGGGAATGATGTACACAACAATTTAACTGTGTACTCGTGAACAAACATGCTATTATTTGGATAAGGACAAGGGACTGTTGCAACGTCCCACAGGGGTTCAGTCAACGCAATAGATTCCAGCACACAGAATAAGTTCTTCAACACAAGGACATGCAACTTAAAACCTGGCTTGTGGAAGGTATCTGATGTGTCAAATCTCGGTGCTTGAGCATCCAGCAGGAACTAAAGCAGTCTGACGTGGAGTGTTGGAGAGTGGACACTTATTGAATATGTATTGGAGAATAGACAACCGAGGGAAGAGAAATTAGCGGTTGGACGAAAGCGAAGTCGTTCTCCAAGAGAGAAGAAGGACGAACCAAGAAGAAGGAGGGGTAACGGGAACGATGATATCGAAAACGGAGTAAATGTGATTGCCGGAGGACCTACAGGTGCGGATTCGACCAAAAGTAGGAAGCGGATTTCACGTGATATACAATATGAGCGTTTGAAACGTCCAGAGATAGACTTAGTCTTTGCAGTAGACAAGATGGATATAAAGATTACATTCGATGATAGCGACTTCGATAGCTTGTCGTCACAAGCTAAGGAGGCTCAATACTTAAATTGCCCAATGGTGGTTACTGCGGTAATCGCGAATCACGCGGTAAAAAGAATAATGATAGATAATGGATGCTCATCTACCATTATTTTCATGGATGCTTTACAACAAATGAAGCTCGGTCAATACGAGATCTCCGAGGTGAATTCACCTCTATTAGGATTTGGCGGGAGTGAAGTCAAGCCTGTTGGAAGAATAATGCTACCAACATCTTTTGGTGTCAATCCAAAGAGGAGAACGTTGAATGTGGAATATCTTATTGTTGATATGCCGTTCGCATACAATGTATTAATAGGAAGGCCACGAATAACTGCATTTGCTATGATTATTTCAACAGTTTATCAGAAGATAAAATTTCCAACTCCTGGGGGAGTCACAGAACTGACAACAAACTATCGTGATTCGTGGAGCTGTTATGTTACATCAACAAAACCTGTCAAGGCAAAAAGTGCACCTGATATAGCTCTGATTGAAGCTCAAGACGCGGAGACTCCACAAGCAACAAGGAGCAAAGACATTGAGATGGTGCTAGCAACACAAGAAGATCAGCAAGGAATCCCGGAAGATTTTGATGTTCCCATGCAGGGAGATAAACTGAAACTAGCAAAAGAAGAAAGAGAGGACAAAACCACTTCGCGTTACATGAAACAATTGGAGGTCGAACGTATGAAGCCTTCTGGAGAATTCAAGGAAGTTACTTTAATGGAGAATGAGCCGGAGAAAATCATCAAAATCGGAAGTGAACTGCCAATGGAGATGGAGAAAGCATTGATAGCATGTTTGCAGAGAAATTTTGATGTATTTGCATGGACTGATTCGGATTTAAAAGGCATAGATCCACGGGTTGCAGTGCACCACTTGAATGTCAATCCAAATGCAAGACCAGTTCGGCAGAAGAAGAGACACTTCAGTGATGAGAAGAATAAAGCGGCAGAATTGGAAGTACAAACAAAGTTAGCAGCAGGACACATATTTGAAGTCCAATATTCAGAATGGTTGAGCAATGTCGTGCTGGTACCAAAGAAACCAACCATATGGCGTATGTGCGTGGACTACACGGATTTAAACAAACATTGTCCACGAGATCCTTTCCCATTGCCTAGAATTGATCTTGTGGTTGATTCAACAGCAGGATGTGCACTACTTAGTCTTTGTGATGCACAGAGTGGATTTCATCAAATCTTGATGGCAGTCAAAGATCAACACAAAACCGCATTCATAACAGACAGGGGGATATTCTGTTACAGAGTAATGCCATTTGGGTTAAAGAACGCAGGAGCAACATTTCAGAGGCTGGTTGCCAAGATGTTTTACCATCAGATATGTAAAACAATGGAGGTCTACATAGATGACATGCTTATTAAAAGTTTAAAGGCGGAAGACCATGTTAAGCATCTTGAAGAAGCTTTTGGGATCATGAGGCAGTACGGGATGAAGTTAAATCCAAAAAAGTGTACATTCGGAGTCAAAGCGGAGAAATTTCTAGGCTTTATGGTAAATGAAAGGGGCATAGAAGCAAACCCGGATAAGATCAAAGCTATAATGGATTTGCCATCTCCCAAGTAGGTTCGCGAAGTCCAACGGTTGGTGGGGAGAATAACGGCACTCAGTCGTTTTATATCACATTCCGCGGAGAAAAGTTTGCCTTTCTTCAAAAAGTTAAGAAAAACGCCAAAGTTTACTTGGACGGAAGATTGTGAGGAGGCATTTCGTCAACTGAAGATTTATCTGACAACGCCACCACTATTGTCAAAACCCAAGGATAACGAAATATTATATCTCTATTTAGCTGTAACAAAAAATTCACTCAGCACGGTCTTGGTCCGAGAAGAGGATAGGAAACATCTACCAATTTATTATGTGAGCAAAGTTTTGAATGGAGCAGAACTCAATTATTTGGAGATTGAGAAGTTGGCATACGCATTGGTGATAACTGCAAGGAAACTAAGACCATATTTTCAGTCACACCCAGTCATAGTACTTACAAATCAACCATTGAAGCAGGTGATGGCAAAGCCGGAAACGTCAGGTAGGTTGGTCAAGTGGGCAATCGAGCTAGGAGAATATGGTTTGGAGTACTTACCAAAAACTGCGATCAAAGCACAAAGACTGGCGGATTTTGTCGCAGAAACTATCTCCGAAGCAGATCCGTCAATTGATGTGGCTACAGTGACGGAAGGCAGTCAAAAGGATGAAATTGGGGCAGCAAAAGAAATATGGACTCTACACGTGGACGGATCCTCCACAGTTGATGCAGGAGGTGCAGGAATTTACATAAGGTCGGCAGATGGAAGAGAATTCGATTATGCCATTAGATTGAATTTTCAAGTCACAAATAATCAAGCAGAGTATGAAGCCATGCTAGCTGGTATACAAATGGCAAAATCGCTTGGGATAACTAAACTTATGGCATTCACAGACTCACAATTAATTGCAAATCAGTTTGAGGGAAGATACGAAGCTAAGGAGGCGGCAATAGTAAAGTACCTTGAAAAACTGAAGGAGGCAACATCTAGCTTTGAGATGTTCACTATATCACAGATTCCGCGATTGGAGAATGAACGGGCCGACTCACTATCAAGATTTGCAAGCACTGCAGAAGTCTTTGTGGAGAGACGAGTGACATTGTTGGCTGCAGATCAACCCTCAATCAGCAAAGGCCCGGAGTCAACAACAACACAAGCCTTAGATTACATTTTGCCAGTAGAAGTAGAGGCGTGTTGGAAGGATGAAATAATAGACTATTTACAAAACGAGAAATTACCAACTGATTCACAAGCGGTGAGAAGACTCAAATATAAATCAGCAAGATTCGCCATGTTTAATGGAGAACTTTACAAAAGATCTTTTGAGGGACCACTCTTGAGATGTTTGTCACCCACCCAGGCGAAGCAAGTCTTGAGGGAAATTCACGAAGGAAGTTGTGGAAATCATTCTGGAGGGCGGTCCTCAACTACACGCAAAAATCATTCATACACCTGCACAACCAATGACAGTCGTAAGCTATGGATGTCCCTTTGATCAATGGGGAATAGATATTGTAGGACCAATGCCAGTGGCGTCCGGCGGAAGAAAATGGCTGTTGGTAGCAGTTGAATACTACACCAAATGGGTTGAGGCTGAAGCACTTGTGACAATAACAGAAACCAATGTGAAGAAGTTCATCTGGAAGAACATTGTGTGCAGGTTCGGAATCCCTAGGGTACTAATATCTGATAACGGAAGACAATTCCAGGGATTCAAGATTCAAGATTGGTGCAAGGATATGAAGATTGAGCAGAGATTCACATCTGTCACGCACCCAGAAGCTAATGGGCAAGTTGAGGCTACAAACAACACACTCGTAAAGAGTTTGGAGAAAAGATTGCAAGGTGAAGGGGGAAATTGGGCAGACGAGTTGCCAGGAATATTATGGGCATATCGCACAACACCACGAACTTCTACAGGCGAAACTCCGTATTTGTTAACATATGGTTCAGAAGCAGTGATACCCGCGGAAATCGGAATGCCAACTTATCGAATCGTCACATATAATGAGGAACAAGCATTAAGAGCTAGACAAATGGACCTCGAGTTAATAGGAGCAACAAGAGAAGAAGCCTACCAACGCACTCAAGCTTATAAGTCCATGATGGCGAAAGCATACGATAACAAAGTTCGTTTCAGAAACTTTCAAGTGGGGGACTTGGTCCTAAGGAAAGTAGAAGCCACAAAGCATGTGGGGAAATTAAAGCCAAACTGGGAAGGACCATACAGGGTGGAAAAAGCAAGCGCAAAAGGATACTATTATTTACAAGAATTGGGAGGAAGGATATTGTCACGCCCTTGGAACGTCAAGAATTTGAGAAGGTTTTACAGTTAGAAGAGTTAGCAGATCAACAGGCTGAATGGCAAGATAGGACCGTAGTTTCAATGCTTTATTTACTTATTCTTCTACAAATTACGAGTCTCAACGCAAGAACTCCAATTGTAATACTTAGCACTGAACTACGGGGACTTGATTCCTAGCCACCTATACATGGCGGGATACGTAGGCAACTCGAAAGTTCATCGAGCTCAGTCCCAAAACTTATAAAATTTCATATTTTAATTAAGTTTGGTTGTTTGTCTACGTTATACTAACATTCTTATCAACACAAGTATTAACACACAACTTATAAGACGAGCATTGTGCCTCGCAGACGTTCAATAGGTTGAGCATGGTGCTTCACTGCCTATCCGTAAGACGAGCATTGTGCCTCGCAACATATTCATAAGACGAGCGTTACGCCTCGCAATTTGTCCATAAGCCGAGCATTATGCCTCGCAGACAGTGCGTAAGTCGAGCATTGTGCCTCGCAGACAATTCATAAGACGAGCATTGAGCCTCGCAGACGTTCAGTAGGTTGAGCATGGTGCCTCACTGCCTATCCGTAAGACGAGCATTGTGCCTCGCAACATATTTCATAAGACGAGCGTTACGCCTCGCAATTCGTCCGTAAGCCGAGCATTATGCCTCGCAGACAGTCCGTAAGTCGAGCACTGTGACTCGCAGACAATTCATACGACGAGCATTGTGTCTCGCAGTCTCATCAAAAGATGATCACTTAACAAGTTGTATGATCAAAATCATCACAAAGACACAAAGTTATCACCAAAACTTGGCATAAGAAACAAAGGAACACAAAGACATTACCAAAAAGTTAAACATCTATTTAAGCAAAGAGTAAGCACAAGCAATGACGCAATATCAACAGGAATATACTAAACAAATATCAAAGTCACAAGCATAAAATGTTAGAATCTACAGGAAAAAGATAGTGGCACGCAGGCCTAAAAAAGTCAAAGTACTAGCTTAACAACTACTCAACTACTTCTTCAGACGGAGGCCAACCGACTTCAATGCGTCCCGACTCTGCCGGGCAATATCCTCCAACGACTCATTCAGTGGGGATGTATCATCTTCAGGACGCACCCGGACCGGAGCAGGAGCAGGCTCGGAAACAGCAGCGGCACTAGGATCGGCTCCAGGGTCAGGAGATGGCACTGAGACCGTCACAAGGGCAGCAGAAGCAAGAGGAACCCCCAAGGGCACGTCAACAGGACCTGCGGGAGCCAGAAGCTCTCCCTCCTCGGGAACCTCACTCGAAGAAACCTGCACACGAGGAACTTCGGAAGTAGAGGCGACAGTAGCACCACGGGAAGCAGCATCCTTCTTAGCTCTAGCTCTCGCTTGCGCTCGTAGGTGATCGCGGAGCCAGACAGATCTCATTCGAAAGACGCGCTGGAATGTCTCTGAGGCATCAACACTCTCAGTCTCTGAACCATCCTCGTCGTCTGAGTCTTGCACTCCCTCGGCCAGTCGATCAAGGATATCGAAGTCTTCCTTCTTGCGATCAGGAGCAAAGCCACCTTTGCGCTCCACGTCATCCAAGGCATAGTCGTACCCCTTTGAAAGATCGAAGCCACCTCGTACAGTACAAATGGTTCCCCAGGCGGCAGAGCGGAAGAATTCAGCAACCGCGGCAACTTTATCGTCTACCGATAAACCCTGCGACACGACAAAGAGCAAGAAAACCTGAATAAGACAAATGCATACTAAAATCATGATTAAAAGGGAAGTAGGCGAAAGAGAACCTCAGACTTAGTCCGATCATAACCAATCTGCTCCGAGGTAGCCGCTCGCGTCAGTGCCGCATCACGCTCCTTTTCCACAACCTTCAAACGAGCGGCTAAAGCAGTGAGCTCCCCCTTGGTGCGGATTTCTTTCATCCCTAAGTCATCCTTGGACAACGCATTCAGTTTGGCTTCACTTGCAGCATGAGCCTCCTTGGATTTCTTCAATTCTGCCTGTGCCAATCGAAGCTCCTCCACGACACACTTCATAGAGGTCTCTACCTCACGAGTCTTCTTTTTGGCCTGCTCTTCCAAAATCTGAGCCTGAGCTGCGGTAGACTTGTAGTGTTCCAGACGAGAGTTGAACTCAGCTCGAGCATCGTTAAAGATGTCAAAATTCTCCCGCATGGTCTGCATATTTATCATCGCCTGAAAATCAAAGGTGGGAAAAGGTCAAAACACGTATTTCAAAAGAATACAGGAAGTTAGTAAAGGTAAAAGACCAAAACCACTTACGGTGGAGAAAGATAGAGCAGTACGGCTACACAAGCCTTCTGGACCAACCTCTTCGAAATACCTCTTCCTATCGAAAGAAGAAAGGAAGCCCTGGCAAGCACGCATGGCGGCCGTGTCAGTCAGCGTATAGGAGCCAACATTCATAGTAGCGTGAGGTATCTCTTCGACATTGATGTCCAGATCATCAGCAGTATATCTGTTAGAATCATCGTGAGCAGGGCGCTTTTCACGGCGACGATCATCTGAAGCCGCAGGGCGTTTGCGTGCGTTTGGATCTGGGCCAGCAAGATTGCCCTCACGCACCGCTCTAATAACTGCAGGATTGCGTTCTCGACCGCTAGCCGTAGTCAAAGGTGTAGAAGCCTGCTGTGAGGAGCCGCCAGTGGTGTTACTTCTAGAACTCCGAGGAGGAACCACGGCGGCAGGAGCACTAGGTAATGAGGTAGCCGCAGGAGAAGTAGTAGTATCAGGGCCAATCGGGGCAACAGCAGGAGCAGGCTCTGGAACTCCAGTGTCGGCAGGGCCACTACCGGATGCTAGATCCTCAAAAACCTCCCGCATAGCAGCAAGCTTACGCTTGGATTTGCTGATAACCATCTTTTCTGCAAGACGTAAATAACAAAGATAAGTATAATATTACGAAGAATGAGAGTAATTTGGTAAAAAAGGATAAGCAGGAATAAAAACAAATATACCAAAATCAACTGTTCCATATACGGAACGACGGAGTACCCCCCAGCACGAAGAATGGAGTTCTTTGTCAGGGACGATGCATCAAACTTATGACTCCTCAACATGAGTATGTCATCAGAAGATAAAGAGGCAGGAGGACACCGGGGAGCTCGAGCTCCGTCCGTCCAGTCTCGCCTAAAGTTGAACTCTCCAGGCGTGGACTCCTTAATATAAAACCACTGATTCTTCCATTCTTTTCCGAAACTAGACTGAAGACCAGTTAGGAAACTATTGTTTTTCGTAGCAGTCAGGAAATAAAAACCCGCATCCTCACCAGTCGTTCGAAATTTGCTAAGGAACATTTGGAAGAAAGAATCAGCAGTACAGGGTAACTTGTATACCCTCATCAAAATGATAAAGGCATGAATGATACAGTAGGTATTGGGAGTGAAATGGGATGGACAAGAAGGCAACCGAAGCAGAATTTGTCGAACTACGTCATGGAGCGGAAATCTAAGCCCACAAGACAGGAAATTGTGAAAAATGGTCAAACAGCCAGGAGGCGGAGCATCTAATCGATCTTCAGGGCCAGGAAAGATAATATCATACGTGTCAGGTACATCAAACATAGACCTATAGTATGAGGCTCCATGGGTGTTCATGGGACGAATACCCGCAAAGTTTAAAAGGTTATACATAGGAGAGGGAGCATCAAGATTGATACCCTCTTCAGCTAATTCCTGCATAGTTTCATCTACAATACTACTATTCACCTCTAAGGGCACAGGAACGTTTGGTATAACGTCTACGGAGGCCGGTTCAGAAATGTTAGTCAGAAATTCATCGTCAGAATTATCTACAATATTCACTTCTTTATCAGGACCTTGGGCATTAGAAGAGGAAGCATCACTATCAGACTCCCCACTACCCGATGATGACTCAGACCCAGAGCCTGATGACTCGACAACATTAGGGATACCTAAAGAGCTATTGGTTTCCATATCTGACTCAGAAGTCATTATAATACTAAGTAGGAATAAGTTAGTAATTACCGATTCTAGGGTTTAAGTCAATGACTTTCAAATTCAGGATCACGCCTCTCGTAGGACCTTTCTGCTGGAACAAATATTCTGGGGGCACCCGGAACTGGGATTTTAGCAGGACGCGAAGGTCGGGATGAACGTGATGGGCTAGTCCTGTGAGTCGGGAAACGCTCACGATCGGCAGTGGCACGTGTGGATTGTGAATGGCGTTCGAAGGATGAAGGTGGTTCGCGGCGAGAGCGATGTTGGTTTGAACGAGCCGTCGTAAAAATCTGCAGGAAAATTCGTTGAACGAATTAGTTAGTAAAAGTTTGAAAATTTTCAAGAAAAATTTCTTAAGTCTTACAGCTCGAATACAAGGTATTCGATCTATGGTAATAAGTCGAAAATGAGCCCAAGGCAATAAGTCGAAAATAAACAATATAGAGGGCGTCTCGACTTATCAAAGTTCTATCATAGCTCGACTTATCGAGTTATTTCACTTATCAAAACAATATAGAGGGTGTTTTCGACTTATCAAGTTATCTATTATTGCTCGACTTATCGAGTTATTTCACTTGTCAAAATTTTTAGAGGGTGTTTTCGACTTATCAAGTTATCTATTATTGCTCGACTTATCGAGTTATTTCACTTGTCAAAATTTTTAGAGGGTGCTTCGACTTATCGAGTTATCTATTATAGCTCGATTACAAACACTTTCGACATATAGGAAATAAGTTGAAAGTAAGCTTGACGAGCGTTGTTCGACTTATCGTGGAACTATCGAGTTATTTTACATATCAAAACTTTAGGAAGTTATTTATGACATTTCGAGTTATCATTCTATGCAATCGAGTTATCTGCCTAAGTCGAGCTATACCTTTGCGGAATCGAGCTATTATGTGGTATTTTCGAGTTATTTTGAACTTCTCAATATATTCGAGCTATTTTCTGTTCGAGTTATTTTCAAGGAGCTCGAGTTATTTCTGCGAAATCTGATGATGCGATGACTCGGTGCGGTGGGTATTTATAGAAGCGATCGGCGGTAAAATTACTGGTATACCCTTACCTCGAGCTATAGCTCATTCGAGCTATAGTTCATTCGACTTATTTTTCAGAGGACAAATTTTCCGAGCTATAGTTCATTCGACTTATTTTTCAGAGGACAAATTTTCCGAGCTATAGTTCATTCGACTTATTTTTCAGACGACAAATATTCCGAAGTTTTTTCCTAAAAGATTGGGGTTTTTTGCAGTTTCACGTGCCCGACTCGTTGCACGATTGCCGGGATTCTTACATTGTTTTAGTTTGAATGACCAATGTTTTCCCACATTACTCTTCCAAACTGGGGAACTCCATGATGTGTCAAATCTCGGTGTCGTCATATCTTAAAATTCGGTATCATATGTACGGCATTATTTCGGAATATTACGCCACGACAACACCATTATTTTTTAATGCAAGATTGCAATTTAAGGCAAAACTCAAAATTATGCCATTTAGGCCCAATTTCGAGTCATTTGGGGCCCAATTCGAATTTCATAAGCCCAATTCGAGTTGTTCCAGGCCCAACTCGAGCTGTTTTTAGTTCATTCGAGTTATTTCTTTGCAGGTAATTCGAGTTATCTCTTTACAGGTCATTCGAGTTATTTCTTTGCAGGTCATTCGAGTTATTTGGTGGAGGTCATTCGAGTTATTTAATGGAGGTCATTCGAGTTATTTCTAGGAATCCTAGTTTGACTAATTCAACTCATAGTCCTACTTGGAGTGCACTTCTAGCTAAATAAGGACTCTTATGCTTATATAAAGGGATCCTATTCCTCATTCTAAGGTACGTTTTACATTATTCTAAGCTCTAAGTTCGAGTTATATAAGTCGACCTCGACCTATTTTCCAAGCTCATTCGAGCTGTTCTACAAATAGCTCGAGTTCGACCTATTTTGGCTTTCATTCGAGTTGTTTTGTTCTGTTTCATTCGACTTGTTTGATTCAGTTCATTCGACTTGTTCGGCCTTCTCGTTCGACTTATTGCTCTCAGTTCATTCGAGTTACTACACAGTTACTATTCGACCTATTCTAGCCAGTTCATTCGACTTGTTGCCTTGTTCAACAAGATCTCATATTCCGACCCGTCTGACTTGAGCGTCGGAGTGCCTTCGCCGGAGAAGGCACCGGCTTAGTTCACGTTTGGTGTTGAGTGCAGGTTCCGAACTCAAAAGCTGCTTGAGCATCCAGCAGGAACTGAAGCAGTCTGACGTGGAGTGTTGGAGAGTGGACACGTATCCAGACGAAAATACCCCACATCAGTATCAGTTAAAACACCAAAGATTTCTTGTTCTATTGTCACAAAATATGTCCGGTAAAACTGATTGCAAAATTCAGAGGCCTGCAAAGCCATCAAACCCCAAAATGGTAAGAAGGAGCCTGCAGCCTGAAATCTTAATTATATATACAACACAAATACCTCAAAAACTTCCAGCATCAACAGTAAGAGGTTGAGCCCAGTTTCTGCAATATTTTGTTCAGTATGCCGGAAAGCCCAAATGATGGAATCCATGATAAGCTTCAGCTGCTGCTGATCCGAACAAATAAAACACCAGAATATAATAGATAGAAAAAACATACTATGACCCTTGTCCAGGATCAGTTAAAATGAAATTCATATGCACGAGAATAAGAGAATACAATGCATTGAAGAATGATATGCACCTCACATGACAAGGGATTAAATCAGGAAAACAACTTGTAACTATTGCCCGGAGTAGTAAAAAGATTTTGAGTCGATGCTCAGGATAGTCTTCAAAATTCTTTGTTATCATCTACAAAAGCAACGATAACCAAGTCCAACACAAGAAACATTAGTTGCAATGCTAAGACCAAAAGTTGCAGTAATACACATTGCAAAGATTCTCTAACACCTGTGACAAAACTCCAAGTACCATATGTTAGGAGCCTGATAGATCATCTCCATGGATTAAAGTCAATCTCAAACAATACAAATCTGAACTAGGATTGTTTGCTTTACTTGATGAAAGCCAGAGATCAAGCTCGTCTCTGAGACATCTAAGGTACATCACGTAGGCTAGCTACACCAGTAAATGATTCTTTGCAAAGCTCTCAAATAGAAGTAAATTAAGAGAGATGCTTGGACAGAGCAGACACACGGAACAATAGAAAGCAAGAACGAGCAAACCAATGTAATAGAAACGGGACAGAGAAGAACATTAATTTATTTAGGGCCCAAAACCAAAGGTAGAGACAAAATTTAGGCCTGGCAATAATGGTAACTCCTTGTGCTGATTAGGAAAACAAGCCCAGATAATGTAGGGAAGCAGGGTAGTTCCAGTATCTTACTTATGATCGAACACAATATAAATATAATCCAAATGGAAAGCTACGTATACGCGTGTGTTCTTGCATATTCATATTGCTAAACAAGCATAATAATTTGCACGCGAGTTAGTTACTTCAGCAATCAGCAAATCATAAAGCCTCGTAAACTTTAGAACCATATATGCCAATTTGTGATTTATAGATAGAAGGGTAGCAACCAACCTCTAGAGTGCACTCGAAAACGGCTTCAAATATCCTATGAACATCCTCAATCATTTCCCATCCATAACAAAACAAAGCAAGAACAGAGACATCAATGGTAAAACAGGAGGCAAGCAACACATAACGAGCCCCAGGCATGGGAAAGGATGTGGAAAACCATGATCATCCAAAAGAGTGGAAACAAATCAACATCTCAGATTACCAGATAGTTGCTGCATAAACTGTAATTCCCCAAAACTAGTATTTCGCTAATAACACAAGTTCATAGAAAGTCTCAAGATGGAGCCAATGAATTGATTGTTACAGAAAACAACATATATAGCAAAAAAAAAAAACACAAGGGAAATGGTATACTTGTTTATTATTGTGGTAAAAAGGGGAAGAACTTCCGACTCCCTTGCATCAGGCACATTTCGGGCGTAGTCACCAAGTACATGGTCCATCAATGGAGGCACAAATTGTTTGGCAATATGAGGTCGAGCTCCAGTCCTTTCAATGAATGTCCCAATGAGCTTCAGAGTCTCCCTCTTGACCGAGCTGTTAGATGTTATAAACCACAAATACCAATGCGCCGATAACCATACAAAAAGTGTAGAAGACTCAAAACTCACAGTAAAAGTTTTACAACTGACGGCGTGGAAGCATACGGCCCTCCTTGAGCAATACTGGTTGATATAAGCTCACTGTACATACTGCAGAACTTAACAAAAAGAACTTAATCATCATAGAAATGCACATACAGACTACCGTAACAAAGTGTAGCAGGGGCAATACCGAAAATGTAAAAATGTCGACGAACCTATACACATTGAGCATGTCTAAAAAGATCAGAGAAATCTGAGTCAGGAAGTCTGTACCAAGGGACATGGCAGCACTAGTATTTGTCTGGAGCAAAGGCACACAAAGGAACACAGACAGTAAGAACAGAGGAGACAGTAAGAACAGAGGTGAAAGAAAAGAGACAATAAAGTAATTTCTTAAAATCTAAGAAGAACCCAGAATAATTGTAAAACAAGATAAGCCCGGAATAAAAGGCTAAGTCATATGCATAATAGATCAACATAGACAACCATCTAAAATATGTGGTACCATGACCTGAAAGAAAGCAACAACCGGGTTTTGGTCATAAGAATAGTAAGAGAAACTTCTTTCAAGGTAATGCAGGTTGGAAATGTATATGAAGTCTTCGCCACATAATCCTAACGAGTAATTCAGTTGCGTTAAGAGAAAAAAGACCATCAACTTTTTTAACAAACTTAAGAAACCAAAATAAATTAATAACTTCTGCCTTTTCAACAGAAAACTAAATGAGAGAACATCGGACACTCCATTCGCAACAAAACAAAAATGTGGATGGCAAAAACTTAAACACCATATAATAAGGTAATGCAGGTTGGCAAATATATGAATCCTCTGCCACATAATTCTGACAATTGAGTAATTCAGTTGTTTTACGAGTAAAAAAACCATAAACATTTTGTACAAACTTAAGAATCCAAAATAAACGAAATAACTTCTGCCTTTTTAACAGAAAACCGGGCGAAAAAACTAGAATATAAGACCTTCCACCGCAATGAAATAAATATGATGATGGCTAGACATTAAACACCATTAATAAGGAGATGATGAAACTAAATTAACCGAACACATCTTTTGGAGTAAAAAAGAGTACATATAGCTAATATACTGGGGGCTTAACACGGCGTTGATATGTTTGGTCTCATTTATAACATTTACCTAATATACAAAAAGATAGACATTGTACTCATCCAAAATGATTACTCAGAAAACGTACCTGCAATATATGAAGCACTGCGCTTATCACATCTGGATCTTTCAAGTAATCAACACTCTGACGCGCCTGTCCAATAATCTCAGCCCATTTCTGCAGCAGACAGTGCATCAGCCACAAAGTACAGGACATAAGGTGATAACGCATAAAAATCACAAAGCGAAAAAGTATAGAAGAGGTAGAGCAAGGAGCTAATTCAGACCATGTATTCAAATAGGATCTTACTAGATTCGGAAGCTCCATCAATCTCTGTAAGTATTCATATCGCTTTTGGGGATCAGATTCGGCTCGGATCATTAGACCCGCCTAAAATTGAGAAGGTGCAACAGGAAACTTCATAGAATGAAGAAGAATATTGTGGAAGGACGATCCTTATAACTGATGAATGCATAATAAGTACACTTTACCGATTTATAGAATGTATGTATCTGATGAGGCTCGAGATCTGCAATAGTCGTAGGAAGGGTTGTTAAGAGTTCTGACACAAACGGTTCATTTTCTCCGACCTGGATAAATGGATGATAAGCACAGTTAATTTCTTCAAATCCAGGCAGTCATTTGCCAACTTAAATCGCTCAGATTACAGATGCAACACCAACCTGAACAATCACAAATTTTTCCTTGCACTTCTGCACAATTTTCAAGAATGTATCGCATGCCATGTCCTGGAAATCATCGCACAGTATTTACACCATCAACAAGGAGTAGAAAACCCAAAAAGGAATAGAAAAGCCTAACTAACAGTCCAACTCCACGATGAAGAAAGATACCCAAAGGTAAGCGTAGAAAACACTAAAACATGCATCATGCATCATAATAATTGGGAAACAACCCCATGTAATATCTAACCTTAACTCCTGGATGTGTTTCGTGCATGAACTCAAACAGTTTATTCACAACCATTTTACAGAACTTCCAGTGGTCCTTCAAAATTCTAGGATACTGCCCAACCACATACCTGCATACCCGACAACAGCAACATTGTGGGGGGAGGGTTATCAGCTTTAAAACAAATCCAGGCAACTATTGATAAGAGTCCCAGTAGCAATGTAATTGGTGTAAGTGTCAAACTGTCAATATTTGAAAGAAAGAAAAATGATTCTCACATAATATTACTGGCAAGTACAGCTATATTGTCCTTTCCTTCGGTGATGTCACAGCGATCCAGAAGTTATCGTAATGCTTTCTTCTGTGTGAGGCAACTCATGGGTGGGATCAAAATCAGGAACATCAATCTTAATATTTTCAGAAATATCTAGAGATAAGCGAATAAAATGGTCATGCTTGGGTAGGGAATTATTTCAAAATTTCCTAATTCAATTTCTTGTGATACGAGTTCTCTACGAATTTCTTCTAACACTAGAGTTTTTAGTTCATCAAATATTCGATCTACCCAAGGGAAAGACATAACGATGCAAGTCTTGCCAACAAATAATTAAAAGTCCAAAATCCAAGAAAAGAAGATTAACTTTACCAAAATTTGATGGCGACGGATCTGATGGTGGCTCAAAGTTTGCAAATTAGAGATTGATGCTAGTGCAGAATTGCCGCTTGAGTTCTCACATTCCTCACTTTTTTTTTTCGGGGCAGTTTTTTTTTTTTTTTTTTTTTGGCAGATTTTCTTTTTCAGAAGACTTTTTGGGTTTTTGGATTTTTTTTTCAAAAACGAATTGAATAGATTTTTTTTTAAAAGAACAAGACAGAATAATGCAGCGGAAAATGAAGGATAGGTATGACGCTGGTGCCAAATTGATAGAGATCGGGAACTTGTGAGAAGAGAGATTAGAGAAATAGAGAGAAGAAATAGATTTCAGAGGGATTAGAGAAAGAATCAGAAGAATAAGATAGAAAAGAGACAGAAAGTAGGGAGAAAATTACAAACCGCAATCATAATAATCAATTCATCGTAACTTGTCCTACAAAAGAACCTTAACCCTATATTTATAGGCTACAAAAATAGACCCTAACAAAAGTAAAACTCTTAAATAAAAGGTAACAAGATAAACTAGAATCCTAATTTAATAATATCCAAATATAAATAAACTCTAATTTAAACTATAATTCTAAATAAATTATAATTCTAATAATATTTAATTCTTGATGACTATCAATAATTTTACTTTCCAAATCTTTATAACATTCTAGGTTGTGTCTTTATTAAAAAAATTATTGTATGATGTTTTGTACAAATTACATTAGTGGTACAATAAAAAAATATTTTATTCGATAAAAAGAGAAGCAAAGGGAGGGGCAGATGTGAACTAACAAGTGTGTCAATCGATCCTCAACTATGATGTCAAAATTTGTTGAAGAAATGGTTAAGTGAGGTAACATTCACTCAAGAAGTTTTCGGTAGTTCCGAAGGATTCTTTGTGCAAATGAAAAAGAAGATTTGGTACAATGTCTTGGTAAAACAACCATTTTTTATGTTTGGATTTGTAGATTAGGTGCAAATGGTAATCAATTTTGGATTGTAAAATATTTTGCAGACATAAAATGACTAAAATAAAAAGCATTTCAGTAGATCATTAGGGATTCAATTTCTTGTGATTTATTGAAGATCTTTTGTTATTAAATAATTATTTATGATAATAATAATGTATGTGCTATTATTATATTTTAATTAAATTTCAAAAATCTCTCACTAATAAATTATTAGACTTGACATTCAACATCTAACACATTTTATGCAAGAGGAATGAATTTTGAGCTCAACAGATTGTAATAAACACTGAACGACGCTCATCCATAGTTATGAAATCTTTGAATCATGAATGTAGTGCATCCATGTAAATGAAGGAGCTAATAGTTTTTGGTTAAATTTATTTAGCCACATCTAATGTTTAAATTATTTTACGAATAATTTGTATAAAGAACTTGGCACAATAATTAAATAAAAAATTATGAATGTCGATAACGCATAATTTCTCTTTAAACTTCATCAATATTTGATAAGGAAAGTTCGGTAAACACGGGTTAAGCCCTCGTACAACTAGATTACAGCTCGAAACACTAGCTTCCTGGGCTCGAAGGCTACGTACGAAGCGCACCTCGTAAGCAACTGGGTGGGTATATAGTCCAGATTACCGGTCGCTTAGGCTTGATAGGGGTCGTACCCTTGTTTTTGCATTAGCCTCCTACTTCTGCCTGTTGAGGGGTATTTATAGATGAGTAAAACCACGTAGGTGGCACTTTGCTGCCAGGTGTGACGTCCGACAAAGCATTTAATGGCGAGACAGTTGTCATGTCCGACAGGGCATTTATGACCCCACGAGGGTGCCTCGTCAGCTGGTTTGACCCTTGTAGTCACGTGATCTCCATAACTTCTGTGCTATCTGCTTCATGCTAAGCTCCTCCGTATTTATGACTTGCGATAACGATCATCTTAGAGTTTTGTCGTTAGTTCCTCTTCGTTCAGTCCAACCTCGTTACCCTCGTAAGCTTCGAGGTTCGCTCACGAGCTCGAGGTCTCCGTAGGGTTCGAGCCCTTCCCCCTATGTAGGACCACGAGCTGTGATTTGCGGGGCTCGAACATCTTTGACGTACGACCCTGGGCCTCGTTCCGGCGAATAATTGTCTCAATTCATCTCTAATTCGACGTTTAAGGTAATTTATCACCTCGTACAATATTTACTTCATCATAAGTCCCCCCCAGTTTCTAGTGTAGTTATGAACTACACTGGAAACTCATGTTGCGTGAGGTCGAACACGGGCTTGCTCACGAGTCTGCAGGCTCGAATCCACGAACCTCTACGAACCTTCAGGGCTAATTGTTGCGAGCCATTCTTCGTAACGTGGGTCCGCCTGTTTCAAAATTCAAATTTTTGCCTTCGCGCGAAATCAGGGAAGTGACGGTTCGGCTGACGGGACAGTTCGAATGACTGATGTAACCGTTGGGCGGGAGAAAGTGGGACATGTGTCGTTGCATCAATGGATGTTCTAGCGGCGTGGGGATCGTGGGTGACGTCACCACCATGCGTCTAACCCTAATTGGCTGCTCCAGACATAAATACACGGTTCTTCCTTCTTCTTCAGTACGCTATCTCAAACACTCCTGCTTTCTCTTTTTCTGCCTCCATTTTTTTCGGCAAAATTTCTTGCGTTGCTTTGTTGTCAACTTTGCCATTCGCCATCAGCGTTCGCCGCTAATCATTCCGTTCCTCCGTTCCGTTTTCCGAGCTTTTCCTAAAAACCTCCCACTATCACTTCCTTTCTTTCTTCTTCTGCAATTTCCATGGCCACCAACAGCGAAGATAGTCAGAATATCAGTCTCAGCCCTGCCACCACACCGGAGTCTGATTCGCCCCCAACTCGTGTGTACAAGAAACGCGTGGTACAAAAGGTTCGCGGTGGTGGCAAGGTCAAGGCGTCGGCGTCTTCTTCGGCTCCTGTGCCTACTGAAAATCCTAAGAAAAGGAAAGCGCCGGCAGCACCAGTGGATGAAACACAGAAGAAGGGAAAACAGACAAGGACAACGGCCGAGTCCGAAGGTGGAGGGAAGAAGAAGGAGAAATCGGTGAGGGCGGAGGTCGTGGAGCCTAAGGGAGGAAAGAAGAAGGCGAGGGTGGAGGTTACGAGCTCCGAGGGTGGCAAGAAGCGTCCGGAGAAGACAGGTACGAGGACCGGGGTCGTAGATCCCAAGGGTGGGAAGAAAGGAGGGATCGTCGCCGAGAAGAAGAGTTTAGACACGATCCAATGCACAACCACTTACGACCTGGTGGCCTCAACCCTTCAGGAGTTCAACTTCGACGTGTCGGAGTTGAACATCAAGATTCCGGACCCCGATCAACGAGCCCATTATCCTCCCCGAGGGTACGTGACGATCTACCTGGCTCAAGTTAGGGCGGGCTTACGGGCATTCTTTCCGTCTTTCTTTGCCGAGGTGTTGACGCACTGTAGCCTCTGCCCAAGCCAACTGCTTCCCAACTCCTACCAACTGTTAGCGGGTTTTTACCTATGCTCGCGTCTACGAGGGCTGCCCTGCACCGCCGAATGCTTTCTGGGAGCCTTCAAGCTCTCCTTCAACTGTCAACAGCTGCCGATGTACTACTTTACTCCTCGAGGTAAGAAGTTCATCGTCGATCAACCGAGCTCTTGGGGTCTATGGAAGGAGAAATTCTTCTATGTCCGGCCGAAGGATGCGAGGGCTGAGACGTGGGGGATTATTGACCGGTGGAGGATGGACTCAGACCTTCCCTTCGACCCTAACGAGGCAGGCTCGCGAGTTTTGTTCCAAACGCTTACGAGGGAGGGACTCCTCGGCGTTTCCTACAATGCTTCCGTTTTTTCAAGCTCGGTCGCTCCGGCCTTGGTGATGGGACACTTACAGCGAGGTGCAACGAGGATGAGGTATCCCCAAGATAAACTGCACTTATGCCCAGAGTTTTGTAAGTCGCCCTTTACCTTTCGTTTTTTTTTTTTTTTTTTGTACCATTAGTCCTTGGACTCAAATTGTTGTTTTGTATGTTTCAGAGGACGCGATGGCGGCCAGTGCCACCAGTTCGTACACTCTTCCAGACATCCCCCCAGGTAAAGAAGTGCACGGGGAGTTGGATTCCGATCTACCCGAGACTCCCGATAAGACTCCTCCTTCCGATCCTGACGTTGCCGAGGGTTCCCTCGTACTGGCTGCAGCCGCACCGTCAACTTCCCCAGCCCCCGTACGAGGGCTCCTACGTTCGTCCCACCGACCCCCGTCCTTCACTTGGATGAGGAGCCCATTCCTGTGGCGCCCATTTCCGCCTTACGAAGGGAGCTTGAAGTCATAACAGTTAGCAACGAGAAGGGAGATGAGGAGGGGGATGAAGAGGTCGCCGAAGACGAGGGGGTCGAGGGGGGAGACACCGAGGGTAAGGCAGACGAGCCTGAGGCTGAGGAAGGAAGTGGAGACGAGGAAGAAGAAGAAGAAAAACGAGAAGAAGAAGATCGACCCAAGGTCGACAAGGGTAAGGGAAAACTGGAAGTGATCGAGGAGGAAGTGAGGAAGAGGCCGACGCTAGCGATACGTCTAGCTCGGAAGAAGAGGAAGAGCCCTCCGGACTGAGGCCCACCGGTCCTCGATCCGCCTTCTCGAAGGATAGTACGCGCAAGGGTCATTGCGAGAAAATCCTCTGAGAGTTGATCGACGAGGGAGACGAGGAGTACCTCCAGAAGATGCCCTACTCGGTTCAGGACAACTTGTCCTTCGTCAATCTGACTCGGGTAAGTTTATTTTTATTTTTTTTTTGAACCCATACTATTGATTTTTATTTTTTTTTTACTTACGCTAACTCCGCCAATCTTCACTTTGTGCTTCAGCACGTTCGTGCCTTTATGGACACAGTAGCTTCAAGGAGGGACTTGGTCGAAACTGTTCAAGAGCTTCGGGCCAGTCGCGGCTCCCTTTGCAGGGATCTTAAAGCCGCCGAGCGGAAGGTCACCGAGCTCAAGGCTCGTGTGTTGGAACTGGAGCAGGGCGGCCCCGACCTTCAAAAGCTAGAAGGCAAAGTCCGTGAGTTGACTCTCAAACGCAATGGTGCTTACGACCTTTTGGGCCAAACCACCATATATTTCGAAGATGCCAAGGGTCGGGTGGAGAAAGTTACTGAAGACTTGGCCATCGAGGCCGCTCGGCGTTCCGGGCTCGAGGCCAAAGTCCTGAAGTACGAAGAAGAACTCCAAGGTCTGCGTCGACAGCATGAGCTTCAACTCCTCGAGGCTCGAAGCGCCCTGGCCGATGCAAGTGCTCGCGTGGCCGCTGCTCGGCGTGAATCCGTGGAGGAGTTCAAGCGATCCACGGAGTACAAGGAGACTCTGGCGGACCAATTCCAGTTGGGCCACGAAGCCGGAATTAGACACTTGGTCAAGTCAAACGTTGTACTCCCTTCGTTCACCGTGGCTTCGTTGGGCATGACTCGTACTCCTCCTCCGACTCCTTCGGGTTCGGGCGCTACCGGGTCACAACCTCCACCGAATCCCTAAACGATCCCAGCTTGTATTTCTCTTGTGTTCTTGTTGTTGCTTCTTTTTTTTTTTTTTTTTGTAAGTATAGTTGTAGGTCTCGTACGCGGTATTTAGACCTTACAGGTCGTATTCTCTTTGATCTTGTCTGAACTCCTGTATTGAGGACTTGTACGTTTTTTGTTAATGAAATTCAAGTTCAAATGTTTTATCTTCGTATCTCCTGATTCATCGCAAATAACCTTTTAGATAAGACAGAAGTCCCCAGGCTTCGAACCCCCTACTCCCCGAATTAATAACACCTGTATCTCTTAATCAACTTCGAGTAACCATTTACTGTTGATAGAACGAGTACGAATACGAAACGTAGGTCCAACGTGAACAAATACGCATACGAAACGTAAGTCCAACGTGTATCTCGTGACATTCAACGAGGGTTTGCGCCAAAGATGGCGGTGTACCTCGTGCTCGACCCTGCAGGGCCGAGACTTAATGACAATTTTTGCCCCTTAAGGCAAGTACCTTGTACTCGGGCTTGTGCCGAGATTTAACAAGGGTTTGCGGCAATGATGACGGTGTACCTCGTGCTCGACCCTGCAGGGCCAAGACTTAATGAGGATTTGCGCCAATGATGGCGGTGGACCTCGTACTCGGGCTTGTGCCAAGCTTTAATGAGGATTTGCGCCGCTGAAGGCGGAGGCACCTCGTTAGAGAGCCTAGTACAATTAAATAAAAGAAACCTCGTATATTATTGAATTCACACGAGCCCTAATTACAACTTCGCTCCACGAGGGCCAACACACTCCTCGTACACTATTACACTCCTCGTACACTATTTACACGAAGGTTACAAAGGAAAATTACACAATATACAAATTTTTTTACATAAAGTACTGCACCCGTTTCTTCTGCCTCGTGCCATGATCAGGGATAAAACTTACGAAGGTTATAGGCATTTCACGATCGAGAGTAATCACGTCCCTCCATGTCCTGAAGTTGATAAGTGGTCGGGCTTACGATGCCGCGAATCTTGAACATCCCTTCCCACTTAGCGTCTAGTTTGCCTAGAACCTTGGACGCATCGATCCTTCTCAACACCAAATCTCCCACCTGGTACCTGCGCTCTCTAACTTTCTTATTATAGTACCCCGCCATCTGTGCCTTGTAACTCTCGGATCGTATCGTCTCCCTATTCCTCTTCTCCTGCAACAAATCTAACTCCACCGCGAGGTTCCCCGAATTCTCCCCCTTCTCGTACCTCTGCATCCTCCAACTTTACTGCACTACTTCGGCCGGAACAACTGCTTCGTGCCCATACGCCAGGCTGAAGAGCGTTTCACCCGTCGCACTTCTTGCCGTGGTTCTGTATGCCCATAACACCCCCGGAATTTCCTCCACCCATTTACTCTTATACTGATCAAGCCTGGCTTCAAGCATCTGCAACAGGGTTCGATTGGTCACCTCTGCCTGTCCGCTAGCTTGGGGATGACCGACCGCCGTAAATCGCTGTTGTATCCCCAATTTCGCTCACCAATCCCCTAATTGTTCCCCCCGAAATTGTAAACCGTTATCGCTTACGAGCACCCCCGACACCCCGAACCTGCACAAAATGTTACGCAACAAGAAGTTGATAACCACGCCACACGTTATCCTTACCAATGGCTCCGCTTCTACCCACTTTGTAAAATAATCGACCGCCACGAGCAAAAACTTCTTCTGGTTTTTATCCTTCACCAACGGGCCCACGATGTCTATCCCCCATTTATCGAACGACAAAGGAATCTGATTCGGCTCCCATGCTGCTGCTGGGGTGTGGATCGTTCGGGCATGGCTCTGACATTGGAAACAACTTCGTGCATGCCCTTCTACATCCTTCACCATCGTCGGCCAGAAGTATCCTTGCCTCACGACCTTCTGCGCCAAACTTCTCCCCCCGAATGGTTCCCGTAACTACCTTCGTGCATCTCCTTCAGCACCTGTTATGCCTCTTTCTTTGCTAAACATCGTAAGAAGGGCTGAGAAAACGCCCTCTTGTATAACTTCCCATCCTGCAAAAAATACCGCGCCGCCCTTCGCGCCAACCTCACTGTCGTACGCCCGGGTTCGAACTGCTCCGGTGTTCGAAGGTACCGTTTAATCTTGAACATCCAGTCTTTCACTTCTTCCTCTAAGGCCGCCACCACCTTCTCCACTTCGACTTCCTTTTCTGATCTCTCTGCCACCATAAAAGTTACCTTCCGAGTACCGATTGAAACCATAGAACCTGCCATCTTCGCTAGCATATCTGCCTCCGCGTTCTCTTCCCTCGAAATTTGGACGAGTTCGAATAGCTGAAAATCCTCCCTAACTTTCTCCACCATATTCAGATATTCTTTCATCCTCGTCTCCCGAGCCTCGTATGCACCTAGGACCTGTTGTACCACCAATTGGGAATCACTATGCACTCGCAATCGTAACAGTTGTCCCTCTCTAGCGAGCCTCATTCCCACTAGAAGGGCCTCATACTCCGCCTCGTTGTTTGACATCTTGAACTGTAATTTAACAGCAAAACGTAAGTCCTCCCCCGCATCGTTTTTCATCACGACTCCAACTCCTCCACCCTCTATCGTAACCGACCCATCAACGAACACTTTCCATACGACCTCCTCCTTTCGAGCTTTCCCGCACCATCGTTCATTTCGGTAATGAAATCCGCCAACACCTGTGCCTTTATTGCTGGTCGAGGCATATACGTTACATCGTACTCCCCCAATTCCACCGCCCATTTCACCATGCACCCTGAAACCTCCGGTTGAATCAGGATAGAGCGCAAGGGATGCTTGGTTAGAACAGAAATGCGATGCGCCAAGAAGTACGGTCGCAACTTTCGAACTGCAATAATCAAGGCATATGCCAGCTTCTCAACATGTGAGTACCGCACCTCGGCCCCTCGTAACGTCTTTCCCACATAGTAGATCGGCTGGTGATCCCTCTGTTCAGGTCGTACGAGGACAACACTAACAGACTCAAACCCCGCCGACAGGTATATAAAAAGACGCTCTTTCGGCACTGGCTTGACTAGCAAGGGAGGGTTCGACAGATACATCTTCAGGTCGTCAAATGCTTTCTGACACGCATCATCCCACACGAAGCCTTTGATGATGCGCAAGGTCTTAAAGAACGGAAGACCTCGTTCCGCCGACCTCGAGATGAATCTGTTGAGTGCGGCCATTCTGCCACACAACTTCTGAACCTCCCCAGGGTTCTTCAGAGCCAACATATCCATCACCGCCTTTATTTTTTCCTGATTGGCCTCGATCCCCTTCTGTGTAACCATATAGCCTAAAGACTTCCCCCCTGTTATGCCAAACGAGCACTTCCTCGGATTGATTTTCATACCGAAATGCGCCATGATCTCCATCGCCCTACGAAGATCACGAGGGTGATCCTCGGCTTTTTTACTCTTGACGATCATGTCGTCCACATACACCTCCATTGTATTCCCAATAAGATCCGCAAACATCCCATTCACCAACCTCTGATACGTAGCTCCTACATTCTTCAGGCCGAAGGGCATGACCTTATAGTAAAAGACCCCGCCCTCGGTGATGAAGCTCGTCTTCTCCATATCCTCCTCCGCCATGCAAATTTGATTATACCCCTGATCCCCATCCATCGTCGACATCAGTTTGCAACCAGCCGTCGAATCAACCAGCTGATCGATCCAAGGGTAAAGGGTAACAGTACTTCGGACATGCCTCGTTAAGATTGGTAAAGTTCGTGCACATACGCCACCTTCCTTCGGTTTTTGGCACCAGCACCACATCAGACAACCATGCTGGATAGAGAACATCCTTGATCTGGTCGAGGCTCAGCAGCCTACGAACCTCCTCCCGTACAATTACACGACGCTCCTCCCCCATACACCTCTTCCTCTGTTTAATCGGTCTGGCCTCGTGCCGTACATTGAGTTTGTGGCAGCAAATGGCCGGGTCGATTCTGCCCGGCTCTTGCCTTGGCCATGCAAACCGACCCGCTTGATCTTTCAGAACCATCAGTACCCCTTCTTCCACCTCGGGACTCATCTCCCCACCCATTCGCCCTTTCCGAGATGAGTCCCTCTCGTCTACCTCCACCAGTTTGGTTTGCCCCGCTGCTTGAATTTTTGCCTCCTCGTATTTCGACTTCCTCCCTGTCCCCCCGTGACCCAAAGGTAACTGGGGTCCATCCTCGACAGGTAAGGTCATCACTCGACATTCTCTGGCCTGTACTTGGCTTCCACACACTTCTCCGATGCCATAAAAAGTAGGGGATTTCACCTTCAAATGGATCGTTGAAGGTACCGCTTTGAAGACACGAAGGGCCGGTCGCCCACAAATGATATTATAAGTACGGAATGGGGTGTCCACGATGTGGAATTTGGTCCACTCAGTTCGCCTTCTCTCTCCCTGCCCCCAGGTCATCGGTAAAGTAATCGATCCTTTTGCATTACGAGCTCCCCCGAAAACCTCACAAGCGGTACATGCGACGGTTCAGTCTGCGTGATATCGAGCCCTAACTCCGTATACATTGTATAGAACATCACATTCACCGCATTGCCCGTGTCGATAAGGATTCTCTGAATGTCAATTCCCAATACGACCGCCTCGATCACGATTGGATCCTCGTGAGGGTGCACTATCCCCTCCAGATCTTCGTTATCGAAGAAAATCTGTGGCGTACATACTGCCGCCCTTCCTCCAAACATAACCTCTTCTCTACTCTCCCTGTTCTCTTTGGTCCGAGCCTCCTGAACAAATCTCTTCCGGGTGTGAAACGAAGAGCTAGCTACCGCCCCTCCCTCTATAACATCAATCCTTCGACCCGTAGGACGATTGTCAAGATAAGCCCGCAGATGTATTGGGGGTGGGGGTAAAGCCAACTCTGAATCGACCTTCGGAACCGTCGGAGGTTCGACCGGTGTAGGCTTCGGCGGTTCATTACGAGGCTGGACCTCGGGTTTTGCAACAAACTCCTGCAAGTATCCCAATGCCAACAACCGCTCGATTTCGTCCCTCAGCCTCTCGCACGCTACTGTAAGATGTACCCACGCCCGATGAAACTGACAGTACTTCCCCGTAGACCTCAACTTCTCTGGCTCCGCCGTCTGCCGCGGCCATCGTAACATCAAATCCTCCTTCGTAATCGCCATTACCTTCAAAATCTCCGCTGCGTTTACCGATAGCGGGGTGACATTCAGATTCCGCCGAACCGGAAACCGCCCCTCGTTGGAGTGAGGTCGAAAATCCCTCTGAGGCCCAATAGGGCCACGGTCTCCACCACTTTGATCCCCACTACCTGAAGCCCCTTGAGGCTCAGGTTTAACTTCCACCTGTATCGTTCTCTTTGCCTTCTTTGCTTCCTCCCGTATTATATATCTTTCCGCCTGATGCATAAGATCGTTAAGGTTCTTAGCCGGATCCCCATACAAAGAATCCGCAAATGCGCCATCCCGCAACCCGTGTGTCAAAATATCCGATAACAACTTAGGATACACCTGTGGTGCCTCTCCCACTGCCTCTGCAAACCGCTGCATATACTCTCTCAACCCCTCTTTTTCACCCTGTACGATGGAAAAAAGATACGAGGTTGACTTCGGGTACCTCCTGTTACATGCAAACTGATAGACGAAGGCTTGACTGAGCTGAGCAAAGTTTGCTACCGACCCTGCTGGCAACTGAGCAAACCAGGACTGAGCTCGTCCTGTAAGAGTCGTTCTGAAGAGCTTACACATGGCAGGATCCGCCGCCGACACGAGGTCCATGTCCCCCACAAACTGACGTACATGGTCTAGTGGGTCTTTCCCGTTCTTTTCCCCCAAGTACATGGGTAACGACGAAGGTCTCATCCCGGAAGTAACCTGGTACTAGGCTACCTCCGAAGTGAATGGACTCGCTGAGATTACAAGTTCGTTTGGCGGGTGAATCTCATCCCGAATCTCCTGCAACTGCCTTTTCAAATCCGCCACAACTCCCTCCAACGGCACTTCTACAATCTGAGTCAGACGAGGTTGATGCACAGGCGCTGCTCTACTGTCCGTCACGGGGTTTCGAGCAGGTCGAAGGTCAGGCCGACCCCTTATGCGCTCTCTACGGCCTCGTAGACTATCATGTTCGGTAGTACTCCCAGAGTCTGAATCCGTTTCTGCCTCTACCGAAAGTGGGGCTGAAATTGTCCCCCTCCTGCGAGAAACGTACCTCCTCGAACTCGACTCCGGCCTATCACCCCGTCGAGCCTCCAACTCTTCATCCCAAACTCGTCGTGCCCCCTGATGTACTGCATTCTCGATTATACTCTCCAAGGCTTCCTGTGTGATATTGATAATTGTGGTGGGGGTATGATCCCCCAAACTGCCCCCCTCTCCAGGTTCCTCCATGTTCACATCCTACACTCTCTCCTCCGAATTCGCTTGTTGATCACTCGTTGCCATGACAAAGAACTACAACTTACACGTGCGTTTCCTGGCTTAGTATCTGTCAACCTGCACAATCTGACAATCTGAACTGAATATACCTCTTCTTTCACTTCGGCCACCTCTAAGGAACACAAGTGTTCCCACAGACGGCGTCAATTTGATAAGGAAAGTTCGGTAAACACGGGTTAAGCCCTCGTACAACTAGATTACAGCTCGAAACACTAGCTTCCTGGGCTCGAAGGCTGTGTACGAAGCACACCTCGTAAGGAGCTGGGTGGATATATAGTCCAGATTACCGGTCGCTTAGGCTTGATAGGGGTCGTACTCCTGTTTTCGCATTAGCCTCCTACTTCTGCCTGTTGAGGGGTATTTATAGATGAGTAAAACCACGTAGGTGGCACTTTGCTGCCAGGTGTTACGTCCAACAAAGCATTAAATGGCGAGACAGGTGTCATGTCCGACAGGGCATTTATGACCCCACGAGGGTGCCTCATCAGCTGGTTCGACCCTCGTAGTCACGTGATCTCCATAACTTCTGTGCTATCTGCTTCTTGCTAAGCTCCTCCTTATTTATGACTTGCGATAACGATCATCTTAGAGTTTTGTCGTTAGTTCCTCTTCGTTCAGTCCAACCTCGTTACCCTCGTATACAGACCTCGTTCCAGGCGTAATCATACTAAGCTCGTACCGTCGAGGCTGGTAAGCTTCGAGGCTCGTAAGCTTCGAGGTTCGCTCACGAGCTCGAGGGCTCCGCAGGGTTTGAGCCCTTCCCCCCATGTAGGACCACGAGCTGCGATTTGTGGGGCTCGAACTTCTTTGACGTACGACCCTGGGCCTCGTTCCGGCGAATAATTGTCTCAATTCATCTCTAATTCGACGTTTAAGGTAATTTATCACCTCGTACAATATTTACTTCATCAATATTGATCAACAATAACTAATTGATCTTAATCCATCATCTTTCGTAGATTTTATTCTGTTATCGACCCCCCTATCCCCCCTACAACATAAGCATTGTGATGTTGTCAGATCTTCCAGTATTAAAATCCTATCTTGGATTGATTAGGGGAACTAGCGGAAAACTTAATTTGACTAGATGAGATTTGAGTTATGCGATTTCCCTTTGTAATAAGTAGCAATTACTTGTGTTGATCCGAGCACTCGAGTCAAGGATATAAGATATGATTCGTAGGATAGTAGATCCTTACTTAGTTGATCACATATCATAGTAAGTATTGGGACTGTGCCTTGGGTGCAAATTACACCTAGTTTTGGACTTGTGTAAAATTTACTGAATAAAATGACTAAAGAGTTTCACTTGATAATTTAAGATTTGATTTTTTATGTCGTATTGGAACTTGTTGGAATAATAGATCATTATTTACATCAATAATAGTATTTATATAACTATTTAATCAGATTTTGAACATACCATATCACTTAATTACGATACTCAATATTCATCAAACAAGTCGTAATTCTTTATGTGTCAGCGACACTCTTTTGTGTTAGAAAACCTATGAATGAATTAAGTTGTGAATGTAGTACATCACATAATTATGTGAGCAAGTATTTTTGGATCAGGGGCAGTTGATATGATGACATCTGAATGTTTGCATTCTTTATACGAATGGTTCGTATAAAGAACCAGGGCAAGACGGTTAGAGAGATATTTGTGAATATCATTCACAAATAACTTTTCTTTTAAACTTTATCAATTTTAATGGTCAGTGGTCACTAACTCGTTGACCTTGATCCATCATCTTTCATAAATTCATCCTTGTTATGACCTCATTTTCACTTAGAGCGATTGGATATGATAATTCGAAACTAAATGTTTCCCCTTATTATAATTTGGAAGTATTTTTCTTGATATGAGCGCACAGTTCATTATATGTTATAAATACGGTCATATATATTTTATGCTAATGAAAGTTAACGATATAAGATACAATTAATGTGATAAAAAATTGTTACTTGTTAGACCACGAAACTAGTAAGGAGAATTTTGAGTAACTTATATATTTATGAAGATGAGAGTTCAATATCAAACATGTAATGGAGATGTTCTAATATTCATGAACAAATTAGTGGAATAAGAGTTAAGAAATTAATCGGGATGTTGGAGCTCTGATTCATAAGTCCACATGGTCCCCTCACTTTTCAACTGTATGTACGTAGTTGATGTCATGTTGCAAACTAATTTAGTATATGAAAAATAATAGCTATTTATTAGACTAATTGATTAGTCCATTTGTACTCATAATTAACATGCCAAATAGACTAATTTTATGCTTGATTCTTGATTGTTTTGAGTTTTTTTTTTTGTTTTTTTTTTTTTGTTTATGAGTCGTTTTGGTAAAAGAGACGAAAGAGGTCAAAAGGTGGAATTTTGGGCTAAATATGCGAGTAGGGAAGCGATGGGAAGCAAAGAGGAGAAATCGCTTGGTACAAGCAATTGCTTAGAAGAGTAGAAGATGTAAGCGACGCCTTATGTCGAAATATGACGCAACGCTAAAATTAGCAGTCGCCGCATGCGATTTGAAAGCGATTTCTTACAATCGCTTAGACTCGAAAATTAGGTTTTTGATGCAGAATTAAACTTTGAAACTTTCCAAGCCCAATGGAGTATAAATAGAAGACAAACTCATTGAAAAGTGTGCTTCAACCATCTTAGGAGGCCAACATAGATTTTCACCATACTTTTGGAGCTTTAGGGTTTATTGGATATTTTTGGAGATCTTTGGAGCCACGGGAGAACAAGAACGAGATCTGCGACTGAGTTGACGTGGAATATTATTTTTTACCTTTGAGTATTCGTTTATGTTTTAGGTATTGGTTATTATTTTGAGTTTTGGACTTTTCTTTTGGATAAGATATTCATTCTTAATTGTTTTATTGAAAACAATATTTTATTTTATTTGTGTTTATGTTTATGTTTTTATTTCAATTATGAGTAGCTAAATCCATCGTGTATCGTGAGGCGATGGGAATATTTGGATAGAGATTATGTTGTGATGATTGCGTTGAGATAATTGTGTGTAGAACAATTAACCTGAACTGATAACTTGGTTTTGCTTTGTGTGCTTGATCAACACATAGATGTTAGATTCTTAGGGCAGATGCAACAATAGAACTCATAGAATAGATCTCATAAGTTCTACAATTCCACATGTCTTGTGATGGTTGGCATCGAAAAATTAAGGTGTAGGTAATTCATAGAGATAAATGCATTTGGAGGAACATAGTACACAGAGTAACATTCTGAATTACAAAGTGGTGTGTGCACCCACAGTTATTGGAATACCTCATAGTTTTATAAAATCTACACATGAATCATAATTTATTACAACAATGGTTTGTCTATAAGCCTTCGATCATTTCTATCCAGAGAAACCTAGTACCTATATTATTGATTTAAATCTAAATTCATTTAGTTAATTCAGTTCTTAATTATTCAATCCCAGATCCCCCATTTGTTTATTTTGATTGTTGAGTCGTTAGTGTGAAGGGTGACAGGTTCACATTCATTAGTATTGTTTTTAACACAGATAGATAAATTAGTAGTTAAAGTCAAGCGCTATCCTTCCTAGGGATCGATATTTGAGGGTCGTAACCTACTTCCCCTTTATTACTTGTACACGTACCACTTGTGGTAATAAATTGCCATAGAGTTTTGGGCAATCACTAATTAACTTAATTAATCTATCAATAAATTTAGTTATTCTAATTAATCAAACAATTGATTAATGCGATTAAGTTATACCTCACTTTAATAAGGTGTTAAGGAATTATGAATCTTAATGTAGGGCAAACTGCAATTCGGAGGTCTATCTTCAATTTTGTGTGATAAAATAGAAATTAAAAGTTCAATTAGGTTTAATAGTACTTTATTAAAACAATTGCAGAGTTCTAATTAAAATAAACCCAAATGTTGTGGCCTTTTTTCGGCCAATTGCCCCTCTTGGCCTTGAAGAATAATTTAGTATTTTTCTCTTACTAGAAATAAGCCTGAATTGATAATCATACTTTCTAGATAATATAAATACTAATTAACATTTCACTACATTAGGAATAATTAATAAAATTACCTTATTTTGATAGGAGACAATATTAAAGAGAATTATTATGAGTTTGTCTTACATTATCTGAGATTTTTAGTTGATGAATATTGATATTGTTAGGATATTATACTATGATGAGATTTCCAAAAGAAGCTAGAAAACTCTTGTCCCCGAAAAGTGGCGTGAGCCACCACGCCCTAGCCCACAAATTTGTTTTTCATTTTGTCTTTTTTTCCTTCACTTTGTTAAGTAAAAAAAGAAGAAAAATAGTAAGAAAAAGAAAAAGAAAAAGAAAAAGGAAGATAGGATACATTATTCAACTATTCCAAGAGTTCAAAAGAAAAAGTTTTTTTTTTTAATCAGCCAAAAAGAATTAGAAAAACCAATATGAACATATAGTTAACAAAGTACACATAAAGTTCAAAAGAAAGGTTGTTTTGATTTCTTAGAGTGATTTGCAAAGGCACGGAGACCATCCTTCCAAATTTTTGGCCGTTGTTAAAGTGAACTCGTAAAGTGCTTTTAAATCCAAGTCAAAATCTTCACCAAATGGCGTGTTAGACGTGTTAAGGAGTAAACTTTCGTTCGGTTGAATAGTTGAAAATATGTTTTTATGAAATTTTTAGGGAGCATGTTAATAAGATTTTATGAGGATTCTATGATGATCACGACCGTAAATCCTCAAAAAATAAACTTTGTTGATATGTTTGATGGGTTTTGTGAGAGTGATTTTATCATGGGGTGACTTCAACGAATTTTCACTAAAACTATTCTTTTAAGTTATTTTTAGGAATTCAAGTCTTCATGGTTGGATAAGAAAATATCTTGGAAGTGAGAGTGATTTTTGTAGTAGTCACTCCCAACTATAAGGAAAATCGAATGGATAAGCAATGAGTGTTTCAGTCGACACTTATTTATGAGTTTGAGTAAATTATATATTTAAGATGATAAAAGATCATAATCAAATATATAATTAAATTGTTCTGATATTAATGGACGGAATAATGAAACAAGAATTGTGAAATTGATTTGAGGCATTAGAGCTTTGATTCAAACGTTAACATGCTCTTCTTATGTTTCAGTTGTTTGTATAAATTTGATGTCATGTTGCAAATTAATTTAGTGTATAAATAAATAACATTAGCTTTATAAATTAAGTAATTTAATTCACTAATTAATGTTTTGATTAATGTGATTAGTCAAATAATTAAGTAATGTAACTAATTTGATATTCTCACTTATTAAGAACTATGAAATTACAAATTTCATTTAAGGAGAATTGAAATTTAGAACCCTTCTTTAACGAGATTTAAAATAAAATCTAATTTGGTTCAATTGGGCTTTATTATTTTGAAATAAATAAAGAGACTAATACAAATACATTGAGCCCAAATGTTGAGCCCAACTTAAGGTGTTGAATGTCTTATATATCTTCGTATACTAAGTAGACAAGTCATATCAGCCCAAAAATTGTTCAACTCAAACTCCAATGAAATAACTCTTAATTTCATTTAATATCTCGAACAACGCACATGAGACTGGTCGGTGGCCCTAACATTGGCAATTTGATGCTTAAGTCATTAAGATCCAGCCAATAAAGTCCAGAGAGAAATTGGAAATGAGATTATGTTATCTCTTTTTTAAAGTCACAGGCTTAGTTCATTTTGGAGAAAAACTATATTAGGATTTTAAGAGTGACATGTGACAATTTTTACACATTGCCACATGAGAGATTGGCATGTCATGTACAAAATATAATACATCCTTTATCCCTCCACTTCTAAGTGTGTTGTTGCAGAGAAGAAACTTAGAAGTATTCGTTGTAGTTTTTGTAGACACATTTATTTTATTAAATAATTAAATGTGTGCAATTGGAATAAAATAAAAATTTCATAAAATTCCAATATTCTATGGATGGAAGTATATATTCATCAAATCTCAAAAGACGGAAAGTCTACTCACCAAAATCTCAAGAGATGGAAAGTCTATTCATCAAATCTCAAAAGATGGAAAGTCTATTCATCAAATCTCAAAAGACGGAAAGTCTACTCACCAAAATCTCAAGAGATGGAAAGTCTAGTCACCAAAATCTCAAAGGATGGAAGGTCTAGTCATCAAAATCTCGAAGGATGGAAGGTCTAGTCATCAAAATCTCAAATGATGGAAGGTCTAGTCATCAAATCTCAAAAGAAGGAAACTATCTTTCATCATGGAAAGAAGGATTTCCTCAAATTATGCCTTCCATATTGGAGAAACGATTTCAACCATTCATCTCATCAGAAGATTCTTCTCCCAACACTATAAATAGGGTCTTCACCAAGAAGAAAAAACACAACAAAAACAACAAAAACAACAAAACACAACAAAAAAA
Organism: Misopates orontium; assembly: GCA_946800315.1. NCBI lineage: Eukaryota > Viridiplantae > Streptophyta > Magnoliopsida > Lamiales > Plantaginaceae > Misopates > Misopates orontium. The sequence continues at coordinate 27,758,559 of OX326947.1, forward strand.
ATTCAAGCATTCTTGAATTAAGAAGCTCTTCAAATCCTCTCCCCAAGTTCATCATCTTCAAAGGCGTTCATCAAAATATTCAAATTATTCGTCGCGAAAATCAAAGAAATTCTTCTTTTGATTCGAGATCAAGCTCACGCCCTCGAATTATAGTTTCCAAACCCAAGTCAAGGTCAACAAATATTAAATTGAAGACTTTGCCTCCAAAAATTTGATGTTCTTCAAGGATCGAATCAGAGGAATATTAGAGATTGTAATTCGAATTTATTCAAGTTTATATTAAATTTATTTGTACTAATTTTTCTTGTCTTTTATTTTTAAGGACTCGAAATCTGTTGTTACAGTTTTTTGTGTGACTTTTGAGTGAAGAGAGCCCGTTTATCAAGTTTCCTCGATGATTTTGCAATTTTTGAAGTTTCTTGGACGGAGGAAGGGGGCTTGCACGAACTCTACCATTTTCTTGGGTCTTAGTGCAATTTTTGATATATTTGTTAGGATCTACAGTGAAAAGAGAAATTTCTCGGGTTCATTCAAAAAAATTATGAAGTTTGGAGTAGTTCAAGGTCTAAATTAAACTTTTTGGGGACCATTTGCAGTTTTGGTGAAGTTTGGAGGGGCTCAAAGTGTAAGTAAAACATTTTGAGGATCACTTTGACATTCAATAGAAGAGTGAAGGGCTAATGATGCGTCACAAATATTCAACGTATTCATTGCAAGTTCATGAGTCTCAAATTATATAGGATTATAAATTATGATCTTGAATATTGATCCGACGAAGACATCTAACGTAATTATAGACACGCACAGACTAATTTTAATCTACTTAAATGAATTAAGTTACAAATGGGGTTTGGATTTTAATTAATGACTAAGAAACAAGAAATAAAGAAAACAATAAATATAAAGAAAAGATAATAATATTAAAGGCCTAAGGTTACGAGCTTCACCATAATCATCTCAGGTTGACCTTAATTGAATGCAGGTAAATTTCTATAATAGTGTATGTTCAGCTCTCTCTCTCTCTCTCCCTCAACCATTTATAAGCCAAGTAGTTTTGTCATCTGTGTTACAAAACTAAGTTTCCTACGTTTTAAGTGGATTTAAGTATGACCATTAGCATTAATACCTATTAATTTACCTTCAGAAAACATCACTATACCATGCAATAGGTCATCAATCTACATTCTACACATGCAATGTAGGGTTATATCTTATAAGATCTATCATATACACGCAACAAACTATGCTCTTGCATATAACATCAAATCATTCTTGTATTCATCGAGCACATAAAAACAATAAACTCGTGATATATAAACATCAAATAAAAACTCATTCAATCCATCAATTATAAAGCAAGAGTTCAACAAAGAATAAATAGGCTACATTCCAATCCTAGAAAAACAAACTAGAACATATCTAAACTAAAGAAATTAATGAACCATAATGTAGTGTTGTGTAGTGATTATGTGTTTCTTGATGATCATGTTGTGGCTTCTCCTCCTCATACGTATAGGCTTTTGTGGGATAAAGTAGAACTTTGTAGAGTGTGGGTCGGATTCCTTGCGAAAAGGTTGAAAAATCGTTGCTTAAAGCACAATTTAACACTCATGATCATTATCATGCGATTTGCACCCCATACCGTGAGATGGCACGTAAATCGCACAAATACATAAATTTGAGGTGTTTTCTGCCCAACATTTCGACCAAGTTGTGCGATCGCATCAAATCACACAAAAATTGCACCAGACTGTTGTTCAGCGAGTGCACGTTTGTCAAGGTTTTCCTGAAATCGCAAACCAACTCATGTTCAACGACTGTATTTTACCATTTTCTTCATATTTTTTGCTACAAAACTTCGATTTCATTTCTATTGCTTATGTTGAGCTCCTCTTTCAGCCCTCTTTAACTTTACTGTTGACTTCAACTCAAGTTTCAATGTTATATTCTTGTTACTACCCTATACTTCAGAGTTCAGAGAGTGTTTGTATAGTCCTCCCTTTACTATAAACCGATTTGTACATTTATGTTCTATTAGTAATTTTAGCGAGTTAAATACGCGGAGTTTGTTGAGCACTCAATTCATATTTCATATATGCTCTTCCCTTGTACTAGTGATAACCAATTATTTCAGTCGCTCGTCGCACCATAGCATCAACTTTAAATTTTTGTCGAGCACCTCCTATATATGAATAAAGTGCATTGGTTTATTTTCTATGGACCTTTTGTATGAGATACAAAGGCAAAATATCTCTGTAAGTGCAAATGCACTATATTTATGATTTGTGGATATTGATATTTGTCTTTTTGCAATATACCTTTATACTTTTTAAAAGTAATAAAAAGAAAACAACAACATAGAGTTAAAGCAAGATTTATCCACGCATTATGCCTGTAGAACATTGAATCCCTAACTAAAAATAACAATTAACAAATTACTTCTTTTTAATAAATATTGCTATCAGAATATTAAATATCAAAATATGTTTCAAAACAAAATCAAGAAACGGGCATTATTAGCGCTTTTGGTAAATCATCTGCAAAATAACGATTTTTTTTTTTTTTTGAGTAATAACACATGAAATAATTAGTTGTTAACTTTTAATTAACTTTTAAGAGCAGTATAACTCTAGGTACTGTTGACTGGTCGTTAGTAGGATCTCTTTTTTATTAAATTATAAAGCTAATAGCTGCTTAAGAAGAATTTTTTAGTTTAATTCATCATTATCAAAAATCAGTGGACGAGTCACTGACCTTTCCAATTAATGAGTACTAGATAATAAATCTATAAATAATCCAATATTGCCTCATGTACGTAACTATTCGTGAAGTGGAGCACTGACATTAAAAGATAGATGAGATAAGTCAAATGTCGTTTAAAGTTAAGCATGACTATTAATTATTTCACTTTTAAGCAAAAGTGAAAAGTGAGAGAAAGCAAATTAAAGTAACAAGAGAGTAAGGTGATGGATAAGATATATATTGCAATTATAGGTGCTTTATCTGTTTTGGTTAATGTTAGTGGTTTCACATCTAATAATCTGCCAATCCAGGTTAGTATGATGACCGTATTTGTTGGTGTAGATTGAAGATGCTTTAGAGAGATTTAGTCAAACTTAACATGTGATCTTTTTGCAAATACAACTTCGGGATAATTTTTAAGGACCTCGTACAATGAAAAGAATTCAACAAAGGACACAAATTTAAATTTTTCAATAGCTTGATGGTGAATCAGTTGGCTTAGAGCCTTAGACAAGATTTTAAATGCTATTCAAGCAATGGCCAAGTTTTCAAAATGGAGATAATCTACACTGACTTAAATTTATGGCAAAAAATATATTTTCAGCCCCATAACTTTGCACAAATTCAGTTTTTGCCCCATTTTTGTTGGGGCCGAGAAAAACTCTGTAACTTTGAAAAAATTAAGCAATTTATGCCCACCATAGGCCCAAACGGGCTTTTGTACTCAAACGTATGCCGGATCCTACATTGTTGACACGTATAATTGTGACATGTCAAAATTATAGAGCATATTTGCAACTCGGCTTAAAAAATTTAAATAAGCTCATAATTATTATTCCAAAATAATTTAAGTCAATTCCAATATATAATTATTAACTTATTTATTATTTAGAATATTAAAAAGTACTATATTAATATTTAAGCCGTTGATTAATTTGCTTTTTTTTTTAAAAAAAAAAAGCTATTAACTTTAAGCCGCTTCTCTTCAAATAATTGTAAGTTTTTTTTTTATATAAATATTAAATACTTGTTAAGGAACTTGTGAGCTATATTTCTATTTAAAAATTGAGTAATTAGAGGGAAAAAAAAGTGTTTTTTTACATATTATAAATTTTAATTAAAGGAAAAGTTCTCTTCCTAATGGCCCACCCATGGCCTAACCCCCCCCCCCCCCCCCCCCCCCAACACTTATTGTAATCCCACTCCCACCCCTCACCCTATAAACAACTAACTTCACTTGATTGCAATTAGGTAGGTGTATGTAATAAATCAATTTCTTTTATTTTTAATTTTTATTTAAATTTTTAAAGTTGAGTTGCAAAATATGCCCCGTAACTTTAATATGTCAGGATCCTACCTGACAGCCATGTAGGATTTGACACGTGTTTGAATACAAAAACCCGTTCGTGCTGGGGTTGGGCATAAATTATTTAATTTTTTGAAAGTTACGGGAATTTTATCGGCCCGAACGAACACGGGGCAAAAACTAGATTTGTGCAAAGTTATGTGGCATAAAATGTATTTTTGCCTAAATTTATCAAATCAGACTATGTTAATAGTGCAGCAGGATGAAATTTCATATGCCTGACTCATAAGATCTCTTTTCATCAATCGGATAAAATGGTCTTGAGCAACACTCAACTGGGGAAATAAAAAGCCACGTAGACTCAAAAAGTAAAGGTCATCGAGTTTCATCGGCTACATCTTGAAGAGCTCGTAACTCAAAAAATAGAAAAAATCAAACTCACATCTATCCCGAATTGGAACTATAGCTCAAAATCAAGATGATTTTATTTAAAAATCAAATTGGGCATTGACTGCTTAAATGATTTTTAGAACCAGGAGTGTGCATTTTTTGGTTCAGACTGGAAACCTGGGCCAAAAATTAGAGTTTGGCTCAAATCATTGGACAATGTCACAATAATTCAATGTAACTAGTTTCCAGTTTCACTTTGAGCCAGAATTCCATTGTGGTCCAATCTTTTGATTTTGATAGGAAATACCGAAACGTTTCTATCTCTTACTTTATGAAAACAAATCATGCAGTATTTTCTACGTCTATTGCAACATCAAATTTTATGAAATTTGCAAACCTTATGGAAAATATTTCAAAAATTGGGAAAAGTTTCTCATATTTAGCAAACTGACACATATAATGAAAACGAGACTTTAATCCATGCACATAAGTAATGGACCTACGAAATGGTCATACTTTTTCACTAGAATTTTAGTTTATACAGCTAGTTTGAATGACTACATGAATTGTAATGTAATCTGTAAACATATTTTAGGAATAATTATATCAAATACTCCGCAGAATTTTATATAGTTATTATGTTGCACGGACTCTTTAGAAAAACTAAAAATGCACGTTGATGTGGGGTATTTTCGTCTAAATACGTGTCCAATCTCCAACACTCCACGTCAGACTGCTTTAGTCCCTGCTGGATCCTTAAGCGGCTTTAGAGTTCGGAACCTGCACTCAACACCACACGTAAACTAAGCCGGTGCCTTCTTCGGCGAAGGCACTCCGACGCTCACGTCAGATGTATGCTTATATGATGCTCATCGGTGTCTTCGACCTACCGTGTTCAATGGACGGCTTTTGGCAACTTTTCGTAGTCAAGTTCCGCCACAAGGGTGTCGACGCGGGGTTTTATTATCTGAGTTCGCGAAATAAGCAGTGCTTCCTGTCTGAGTTGCAGTCGAGCTTCGCGGCGCACTGGAAGAAGCAATGATTTTTTGTCAAGGAGTCCAAGCCACTGGAATTTCGATTCAAAAGGCTATGGACCGATGCACGTCCATCGCCCCCGTGTCCTACTCCTGTCTATGCTCAGACATTGATTAAGAATCTGAAGGAGCATCAGTTTGATGCCTTTGAGTTGACCACCACCCCAGCGTTGCGGGCCGGCGGTTATACTCACATTGCAGGCGTTGAGCCTTCCGTCTTTGGTATAACATTATGCATGTTTACTTTCTTTGCTTGTTGACTCTTTGTTTTTCTTCTATTGTCTAACCTTGCCTTGTTTGTTCTTTGCAGAGCGCATCGTGATGGATAAGACGAAGAAGAGGCCATGAAGCGGAGCGCCAAGGCACCTCAGGCCTCGGCGCCCATTCCTAGGAAGACTAGTCGCCGAGGTGCGAAGACTGCTGGTACCAGTTCGAGGGGTGCCAACGCTCCTACTCCTCCTTCTACTGCTGTTGGTTTGACACGTGGTTCGGGCCGAGGTAGGGGTTCTGAGCCTACATTCTCGTCGGCTCCTGCACAGTCAACTTCCACTGTTGCCCCTGGGTCGCCTCCTATCGGTTCTGAGCCGATTGTTCCTGAGCATTCTCCTCCACCACCACCTTCGACTGAAAGAGAGAGGATCCCGTGCGTTGTTGAGGCCGTGTGGCGTGCCAATGAGATGGGACCAAATTTGGCGGCCAGGAAGAGGACTTCTACTGCTGAGGATCGTCGGCGTGGCAAACGACCTGCGCATGAAAAGTTGAACACCTACAAGGAGGGCGAGTTTGATATCGACGTGGAGGAGATCGTGCGAGCTACAGTCGAATCAGGGCAGTTTACCATGAAAGACACTACCGCCCTTTGTCTGATGAAGGGGTTTCTGCCTGATTTCGACCGCCAGCTCTACTTCAGGGAGATGGGGTACAAGAAGCTGATTAGTCGGATGGCATTGTCCATGTGCGAGGTTAGTAGATTTATTTGATTACTATGCAATATGTCTTACGCTACTTTTCGTTTTCCTCTTGTGCTAATCTTTCTTTTGTATCTTGCAGTTCTTTGTTAACGCCCAGACTATGGCGGAGAACTTTGACATTGTCATGACTTCCCAAGGACAGTACAATGACATGATCGAGAGGCATCGCACCTCAGCAGTTCAGGCTCAAAGACTCGAGAAGCAGGCCAAAGATGAGAACGCCGCAGCTGAGAAGAACCTGATGGTGGTGGTTAGGAATTGAAGGCCGTTCGTGCCGAATTGGAGGCCGCACAGGCGGCTAAGGCTGCTGCTGAGGAAGAACTTCTCGAGAAAAAGCGCCATTCTGATCAGCTTACTGAGGATTGTCTCCATGCCAGTTCCGTCGTCGATGATCATGTCGATACCATCAAGACTATGAAGGATGTTGCTGCTGCCACAGAGGTGGAGCGTGCAAAGCTCGAGGCTGAGTTGGCTGTCGTGAAGGCTCGACTCCTGACCGCTGAGCAGGATGGTTATGATAGGGCTATGCGTGAGGTAACCCCTTCTTTCTTTAACTTTCTTTTTGTACTTTAAGAGTTAATAGCATGTATTTATTTTTGCATCTCTTGGTTTTGCAGGAGCTTCCCGATGACGAGAAAGTGGTCGTAGCCATCGAGTTCTTCCGCTCGGCCACTTGGGAGGAGATTGCCTTGGCGAGGGGCGGTTTTGACACAGCTAAGGGTTAAAGCATGGCCCTTGATGAGGTCGTGTCTCGAGGTGCGCTAGCTCCGGGGTTCAAGAAGGAGGATTTCAACATCCTCAGTAGCCTGAACGACGATGACGCGAAGGCTGGCGAGACCTCGGGTTCTGCTGCTGCTGATCCCGCTCCTGCCGAGGTAGTTGGTGAGCCCAAGCACGATCCTTTTAAGTCCTTTTATCCCCTCCGTTAGGTGTGGCTTGCGGAGTACATGGATGAGCAGCCTTCTACCTCTGCTGCTGCTATTGCTGCGCCAGACGAGCCCCTGGAGGAAGGCGAGATGGCCTTTGACCCTCAGGTCCTTGAGCATCCGGTGGAGGACGACCAGGCTATGCCAGATGCACCGGCTCCAGTTGCTGCGCCTCGCCGGCTTTCTCCCGTTGACGACACCGGCCCGCTGAAGGAGTCGTTTTCTGACATCCAAGAGCAGAGCGAGTGTGCCGTGGAGTCACTGGAATTGAAGTTGCTGCCCTGATGACCTTTGAGTGGCCTGCGTGTCTGTATCTCTGGCGCCTGTGCCTTAGTTTCCCATATGAACATCTTTATCTTTCGTATAGTATTTTGCATTGGTACAGTTTATTTCGATTTGTACGGTATTTCTTTGTTGACTTGTGCGCAATTTTAGCGCTTATCCTTTGTTATTTTAGTAGACGTTGACTTTAGAAATTTCCTTATGTCTTTGCTTTACTTTGATGAGTGTGTCCTCATACTTCTAACTCTCCATGCTTGAGTGATTCTTCTAACTCTCCATGCTTAGATGTGTTATCCCTGTTACTCGTTGAAACGCTTGTGTTTATTTACAAGGATTTGTGTATGTTTTTGTTGTGCGAGGACTTGTACTCGGCTTTACGAGGCTTGTGCTCGTTTCACGAGGCTATTGCTCGTTTTTGCGAAGCTGACGTTCGCTTTGAGAGTACGAGAACTTGTTCTCGGCTCTACGAGGCTTGTGCTTGTTGTATGAGGCTAGTGCTCGTTGTATGAGGCTAGTGCTCATTGTACGAGGCTAGTGCTCGTTTACACGAAGCTAGTGTTTGTTCTTGCGAAGCTGACGTTCGCTTTGAGAGTACGAGAACTTGTGCTCGGCTCTTCAAGGCTTGTGCTCGTTGTACGAGGCTAGTGCTCGTTTTTACAAAGCTATTGTTCGTTTTTGCGAAGCTAACGTTTGCTTTGAGAGTGCGAGAACTTGTGCTTGTGCTCGTTGTACGAGGCTAGTGCTCGTTTTTACGAAGCTAGTGTTCGTTTTTGCGAAGCTAACGTTTGCTTTGAGAGTGCGAGAACTTGTGCTTGGCTCTACGAGGCTAGTGCTCGTTTTTACGAAGCTAGTGTTCGTTTTTGAGTAAGTGTTTTGTGCTTATGCTCTTTAGAAGGTGTGAGCTTAACTTTAATTATGTTTGTAGTTGTAAACATGCAAGTAGGATGTAGGCAACAATCAAACTTGAATAAAATAAGAGATTTTATTAGTTTTGGGACTGAGCTCGAGTAACTTCCGAGTTGCCTACGTATTCTGCCGTATATAGGTGGCTAGGAATCAAGTCCCCGTAGTTCGCTACTAAGTATTACAATGAGAGTCCACGTAAAGGGACTCGTAATTCGTAAAAGAATAAGCGAATAAAGCATTGAAACTACGGTCCTATCGTGCCACAAGGCTATTAGAATGCTAGTGTTCTAACTATAAAACCTTCGTAAGCACTCCAACAATGCCTTCTCAATCTCCGATGGCAACTCGCTACCAATTTTAATGACTCTGTTGGGCTCATTGTTCATCAGAATAACCTCCTTGAACTCTCCTGAGGGTTTCATACGCTCAATTTCCATTTGCTTTTTGTAACGCAAAGTCATCTTGTCTTCCTTTTCCTCCCTAGTCTCAACTGGGGCGATTTCCTTGTTTGGAGGATTTGGATCCTCTGGCATCGACGTATGGTCCACTTGCGTGGCAAGCACCATCTCTGTATCAACTTGTTCTTCTATTTCAGGCGTTCCCAATGGATGAATGTCGATCATCGCGACGTTTGGATCAGTTTTTGCCTTAATAGGTTTAGTAAATGTAACATAGCAACTCCAAGAATCACGATAGTTTGTCGTCAGTTCAGCAATTCCCCAGGTGTTGGAAATTTGATCTTTTGATGAACCGTTGAGATGATCATAGCAAATGTCGTTATTCCAGGCCTTCCAATCAACACATTGTATGCAAAAGGAATGTCAACAATGAGATATTCCACATTCAAAGTCCTCCTTTTCGGATTTACACCAAAAGACGTTGGTACCATAATCCTACCAACAGGCTTAACTTCACCTCCACCAAATCCTAGTAACGGTGAGTTAACCTCAGTAATCTCGTATTGTCCAAGCTTCATCTGTTGCAATGCGTCCATATTATCTTGTTGGGTGAACATCCATTATCTATCATGATCCTCTTCACTCCGTGATTCGCAAACACTGCTGAAACTATCATAGGGCAATTTAAGTATTGTGCCTCCTTAGCTTGTGAAGACAAGTTGTCAAAATCGTTATCATCAAATGTGATTCTCGTATCCAATTTGTCTACTGCAAAGACAAGATCTATCTCCTGACGTTTCAACCGTTCATTGTATATATCACGCAAAATGTGTTTTCTACTTTTGGCTGAATCAGCGCCCGTTGGTCCCCCAGCAATCACATTGACTCCGTTTACGATATCATCGTTCCCATTACCCCTCTTACGCCGGGGCTCATCCTTCTTCTCATGCGGAGATCTACTTCGTTTACGTCCAGATGACGTCTTTTCTTCACGTGGCTCTTTATTCTCAAGGACATACTCAACGAGTTTCCCATCTTGAATAAGACGTTCAATTTCGTTCTTTAAGGCCTTGCATTCATTAGTAAAATGCCCGTTCTGCCTGTGGAACTTACAATATTTCCTTGACTTCTTAGTCTTTTCAGTCTTTCAGAAAGGCTTTGGGGCTCTCAAAATCCCGCTATCATTCACAATGGCGAATATCTCTCCAATTTGTTTTTTCAATGGAGTGTAATTCTCGAATTTCTTAAAGGGTTGTCGATTACGATCACGATCTTTCCCTCTAGAATCTCTTCTCCAATCTCTATTCTCCTTTCCTCTATGGATTCCAGGTGAATCCATCAACCCCTAATTCACAGTTGCCTCCTCAACTTCGATGACCTTACTAGCGAGATCCATCACTTGCTCTATGGAATCAGATGCTTCCCAAGTGATTACTTCTATCAGCTTTTTGCTCTGGCAGCGATGTTCCAACACAGAGATAAACAAATCCACATTGGGTGCATGCACTCTCCCAATCTCCAAATTGAGACGTTCTATGTACTTTCCTAATGATTCATCAGGTCTTCTATTAATATTGAACAATGTACTCAGAGACTTCTTCTTTATCCGATAAGTAGCAAACTTTTTGACAAACATGCTCCTGAATTGTTCAGATGATTCAAATGAGCGTGAACGCAAGTTCTTGAACCATTCCTTTGCAGGACCTCTCAGACTTAGCGGTATCGGTTTCGCTCTCAGATTCTCTCCGTATCCCAGAACCTGCAATTCTTCATCCAAGTCATCAAAGTGTGTTACAGGATCAGTTGTTCCATCATATTTCTTCATGTCAGGAAGAACAGTTCCTTCTTTCAGTGTTAGCTTGTTGATCGCCTCATAGAATGGAGTTGGCTTCTCTATCAGTGGAATATGTTCAGCAATAACAGGCTCCGGCCTTGGTAAAACTCTTTCAGGCAAATCCCTACTTCTTCCCACAGTATGACTTGCAGCGGGTCGATCATCAGGGCCTCTCTGCCTAGAGTTAACTTCACCATTCCTTACTTCTCTATCTCTAACAGTTGCTCGACTTGGAGCTCTATTGGCATTAGTCCTCATTGAGCGAGGATTTCTCCTTTCTGACGAAGGAGATGGATCCCTTCTAGTTGGCCTAGTCATCCTTGTCTGCGTATATTGCCTTCAACCATCACGACGCTGAGTCTGATGAGTCCTTCCTTGCTGCACTATTGCTGGCGGTGCCGCTGGCTGTTGTGCTATTGGTGCATGTACATTCTGCTGACCAAAAGTGTTAGCCAATTGCTGCACAATCATTGGTACCATAGTCCTTTGAAAAGCTGACATGATTTGATCCAACTGAGCAGAATTCAATAGTTGATGTTCCGTGGGAGGAACTTCAGGTTGCTTCGCTGTATGAGTTGGTGGATCAAGAGGAGTGCTGGGTGCTGCCACTGATGTATGCTCAAAAGCATCAGGAGCCCGATTATCCTCCTCCCTCTGTGATCTAGTCCTTCCTGCTACTCCATTCTTCTTCGTTGCTCTGCGATGAGCCATTAAATGAGTGTTAGTGTTTGTTACTAAGTGCGTATAGAGGTTCCCACAGACGGCGCCACTGATGTGGGGTATTTTTGTCTGGATACGTGTCCAATCTCCAACACTCCACGTCAGACTACTATAGTTCCTGCTGGATCCTTAAACAGCTTTATAGTTCGGAACCTGCACTCAACACCACACGTAAACTAAGTCGGTGCCTTCTCCGGCGAAGGCACTCCGACGCTCAAGTCAGTTGGGTCGGAATGTGAGATCTTGTCGTGAGAGACAATAGCTCGAAATAATAGATCGAAATATGCTGAATAGGTCGAAAAACAAACACCTCGAAGTGGTATTATAGTCGAAATGAAAGTCTCCGAATAGATCGAAATAACCCTCAAATAACTCGAAATACTCTCAATATAGGTCGAACGAGAGCTATCTCAAACAACTCGAAATAGTGCTCTAATAGCTCGAATTCTACTAATATTGCTCGAAAATGAATGCTTGAAAATATAAAACATACCTGAAAATGAGCCATGGGGCCCCTTATATAGTATTAAGAGTCCTTATTCAGCTAGAAGTGCACTCCAAGTAGAACTATGATTCAAAATAGGTCGAATTAGAGCTATTTTGAAATAGCTCGAATTCGGCTTCCAAATAGGTCGAACTGGGTCAAATAGGTCAAATTGGGCCAAATAGGTCAAAATGGGCCATATAGGTCAAAATGGGCCAAATAGGTCGAAATAGGCCAAATAGCTCGTAATGAGCCAAATAGGTCGAAATGGGCCAAATAGGTCGAATTGGGCCAAATAGGTCGAATTCCGACCTATTCTTTAGCTTTGCGCAGTCTCACGGTTTTTGTTATATCTCCTTGTGTAGACAAGGGAATGTAGATCTGCTTTTTGATTTGGAAACGAGACTTCAGAGGCTTTCCAAGCATATGAGATTCATAAAATTCAGAGTTGAAATCATAGGTCTAAATTACTTGTCGAAATACATCTCGGGATTCTCGACTTTCGACTTATTCTTCAGCTTTGCGCAGTCTCACCGTTTTTGCTATATCTCCTTCTCTAGACCTCAGAATCTCAATCCGCTTCTTGATTTGGAAACTAGACTTCAGAAGCTTTCCATACATACGAGATTAATGAAATTGGGAGTTGAATTGATTGCTCGAATTTACTAGTCAAAATACAGCTCGGGATTCACTCTCCAAAACTTCTCCCCCCTTGGAATGAGGAATGTGACTCCTTTTTATACCACTTAGAGTCCTTCCTTAGCCAGAAGACCATTCCAAGTAAGAGTATAAGTTCTCTTCCTCTTAGAATGAGGAATGTGACCCCTTTATATACTACTAAGAGTCCTTCCTTAGCCAGAATTGTAGTTCAAATAGAATTATAAGTTGAATTGGGCCCTGAATAACTCTAAATTGGGCCTGCACGGGCCTAATTTTAAGTTTTGCCTTGAATTATAATTTTGCATTAAAAAATAATGACGCTAACATGGCATAATAATCTCGAAATATGCTCGTCATATTATATCGAATATTATGATGTGGCGGTACCGAAATATGGTACATCATGGAGTCCCCCAGTTTGTAAGAGTAATGTGTAGAAACATTGGTCAGACAAACTAAAATATCTCAAGAAACAATCTTGCAATGAGTCCGTAAAAGATTTGAAAACTCAGAGTTCCGATTGGAAAATTCAGATTTTTGACTCACGGTGTGATTTTGCTACAGAATGATGTCTCTTATGTTTGTAACATTTTTACGAGTTGAGCTTCATGATCGAGTAAGCTGCATGGCTCACGGCTTTGTATTTATACCGGCCATGCTTCTTGGCGTAGGGTATTGATCTTTATCACCTAAGTTGTTTGGCTTAGGGTGTTTATATGTTTCCTGAACTGAGGCTAGTGCTCATATCCCATTTTCTTGACATCCAAGCTTCTTGGCTATGGACTTACTATGTTTACCGACTAAGCTGCTTGTGGCTTAGGGTTTTATATGATCTTCATGAGTTGAGGCTAGTACTCAGACTCATTCTTGTAACGCCCAAGCGGCTTGTAGCTTTGAGCTTTTGTATTTTATGAGTTGAGGCTAGTGCTCAGACTCATTTTTGTAACGTCCAAGCAGTTTGTGGCTTTGGACTTTATTTTATGAGTTGAGGCTAGTGCTCAGACTCATTTTTGTAAGGTCCAAGCGACTTGTGGCTTTGGACTTTGTTTTATGAGTTGAGGCTAGTGCTCAAACTCATTCTTGTAACGCCCAAGCGACTTGTGTCTTTGGACTTTTGTGTTTTATGAGTTGAGACTAGTACTCAGGCTCATTTTTGTAACGTCCAAGCGGCTTGTGGCTTTGGGCTTTGTTTTATGAGTTGAGGCTAGTGCTCAGACTCATTCTTGTAACGCCCAAGCGACTTGTGGCTTTGGGCTTTGTATGTTCTATGAGTTGAGGGTAGTGCTCACACTCATTTTTGTAACGTCCAAGCGGCTAGTGGCTTTGGACTTTTGTGTTTTATGAGTTGAGGCTAGTGCTCAGACTCATTCTTGTAACGCCCAAGCAGCTTGGGGCTTTCAGCTTTTGTTTTATGAGTTAAGGCTAGTACTCAGACTCATTTTTGTAACGTCCAAGCGGCTTGTGGCTTTAGACTTTGTTTTATGAGTTGAGGCTAGTGCTCAGACTCATTCTTGTAACGCCCAAGCGGCTTGCAGCTTTGGGCTTTTGTGTTTTATGAGTTGGGGCTAGTGCTCAGACTCATTCTTGTAACGCCCAAGCGGCTTGTGGCTTTGAGCTTTTGTTTTATGAGTTGAGGCTAGTGCTCACACTCATTTTTGTAACGTCCAAGCGGCTTGTGGCTTTGGACTTTGTGTTTTATGAGTTGAGGCTAGTGTTCAGACTCATTCTTGTGACGCCCATGCGGCTTGTGGCTTTGGGCTTTGTGTTTTATCTTTTTGCTTCTCTTGTTGATGAATGTGTTTTCCATACTTGTATTCCTTGTGAGCAAGTACTTGTGCATTTAACTTGACTTTCCATGCTAATTGTGTTAGCCTTGTTACTTTTTGTTGAAATACTTGTGTTTTATTTACGCGTATTTGTGTGTGTTTTGCAAGTGCTTGTGCTCGACTTTACGAGTGCTTGTGCTCTTTTTATGAGTGCAAGGGCTTGTGCTCAGCTTTACGAGGCTAGTGCTCGTTTTAAGAGTGCGAGGGCTTGTGCTCGTTTTAATAGTGCGAGGACTTGTGCTCGGCTTTACGAGGCTAGTGCTCATTTTAAGAGTGTGAGGGCTTGTGCTCGGCTTTACGAGGCTTATGCTCGTTTTAAGAGTGCGAGGGCTTGTGCTCGGCTTTACGAGGCTTGTGCTCATTTTAAGAGTGCGAGGGCTTGTGCTCGGCTTTACGAGGCTTGTGCTCGTTTTAAGAGTGCGAGGACGGGCTTTACGAGGCTTGTGCTCGTTTTAAGAGTGCGAGGGCTTGTGCTCGGCTTTACGAGGCTTGTGCTCGTTTTATAAGTGTGAGCCGTTGAAACAGTGATAGTGTTTGTTACTAAGTGCGTATAGAGGTTCCCACAGACGGCGCAACTGATGTGGGGTATTTTCGTCTGGATACGTGTCCAATCTCCAACACTCCACGTACGTCAGATTGCTTTAGTCCCTGTTGGATCCTTAAGCAGCTTTAGAGTTCGAAACCTGCACTCAACACCACACGTAAACTAAGCTGGTGCCTTCTCCGGCAAAGGCACTTCGACGCTCAAGTCAGATAGGTCGGAATGTGAGATCTTGTCGTGAGAGAGAATAGCTCGAAATAATAGATCGAATTTAAGCTGACTAGGTCGAAAAAGCAACACCTCGAAGTGGTATTGAGAGTCAAAAATGAAGTCTCCCGAATAGATCGAAATACCCTCAAATAACTCGAAATACACTCAATATAGGTCGAACGAGAGCTATTTTAAACAGCTCGAATTAGTGCTCAAATAGCTCGAATTCGACTAATATTGCTCGAAATTTAAAGCTTGAAAATATAAAAACATACCTTAGAATGAGCCATGGGACCCCCTTATATAGTAATAATAGTCCTTATTCAGCTAGAAGTGCAATCCAAGTCGAACTATGATTCTAAATAGGTCGAATTAGACCTATTTTGAAGTAGCTCGAATTGGTCTTTCAAATAGGTCGAACCGAGCCTCAAATAGATCGAATTTGGCCCCAGATAGCTCGAATTGGGCTTGAAATAGCTCAAAATAGGCATGTTTGGGCCCAAATAGATCTCGAATGGGCTTAATTTGGGCCTACTTGGGCCGATTTCCGAGCTTTGCCTTGAATTGTAATTTTGCATTAAAAAATAATGATGCTGACGTGGCATAATATGTCCGAAATACGCTCGTGGTATTGTATCGAATATTATGACGTGGCGGTACCAAAATATGGTACATCACACATGTCGGACACATTTAGGACACGACACCCTCAGACACGCCATGAACACTTGTCCGATACGCCACGTGGCGTGTCACTAGCATTAAAAAAGAAAAATACTGACACGCGTGTCAGACACGTTTTTGACATATTTTATTTTGCAAAATCTTAATACTTTATGAGCCAAGACCCAAGATATAGTACACATAGAATAAAAGATACGAAAAATTGCAATCAAAAGCTAACAAAACGAAATTAGGAATGAGTTGAAAGTTTAATATCAATCTTTAAAAATTCTTTCTTCCCGTAAGTCGGGTGTTCAAAAAATCTTTAGCTTCAATCTTTATTTTTTCTTCTTTCCTTTATTTATTATGCAAGCTTAAATCTTCTTTCTCTCTTTAACTTCTTCGAAATTAACTGGTTTTGATTTTTAAATTTTATTTTCATTTACATTTAAAACGTAAGTTTATATGGATCTTTTTGTTTACATTTATACTTTTATTAGTGTTTGAATTTATGTATGTTCAGTCTTAATTTGTGCGTAAACTTAAAAGTATTAATGACACAAGTTATACATGTGTGTGTATATATATATATATATATTCGTGTCGCCGTGTTCGTATCATGTCGTACTCGTGGCCACGTGTCCGTGTCCGTACAACATAGTAGTTATAGAATAAATTGCCAATTTTTAAAATCACAAAATAACCACCAAAGCTTTAATACCACAAAAAATACGGAACATGTTTGTAAAGTATATCAGACTCATAGAATTGTGTCTTTAATTATTCAAATTTGGTCATTGTAGTCATAATTTTGTTATAAATTTCAAGAGTACTTTTGTAACTGTGTAAGGTGGTGTTTGCAAATGCTTATAAAAGGAGCTTGTTGGCTTTTATAACCGCAAAAGCACATTTTTAGTGTTTTGAATACTGACTTTTGCTTTTGCTTGTCTAAAAAAAAGTCAGAAAAAGTACAAGCAGCAAAAGCATGCCCAGGGGTTCTTCCCCAGCTTCTTTTGGAATTATGCTATTTTTAAAAGGTCTTTAAGAAGAAAAGTTACTTCTCATTAATTTTGCAAACACCTAATTAATGATTTACGTAGCTTTTTAAAAAGATTTGCAAACACTCCCGACTTTTTATTAAAAGTCACTTATTAAGCAAAAGTAGTGAACAAGCTCATTTCATAAGCATTTGCAAACACCACCTAAGCATTGAGGAATTTTCCATAATAAAAAGCAAAACATCGTTAAGTATAATACTTCCTTTATCCCAGTGTCATTTATATAATCAAGTTAATATCTGGAAGAAAGTACTATGTCTAATCGACAGATAACTTGAATTGTATTCCTTCTAGCAATTTTTCAAAACTTATAACGAGAAACTGTCACACATTGCATCAAGGTAAATTGAGAAAAGCGTAACTCGCTCACGGTTATTAATTTACCATAAAATATCTAACAAATGATTTCGCACGCGGTTATTAATTTACCATAAAAGGTCTAACTAATGATTGCAGAATGACTTCATATTATGTAAAAAAACTTCAAATTCAATTCAGGTTCAAGTTCAGTATAAGTTAACTATCTAAAAACTATTGAGATAATGGGATGTGATTTTCACTTTAAAACACATAGAATTATATATTCACGCCTTTTTTGTATTTCATATCGATGGGAAGTTGAACACTCAACCCTACTTATGCTATCAAAATGTCTACAAAATCTCACACGGTGTTTTCAGAATTGGACCAAATACTGAATCGGTGACTTAACTGGTTATTGGTTTTAGTGGTTAGTTGAACCACTGGCTCAACTGGTATCATATTAATAGCTATAAAAATTATTTTTATATATAATTTATTGAATATTGTTCATATGTATTATAGGAAAAAAAAAATAAGAATAAGTTAGTCAAACATTAATTAGTATCACTAAAACAAAATTATGAATTAATTGGTTCAACTTTAGTTAGTGAAATTTTAATTGGTTGATTTATGCTTTTTAAATAAAAGAGTTCACCTAATTGGTTCAACCTTTTTTATACAAATACACGTGTGGTATATAAATTATGAAAAGTTGAAATTACACATCAAATGAGATTTTTGTATATAAAGTACAACTAAAGTAAGATTTAGAAATTATATTTAAAAATATAGGCATAACAATATATATTTTAATTTATAAAGTTTCAACAAAATAAAACATCATCTTAAAATGTAATATATAACAAATACAAAGTACTTATTTCTAAAGAATATAACTGTTATAATATAGAGTAAGTTCATCTTAATTATGTACTGTATATATTAATGGGAAAATCGCAAAAATGGTTCTTTAAAATGGCTTACTTGCAAAATTGGTCCTCTTAAGTGGCAGTATCCAATCTAAGTCCTCTAAAGTGGATTCTGGTGCGATTTTAGTCCTCGGACGCCAAAGTCAACAATTTTGACTATAAAATTGTACGAATTCTTCGCTTTTGACCCTTCATTTTGGGTTTTTTCTCATTTGTACCCCAAATCTTTTCAAAAAAATACATTTACATCCTAAGACATTTCAAAACATTTATCATGTAAAATATTTAAGTTAAACATATTCTAAAACATTTATTTTTTATGTTTTAAATAATTTTTTTACAATTGTCTTCAAATAATACTTAGAAAAAAATTAAGGTTTTTTTTTTTAAATATCAATCATCTTCAACCTCTCCTCCTTCCCACCTCGTCTTCTTTTCCTCCCCAAACCCATGCACACATTCTTTCAAGACCATAGTCCTCATTCCTCCATGGACAACGGTTTTTTTTTTAATATATCATACTTTCTTGTGTCTAGTGGATTTTCTATTTTTTAGGTAGACATGTAGCGTTTTATGTGTAGGCTTCTCATTTGAGATATAATCAATATTTAGGCTTTTGATTCATCTCGTAAGCATGGTTTTGTATAAGCAACATTTGTAAATATACAGCAAAATCTGAGTTGAAATTGGGAGTTTTCATGTACTGCCATTTGCAAATATCTTTAGATGATAGCATTTTGTGGTTGTTTTGAGTGAAAGTTAATGGTGTAAGATTTCATAAATCCATGGTCAAATTCAAGGATTGTATAGATTGAAGCCTAAGTACCGAACCTATCCAATGAAGGGCAAAAAATAGCAATAAAACTCAAGGACTGTATAGATGGAGGCTTCGTTATTGCCTAAGCTATCCAGTACAAGGCCAAATTAGTAGAACAATATGTAGCGCTTTACGTGAATAATCTATAAAGGTTCATGTCGATGCATAATTTTTTTCCCTGAACACTGTTTCATAAATCGGTTGCTGAAATTTAAATTATTCCTTTTGATATTAGTGAAGCAAAGTTTAATATAGTTTAATGGATTACAAATAATTAGTTCCAAGACGAGTTTCAAATGTAATGCTCTGAACTAAAGAAATCCGTGAACGAGGTATGTGATAGTTAGTAATGGGTGTGGAAGAAGAAGGTGGGTTTGGGGAGGAGAAAAAGACGGTGGGAAGAATCAGAGGTTGAAGATGATTGATTTTTTGAAGACAATTATGATAAAGTTATTTAGAACTTAAAAAATAAATATTTTAAAATATGTTGAAGTTAAATATTTTACATGATAGATTTCTTGAAAAGTTTTAGGATGTAAATGTGATTTTTCAAAACTATTTGGGGTACAAATGAGAAAAAACACAAAATGAAGGGTCAAAATCGAAGAATCGGTACAATTTTTTAGTCAAAATTGTTGATTTCGGCGTATGAGGACAAAAATCGCACCTGAATCCGCTTTATAGGACTTAAATTGGACACTGCCACTTTAGATGACCAATTTTGCAAGTAGACCACTTCAAAGGACCATTTTTGCAATTTTCCCTATATGAATATGTGTATAAAACATTATAAATGATCTGGCTCAATTGGTTAGAGCATTTAATTGTTACCTAGAGGTCTAGGGTTCAATCCCAGGTAGGGGCAAGGTGCAGTTTTGATACATGCATATCAAATGATCTCAAAAGACAACAACGACCTCCCACAGTGTCTAAAGGGAAGGGGCAAGGGGACACAAAGCACAACCGGCGAGCCTTCTGCTGCCCGGTGGAACTTCATGCCTAATGACTAGTGACTAGAGTCATCATAATCAATCGAGTTCATCGAACCCTAGTATTTACTTTCCATCAGTGAAAATCTCATAAAGTGGAACCTTGCAATTTAGTAAGCTAGTACTCAACCTGATTACAACTGTAGAGAAAATAAGGTATGAATGAGGCTAGCGGGAATCACCTATTATTCACAATAAGCATACTAAATTTAACAAAATATATGCTCATGATTATATATATACACCAGTACTAATAGTAATACATATACCTCATTTACATATGACATCCCTTCCATGTACAGAGATAAGCTATAAGCTTATATTGTTATTTCAATGTTAAGTGAAAAAACAAACACTTGATCAGATATCCCTTTCTTAGTCAAATAAATTATGTTTTCAATATTATATACAATCCATATAAATGAAAGAAATGAAGCCACCTTTAAGCCCAAGAATACACGTACATAAACAATATTTTATCTTGCAATTTATAATGGTTTATGCTCATACTCGTGCATAGACATACACGTATACCCATCTTTAATATTTTATCTTGTTTTGGTAATGGTTTATTGTGAGGGTCGCGCCCTACGATTCACAATTCGACCCGAGTTGGTCACCTAACAAACCCAACTCAGACTGAACTGGAGCTCATCGGAAGGGCCCCACTGACGAGGATCAAAACCATAGCACTGTAATAAAATATTTTTACTTTAAATACAACAAAAGTCTTTGGGATACAAATAGATTTTATAATTTCAAAATGACAAATATATACAATCAAACACTTAACGATTTTGCAAAGCTTCTAAAATGCGGACTTCTCAATCGTTTGTTTCATCCGTGTTGCTATACCCATCTTATTCTGAGAAAGGGACAGGAAGGACAATATAGGAGTAAATCTTTAATGACTTCATCAGATTCTTAGAACATTACAGTAAAATCAAAAATACGAACGAGAACGACCACAATAATTACATCTGCATCAATGAACTGAAATTATCGATTTTAACGATAATACTAAAATATTCAGAAGAACGAGAAAATGGACTTATGCAATAACTTATAACAGATCCAACCATAACTCCCAAAGTTCAACCGTATACCTCCCTACGAGGAGCTACCTCGCAACAGAACAGAAGACGTGCTCGAGTACATGCCAATCTAACACGTGGGTCATAGCCAACTCCTGACTGCAAGCGATGCTTAGACAGAATGGGTATTATGTTGAATTACTTAAACTAACAGCCCTTTGCTGCCCAACAGTAAATCGTCTCAATCCGTGGGCCAAACTTCCTGAATGAGTCCCAATGGGTGAAAACAGAAATATCAGATGAGCTAGTAAGTCGGATAATATCCGTTGCTCGTTTTTTTGCTACATAGGCCAAACATAGTTAGTTGCTCATTGCACAATTCAGAATTGATAGGGTGATCATGATATCAGGATAATTATGGTTATGAAGATATGTGATTATTAACTAAATTGTAGGTTTAATTTAACAATGGGTAAAAAAAAACTAATTATGTAAATAATTAACGAATATGAATATAAAAACATTAAAACAACGATAGGATGTTGCTCAAAGAATCACAATTGTTATGTTCAAGTTTCTCAGATCTAGATGACAAACGAGGCTTGAAGATATCAGAAATCAAACTTCACCTTTTACCGTACAAGAAATTCTTCATTAACGCCGATAATTGTCAAACTTTAAATAAATCAAAAGATGTAACTTAATTATTTGCTCACAAATTTACAACAATAAACATATATTTTCAATATTTTAAATATCTAATTATTGTTAATTTTGGATAAATACTATATTTACCAATTTTAACTTTAATTATGACGCAAAAATATAAATAATGAGATTTACCAATTCAAAGTGACAAGTTGAAGATTAAATCAGTTATTTCATTACTATTAAAGTCTCCATTTCTAATTTATGAACAACATATTTGATATTATATATACTTATGTAGCAATGCATATTTAAACATTTTTAAAACAATATTTCTTAACAAAATTCTTGTAAATTAATTAGTACATAATAATCTCAAATCAAAAGTTTTATCATGATCTTAATATTGAAAAAATACCTCAGTAACCCCTTGAATAAAATTATATCACATATATAACTTTGGTAAAAACTATGTTCCATATAGTTATTAGTATAAAATTACATAATATTGCATATATCACTAATAACAATTAAAATAAATGGTAAACGTGTAGATCTAATTAAAATTAACATTTCCAGAACACTTATTATGCTAATCGACTAGAATAGGTGGTTAGATCACAAGATAAGCACAATACTTCACTTAAAGTTAAAGAAATTGAAAGATCGGCCGTAAAACAAACTACATGTTATCTAATTGTTGCAAAATCCATGAAAGATATTAAACATGATTATGAATTATGATCAATTGAACAAAATCATTATAGTATGCAATGAGTCCATATTAACGATCAATTTCATGATTTGGATAGCTTTTGCAACATAAATTGGTTAAACAAAAGGTTTATGCAAATATGAGGCTGAAAACTGTAGCGATCTTAGATTTACCTTCAATCGGACTTTCAAATGATACGATAATCTAAAATCAGGGTTTCAATCTTAAATATCATGGAGAGTATGTCACTTGAAAATCATATCATTAAGTTAAGGTTTGGTATTATAAATAAATCATGAAAGGTAGGAGCTGTTTTCAGATTTTCTGGATAGTAGTTGCATTCTCAACTTTAGACCCCCCAAACCACTTCGATTGAAGAAAGTTTCTGACAAAAACATTTAGATAACACCATTACCAGTATGTGGTAAAAATTTCAGAGAAAGATTCGAAGTTTTGATAGGGTTTCACATTTCTAAATTTTCTGCACCAAAACTGGTTGTTTTGATAGATTTCCGTCTTGAGGGTTTTTAAGGAAGACAAAGAAACATTTAAGGGCTGAAACAATTTTTGTAGTAATCTGAACATCAAGGGGAAGAACGTTTCAAAAAAAAAAAAAGAGCAAATTTTGATAGGAGAGGTGTGTGAAAATTGTTGAAGATGGTGATCATTATTTGGACAAAATTAGAGACATGGAGTAAATATGTATACCCCATTTTTGTCCAACTTGAATTTTTCTATTTTATCTAATAAGATATGTTAGCTATCTCTAGCTGTATTGGATGTTATATAGCTGTAAATTATGATATTAAAATTAAATATAAATTCTAATATCATTTACTTTATGCATGTACCACTTTTACTATTTGATTTTATGTAAAATCTTGAGGTAATCAAGGTTTAAATCAAATGTTTACCACATGCTTGATAACTTAAACACTATTAAATGCAAAAGAGAATCCAAATCAGTATTTCTAAGATCAAGAAATTTTATATGAAAAGCTTTACCCTTTATGTAATTTATAATCGATCAAGAACTAATAAATAACCATATTGTTAAATAAAAACATAAGTTCATTTAAAAATCAAACTTACGATAATTATACTAATTAGAACATAATATAATCACTTTGGAACAACTATAGTGTCTACAAAACGTTTGGGGTTGATTTGGAGAAATATTGAACTAAATTGTAACTTTTTCAAAACTTTTAGGGTCAAAATCATAATTTCAAAAAGATCAAGGACCAAAGTGAAATTTCGAAAATACTTTTATTTTTTTTCAAATTTCAGGGGCGTTACATTTATGCTTTGTTTTGACGTAACCACCTGCAAGAGTTTTCAACATCTATACTAATATATAAAGGAAGAGGTACTTGTGACACCAAACTTTTGATTTCCAAGTTTAGCCTTATAATTTATGTTCCACTATAGTATCTTATTATTAATTTTCCAATTTAACCCCACAATTTAAGTTAGATAAAATTAATTATATCATTTACTAAGAATGATGATTTAGTTTCCCTATAATTCATATTCTTTTAATAGAAATTACTTTTGTTTCCAATCTACTTTAACTATGTTGACTCATTCTTCCATTAATTCAAACTCTTTCCATCTAAGCAAATCTTTTTTTTTTTTTTTTTGCATTTTTTTTTCTTCCAGATTTTTTTTCACACTTCAATATGATCATCTAATACTTTACATTATAAAAAATTAATTTGTGTGGGGCTCCGCGTGCCCCAGTTTCTAGTAATAAATAAGTATTCCTTTCTCCAAAGTCTAAACTAATCAGGGGTTCAAGTTAGTAAGCAATAATTGAAAGGAAAGATAAATCTAGAACATAACTAAAGCAAGAGAAGAATTATACCCAAATTAGTGGCAGGAGACCGACGGAAAAGGAATATTGCCGATGTAAACAAAGGTAGAAAAGGAAAAAGCGGCAAATGATTAATATTTATAAACCCTTATCTATACTACCTTAAAAAAATGGGTTTCTAACCTGTTTTTCCTCCGCGGGTTAGGAAACTCCAAACCTACTTTTTTACCTAGCTTTTTAAGCTGCAGTAGATAATAAAGGTGGGTTCACTGTCTTGACTTTCACACTTCTTTGGCATCTGTAGTTATTTTGTCTCTGCGAAATTCAAGAGCAGAGTTAGAACTTCTATACATTGACGTAAAAGCGTAATTGGAATTTATGATAAAACAGTTTCAAGATATGTAGTTGAGGGATTCAAAATCAGAATTAAAACTTTAAACGAAATGATTTTGAGATATACTAAGGAAGTCAAAAAAGCAGAATATAAGTGGCATAACTCTTACATATATTTTATTTTTAGGTGTAATTTTATATGTTTATTTGGTAGAGTTTACCACATGACAATATTAATTGTTTTACACATATTGAAATTATAACATAATTTTATTTTTGATGGTACTTATTCAATCAAAAGACTAAAAGAAAGATAAATTTTTCTAAATTACATTTTAGAAATAATTATATTCATGTTCGAAATGATACACACACACACATATATATATATATATATATATATGTGTGTGTGTGTGTGTGTGTGTGTGTGTGTGTGTGTGTGTGTGTATATATATACACATGTATGTATAACAAAAATTAGTAAATTATGTATTTCTAAACATATATGCGCTCACACACGCATACGCAAAAGACAACAACATGGTAATACATTAAATAATCAACAAGTGAATGCATATAACATGTGCACTACATCTTGGTTACTATTTAACATAATGAGTTTATTTTTGTAATTGAATGGGGCTCAAACTCATAATATGCTTTTCTAAAATATTTTAGAATTTTATTTTTTTTCCTTCCTCTTTAAACCAAATCTTTGGTTTTGATTATTGATGATTTAAACTTAATAATAACATTTATTTAAAATCTTGGCAAAGTACTGCTTATAAGATACAATTTTTCTCTATTTATTGTTACAATAAAAGTACATTGTTGATCGTATTATGATTTATCAATATTATCATTGAGCTCGCACGTGCGTGGCATGTACCGAATTAACTAGTTATATGTATATATATGGGCTTCAGGAAGACTTGGGTTTTCAAAGGAATTTGTTTTTGGGTGAACTTTGCATTACTAATATTGGTAATATAGTATAACTAAACCAATGAAACCAACAAAAGGACATTTTAAGAATTATCAAGCAAAATAACAAATATAATTTACTAAGTAAATAAAAAAAGATTAGGATACTGCATAACCCATTCCCGACCGGTTTAAGCGGTTCTGACCGATTTTCGGGGTAAGACACACTGACCGGTTATCGCGAGCTTGAGTTGCTTTAGGATAGAGAAAAGATGTATTTGAAGCAACGGGGTAAGGCACACCGGCCTCGGGAAGGAGATCGAAATACTGCGTGTTTTAATAGAAACGCTACAGAGTGGAAAAGACAAAATGAGGTCAAGAGGATCCGCACAGATTCAAGGGTTTAGGTTGAAGAGCCTTGAGTTATGCAGGGGGTTATGGAGAATTATTTTAAAGATGTCTTTCGATCCAGGTGTCCCTCTGATCCAGAGATTAAATATGTAATTCGTGTTATTAGACCCTGAGTCACTATGCAGATGAACCAACACTTGTCGCAGTCTTATACATCCGGAGGAGGTAACTTGTGCCATTTTTGCTATGTTTCCACTTAAATCTCCCGGTCCCGACGGTTTTTCTGCTATCTTTTATCAAAAGTTCTGCCACATTGTTGGTACTGATATTATTAAATTTGTTCTTGCATTCTTAAATGATTGGGATTTTCTTCCTAAGTTCAATTTCACACATATTATCCTTTTGCCAAGATGTGCTAAGCCTGAATCTGTGAAAAACTTCCGCCCTATTAGTCTTAGTAATGTATGTTTCAAAATTGCGTCAAAAGCCATTACTAATCTCCTTAAGCCTTTATTATCTGATATTATCTCTTTCTCTCAATCGAGGTTTGTCCCTGGTCGGTTGATTTCGGATAATATTCTTGTGGCATATGAATTAAATCACTTTTTGAAGAATAAACAGAATGGTAAGAAGGGCAACTTAACCCTCAAACTTGACAAGAGTAAGGCATATGATCAAGTCGAGTGGTCCTTTCTGGAAAAAAGTTATGCTTAGATTAGGTTTTGAGACTTCTTTTATTTCTTAAACTATGTCGTGCGTCCGTACTGTCTCCTATTCTCTTTTTGTGAATGGATGTGAATTTAAGAATATTATACTTGAAAGAAGGATTTGCCAAGGCGGTCTTGTCTCTCCATATTTGTTCTTGTTTTCTTATGAAGCTTTTTCCGAATTGATTTGTGATGCAAAGGCGAGGGAGAAACTTAAATGAATAGTTATTAATGCGAGGGCACCAATGATTACTCACTTTGTGTTCGCGGATGATACCTTGATTTTTTGTGAGGAATCGGTTAAGGCGGTGTTGGAGATTTAGAGTGTTCTGGAACGGTATGAAATGAAATAACACTCGATCAAGTTATTAATTTAGATAAGTCTATTGTGGTGTTTAGCAGGAACACATCGACAAAACTCATTGAGAATATTAGTGGGATTTTGGGAGTGACAGTGGCAGAGAAACATGACAAGTACATGGGTTTATCATCTACCGTTGGCAAAACTAAAAGGGAAGTTATTTAGTATATCAGAGACCGAACTTAGTCTATCATTCATGGGTACAAGGGTCAAACGCTTTCAAATGCTGGAAAAGAAGTATTGATCAAGGCGGTCCTGCAAGCAATTCCTACATATGCAATGAGTTGTTTCCGATTACCCTAGTCGCTCATTGGAGAGTTAGACTCATAGATTTACGATTATTTGTGGGGAAATGCAGCACAACGAAAAAAAATCATTGTGTTTCTTGGAGCTTACTTTGCACTAGTAAATTGAATGGCGGGTTGGGATTTCGTGATTTACGAGCTTTTAATCTCCCACTTCTAACTAAGTAAGTGTGTCGCCTTTTCAGCAGCTGAACATCCTTCTGTGTCGTTTGTTTAAGTCTAAGTATTTTCCAAACGTCTCTTTGTTTGATGCTAGGTTGGGGTCGGCTCCCTCTTTTTCATGAAGAGGGATACTGGACGGTATTAAAGTGTTGGAGCAAGGCTTGCGTTGGCAAGTTGGCAATGGGGAATGACATTTCCATTTGGGTTGATGGATGGTTGCCGAGACCTCATTCTTTTAGGGTTATTACACCTCGACAACCCGGGACCAGTGTAATGAGTGTCGGACCTCATTGATATCACAAGGGGTTGTTGGAATGTCACACTAATTCGATATATTTTTTGGGATGTGGATGCGTCTTTTATTTTATCTCTACCTCTTGGCACTTCCAACAACTTGGACTATCGAATTTGGCACTATAGTTCAAATGGTACGTTCTCTGTTAAGTCTGCTTATCATTTAATTGTTGAACTGGGGCTAGCTAAGTGGTCGGGTGTGGTTAAAGGTAAATCGAGTTCTATGTCTAATTGGAGATTCGTGTGGAAGATCAAGTGTGCCAAAAAAAATAATCTCTTTTTATGGTGCATGTGCAAAAACATCTTACCAACTCGAATGAACTTGGCTCGTCGTCGGATAATTACACGGAAACTGTATGAGGTGTGTAGCTGTGAGACAATGAATATTGAGCATTGCTTTTTTGAATACACGGTTGCAAGACAGTTATGGGCGCGGTCCGAGATTCTAGCTTTGGCTTTGCGCATAGGATCCGAGGATGGTTTTGGCTAGTTACAACGCATTTCTCATGACTTCGATGTTGATTTGGTTTTGCGGATTGGAGTGACGTGTTGGGCTTTGTGGGGTAATTGCAATAGAGTTCTTACAGGTAAACGTTCACCGTCTCTTCCCAAGGATTTAGTTGCGTTTGTCACAACTCATCTTCATCAATGGATCAATTGTTTTGCTGGAATAATGCGAGTTGGGGGTGTGCGCTTGGATACTAACTGGATTCCACCAATAGCTCCGCGGATTAAAATTAACTTTGATGACGCTATTTTTGAAGATGAGGAAGCATCGAGTATGGGAGTTATCGCGAGAGATATGAACATGCAGTGTTTGGCTTGAGCAACAGGACATTTTGTGGGCAATTTGGATGCTATTAATTAGTATTGAGTCATATGCGACATGTTTAGCAGTGAAGATTGCGGTGTTGGCGGGATGGTCCGAGGTTATTTTCGACTGCGATTGCCTTCCTCTTATTCACGATATCTTGTGTCCGAATAGATGTGCAGCTGATCATGCCAATGTTATTAAGGATATTCGACGAGTCCTTGATGTAGAGAAAGCTTTTGAATTTCAATGGGTTAATCGGTACGCGAACAACGATGCACATACTTTGGCTCGGGGTTCGACTGGGGATATTATTTGGTTAGCTGATGAAAATATTTTAAGTTCATCTTGATTGTGATTTTGCGTTTTTCTCTGTTTTGTTTGGGTTTGATTTTATGAGCTTCATGTTTCTCTATCGAACATTTGCCGGCTTTGTTTTGGTCGTAATTTTGAAATCAATCTTTTTCCTTAAAAAAAAAAAGAAAAAGAAAAATCACACTCTTAACCGACATGTTTATGTATGATAAACATAAAAGCCACGCCGACATATATCTTTACTTTTATAAAATTGTAGTGTTAACAACAACTTAAGTTTTAGAAATTATGATAAAAATAGGTCCAAAGTTACTTTGAAAGACCAAACTCAAAGCGAAAGGTGCACATGAATTTAAAATCCTCAACACGAAGTTTAGAAGCCCAAGGGACTTTCTACGCGTGGAGGAGAATTCATGTTCGGCTCGTCGTGACTCTCGTTTAGTTTACATACCTTATTTCAACTAATCGGAATTATATACTTGATCGTCTTCGTATCCTTTTTTCCCAACGCGGTCACTTTGGGAATTACGTATTTTGACGAAGGACACAAATGGAACTTCACATACATAATGGGCCAAAACTTATTATCAGAAAAAACTTAATGGGCCAGCCAGAATTGATCATCGCGAAGCCTAAATATATTCCTTTATTTCCCTATTGTTTTCTTCCCTCTTATTAGATATACATACAATATTACATCCCATATTCAAAACCCTAGAAAATCCATAACCATCATCAATTCCCCATTTGCAAATTCAAAATTCGATCACTAAATCTTACATTTTTTCAAATTCGACATGGCCGGAGCGGTTCCGTCGCGGGAGCAGGCGCTACCGCTGCTCGCGGCGGTGAACAATCACGGCGACTTGGCGGTGAAGCTGTCGTCGCTGAGGCAGGTGAAGGACATCTTGTTGAATCTAGAGCCGCATCATGCAGCCGATCTTTTCCCGTATTTGGTCGAATTGCAGTCTTCACCCGAAACCCTAGTTAGAAAATACCTCCTCGAGTACGTTCTTTTGCATTAAAGTCGTGTTCTTTATTGATTTTGTTCCTATTCTCATTGTTTGTGGTGATGATTTTATCGGCCTGCTTGTTGTTTTTGTGTCCGATGTTTTGATGGTTTTGGATGGATTTATCAGTCTTGTTAATGTGTAGAATTCGTAGGTCGTAACTGATGTGTGAAGTTTGGTTTTTAATTTGGGAGGCTGGAATTGGTTATGTTTAGTCTATTTTTGTGGTGGCGGAAACCCGCCGTAAGAGGGGACGAAGGAGGATCTTCTGGAAGTAAAGTAGTCATTGTTCTTGTGAGCTGAGGTTGCCTAATTGACAAGATTATAGCACAGAAGATTCACACAAATATGTGTAAAGTTGCAGAGGTAGAAGAATCATAGTTGTTGGTTGATAATGATTATAGAAACTACAATTCACGCAATTATACAGTTTTACAGACAGTTAGAAGTACCCGGGAAGTGATGACCAGTTTCAAATAACTTAAGATAAGATTGTAGAAATAATACCTAACTGAATTGCATGCCAAAGATATTCCACCTATAGAAGGGGTTCTTTTATGAAAAAAAAAGCTGGTTGCTTGGTGAAGCTGTGTTCTCACTTTTTAATGTTATATATAGTTATTCCGTTGTTTTCCCCCTTTGGTACATTTTCCTCATTGAAATATTTTTTATTAGATTCACCCTTTTGCTGATCTTTTGTTGAGAGAGTAATTGTGTTAGTTTGGCTTCTATATCTCGAGTATTTTATTTACCAGGCATGAAAATTGAGGACTCAATTCCTACTAAATTTTTCGCTGAATTTCGCATGGTTATTAGTTATTATTAGACTTGATTTTGTCCGGATGCACTGTTGGGAAGATAAGCTCTATGCTGAAGTGCAGAAGCCTTTTACAAGTTTTAAGTGCTGCTACAAGATTAGCTACTTTTTTACGCTCTGATGGGGATACTCCGGTGACAATTTTCAATGTTACATTAAAGTTGTATTGTTGCCTTTATTCTACTTTGTCTAAGGGGGTAATTATCATTGGAGTATCAATTCATTTGTAACACTATTGAGTTTTGTTGACAGGGTAATTGGGGAGATCGGCGAAAACACAATGGAGCATTTGTCCACACTAATGCCCGTCTTATTGACATTATTGAGAGACAGTAATCCCGTGCTAGCAAAACAAGCCATTATCATAGGCACAAATATATTTTCTAGAGTTTTGGAAGAATTATCATTTCAGGTCTTTCTCGCTCTCTCTCTCTCTCTCTCTCTCTCTCTCTCTCTCTCTCTCTCTCTCTTTCTGGATGTCTCCTTGTGTTCTATATCTTTCTTAGTTGTATTAAATACCTTATTTTAATTTAGCAATTCTGCTCTTCTGCTTTTGTTGCTGTACTTTATCTTTTCATCAATCATTGAGTCACAAGCTGAAAGCTGTCTGGAAAAAGAAAACTACCATTAATTCTATGTTTAGGGCTTCTTCACGTTTTGTTCAATTTGTCTTTTTCATCGATAATTACATGCATGTGAGGTAAAACGTGAGCACTTTCTAGAATTATGCTTGGTTCTCGTAATGCTTTCACTTTTATGTGATACAGTATGGTCCCTGCAATGAATTGTGAAATTCGTGCTTCCAAAACCCTTTTGATTTTCCTATATCTTCTGTGACCGTTTTGTTGATGAATCATAGTTTTATATCTATATATTTTGTATGTGAGACTTTGAAACAAATTTTAAAAATATAGTTTCAACGGAATGGTAATGTTGAGAGGTGGCTTGAAGAGCTGTGGAACTGGATGGTCAAATTCACAGATGCTGTTTTGCGATCTATTTTTGAGGTATGAAGATCCTGTTGCACTGTACAATTTTCATCGTATAGTATAATGCTCTAAACTTATTTGCTTGGCGTACTTTTGCCTTTAATATAGTGTTGATTTGTTTTGAATAAAGCATGTCTCCTCTTAGCAAGATTGTTTCATGTTTCCAGTCGACATTTAAATTCAACACAATTTAAAGTTTACTTTTTGATACTCCCTTTTTGGGAAGGAACGTTTTTTTAGGCCTTTTATCAACTTCTAGATGACTGCTTATAGTGGATAAGCCACAACTCTCTCTCTCTCTCTCTTCCTCCCCCCCCCCCCCCCCCCCCAAAAAAAAAAAGCACATAGTTGTTGGATGTCTTGGGGTTGGAGGAGCTGAATCTTGCGGAGAGCAATTAAATCCATTTTTTGGCTAATTAAAAGGTCATTCTATGCCTTATCTTCTAATTGAAGAAACGGAGTAACTGTTGGTTTAAACATAACAAGTCTGAGATGTGCTATGGGAGTTCGTCATTCATGACAGAGATGTCGTCAGGGTTGTAATTTGATGGTAGATTGTCTGAAGACTAGTGGCGGTGAGCTAAAGGTGGATTCTAGATGCTTCTAGTTACATAGATTGTGAGTGAAGAAAGTTATATGTGATGTCTTAGAAGAACTTCTTTGAGCAACTTGTACAAACATCATCAACGTGTAGCTCTTTGTGACAGTGAGAATATTAGTTGCTAAATTTTTTATATGAATTAGTAACATGTAAAAACACTCAGTTTGATTTACACTTAGATGGCTGTTTTGCTAATACGTAAAGTAATTTGCTACGTTTTCATTGTTTTGCCGGCTTAGTTTTTTGTTTTTGTAATTATAATTATAATAATTACTATGCTCCCTGTGGTACTCTAAAAATGGTCATGTTCACAGGTACTTTGAAGCTTTAAAACCATTAAACTTTGGGGCTTTTTTCTTAAGAATTATGAATCTCTTTTTAATCGAGTACACTAAGTTCTTAATATTGTACTCTTAGAACAATCAATTTATAGGTTGATTACACCCTAAAAGATACTGTGAAGGGATGCAGTGAAAAAGATCCATGAATACATAACGAGCAATACAGAGATGAGATTCGTTTCAGGTTTTCTCGCCTTATTTGCCATTCAGGAGGCGCCCACTATTGGGCTAAAGATTTACTATACTGTATTCGATGAGCTTATTGTGCACCGAGTTGAACGAGTGAAAAGGTCTGATGTGCTCGTGATGCTAGATTGACTTGTTAAATGCTCTTTCAAGAAAACGATTCAGAATACATGTGAAAGTTGTATGATACTCATACTTTTGGGCTAAATTGAAATGTTTGATGTGATGGATTGTTCTGGAATTTAATAGACTGTACTACGGTGATCAATCATAACTGGCAGGAGCGTAAGATGATTTATGGGGAATTTCAAACTTTGCCCTCAAGATAATGCTTTTAATCTCAGTTTTACCGAGATAGGTCTCATGAACTAAACCAGAATCAAAACTCTCGCAATTCAATTTCTTTGCTCTGTGCGTTTAACTTGAGCCAAGCGCTTTATTT
The DNA here is from genome assembly GCA_946800315.1 of Misopates orontium. Taxonomy (NCBI): domain Eukaryota; kingdom Viridiplantae; phylum Streptophyta; class Magnoliopsida; order Lamiales; family Plantaginaceae; genus Misopates; species Misopates orontium. Next base: position 27,791,710 of record OX326947.1, read on the forward strand.
GGTACATTGACAGCCATATGGTTCTATATTACCTTCATTCTGAGCTCTCTTTTGTTGCCCGTTTGTTCGAATCATTGGCCCTGAGTCAAGAAATTCAGTGTCTCATTTTGGTTTGTTACTCATTCAGGAGGTGTTTACAGGATTTAATAATAACTCTTTCTTCATTACTTTTGCTTAAGAACTTAAAATTGATTTTCACTAAAAGTTGAGAGTGTAATTTTAAGTTTCAATATAGAATTCCTTTGGAACATTCAATATTATGTTAAAATTAGTTAATTGAATAGTATTGCAAATAATATTTTTATGGATCCTCCTCTCTCCAAAGTCACAAATATTATTTGGATGGCCTAAATATCTAATGCTGATTAGCATTAGACCATGATGAAATACACAAAACTTGGATGCTAAAACTCATCTCGATATTCCTTTTCATTGAATTGCAAACATTTCCTCCGATGGACAGGAATAGGGCCCCACCTGTATTCGCAAAAGTTACTGGATAACTGGATATGTGTATCATCTAGTAAGCAAAGGGTCGAAACTATCAGGATGTTTTCCATATTCTTATATGATGAGAATGCAAAAACTTTTTCTCCAAAGCAAACACATTATAATTTTGCTCAATTTTATAGCCACTATTCTTGGCAACAAAATATGAGAGTATGTGTCGGATTCCCTACATCTTCGCTTTTTCCTTATAAGCTTTGAAATGGCAAATTTTTCACTGTACCTGGTCTCCACCAGCTAATCTTAACCTGCATTTGAATGATGAATTCTTCAAACTCAATTTGGAAAATTGTTTTCAGTAATAATGTTCACTACTAAGAAAATTAGTACCTGAAATTTGATTTGCTCGAGATATTCAGTATAAAAGATAATATTAATGAACCATATAAATCCACAACTTTTTGAGAAATAACGAAATGAACATTGGAGCTTGCAGCATTTAGAGTTTGATATTAGAGGTGAACGGGAGAAACTTTAAATAATAGTAGTGGTTAATCACCATTTGAGAGCAACTTCAATGCGTATTCTGAAGGTTCCATATACCATGTGGATATGACCTAACTTGTTTAAGTGGGAAATTTGGCTAGTTTAACCATTGACTGTGTGTGTACTTCTGTTTTTGCAATATCCTGCCCGCTGCCCTTGAGTTCTCTGTTTTCTGTTCTCGAGTTGACATGAGTTTGTTTCTTGGATTTGTGTTGTAGGCAGGTCCTGTTGGTCCAAAGCTGTTAGCATTGAAGTTTCTGGAAATATGTGTTATACAGTTCTCATTGGATATAAATGATTCTGAAACATATATGCCAGAAGGTAAATACAGTTGTAGTTGATAGTAACTATTATCAAATCCGTAGTTAGAAGCTTTCTGCAAATGATGCATTACCCTTTTGTTTGAGTTATGTACTTTGTAATTCTGTGTGTGTGAGATTCCAATCATTAACAGTTATACTTCTGTTTCTGCTATGCCTGTAGCTAAAGAAAGACAGGAAAGGGCTTTCAACGTCTCGTGGATAAATGATGCTCATCCTGTTTTGAGTCCTTCTACTCTCACATCAGAAGCGAACAGATATATGGGCATCTTATTTGATATGTTGCGGTCTGCTAGTAATTCTCCTGGTTCAGTAATAATATCTGCTATCAATAGGTGAGGTTTCACTGGTCTTTCTACTGAGTCCTCTTGGTGGATATTTGAACATACGAGACTTGCATGTGTTTTACTATGCATATTTGCTAATTATTTTTGTAAAGGAGAGGCTGATAGCAATTACTTAAAATTGGTATATCAAGATTGCATTTCAAAAAGAAGAAAGGGGAAAAACACCGGTAGATTGAAGTTCAAGTTTGTTTGAAGGTTGAAATCTGTCATGGGGGACGTGACCTTTGGACTACGTCCTTTATTCGATATTCAGAATATTCATTTTGGTCATTTTTTAAAAATAAATATGAAACTGGCTATTTAGTAGTAATTTGTCTAGTAATGTACTTTTGACATGTCATATGACCGTTATGAATGGATATCGAGTTTCTTATTAGCCTGACATGAGTTTGCCCAACGTGTTTTGGCGAAAAATACTTGTTTCTTCCCCTACCTTAATATTTCAAATGATCAACCTCAAACAAAATTAGACTAACGGTTTGCTGGACTAAAGGATGTCAAATAGATTTAATCAGGAAAACAGTCTAGGTTAAACTATAGTGTTGGAGAAAGTTACTTTTAAGTACACCTACCACTTGTTTTCTGTCGTTTGCGTGTATGTTATTTCCCATTTGTTTTTGTTGCAAACTTTATATGGTATAATATGCAAGTCTTAACAACTGTCCTTGTGTGAATGCGTGCATGCATGCGTGCGCGTGTTTGTTTGTGGTCTTTCAGCATTTTAATTTCCTAAGGACTACCACAGTGTGACTGGTTCTATTTGAGCACTATGGTTAATCTGTAGTTTTTGAAGTCAGTATGCACACTACTAAACCTCTAATTTTGTGTTCTTCCATTCATTATTAGTTGATGTATCTCGTTATGAACTTCTGCTGTTCATGTACAATGTGTGCAGTTTTGGTTTAAAGGTATCTGTTTTCCTTAATGGAGATTCTCATTAGTTGTGCAACTTTGACTGGATCAGTAAGTCCCAGTTGTTTAATTATATATTCCCGTCTAAAATGATGACTTTGCAGTCTTAAGATGACTTGAGTGACGAGCCATTCTTTTAAGCGAACACATAGATCTTCCTGGAACTTTTATATAATGATGATTTCTTATACATGGCTACACCAATTGAAAGCTTGGTCATTTTCATAATTCCCATTACCTACGCTACTGAGGTCTCCTCCTAGTTTTTTTAAATAACATTGGAAACTTAAAATATTTGTTCCTATGGTTTTGGTTGCTACCTCAAGCTGTGACATAATCTTTGTCATGGTGAATATGCACTTATAACCAATTTGTGATTTTGAGATATTGGTGGGATCAATGGAGCTTCAAAATTTGGTTCTAGTACAAGTTCAACTTCCTTTTTTGTGCTATTATTGCAGCATGCTGCCCAGCTTTTAACACGGAGTTAAATGGCAGTTTGACTGGGACTGCTGAATTGGTGGTTCAAATAAGAGAAATAGGAGTTAGCTGGTGTCAACGACGTTGGCGGTTGAACTGATTAAGCTATGGATAAATTTTGTCTGATTGGCTCTAGTATTTTTCTGCGCAAGCAACTCACTACATTGTATATTAAGTTTTGAGAGAGAAGTATCCAGCACCGCTTTCTTAATACAGTTTTGTATGAACAACAATTGCAGCTTATAGGGCTTGTATATGCTTTCCAATATTGTATCATAACTGTTTTGTGAGTTTTTCGACTCGTACAGCACCATTTTGCAATAGATTTGTTGTTATGGGGAGGTCTAACAGAATTTGCCAATCTTTAGCTGCTGTTTCTCCTAGGAATTAGTGACACCTCAGATTCTGTGTGGTCCAACGCTCCTTTAGAGTATGTTTTGTTTTCCATGTGGATTGCATCTTATAAAATTCATTCGACTTGATTTCTGAAAGTAGATACATGTATTATGGTTAGATAAATGACATTGTGCAATTATTTCATAAGATGAACTCTTTGGATGGGATGTGTGCTTGTTTCTTCATTTTTGTTAACCTGCTAACTTTTTCCTTGACAAACATAGTGGATTAATATTTTGAGCAGTATTTATCAGATTCTTATCTGAGATTGGAGATAGTAGTTTTCAATAACAATCATTTGATCTATTCTTTACTTATTACTTCTTGGGTTGAATTCAGATTTACTAATTTGTCAAAAAACCATGAAATGAATAAAACATTGTATGCTCAATAACTTTATGACCTTCCACTATGTGGACTGAATCACTGTGTCAGAGGCGGCAGCATTGTGATATGATGCTGAGCATCACACATTTTATTTAGCAAGTGCTAGTGCCGCATGTATAGGAAAAATATTTGGAGGTGATGCGCAATCTACTCATTGATCTGCTCTTCAGCAAGGATGTTCCCGCATTTGTCATGTTTGTGTGTATAATCATTTCTACATTTTAGGAATAATCGTGAAGCTGCGGTGGTTGGGGCAAACAACTTAAGAGAATGGTAGCTTCCTAATTAGAACATTTATAATGAGAAAACTGGTTTCAGCTGGAGTGCCAAGTTTAATCTCCTCAAGCAATTAGTTCTATGGTGGGGAGTTCAAATAACATTTTAATAACTCAAAAGTTCATGATTCTAAGTCATTCAATTTTTTTTTTCTGTATGTGTAACTAAGGAAATATCATAATAAATCCGTGCATGAAGTTGAAGAACATATTGATGCTTGTATGATTCTTCGATCGTGAATGCTGAAACTATTTAAACAACTGTACATACAAACATGCATTTCCCTTCATGGCCTGTATTTTTCCAAGAAAAAACATAGTAAATACTTTAGAGTTACCTTGTTATTGTTTGCTATGCGTCCATGCAATTTGCATCATTTTGTACTAATGAATCAGATTTATATTTGTGAAATCTGATAGAATTTCTGTATCATAACAAGGAAACATTGGTTTTGTCTACATTTTTCGATGTAAAGGTTGCTTGTCTTTCTGCGCTTGTGTCTTCGCCATGTCTTCGGTGTTCAATTCTGTAACCTGTTATGGGAGGCTCGTGTCTCTGATATGGGAGTACGAGGAGCAATAAATTTATAATCTGTATATTTACTCAGAGAAAGTTATATTTTCTCCTAGTAGCTGTAATCTTATTGGATGTGCTTCTGTTTCCGATTTCTCGCTTGATAATTAGAAGCAGTTGTATGACAATATACTGTGCAATCACGGCTCTTAAATATACTCTTTTCAATGGTTGGGATCAATTACATATGGCGAGTTTTATCTTTAAGATTGGCTATGGTTTTAGTTTATACCTGGCCTAGTGCAGTAATTTGAAGTTATAGGGAGTGTTTTGGCCATGTGGACCTGGGTTATAATCCTTAATAATCCCTGTGGTTGTGGTTTCATTACGTACAGGGTCTGGATTCAGGTTATTGTTCCGTTTCACAAATCAGAAGCAACTATTTCGGCTTTAATTCTCAAGTCTTTTACGATCTTTGTGATTGTCTCTTAGATGGACTAGAATAAGTGCACTTCGTTCTACTACGTAAACAGATTTGCTTTATGTTATGGTCCTCCCAGTGGGAAAGCCGAATCTGCCCTGGTGTCAAAAAAGTGCATGTCAGGATTTTCTGAATGTTGATGCTGGAAAATGTTAGTTTTGAGTAGAGCGATATTGCTTTCTTCAGTAATCTATTTTCGTGGAATCTCTGAGACTGTAGCAGCCAATGACAATTTATGCGATATTCAAGGACATTCTGTGGGCTTTTTCATGTTTTTTTCTTTTAAATTATCTTGGAAATACTAGGATTTATATGTTTTACTTTTTTACTAATATATAGTTATGTCTTGTTAATAGCTCAACTGAAATTATAAGGATTTGCTTGTGACCTTGTATTTGGTGACTTCCATCATAAGCTGGTTTATCTTTGACTTGATCTGCTTCGTGTTTCATAATTTGTGCACTTCCTTGTCTCTGTTCCGGATTTAGTGTTGGAGGAGAATTAATGTGTTCAGCTATGTGATTCTTGTTTGGTTCATATTGGGGACCCCATTAATTGGGAATTAAGGCTTGGTTATTGTAGTTTTTGTTATCTGATATTTGCTGAGCTATTCCCATTAGCCTCCTGGCTTCTCGTCAACCTGATATAAGAAGTGAATGAGTAAAGTCAAAATTTGGAAATATGTTTGAAATCAGGATTTGATTTTTGCCTCTTATTCTTTATAATATCAGCAGGCAATCCAGTTCTTTGCTTCTTTATTATCATGTCATTGTCAACTGATGTTTAAACTATCTGGAGATTTTTCATAATGGATTGATTGTTGTTGAAGTTGAGATTTCTTATGCCTGTTGGCGTGCTACACTAGGGGGAAAGAAACAGGGTCAACAATGATGCCCCAGTAGGCAGGACTGTGTGTGCACACGAGAGATTTAAATAGTGAAACATTTCTAAATTGCATAATAGCTGCAGATAGTTTTTGCTTTGGTTACTTAAATGCTGATGTAAATTATTCCAAAATTTATCTTGTCTGCCATCTCGGGATCTATCTTTTTCTGACCTTGCTGATGCTGTGATCTTTCCGCGTATATTCTTTTCTCATTTCCTTTGGCGTCACTTTGTCTAGTTTGAATTATTCTAACATTTTAGATATCTTGTCTGCCATCTCGGGATCTATCTTTTTCTGACCTTGCTGATGCTGTGATCTTTCTGCATATATTCTTTTCTCATTTACTCTGGCGTCACTTGTGTCTAGTTTGAAATTTTTCTTGTTAGTTTTATTTCATGTCTCAGTCAGCCATGTGTTGCTGTTGTTTGGATGTTTTATTGCTGGTTTTCTACAGCTAATAGCCTACTTATTTTTTAATGTGCCTTGCTGAACTTGATAATGTTGTTTCGTGAATTACTTTGCCTCTTTTTTTTTGAGTTAACATTATATTTTTTATTTGCAGTCTGGCAGCAATTGCACGGAGGAGACCTGTATACTATAAGTCTGTCCTCAACACACTGCTTGATTTTGACTCGAACTTAGAGACAGTTAAGGGTCGGCATGCTGTCAGCATTCAGTATTCTTTGAGAACTGCCTTTTTAGGATTTCTGAGGTGTTCTCATCCTATTATCACAGAGGTAGTAGTTCATAACATTATAGCTTCCAAGCTACTATAAGTTCTTCGTCCTATGTGTTTTGCAGCATTAGCAATGTCGAGCTGTAAATCATTGCTTCTTTTGCTTGTTTGTTCAAATGTATATGATTTCGAAAAAGGTATCATGTATAGTAATATGGGGGCACTGATCATTGAACGTTGAAGATGCAACATGTTAAGGACATGGCTACACATATTATGTACTAAAGTGAATATAAAAATATGTATATACAGTTTACATGCATTTTCTGACATAAAACATGTATTTATATGTATATTTATGTATACATACACTAATAACGGAGTCAGCTTCACATAAATCCATTTAAAGTGAAACTCTTCGAAATAAATACTCATACAATGATCCATGAAATGTCCAACATTTACGATCAAGTTTGTTGCTAAATTGAGTTCATTATTTCTTGAGACATATTAAGTTATAATATGAATTTATTACTTGTTCAAAACATTCAGTATTTGAAGGACACTTCGGTTAGATTTTATAGAAGGGAAACGAGGAATTTGGGATCTGAGTGATTACTCTTTTATCAATATTATTAATTTTTTGCATGAAAAAATTGGATTTACCAAAATGTATTGGACACTGTAGCTTTATGTTTCTTTTCTCCATTATTAGATAGCATGTTCATTATGCATCTGTTTATGGTGTGATATGTAGGGGAGTGTTTGCATCTTAGTCAATACTATATTATGATTTAGGGATGTCTGCATATCACGGAAAGAGTTTATAGGCCATCAAAATAATATTAGTTAATGTTTTAGTACTTTTATGTTATCTTAAGCATGCAGTTAGAAAAATAATTGGTAAGATCTTTGTCTACCCTCATTCTGTAGTCCGTTTTCCCCTGTGCTGCCCATCTTTCTCGATGTTTCTAGTAGTGCGTCAGTTAGGTAAGCTGTTGTAGGTTATGCTCTAGGTCTTGACGGCATAATATTTCTGAAGAAACTGTATGTTAAAATTATAGTCATATTTTTTTTGTACATAGTAAATTAATTCTTAGATCCTGACATGAAGTACAGAAAAAACATCTTAAGTTTCTGAAAACCACAATTTTGAAAATAAATGTACCCTCCAATTGTCTGGTAGAATGTATTCCTTTTGAGCCATTAGACATACTGTTCCACGAGAAATCCTTCGTAAGTAATATTGTCTCGTAGAGTGAATCCATATTATTTCTTTACATTTGGAAGTAAAATGCAAATAATGAGCAAACATCGGGTAAAATTGCAATCTTTAAAACAAATTTTGCGCCCCAATTTTAAGAAACAATTTCGGTTTAGACAAGAGAAAATAGCATTTGTAACATTAAGATAATCAATCAAAAACACATGCACAAACCGTACATCCTCATTCATTGGTAAATATAGGTTGTAGAAGTTTGCTTGGTATAGATAGAGATGGCCGAGAAGTTTCTTGCTATAGGTCTTGCACATTGACAAGTTTGCTCCAATGTCCCCAATTAAATTAGATTGAGATAGACAACAAGAATCTTAATTAAGCTAAGCAATTGGGGGAAATGCCACTCTTTGCCAAATTAATAAATTGAAGATAAAGTGGGAGAGTTGGTTTCACATTTCAGCTTGCACATGTAGTACCAAATGAACATGCTTCATATAACATGATTATTCCCTTTCTACCAGACGAGGGAGAAATTGGTCAAGGCGTTGCGAGCAATGAATGCTGGGGATGCAGCTGATCAGGTTATCAGACAAATAGATAAACTCATGAGGAATAATGAGCGTGCTTCACGGGATCTGCGATTGAGTAAGGTAATATTTTGAGGAAAGAGAGATTGTAGTAGTCACTCTTTGAATGCTGATTCCAGATACTTATTTGCAACTGTCAAAATAACATGACGTGTATCCAGGATGATCAACTAACTAATCAGTTGCATATTACTGGAGATGTGACTAAGAAGAGGTCTGCTCCTATGGAGAATGAAGATCAAAAGGATAGCTTTGATGTTACTTCGAAGAGGTTCCGTTGTAGCCCTCATAACAATGCAACTACTAGTGTTAACGTCAATGATGCTGGTCAGGAATGCGTTAATGGTACATCACCTCAGCTTCCTGCACTGGGTAGGGATCTAACACCAGTTGAGCAGATGATCGCGATGATTGGAGCTTTACTTGCAGAAGGAGAAAGAGGTGTTGAATCTCTGGAAATTCTCGTATCGAACATACATCCTGATCTACTCGCTGATATTGTCATTACGAATATGAAACACTTGCCAAAGAACCTTCCTCCTCCAACAAAAAATGATAACTTGTCTCTAAGTGGCCCTAGTGATTCTTCAAGTGACCCGACTCAGGCAGTTGTGTCAAATGGTTTTGCAAGTTCTACACAGACCTTTAACCTTGCAGCTACTGTGCCTGTGTCTTCATCAAATTTGACCACCTTACCACTTTCTGATATGTCCGCTTCTTCTAATATTTCTACAGATTCCAAACGCGATCCACGAAGGGTAAGGTTTACAAACTCGCACAGTTTCTGAGAAATTTTCTTAAATTTACTGTCACAGTTTGTTGCAACAACTTTTTAATAATTTGAAAGTGTTTCAGGATCCTCGTCGTCTTGACCCAAGACGTGTGGTTCTCCCTGATGTGCCGCTGACTACTATGGCTGAGGAAAGCACTAACCCTATTCAAGACTCTGCAATACAATCTGAGCTTAACGCTTATAGCTCTAGTAGTCCACAATTACAGCTGGTTCCGCCATCTCGTTCTGAAAGTATTCCTGTGCTTTTGAAGCCAAAATCTGAATCTGGCTTGAATTTGTCAGTGTCTCCAGTAATACCAGAAGCTGACCAGCCAATTCTAAAGGATGAAGTGCAGGATTTAGAAGCCAAGGAATTGACTCCGGATACGGGAACAAATGATGCTTTAATTCTTTCACCTTCCTCTACTAGCAAGGTTGAAGACATTGTTGAGCAAGCCCCAATTGATGAAGCTATGCTAGATGAAGCTTATTCTCCGTCATCGCAGGAATCGGAAGAATTGGATATCTCAAATGTTGAGGCATCTGAGACTGCATCCTCAGGGTTGCCAGTGCTTCCCCTGTATATTGGATTAACTGAAGACCATCAAAGAAATGTAAAGAAGCTAGCACTTGAACGGATAATTAATTTGTATCAGGATTCTCAAAAAGCAGATTTTAAGCAAACACAAATGGCATTGGTTGCTCGATTGTTTGGACAGGTATTGTCTAAGATTTCTCCAGAAAACGCTTCTTGATCAAAATTAGTTACCGTTGGCATGCCCTGTTGCGTTGATTTTTGAATCCCCGTTCTGCAACCTGTATTTGTTATTAAAAAATATTTTGAAACAAGAATATGATGAGCTTGACGAGCTGAATACTCTAATAATAGACAAGATTTTGGAATTTGTTAATAGCACAGTTTATCACTCGCGTCTGGATCACATAGAGCAGTATCTTTCTTTTTGATATCTCCAAAAGGTACTTATGGCTTTTAAATGGTGGACACTGTCCACCTTTAGTTAATGAGTGTTGCTTTGATTCAGAATCAAGCATGTGAAAACTTTTTAATGTCGAATCAAGTCTCAAATTAATGTGGGCTCATGCTTTTTGTTAACCAATGTGAATGAATTTATTTGTGTTTATTTCCGTTAAGAAATTTATCACCCGAAACAAGGATAAATAATCCTTTCTTCCTATCTTATAACCTTCAGTATTTCCTCAAGCAATTGTTTATCTAACTATAAAGCCTACGCCATTACACTTTCTATCTATACCAATGTAGCAACAGTTACTTCCATATTGTTTCTTGAAACAGTAAACATGATTTAGCCACGAGCTGCTATATTTGGTGTTGAAAACAAAATATTCATTCAAGTATCCCTAGTCCAAGCTAAAAGTTGAAGTTGTGAAACGGGTCGTAATAATTTAAGAAAATAAAATCGAAGTTATATCTTTATTAGGAGTTGGCTGTTCTGGAAGGTGTAATTCTGCTTGAAAAATTCTTGGAGAATGGCTATAGGTGCTGGGAGAATTGAGTAGAGATAACATTCAGCTGAATAAAAAAATCAAGCATGGGATTTTCATCTTTCTTCTGTTTTTTCTTTTTGGTTCATATATGTCTATCTCAGTGCAAATTTGCTCGTCGTTGGTTATAGGAAAACCTGATGCAAGCTCACCATCTTTCACCTGCCTCTTTCTGAAATTTCTGGCTTGCTGTCTTGCTTGTGTCTTTGCTGTGGGATGCATAACAAGTGCCCAATTACTTGATGTGGTTAAGGGAGTGAACCAAATCTGAACTTGGTGAAAGGATGTTGAAATTTTTTAAGGGTACTACAGTAAAATGACAATCATTTTCCTAAGAAGTAGTCATGTTAGATCGTTCACAGTAACTCCCATCTTGTAATTGCTCCGTTTTTGCTATCCTCTCTTTTTCAGTAATTGCCTACACAATATTGAAGAAAGGAATTATCCCATACTTTCAAATTTGTGTGCAATCCTTCGTTACAAGGTGTTCTATGTTAACAGAAACGTATTCACATTAGACTGGATCTCGTAAAATTGAGCTACAGCTCTTATTCTTTATATGTGCTACACTGTTGTTGATGCAAGCATGATAATGCTTAGATTGCTTCCTAGAGGTTTCTTTAATTTAAGAGCTAATGGATAGAAGAATAGATCAAGTCATCCAAATGGCTGATCAAATGATAGCAATAAATTTCTTGATAGAAATAAAGTGATCTTGTAGTTGAATTGACTAGGCTACTTGTATGTTGACAAAATACCATTTATTTGCAACTCCATGAAATCCCTGTTACTTCCCGAGGTTACAATTTGCTCCTCGATATGAACCCTTTGAGTTTCTATTAGTTGTTTCTTAGAAACAATCTTGTGGATTCTAGTACTCAACCTGTCTCTATGACTAGTCCTGAAACTTTGTTTGATTTTCTTTTTATTTTGCAGACCAATGTTGATGATGTGATTGGAATGCTGCAGAAGCATATTATGTCAGACTATGAACAGCAAAAGGTTTCCTTCTCTTCCTCTTGTGAATTACCAGAAGTGCCTGCTTGTGTGCATTAACTTTGATATAGCTATCGACTGAGACTCCGCATGTGTATACTCTGTTTATGCGTACACAAATGGCATAGCCAGAAACCCAGTTACCCGGATACATGAGTGTGTGTATACATGTTAATTGCATTGTTGGAGAAATTTATCCTTGTTATTTAGTGTCAGCAGCATTATTGCATACATGTTAATTTCACTAGTTCTAAACACATTCAATATTTTAGCCCTATTGGTTTGTGTTGGCATTTAAATAATTAGAACTTTTTAGTTGATAAGAGGTATGGGAAAATTTAATAGGTAAGAAAAATTTGATCTGTTAACCGGGGTTGGTTGCACTGTAATTTACTCTTATTACTTAACATTTATTTGTGATATTGTTTTCCAGAAACCGTTCCATGCTGTGAAGCTAAAATATTACGCAGGGTAGAAATGTAGTCATCAGTATGGAACTAAAGCAAAATATACAACTTTGTCCTATTAAATTTGTGTTATTCTTGTTTTCCATCTCGGAGTCTAACAACCTGTATAAGTAGATCCCTGATTGAGTGCTCTTCTCCCTTTCATATTATTAAAGTTCATCTTTATGTACTGTTGTATGTGCTATTTTTTCAGTTCTACCGTGTGCTGGTATATGGGTCAAGGTAATGCCACAGCTTAATTTAGAATTTTTATGTTGAATCATGTGTTTCAAGCAACTCTGTGGCTTATCATCCAATTATTCCTAATAATGGCAATTGAACAGTTTGAGTGCCTTACCACCCAATGATATCTAAAAATGGTAAATGAGCAGTTACTTTGTCATATTTGAGTAAGTACTGAACTGTAACATCATGCACTGCCTGATTGTTCAGTTGGTGGCTATTATTGTGCATTTTTACATTTCTATGTGAACTAAACATGTTATGTTATTTTAGTGGTGTTTCATTGAGAGAAGCTCTTGCTGACATTAAGATGTTTCAGATGTCTCATGTTTAGGTCTTGTTTGTTCTGTTTATGGTGTGCCGAACATCAAGTAGAATTTGTTAATACTTCATAATCTTGTAACTAACATGTTGACTCTCGACACCCTTGATTACCCCTAAATCCTTGTTCTTCCTTTCGTAAACCCTCTAGGGCTGCCTTTATCTATCCCTATAATGGAATTATTTGTTTGATTGTTGAGGGCGTGTCAGGCAAGCTTTAATTTCTTGAGATACCATTCATTTGGAAATATAATTTATCTATTTTGATACTAAGTTTTGTATGAATTGTTAGAAGTTGTTTACCAAGCTAATTATCAAAATTTAGATTATGATTGGAGTGAAGTTAGCCTAATATTGCGAACCTTCTCGTTTGTATTGTAGGCAACACCAACAGAGGTCCAAATTAATGAAGTTAATGGTGTCGATGATTTGTTTATTAGTTTTTTATTTTGCCTTTGGTCAACTTTTGCTCATTTATCTATTTATTTCTTTATTTACTCGACATACGAGGACTAAGATATTTTGAGGTAACACAGTATTTCTGTTATAACTTTTTGAACAGTGTATTTGTGTAAAAATTCCAAGCCATAATTTGTCATCAAAAAATTATTATATGTTTCAAAAATTTACCACATGTTTCAAAAAGAGTTTTTATAATCATCAGTTTACTAGAATCTACGGATAATTCGTAACTCATAATAAAAATAAGATGATTTTAATTAGTTTTATTTCCATAATTATTTTAAAATCTCTTTTAAAAAAAAAAAAAAAAAGAATCTGAATAATTACAAGTCAAAAATATTTGTTAGATGTATGGAAGGCGAATCCAAAAGAGGTGGCTATCCAGCAAATTGCTGCCCCTTGATATCAAAGAAGTGGCAGTGAATCGCTGGTGCATCTGCGCCTTGGCGCCCCTGCTTTGCACGCAGGATGAGCTTAATGGGGGGTTGGGGGTGGGTGGAGTTTGATGGGGATTGTGATTTATTTCTGAAAAACTAAATGGGTTGACCCATTATATGTTTTGATTGACCCATTTTTATAGTGTATTTTGCCATTTTGCAGGTTTTCCTTCTTCTTTTTTTATGTGCATCTGTTTATTGATGATAGAAGACTCATTTTGCTCAAATATAGTTATTTTGTTAACGTTTCATCAAAGCACATGGAAGTTGAGTTATATGACCTTCATTAATTCAAATCAATGAGAGTCTTAAGCATTCGAAAAATATCCTACTTGAATCGCTACTCAATTACCAGGACGGCAAATGCTATTGCAGACCAAAAGTAATCTGTTGGTTATGTCAAATACCTAAACCTTAGAGCAGTTTATTGGTTTGGTATCTCACATTAAAACCAAATTGTCTGAAATGAATACACATGGCATGTTCCATGAAGAAGTCAGTGAGAGTCTCTCAGTTCCTTTCTTGGAGTCTCACAGCTACTTCTTGTAATTCTCAGGGGCACGAGTTTGTTATGAATATTCTTTACCATCTGCGCACTCTTGTAATATCAGATCCTGAGTCATCAGTTGCTGCTGTCTACGACAATTTCCTTCTAGGATTGGTAGGAGATTTCTAAACTGGCCCTATAACTGTTACCATAACATTTTATTAATATTTGATCTCAATTGTAGGCAAAATCTTTGCTAGATGATTTACCAGCATCAGACAAGTCTTTTAGTCGACTTCTCGCTGATGTTCCGTATATACCTGATTCTGTATTGGGGCTGCTGGAAGATATATGTACTGAAACGCAGTCTGGAGAGGATGGTGATCGTGTCACTCAGGGACTTGGTGCAGTTTGGAGTTTGACTCTGGGACGGCCACTTCTTCGTCAAGCATGTCTAGATATAGCTTTGAAGGTACTTTGAGCATGAGCTTTCTATGTTCATTGATAATAAATGAATTCCTGCTAAGAGAGATGCATTGCGATTTTATAGGGGAGGTTTGGATACAGATTTTGAAAGAATATGTCTTCATCGTTCATTATACTTGTTGGATGGAAGAAAATCTGCTATTTCTTAATTTATTACAAAATGCACATGACAGTATACAGGGGATCTTGAAATAGGTCTTGTGTGAACTAGGTTTGATAGAGGTTTGGAGGATTGGTTAATCCGAGAAATAAATTTACTGATTTTGTTCTGGTCATGAACTTCGGAATCTGAACAAGAAACACTGAAATGCTGAATTATTTGGCAGTTATTTCTGTGTTTGAGAATGTATTCCAGTAAACAATACAAAGATTGTGTGTTTGTGGAACAGTAGGAACTCTTTTTGCTACATCAGGGAAAAGGAAAACAAAGCTTTCTCATATGTTCCCTGATGGTCCAAAGAAACCCTCCTATTCCAGTAAACAACTGTTGCTTTCATTGAGAACAGACTATCTTCTTCATGCATATGTGAAATGATTGTACAGAGGTGTCAACCAATTAAAGATTCTGCTGCTTGACAGTTAATTCCTAGGCCATTGTTTCTTGTATTGGGGATTAAATATTTTCTACTGAAGCTAAATAGGGTATGAAAGTGTTCATTTTGTTCTGATTTTGGTTTATATTCATTTTTTATTTCCATGTAGCTTTGCAAAATGATTAAATGCTAAAATTTTATTATGAAGTGCCAAAGCAGCATATTCGGTAGAAATTTTATTTTTACTGTAATATACTAAGACTACTGCTACATGAAACTAGCATGGCAGTAGAAAATTTATTTTATATATTATAATATACTTTGACTTCTGGTACATGAAAACTAGCATGGCATGAGAAATTTCATTTGGCAGCTTTGAATTTGTTTCTACTGTGGCAAAATGCTCTCTCTTACTTTTCTGATTTCACATGGCAGTGTGCTAGTCACTCAAAGGATGATGTGCGAGCAAAAGCTATTCGCCTGGTGAGATAATTTGCTATGCTTTCCTCTTTATTGGAATTGTTTGCTCGTGAAAGGAAATATTTTTCTTCCGGAAACTATGGATTAAACCTGTTAATTATGGTCTCAAAATCTTTAAAACTTGTGTTTCTGTTCCTTTGCTAGGTTGTGAACAAACTTCATGCAATTAGCCACTTTTCTGAAAAGATCGAGCAATTTGCAACAGATATGTTCTTGTCATCTGTGGATCAACGTGTTTCAGATACAGTGCTTCCACGATCAGCAGTATCTGAAAACAGAGTTGCAGGGCAGGTATGTATCTAATTTTTGTGAAATTTGCTGCACATGTTTACTTTAATATGACTGTCTCACGTCCATTTTCTTTCATACTTAAGATTGTTATTAATTGAGTACTTCGCATGTGTTAGTTGATATAATTGTGCCTGTTTGTTTAGCAGTTTGTCTTGTTTTTGCTGCATGCTTTTCTTATTTTCGAAGATTTATCCTTTGTGCACGATTCAGTTATGTATTATCGACGTTGACTTGTGAAATATCCGTTTTTAAATAAATATCCAGTTTTAGCGAAATTATGTATAATGATGGTAAATCATGCATGCGAAAAACTAAGTATAAGACACCGTACTCTTAATGTGGTTCAGTCTACTATGACCTAATCGTCCGGGCCGCGACCAGATTCAAATAAGCCTTTTAAAGATAAAAAAACTTTACAATCAATGGACTTGAGCAATAGTTGATGCTATTGATTCACTTGGATCTTCCTCTCACATTGTTTGGCGAACCTTGTTCTCTCCTTCTACACCGCCCGAAGTCAAAGCACCTTTCAATATGGCACCTGCTTCTTCCTGCAAAGAATTAGGAATGGATGGATAGATTGGTTCATCACCAACTTCCTCCCCATGTAATAGAAGTAGCTAAGAATATGCTTTTTGAGTAATGTGAATTCAAGATGCTGGATAATAAGGAAGAATGTTGTATTTATAGAATTCATGAAAGTGCAAGTGGACTGTACCACATTGTCGTATGTTCCGTCAGTAACAAGAACCTTCCTTTGGGTAACTGATCTTTCATTCATTATCTTTGATTATCTTCTGAATTTGACCAAATTATAAGGCAGGTTCGCAAGATATAGTTGGAGTATCTTTGATTATCTTTCCACACCACATGATACTCAAGATAGAACCAAATCTTGCACAATAAATTGAACTAGGAAATTTGTTCTACGTAGGGCCGTTCTTCCTTGTGAACACGATTAGCTTTTGTGTAAGACATCTACCAAATAAGAACCGACACTTTGATGAAAAATGATTGACACACTTTTTATGAAATCCAAATGTGTTTGACCTCAATCTCCCCCCAGTAAGTAGAACATGGACCGAACAACTTCTTAAAAATTACTTTCTTAATGTATTGTTTGATATATTTGATCTCAATAGTCAGCAGAGTTTTCTTAATTAAGGAAATTGTAATTGAGATAGAAATCCATAAAATTTTCGGTACTCCTCATTAGTGAAGAAATTGAGTCCTCTTTTGGATTGGATGTCATTTATCCAACTTCCCTGATTGCAAATTGCAATTCTCTTTCTTCTGCTGGCTGGATAGACGATTGGGTTTAATTGCTTCCACAATTATGCTTTGGCGTGTCATTTACACATTTTGTTTCGTACTTTAATTCTACGTGTATTGATTGGCATATTGTATTAGTTGGAGGCCCGCTATATTATTTCAATTCATCAATTCCCACAGGGACATGTCTTTCGCAAAGCAGTCACAAATGATCATGCACATCGCCTGCTGGCACCTGCTGTGCTTGTTGGTCCTTTCATGTGTTGTAGAAGAGCTAACTTCCTCTTCATGTACATTGACATGAAATGCTAGGATTTGCTCTTTTATTATCTCTGCTTTTACATGAGATAAATTCTAGCAGTCTGGGTCATTTTCGTATAAGTTAGTTGGTAGTTTACATTTTCCTGCAAGGTTCTTAAACTTATTCTTTAAGCCATAGGAACACACCACTACTACATGTTTCGATAACTGCAATTTAGTCTGTAAGATATAGTTGGAGTTGGTAATGAACATAATCTGTATCGAAAAATGGCCCAAAGAGCAGGGCTATGTAAGTCATTACTCTATTCCCATTCTCCCAGTAAATAGTATGGATGAAATCTACGTGTAATATAGGCTGGCTGTTGAAGACTAAATTTAGTCACAATACTTATTTTGTTGATTTCGCGTATTACTGAAAAATCTCTAGCGAAAACCTTGTTAAAAGTTTATAACTATCACCTAGATACCTTTGCTGACTCATTAACATTTTGTCTATCCGAAAAGGTGATTCCATTCTAAAATTGTACTTTTTTTCCTGTGCATGTGCTAATATCTTTTTATTTGTTGACGGACCCCATAATTTGTCTCTGCTCAACAACTTTGTAGGTGGAAAGCCAAGAAACGTCAATAAGTGGTTCTCAGGTTTCTGAGCCTGGAAGTTTACCGAATGAGTCAGTTAATGATTCTTCAGTTTCTTTTTCTCAAGCACAGGGTCTCATTTCTTTGTTTTTCGCACTGTGCAAAAAGGTTTGTTAGATTGTCTTTGATAAGTATAGAGATTTGTTTGGCATTCTTTTGCTAACGTGGTTACATGGCTGATGTTGATTTTGTTATCTTACAGAAACCAAATCTACTTCAACTGGTGTTTGACAATTATGCACGTGCTACTAAGGCTGTTAAGCAGGTCCTTTTTCTATCTGTTTTGTTTAACCATTAATTTGCTGAAGTAGCTTAAGAATAGTCTGTATGCCTCAGACATACCTGTTTCCATTTTATTTTTCTCAAATGTAAGGCTGTAATGTTTGATGACATTTTTCTTTTACTGAACTCTACAAACGTCGAAAGATAAATACCATGGATCAAATGCACCCTTTGTCGCATCTTTTTCTGTTTTAGATACCACTTTCTTTCAGGAACGGGGTGGCATTATTCATGTTCGGAATCCTTATGTTTATTTGTGCCTAGAGCTGCTCAAAAATTTCTATTAGATGTTTACTGACAAAGACATGCGCAGACAGCTACAAGTTCAATTAAGTAATTGCCATTATACGAAATTCCAACCAAGTGAAACTATGCAAAATTCAGCCTATCCTTCTGAAGATCATGTGGCTTTTATTTGTGTGAGAAAGCATGTTCTTAGATAAGATCATGTGGCTTTTATCTAAGATCATGTTCTTAGATAAATATTATGTGAAAGTAACAGTATATCAATTCTCGAAAGGACCATAGAACTTAGCTTACTGGTGTGCAATGAACTATCATTCAGTATGCTCTACTCTTCTCACTTGATCAACCTAGTTGCCTTGTTTCCTAATTCACTCTGAATTTCACTAACTAATGTAGGTTGTGCATCGTCATATTCCTGTTCTCGTAAGGGCTCTGGGCTCGTCATGTTCAGAATTACTTCAGATAATATCTACTCCACCCCAAGGAAGTGAACAATTGTTGTTACAGGTTGGCCATCTCAAATTCATCTGATCTGATTTGATCTTGTCCACTCTTTTATTTTTGAATAAAATCTTCTTGTAAAATGCTGATGGTTCTGGCTTCACATGAAGGTCCTTCATGTATTGTGTGAAGGATCAACACCTTCCCCGGATTTAGTGGCGATTGTCAAAAACTTGTACGAGGCTAGACAAAAGGTTTTCCACCAAAACTCTGCGACTTCTCTTAATTATTCATAACCTTATATCTTATGGTCCTTTTGGTGTTAATATATTGCAGGATGCTAATGTTCTTGTACCAGTTCTGTCAGCTTTTTCTAGAGATGAGGTATTCACTTTATCCTATGTCTTGTTTTTGAATTATACAATGTGACGTGAATTAGGATCAATATTCTAATGTTTGGATGAAAAAGAATGGTGATTTCCTGACAAGTGCAATGATTTGAAACTGTACATTGTAACACAGATGAGAAATATCAGTAAGAGATAATAGCAAAAAAAAAAAAAAAAAAAAAAACCTTATATGTAAGAGGCAAAAAAGAACCTGCGAAAATATAGAGGTAAAAAACTCCCTTTTATTTTGCGTAATTGGTTAAAATATCTCCTGTGAAAGATCAATATTCTCATAAACTTCAACTTCTGTTTTCCTTCAAGGAATAAAAACCTAAGGGCGTGGCAAAACAACCCCTCTGCACTGGAATTTTTTGGCTGTTAACTTTCGCAGGTTCTTTTTCACCAATTGTGCATAACATGGGGATATGTTTCCTCATTTTTTCACTTGGACCTTTTTGTCCCTAGTGCAAGACACTTTTTTTTCTTTTCTAAAACAACTTGATGATATTGTAGAATCATACAGTTAGCAAAATGCGGCATCATGGAGTTGTTAGAATTGGAGAGAGAATGTGAGCCTTGAAAATTCGACCAGACAGAATGTTGTAGTCAAAGTTTTATGTGGTAAACATTATTCAGATGAATAAAGAAGTAGAAGAATTTGTCCAACATTTGGCACCGAACAAAGTATAGACCCAGTTTGCAGAAAACAAAAAATTTAATGATGAATAACCAGTGTAAATATTAGAGTTCGCATTTACAAAAGTTGGACGAAAAGAGAAGATTTTGATCTTTGAATGGAATGGTCACGTTGAAAACTGGACATGTAAAGAACATTATTATCTGGATGCTCTAGGGTATTGCAGAGTTTTGATCCTGTGCGTCAGTTCTGCTGAAAGAATTTGAGGTCAAATATAAAAATTTAGCAGATGGCAGAAAATTTGACCTCAATATCTCATACTGAGTGTCTCTAAATTTTCTATGTTTTTGACATAGTGGAATATTTTTAGTATTATTTCTAAACAATTTATTCGTTAAAGAAAAATTATCTTTACTCACCCTATTCCCCAATTAAATTTGACCACCATGACATGCCTACTGAAGAAACACCTCCATGCTTGAATGTATATTATTATATGTAGTTAGATTTAGTGTATGTATGTACGATTAAACATATCAGCATGTGTATGTATGTGTCTGTGTTTGTGTTTGTGTTTGTGTTAGTATATACGTTTTCACATGCATAAAATTATTATTTCGTATAACAAGACGACAAAATCGTTTTTAGTTTTTAAACTTCTTAATAGGTAGTGGTTATGTACCTGTGAGTTAATAATTAAGTTTCGGGCTTTAGCTCGTACTGCACTTTGTGTTCCTACATGGATTAGAATGAATCCTAAACCATTTAACATTAATGCGTTTAGACGGGTTGATGGTGTTGGGTTGAGTTTGCCAACTCTACCTTTAAAGTATAAGACTATCCTACAACATATTTCCTAGTGATAAACTTACTTACGGAATAGTTCTAATTCTGATATATTGGTTTTAACTCGTGGATCGAAGTTTCAAAACGTTTTCTCGAAAAGTATCAAACATTGTTAACGATTTATAAAGTATTTTCCACATATGTTGTAACAACAAATTTTCTGCAACATGTCGAAACATTTCAAAAAGTTTCTAGTAATTGTTGATCTAGACATACAGCAAAACCGAAACTTTGATCCCTGTTCTAACTCTTTGGCCTGGGTTTTCTTTATTTTTTCCTCTTTTGGTTTGTGAGAACATGCAACAGACCTTAGTAATTTTGTCATATAAATAAAAGCTTTCTTTGGCTAGCTTTCTATTATACTTATTCTTTCGGGGTAACTTTTTTTCTTTTTTTTGATAATGTTTTCTTGATTACCTGGATCCTCATTTGAAGAACATCACATAACTTCATGATTCTTACAAGAATGTTTCATTTGTTATTTATCCGATGTTAGGTATTACCTATATTTCCTCAACTTGTCCAACTTCCATTGGATAAGTTTCAGGCTGCAATGGATCATATTTTACAGGTATGTATTAGTTTTAAGTACACAATCTTCTTTTTCTTTTGCTTCTTTTTGATAAACGATTAATAAATATTCTGTATCTTCTCATGTTGTGCATTTTGTTTATGTTTTTGAAATTTAGTTACTGTCTTGATATGGATAATATAGTCCTTTGTTCTTTGAAAATTTTAGATATGCTAGTTAATGCGTGTATGTATATTTTCTGAGAATATCTTGTGAAAATACTTTGATGATCTTATGGAGCCTTTCACCAATATTTTGTTCTACCAAGTTCTCTGAAGGATGTTCAATGTAGTGGAGTGAGAATAATTTCCAAATGAATGCTGGCTTTGGACAAGCATAGGAACAGAAAATGCTGAGGAAAAAATTTGTTTGGAATAGCGACGTACAAAGTATAATGGGTGTTTGCCATAGCCTCTTTTTGCATCTCTATTATCTGCTTATTCTGATTGGTATATTTAGTTTTAGGACATCGTATCTCCCTACCAAACCCTGTGTTTTCGCGAATGATTAGATTTTATCCGTCTTTTTTCCTCCAGCAAGATATGATATGTGGTTTTTATCGTATTGGATTGTTCTGCATGAATTGGTATGAAAATTAACTGGAAGATTTATGTGGGATAAAAATTGGTTAACTGGGTCCAGTGTTTCACTATCTCTGGATTCAGGGTTCGGCTCATGCGGGTCCTGCATTATCACCTGTTGAGGTACTTGTTGCAATCCATGACATTTCTCCTGAGAGAGAGGGTCTTCCAATCAAAAAGGTGCACATCTAGGCCTCCCTTCTAATTTGGCTGTACTATTTGAGCTACCCTGTATTGGTCACCAATAACTGAACAAAGAATATGCATTCTGAAAAGTTTTCGAACATTCTTTTCAGTAACTGTGACTTGAATGAGCTATATACTAAGTTGTCACGATGGATATGATACTGTGGGTTTCCAGTGACTATTCCTCCACATAAATATTAAGCTTGCCTGGGTTTTTATGGTTTTTAACTAGTGTCAAAGAATTTATATCATAATATAGACCCAGCAGCCACACCAAAAAAAAAAAAAAGAACATTATACGGGAAAGAAGTAAAAAGAAAAAGTTCTATGAGGAAACAATAAGCAAAAAATCCTTTTGCATTTTGCATAATTTACAAAAAACGCCCGTGATAGATAAATTAGCAAATAACCCCCTTGTGATTCTAAACAAAAAAGAAGTAAACACCCCCCCTCCCCCCCCCCCCCCAAAAAAACTTACTTTGTACCCACAGTGGTTTTTTTCTTTTTTAGCCTAATCATCAATCACAGGGTGTCTTTTACTACTTGTGCAAAATACGGAGGTGTTTTTGCCTTTCCCGCAACACTTTTTTTTTTTTTTGCCAAAAACCCTCAAATCTATGTGGTAATAGATTTGTAAATTCCTATCAGCATATCCTTGCATTATTTCCTAACCTGTTGTTATTTGGTTTTCAGATAACAGATGCTTGCTCAGCTTGTTTTGAGCAACGCACAGTATTTACACAAACAGTCCTGTTGCATGCCTTAAACCAGATGGTATGCATATTTCTTCGCAAAGGATGCATCAAGTTTTTGAAACATTTTAACAGCTTCTCACATTCTGCTATGTAGGTTGATCGAACTCCTTTACCACTGCTCTTCATGAGAACTGTAATCCAAGTGATTGATGCTTATCCGTCACTGGTAAATGCAGCTGGCCCAACTGATTTTATTTCAAGATTGGCTGAAAAAGTTTCTTTTAGAGTCCAATTTATTAAATCCCGAATGAGATTTGTAAATAAGTGGCTGCGTGATTATGTTCAATCAAGTAATACCTGTGTTTCTAATTGATTTTCGCTAAACTAACTCATAATTCAATAGATCCGTTTTATAAATTTTGACATAAGTAAATTGCTTCCAGCTTGCTTTAACGTTTGATACAGGATCACAATGAGTCTCACTCCGTAGAATTTCATTGATCTTGTTTTCTACAGTAAGGGTGTAGAATTGAACCTAAAATTATGTTTCCTCGTCATCTCTCCAATTTCTGTTCTATTTTATCTTCGTCAGAGCCCTGTTCACGTTGTTTCTTTCTTTTTCTTATCTATATTAATTTATGACTTGGCCTCCATGCGGAGCCTATAATATTCTTGAGTTTGTAGGTGATAGTTATGTTTATTTGAAAGAATTACCATTGGTTTCATTAAAATTATAAAATATTTTACATATTCTTGGATGAGTATGCTTAAATACATAAGGGTGCGATGTGAATTGTCCATCCCTGAAATCCTTGAGCAGAAATTTTAAAAGTGTAGAGACTCGTCATTTTCCTGTGTATTACTTCACATCTGTACTTCATGAAGACTTTCGTGATGCCAAAACTAGATGAAATATTCCATTTTTTTATCTGCCTCACTTTTCTCGAACTCATTTTCAGTTCATTTATTTATTTTTTTGTCGGTGAACTTGGGCATTGACTTCTCATTCGGTTGAACTAAACTTTTCACTGAACTTTTCTGAAACTTCTTATGACAATTCTTATGGCTGATTCAATTTGGTCGAATAACCCTTAATCTTCAGTTATGCTATCTTGAAATGTTTAACATAATATTTTGTCAACTTTATCTCAGGTCACTTCTACTTGTTGACAGTTAAATCTTAAAATACCCATATTTTAGTTGCTATATTGGTGCTCTCATAGTTTTTGTTAATGATAAACTAAGGCGTTTGTTACAGTCTTCATTCAGTTGCAAAATCTAAATAACCATCTGAGAATCGTATTGCTAGTTATATCACCTTTTGCATTGTTAAATTTGATTCTTTTTGGTTGCTATACTTTGTTGATCAGATCCGATTTTTGTCGTGGAGTTGTTTCTTACTAATTACAGTCTGTCATCAATTACGTTAACCATGGTACAGTACATACCCTTGGATATTAATAGGAGTTCTAATTGATTCCAGGTAGACAGTGTCATGGAAATTCTTTCTAGACTTGTGCACAGACAGGTATGTCAAGTAATCCCGCAAGCAAGATATTGCTTAATAGATATGCAGCCAATGTATCATGACTGACTGTTTTGGAAAATCATAATTATGACAAAGCATGCTATCTTAATTGAGTACAGGTATGGAGAATGCCAAAACTATGGTTTGGATTCTTGAAATGTATTTCCCAGACACAGCCACATTCCTTCCGTGTGTTATTGCAGGTATTGTCTGGTTTTGTGTGTTTGTAGGTGTATTTCTTACTCTTTTAGGTCCCCTGCTCACATTTGTTTCTTGCAGTTACCGTCACCCCAGCTTGAAAATGCTCTGAACAAATATCAGAATCTTCGTGGTCCATTGACAGCTTTTGTGAACCAATCTGGTGTGCAGGCCTCTCTACCAAGGTAAGTTGTACCGTAAGTGGGCAATCTTTGAGTTTTGTGAAGGATCAATATCATGCTTTCTCCAACGTTAAGTGAGTCTTACGAGGCATTACATCAATTTATCTTCATATGCAGATCGTTTTCACTCATGGCACAAAATAAATTGATTAGTTTACAGATTGTATTATATAGCAATTTCTGCACGAGAACAATCACAGTAGTATGCTGCAGATATTCATGCTGAAACAGTTATATTACAACCTAAAATTTTCTGCAATTTTATTTTTTTTCTAAATTTTCTTAATTTATGTTGCTGATTTGGTATGATAAAACAGATGCAATGGTTGGAAACTATGTAAAAACTCTGTTTTCTGTTGTCCCAACACTTTCTATCTGCCATAAATCGAGACATGGTAAAAATAGACATCAGTAACTTTAAGCATCAGTAATCAAGTAAAGTCTTAACTCCAGTTGGGTGTTATGTATTAAATTGTAGTAATGAATGTAACCTCACGTCGAATAGAAGAGTAGCTTGTTATGTAATCTATGTAACGGAAGCATTTCCTCTTGGAATTTATGAAGACTCTGTATGTACTCTAGCTGTTCCAGTTATCCAATATAATCATAAAATGTCCGTATACTCATATAATGTCTGTGACAGGTCAACACTTGTGCTTCTTGGCCTTTTATCTGAACCACATATGGAGCAAACGCATGCCACATCGTCGTTGCATGCTTCAGATCCAGGGTCATCAGTTCGTGGTGCAACTTTTACATGACTGAGAGATTGAGAATGAAGTGGGAATGCCTCGAACATTTGGAGTTTGTTACTCTAGACAGTGGCGGCATATTTTGCTACCCAAGTGATCTGATCCCATCGGTTGACCTCTTTGTCAGAAGCTCAGCAGATGGTATCTGTGAGAAGATTTGGGAGCCATATTAGGCATCACCTGCGTTTGCTTTTTTCTTTTTAATTTATTCTTCCCTTGGCTGGTTGCCTGGGTGCGGTTGAGAAGCACGGGTGGTTGGGTTTGAGCAGTTGTGGTTGGTTGTTTTCCTCTTATCTTTCTTCTTTTGTTGCTCTGTTGTTCTTTTGGCTTTTGGTGGTTCTTTT
The DNA here is from genome assembly GCA_946800315.1 of Misopates orontium. Classification (NCBI taxonomy): domain Eukaryota; kingdom Viridiplantae; phylum Streptophyta; class Magnoliopsida; order Lamiales; family Plantaginaceae; genus Misopates; species Misopates orontium. The sequence continues at coordinate 27,817,711 of OX326947.1, forward strand.
TGTATTTCATTTGGTTATCCATCTCTCTATGTAATGTTGTATGTATACTCTTGAGAATCAATAATTAGAGATACTTCATTCGTTGGGCTAATATAAAATTATGAACCACAATTTCTTAATTCTTTGTGTAGTGTACCAACCTACGCCTCGTCGTGGGTAGGGTAACTGGTCTGCATTTACGAATTCAAACGTTTATTACTACCATCAGACCATTCTTGACTGAAGAAAAGTAGAAGACTAGTAGTTCATTCTCTTGGGTCGCTAAAAGGGAATTTCCACGAGTTGAAAAAGTTCAATGATATACGAGATGAAGTAAGTGAAGAACTTTTCTTGAAAAGTTTTGAACAGATTGGACTTCCTAGAGATACTTCTGGTCCTAAAAATTTAAATTATATTTAAAAAACTAATTATTAGTCGAATAAGATATAAGAGTATGCTCTTTCTACCACTTAATATATCTTACTTAAAAACTTTGCAATTAATTCTGAAATACTCTATTTCATTCATGCGTGCGTGTGGAGGGAACAAAGGTCTCTCTATTCTCGGGGGAATTTTTTGCATGCATGCAACCATTGGATGGCGAATTCGATTCGGCCGATGCTATAAACCTGCTATTATTATGAAATCTTACATAATTCTTCAATTCTCGACCATTCTACCTGGTTTGAAACAAAGACTTGAGTAATTCTTTTGTTATGTGTAAATAAATTCATATAATGCATAAAATGTGCCCAGGACATATTTCGTTTAAGTTCGCATGTATATCCAACTGATCCTCAACTTCAAAAGAAGAAAGCATATGAGTTTTCAGTATTAGCAATTCGTAAGATTTGGCTTTAAAAAGTTCAATTTCGCGTTTTGTCAGTTTACAACAGCAAGGAAATGCTGTAACGCCATCTCTCCCCTGACGTAATGTTTTACTTCAATTGAAAACAATCTCAACACGCATAATAATCAGATTTCATGTAATCAACTTCTGAGGTTGAATCGTAAATATTTGAAGAGACTAAAATAGTAAAATTGTAGTTTGTTAGATTAATTCATGTATGTGGTGTATTTTTAGTTTTTTTTCCTAGATGAACTACTTTCAGATACATATGATCATCCATGAAGGACAATAAGATTTGAACGAGCAAACACTGTACAAACAAAACCAGTCAGTATTAAGCAGATAAATAATCCTCGTCGACCAAATGCGTCTGTTGCACAAACAATTACATTAGAGAATTTTTCTTGCGAAACCCTTACATATGGTAAAGAGAGAAAAATAAAAAGAAAAAACCTCCTTGAAGTACAATTGCTAGTTTCAGTACCACTACTTAAGGTAATTCTTAAATTTATAACACCCTACTCCATGAAAATGATAGCTTCGAGTTCACCAAAGAAAAGAAAAAGATATTCGTAGGTTTCCGCCCTTGGCTGTAAGAACAGAAAACTCAAACATATACACGCATAACAAGCAATTTTGTCACCTCATTTGAGATAAACCAATAAAACTTCGGTAACAAGTGAAAAGTTATAAAGCCAGAGCACAAGTTCTGTCCAAAATTTTGTTTACTCCCTAGACAATATAAACTCTATACCTGATCTATTAGCAAGCATCAATTCTTTCACCAAAAAAATGAGTTCTATTTCTTCAAAAGAATTCTAGGAAAAATTTATACATATAAATGAAAATAGTGTCTTTTCCTCTTACACTCTTTTCCAGTGAGGGACTGGACCAAGCGCTGTTCTCTACTTAAAGAAGCGGCTGGCAGCAATGATTAGCTTCGAAATAAGTATCACTTCCATGAGCGAATCCACTGCTCAATTTCACAAAAGAATGTTAGTAAGTTTTGCTAGCAGAATAAAAATTCATATTGTTCAGATTTGAAGAAGTATTACAACAAAAGTGTTGCTATAATATGTAAGATTTGTACAGAAACTGCTTGAGCAGCACAACAAGGGATGAAGGACAAGGTAAAGAGCTTTGCAGTCAAGTTTTTTTCGCCTTTCAAGCTCTTTTTATTTCACAAATTACTCAAGTTTGGGTGTAGGATGTTGTAGATTCCGGAAAGAGGAAAACCATAATAAGGACAAATATTTATCAGAGAAAAGCGTGGAACACTAAAAGTACCTCAGGATCGACTATGTAATTGATGATCTCAAGAGATCAAAAAGTTCTATTACTTTAACGGAATCACCCCATCAAGATTCTTTTGAAGTATCCAGCCTTTGGGATATAGTAGATCGCGAGCTTCCAGATGAAGGTGCCAGTTCATTATTCTAGAACAATCTAGAGGTAGGCCTTCCATCTGACTCTCATCCTCCACGATCTGTTCTATAAAAGTTGTCTCCTGAGAAAAGCAACATCCAAGTTGGCTTTAGCATTATTTACAGAGATCAATACAAGAAAAATAGTCAAAACTCATGGCAGCAGAAAAAATATAGGTGGTGCATACTTGGAAACCCTCCTTCACTGTGTCCAACTGTCGAATTGGATCTGAAGTTGGACGATGCCATTTCTTGGGATCCCATAGTATGGTGCTATTGAAGGCAAAGCCGGACATATCAACATGGAAGCGACGAAGTCTTTTACTCTTGTCATTTGTATGCCACCCAATTACTTCACTTCCATTACATACAGGGCCTTCTAGAATAGCTTTGCTTTTGCTTTGAGCCAGCATAGCGACAGGCCAAGTGCCAAAACGACTGAATACACGAGGATAAAAAAGAAAGAAAAAGTAACATGAGAAGCATTCTGCTATTCATTAAGATCATTACCAGATGACCTAATAGAAATCAAATAATGTTGTGAAACTCAACATCAGGTCAAGAATGAAAATCTAGTCTAATGCAAATCGATATCTGTTCAAGAAAACATAATACATTCTGCCTCAAATTCAACTTTATTTTGGATTATTGAAAGCAGACTTCACCCAAGCAAGGGAAGGGTATATTGATATAGTTTAGCTTATCCTTTTCTGGCCTATCAAATTATTAACCCACTAGAAAAGTCAATTTACAATATTCGAATTCTCCATAATCACGGTTTCGAGGTTGATGACAAACTTTTAGATTCTTAAGAGGAAATATAGTTAGCTTGTGAAGAACTACCAGCTACTTAAATGCAGCTAGCACTACTTCACTTGAAGATATAAAGTTCTGAGAAGTGTGCTGAAACAGAACATTGAGAACCTCTAAGATGTGATACAGAAAAAGAAGAATTCGGTAACTTCAGTGTAATTATCAATTATTTGAGCTGGTCATAAGATAGTTGGACAGTGGTGCGAGAACCAAAGTAAACCTCTAAGCTTTATTAAAGCAAAGGTTCTCATTCTATGCAAATATAAAGATTGCACACTTTGTCATAAGACAAGTTCAACTAGTAAACTTGACACCCTGCACACTGAGTATTGTCATAGCTTCTATGATACTAAGTTATAAACAGCCAATGAAGAATAAGCACGTCTTCCCTGTAAAATATATGACCCAAATGATGAAATGATGAAAAGAAATAAATTTCTTGAGAAGATATTGATTATATGAAGCTGCTTCTGCTTTGTATATACCAGTCCATAACTCAATCCCCAAATATATAATTCCATCACTCATGGATCAACTTAATTTATATAAATGAATAAAAATGGGCCTTTAGTTATCCATGCACTGTAAATTGTATATTCCAATATGAGAATCGGGCTACAAACACATTAAAAAATAACAATATCACTTGTCACTGCTCCAAAATACAAGTTTTAGGTTTCGTTCAATTCACTCTAATACAAAATAAGCTCCAAGAAAATGCTGGTACTTATGTTGGTCAGAGAATAATGTGGATCACTGAAACATTATGACATATCATGAGATATGTCTATAACATCATAGACCAGGAAAAGATGCGTGAAAGGGACGTCGGAAGGCAATCGCAACCCATATAAGCAATTTGAGGACATGAACCCTGAAGAGATCTTCCTTAGAAACATAGCATTGTCCTTGAATTATCAAAGGAACAGTTGATATAAATGCAACCCGTCTAACCTAAAATAATTCCAGAAAAGAAGAGGCTTATGACTGTTGCGATATTGCAACCACAAAAGGAGGAAGCTAAGATATAGACAGAATGAGCAACTCAGTTTCTGCAAATTTGCAGCATCGAACATGATTGAGCTTTAACAACTACTCAAAGAGGGACAGAGAATATTGGATGCATCATGATGCCTGAAGTTCACAAAAGTATATGATGTATTCATAGATTTAATGAAATGCCTTTTTTTGTATTCAAATGCTTAAAAATCAACGAGTACCATTTCTACCCTACAGGGTTACTGAGTAGTACAACCGAATTTTATGATGCATGCCGCTTAATACTAATAAGCAAATTTTTTGGAAAGTCATTCACATTATAAGGCTCTTAGGTAGATACAAAAACCATGTATACTGTGAAAATAATGCACGGTAGCCTTGCTACTAACTCCATTAAAAAAATGGTTAATTTACTTAATAGGTCTAGTAGAAATTAAGCGCACCATTGTTCCATATTCAATCTACTTGCTAGCTGTTAGGTCCAGGCATTAAGTTCAGTTAGAACTTGTGAAGAAAAATTCAGAAATTACACTTTCTTCAAATATTGTCTTTTTGGCTGCATATTTTATAATAAAATTATAAGATAATTAAAGGTACTACCCTGGAAGTTGATCTAATGACAGAAACTTTCTACAAACTAAATAATTAAAGAAACACCCACTGAAAGTTAAAAGAGCATTCCATGGAGACTTCCCTGAAGTTTGAAAAAGAATACGCATAGACGCCTATATTTAAGTGCTTTTAAAATTTCAAGAGGTGTCTCTGTAATTATTCAAACCTTAAGGGATGTTTCTTTAAGTAGACTAAACCTAACGGGTGTATATATAACTATCCTAAAATTATTGGTTTGTCTTTCACATGCTTAACTCATAATTCAGGCACTAATTTGACTCCACAAGACATCCAAAACAAAGGCTGCCCCCATTCCGGCTTGAGGTATAATTAAGCATTCAGACATCAAAATTTTCATCACATTCCAGAACAACAGCATTGTAACTATTCCATATAAGATGTTATTTACTAACATCCTACAAATGAGGTATCAAAGAAGACTTGACATTCATAATGGCAATTAAAGAGTTCGGGATACAGTGAATGAAGACTCTGGAAGAAATACAGATGATAATTGGGCAGAAAAAAGTGCAGAATTGAGGGGAAGAACACTGACTAACTAAAGCATACATATCACAGTATGAAATAAATACTCCATTCTTTGATAGAAGTTTCAGAAGGGCACATATCAACACCTCTAATATCCATGCCAACTTCATATACAACGAAGAGCATTCACTCACTCGATGATACTTGTCTACCTATCTTTTAAATCGCACAAACTATACTTCTCCATATAACATTATACAGTCTCGTTATGCACAGAGAAACACAATGACAAAGTACAGTTAACTTTCATACCTAAACAACCAAGAAATTAGTCCATATATAATATGAGTTACGTATATGCACTGTGAGCAAACCTGATATCTCTTAATCCCTCAAACAACTCGCGCGAATAGATATTATCATCGTCCGCAAAGTAGACAATCCCATCAAGCCTATGCCTCTCTATATGCTCAAGCGCAGTGTTCCTCTGGTGCACTCCTCTGTCCTTCACATCCGTAGAATTCCTCGCGCACACCAGATGCCGATACATAATCCCCATGTTCCTCAGAATCTCCGCAGTCTCCATGGACGCGGCATTCATCTCAACCACAATCCACACAACCGGCGGCTTCACCAGCCTCAGAACCTGCCCTAACCTATTCAAATAGTAAGCCTGGGTAGCCCTGTTGTAAGTCGGGGTCACCACAAGCAGCTGTTTCATCGGCACAACACTCGAATCACTCCTCTGAACAACCGCCGCCAATTCAACCGTATTCATCGCAACATCAGCAGCATTTTCCTTGGATCTCACCACATCAACATCATCAACCACACTCCGCTTAACAACATCAACATTATTCACCACCACAACAGGCGGAGGAGGAGGCCTCATTTCGAACGAGAAATCGCTAATTTTCAAATCCGTATTAAACGGCGCAGTACCGAACAGGAACCCTAGGAAGAAGAAGATAAAGCATCGGAAAAGCGGTTTTCTCAATGAAAAATAATTACTAGTTTTTCTCGAGTAGTTTTGGTGCTGTTTTTGGAGGAAGAATCCGGTGAGGAACCTGCGAACCGGTGACAAGGAGGTTGTTCTGCCGCCATTGAAGAGCGGCGGTTGCTTAATCGATTGGAGTGAGAATGGATCGTTGTTTAGTCCGTTGGAGTGAGATCTATCGCTGTAAGGGGACAGCGTTCTACGAATCGACGCCATTTGATCGGAGCTATAAATCGCATCGAATGCGATTCAATGTCGATACGATTGATTTCGACAGAGATCTGTAGTCCGGTGAGGAGGAGATTGAGAAGTGGAAAAATGTTTATGTGCAATTTTTACCAGAAATAAAAAAGGAAAGATTTAACCAGCTGTTTTATTAACTATCAAAAAAACAAAAACCCAGCTGTTCTATTACTACTCCTACTTTTTATGGGATTTGTAGCACTATGCCCTCTAACCTATGAAAATATGTGTAATGCGCCCCAACTTATTGATTTTTGTGCGATTTGCCCCCCGAGTCGTTGATCAACCGTTCATTTTGGACACGTTTCTAAGTTCTTGTCCTTCAGATTTGACACCATAGGCAAATCGCACAAATATTTATAGGTTGGGGGCATTTCGCACATTTTCATAGGTTAGCGGACAAAGTGCTATCCACCCCATATATTGGGGGGTTTGCTGCAATTAGCCCTTTTTCCGGTAACGAAAGACACATAAATCCTTAGACTCCATCTGACTCTAAACTAGATAAAAGAGATCGGGGAGGAGTTAGCAAAATGCTAGGCCTACGATCCGTAACATCCGGAAGCTTAGCAATCACATCAGCAAGAAGATTCTTCGACCTATCAATCCAACAGAACTTGTGATCCCATGGTTTATGCAACAAGAAATGACACTCGTCAATCTTCTCCTTCAGAGGATGATCATCGTGACTCCCCTCCATAATAAGCGAGCCAGCTTCCTTCAAATTCGTTTCCACCTCAATTCTTTGGATACGCTTCTCCGAAGCCAAATTTAAACCAAGACAAATAGCCTCCACCTCCGCTTCAAGAATAGTCGGTTGAGAGATTTTACACACAAAACCCCATTGCCAAATACTTTATCATCCCTTATAACCTCGCCTGCAGACCCGTCATTTTGCCCAGTCCGGACACTGCCATCGACGTGCAACTTCATCCAGCCCGCCATCGGTTTAGTCCAAGCCTCCTTTTTCTTCATGTTTCTCCCTTGAAAAATAGACATTAGGGGCTTGTTTGGTTTGTGCTATTAGGCCCCTAATAAGGGATATAAGCATGGTTTACCCGGGTGCTAACACCTTTGGTTAGCATGCTTAGAATCCGAATAACCCGGCTCTAATCCGTCTGACCCGGCCTATATCGAGGAAAATAATCTGGCATTCCCCCCCTCCCCCTCGGTTGGCGAATCTGGGTTGAACAGTAACCCGTGTGCCATGTAAAATTCCAAACTTATCCTCAAAAAGTAATTTCACGGACAAAAGTGCCCTTCTCATTCTAGTCTCCTCTTTCACACAGTTTACACCACATTTATACGCACTTCTTCTCCCTCTTCTCTCTACCGCTCATCTAGCGCCGCTCCACCATCGGGATTAACCACAAATCCACCGAGACAGGACTTAAATCCAGCGAGAAAGGACTCAATTCCGGCGAGATAGAACTCAAATCGACGAATTTCCACCTCCATCTCGCGACACATCTACTGCGATTTGGGGTTTTTTTGTTTATGTTTCATGGTTGTGCTCGACGATGGTGCTGGATCTGGGATGGGTTTTTGATTTGCGGTGTTGGTATAAGTGAATTGGCTTACATGGTTGTCGATTGCCGTTGTTAATTTCTACTTTTACAGAAAAGAAAACAAAATCGGACTGGAATTAGGGAAGATGGTGGCGACCTACAAGGGATGGCGATGTTGGTGGTGGCGATGTTGGGGGTGGGTGTGGGGTAGGGTGAGGTGGGGGCGAGGGCGGGGGCGATGGCGAGGGCGGGCGGCGGTGGCGGTGAGGGGGAATTTCTGAGGAAGACGGGTGTTTTTTTATTTTTTTTCTATTTTTATTTTAATTAGTAATAAATTATAATTAAAATAATTAAAACCAGATTTAATCCTCAAACTTTCAACAGAATCCGAAAAAAATTATTCTACAATACTTTGAATAATTTGAATTAGTAATAAATTATAATTAAAATAATTAAAACCAGATTTAATCCTCAAACTTTCAACAGAATCCGAAAAAAATTATTCTACAATACTTTGAATATTTTGAATTAATAGGTGATATAAATTAGTTACTATTTTAAGGTTTTTGAAACACATATTTTTAAACATATGAAAAAAATGAAAGTAATATTAAAGGGTAAAACAGACAATTAACACAATCTAAAAATTAATCTGACTTGTTCTTATTCTCAACCAAAGGTAAAATATTTCTACATAATCAGCCATAACCAATCTATTCTTAACTATCTTCATCAATCTCACCTCAACAACCAAACGAGCCCTAGGTCTTTAGCAAGAGTTATAATTTGGAATAAAACTGCGTTGACATTCTCCTCTTTGCCTCTAAAAACACGAGAAATTCTCGCCTTCCATATTGAATGACCAAATGCCCGCCCACAAATATCAAACCCCACGGAACATGATATAATTTGTTACAAATCGGCTCCATATGTAACAAGTCCTTACGCAACCATAGATCATCCCTCATATCATGAAAAACCTCCCATTATGTCGAGGTAAGAAGACCATGCCATATTCGCTTTGCTGAATTGCAATTATGTAGGATATGAATTACCAACTCCTCGACCTCATGACAAATGTTGCACTATGAATCGTTCTTCATTTTACAGATTTTCCTTTATTGATTGGTTGCGAGTTTATTTTGAGCCGCTAACCATACAAAAAATTTCAGCTTATGACTGCATGGAAGACGCCATACCCAATCAACTCGAGGGCCTAAGTTCGGCAGTGAAGTGTATGTGCGATGGAATGCTCTATACGCACTTTGACATGAAATATTCTCGAATCATCTTACTCTCGCAAAACCACCCCAAACTACATAATTTTTTTCCAAACCTCTAGAATGCTAGTGCGGAGGCTTCGAAAATCCCACTATCCATCATCACCCAGCAAATCGAACAATTTCAACCCATAATCTGAGGAATGAATGGTCAGAACAACCTCGCTAAGTGGTGCACCTCCTAACCACTTATCAAACCAAAAGGAAATATCCTTGCCATTCCCGTTTTTCATCTAACAAAAAGAGCCATTAACGCCATGCAACGGACAATTCTTTTCCACGTTGAGCTATCATTCAAACCCACAATGTATTCGCTGAGCCTTTCATTTTTAAGATACTTTACTTTCACCAAATCCCACCAAATACTCTTATTTTGTTGTAGAAGATTCCAGCAAGTTTAGCAAGAAGCGCTTCATCATTCAAACGTGTCGTACGCATACCCAAACTGTTTTCTTGCTTGATCCGCGACACTCTTTTCCAACCTACAAGGTGAACCTTACGTATCTCAGAGTTATTCGACCATAAGAAGTCCCGATTTAATTTATCTAGGAGATTGCAAAGCTTTTTCGAAAGCCAACTAGATTGTATCAGATGAATCAGAACCGTCGTTGAAACAGATAGGATAAGAGTCGCCCTTCCAGCAAGAGATAAAGTTAAACCCTCTCGAAAATCTCGCAAGCAACTTATCAAACATATCATTATAATGTTCCTCTTTCACCCGCCCATGCGTCAATTGAAGTCCCAGATACTTACCGAGCTTATAGTCTGAGAAAACCCCAATGAAAAATATAAACCTTTAATTTCGCAACACTACCTTTAGCCCCGAAGCCCCACAAAACCTATCCAGAATAACCTTCATAGTCCTCGCAGTTTTAGGCGTAGCTTTTCCCATAAGAAGAAGGTCATCCGCGAAGAACAAGTGCGAAAATCTCGGACGTCCGTGGCAAGGAATAATTGGTTCCCAGCTACCCACATCCACCTCTTCTTGGATCATGCAAGAAAGACATTCAGTACACAATACAAATAAATAAGGAGATAATGGATCACCTTGACGGAGTCCGCAGCAATAATTAAATTTTTCCAGCAGTTCACCATTCCACAATATTCTGGTAGAAGCATTGCGGATACAAACATGATTAAACTAACCACGTTGATCAGAAATGTTAGGACCGAGAGTGCGTATATTTTGATTTACAAGTTTTGTGAATGTTATTTTTAAGGAAAATTGCATGTATGTATTTTATGTTATTTACCATATAATTCCTTGTGTTTGCATGGGAATAGAATTCTATAAGGAAAGGGATTTTTGTTAAGTTGTGATAGAGTAGGATTAGATTTAGTAAATATCTTGTATATCTTATGGAAACTAAATCTTTATCTCTACTTGTTCCTATCCGGTCTAATAATCTTCCTATTGGAAGAATTTGTTGTTTCCTTGTGTGCAGATAACAAAGATCAAGAGATCTTATCAAAAGGAAAGATTTCGAATAATTTAGGAAGATACGAGTCCCGACTGGAGTAGGAGACTTCAAGCGCAAGACTTATCTTCTAAGGAGAGCTATCCTATAAATAGTAGAAAATCTATGTTTAGAACTTAGAACACTCGTGTAAAATCATATAGATCATAAGGTGTTCGTTGTTTTTATATTCCTTAGTTTTCATACTTGGTTTCGATCAAGAACGTGACAAGCCGAACAAGAGTTGAAGGGAGTTCAACGGGAAAGGATTGCTCCAGTTAGAGGGAGTCTATACGTACGTGCATTGCCGCTTGGAAGCTTGGTCATAATAAGATCTACGAGAGTTGATCTTACGGGTTCAAACGGAGTAGCGATAAAAGTATTCTATTGGTGTCCGACATTAGAGGGAGTCTAAGTGTTAGAGTAAAGCAACCAGTTTGTAACAACTTTTGATCAGTGAAAGATGTTTGAATTCTTGGGCGAAAGCCTCGTGGATGTAGGACGAAGTTCGAACCACGTGAAAATCTGTTGTCTTTATTTTTACTGTCTCTTTACCTGTCTAGACTAGGTAACACGACTTATTGTTTAAAAGTAAAAATAATTGACTTTAAGATCTAACAGGAAAATTAAACGCATCAAGAGTTTCTTCCAAAACCTTCCAACTTATTTTATCATAAGCTTTCTCGAGGTCTAGCTTCAAGATCATACATCCGACCTTGTTTTTCCTTTTAGACCTCAACGAATGCAACACCTCCTGTATGAAAAATATATTATCTTGTGTGCTTCTACCCTTAATAAAGCTAGACTGTGTTGGCGCGATGAGTTGAGGCATAATATCTCGCAGTCTCAAAGTAATGCATTTAGTAATAAGTTTATAAACAACATTACACAAAGATATATGGAAAATTTGAGATATAAGCTCAGGATTATAAACCTTCAAAATTAAGCACATATGTGCTTCACAAACCCGTGCCTCAAAAAACCATTCCAAAAAGCAGCATGTACAAAATTAAACAAGACTTGTTCATTCATGACCAAAATTTTTGATAGAATATCGGTTGGATCCCGTACGGCCCCGGAGCCTTACTCGGGTCTGTGCACCACACGGTATTTTTCAGTTCGGCCAAATCAATATCTTTCCTAATAAAATCCGCAGACTCAATGTCAAGACCCTGTTGAAACCAAGAAATAGGAAGGAAAGGCGTTCGTTGATTCTCACCCGTAAACAAATTCATAAAGAACTTGCGCGCATGAGTTCTCAGCATATCTTGATCCTCAATCCAAGTGCCGTCAATTTTGAGCGGGAGAATCCGGTACTTCTTCGGTCTAATAATTGTCGACTTGTGGAAGAAAGCCGTATTTGTATCTCCAGTATCAAGCCACTTAACCCTCGATTTTTTATACCAAAATATTTCCTCACTTCTAAGAATAGAAGTGTACTCGCAGATTAAATGTTTCTCCAAATTCTCGAGATAACCATTCTTCTTGGAAGCATGCATAGGTTGAATACCGTCTAGTTGCTTAAGCACGTTTCTTTTTTGACTGAAGATATTTTTGAAGCTTTTTTTATTCGAGGGAAGCATTACATGCAGAACATGTTCAATCGCCTGCAGGAGTTCCTTTTTCTCTTCCCAAGTGTAACGCATAATATTTTTGAAATCCGAATGATTCATCCGCATAGCTTCAAAACAGAACGGTTGGGAACATCTAGGAACGATCCATCCTTCCATATTCGTAAGAATATGATGTTGATCACCATGTGTGCGCGGGAGATTAAAAACTGCATTATCAGGACAAAAATCCACCCATCTATCATTAGCAAGGGCTCGATCAATTCTTTCTTGGATACAGGCTCACCCCTCCCTTTTATTGGTCCATGTGAATTTTGGACCATTAAAGCCGAGATCCCGGAGGCACCATGATCTAATCCACTGTTGGAATGCAATACACCGACTGTGGACATTCCCGCGGCCTCCTTGTTTCTCATGACCAAAACCAATTTCATTGAAATTGCCCTTGACAAGCCAAGGTATATCAACCAACCTCGGCATTCTCTCCAGATTATTAAAAATACGCAACTTGTCCTTCTTATAAGGCTTTGCATAAATCCCGGAAAGCATCGACTTCTCTTGTCTTTGTTGTCTAACTAATACATGAATACCTTGATCTTCATTATGCAAAATCTCGACCTCAATATTATCTGCATTCCACAGCATCCAAACGCCTCTATCCGTACCATTCGTAGGTGCTATACAAAAATCAAAAAATTCGAGCCGATGAGCTATCTCGTATGCATGATCCGATGAGACGCGAGTCTCAAGAAGAAACACAACGTCCGGTCCATGAACCCGAACAAGATCACAAAAGTTATTCCTAAAATTGGCATCCCCCACACCCTGACAATTCCACGATACAATCTTCACTGATTGATTTATAAGATGAATAGGGTGGATGGGCGTTATCAGGAACCCGACCCATCCATAATAACATCAGTTGTCGAAGTATTTCTTGAAACAGATAGTTCTGCATGTGACACTCCCACATACTTATTGCTAGTTGTAGCCAACATATCGGGATGTGCTCCACTCATTCTATCCTCTAGGAATTTATCTCTAGTTTCCAAATTCATGGTTCGACTACTATCACCGTGATGTCTCGCGGCTCTATTAGTTATATCCTCAAGGGACTTTCGAACTTGTTGTACACTATTTGGAAATCCCCAAATTGTGGTTGAATCACCTTATTGATCACGCTGTTTTCCATCTCCACCAGCAGGTTTTCTACCGGTTCCATTACTTCTCTCTAAACTCGTGCCAACAAGTTTGATCAATTTGGAAGTATCTGTAATACTCGTGGTGTCCTCCACAGTTGCTAGAGCTTGAAACGAATTCTTATTTTTGTTCAAAGCAGGTTTTATAAACACCTTCTTCGAATTGTTAGGACTTCCTTTTTTACTTGTGGAATTCGATTTCTTAAGACCAATATGGACGCTGGTAGAACTCTTTTCCCTGCGATATTAGACAAACTCTGAACCCCTATCCCATGAAATTCACTAGCAGACTTAAGAATCTTAGTATGATTGAAGTTACCATGGAAAGGAGATTGTTTACCTTTTCCTTTCGTTTGTCACGTGCCTTCATAATTATTTTTAGGAAAATTCCATTTACTAGGAACTTCCATCTATTCGCCAAATTCCTTTTTTTGGGCCTTCTCAAACTGCCATTGTGCCGGGGATTCCCTGGAAGGTTCATGCGTCTCCATCTGTTCGATATTATCCTCAGTGCCCTTCTTAAACCTTGTCTATTGGACTTGGTACACTCATTCGCCGAGTGACCTACCCTCCCGCATTCAAAGCAAAGTGATGGTAGGTTTTCAGACATCACTTGGTATAAACGCCCACGAATCCTGATTCCTCGTTGAAGCGCTTTATTAGTAGATACTTGAACACAAAATCTGGCAAACTTCCCTCGCGAAGCCGTAAAGCTGTTTCCTCGTAAAGCCCTATTACTACTACTACTACAATTAAGTATTAACCACAACTGCGTGTGTGTGTGTGCTTGGTCTTTGACAGGCTAAAATGGCAATTGTAGTGGAATTGGAGGCGATTCACACTTTATTGTATTTCAGTTTTTTTTAAAAAGGAAAATTGGTATTTCTAATTTAAAAATTAACTTCTTTTTGCAATCTAGTTTGTGATAATGTGCACCATACAGTAAAATGTGTTGGCAGATGGAGTAATACAATAGTATTTTTATCATATGAGTTATTGAGTAATACTTAAATATATATTTTGTAATTTTAAATTACTGACTAGTAATAATAGTTACTAACAAATTATGATTCATATTTTGATTAATAGTTAGTTGGAACAGAAATATTATATTCTGAAAGGTATAAAAATAAAGATAACTTTGTTATTACTAAAACATGAAAAACAGAGAGAGAGAGAGAGAGAGAGAGAGAGAGAGAGAGAGAGAGAGAGAGAGAGAGAGAGAGAGAGAGAGAAGCAAAAAAAAAAAGAAAAAGGGAAATGTAATGATGAGGAGCCCATTGTTTCGTCGTCCCAATTTGCAAACATTGGCACCTAATGATTAGGACCTAGCTCCACCAGTCCATATTAAGGAATCCAGGCCTGGAATCCAGGCCAGGCCCGCGGGTACTAAGCAAGCTCCAAAATAGGCCAACGACTATGTTATTTGAAATTCTTATATTTCCTTTTTTTATTTTCTATTTACTTTAACTATTTTATTTAAGTTGACTAGTTCATAGTTTGATGTTTATTTAAGTTGAGTAGTTCATAGTTTGTTAACAACGTGCACTATTCTTTTGGTAGTGATAAGCTAGAAGTGGATAGCTAATTCCTCACGTTAATCATAGAGGAAAATGTTGAAACGCCTCAATCGACACCAAATGGGGCAGAGAAAACAAACTTGGGTAAAGAAACAATAGTCACATCTGAATGTCAAGAAAGAGGGTTGTATGTTGAAAAGCAGTTAATGAATATTAATATTCTTTTTTGCAATCTTATCCTCTCGTCTTTTGGTTCTAAGAGTTCTCTGAAACTAAAATTACGAATTATTACGTAACATTGGTGCTTTCATCAGGTGAATATCATGCCTCCTAAACCCACTTAGACCTAAGGATCGAGTGATGACAATCAAACTGTGAAGGCTATTCATGTGCTCCATGTTGAATTACTTGATATGAAACAACAACATTTGCATCAAGCTGAGTTGATGCGTCAACAGAACCAACAACAAACTGAAGCTATGGCCAAGCTTATGGCAGAGATGAAGTTACTCCACCATCGTCCACCAAAATAGGAGTCAGCTCATCTGTCGACATCCTCTAATCCCGCGCCACCACTACATTCATACCATATTGACAGCCCTACAAATTTAGAACCTTACGGGTCGCAACCTACGAACCATCCCTTGTTTCCATACCCAAAGACGTTTAAGATGGATTTACCCATTTTGATGATGGTTGGCTTTTCCAAGCTAACCAATTTTTCAATTTCTACCGGATTCCAACTGAATAAAAATTACCTATAGATGTAGTCAAAGTGCAAGGAAAGACCTTAAGTTGGTACAAATGGATGCACCACACATACCAGTTGCGATCATGGGATGCATTTGTACGATACCTCGCTACGCGCTTCGACCCATCGTCCTACAAAAATCACCAAGCGACTCTTCAAATTGAGACACGCGAGATAGGTCCATGATAACCAGAAGCAATTTGAACAAAATCAGCAATTTTGTCACTAACGATGCTTAGGTACGACATCAGTAGGAACTTGCCATATATAAGCCAATAACAATATCACAAGCAACCGGACTGGACAAACTGGTAGAACCTAAACTGAATGACAACATGCGGCGCACAATTTGCCACGTCTAGCCCACCTACTATTCCACCACCACTATCAATGTCACTGCTAGCACTGCCATGCCCGAAGGCGCCTGTAACATTACATGTTCGTAGGTTAACTTCAACCGCTATGCAAGTCACACGCACTAAGGGACTATGCTTTAATTGCGATTATCGAGATACCGGGACACAAGTGCAAGTGTTTTCAGTTCCTCACGTTAATCATAGAGGAAAATGTTGAAATGCCTCAATCAACACCAAATGGGGCAGAGAAAGCAAACTTGGTCAAGAAACAGAAGTAACATCTGAATGTCAAACTCACACCCACTCCAGTGGACCGGAGTCGTTCCACTTATCGTTAGTAGTCTTGGTTGGATTAACGGGGCCGAAAATGCTAAGAGTGTCGCGAATAGTTAAATGGCGAGTATATACGATGTTGATAGATTAGAGAAGCACACACAATCTAGTGGAACTCCTAGTTGCTAAAGAATTGAACTTGTAAATGAGGGCAAGACCCGACATAGCCATGATGGTTGGAAATGGGAGAAACTTCAGTGTCAGGAAGAATGCAAAAAGATATTCCTTTTAATTTAGGGAGCAGGATTTCACATTGGAATGTTGGTACTAACAATTCAAGGGGCTGTCATTGTGATGAGGGTACAATGGTTAGGACAACTTTGATCAGTATTAGCAGATTTTGTCACCCCGAGTATGCAATTCACCTATCAGGGACGAATACTTGAATTTTTAACAAACTGCCTCAGCCACGTTTAGGGAAGTTCTGCTACACAACTTAGATCTGTCCAGTTCAAGAAAATATTTTTTTCGGTCAAACCCGGGCATGAAACCTTTCTGCATGTGCATTGCAGTAGTGTTTGACAACTTGAAGTTTCCAGCATCCACAAAAGCTTGAGGATTCTCCTCCACATCTATATCTAGGTCCTCAGGATCGAATGTGATGGAGGTTTCATGAGTAAGGCGTTTACCCTGGCGACGATCCTCAGAAGTAGAAGGACGTTTACGAGCAGTAGGGTCCATGCCCTTAGCTCTCCTAGCAGCCATAGTAGCTGCGACAGGGGGATGCGAGATACAGTTCCACCAACAGATGTCGATGGAGCAATAATCGGTGCAGTTTGGCTAGAAAGAATTTGAATGGAAGGGGCAGTTTGTGAGGGGGTGCAGTAGACTTGCCCTTGAAGGTGTCACGTGAAGACCCAAAACCAGCCAAAATAGTAGTGGAAGTTTGGCAAGCACGAGTAGTGGAAGTTGTCTGCGAAGAAGAGCCAACGTTGGTGGACTTAATCCATGGTGATTGACTTTTTCAATAGGAGAGTTGACTTCATTACTATGAAGAGCAACCAGCTTCTTCTTGGATTTGCTCAAAACCATGGTGTCTGCGAAAGAGAAATTTGGAGTAAGCAATATAAGACTGAAGTACAATGAAAAGGAAAGATACAAATTAAACAAATAACTAATAATGTATGCTATATACCAAATGTTCTGCCACCATTATAAGGTACAAGGCAATAGCCGCTGGTGCGAAGGATATCAATCTTTGTTAATGAGAAGGCGTCGACGTGATGAGTGATGACCTTTTAACATATTTACAACTGCATCAGATAAAACAACAGGAGGGCATGGTGGAGATCGACGTCCATCTACCCAATCTCTTCTAAATTTAAACTCCTCTATCTTGGATTCTTCGATAAAAAAAACCATTTGTTTTTCCACATATGTCCAAAACTAGATTGGAGCTCGGTTAAAAAACTGTTATTTGTCTAGGCAGTTAAGAAATAAAAACCTGTGTCGTCTCCTGTTCTCCTAAATTTGTTAAAAAACATTTGGAAAAAAGAATCAGAGGTGCAAGTCATGTTAAACACTCGCATCATGATAGCAAAAGCATATATAATGGTATAGGTATTTGGCGTGAAGTGTGAGGGCAAGACACCAAACTATCCATCAGTTGTTTGATCACGTCAGTCAAAGGAAATCGAAGACCACAAAGGAATTAACTATGAAAGTCAGTTAAGCACCCGTCATGAGCATTGTTCATCATGTAGTCTGGACCCCGAAAGAATGATTTGATACGTATCAGGGATGTCAAAGGTGTTTCGATAATACTCAATATCACGAGTCATTATTGAAGGAAAAAGATCAAAATTTGCTAAATTAGCCTGAGGGGTTACATTTTGAGGAGAATCGAGGATAATACCCTCTTCGGCTAATTCTTGCACGGTTTCTTCTACAACAACATTGTTAGGTTCTACTTTTGTGACATGACCTACATTCGAAGGGGTTTATTCAAGAGGGACAAATGGTGTTTCCTCTATTGAAATGGGTGCAATAACACTGGGTTCTCTCACGGTGCTCACAAATTCTTCACTATCTAATTCCATGATGTCTACTTCTTTATTAGAACCTTGGGGTTCAGTTGAGCTACTACTACTGTTATCCGAACTACTATCGGAGGATGCCGGGGGAGATTTGCCACATATATAGTCCTATCACTATTCTTAGAAGATTCGGTATATGAATCTAAAGTCATGCTAACAAGACGGGAATTAGGAGTAACCAGCTTGGGGGTTTAAGTTGATAAAACGTTCCTCATGTGCTTCACGTCTTTTGTATGAGCGAGCAGCTGGTACAAAAATCCAAGGTGCTCCAGGTACACAAATTTTTGCAAAACGTGTATGTCTGGAATATCGAGGGGGTGATGCTTGAGGAGGGCTTGCGCGTCCTAGATTGCGGTGATGGTTCTATATAAATGTGGTCGTGAAGACTGTGAACGGTACGGGAAATGTGATGATGGTGATGAGACGGATGGATGGTTGTGAGATCGACGGTGATGAAGATGAGCCGTTGTGGAAGATCTTTATAATAATGACATAGAAAATGGTTAGTTAGAACTTCACAAAAAAATTCAGGAATTCGGAAAAATTCCCTAAGTATAACAACTCAAAAAAGACGAATTCGAGTTGTTTAATTACAAATTTAAGTATAATTTGAGTTATTACAACAACTTAAAATGGAAAAATTCAAGTTGTTTAAACATATGTTTGAACGTTATTCTTTAAACAACTCAAAAAAGGAGCTTATTCAAGTTGACTGGTCAACCTTTGTGTTTCGAGTTGTTTGGAGGGGGAGTCTAAGTTAACGCGCACTGGAGAAATGTGAAATGAAATCATTTCGCGTCTTATTTATAGGCGGGAGGGACGGAGATAATTACGAAAATGTTGTTCTTAGTTATTGCTAAATTTCAAGAAAATGCCATCGTTCTTACTGAAGTTTGAGTTGTTTCCAATTCGAGTTGTTGCTAAATTCAGTTGTTCTCTAGATCAAAATGTTTTCAGAATTTGAATTGTCCGTTATTTTGGCCCAATTTCCAAGATTACAGACTCGTTGCACGATTACCGGGATTGTTGAGGTTCTTATAGTTTGTATAACCAACATTCTTTGACGTTCCTTTCACAAACTAGGGGACTCCATGATATACCATATCTTTGTACTGCCACGTTATACACTTTGGTACCAATGATATGATGCCACGAGCGCATTTCGGACTGCATTATGACACGTCAACACTATTATTTTTTAATGCAAAATTACAATTCAAGGGAAAACTCAAATCAGGCCCATGCAGGGTCAATTTCGAGTTGTTCAATGCCCATTTCGAGTTGTTTGATAAACTCAACTCGAGTTGTCTAAACATTTCTAGTTCGACTTGTTTCAACTCGTAATTGTACTAGAACAACAGTTCTAGCTAATCAAAGACTCTTATTATTATAAATATAGGTCCTAATCGTCATTATAAGGTACGTAATCATATTTTTATAGCTTTCAGTTCGAGTTATATAGATCGAATTTGACCTGTTTGGCAGTCTAACTCGAGTTGACAGAACAACTCTAATTCAACTTATAGCAGCACACAATTCGAGTTGTTTGACTATTCAGTTCGACTTGTTTTGAATACTCAATTCGAATTATTTCATGTGTTCAATTCGACTTTTCAATTTGACTCGTTGTCTTGCACACAAAAAAATCTCATATTCCTACTTATCTGACTTAAGCAACAGAGTGCCTTCACCGGGAAGGCTCCGACTTAGTTCACGTATGGTGTTGAGTGCAGGTTTCGAATTCAAAAACTGTTTAAGGATCCAGCATGGATTGAAGCAGTCTGACGTGGAGTGTTGAGAGTGGACACATAGCCAGACGAAAATACCCCACATCACTTAGTAAAGTCAGTTTATTCATTGCATATTTTAACAGTATATTCTAGTTTAAAATTACTTTTTAAACTAATATGCCTTTTTCATATATTTTATTTTAAACAAGAATTAAAATATAAAATATACCCAAAAATGTAAAAAACAAAGAATCATATTATAAATTTCTTATATACTTTAATATAGAAAACAGTTAAGTTGAGCTTAAAATTTTGAAAATATAATAAAATTGAATAAAGTTAACGGAATTTAGAAAAAGAAAAAAGAAAAAAAAGGGAATTTGCATATAATCTTCATCCTCCCCCACACACCGTCTTTCACTTTGCATCCGAGGGGCCGGGGGGAGGGGGGGGGGGGGGGTGCATATGGGGGCCCCCGCCCCCAGCTTCAGCCCCAGCCCGACCTATCTATAGGTATTTACATTATATGTTAATATATTATACATAGATATTGTATTTGGAATGTATAGTTGTATTGTGTGTATATATATCTGCATTGTATTGTAACATACTTAAACATTAAGAACTCTAATGTAATTTTATATGCAAGTCTTTTTTTTTAATTTATCTAATTCAATCCAATAGTTTTATAGTATATTCTTTTACTACTTTCTAGAATTTCTCTTACTCTTTTTGTGTTGTGAAAGTAATCAAAAGGGTAATTATCTAATATAAAATTGATTGAATGACTTTTTCTTATTATACATTGTTACGATGAAAGATCTTTTCTTTTTAACATAAAGATTTGTGAAGACAAGTTATAGATTAAAAATAAAACTATATTCTTACATATTGCATGAAAAATACACAATAAGAAAAATATTATTCAATACTTTAATTAGTTACAATTTAATTCTCTTTTAAAGCATGTGACATAATAATAAATGTTTAAGTGAATTTCATAAATAATATAAAACTTCTAGGTATTCATAAAAAATATCTATTGACATGTTTTTGCATATATTTATGTAGTTTTGTACTTTTGATAATTATTTTATTATTTGTACCTAATTTGGAGTCACTTCTAATTTTCTTTTATCAAATATATACTTCTTAAGGTATTTAAGTTTTCTTTAAGATGATTCATTATTTTTGAAAGTGATTAAAAATAATTACCAATAAAAGTATTCGTTTATAATAGAAAAATATCCTGTAATCCCTCCCCCTAAGTCAAATTTCTGGCTCCACCCCTCGCCTTAGTCATCATCTTCAACAAACTCAACCGTCGTTCACCACCGAAATACACTGCTCCACCAATTAACAAAATAAAAAGGAACATGGTGGATTTATGTAATCTCCATATTCGTCTTTCTTTTCTTTTTCGGATATGTTTTTTGTAATTTTAATTCTAAATTTTATTTTAATAAGTTTTTTTATTTTTCTACCGAAACGAAGGGTATAATTGTCATTCCAAATCGAAAAAATTTCAAACATATTTGCAAATAAGGCGCATGTTGTTCAATTAGGTAGGGGTGTACAAGACTCGCCCAACCCCTAGATCCCGACCCGCCAAACCCACACCCGCCATGGTTTATTTTGTAACTTCATCTGCACGGTTGATAAAATGGCAACTCGCAAAATTTGGATAAGGTCATAACTTTA
Source organism: Misopates orontium (assembly GCA_946800315.1). Lineage (NCBI taxonomy): Eukaryota > Viridiplantae > Streptophyta > Magnoliopsida > Lamiales > Plantaginaceae > Misopates > Misopates orontium. The sequence continues at coordinate 27,839,559 of OX326947.1, forward strand.
AATACAACCCGCCTGAACTCGCCCACATACACCCTTAATTTGTATAGTAATGAAGGGAGCAAAGAAAGTTTTCGAAAGTCATATAATTGTTCATAATATTGATATAGTACTTTTTTAATTGTTAATTTAGTGTTGTTTGATAGATGTATTTTGAATTGTGAATCGATTTGAATCGTAATTTTATAATTTATGCGGATAAAATAATTCATTTACATCCTTATATTGTAAATTTTATTAAGTTATGTCGTGGTTTAAGTGATTTTTTAAGTTATGATATCATTTTTGTTCTTTTTAAAACTCAAAATAGGTTATGTTTTTGTTTTTGTATAAAAATATTTTTATATTTTTCCTCACAATTTGAACCCCGCCACCCCCACAACCCGCATGATTTTATTATTAACTTGACCCGCACGTGTTGAAAAGTTGGTAATCCGCTAACTTTGAGTATGGCCATTTTTTTGCGACAACCTACCTAAACCCGCACGCGTGCACCCAGGACTTCCGACTTTATTACACCTGGGGTGTTTTGGTAATTAAAATAGCACAGGGATTCTTTTGCCAATTAGAAATAACACAAGGGTAGTTTTTGCTATTACCCCGTTATTCTTCTTTCTTATATATAAAATAGCACACATCATCATATAGGGACTCTACTCCTGTGGCGCCAAGAATTGAGAGCGGGGAATTAAATTCGGGTTGTTCACCAAGGACAAGGAGAGTATATATATATATATATATATATATATATATATAGATATATATATATATATTATATATATATTGATTGATTAGTTAGTGAAAACTCTCAACAATATTAATTTGATTTGGGGGCTAACGAAGACCAAAGGTATAAACCCTAATATCTCTCCTTTGCAATTTCTGTGATCTTATCTACTGTTTTGCTCAAAGTATTTGGAACCAATCGGTGAGAATTTCAACTAATTTACATAAACCCTAACTCTTAATCATGAGATTGATTATCGGTTTGCTTGATTTTTCAGTGTACATACTAGTTCATGTTAGAAACTTCAGCCTAGGAGTGTGATTGTTTGTTTGAAGACGATAATCTCTGTGCGTCGTAGATGTAATTTATTAAAACATAAGAGTAAAATTTTCTAGTAGGCAAATTAGTAATGTCTAGATTACAGCTGGATTTGCTCCGGACTTGTAGTGAAAAAAAATTCCGTTTCCATCACTTTGTTTTAAAGGCTATCCATGCTTTGTGTAGATTGTGAAATATTTCGAGATTTTGCCTAGTTAATCATTGATGCAACCCACAGTTATGCTACGAGAGAATTTAAGTTCTAGCAAAGGGTTTCTCTTAATTTTTAGTATTGAATCCTAAACTTGCTGCATTTTGAATTTTTGAGTTGTTGATAATGGCAGATGAGAATAGCTATAGAAGGGTGCATGCACGGGGATTTAGATAACGTATATGCGACTCTTTTACACTTGCAAGAGGTTGAGAAAGTCAAAATCGATCTTCTCATTTGCTGTGGGGACTTTCAGGTACATATGTTAATACTTTTGATGGGTTTTGGAACAGCATGTGCTTTCGCCTTATTTTTGTAAAATTTTATTATTGCGTGTTTCCTTCAGCTTCGTCCCAATTTCTGCTGTTTGAATATCGAAGAACCTAGTTGAATTATTAAAATTCCTAAAGCAGGTTTTGGGATGAATCTGGTGACCCCTTACAATTCAGTTTGCTAGGTTTGCTGCTCTGTTGGGTCCGTAAAAAATATGAAAATTAAAAACATGGGGTTATCGACCCCACAGTACTTGGAGCTTCAGTAGGTATAGGATACACTCATACACAGCTTGTTAGCATGACCATACATTACTGGCATTAGGAGTTTTTCTGTCCTTCATCTATTATTCAAAAGTTAAAATTGTTCTCCAAAGCCACATTGTGTTTGCTAAATAACCTAGTGATTTTTTTGCCCAATATTCAGAAGTTCACCTTATATGCTAGCCCTAGATTTGAGAGTAAATTATGTGTATTTTCCAATGTTAGAGGGTATTAGTTCCTGCCTAATCTTGTAATTCTCCATTGTTTTTGCCCATCTATTTTCATTTCCCTGCAAGAGAAAACCTAATTTTTTGAATTTCTATTTCTCAAAACTTCCAGTAAATTGTTTTACTTGATATTTCTTCGAAAATAATCTACGATAGAAATATTTATTTTCTTTGTCTTATACTAGCTAACAAGTCTCTGTAAATACTTTATATAAAGTATACTTGAACGTATTACAAGTTAACTTGATCAAAGAGTTTCAGACCAATACAGAAGTTGATGCAGTGAAAACAATGTCATGAGTACCAAGTCCAAGTTGAGCATTTGTATTTGTGCATATCAGTTCATCTGGAAGTTCGATACTGATTCTGCTTTTTTTCAATATTGTCTCTGTTATGCACTGGAGTAGCTCCTAATGGATCTTTAACTTGCATTTTCGCACATGTTTCAATTTTCTAAGGAATGTACTCAGTAGCCTCTATATAGCTTGAGAGTTTAAGATTAAATGTTTCGTTACTGTTGCACGATGCGTTTCAACCACTTACCATCTTTTCTGGCTTTATGCTCTGGGAGGCTGTAACATGTATTTATTGTTTAATTTGCATGTAATCAGGCTGTTAGGAATGAGAATGATCTGGAAAGCTTAAATGTGCCACCAAAATATCGAAGTATGAACTCTTTTTGGAAGTATTACTCAGGGGAGAAAGTTGCACCATTTCCAACTATATTCATTGGCGGAAACCATGAGGCATCCAATTATCTTTGGGAGTTGTGAGTAGAAATTGTTTCTCTCTCTCTCTCTCTCTCTCTCTCTCTTTAGATCTGCTACCTATTCGATCTATATTTGTTTTAGGCGGAAATAATGATGTTTCCAACTATGTTTGGGAATTTGGAGTGAAATTATTGATGTGTTATTGGTGTCTCTTAAATCTGCTAGCGTTATATTTCTTGTTGAAAATAATATGCGATCAATGAGGTCACTTTAAAAGCAGTCAGTTCCTCATAAACAGAACTGTCCGCAGAACTTCAGAAAAAGGGTTTTGTGGCATATCCAACCATGAATGTCGAAGGACTGATTCTGGCCTGTAAGTATTATATTAGCCGAGGGTGCTAGTTTGCTTAGTCTGTCTCTTAACTTTGGGGCTGGTTGCCCTCGAAATTCATGATTCATCGGGTGGAAATGAAAAAATGAAAGTCAAAACACGATTTTAACCATCTGCAGAAAGCTCCTTTATATAATATTTCTATCCACTTCTCCCAAAGTAGTTCCTTTTAATAGGGACACATAATTATGGAACTTAAAAACCACGACTTTTCTGAGGGCATCTCCAGTTCGATGAGTTGGTATTCTTCTTAGAAATTTGGATAATTTGTTTTTCTTAATCTTTATGCATTCGTAACTTGACACTTGCTGGAAATCATTCGATAAGTAGCAACTTCAAAGAGTTACTTTCTGGATAACTTTCTGATTCCAGAAAATTGACTGAGCTAGCTAATAGCAGGTTTATGTATTGTCTCAGGTACTATGGGGGATGGGCTGCACCTCAGATCTACTTTCTTGGATTTGCAGGAGTGGTTAAGTTTGGGAATGTTCGTATTGGTGGGCTCTCTGGAATTTATAAAGCAAATCACTATCATTCAGGTAATAATTGATTGAGTAATCATTAAGTGGCTTGTGGTGAACTTTTGAATTCTCTGGCAGATCGGTGTTTCTCTTTGCATTTTATAAGGATTTTTATAAATATAAATATATTACGAATGTTTCAAGATCAGTTTTTAATCAATTTGGTCGTTCTTTTTATTGTATGTGCCAAATCTATTTTCAACATCGCTTGGGACCTGTGAATTCTTTACATGCTATGCTTTTGACGCATGCATGTTCCTAAGATTTGTTTTGTGTTTATTTGGCATATTTTTGCTATGAGTGACTTTTCACATGAACAGGACACTATGAGAAGCTGCCTTACAATGAACGTGACATCCGGTCTATATACCATGTACGTGAATATGATGTTAAAAAGCTCGTGCAAGTTAAAGAACCAATTGATATCTTTCTGTCACACGATTGGCCCCTTGGTATTACTGACTATGGCAACTTGAATAATCTTCTTCGGGCAAAACCTTTCTTCGAAAAAGAGGTACCACAAGTATATTATGTGATGCATGTATTTCAAGAAAGTTAAGAGTATTGCCTGCATAAGCATAGTTTTAGATAGAGTATATTTTCAGTATATGCTTATATACATCTCGCACAAGGTAGGCAGAGAATAACTGTGAGCCTATGGCACCTCTCCTTGTAACATGTATGAAGTGCTAATTACTCGGGAAATACACTTCGGTTAAAGTTCTTGTTGAAGAAACATGTTTGTCTACTATGATTCCCCATGAGAGTGTTCGGATGGGCTTTGTTGATCTATTATCTTAAACAAACAATTCCTATTAGTTCCCAATTATTTTATGAATGCAGTATGGCCATCTGCATTTTCGTGTTTCTAGCCTTATAATGAAATAGGTTATATCTGAAAAAAAAATTAGTACCTTCTTCCACTCGTTCCTTTTCCTTCATGTTGTACCACTTTGGTCCTATCAAAGAGTCCCTAGAAGGCTGCATTTCTTGGATAAGGAAATTCGAGTTATGGTTATATTGTAGCTGTGGTGGATGTAGATGTCCTAATGTGGTGATGGTGAAAGATCCTCAAAGAAAGGACACATAGACTGACTGCACCAAAGATGTTGTCATTTGATCAGTTCTGGCAGTGGAGAATGCTTCATGAAGAAAACCATTGGTTCGTGTACAATGACTTATAACTATCTGTTAAATAAGTCAACCTTTCTTGGTTCACTGAAAAATAGTAAACTAATTTGACTTCCATGTTGTTTATGTTGCCAAAACTTAGATGAATAAAGTTAAATATACATGAAACTAGTCAGTACAAGATTGATCTTTAGCTAACATCAAATGAGGAGAGTCCCAAACATATGATATACTAAGTTTCTATTAAGCACCAATTCAAACAAGCGAAAGGATCCAACACCCACTCAGGAAAACGAATAAAAAAAGCTTTGTGCTTTTTGATCTTAACCAAATCCGTGATAGACTTTTCACTTATTCCACAGCTACTTCTTAATATAACTCATTCCTCCGCAACCAAATTGTCCAAATTACACATAGCCATACCAATCGCCACTCGTCCTTCCCATGATGCTTGATTAAGAGACAGTCGTGCTGGAGAAGAAGTATTTTAGCACCAGAAGAACCACCTGTTGATAAACCGAACCACTTATGATATTGCATCTAGGCTCTATATGAAAATTCACAAACTTGATAAAGGTGACTCACCATCTCATCATTCTGGCCACACGAAATACAACTGATAGACCTCGTGCTATCAAGAGCTCGTCTTCTTGTCTGATTGACTCTTTAAGGAACCCTAACTTTATTACCTTCCATACAAAGGCTACAACTTTGAAAGGTGTTAGCTTGCTCCATAATTTCTTGTAAAGGTTCTCATCTGCTAGACTGCGATAAGTTTATAGTTTTGTAGCCTTCAATAGGCTCACTCCACTGACATTTCCAGAGATGTCAAGTTTCCATTTTTCATACATAACACCCCTTTAGCTACTCCATATCCTTTTCTGCAACCTGGAGTTCAAAGCATTTTCTTTGATAAATACTTGAGTCATCATTCAGCTTCGTTAGTGGTTCAGGTTGCTGCTATTTATCCATGTTCCACTTTCCCCTTTTGTGATATTAAGTGTTTCTGCTTAGCTCAAGCCTCTAGGTTGTCCATTAAGACTGCATTCTGGATGTTCTTGTCTCTGTTCAGTTTCTTATTACATTCTTCCCCGCTCTTTCAGCCTTGGCCAATTCACTCTCAGTTTATAAGAGCTCAGCCATAAATTATCTAATCTCTGTTTCAGCTCCTTGATATCACGTACTTCTTTGAATCTGACAACCCAAAGAATGCCCCGACCTGACTCGTTTATCTGGAATGAAATTTCTCTTACACTGCCTTATTGCAAGTGTCTGCCCCATTTTATCAATGCGCTATCCATCAGGAAAATTTGTGAAGGAGTATGACACTGACTCTGCCACAATCCTTGAAACGAAACCTTGAAATGGCCTTTTTTCAGTTGCTTCTCCGTCTCTTGAACTCCAAATATTCTCTTATCTGCTTGTTGTCTTCGTTGAAACTCATAAAGTTGTGATAAACCTTTAAGTTAGACAGATATCTTCAGGGTTCAGTTTATGTTTCTTGCTTCCACTTGATCTGGCGTTGTGCTTGGCATCCGTTGGGGTGGGAGAGTATTTTAGGAGACAGGGTATCACTAGAACTAAGTATTCTAAATTTAAGATTTAAGTTTGATGTGTTAGTCTTTGCAAGTTATATTGACATCAACAACAACCGAGGCTGATTCCAGTGGTTAATATTTATCAACTTGTACAAGAATCATATTGATTCTCTCACAGGAACTTTCCCCCACCACATCCAGCACGGTGTTGGAAATAGTTTTGTGCATATTAGTCAAATTGAGATAAAAGTCTGAAAGATTACCACTCTGTCCTCTTAGTCGGAGTCATATATGTCCAAACTTATACTGTATTGGTGAGGGAAAGAATTTCCTGTGCTGTGGAATAATAAAATTGTAGGCTGTAACTTGTAACCTTTAGGAAAGGCATCAGAAAATTGTAATGATTAATTTGGTGATATATGTAGACCACCTCTGATTCATGTCCAAACTACCTGATGGTTATGCATTATTTACTCGATCCAGTAGTGTCCGTCAATTTGACTTGAACCCAAATTCTAACGTTATGAATTTTAATATTAATGTTGATGTTTCCTATTATTGCTCACCTTATGTTATATTCTTTGCGGAGGTTTCATTTGAGTTGGAACGTGTAACCATAGTTGTGTTCGTAACATGGTAAATCAGTATGGAAGACACTAGTTTAATGTTTAATTGACATTCTAAGGCCCTTCTTGCTATTATATTCTTCCTATTCTACTGATTAGTAGAACTTGTACTTCAGATTATGGAAGGAACACTGGGAAATCGAGCTGCTGCAGTTTTGCTGGAAAAGTTGAAACCTTCTTACTGGTTTTCTGCCCATTTACACTGCAAGTTTTCTGCTCTTGTTCAACATGAGGATAATGGTGGTGCCACAAAATTTCTTGCCCTCGATAAGTGTCTCCCTGGACGAAATTTTTTGCAAGTTGTTTCTCATCCTTAGTAATTATAGATCCTCCTATAAGTACTTCTTGGGATAGTTTATTTATTTGGAGATTCGTTGATTGTTACAGATTGTTGAAATAGAATCAGAGCCAGGGCCTTATGAGGTTCAGTATGATGAAGAATGGCTTGCAATTACTAGGGCGTATAACTCTGTATTGCCATTGACTAAAATGTGTGGCAATTTTAGGTGCGTTACTGTAGATTTGCTGATGAGTTACACTTTGGCCCGAATTCACGATTAAGTGGTAATTGTTTATTTCTTTTGTGCAGTAACGCCAAAGATGGTATAGAAGAGTGCCGCAAATTTGTAAGTGATAAGCTGAAAACCAGAGGTAGCAAACCTTTTCCATTTGTTAGGACTGCACCATGCCATGACCCTTCTCAGCCTGCTGCTAAAAGAATCGTTTCTGGTGAGTGTTGATACCATACAACAGCTAAAACCCATTTTTTTTTTTTTTTGTTATGAAATTTCTTGGATAAGTATGGGTATGAAGAACGAGGCAATCATTTAAGGTAGAAATGGAATATATGCGCTGAATAGAGATAACAGCAAAAATCTCAATTCCCGAAGATTAGGAACTGTTGGAATATGTTTGATTCCTGTGTAATTTATCTGCCAACTTAGTATAGTGGAAACTTCACCTCTTTTCAGCTGCTAGTAATTTATAACCTACCCCAAAATTATTATGGTCCACGTACTTGCCTCTTGAATAAAGACACGTGATCTGTACAGAGCTATATCCATTTTTCGAGTTAATTGTTCTAAAATATAACTGGTGCTATATTCTACTGGCAAGAGACTAGCTTTTATTTTTGTAACATTGAATCGTGCTGTCTGACTTGGGTGTAAAGTGTTTCAATCTCCAATATGTGATGGTGTTGGGGGGAGGATCTTTTTGAAGAAGGTTTCTGTCAATTGCTTTTAAGATTAGAATGTAACTAAAGTGACCTTAAGTTCTTCTGTAAAGGACATATACTTGAAGAATATGGGAACATTCCATATCCTATTTGGGTTTCCAGGACTCAGATAGTGGTTTACTTTATTTTTAGAAGAGTAAAATATCGTAGTGTTGGACTAATACCTATTATTCTTTCTTCTTCGACATGAATATTGATCTATTTGAGTAGCTTCTGAACCCAGATATTACTTGTTTATGTGTAGTATGTATGGATGTGCACAGACAATAGTGATTCTATGTTTAATTCATGCACAGTTGACGTCCAAGTCCAAAAATTTTAGGTTGCTTGTTCTAATTTGTTCTTGAGGTCTGTCAATCTTCACTTCCAATCTGAAGGAGAATATGACAGACATTGGGTAAATCAGAATATACAGAACTTAAGAGTAATTGAAGGTGACAGACTAATGTGAGTTTTTGAGCTATTCAACTCAAATGTTTCTGGTTTGCATTAGTTCATTAGAATGTGAAACCATCTTTTTATTTTTTATTTTTTATTTTTCAATCTTTGTCAGTAGGTCCAGACTTATTGAACTACACTTAATATAGCTTTCCTTTGTTCATACAATTTCTACTGTCTTCTTTACGAGTATTATAATGTCCATCTTGTCATTTTTCTCATTTCCCAGTATTCAAATATTTTTGGTATTTTTGCAGAGTAGCTTTTATATGTACATTTCTTCTATGCTCCATTATTTCAAGTTAAATTTTTTTTTATATAAAGACCAACTTGATTGTATCAAGTTGCATACATGAATTCTCCTCAATTTCCTGGATACATGATTGAGTTTGTTGGATGCAGTACAGTCATGCCATTGGAACCAGTTCTTTATAACCTATATATAGGCAAACCCAAGTAATTAGTACAGTAATTACTTGTTTATGTGTAGTATGTATGGATGAACCCAGAAAAAACATTGACTTATTCATGCAGTTGCAAACAGCAATCTGCAGAATTTTTCGACTTTGTGACTTTCAAGTTTACACTACCTTTTGAAGCTTTTGGTTGTATCTAACACTGCAATATACTGTGGATTAGTATTACTGATGTCTGCGTTTTTCCCTTTTTTCTGCGTAGCACATTATCGGAACCCTCAAACAGAATCTCTCTTACAGTTGCTAGAACTTCAATATCTTCTTGATACTTCCATTGGATTAGGCGAGCTATCTCAAAGTTCTGGATCATTGCTGTCGAAAGGTAAATATTCTATTCAGATGTTTTTGAAGCTTTTTTTGCTTAAACCATTTAATTTTTTATGAATTCACTGTAACTTCCAGCACAACTTGCTGTGGCTGGAACTCATTGTAAAGGAAATAACTAATAATCATAAATAGCTTATGTGGTATCTGAATATCTATAACTCAAGATATGTAAGTGCATTGAGGAACTGCTTTAGAGAATACTTCAGTGGCTGCCATCATTCTGGAATTGTCCTCTATGGAATCATCAGATCCTTTATATAGTTATATGATTTCTGGAGAGAAAGGCTTATGCAGATCCTGAAGAATCATTGAGCCAGCATACTCATGAAGTATTTTGGGCATGTGTCTTGCAAAGAGAAAACATATTTATAGACTTTTTGCATGTAGATTTTTATAGGACATATTGAAATATTTGAAATCTTTTTTGTGCTAACAACCTTCACAGGTGAGTTCTTTCCAGTTTGATAGTTGTATTAAATAGTGAACCATATTATTTTATTCACCCATCTATATCAGGAGTTCAAGGAGATGAAGTTACTATCTTTTATCTATTCTAGTCGTAAGATTTGGCTGTATGTTGCTCACTAAAATGCTGGAACATCTCAGGCAGTTTCAGTTCCAAAACAAAATTCATGCTTTCATCCTGGTATGGTTCTAATGAGTTCTTAATACATTCTCAGGTTCTTTCTCTAATAGTGAAGACATTCCAATTGATGATGTCGATGATATTGACGAACTCGAGGAAATTAATGATTCAGAAACCTAGAATTAATAGGTAAAGTTTACACCTAGTATTTCATTTATTCCTTTACAGAAGGTCCGTGTTCATTCAAACCAGTCATCTTGTTGATACTTGTACCATTCTACCAATGAAACAATATATGTTATGGCTTCTAGGTTGTTCAGTACTAGGTTATTATGAATTCAGTGATTTGAATCGGCACAAACCAAGATTTTTGGGCCTTTGTCCTTTTAGCCATAAAAGATGCAAGTTTTCATTGTTCTTGTATACGCAATCTTAACGCGTGAAGGTGATAAATATGCATTAGCTCACAACTTCATGAAGTGTTTATTCAAGAACTATCTGTAATTTTTCTTCTGTGTGAACATGGTCAAGTTCTGATTTTAAGTGATACAAACCATGGATATCTCCAATTACTTGAGGAACAAAAACATACATGCATCCCTGCTGATTTTAAATGTTCTGTAGATATTCTTTATTGTAGGGCATCCCACAAGAGTCCCTTTCAAGTGGTTGTGGTTTCTGCTGTAGATACGACTGAGCAGCCTATCACGTTACAAGGTTTCTCTTGAAGTTCTTTCCATTTCCCTGTGTGGTAGTTGTCATGTGGTTATGTGAGATTTGGCGTAGTCGACTCAAATACCTGATTATAGCATATGAGAGTTAAATCAAGTAGGTAAGCCATGGCCTTAGAGATGACATACAGTAATGGTAATATTATCTTGATTGTGATTATAGGTAATTGGCGCATAAATGTTGAACTGAAATGTTATTTAGTGTTCTAGAAAATATTTTCAGTGTTGTATTTGGACCACATATTTGTCATGTTGCAATGTCTGAAGGCAGATTCCCTTAATTGCGAAGTGAAATGAAGCCTTGCATACGATCTGATATCTTTTGGTAGAAAAGCTTCTTTGTTTTACTATTGTTATTTATTTATTATTTTTTGTGGAAAAGCCTCTTATTTGTTCTCTCCCTTCTATTTTAAAATGTATGAATTCCTATAGTGGTCCACCCTGAAGTTTCTAAGACAAGTTAATTATCTAGTGTCGGTGAATTAGGACTGGAAGATTCAAGAGAAGCTTACATTTTAAAATTATTACAATCCCCTGAAGTTAATAGGGCTAGCAAAATGAAATGTAGTTTTTGGTGTTGCAATGAGGACTGAAAGCAGAAAAAGGTGACTGAGGCAAAAAAAGAAATTCAAAGTAGTTTCTGCATCGTGCTTTCAGATATAAAAGGTTTCAATTAGTTGAGGTCTTTTATCATCGTATAACCAAGAGAATTTTGGTGTTTCTTCACAACACATGTCATTTTTTAAGTATGATGCGCTGTGCAATTAAGTTTAGGGAGTGTTCTTATTCTACTAAATAAGTGTCGGGTGCTATCTTAATTCAACTTTTGAACAGAACCGGCTCCTGGCAAAGAGCAATTTTATCATTCAATTGTATCTGCACTTTTTCCTCGTGATTAACACATTATATGATAACACATAAGTGTTGGGCCAGAGACTCTTTTCCGAGTGACTTTGTTTACAATCGAATAAATGGAATTGTAAGCCTGTTTGGTTGAGACAAAAAGTATCCAACATTTTGTTAGCCAACAATTTATGAAGCTTCACATATTAGTGTGTTTGGATGCCTATATATAGGCAAATTTATTAGACCATTAAATTGTGAGTTGTTTGGTTCATTATTTAGTTTACATATCCGAATATATCGATTTGCCCTTTAGAAAGAAATAAAAAATTGTACGATTCAGCTTCTCATCCCCCCCCCCCCCCCCACCCACCCACCCCACCGTTCAAGTTTTTCTCTAAAACCATCAACCCAAAAATCTTTCAATTGCTGCATGGGGATGGAGGGGTTCAAATGTTTGGACAGAGATGATTTCGAATTCTTGAAACTAAATGATTCGAAAGAAGAAAAAAAACTCTAATTGCATATATATATATATATATATATATATATATATATATATATACTATCGCATTTACACGTGTTTACAAATACATCAAAATCTAGCAAACAATAGAAACACGAACACACGATATCATTATTCTAACAAAAGCCAGTACACCCGTAGGGCTTTCACCATCTCTTTCCCCTTTATTTGCTCAAACAGTGAAAATGATTGAATATATTGCTAGTAAAAAAGGTCCGACTGTGCTTTACAAATGGCTGAAATGCTAAAAGGTCAAACTATTTGCCAAAAGGGAGGAAATGGAAATTCGGTCCATCTTGGAGGTTATTTTTGTAAATGTTAGGCAACCAATATGGATAATCGTGGGGGATGACTAGCGATCTGAAGATGGGGATTGTCTGGGGTGCTTCATGGGCCTCATGCATGTGGGGCCCACATGTACAGTGAGGGAAGTCTGTGGTACACCCGGAGGTACCGCAGACAGTTCCAAGCTGGGCCATTTAAGTTGACACATCAGCTCTTCCAACTACAAACTGTGGTGTCCAAAGTTCCAAACAGACTTTTGAACCCAACTAGTCAACTACATATTTACTGGGCTTAATGACCCAAACAGGGAACAGTTCAAACTTTTATTTTTCATCCAAGAAGTTTGTCTCTTATGTTCTTTTGACATGCCAAAAGCTCACATTTTATGGGTTGTACCGGACATTTAAGGGGAATCAACCTAAAACCTCCGTGTGGTAAACTGCACGAAATTCTCTTTTGATTTGTTGATTTTTTAAAACTTCCATGTGGTTTCATAAATTTTGAACAAAATTTCATTTTTATGAAACCACAAGGAAATTTTGTACAAAGTTTTATAAAATTATAAAGAGGTTTTGTGCAAGTTAAGAAATTTTATGCAGAATTTATAAAAAATCGAGGTAGACAATTATCAAACAATAATAGGGGTTTTCTACATTTTCCCCGGACCTTTACGTTTGTATACGAGCTTAAAATACTCTATCTAATAAAAGCTCTTATTCTTAGCATTCAAAAGAAAAAAGAAATGTAGGACCTTAAAGTTTCCAATAAAAGTCAAGAACATATTAAAACTGTTGTTTCCACCCGTGGCCAGCCATCGCCTGTCCTCCTACCGCGCCCCTATATATAGGCGGTCCTCATCCCTTTTGCGTTAGAGGTGGAGAATTCACTGTACATTAATAGCCCAATTTTGCGCTAGACATCATTGATCAGTTTTTAAATCTTTTAGTTCTTAAATTTTAAAATATTATTTATGTTGTTGCAACTATTATTTCAAAATGCCCCTGTAATTAATTTTGAAAAATCTTTAAAAGTTACATTTTTTAAATATTTAGTAGATGAAAATATGTTATGTTGACCAAAATTTCAAGTCATTTTGTGACAGATATATCAATCCAAAAGTTCAAGAATGTCTGCATCAATTATATATCTTGTGGTGCCTTGTATGACCCATTATTTGACTCGTGTTTTTAGTGGTCGATCGTCAACTCATCACATCATCTATTGTGTTTCCTTTGCCATGCCGACAACCAGCTGAAAGTTGTTTAGTGATCCCACTTATATATTCAAATTAAACGCACACACTTTTCATAATGTCTATTGCCTCATTGAAGAGTTGGCCACGCTCTTTCCACCTCAGATATGATATTTTTCCTATCAATTAGTTAAGGCACAGAATCAGTACTTGAAAACTGTCTAAGTTTTATATATATAGTCAAACCGCATTACATATATATTTTAACATTTTCAAACACCTCTTCCAAATGACTTACATTTGTCAAACTCGATTGCTTAATTCTCTTTTGCTTCAAAAGTACGTGCAATGAAAGTAAAATAACCGAGTCAAATTTGGCAATATCTTTTAAGCTAATTCGGCACGTATCTTGCATTTGTTAAAGTCCCGCTTTATCTTTTGTACCATGCATGTCGGGGAGCTTTTGGTTTGGAGTTTTACTACGGTACATATATGGAGCTTGTCTTTTTCTTCGTTTGTTTCTTTCATTTCTTAATATTCATTCTTTTCGTAGTGGTTAATGCGAGTGTATATCTTCTGTAGTCACCAATATATTTATACCATAGGAGAGACTATACATGTATGGTGGAAATTAAAACACGAGATATTGGTTATTTATAAAAAAATAAAAATAAAATCTTACTCTACCAATCCATAACACAAGGTTTTCTTGAGGGCAAAATAGTGAAAAATTAGGTTCTAGAAAATGAGGGAAATAATATTAAAGTTAGATGGTAAAAAGACAAAAGAAGAGGGAAAAATATCTTGGTGTTTCATAACACAAGTTTATCTTTTTGTTTTTGAAAAAATGACAGAAATTTTAAAAAAGATAGGAAATATTTCCCACCCTAGAAAGAATAAGCTTAAAATATTTCTTGTCAAAATTTAGATTCTTCCGACACGATAAATGGATATTTTTTTTAAGAACTTAATATTATGCTTCCAGTTATAATTTTTATTTCATCTTTCCTCCCAGACAATAGGAAATTTCGTCTTTCAACTTTCACTTCCACCGGTGGGAAAAATTCATCACATGTTATAATGTTTTTATTATTTTAATTTTCGAATTTACAGTCTTTTGTTTTTTAGGTATTCATCATCTCCAATAAGGTATAAGTCTTTTTAGTTTTGCATCTCCTTTCGTTGTTTGTGATTAAATAATTCCTTTATACTTTTTCTTAATTAAATGATTTTTATTTATCAGCACCAAATTGTTTATACAATTCCATGTTATAATTCGCATGGAAGTATTGATCTTGTTTCTGAAATAGAGTAGCCAATAGTGGTGGAAATTGTTATGAGATAGTGTTTTTAATAAGTTGAAAAAATAAAGTTGAATAAGCAAGGATTTTAAGTATAACAATTTTCTGAAAAAGTAAAATGATGCCTAACTCATGGAAAAAGATAAAAAATATATATTGCCAAGAAATTCTCCCTCCCCCCCCCCCCCCCCCCCCAAAAAAAAAAAAAAAACCCTTATTCCTTTCCTCCACTGTCCTTTTATTTCTTTCCATTTCTTAGGAAACCAAAAGGAGCCTATAATAGAAGATTTGGAACGGGTAAATCATAAATGTATCAATTTTAAAATCTAGATCGGTAATTTAGTTTGAGAAACATTTCGGGTAAAAACTATAGGGTTTTTGGAGACAGTTATCGAGACATAATTAAGGGTATGAATACTTTTTCTTTTTCTTTTTCTTATTCTATAAATATATTTTATTTCTAAAACACCTTGGGCTTATCCGGGAAACTCCATTAATTTGAGTTGCTTCGCTTATCCGGGAAACTCAATGCATCACTTGATGTAGGAGAAGAACCCCTTGACTTTGAATATTTTCGTATAGAACAAGGCCAGCACAAAAACCGTCAAAACTTTTGATTCAGTGATCTATTTTGGGCCCATAAGATATCAAATTGAACATCTTTGGTTTTGTCTAATTGTGCGCTACGTTAAGGTCCAAATTCTGCATAGCCTTACAAATTTACTTCGTTTTATTTTATTATTTTTTCCTATTTTTCTTATTTTGGTTAGGACTTTAATCATATTTTGAGTAGGACTCTAATTCTTATTTCCTTATTTCGTTTTTAGGGTTTCAGAGACTATAAATAATTTGTTTCTTATTATTTTGTAGTATATTTTGATTATTATTAATAAAATACGAATTTTATTCCAATAACTGATGGATTCCAATTTATCCCCGGTGGATTCCAATGTTTTTCATCGATTACACGTTGGTGTATCGATTGCACACGTTTTCGTTCTGTGTCATCACTATATCAAAGTGAACTTTTAGTCTTTTATTAGTGATAGATCTAATATATGTCCTGAAAACTATTTCAAGAGCATTTTCCACTTTAAGCAAAAAATTCAGAACAATCAAAGATAAAAACGAAATGAGATCCAAGCAAAGAGAGATGTCTCATTAAAATGGTCATTCTTATACATGTCAAAACCCCTAAAAAAGTGTCAACATACATATATACAAACAAAAATTGCCCAAGAAGGTCAATCTCGTTTCATCCCTTTAGGCAAACACTTTCGTGCACTTCAAATGACAACCACTGCTGCTTATATAACTCACCCCACTTAATTAGAGAAGTCGTATATACAGGTTGGGGTTTCGTCCCGTAGTGCGATTTTTCTCAGTCCAAAGTGGTCCGGTCCACCTTTTGTGCCCCCATGTGACACAAAGCTAGCTAGCAACACAACAATATTCCAATATGGACCCAACTAGCTAGTTTGTTTCTGCCATTGGAAAACCATACGGCACCGCAGCCTTCACTATTTTATCATCTGAATCCCCACGCAATTGGCATCTTTTCAACAACACCTCTCTGCACATTATTCTTTCTTCACATGTCATATTTAAAAATTAATTATAGACCATCTCATGTGATATTTTTGATGTATGAATCTTACGTGAAATGTTATTACATTTTATTTATTATGCAAAACCATATATTGGTTTTTGAGATCTCCGCTCTGTTTGCTAGAAAAGTACTGTACTCCCTCTTGTTGATGATGAACCTAGGCATGAATTTTATGCATTCGTACCAACTAGTATTGAATAAGATGTGGAACAAATTTTGTGAAAGAAATGATTTGGTCTAAAAACTTGCTGCCAAGATCCCTCCAAAAACTTTTTAAATTGATAGAATGATATACGTTTAATAATTGCTTCATACGGTGCACGAATTCGAATACTTCGAACGATAATCATGTATGTATACAATAGTTTAAAACCTACATAACACTCTGATGCTTCGATGATTTCTATGTTGCATGAATACCTTTTTTAGTGAATGCTTAGATGAACTTTGTGTCGAGACTTTACTAATGAAATTTAACTAGTTTTTCATACATTCTAAATTAAATTTTGATATATCAATCATAGGGGCTTTATTCCTTTTTTACATTTAATCCATAATATAAGTATGAAAATTGAAATCATTAGTCTCTCCATGCAAATAGTATTAATCATTTTCAAAAAAAAAAACAAAAAAAATTACGTTGCCACATCTGTATGGTACATTACTGATATTATTGTATACATAACTGTGCAAAGATGGTTTCTAATAAATAGAATATACACATCCTAGCTAGGGCGGCACGCATGCTGCTTATGATATATATAATAGCATGGTAAAAGCCGTATCCATTTTCACAAACTCTATGTCCAGTGAACGTGCCATAATCATGATGAATTGATGATCAAGAATGACTTGACCAATAGCTCTTTTATGACCGTCCGATCCTCATCCCCCTGACTGTACCATTGGCAAATTATGCTGGAAAAGTTTTTTTGTTTCACATGACATACGGAAATCTGACCTAGTGATCAATCATGCTCTATATTGACAATCTTGTTCAAGAAAAAATTGAAAGAGATCAGGATGCATGAATCACCCACCATAGCATGCACATAGACATATATCGTCCATTTATATATATATATATCATGAAGGGTTCATATATTTCAATCAATAATGGAATACGAATCCATTCATCTTACAATAATTTGGGATGCTAGTAGCTAGTCATGAAAATAGGGTATTACTTGGATTTTAAGTGTTCATGTGTCATTATTTTGTTGTTACATGTTCTCCCATATAGTTTAATTGTAGGTACCTTGGGAGTCGAAGTTATTATATTTAACTTATGTTGCAATATGGTACATACATATGTTAGGTTCGCTAAGGCTGAAACTGCATGTAGAGCGACATCACCATATTTTGTCGTAGTCACTTAAGTAGTTTCTCTCAGGTTCTAAGCTTCATTAGGCCTTAACCCCATCGGGTATTGCCAACCACCACCTGAACACAATTAATTAGGCGCACTTGAAACCCCGGATCGAGTTAGAGTAGATTAGAATATGACATGTTTTAATAGAGGTAGTTATGAACTTCTAATTGTTATCTAACACCATGATATTAGTATGAACTTCCAATTTAAGAGGTGTGAATGTAATGTTATATAACGGGGTATATACTTGATATAGTTATTAAGTTTCAAGGCGTACAAATGTAATATAATCTAAAGTTTCATAATATTATTTTAAGTTCTGTAGATAACATTAAAAGAGTTCTTTAAAAGGTTAAAACTAATATCAAATAATGTTATTCAATCTGTCACATATAATTAGTTTAAATATTAACTATTTAAATTCTAAAAGAAAAAAATATTTTTAATTTTTTGCTTTATGTTTTCAAAAGATAAAACTTCTTCAAGATACTACATAAATGTATTTCACTAATTTCAAATTTATAAATAAGAAACATTATATTTTTTAATTTTCTTTTTTAATAAAATTGTCTGGGTATTTGTTTTTATGAGAAGTTTACTTGTTGTTCACATCTTTTATAAATCATAAGTACAGAATTGAGGTACACCATTATTTCTATTTAAGTTGACAAGTGACAAAGTACAGCCATGCAAAAATAAAATTTTTTTCTTTCGAAATAACAAAACATTAAACTCAAAGGTATTTGAGCTTCTCAAAAACTTGAAACTTAGGTATGATATAATGTTGCTTTAAATTTAAATAGAATATAATAAAATTAATCATATGTGAAATTGAATAAATTTGTTTTCAAACTGCTTGTAATAATATTTTATAAAATATATTTAACTTTCTGTGATACCTTTAACTAATATTGTTCAAACATTAATATCACATTTACACCTCCGAACTTAATAAATATTTCAGCAAACCCTCTCTTATATAGCACACATTACACACCATGAAACTTTTAGTCTATTATATTGGCGGCCAAGTTGGAAGTTCGTTAAGGTATAATGTCATCACATTTCATCCACATTTCTAGAGGTTGTTAATTAGTTTTATAAGAGGTTGTTATAGTTTTCCAAACCTCAAGGGAGATTTCTGTAATCACACGAAACTTCACAGGGTGTAGCCGTAATTATCCTTGAAAATTATATATTCAGATTGAATATATCTTTCCATTATAAAATCAAAAAAAAATTCAGTTTAAGTCCAATAATGGATTTGATATCGACCTAACCTAAAACTGAACACTGGATTCCAGCATGTTTTAAGTATGGGTTTTAAGACCTATTAATAGGGTATGGATCGAAAACCTACAAAAAGTTTTATAGTCTCCGTCCCTTCAGCTTAGTATGGTTTGAGTCTGGACCTTGCAGCTCATGTTAGAGTAGCCTTTTAGGTAGAGTTGGATCCGTACGTGCTACTATATAACAAGACAACACTTAATCTATACATGAGCAATTCAATCTAGTTATTAATTAAGAGAAAAACTTATCTCAATTGTTTACAAAATATACCTCTTAAGAGTCTAAACCCTCAATAGTATAGCCTTAATAAATAAAGGGATAAAAGCGTTAAACCTCGTATCTTTTTAATTTTTACAAATTGCCCCATGTACTATGGATAAATAGCACTTTGCCCCTAAGTCATTTTTCACCGTTGGATATGGACACATGTCACCATTTTCTGCCGTTGGATTTGAACTCGGGAGGGGCAAAGTGCTTATTTATTCATAGTACAAGGGACAAGTCGCCAAAAATAAAAGAATAAGAGGCAAAACGCAATCTGACCATAGCACAGAGGTTTAATGCTTTTATCCCATAAATAAATCACAACATTCACCAACTCTTGAAAAAGTAAAAGTCTAAACAATACACCCCCACCCCCCCCCCCCCCCGGCTAGGGTACCTGCAGTCAGAGATAGTTTCTCATTTAGCGGAGACATGCAATGTATTACAATTGTTCAATAGTTACTCGACACTATAAATGCTTTTGATCAGGCTGTTGCATGCACTGATAGAAAAGAAGTATAGACTTTCGGTAATGGGTGGAATCAAAAATTTGACCGATCAATTTCGACACGGATTCATATAACACCTGTTATAATAGTGGCCACAGCCTCCATTTGCAAAATGTGGCGATACTGCATGCCTTTAACTTTCGACTTAGTTAATTAGCTTATAATATATTTTAAGTGGCTTTTAAGGTAAGAAAATGATAAACCACTTTTCTACGTACTTTAAATGTGTTAGCATGGAAATGAGCATAGGTGCTCATTGCAGTATTGGGCATGCCATTAGCCGAAAGCCCTTTTAACAGTTAAATAAAAGCATAAACAATTTGGGGAAGTATAAGATTTATTGTTCGTTTGTTCTCCATCTCTATCAATCCTTTGTTTCCACTTTTTGTTTGTTTTTGTTGGTAATGATGGTACTTAACCCTACCACTTTCATGCACCAATGGGGTGGGGCGGTTGCTTGTTTGAACTTTGTGTTATTATTTTGTCCTTCTTATAGTGGACATCTATAATTTAATTGATGCTATTACTAGGATTGCTAAATTAAGAAAGGATTTGTCAAGAGCTGATTTGGTTATGTATGGGGACAGTAGTGAGATCTCAATTTAATTAATTAATAATTTAGGAACTGAAGTCACGATAGAGATTTTGTTTTTTTTTTGGAGTAGAGCTTGACAGTGATTGTTGGTCACAATTCTTTCACATATTAGTCGCAGTTATGTACACAACGTGAAGTAAGTGATTTAAATAAAATTCTCAAAAAAGAAAGTGATTTAAATAAGAATGACTTGTTGATTGTTAACTGAACTGTTTCAAAAAGGTGTTTGCAAGAGCTTATCCAGAGAGTTTGTTCACTATTTTTGCTTAAAATTACTTTAAATAAAAATTCGAGAGTGTCTGCAAATCTCTCTGTATAAGTGATTTAAATAAAAATTCGAGAGTGTCTACAAATCTCGTGAGAAATGACTTTCCTTTTAAAAATATTTTTTAAATAGCATATTTTTAATTGTAGTAGGAAAAACATTCCAACTCATACTTTTGCAGCTTGTGCTTTTTTTTGACTTTTTTAAGTACAAGTCAGTATTACATACGTTAAAAATATATTTTATGACCGTAAAAGCTAATAAATACTTTTAATAAGAGTTCTTTAAATTCAACAGCTTGTGATCATCATCGTTGATAATCAGACGAATCCCACTTAATTAGAACCCGCAAGACATGATGAATACTTGTCGGACCTACTGATTTCAAGAACTCTAAAGAGTAGCATGAGATCCAAGTGGCGATTAATCGACTTATAACATAAGTATGATAAACTTAATTGGTAATACTTTCCATGTTAAGTGGCATAAAATTATTCGATTCCGGCTTCAATGAAGTGCGTTCGAAAGTGATGGCTTTAATTGAAAACTATATCCTCTTAATTAAGGCTTTAGCACTATAGGGCCACTTAGAAAATTCCATTCTATTTGTTAAATGAACTTTGTTCCATTTCTGTATTGTGAACCTCGTGGGTTAAGTATTCATAAGTCGTGGAACTGAATTAATGAATTTACTTGCTACTATCTCAAACACTTAACTTTACGTCGAAAAAGAATTGTTGAATTAATTTAATGCTAGAACAAAATAAAATATTTTTATACTGATGAGACGTCAAATTAGTATCAGAATATATATGTTAGTGGACACTGTAAAGATGGACTTTTATCAATACTGGAGCAGACTTTTGCATTTCTTTCAAGTTTCATTATTTGATGAACCTGAGGCTATGTTATGGCCAATAATAGACACTGGTCTGTTATTTGGAAATGGTAGATATCACCTGACCACATTTTAAACAATTTCTCAAGATAAATGACAAAGAAAAAGGCGAAATAAGAAAAAGGTCCCAAATTATGAAGACAGGCCAAAAATTAAATCAATGGTGGGACATTATTGCAAAATCTGGAGATGCTTTATGCTTATGACCTGATTTAAGCCATTTTGCAACACAAAATGAGAGCCAGTTGTGCATAAGATATTTGGTTAATAAAGCTAATATGAATCTTAAAAATCAGACCAACGTCCCTTACATAGAAGGCGCTCCTTTAATTTTCTATTCGATAAACAATGCTTGCATGCGTTCTGTCGAAAAAGCTTTATAAGATATATAAATCTAATTGCCCCATTAATCAAGAACAATATTTAGTCCTTAAATCAAGTTTCTGCATCAAATTTAAGTTTTGTTGCTCAGTTCTCTTATATATTTGTTATTAACTATTTTAAAAAAAAAAAAATTCTTTTGAAATTCATTTTATGTGACCTTTTTAGACGCTTGGTTATGGTAAGATCGACTCATCAGATTTGTCATGTATTTCTAGGACACATGGAAAGCTTTCTAGTTTTGAACATGGTCGGAGAATTTGTAACAAGAAAAATGAATTTGATTTTGAGATCATGTCAAATTAAATTAAAAGATTAGACTGCGTCCACTCATAAACAAGTTGAAGTAATTTTGGGCCCAAGTGAGTGAGGCCAACTTTTTTTTTTTTTTTTTTCATTTTTGTGTAAATGGTAATTGCTTATATGCTATAGTAAGGTGGTCTTTGCAAATGCTTATAAAAATGGTTTATTGGTTTTTTTGCAGCTGTAAAAGCATATTTTTAGTTTTTGGATCACTGAGTTTTGCTTCTTTTTGTTTAAAAAAAATCAGAAAAAACATAAGCCACAAAAGCATGGCTAGGGTGCTACTTTAGTAAAATATACTATTTTTAAAAAGTTCTTTAAAGAAAAAATCACTTCTCATTAATTTGCCAGTGTTTTAAAAGGCGCTTTTGAGGCGCGCCTTGTGGCTCATCTTGGGGCAAATTTCACCTAAAACACCTCGAGGCACTAGAAAATGCGTAAATGTCAAAAGGCCTACGCTTTTTTGTCGAGGCGTACGCCCTGGGCGCGCCTTTTACGCCTTTTGCGCTTTACTTCAAAAACCTATGCTTTTCTGATACGCGGTAACAAAATGAAATTACTTGCATTTCAAAAAAAAAAAATGAAATTACTTAATCAATTGAGGGCAAAAAGCGAATATCAATTCAATTTTAAAAGAAAGTGCAATATTTCTTGAACAAAAAAAAAAAAAACGGCTATTTTAGACTTTCACCTCAAGTCAAAGCAAAACCATTTTTCCTCTTTTCAAAATCATCCAGAATCATCATCAATTCACTAAATATGATCTAGTCAATGTTTTGGGAGTGTGTAATTGTTGTACTAATAAATCTCCACTAAGGTTGTGATGGGTCTAGTACCGGCGGGTTTGGGTATATCCAGACGGGACCACGCGGGTGGAAAAATATAGGGTACCTGAGAACCGCTAAAATTTTGGGTACTCACGTATACGAGTACTTCGGGTACCTATTTTGGGTCTTTTTTCATTTTTAGTTTGAATTTTTTATGAAGAAAAGTGGCACTGATTCCATGGATTTCTCAGTCCGTTACAAAACCATCAAATTATTTTGGTTTATTTACTGAAGGAAATGAAATCTTATGAGCAATTTCAATATTGCATAAACCAAAATAATAAAAATTCTCATGAAGATTTTTACTAAAATTCCATAATTTCGGTGAATAGAATTGAGTTTCCATTATTGTCACTGGTATAATAGGAAATCTTAGAAAAATTCTCATCTAAATTGCTTATTTCACTCTTGGAGATAAGGTAATAGCTAAAAAGGAGGAAAATATAATTAGTAATCTCTCTTAAATAGGATATATTAAATAAAAGCATAAAATACGTCCTTAAATCTTTTTACACATAAAAAATATAACAACAATTTATTTATGATGATTTAACCTTATCCAAAAGAAAATTATGATAGGCCAAAAGTACGATTAATTTTTGTCAACAAATTTGAATGTGATAAAATGAGAATCAAAGAAATTACAAACTCTTGAATAGTAAAATATTAAAAAATTTGATACTTTCTTTCGATTATTTTCATGATATTCTTTTTATATTTGTACTTTTTGTTGTATATTGAAACATTTACAAAATTGTGCAAAGTGTTTTCAAATCTTTCGAAAAATTTTCAAAATTTAACAACCGGAAATCATAACTAATTACATGAATTGAAGGAATAATTAATTGTGGTGAACAAGTAAATTTTATTAACCTAAATTGCACTTATTCCTTAAATAACGATATTTATTTTATGAAAAACTAGCAGGCATTAATTAAGCAGGAAACAAGTGGATAGAGTCTTATGTTCGTTAAAGTTTATTTAGCCAAAAAATTATCCATAATGGTAGCCCGAAAATGGAGAGATTATTAGGTGCAGCGGCTGTACGATGAGGTGGTGCAGCAAGTCGGTTATTTATATAAATGCATGGTTGGGATGAGGTGTGGAGAAGTTACTTCCCTATAATTTAGGAATAGTATTTAATCTCCACCACATGCTGTACCACGTCATCGTACAGCCGCTGCACCTAATAATTTTTCCCGAAAATGACGGCACATTTTGAAAATTTTCCTTACGTCTTTTATGTAGTAAATCTACTAATTGGTACAAACTCTCTACACCGACTTTCTCTCTCTATATCACCGAGAACCACAGCCTCTTTAATCATAAATTTATAATTTTTTAACATTATGAAAAATAAAAATCCATTACCCGGTCGGTTACCCAATTCGTACCCACTTGATTACTTGATACCCATCTTGTTGAAATGGATCGAGTGTCGGATAGTCATGCTACCCCATAAAGTCGAGTTTGGGTAACCCGATGGGGTAATACCCGAACGAGTCGGGACGGGTTCTCGATACTATTCTCAGACCATACCACGTGTAAAAGATCTATTTTTTTCTTTTATTTTTCTTTCAACTTTTTAAACAAAAAACTAATAGCAATCTGCAAGATGCAATGTTGTCTAACTCTTGAGTAAAACTAAACAACCAATAATATCTTTTATTATAGTTAAGAATTCATTCTTATAAAACCCCATAGACAAATTTCTCTTTTTAAAACTATTTTTCTCTAATATCTGCTACCTCCACCATCCACCGTGGTCGTTACCACTCTTTTCTATTTTTGTCTTCCTTTTTTTCTCTCTCCCTTATTTTTTAAATTTGTCCATGCGTTACTGAATATGATCCCTATGTATCATATCTAGTAGTCGCGACTATAATTGTGGTGGTACAATTCGTTTGTGTCATGTTATACATAATTAACCAAGAGTGATGTGACTAATGTTGTGGTGGTGCAACCTGCTTGTGTCATGCAATAGAAACTTACTAATAAGACATGACTCGTGCCACGAAGCACGAATCGCGACACTTGTTCAACTCTTTTTTTTAATTGAAATTTTACTCTATATCTTCATGACTTATTTTTTTTTCAAATTTTGAGCAACTTTGGCGCATCAATGAGCGTAACTTTTTTGTATCACCTACCAAAATAAACTAAAAGCAAATCTAAAGATAGAGAAAAAATAACTAAGTATAGAAAGCATGGATTGTCTCCCAAGAAACACTTTTATGACATCATGAACTTGACAAGAGGTTGACTTAAAAATTTCATATAGGGACGCTCTTGGAACTTCAGCTCTCCTCCACCAATGTCCTTTGCTTTTTTGCTATATTATTTTCATTGCCAGTTACGCACAAACTTTTGGGCCACCTCTCTGAAGGTTTGAACAATGACGTTTTGCCCTAATTCGCTCTT
This sequence comes from Misopates orontium, assembly GCA_946800315.1. Classification (NCBI taxonomy): domain Eukaryota; kingdom Viridiplantae; phylum Streptophyta; class Magnoliopsida; order Lamiales; family Plantaginaceae; genus Misopates; species Misopates orontium. The sequence goes on from OX326947.1 coordinate 27,865,168, forward strand.
CATTCTCGTGGAATTATCTATTGAAATATAGGATCCTCTACGACATCTATTTCATCCATCTTAGACTTATTTTCTAGCATGGTTTCTAAGAATTTGCACGACTTAAGATTCACTTTACTGTTTGATCCCCGATATTTGTCAAACCTCGTGCTTTCATCATTCACCTTAAAGGTTAATTTTCCCGCTTCAACATCAATCACGACTCTCCTGGCGGCTGTAGAAGGTCAACTAAGTATCAAAGGAGACTTATGGTCTTCCTCCGTCTATAGAACTACGAAATCCGCTAAAATCATAAAACCTCATACATTCAATAAAACATCTTGAGTTATTATTCGTGGGGTTTTTAATAGAGTGATCTGTGAATTGCATGTAGATTGTAGTAGGAGTCTGCTCACTTGGCCCTAAAGCTCTGACAAATGCATTAAATGAATTCTTAAACCAATAAAACATAAACATTTTCAAAAATGGTAATGCCAATGATGAAAGGTACAAAAAAACTCATCGGTCTTTGAGTATAGGAGCAAAATGTTGAGTAGACCCTCCCAACATTCCTCATTCAGCTTTATGGTCTCATTGTTTCTAACTCGCCTCTTCTATATCCTTCATGAACTTACAATTGTTGAGAATTTGTTCTAAATTCTTTGAAAAAAAAAGGTTATTTCTCAATTTCTCCAAAATTCTACTTTAGGAAAAAAAATTATCATTAAAAGGGTGTAAGCAATGAAAGAATGGAAAACAACGAATGTACTCCCTTAATATTGGTGATGAGTGTCTAATTTACACCATTTTACCATGATTATTTACTCACTTTATTGCTTGTTCAATTTGAATCTTTCTATAAATGTTTTCATGTTTTGTAGGTTTTTGGAAACATTTTGGCAATTGAGTAAAAAAAAAGCAATAATGGACAAACTTGCATCATTTACTGGCAGGTGTGTGAAACTTCTAAGAATATGTGTTGTGAACCATTGAAAAGCCACGATGTCTAGTTCCCAATGCACTAAGCGGATTGCAAATCTGACATCTAGAGAGGAGTTATGACCAAGATAAATAAGTCCACTAAGGTGCTTTCAGTCTAGCACTGACATCCCCATTGCAACATGCGTCGTATTGAAACATGGTCAACGTTGACAACAACGTAGCTAGCACTGACATTGCTTGAAAAATAAAAAGTCAGTAGTGTTAACAATGCCATGCCAATATTGACAACACTCTATTGAAGTCAGTCAAAGTTGTTAGGACTGCAAGTCCAACACGATTGAGATTGTTAGGACTGCAAGTCCAACACGATTTATTTCTTTATTTTGCGAAAATATTTTTAAAGGAAAATTCTGGTTTTATTTATTTACTAAAATATTCACTTGTGTTTTTATTGAAAATATCTTCTAAAGGTAAGTGTTTGTTTGAGTAATTAGTTTGAAAAGATTTAACTTGATCTTTAGAATCTTATCTTATGGAAAGTTAATCTTTATCAAACTCTTGTTTATATCCTTAAGAGATTGTTTCCTTGTGGTGTTCTTTTTCGGTCTTTGATGTGCAAGATATGAAGATCATGAAGATCTTATCAAAAGGAAAAGAGAACTTATCAAAGGAAAGAATCCGGACATTTTGGAAAGATCGAGTCCCGACTGGATTGGGAGACTGGCCGGGATCTCGGGATCTTTCAAGTAGAGCTATCCTATAAATAATAGAGTTCCTAGGAATTATGTTCATTATTTGTTTATTCCTTGGTTTTCATACTTGAATTTATTCAAGAACGTGACAAGCTGAACAAGAGTTGAAGGGTGTTCAATGGGAAATGATTGTACCAATTAGAGAGATTCTATACGTACGTGCTTTGCGCTTGGAAGTTTGATCATAAGAAGATCTAACGGGAGTTGATCTTACGTGTTTAAACAGAGTAGACGATAAAAGGTTCCTATTGGTGTCCAACATTAGAGAGAGTCTATGTGTTAGAGTAAAACTAGTAGGTGTAATAGCTTTTGATCGAGGAAAGATGTTTGAATTCTTGGGCAAAAGTCTCGTGGAGTAGGACGAAGTCCAAACCACGTTAAAAATCAGTTGTTGTTTTACATACCTGTCTAGACTAGGTTTCACGACTATCTGTTTTAAGTAAAAATTAAAGACCTAAAGATCTATCAATTGACATCAAGAGCTTGTGACCTACTTACATTGGTGAGATTCTGGTTTTATTTAGATCTTGCGGATTAAATGGCACAGAACATTGAAGGATCGTCAGCATCAAAGCCACCTCTTTTGAATGAGTTCAACTACTCATACTAGAAAGTTTGCATGATAGCTTTCATCAAACGGAAAAATCAGAAGGCGAGGAAAAGCATTCTCAAAGGATGGACTCCACCAAAAGATGAAGATGGAAAGCCAAAACTTGAGCTTGACTGGTCTGATGCAGAAGACCTTGAAGCGAGTTACAACTCCATTGCAATCAATGCAATACTGAATGGAGTCGACCTCAACCAGTTTAAACTGATCTCGAAGTGTGAGTCGGCTAAGGATGCATGGAATGCTCTTCGCGTTGCCTATGAAGAAACATCGGTGAAAAGATCGAAAAGACAAATCCTTGGCTCACGGTTTGAGGAACACAAGATTGAGGAACATGGAACCATTGCTTAATAATATGCCAAACTCAGAGACATTGCAAATGAGGCCTTCCTCCTTGGAGATGAGTACAGTGTGTCCAAACTCGTTCAGAAAACTCTTCCCACATTGCCTTCAAGATTTAATATGAAAATTGAGGCAATTGACGAAGCAAGAGATGTGGAAAATCTATCATTGGAAGAATTGATGGGAGCTCTTTCAACCTTTGAGTTGAAAAAGAATTTGAATTGAGTCACTCAGAAAGGTGATGCCCTTAAAGCTGAACTCAAAGACAAACCTCAAAGTGAAGAAAAGGAGGACTTTGAAAAGTCTGTTGCGTTTCTCACCAAAGTACTCCGGGAATTCTCCAAATGGAGAAATAAAGGTACGAACATTTTTCCTTCAAACTCTGAGGATACATTAAAACCTTCCGCTGCTAATGATTTTAGTTTCAAAAGAAAAGGAAGAAGTTTTCAGTGCAGGGAATGTCAAGGCTTTAATCACAATCAAGCTGATTGTGCGAATCTTCTCCCGAAGAACAAAAACAAAGCAATGATATCCACCTGGAGTGATGAAGAGTCAAATGAAAGTGATGATAAGCCAGAAGAAAGAGCAAACATAACACTCTCCTCCATCATCAGTCCTGATTCTCCACCGGTCTCGACTGATGACTCTAAAGTTGTTTCTAAAAATAAAGTGATGATATCCACATGGAGTGATGAGGAGTCAGATGGATCCAAGGATGAACCTGAAGAGAGAGCAAACTTTGCATTTTCCTCCATCACCAGTCATGACTTAACACCTGTCTCGACTGATCAGGAAGACACTGTTGTTAAGTCCGAAACAGAGGACGAGAATTTCTTTGATACATTAAGTCTTGACATTCACTCTGAGGTTGATGCTCTTCGAGAAATGGTTATTGAACTTCTGCACGCAAATTTCGATCTCATAAGAGAAGTCAAAACTCTCAAAATTGAAGTTCAAGGAGCAAAAGAATCCATCATTCTGTTCGAGGAAATGCACAAGGACATTCATGAAATTCTTGCTTCAGTTCATAAGGTTCTCCAGAAGTCTGTTGAAGAAGAGTTGGATGATGAGTCGGAACATCAAAGAACTCAAACCAATCGTGCTGGTCTCGGCTTTACTTCACGAAATCTTCAGAACAGGGAGAATTCTTTTCGGTCAAACTTGAAATGTGAGAAATTTAGAAAGTCACGTGGTCCTGACCACTCACAATCTCATGTTTTTGATCGCAGGTCCATTCGAGTTTATTACAACTGTGGTGTTGAAGGACATATTCGTTCAAACTGTCCCGAACTCAAACAGGTCTATTCTAAGGACAGAGCACCAAAACCTATTCATCATCGAGTCTCATCAACTCGGAGGACTCAAAGAGAAACAGTGATTAACCACTCCGATGAATAAATTGAACCAACAAATCACATAAGGGTGAAACGTTCTAATCATCATAAAATTTATTTCGCATATTCTTCTATTGAAAACGCTTCACCAAATTGTTGGTATCTTGACAGTGCATGCTCACATCACATGACAGGGAACAAATAACTTTTGACTAACTATGTTACTGGTCCAAGTGGAACAGTTCAGTTTGGAAATGGTAAAAATGGTCAAATTGTTGCAAGAGAAACATTCAACATCAACGGGTTTCCAAAGCTTAACAATGTGTTCCATGTTGTTGGACTTGAGAAAAACTTGATTAGCATCAGTCAGCTGTGCGATCAAAAGATGTCTGTCACTTTCTCTCAAGGAGAATGTCATGTGATTGATAATCAGGTTTTGTGTACTTACAGGAAAGCGGACAACAGAAAACTGCTATAATCTGATGCAGTCACGAATCCCTAAGAATAGTTTACGAACTTTGTTTCAAATATATTTATTTCTCCTACAGTCGGTGAACTATATTATTTTCATGGTTTGCAGGTTAATCAAGGAGCCAACGGATTGTTCATCTCTCAATCCAATTTCGCTCTAAATCTTGTCAATAATTTTGGCCTTGAAACTACAGAACAGTTGAGAACTCCTATAGGGACTTATGATTGCTTAGGCACTGAGACAGAAGGCAACTTCATTAATTTTAGTCTCTTCAAATGCATGATAGGGAGTTTTCACTACCTAATTGATAGTACACTTGTCATAAGTTTTAATGTTGGTTGGGTGGATCATATGCTAAAGGACTACTATTTTGTGCAAAGTGATTTACTTGTCTTTTGTAATCACACTAGTGCTATTATCAGTGCTCAAAATCATGCTAAGCACTCATGCACAATGCACACTAATATAAGGCACCACTTCATACGTGAATTGGGTGAAAACAATTTTGTAGTCATTAAGCAGGTCGCGACTGAAAGACAAATTGCTGATATTTATATTATGGTACTTGACTCACAAAGCTTTGAGACCCTCCGAAAGTCTCTCAGCATTTGTCTTCACTAAATGCTTGTCACGAGCCCGATTTAACTGAGATGTTTTGTTTGTTAAACTAACGGCCATGACTTATTTGCAGACCTGTCCCGATATCCGGTTTTGGAGCGTACTTAGAACTGCATTGATACACAATTGACATTTTTCCTCAGTTAAATCAGTGAAATCGAAGGATTTTACAACGAGCAATTTTTTGTTTTTAATTTGTTTTTATTATCTCTTTGACATGGACCTTGTCCACTTTTGCTACCTCTTCACATAAAAAAACAGAAGGATTGAGCATGAAAAAGAAAAGAATGAGTGTGCAAAAGAGTTGTGAAAAGAAAAGAACAAAGAGAATGTGAGCCAAAAAGAAAAAGAGTGTCAAAAGAAAAATATATGGAGGAAAAAGCTGCCTAAACTTAATGAATATATGTGAAAGCATTCAATTCATATCTCACGGTCATCACTTTATTAAAAAGAGCTACCATATTCTACAAAAAGTTATGAGCGAAAGCTACCTCCATGCAAAAGGCTCAAGTGTATGTTCACAGTGCAATTGTTATGTTTGAAAAGAGATATCTTGTGAACAATTTTGCCCCTTTCCAATTCTCTTCCTTTTCATCTGTTTATCTTATGAGAATTCACACATACACATTTTTTGTATTCATCTGGTTCATGAGTATTCTTCGGTTCTGGCTGTTTTGTACCCGGTCTTACGGTCTGTCATGATAGGGCGTCTTGACATCCAATCAAATCAGTTGAACGGTACTCGGTGAGTTACGTGTAATTTGCTGAGTTACTTTCTGTTTGTTTCTTTTATTTTGTTAAATTAAGCAGGTGCATTTTTAATTTCTTTTATATTATTGTATTTTAGCGCAAAGTGTTTAATTTTGGCAAGGTTCTCCGCCGATATCTTTTTGTCGCGTTTATGTGTTTGAGTTGCGTGATTCGGTTGGAATCTTTCCTTGATTATGTCTTGGGAAGAGTCTTATCAGTTTCTGGAACTTATGGATAGAGTTATGGAAGTAAAAGACTTGATTTGATGTTATCCTATCTATATATATCTCATATCTCACGCCATCCTCACTCACTCTCTCTCTTGTGATTTTTTTTGTGTTTACGTCTTCTTTCTCACCATCTCTTCTCAAGCAATTATTTAACATGGCGAAAATTAAGTTCATAGGTGGTCCGTCCCAGTCATCCCCTCTGGTCGACTATGAGAGTGAGTCCTCAACCGACAACAAGTTGTCGAATGTCTTGCAACCGGAGCCACTACTAGTCCAATTTCCACTGGATTATGTTCCACAACCATCCGGCGATGCCACGCCACCGCCACCGCCACAAGACACCACTCCACCACCACTGGCTGCAGACTCCACGCCGCATGCCACACCATCTCAGGCACAAGAATCATGACCCCTTCTTGATTCTTCTCCTCTGCTTAGCCACCGATTGCAGACACACCACCATCACCGATGGTTCTGTCTCCTTCACGGACCTCACCTGCACCTGAATCCTCTCGCCGCCCTGCCAAAGGAAAGCAGAAGGCTCAAACTCCAAAATGCACTTCATCTGCACGAAAAAAGTCTAAACCTTTTAGGGTTTAGGGTGTCGCGAGCTGAGTCGAGAGACGTACCCAGATTGCTTCTCACAAACGTCCCGCCCTGTTGCTGCTACTGCCTCAGACTCTGTTCCCATTGAACTATCTGATACAGACTTGAGGTCGGTACAGAAACAGCCTAAACGCCAGCTAAGTCCTCGTCTGAGGAGGTCAACCAGTCTGGAGACAAGTCTGACAATAATGCAGGCAGTTCGGTCTAGTCTGAAGAAGCTTATGGAGGCTAGCCATTCCTCCCCGAGTTCCACCATCTGACGAGCCATTTCTGGTGAAGATCGATATGTCCCATCGATTCTACACGGCTCATGCCAAACTCAGGTATCCTCTTCTTGCCTGACGTATTCCTGTTAATGAAGTTACGCTTCTTGAAGATTCCTTTGCGGGTATGGGGTTACTGGAGTTTTTGGAGGGGAGAGGTTCTCTTGAACCCACTCGCAGGGTCCAACCATATGTCACCCGAATTGTGCACGACTTCTATGCCAATCTGGATACCCAATTTGGCGTTCCAGGCTCAGGCAAGGAACATTCAGTGTTCGTGAGGAACCACATCTTCCAGATTAGTCCTCAAATTTTGAATATGCAGTTGGATTCTCCTGACGTGACAACCGGTCGCGACTCCGAGCTGGAACAGGAAGCAGACATGAACGCATTCACGGCTACCATCACGGGCCAAAACATGAAGTAGCTGTCTAATGGTAATCTCCGCCGAGGTTCTCTTCTCCCTTGGTATGGTTTACTTTTTGGAATCATGGTAAGAAATTGGTTTCCAATGTCTCATACTTCTACCTTGAATCCATTAACTACTTCAATTGGTTCGAATGTCCCCATTAACTTGGGAAAGCTGATCTTTGAGCGCATCCAACTTGAAGCATTCGACCAAACCATCAAGATGACCCTGGGCTATCCATCCCTGATCTTCCGCATGCTCACAAACCAAGTGGATGTTCGGGTCAAGAAAGATAAGATGACGCGCCGCCTCAACCCTTATCATGCTTCTCACCACCTTGTTCAAGCTATTCTAGGATCTCCTGTTCGGCCCACTGTCCCAACTGCTGGTGACGATGAAGCTCGTCCATCTGTTCTGTAGGGAAGTCTCGACACCCTTCAGTCGCAGCTTGCCCGTGTGATTCAACTGCTGGAGTCCATGAACGAGTCACTTGCCCAGTTAGCTCACAAGTCTTGACTAGTTCTGGGAAAATGGGGGAGTAGCAGAAAATGGAGAATAGGGGAGATTTGAAGAATGAGGGAGATCATCCGAGCTTCTGCTGCATTGTCTTATTATTTTGTTTTATTTTGTTTCCGCTTAAGAACTCTGTACTTAGTTTCTTTATTTTAAAGTTGTTTTACAGATTGTTGCATAGCTGTTGCAACAAGTTTTTATTGCTGTCTTAACTGGTTAGTTCGTTTTATTTTCCTATGTGTTTACTAACTTGTTATTTGCAGCATGTTTACATTTTCCTTGGTTTTAAAAGAGTTATGCCAAAACAAGTCAATTGGGGGAGATTGTTAGGACTGCAAGTCCGACACGATTGACATTGTTAGGACTCAAGCCCAACACGATTTATTTCCTTGTTTTGCAAAAATATTTTCAAAGAAAAATTCTGGTTTTATTTATTTACTAAAATATTCACTTGTGTTTTTATGGAAAATATCTTCTAAAGGTAAGTGAATGTTTGAGTAAGTTTGGAAAGATTTAACTTGGTCTTTAGAATCTTATCTTATGGAAAGTTAATCTTTATCAAACTCTTGTTTATATCCTTAAGAGATTGTTTCCTTATGGTGTTCTTTTTCGGTCTTTGATGTGCAGGATATGAAGATCTTATCAAAAGGAAAAGAGAACTTATCAAAGGAAAGAATCTGGATATTTTGGAAAGATCGAGTCCCGACTGGATTGGGAGACTGGCCGCGGATCTCGGGATCTTTCAAGGAGAGCTATCCTATAAATAGTAGAATTCCTAGGAATTAATGTAGAACACTCGTGTATAACGATACTCATCTTTAGATGTTCATTATTTGTTTATTCCTTAGTTTTCATATTTGAATTTATTCAAGAACGTGACGAGCTGAGCAAGAGTTGAAGGGAGTTCAATGAGAAAGGATTGTACAAGTTAGAGGGATTCTATACGTACGTGCTTTGCGCTTGGAAGCTTGATCATAAGAAGATCTAACGGGAGTTGATCTTACGGGTTTAAACGGAGTAGACGATAAAAGGTTCCTATTGGTGTCCAACATTAGAGGGAGTCTATGTGTTAGAGTAAAACTAGTAGGTGTAATAGCTTTTGATCGAGGAAAGAGGTTTGAATTCTTGGGCAAAAGTCTCGTGGAGTAGGACGAATTCCGAACCACGTTAAAAATCTGTTGTCTTAATTTTACTGTCTTAATACTTGTCTAGCCTAGGTTTCACGACTATCTGTTTTAAGTAAAAATTAAAGACATAAAGATCTATCAAAAGTTGACTAGCGTTAACAACACCGTGAGTGGCATTGACCATGTCAATCTCAAAAATGGTGAAGATGTGAAAAAATCTTCCAAAGTGAGTCTATCAAGCAAGCAATCTTTTTAATATTTATCCAGTCGACGAATTCAACTCCTTAAGCATCTATAAATAGCCATGCAAGTCTCACATTTAATAAAACAAGTTGAAAAAGAATAGTCAGAGAGGTGGACTAGATCATAGAGCCAAATCTCAAAAGTAATTTTAGATTAGTCTTAATTTTCATTTTCTTAGATTAATTTAGTGCTTTCATAGTTTAGTTTAGTTTATTTCTTTCTTTATTGCTTTATTAGTTTGAATCTAGAATAGTGCATAATAATCATGTGCATCTTTTTATTGACAAAATGCTCGGCTAGGTTGACCCTTATTCAGAGTATTGGGAGTAATTGGTTTATGGATGGTTTGTTGATCTTTTCTAGTTTAATTTGGGTAATTCAATTTTTTGTTTAGGTTTTTATATCTAAATTTAAAATTTTTATGTGGGTCATGAACACATGAATTATTTGATTTATATGCATGGGAGGTAAAAAGACATTTGCTTACTGTAAATCTGGTTAAAGATAATATACCTTACACTACATGTGATTTCTAACAAACTTTTGCATAGTTTATGTTGCATATATTATAGAGGTGAATTTGCCATACTTGCATGCTTTTTGATTAGTTAAAATTCACCTTGACAATTAACTAAATTCACTAAGTTGCAAAAGAGTTTGGGACCATGACCAGCTTAACTAAAACTAATTTTGGAATCACCAAAATTAACAATATTTCAATAAATCCAATGCTAGATAGAGTTGAAGAGAAAAGCTTGTCTCTAAGTGAAAATCTAATTTCCAATAAAACCTTTGCCCATATTAAGCAGTTCGTTATTTTTTTTTCTTCACTTGTTTAATTCCTCCTTTAGTTTAATTAATCAAAAACACAAAACCCCTCTTCGTGTTCTTCATTGGAATTTAGAATACAAATAGTTAAGTGAAATCGCATTCTATGACTTGCAACTTTCTCTATGAGATCGATCTTTTAGGGTCGGAATATTACTTCCATATATTAATTGTGAATCATACACTTACGATTTACGTTGCATTCTTGTGATGTAATAATTGGCCTCAGTTGTGCATTCTCATCGATGTGTTTCTCCTTCTTTTGGCTCGACATCAAATCATATCTCGTCCTCCTCAACTTATTTGATGGCTCATACTCCATACGAATCCTTAAGTGATAACTATGACTTTCTCTCTTAGTTTCTCCCTGTGTTGCTTGGTAGTGAATCTCGAGGAAAAGAGTAATTGAATGACTAATTAAACTACTTCTTGTTATATATCTTTAAAAGACGCCTCTAAGTTTTTGAGCCTTACTCTCAGCTGTGTAAACAAGCATCACCTTCAATAATAAATGCACCTTATTCCTACCCACGCTGAGTCGGATCCAACCAAGGAATAACATAACAAAAAAGATATCTGGTTATCATTATTGATTTAGATTTATTTTATAACTTTAAATTAAACATTCTGCTTATTTTATGAAAGCAATGCAAAGTTTTGTTAAAAGTGACATACATATATACATGCATTCCTTCCATTTTCATGAAATAAATAGAGTTTTGAAACACTCACCTGAATCACCATGTAAAGAAGACTGAATATCTAAATCTTAAATATTTCTCATTCTAATTTAAACATATTGATATTCCATTTTTAACATTTTATAGGGTGAAAAAAAAAGTCTCCTCATTCCACTCTGCACAATCAGCAATCTTTAGTACGACATTTTACATTAGTGTTTCTCCAAAAGTAGTATGTACTCCTATAAAGAAACATGTACTCTTTTAAACATTAAGTGGCATTTGTGCAAGATGATGAAAATGGAGCCTGGGGTGATGTAGGGAGTGGGGTTGAAGGGGTGGGGGCTCTCAACTGCCGTGCAGAGCCACTGCTTCAATATTTTTGTCATCTAACAAGTCGACAGACGCAATAATAGCTGGATTTTTTTGGTTACTTCAGTTGCAACCAGGGCCCCCCCCCCCCCATCATCTCAACTCTCTCAACAAGCAGATATTTAACAGTTATCACTGCATGCATGATTTGTTGGGAATTTGGACACATATACGTACACGCATACATAAGCACCTCGACAATATAAACATAAAAGAATACACTTCCAATTATATTTTTCGTGCTTATGTTAAGGTTTCAAGTTTCTTTTTCATTACACTGATTGGTGCTTCGTGACATGTTATCTATGAATATTTTGTTTAAACTAAGTCATGCTTACGAGACTCCTCGTGTGTGTGCGTGTGTTTAACTTTTGGCACATTGTAGGCATTTGAGTATTTGACCATCACCAATAGTTATATTGTCATCTAGAGTTTTCATTTTATCTTCTTTTAGATGAAATTAGTGACCTCCTTACTTAAGGTCTAACGTAAACCTGCGTTGAAAAAGTTTAGAGAAACCTGGCTCTAACTATAGGCTTATATAGCGGCCAGTATCGCCTTACCTCGTTAAAATTTTGATTGGCTCCATATGTAGAAAAAGAAATGAAAAATAAAAATGTATTTAGAGTAGTTGTTGAAAACAAATATTCATTTGTAAATAGAGTACTCAGAAATAATAATAGGATTTGTTTATTTCTATTTTCCATGCATGATGGAGCTACGGAATAATATCTATATATATATATATATAAACTAGAACTTGAGTACACGGGGATTGCCGTGCAAACTATTTTTAAATTTGATAAACCGTTGAATGCTTATTTAGTTAATAAATTATCATAATAACATCTCGATTAATTGCATCATTTAACTCGTATCCCCTTTCCTTCTAACTATCACAAATTGAAAACCATTCGAAGTGATTGACAAAACTATCCTTATCATTTAACATTTCATACATGAATGTGAGAGTAAACTTGGAAATTAGTTAAAATATTGTTAGACCCAACATTTATATATATATATATATATATATATATAGAGAGAGAGAGAGAGAGAGAGAGAGAGAGAGAGAGAGAGAGAGAGAGAGAGAGAGAGAGGTAATAGGGCCACTAGAAGCTTGAGAGATTCTTTTGAATTTATTTTATGATATGGGATATGGATAAACATAAACGACTACATGGTGCCAGAAAAAGTGTTAGAAATTAAAACTGAAGAAGACGAATACTATAATTTAAAGCTAAAAGAAAAAAAAATAGTTTATGAGGAGATAAAAATTCAATTTTTGGGGCGAAACAAAATGGTAGGGTGATTGTTAAATGTGTGTAGTGAATAATAATAATAATAATAATTTTGTTTCGATAAAAAAGTTGGATTATATGCATTAAACCATCAATCTATATGGTGGTCTCGTAATTTACACCATAATCTCTTAAAAAAATAAACTCACACTCAATCTATTCAAAAAATTGTGAAATACTCCTGAGTAGCCGTTCGAGTTGGACAAACTTTTGTATGCTCGTTCATTAGATTTGATATTAAGAGCAATTCGAACTAGAATATATTGGTTGAAGTATTAATTAAAACTTTTCAAAAATTATAATGCACATTAAGAAATACACTATAGGTTGGAGGTTTAATGCACTTCACCCTAAAAAATTAGTAGCTCAACTAGACTCCATTAATTATAAGAACAACGCAAGTAATTGATCGAAAGAATAAACCCTACATTACTCGTGAAAAAGGTGCATAGATTTTAATCTTTCATCCGAAAGATCATAATATTATAAAAACAGAAAAATTTTAATTAAAGCTTTCAACAATCATTAAAAATAGTAAAAGAACAGAAACTAGTGTTTCTAAATTAATTGCCCACATCTTTTGAAGTAAGATTGCGCTGTAAAGCAAGAGAGACGACCAAAGTCCCTTCCTCTTCGACAAAGTAAGAATAGAAAATCCTCAAATTTTAACTCAAAAATATTAATTTAAATACTTATGCTGAAAAGAAATACTAATTATTTGGACATAGGTGAGTTGTTCAAGAATATATAACTATAGCATCTACCGTGTTTCCATTTTGGGTTATCATTCTGTGACCTAAAATGGAAGGAAACAACAAAAAAAGGTAAGCATGGATCCTCATTCCAAGTCTATATAAAAACGACCAGACAGCATAACCTTTTTTCTCTATTAATATTCTTCCACTGGCAGTATGGAGAACTTAAATCTAACATCTATTTATTCCTACTTTATACTCTCTTTACAATAATCACCATTTCTATATCACAAGAACTGCATCTCAAAAGTAGTATACACGTGTGGTTCTTGCATGTAGTAAGTTTTAAATTAGACATTATCATCGTGACTACACGTTTTAGCAAATAAAAATTTGTAGTGTCATTGATTTAATTTATATGAAAATAGGTATAAGAATAAGAAGTAATCTTTTTCATGGTTAACCAGCTTCTTTAAAAAGGATCAATTTCGACAATTATCTCTAACGTTATATATATATATATATATATATATATTGGATGTTAGCTAAACTTTCCTCACCAGTAACATATCAGTTTTACTTTTATTTTGTGACCTCCATAAAATTTAGTGTCTTGTTTAAGAATCGATAGATACTTATTGACAACATATATCCCAAGTTGCATTTTTCACCTCCAAGTTGTTTCTTTTTTCTTTTCTCTTTTCTACACCGTTTTCATTTTAGTGCAGTCATGAAAAAGAAAATGATAACATGTTCTTATAAAGATGTGTTTTGCAAAATAGAAGAAGTACTAATGGAGAACATAAAAATAACTACACATATACACTCATAAACTTAAAACTAAAAATGGAACCAAAGCTCTCCTCTAACACTACTAAATTACAAACTGATGACAGTCTAAAGAACAAAGAAACCAAAAAAGAACCAAAAAGAAAAAAAAAAGTACAAATAATCAGTGTAAAGTCCAATTGAAGAATTTCCACATCCATCCTTCTCTAGGGTCAGCAGAAAAACCAAAAAAAACACAAGTAATAAAAGCCTATCCTAATCAATGTTTGGTTATGATCAAAGGGTCTGTTTCAAGTACTGAATCTGACTTCACAAAATCATGATCATTATTAATGCACAAAATCTCATCAAGATTATGAACACTACCCATGTCACCCCTTTTGTTGTTAACATTTGTGGGCTCAGACGATGAAATGTTAGAAACAGGCAATAAACAATCAGAAGTTGAAGAAGAAGAAGAACAAGTTTGAGTTGCTGTGAGTTCTTTAGCTCTTTCCACTTGAGCAATCCAATCTGTTTTGCACAAAACAAACATCATAAGCAATGCACATGATGCCTGAGCCGCAAGCAATCCAAACCATAGTCCAGCAAACCCCATCTTCATTACGAATCCCATGAAGAAAGCCACTGGCATCCCGACCAAATAGAATGATCCCAAGTTGATATTTGCACCAATTGTAGGCCTTGCACTCCCCCTCAACACCCCACACCCCGTCGTTTGGGGGCAGTTTCCGAGCTCGCAAAGGCCAGCTATCGGCAATGCCACTGCAGTCAGCTCAAGAATCTCCTTGTCGCTAGTGAAAAACCGCCCCCACCGATGCCTCATCAAAGTGGTAAAAACCATCGCCGTGAGGCCTAAGACCACCGCCCCAAATAGCGAAACGATCATTGAAATGCGGGCTTTTGCCGGCCGTCTGGCCCCGAGCTCGTTGCTCACCCTTGTAGACACTCCAAGACTAAGAGCAGAGGGGAACACGTAGACTAACGAAGTTGTTTGGATAAGAATTCCCATTGAAGCAATTGTGGCTTTTGGGTTTGCTAGTATACCACAGAGCATTATCATTAGTTCATACCACCACCACTCTAGGCACACGGAGACGCATGTTGGCACGGCTAAAGTAAGCAGGGACGACCAGCCCCGGAGGCAATCAGTGCTTGGTGCCACCCACGACGCCTTATACACACCGGAGAAGTATATAAAAGAGCATACCAATAGCACAAGGTTGAGATTGGTTAAGGCCATTGCCAGGGCCACCCCTGCAATTCCCATATCGAAATACTTAACCAACAAAAAGTTCAACGGCACATGTAGTAGAACCGATATGCACGAACAATACGTTAATGGCATTGTGATGTTCTGAGTCCTTAGATAAATCCTCAGGGGATGAAGCAAAGAGAGGAAGAACAAGTCCGGGATGGCGAAAACTATGAAAGTATGAGCCATCGACGAGATTTCTTCGTCTTGATTGCACCATAAGAGGATTCTTTTCATGTTAAGCCACATGAAGGAGATGGGAATGCAGGTGGATAAGAGAAGCAAGATTGTTCTTTGAAGAGTAAGGCCAAGAAGTTTCATTTGCTTGGCGCCGTATGCTTGGCCGCAAATAGGCTCCATGCCCATAGCAAGGCCAGATATTACAGAATAGCCAGTTATGTTCGCAACACCGATAGCGAGCGAGCCCCCTGCGAGTTCAAGCTCACCAAGATATCCAAGAAAAAGCATTGAAATCATGGCTCTTGAGTATAGAACAAGTCCTG
Organism: Misopates orontium; assembly: GCA_946800315.1. Lineage (NCBI taxonomy): Eukaryota > Viridiplantae > Streptophyta > Magnoliopsida > Lamiales > Plantaginaceae > Misopates > Misopates orontium. The sequence continues at coordinate 27,880,778 of OX326947.1, forward strand.
TGAGGGCAGTTGGTCCTGATATCTTTCCTATCTCTCTCACTTCTTCAAAGGCCTGGTAATATCAAGAGAACAAGAGAAAAAAGGGTGTTAAGGATGATCATATATAACTTGTTATAATGCATATTGACTTAGTTTCTCTAACTTATTGCTAGCTCCTTTTTCTTGTTTTTGTTTTATATTACCTCAGAAGCAGTTGGCCACCTTTGAAGTTGTTCATCATCATCTGTCTGAAAATCAATGATATTTGTGGGATTTAAGAAATGGTTCTTTTTCATAGTAGGGACAAAGGAGGAAGGAGAAGAGGGCTTTGGGTTACACATATATAGTTTCTTCTACTTGTCTTGTGTTGAAATGTGTTAATGCTAAGTTCTTGGAGTAGTTAGAAAAATGTGAACTTGTGTTTGGGTTGTGTTTTGGGGAGTAAGCCTTAACATTAAGCCTCTATATATATACATAGAAAGATTGGGACCCTTTTTTCCTCTCCTTCTAAACGTGTCAGTTACTAAGAATGCTACAAAAAGAGGGAAAATTTGAGGGGGAGGTGGGGGCCTGTCGATTCTAGCTGTTATTTTAATTTTTACTACCTTTTTCTTATCCCTTTTTTGTTTTTACATTTGTCGTAGCTTTGTTTTTTTTAAGTCCACTTTGGTGAAATTATTGATGGACGTGTGGTGTTTCTTTCTTTCATTGTGGAAAGACTTGAGTTTAGTGATCTTATCTAAAAGATGCATGGATATATATCATATATATGTGAAATAGTAATTAAGGTTTGTTCTGAGTCAGTGATTGGTGGATTTTACATTTGTTTTAAACCGCCCCAGCAGCCGGCAAGTTTCAGGCCAAGAAACATGCTTTAGTTGACAATCTCCTACAGTTCTACCAAGAATCTTCCGTGTTATAGTGATATGTTATATAATATGTATGATGTATAATATTATCGTGATATAGACATGTGTTTTCGTATTTTGCGTGTATCTCGTTAGTTAGAGAGACGAAAACGAGTTAATTCTACGAATTTGGCGTGGGGCCGAGAGGGGGTGGTGGTGGAGGAGGTGGGAGGAGGGTGTGTTGATCATGGTGGGGAATTGCTCTAATTTATTCTTGCACTTTTCTCATATTAATAAATTCCATGTAAAATAGGATAATCTTTTAAGCCTTTACCTTTTTAGGTTTTACTTCTGGTTATCTCCCAATAACACAAGGAATAAAAAGATTATCTTTAAAGTTTAGTGGGAGGAGTGATTGAATTGACAAGCAACCTCAAATTTAATTCCCTTTGGTAGTTATGAAGTGACACAGCATATGTTGTATACATTTGTTGTGTGTATGTATAAATCTGTTTATACATACACAGAGTGGGAGATGTGGTGCATGGAAAAATGTTGGTATGTCCTAAGGCAACCATGCCATGTTACATTACCATCAAGATGTCATGTGATGCCCCACTGCCCAAATATCACTTGAATTGTCTGCAAAATAGCCAAACACCGCCTTGGCTAGTTGCTCAATATGAGAGGCACAAGTTCATTCAGAAATCACTTTGAGGCCCCATCTGATTTTTGGCCTTCACTTGTTTTGGGATAGGAAGATGTTTAGACTGCATAATATATTGCCTGCGGTTAGTAGAAGGATAAAGAAAAAATGTGGTCCGACATTGAGTTTGTTTCTCATTCAATATGGCAACATCTTTAAACAGTTGAAGAGACAAAAATCCTTTTGTTTTTGGACACAAGATGGTCCTTTCATGTTGAGACTTCAAGGAGTTGTTTAGTAAATTTCAATCAGTTTAAAGTTTTTTAACAGTATAAGATGATCGTTTAATATGTGAATAAATAGTAATTCTTCTGAGTTAATTACCAAAAGGGTGAGTTCGAAGAGCTTTGAAATCGAGTCTTACCACCACTTAATAATAAGGGAGTTTTAAGTTTGGAAAAATCTTAAAACTTACATGTGAATGAGAGGAAATAAGTCACTACGTAGACAATCCAATAGTTTTGATATTTTTTGGTTTTGGGTTATTCAATAGATTCGACTCAGCAATCGACCTAATAGACAAATGTGATGTATACCCTACGCAAAATAAGTCTTTGGAAAATGTTACCACCACATTTCCTTTAGTCACTGTTTCAGAACTTCTCAAGTGTTCCAAAATAAACACAAATCGTGTACAAACAGATGAAACTAGCTACCAAAAAACAGGTAGGATTTCTTTAAAAAGTTGCTCAAAAGCGTCGGATCTTGCGGATCTTTTAACACCCGTCTTAACAAATTTTAGTTTACAATAAGATAAAACAAAAAACAAGTTTATCTTGAAGGAGTTTGATAGTGGGTGCAGATGTAAAAATATGCAGAAAAAAGGACCACTAAATGTTATAATGGGAGTGGCAGTAGAGATGGCTGTATGAAGCACCGGCAGATGGAAGAAAAGGGAACAAACTTATGGTAACTCTACGTGCTGTATTTCTAACCATTTAATTTGTATCCTTTTTTTCTTACAGCTCTCAACTCCAAGTGGGCCTCTGCCTGTTCTTTTTTTCAGTTTTGCAAGGCACAGGCAGTATTCCCACACACTGCACCCCTGCTACTCTCTGCATGTTTTTTTCGTTCTTTCTTTTACTTCTTTATTTAAAACAAAGCCCTTTTATAATCTTTCATCACAAACAACCACAACTTCTGTTTTATATTTTCCCCAAGCAACAGTCTGAGAACAATACTACAAATATTCAGTTTTTCACTTGTTGCTTTCCATAAAGGGGAAAAAAAAAGGAAAAAGAAAATAGTTATCGCGAAAAATCGATTCGTCGTGTCAGATGACATGTGTTTCCAGCTCAATTAAGTTGCCAGTGCATATGGTGCTTTTCCCCCCTGCCTCGTGCTGCAGAAATGAATAGAGGTAATAGTAATGTCAAAAGGATAGACACAACACAACTATCTGTTACTTCTGTAATTTCCACATATATGGTATCTTGAATGGAAGAATAATGATAAAATCATAGTTCTGCATTGAGTAATACAACAAGAAAAACATTACTGAAGAAAAATAGGAATAGTGACATAAATTGGAAGTGGGGTTCACCAAAAACTAAGAATAATCTGATTATGGAGCTGAAAATTCATAAAATTATAAGAAAAGAAGTATGCTCAAATCATATGTTACACCCACAAAATAATCAGTATCCACTATGTTATTCTTCTACAGGACGGTAGCAGAATTTAAGCATCTAAATATGCAATGTTTCAGGATGCACAACATCTTTTTAAACAGTAAAAGAATAAACTAGAAATTGTTCTGTCCTAAGCAGTAACTGACATCCAGGGAATGGGATCACTTTTAAGATCATTCATGCACTTCCCACATACTACTTAAAAGGAAAAGAAGAGAATCACCCTCCGAAAATCTTGCCCCTGATACTGTACAAAAGATTACGCTTCCTGCATGCTTAAATGCCATCTATTAGGAGTCCATTGTGACCTATCTCAACTCAGATTAGAAAAGGTAGCTAGACCAGCTTAAATATGGTCATCTTTCTCCTCAGTAACTAGTTATTCAGGAAAGGATTGGACTCGTTGACAGCTCAAGGATGAGATCCAAGTGCGAGTATTCGTGATAGGACGTACAAGGTCATGCATGGTTTAGATGAGAAAGGATGTGATCAACTCCATCTCTAATAGGCTCGAGAAAAGTTCCTAAACTAGTTTATAAAGTGTAGTAACCTTCTCCCGTCTACCTTGGTAACCAGTTATGGACAGACTTCGAGAGACATGGATAGGGATATTGACATAGACACGCAGATTATTTAAGACTCGTGTTATAAATAAGCAGGAGATAACAGTATGAATTACAAAATGGTTCAATAAAACTTATATTTAGGTAATATTCTCAAGTTGCCATTTTAACTATGCTCTGTCATAACGTGAAATGACATTATCATATCCCACGCAAAAGCCTTGTAAATATTAATCTATGCATGTAAGGCATCAGAAGATATGTAAATCAACCTTTAAAAGATACTGATAATGTCATAAACATAAGAATTTATTCTAAAGCTAAGATGCATAAAGTGACATTTCACAAAATCTAGACATGCTTTCCAAAGACAAATTAGTGGGAAAACATATATTGGACAAGGTTTCATGTGATAAAACTCATGGAACTTTAGCCAACCACCACAGCAAACTTATTCACCAGCTCATACACCAATTGCACGAGATTCCAGAGAATAACCGTTACATCAGTAATGGTAATCCACATTCCTGAAGGAATGATAGCTTGTCTTGAGGAATAAATCCCAATAGCTTATCTTTATGGATATTGATGTTAGAATCAACAGCCGAAGTTAATGTAGCTGTTATTTGATTTTAATTTATTGTTTAAAGTACCTCCGTAAGATATGTATAAAAGATCGCTTTGATTCCTAAGAAACATGACATACAATAGAAACTAGTAAACAATCTGTTCTAAAAGTACCTGTTTAAGATATTTAAAGTACCTCTTTAAGATATTTAGTCTGGAAATTTTACTGGGTGCCTGTTTCAATCATAGTGTGTGGCAGAGGGATTTGAAGAAGATCTTGGCCGTACAAGAACATACCCGTCTCCTAGAAAAGGAGATTGAACCTTTAAGAGGGAATATTCATCCAATGTTTAAACACGCTAAATTCTCTACCGCAGCCTCTGGAATTTCTCTTACGCAATCCAATTAATATCCCATACACTCCATTGCGATTTAAAAGTAGTTAACCCCATTTAACACTCTATGTACATCTAATCTGCGAGGTACTTACATAAAAAGAGAGCCAACATCACCAGTAATCATATCATTTTTTCTGAATGTATGTTTTAGAAAATGCAGCCCTTCTTGTTTTATGTAGCATTGGTTGAATACGAACCTTCACAATCAGCTCCATAGTGTTTTAGGCAATAAATTATTAAGGATAATAAGTAAATATAAGGGAAGATTAGCCTGAACATATTCACAAAAGGAAAACTTTGAAGACCCTGACCAGTATTTAAGTGTTATCCCTATGTTAATGCATTTATTTCTCAGAGCTGACAACTAGATATATGAATAAGTGAAACAATAGAAGATACCTCAAAGTAGCTCCTGAATTATAATACTTATCGACACGTTCAAATAAATAAAATCATGGTTTTAACTGCTGATAAGGTTTATCAACAGGATGTCATAAATTAGCTTCAGTGTACATAACCAGTATCTCTCGGAGACATACTAACCTGTTTGGAGAAATTAATAAAGAAATATTCCTTATCCACATGAGTTGAATTTAAATTATTGAGGAAGCATCATCTGAAAATGTGCTCAACCTTTTCACGCACAACAGAAAATAATAGGGATGCTGTAAGAATGAAGTTTTGAAGCAACGAATAGATTAAGAAATCTCGACTAGTATAATAGGAGAAATCATTAGAAAAAAAAGGATAAATATACTACATCACAACTATTGGACATAAGAATGTTAAGAGACATATTTCCAATCACGAGTAAGTATTCTAACCGTCACTAGAGTGAAAATTTTCATGACTTAATAGGATTTTTCTGGTAAGATCATCAACATGCAGAATCGTCGTAACTAGGTAGGCTTGGGATCTTTTGGCAGTGCAAATTTTGCATACAAGTAAAGCCTCAAGCATAAAACACATTCCTGCTAGAGAATAAAAGCCAGTAGTTCAGTGACAATTACCAACTTCAGCTTGGTCTGGGGCTGCCTTTGCCATTAATTCGCGCGACAAGCTGTAGCCACATATATAGTTGATATTAAAATCAATATATGATTGATCACAGTTGTTGGGAATGATTTACCAATTCACGACAATCACATTAAATTTCATATAGTCACAATTCAAATGGAGCCAGATGGTACCTTCCCAGATAAATTTCAATTGGTGAGCCACTGTAATATATTCTTGATGTGTCAAAAAACATTGTTCAATTTCAGAAACAACTGTCAAATCTTCAAAAGACAACCACGTAAACTCAATTTAGAACACAACTGTGAGGTTTTTCACTGTTCATTAGGTTTAGCTTACAAAAACATGAGACAAAGAAAGAGCAAAAAAGAAAAAGAGAAAAAAACTAAGGAAATCGTAGACTGAAGCCCATCACTCCGTTTTTCTTGTGCTGTACTGCTACAAATTCCTAATCCCACCACGGCATCAACCTTTGTTCCATTGAATAATAGGTGATCTCTTGTAACATGGGTCAATGGAGGTAACTAACTGTCACAAAAACACCTTTCTACAATATGACTATAATAACTTATTTACTGGAAAGAGAACTTCTGACATTTTTTGGCCCAAGCTAGATTCACTATGTGTTTCTGGCAAATAATGGAGATTTGAGGTATAGCGGCCATTTCTCACACTCGCTGTAGAGACAGAATATGGTCCATCGTCTTATTCAGACTTAGCGACTCTCTTCCATATAATATCAATCTTAAACAAGACATATACACCAGTTACACTAGAAAGCCATAGACCTTTCCCGTAAAGTTTATGGTTTCTTTTAATGTTTTCAGGAAAACTAAGATTTTAGTAGCCCTGAAACTGAAAGTAACTTCTATGAATAATGTACCTACAATCAAGAAAGGCAAGTACCTCAATGGGAGATCCTGGGATTGACAACCCTAGTTCTAGGAATAGCCAACATGGCTACAAGCCCACTAGCAAAAGCAGAAGTTGCCGCAACAACTAAAGCTGGCGAGTTGCCACCGCCAAAAAGTTGATCCCAGGGTCCTGAGCCGAGGGACACAATAACCTGTTCAAAAGAAAATTTATTAAGATTTTATGACGCTTTTCAAACTTCAGATATATATCGCAACAAATTTGAGATCTCATAGGAAGTTATGCCTTAAAATTCATCATTGGTCACCCAATAAAAGATATTTACAAAGACTTAAGTAGTTACACAAGATGTTAGATGTCTGGTAATAAGAGAAGAATATTCCGAAATGAAGATACTCAACATTCTTTCAGAAAAGAATGTTGAAGATCACTGGTACATGTTGGTGGTGGTAAAGAAGTAGAAGCACTCAACATTCTTTCAGAAAAGAAAGAGCTACACAAAGAACATGAGAAAGTACTTATTTTGAACATCAGAAAGGTATGGTGAAATTACTATAATTACCAATGTTCGTTCTAGTATTACAAACTAACCTTTACGAATTAATAACGTAGGTGGGAATCTTGAAATTTGTATGAAAATTTTGTCGGCTAATGTTGTTATTCAGTTTTCCGACAAAAAATCATTTTTGTGTCTTGTCAACTTTGGCCAACATATTCGGACTAAACTATCCCCTCTATGGAAAAGGTATGGTGAAATTATGAAGTATCTCATATAGTTTATACTCAATCGACTAAGCTAACATGAATAATAAATATCTCGTCTTCTTGTGATGGTTGCTCAAGCTACCAAGCAATAAAAACATTTTCTTTTTCATGTTATCTTATTGTTGAATAAATCAAACTAAGACAAATGACTGTTCTTATATTTATTTAAATAATAGTAAATAGGCAAGTTAGTCGTTGTAACATTAAAAAGTAATAAATTTCCCTCTTATACAGGGAGATGTAGTTCACTAGCCCAAACATGAAAGTGGGAGTAGATTTTCGGGCGAAAAAGATATTTATACCCCTTTTTCTCAAAAAATATGTAAATCTTCGGTTTAATACTTCATAATTTAGAAAAAAAAAAACGCAAAATTTAAATTTAAAAAAAAACGATACAGTTTTGTAACATAGTATATATACTCTTTTATACTTTTACTTATAATTTTTTTTTAAAAGCTACAATTAAACCTGAAATCACAGAAAGAAAAATGTTGTGGATAACAATGGTGTTTTGGTCTACTTCAAAAAAAATAGTGGCCGTGTGCAACTTTTTGATATAACAGGGAGGTAATTTGACAATTTGGCATAACACAAGGGGGTAAATTGCTGAAACCTTATATAATCTTCTATACATTACATTTTCTCACTTAACACAAATTAGAAGAGAAAAGGTTTTCTTTCTTAACTAATCACATTCTTCCGGACAACAACATCGTAGACATCAAGCACTACATTATTTTAAAATGATTATTTTGATTATAATTGAAAATTAGATTTGAAGAAATATACTTATTTATTCGGTAAATAAATGAAAACAAGACTTTGAAAAAGATACTGCATATTTAGAGCTTATCCTTCAATATTACATATTGTAAATAACCAAAAAAAATTGAAAAGGAAACAAAGATTCAAAGAAATTAATTAATATGAATATAAAATGGAAATATTTATATTTTACTTATTTTATCAAAGAAAAGAGTATGAGTGACACCCGAACAAATGTTGATCTAAAAGCCAACTTTTAAATTACCTCACATGGTAAAGAAAATTAGCTTGACACCCGAACAATTGCTGATCTCAACTCTTAAATATTTGAAAAAGAAGAAAATATCCATGGATTTAGAAAGAGATAAAAGGTAATATAGATGAATAATTAAATAAATAAAAAAACCAAGAGAACAAAAATAAATTTCAAAATTAAGATATCTAAGCAACATCCTGTTCATAAAATCTCTTTTCAGTTGCAATTTTAAGAACATTTCTTTTTCAAAATTTGAGAGTAATTTACTGAAGTCATATGTGGAAATTTGTTCCCAAATGCTTTAAGCACGTCTACAAAGCAATTTCTGATCGGATGTCTTTCTCAAAGGGCAAATCAGAATTACATAGGGAGACATTGTCAATGATAATAATCATAGCAGGTAATTTGCCAAAGAGAACAAAAAAAGAAAAAAAAAAAAACTAATATTCTCACCTAGCTTTGTTAGTCAAGAACTTTTTAAGCATGGTAAATTGTTCATGTTGCCAAAGCTAAAGAGTAATCATGACATAGACTATCTAGCAAGGTCCTAAACGTAAATTTACAAGTCCGGAACCATGTTTAAATCCCAGGAAAATAAATAATAAATATACTGGCTTATGTCAAAAATAGTTCAAACAAAAGACCGTAAACCAAATCTAACATCCCAACAGGCATCAGTTTAGGCTGTGGTGAAAAAATTCTTAAAACAAAATAAGATCAAGGTGATACCTGAGGTATCACAATTGCTAGATTTAGAACTCCCATGGACAACCCTGCAAGAATGCTATAATTATTCAATGTACTACACTGCCCCAGACAACAAATTCATGAAATAATAAGTAGATGCCAACTAACCTTGGCCAAGGCCTAAAGTCTCAATACGTGTAGAGACCAAAGCATATGGTACACTATATGTTATCTGCAGAAGTTCAAGAATGGAGAAAAATGTTTCAAATAACGAGATTTAACACAATGAGTAGTAAGCACACCATAAGTTAGCACTCGCAACCTCTTCCCAGTATCAGTAATCAGTAATTTAAGGCATTGAAAGCTGGGTAAAAAGCATCAAATGCCCCAACCTATTGCCCATGTGCGAATTGTCCCATAAACTTTGAAAGTTTACAAAATACTCCCCGACCTTTCAAAAGATTGCAAATTGCCGCTTGAGTCGATTTGGATACCTTTCTATATTTTCGTCCAGTACATATGGTCTCATGGGGCCGTTCGCACATCTTGAATAGGCCGGGGGGTATGTTGTAACTTTCCATAGGTTAGGGAGGAAATGGCACAAGGGCAATAGGTTGGGGAATTTGACACCTTACCCCAGAAAGCACTGGTACTTCATCTCACAATCTTCCTATCACATTCCAGAGTTCTAACAAGCAAAGCGTTATTCTTAATAAGATATAACCTGCAGCACCAAAAAGCTAAGTGTTTTGGCTAATGCACCTAGGTTAATTTTGTAATAATGCTCAACCAAACAACCTTACTTTTTAAGTTGGAATGCAGGCCTAATATGTACCCTCTCCATAAACATAAGTGATTTCCTAAAAGCATGTGCGTAACATATGTAGTGTACATATATCATAAGATGACATAATATCTATAAACATTCAATGAATAGCAACTTACGGCTAATGGTATACCCAGAATTGCGAATACTGTTAGGGCGGATATAACAACACCATTAGAAGGAAGATCACCATCGATTTTCATATTACTCCTGATTGCAGTAATAATAAGCATTGCCACATAGCAGAGGGACATGAGAACATTTGAAAGTCCCCACGTAAAACCAGCACCCCATTTCCGGCAGAGCTTCTCCATAAGAACTGATGTAATACCAAGGAACACTGAGTTCAACATCAAACCAAACGAACCCATTCTCACTCCAATACCATAGTTCTTCCCATCATTTGGCTCTCCACCATAAATTTCACGACCCATCCAATCAGTATCAAATAGAAGAAAAGGGAACCACCCAATCCAGTTCAAGGAGGTGACGAGAAGGATTACCCAAACAGTACCTGGAAGATATCTAAAAGTCCCTAACAGCTCCCAAAACAAAGCTTCATGCTCGGGAGAATCTTCGGACACTTCCTCGCCAAAATGCCGGGAACTGCGGCTGGAAGTAAGGGGCTGCTCATGTGCTGCCGATAGACTTATTGCAGTAGTTATAAGAATTATGATAATATCAATAATGAAGGCTGCCTTCAGATTAGCGCAGTTAATATTGCATGCTGAAGTGAGTGTGAACGGAAAGATCTTGAACCAGTTGCTGTATGATCCCGTAGCAAACCCAAGGATATTACCAACAGCCATAAAGAGGGAGAAATATGCATTTGCAACCCGAGTTCTCCTATGATCCTTTCCTACCACAACATGAATGATAAACGAGAACATCAACCATTTTGAAAGCCACTTCTAAAATAAAGAACCAAACACAGAGCATCAAGGTGAAACTCCAAACAAGATGTGTCATAAGAAGCAGCTTTTGGAGTGACTATAATAGTCATCATAAGTAAAAATCATGTTCTATTTACGAGAGACTACAATGTAAGTCTACTCTATAAGTAGTCTCTTATTCAGCAATCCTTGAAATGAACACAGGCCTTTTTAATTTCTTCTGCACTGTAGTAGCAGGGGTTATTTGACACAGTCCATCATTTTGAAGCTAACATCACGCTACACTTTTGTCAAACTATTATTGTTCGACGTTAAATCTTAAACAATGAACAGACAAGGTTGTTTAAGATTCTCATTAATGTGCATATGGTGTTAGCTACTCATCTCTCCAGAAACTGAAATTTGCATTGCAGCGTTCATGAACATGCACCCCTGGTTTGGGTGGTGTTTGTTGAACAGGATCGTGATGGCATTACAAGGGGCAGGTAAAAACACAGACCACTTCTAAACTCGGAATTCTAACTAGAAAATAAAATTATACGGGCAGAAATCAGAAATTATTCACATTAAACAAAACGATGGAATTCAAATGCAGCCTTCTCAGTTCGTGTTTGAAAAAAAAAAAAAATCAATTCAAAGTTGTTAGAGCACAACAGTAATTCGACTGCATCAGCTGGCTTGTCATCTAAGGTATAAAAACCAAGTTCTTAATGATGTCCTCCGATACGGCAGAAAGATATGAACAAGGAAAATCGTAAGGCGCTAGACCTTCAAACGCAAAGTGACAATTCCAGTAATTTCAATTACCAAATCCACAATTAGATTTTACAAGCGTTGGAATATTAAGAAAACCCTGAAATGTCACCATCATAAAAAATATCGAGATATTAAACTCTTTCCTCAAAAAAAGAAAGAAAAATTCAACTACCAAGAAGAATCTTCACTGACTCAAAGTCAATGAAGTTTCAATATTAACCAGCAGAAATTGACCGTTTGGTACTACTAATTAATCACAGCTAACAATTCTTCTATGGCACCATAACTAATTCGTCCAAAACAAGTAAACCAACACACCAAAAATAAACAAAAAAAAAAAAAACTCGTTTTCTTTACCGGTTAGATCAGCGAGCAGAGCACGACAAGGCCCCTGCGTCATATTATTCGCCACATCGAGCAGCCAAAATCCTACCACGAACACCACCACCGCACGCGACCTATTCTCCCCGCGATCGCCGAACAGCCAGCCTAGGTCGGCGGAGAAGCCGATGATCACCACGGCGACGACGATCGAGACGGCGCCGGCGAGAATAAACGGGCGGCGCCGCCCGAACCTGCTCGCGCACCGATCGCTGAACACTCCGACGAGCGGCTGCACGAACAGGCCGGAGAGCGGGCCGCAGAGCCATATGATGCTCGCCCAGGCGTGCGGTATGCCTAGCTCCTGCACGTACGGCGTCAGCAGCGAGAGCTGTAGGGCCCAGCCGAACTGAATTCCGCACGCGACGGACGCGACTCGGAGGAGCGTTCGGAGCTTAACCCTAGCGGCGAGCTGAGTATGAGTTCGCGGTCCGCGTTTTCGCCGCTCCGACTCTGGAATCGCCATGATCGGGGGTGGCGGGAGCGAGAATGACGAAAATGCCCCTGTGTGTGTGTGGATTAGTGATGGAAAATGAAGGGCAAATGTTGGAAGAAATTTTAGTAATTGTGCTGCTTGCTGCTGCTTTTTTCTTAAGATTCTGTTGTGAGTGGCGAGCACCATGTAAAGTTTAAAAGTTAGTGCTTGCTTTGTTCATGTACGGTTTGCCTGACGTCTATTCTTTTGTTTTTATTATTATTTAATAATAATAATAATGTGTAATGGGAATGATTTTATATTTATTAAAGTAGTTGTTACTCATGATTGCTACAAACACTTACGTTAGAAATATATATGTATATTTTTTGTATTGTAATATACTTTTGTGGAATTTGGAATCCAGGGGCGGTGAGTGAATTTGAAGCTATTCGGGGAATTTTGACGTGGAATTATAGTTTATTATATATATATATATATATATATATATATATATATATATAGGAGTAGAGTATCCTCGAGCTAAAATGCATGAGAATTGAGGGAGATAATGTAATTTGCCGTAAAGATCACAACAACCGGTAATAATCGAAGGAATGGCTCTTACCCAATACGACATAAAGTGAATTAATGGAAAAGAGAAAGGTTTTTAATCTTATTCTTCTTAACACAAATGGAAAATGAGATATAATTAGAAAGAAGAAACGTGAAAATTTGGTGAGTGAAAAGAGTAATTATTCATGTCGGGGGATGAATAGATTTGTTCATGATTCAAGTTTAATTTTAATTAGTTTTTAACTCAAGCCGATAGAAATTTCGAATCCAAGAACAAATTGAGAATTTGAGAAGAACCATCGTTCACTCAGACTTGTTCTATATCTACAACATAATGGTGTTATCCACAAACTTTCAAGGTTTGAGTTGAGTCCCAACACCAAGGGAAGAAAGGGAAAATAGCTTTATGATTTTCAAAAGTGATTTGCATGTTGTTTCTACTTTAACATGGCTGAATCAATGAATAGTTGCACAACTTTTTAACTTTTAAAATATCTTAAGTTCATGATCACGCTCGACCCACATATATCTAACTATCAACCAAATGAGGAGAAAAATCGCTACATGTGGAACTCTGCTTTTTCAAGAATTGAAGGCAAAGCAGTGGTTGTGATAAATATGAGCCTGGGGAATGAGCGTACCTTGAATAAGGTTCTTCATGTTTCAGAGATTTGAATTAATATATACCTTCTGGGGCAGTTTTTGACAAGAAGAGCTTATCTTTGAGTCAGACAAAGCTATTCTGTCTAAGGCTAGAACATTTGTTGGCAAAGGCTAAAACGAAAGAAATGGGGGAGAGAGTGGATATTCTATCAATCTCAGTAATGAGTACTAAGAAGAGATAGTTAGAATTTTTAGATACCAAAGATACACTGCTAGTTATAGATTGCATTATATTAGACATTCAACTATCATAGAAGTTGGATGATTGACTCCAAGAATATAACATCAAGTGGATACATATTCATTCAAGATTATTAAAATCGGTCCGGCCGGCCGGACCGCAACCCGGTCGCGAAGCCGGTTCGAAAACACCCCTTTAACCGTTTTTTCTGTAACTGGGCGCGACCGGTGTTTTCACCGGTTCAACCGGTGAACCGGCCTAGTGATCAACCCGTTTTAAAAAAAAAAAAAAAAAAAAAAAAAAAGAGCCCAAAACGTTTTCTGCCCTAATTTCAAGACCAAAACAGAGGAAAACAGAGGTTGAGGTGGCGGAGAGCGGAGGACGCGGGGGAGTTGTGGCGGACGGTGAGGATGTTGTGGCGATCGATGACGGAGCGATTCGATGGTGTTGGTGGGGATCGGGGAGTAGGAGGCGATTGAGTTCGAGAAGCTTCTGACGGTCCCTCTCCTTGGACATCCGACCGCCCAAATCCACCCGTTTTCTCGTTGATGGATCGCCCGTGAAAAAACATATTCGAAAAAGCCCTAATTGAGGGTTAATGAATGAGGAGAAGATGTGTTGTTAACGATTCTTTATATATATATATGCCTTTTTTTGTTGAGAGTTTAAGTTGTTTGTTTGATTGTTTTATGTTGACTACTGCAATTTTCCGTTTTGATGTGATGACAGAGAAAGGTACAATTATTTGTAATTAATATATACACTAACATATATATATATATATATATATATATATATATATATATATATATATATATATATATATATATACCGGTTTGAACCAGTGGTTCGACCAATTAAACCGGTCAAACCTTGAACCGGTACCGTCACCGGTTCGGTGTCCGGTCCGGTTCTGAAAACACTGTATTCATTGTTGAAGGAGCATCAATTTCTTAGAAATCATGAAACCAAACATGCACAATAAGATGAAACCAAACATGCACAATAAGATGAAATTTTCCAAATATGTTAACTCAAATTTATAACAAATTAATTTCATTAGAATTGATTGATACTTCGATTTTAAGTTATTTAAGTTATAAGTAAGTCTTGCTTTAAACCGTGTATTCATAATATCTATGTTTTGTAACAACATTGTCAGACCATTTATCAAGATTTATGTCATTCAAAATTAAGAAGAGAGAAATGATAATTCATCCATGTCTTGTACAATGAAACTGAGTTTTCCATATACAAATAAATAAGGTTAAAAGTAGAAAATATTACACAATCAAAGCTTCGATTCCGTATTAATAAATAATAAGGAAATATAGCGCCCAACCTTCTCCTATAGGTCCCAGCTCCGGCTACATCTATCACTTGATAATTTCCATTTGTATGGGTTGCACTACCTCTGGAACATATAGCCATCTAAGCCTAATAGAGGACTTTATCAAACAACTAAACTCAATGCACACTATTTGCGAAGCTAAGCTCAAAGTACTGAGGGGTTTGAAGAACCACAGCATAGGTAATCCCATGATCCTCTCTTCTTTGTACATCGCCACGTGTGGTGGGGACAATCTCAAGTTTCATGAATTGGCGTTGATTGTACTCTTGTAAATAATACCAAAGAACAAGAGAAATTATTTACGAACATAATTTAAAAAAATTAAAATACTAGGCACCTGCCACGTGTTCTGCACATGCTTAATTAAACTAATAATTCTTATACATTGTACAGAGACGAATTTTCAAGGATAAAATTGTGCACTTGAGGATAAAAATCCATATTTTTTATATGCGCTAGTTATAGTATTTATGATGGTATGTACGTATTCCTCATTAGTATTTGTATATGGATTCCACACATACTAACTTTTCTATTTTGATTTTGATGTTTTAAAAAAAAAAATCTAGGCTACAATATTACAATTATATTTGCGAAGCTATTTCCTTTTACTTTAACAAATAATTTTAGCTAGATCAATGCTTTCTAGTCACGTGAATTTCACTACAATATGCATCGATACTTTTTGTGTGAGCCAAACTGATTGTCAATTAGATAGATCTTGAGACGGTTTTACATTAGCTAATAGTTATTAAGATTGTAGCAATATTATTCGTGGAACTGAATTTGGTTACTACAGTTTTATTTAGTTACTTCAAAGTGTACTTTACTATTGTGAACTTAGACTTACAATAAATTGTTTCTTTTAGATTTCATTGATACTTTGATGTATGTTATTTATGTCACAATTCGTGCCTTATACTTTGTACTCAGATTTTCTTTCTTTTGTAATATGTATCTCAGTGTCAAACTATGTTTCAAAATTTTGTGTCTTTAAAAATTATATGAAAATGTGAAATGATATTTCATGCATGTCAGGTGCAAATAATTTGAGTTTTTTTTTTACTATAAAAATAAGGTTAAATGTATTATGGATAGTCTTAGTCGTTAGGATTTTATCTTTCTTCATATATTTGTTGTACGATTTGTATTGATTTGTATTTATCTTTTTCCCTTTTAGATAGGTTCTATTGTTGGTAAATATTGTGTATATATCTCTCCCGAAGGTTGAATGAAAATTTATCACTTCTTCATATCTTCTTCTTCACTATATGCTATCATAAGGCCGCATGTCTTACGGCCTTTTTTTTTTCCGATCCTAACGGCCTCTTCCAACTCCGGCGATCAACCTTCGGGTCCCGGTAATTCTGTTCCACCATCTCTCACTGGTTCTCCCCTCGTCGCCATCAATGCTCACTCGCAGCTTCCTCTTCTTCTCACCGCCACAAATTTTCCTTCTTGCAATCTGTTGGTGACTTCTCTCCTCAATGGCTACGATCTCTTTGGTTATCTCGATGGTACGACTGTGGCTCCTCCTCCTACCGATGATGGCAAACCTTCTGCAGCTTACAATCATTGGTTTCGCCAGGATAAATTAGTCCTTGCTACAATCCTTGGCTCTCTCTCGCCGGATGTTATCCCGCTTGTTGCTTCCGCTACTACCTCTCATGACGCTTACACTAGCCTGTGCCGTCGCTTCTCCAGTTCATCTCGCACTCTAGTTATGACTATCAAGGAGACGCTTTCTACAATCACCCTTGGGAGTCAATCTGTCTCGGCCTTTCTTCAGGAAATCAAGTCCCATGCCGAGGAACTTGTTAAGATTGACAAAGCACTGTCCGATGACGACATTGCTCTCTATGTCTTCAACGGATTGGGCCCGAATTATAGAGATATTGCTGTTGTACTTCGGGTTCGGGAAACGGCTGTTTCGTTTTACACGTTGCATGATATGCTCGTCGCTCACGAAGCATATGTGAAACGTCAGGAAATTGCCTCCTCTAATCTGATCGCCACTGCTAATCAGGCAACTCATCACCACGGCAATTCTAATTCCCCGGGCACTCAGCGTGGCGGCTCTCATTCCTCTCGTCCTAATCGTGGTGGCTCGTCGAACAATCGCAACCGTGGACGAGGCAATGAACGCGGTGGCTTCAATATGCAGCAGTGGTCGTAATTTAACAATCAACCGGGTATTCTTGGTCGACAGCCGGTTGTCTGTCAATTTTGCAACCGTGAGGGCCACACCGCTCGCACGTGTAACAAAATTCAAGTCCAGGCCTATGCGGCCTCACCGCCTCCCCAATCCACGAAGGACTCCTCTCAGTGGCTCATGGACTCCGGTGCCTCTCATTCCTTGACGTCCGATCTCTCCAATCTGTCCATTCACTCGGAATATGAGGGTCCGGATGTTTTCGAATCGCCGATGGTTCAGGTTTATCCATTTCTCATGTTGGTAGTTCTGTTATTTTACATTCTTCTCGCCCGTTACGTCTCTCTAATGTTTTGTGTGTACCCCAGTCATCGAAATCTCCTCTCGGTGCATCAATTTGCAAAAGAAAATAATGTTATTATTGAATTTCATCCATTCCATTTTGTTGTCAAGGATCAGGGAACGGGGGCGAGACTTCTACAGGGCAAATGTGAGCATTGCGTCTATACCTTGCACCTACCGCGCAACTCTATTTCATCCCCTTCGGCAAACCTTGGCATACGGACCTCTACTGATTATTGGCATCACCGGCTTGGTCATCCCCGTTTAGATTTATGTTCTTTTTTGATTAATAAATTTAAGTTGCCATTGTCCTCGGCACGTTGCACTTTTTCCAATTCTTGTTCTCCTTGGAATATGAATAAAAGCACTAAGTTACCTTTTCATGATACAACTTTGTTGAGTACTTGTGTTTTGGATTATATCTATGCATATGTGTGGGGTCCGACGAGAATTTCGTCTATTGTTGGTCATCGTTACTATTTGATATTTGTTGATCACTTTACAAAATATGTGTGGCTCTATCCGTTAAAAGCTAAGTCGGAAGTTCCTCAACATTTTCCTGTTTTTAAAGCTTTGGTTGGAAAAAGATTTAACTCTCGGATTCGCCACTTCTACTCAGAAAATGGACGCGAGTGTATTGCTCTTCGCCGTTACTTGGCTGATCACGATATTTCTTGGCTCACTTCCGCCCCTCACACTCCGCAGCAAAATGGCATGGCGGAGCGCCGACACCGCCACCTTCATCATGCGTCTCTTCCACCACTTTTTTGGGTGCATGCTTTAGAAACTGCAACATATCTCTACAACCGTCTCCCTTCTACTGCCCTTCGTGGCCGTAGTCCTTTTGAGGCGATCTTTCAGCGTTCTCCTAACTATGAAAAACTTCGGGTGTTTGGTTGCCAGTGCTTTCCTTGGCTTAAGCCTTATTCTGTTCATAAATTGGAGCTGCCGTCGCGTCCGTGTATATTTCTCGGATATTCACTCTCTCAAAGAGCTTATAAGTGCTTTGATCCAACGTCTAGTCGCTTATT
This sequence comes from Misopates orontium, assembly GCA_946800315.1. Taxonomy (NCBI): domain Eukaryota; kingdom Viridiplantae; phylum Streptophyta; class Magnoliopsida; order Lamiales; family Plantaginaceae; genus Misopates; species Misopates orontium. Next base: position 27,899,400 of record OX326947.1, read on the forward strand.
TCTGTCGCGCCATGTCAAATTTAATGAATCTGTTTTGTCGGGCTACTCTCCGTCGCCACCTCTTGCTCCTCCAGTTTGCACTCCTTGTGACTCTGGACCTATTATGCAGCCTACTCCAGCAGCTTTGCCATCTCCCGAACCTACTCAAGCTGATTCTGGACAGCCTCCTCCACCGCCCATTGCATCACCACCGCCTCTTCCTCCTTCGCCACCGACTCCTCCTACAAGCTGTTCCATGGTCACGCAGTCCATGAACAATATTTTCAAGTCTAAACGGGCTTACTCGGCTTCTAAACATCCGCTTCCCGATTCTCTTGAACCGACGTGTGTTAGTTCTGCCTCACAAGATCCGAATTGGCGCGCCGCTATGTCGGATGAGTTTAATGCTCTTTCTCGGTATGGAACATGGGAGCTTGTTCCTTTCACGCCTGGCTTGAATGTCGTTGGTTGCAAATGGGTTTTTTGCCTCAAATGAAAACCTGACGGGAGTATTGACAAGTATAAAGCTCGTTTGGTCGCGAAGGGATTTCATCAACGACCGGGTCTTGAGTTTATTGAGACATTCAGCCCCGTCGTCAAACCCATCACGATTCGGGTTGTGCTCACTCTAGCTCTCGCTCATCGTTGGCCTTTTCGCCAACTTGATATCTCCAACGCGTTTCTTCATGGGTCTCTTTCTGAGGTCATTTTCATGAAACAACCGCCTGGATTTGTTGATCCATCTTGCCCGTCACACGTCTGTCGCCTTAAGAAAACCATTTGCGCTGCTCGGTGCTCTTTTATCTCTCAGATTCACCAACTCTTTGTCGGATGCATCCCTCTTTTTCCTTCATCGCGGTGCAACGCATGTTTTTGCACTTGTCTATGTCGAAGACATCGTCATAACGGGGAGTGATGATTCTTTGGTTTCTGTCTATTATTCACAAGTTGAGTTCCTCTTTTGCCGTTAAGGATTTGGGTTTGCTTTCATACTTCCTTGGCATTGAGGTGTTGCCATGCAAGGAAGGTTTAGTGCAGTCTCAACATAAATATATTCGGGATTTACTTGAGCGTCATTCCATGGATGGCGCCAAACCGATCACGACGCCTATGGCTCTTCCTACTTCGTCTTTGTCGTTCTCCTCTTCTCCGTGTGATGCTGCTCTTTATCTCCAAGCCATTGGTGAGCTCCAATACTTGGCTCTCACACGGCCAGATATTGCATTCGCCGTCAACCGCTTGGCGCAGAATGTCTCTCATCCTACAGATGAACATTGGAACTCCGTCAAACGCGTGCTTCGTTATTTGAAAGGAACGATAGCTCACGGACTGTTATTGCGTCGCGCTTCTTCCCCAGTTCTTCGTGCTTTTTCTGACGCCGATTGGGGTGGACGTCCGGCTAATCGCTCCTCCACTTCGGCGTTTGTCATTTTTCTCTGCGATAATCTCATATCTTGGAGCTCTCGCAAGCAACGGGCTGTTGCGCGCTCCTCCACCGAGGCCGAGTATCGTGCACTTGCTTCGGCCAATTCGGAAGTTCGTTGGATTCAGAATCTCTTTCAAGAGCTTCTTCTTCCTCTCTCTCACAAACCGATTTTGTATTGTGATAATATTAGTGCCACACATTTATCTCTTCATCCGGTCCTTCACTCACGTATGAAACATATCTCCTCAGATATACATTTTGTGCGCGACATTGTTGCTAAGGGTCTCATCGACGTTTCACACATTAGCACCAAGGACCAACTTGCGGATTTGCTCACTAAGCCTCTCCATCGGACTCGTTTTCATCTTCTTCGTTCCAAAATTGCCATTGCCGATGGCACGCCCATTTTGCGGGGGTGTACTATGGATAGTCTTAGTCGTTAGGATTTTATCTTTGTTCATATATTTGTTGTACGATTTGTATTGATTTTTATTTATCTCTTTCCCTTTTAGATAGGTTCTATTGTTGGTAAATATTGTGTATATATCTCTCCCGAAGGTTGAATGAAAATTTATCACTTCTTCATATCTTCTTCTTCACTATAAAATGTAGAAACAAAATCAAGACAATTAAAGATTTTCCACTCATGTGAGGTTCATACACAATTGAACAACTGGAAAAACGGCTGAGAATCGAAACTATGAAGGCAGCAAGCAGAGCGAGAAAAGCTGTTAGTTAGTTAGCTGTTAAAAGTTAGTTAAAACCCTTAGTTGTTAGTTAGTTTTAGAGCTGGTTTTGTAGCTGAATTGGAGTGCTTATTTCTCGGTGTATATAAGTCCACTTTAGTTCAGATCAATTGGATTGTAACACTTGTAACTTCAGCTAAAAACTCTTTGTAAACACTCTCTGATTTTGTTGAATAAAATCGGCAGAAAACTCCCTTGGATGTAGGCTGTGGATCGGTTGATCACAGTTCGAACCAAGTAAAATCTTTGTCTTCTTGTGTGTGATTGTTTTGGTTATCTTTCTTGGATATTTTGGTGTGCATTTGTGTGTGTGTTTAACATCAAATTAAGTGCGATTTGATTAGCAATCTTAACAACTCTGAATTAATAAAAAATGAACGAAATTAACCGCCAACTAGCTCCTAAATTCTAACTCCAACTACGATGGTTGTGGATTTCCATTATTGTGTGTCGCGTGGTTCCAATCTGAAACTTCTTCACATGTGATGAGAGTCCAAACTTTGCAGCATCAACTCAGCTAAGACTTCTAGAAGATTTGGTCAGACAACTGAACTCAATGTATACTATTCGTGAAACTAACCTAAAAGCAGTGAGGGATTTGAAGAACCAAGTCACATGTAATCCTAATAACAAAAAAACATTCTTAAAGATCGGCTTGGTGCCTTTTGATGTCACAATTCTCTCTTCATTGTACACCCCCATAGGTGGTGGAGACAATCACGAGTTTCATCAATCAGGGTTGATTGTGCTTTTGTGAATAATATGATAAAACAAGAGAATATTATGCACAAATTAAATTGGACAAATTTAGAATTACTAAGCAGCCTACGCGTAATTTACCAATAATTCCTATATAACGTATAAAGACAAAATTTCAAGGGTAACACGGTGCACTCCCAGAGACGGCTGGTGGAAAACCAATCTATGTTTTCTATATGGTATAATAAAGTACTGATGTAGGAGGTACACACAGATTTTGCATTAATATTTGTATATGGATTCAATACATTTTAAACATTTTGATTTTGATTTAGATATTTTTTCTTATATATATGATCTAATATAGCTATCGTACTTCGCAAAGCTATTTCTTTTTCTTTTTCCTCTTATACAAGTTATTTAGCTATATCACTTCTTCACCATCACGTGTATATCACTACAATATGCAGCCATGATGTTTTGAGTGAGTCAAACGGAATTTGAGTTATATTCATCTCTATCGATATGGTTACATTAGCTAATTGTCATTAAGATTACAACAGTTTCATTCGTGAAATCATATTCAGTTACTGTAGTTTTACTTAATTATTTCAAAATATGTTAACTCAAATTTATAATACATTAATTCTATTAAATTGATTGATACTTCGATATTAAGTTATTTAAGTTATAATTCTCACTTTAAACTTTGTATTCATATTTTCTTTGTTTTGTAATTCTTAGCTGTTTTTCATTCTTTATTTTCTATTTTTGGTGTTTATTTCATTATTCGTTTATAGCCGTTAGTTGTAATCTTTCCTTTATTAGATTAGTCGTCCGTTTTATTACCTATATATATTGCTCGATCATAGTGAATTATTCATTCACGAATTATGTAATCTTTCCTTCTGTATTACTCAAAACAATATTGCTATTGCAATATGCAATGAAATCTTTTGATTCCTTTTGATTCTATTGTTTATCATGGTATCATTCGACACGGTTTTATGACCCTAATTCCGCTTTACTCTTTGCTTCTTACTTTGCTTAATTCATTGCATCTCTCTCGAATTTTCATTCGACATATTCAATCTCTTGCAATCTGTGCACTTTGTGTCGATTGCTCTGATCTTTTGCTTACCGTTTGTTCTTCATGATCTGCGGTTTGCACCTTTGAATTGTATACACATCTTTTACAATGGCAAGTCCAAGTGATGTCTCTAATCCTACTGATGAATCCAATGATGGCTCCAACTCCACTAGACCCCTCAATCCTACTCTCTTTCAGAAGAATCCCAGTGAAGAATCCTACTCTTTTTCAGAAGAATCCCAGTGAAGATTCTTCCTCAGTTTACTTCGTTGGCAGCCATGTTTCTACTAGATCTGCTATTGTGGGAGACGTTTTCAATGGCAAGAACTACATCTCCTGGTGCAAAGGTATTGAGATGGCCTTAAATGTGAAAAATAAGATTAGATTCATTGATGGATCACTACCAATTTCATCAGAAACTGACAATGTTCTTCGAGTTTGTTGGATTCGTGCCAATAACTTAGTTCTCTCTTGGCTGCTCAATTCTGTTTCAAAAGACTTGAGACAGAGTCTTTTATACTTCACTTGTGCTCATGATCTCTGGATTGAGTTGAAGATAAGGTATTCTCGTACTGATGGCTCCAGAGTTTATCAACTCCAGAAGTCCCTCTCAACCATTTCTCAAGGCAACTTGTCCATTACAGACTACTACAACAAATTTAGATCTTTATGGGATGAATTCATTGCTCAAAGACCAGTGGTTGCTTGCACTTGTGGCTTCTCTGTGTGCAATGTCAACCGCACCATGATCAAATTACAACAGTATGACTGTGCCTTGAAATTTCTCATTGGACTCCATGAATACTTTAGTTCTGTGCGCAGCCAAATCCTGTTACTTGCTCCTCTCCCTAGTTTATCAAAGATCTACTCTCTCTTACTTCAAGAGGAACATCAAAGAGATATCCTCTCCAATGTTGGCTCTATTGATGCACTGGCCATGTTCACAAGAAACAAACAAATGACAGATTCTCAGAACAAGCCTGCATACAACAATCAAGTTCCAGGACAAGTTACCAAGTTCTCTAAACCTCCTGGTTTCAAAGACAAAAAGAAACCTAAGTGCACTCATTGTGGCTATACTGGCCACACTGTGGACCGTTGCTATCAACTCATTGGCTACCCTTCTGGCTGGGATGGCCCCACAGGCAAAAGACAAGCACCAACTCTTTCAAACTCTGCAAATGTCACTGATGCATTGCCTGCATACAACACTAACTCTCCTGCTGCTGCTGTAACTCCCTCTCAGAAGGATCTTTTGAAGCAGTTCCTTGCTTATACCAAGTCTCCCAATACATTCCAGCAGCAACAACATTCCACTAAAGATTCTCAGCACTATGCAGCAACTGCTGCCTCTGGTATCTCTACCCCTTTTGTTTTTGCTTCTAAAACTTCTATGCATATTAACTCTAGTGAATCATGGATATTAGATAGTGGTGCCACTGATCATATGTTTTGTAGCATGCACAAGTTCATTGAACCTCTTGAACCTATATCATTAAAAGTTCACATGCCTAATAATAGTCACACTACTGCAACCTTTATTGGTACAGTTCAATTATACCCTCATATTATTTTACAAAATGTCTTATTTGTTCCTAGCTTCACTCACAATTTATTATCTATCCCTAAGTTGACAAGGAACAGTTCTATTTCACTATTTTTCACAGCTTCTTGGTGTATTTTGCAGGACACAATCATGAAGAAGATGATTAGTTCTGCTAATTTTCAAGAGAATTTATACATTCTGAATAATGATAGCTCTTCCCCTTTGCTCAATAAAATCTGTTGTAATAACAATAGTGTTTCTGCATTACTTTGGCACAATAGATTAGGAAATCCTTCAAGAGATTCTGTTTCTCATATTTCTAGTTTAAAAGTTCCTTTACTTTCTTCTGCTTCTGATTGTAACATTTGCCATTTATCTAAACAAAAGAAGCAATCTTTTCCTTTAAGCAATACTTTCTCTTCTTCTATATTTGAACTTATACATTGTGATGTTTGGGGCCCTTTTTCCACTGTTTCTCATGATGGTGACAGATTTTTTCTCACTATTGCTGATGATTATAGTAGAGTTACCTGGCTTTTTCTGCTTAAACATAAGAGTGATGTTAGAACTAAACTTGCTCACTTTTATCAATTGATACTCACTCAATTTTCTATCAAAATCAAATGTATCAAAACATACAATGGTTATGAATTCATCCTCAAGGATTTCTACGACTCTTTAGGTATTGTGCATCATAAAAGCTGTGTTGAAACTCCCCAACAGAATGGTTTGGTGGAGAGAAAACATCAGCACATATTACAGGTGGCTCGAGCACTCAGATTCCAATCTAATGTGCCCCATATATAATGGAGCAACTGTGTCTCCACAACTGTTTTCCTGGTCAACAGAATCCCCTCGAAGGTTCTCAATGGCTATACCCTTTATGAGAAGTTATTCAGCAAACCACCTGATTACACACCTTCAAGAGCCTTTGGTTGCCTTGCTTATTCTTCAACTCTCTCAGCTCACAGACAAAATTTTGATTGAAGAGCTACTCAGTGTATCTTCCTTGGTTATCCTTTGGGAACTAAGGATACTTACTTTTAGATATTACCACTCATAAATGCTTTATATCTAGACATGTTGTGTTTTATGAGCATATTTTCCTTCTAAAATCTGATTCCACTCTCCTGGAGCAAACTCATAACATTGATACATCTCATTTTCATTTGTGTATTGACTCTTTCATTGATCCTCAGGCTACTCAGGAAGCTAATTCACTTCTGCAGACTTCACTCAATCATTCTGCACCTGTTGTTCCTGCTTTTGTTGATACTTCTGTTCCATCTCTCAGATCAAACTCCACTGATTCTCTACAACATGATCCTGATCCTGACACACCACCTTCCATCCTTGCTGCTGCTCCTTTGGATCCACAGAGTCATTCTCCTATGCCCCAGCATTCCTCTCCAGTTCCTGATTCCATTCCTCAGGATTTGCCTCCACCCTCTCTGCATCACTCCACTGATGCAGCAGGTATCCCTGATGATCTTCCTCTTCAAAGATCATCAAGACATACTACTCCTCCTGCTTATCTCATTGTTTATAATTACTCTTTGCCTAGTTCTCTACATAAAGCTAACAATTCTTTTCTCAGATACCCCATTGATAATTATCTCACTACTGATCAGCTGCATGCTTCTCGGAAAGCCTTCACAACTTCCATTTCTCAGATCACTGAACCTACATCTTACACTCTAGCCAAGAAATATCCTGAGTGACAGTTAGCAGTGAAACATGAACTTGCTGCACTTGATCACACTCAAACATGGCAACTGGTTCCCTTACCTCCCAACCAGCATTGCATTGGCTGTAAATGGGTGTTCAAAGTGAAATATCAAGCCAATGGTGCAATTGAAAGATACAAGGCCAGACTTGTGGCCAAATGTTACACACAAGAAGAGGGGTTGGATTACTTTGACGCATTCTCTCCTATAGCCAAGATCACCACAGTCAGAACACTCATTGCATTGGCTTCTTCTCAAAACTGGTTTCTTCACCAACTTGATGTCAACAATGCCTTCCTTCATAGTGACCTTGATGAAGAGATATACATGAAACCACCTCCTGGTTATCTTTCTCCTACAGATTCAAGGGTTTGTTTACTTAAGAAGAGAATCTATGGTCTTAAACTGTCCTCTAGACAATGGTTTCACAAACTCACTGATTGTTTACTTCATTCTGGTTATGTTCAGACTATTAGTGACTCTTCCTTATTTGTTAAAACTAATGGCTCTTCTTTCACATTTCTTTGTGTCTATGTAGATGACATAATCTTGACAGGAAATGACATGAAGAAAATACAACACATCAGGAAATCACTGGACAGAAACTTCACTATCAAGGACCTTGGTCCTCTCAAATACATTCTTGGTACTGAAGTGGCTCGCAGCAAGAAAGGAATCACTCTCTCTCAAAGAAAATATGCACTGGACATCCTTCATGATTCAGGGTACCTTGGCTGTAAACCAAGCTCAGTTCCAATGGATCCAAAGATCAAACTTCTCAACTCTGACACTGAGTATCTTGAAGATCCCACTGTCTATAGAAGACTCGTGGGCAAACTCTTATATCTCACTATCACAAGACCTGACTTGAGCTACAACATACAATGCCTAACACAGTTCATGTCCAAGCCTACTTCAACTCATCTTGCTGCTGCACATAAAGTTTTGAGATACATCAAGTCTACACCAGGAAAAGGTTTGTTCTACTCAACAGGTTCCACTCTCCAGCTCAAGTCCTTCTGTGACAGTGATTGGGCGACTTGTTCAGATACTAGGAGGAGTGTCACTGGTTATGCAGTCTATTTAGGTGACTCATTCATCTCCTGGAAGGCTAAGATGCAACCTACAGTCAGCAGATCATGAATTGAGGCTGAATATAGAGCTATTGCTCTAACTACTTGTGAACTCCTTTGGTTGATCCAGTTACTTCAAGATCTTCACATCAAACAATCCAACACTCCACTCCTCTCTTTACAGACAATAGAAGTGCAGTTTGTATTGCCTCAAATCCAGTTCATCATGAATGCACAAAGCATATCCAGATAGATTTCCATTTTGTGCGGGAGAAAGTTCAACAGGGCATCATTAAGGTGTTACACATTGGCAATGAACATTAGGTGGCTGATGTTCTCACAAAGCCCCTCTATATCAAGCCATTTCAAACATTGATCTCCAAGATGGGTCTTCAAGACATTCTCACACATCTTGAGGGGGGTCTTAGCTGTTTTTCATTCTTTATTTTCTATTTTTGGTGTTTATTTGATTATTCGTTTATAGCTGTTAGTTGTAATCTTTCCTTTATTAGACTAGTTGTGAGGACCGCGCCCCATGAGTCACAATCCGATCCGAGTTGGTCCGGTGTTGATCACCTAACAAACTCAACTTAGACCGAACTGTAGCTCATAGGAAGGGATCTCACTGACCAGGATCAAAACCATAGCATTATAAAATACTTTTACTTTAAATACAACGGAAGTCTTTGGAATACAAATACATTTTACAATTTTAAAATGATGTAAATACAAAATCAAACACTTAATAATTTTTTCAAAGTTTCCAAAAAGCGGACTTGTCGATCATTCGTTCCATCCGTGCTGCTATACCAGTCTTACTCTAAGAAAGGGACATATAGAACAAAAGAGGAGCAAGTCTTTAATGACTTAGTCAGATTCTTAGAACATGACAATAATCAAACAGTAAATCAAAACAAAACGAACAAGAATGACCAGAATAGTTACATCTGCATCATTGAACTAAAATTATCGATTTTTAACGATAATACTAAAATATTCAGAGGAACGAGAAAATGAACTTGTGCAATTACATATAACAGATCCAACTTTAACTCCCAAAATTCAACCGTATACCTCCCCACAAGGAGCTACCTCGCAACAGAATAGAAGACATGTTCGAGTACATGTCAATCTAACACGCGGGTCACAACCAACTCCTGGCTGCAAGCGGCGCTTAGACAGAATGGGTATTAAGTTGAAATACTTAAACTGACACCCCTTTGCTGCCCACCAGTAAATCTTCTTAATCCCTGGGCCCAACTTCCCAAAGGCGTCCCGATGGGTGAAACAGAAATATCAGATGAGCTAGTAAGCCGGACAATATCCGTTGCTCGTTTTTTAGCTACATAGGCCGAACATAGTTCGTTGCTCGTTGCACAATTCAAGAATCGATAGGGTGATCATGATACCAGGATAATTATGATTATGAAGAAAATTTCCGATTATGAATTAAATGAGATTTGATTTAACAATAGACAAGAAACTGATTAAGAATTAACGATTATCATTATAAAAGCATTAAAATGGTAATAGAATGTTGCTCGTGATTCGAAACAAAAAATCACAATTGTTATGTCCAAGTTTCTCAGGGCCGGATGCCAAACGGGGTTTTGAACAAATCAGAAATCAAACCTCACCTATTACCGTATGGGAAACTTTTGATTAACGTCGATAATTGTTGAACCTTAAATAAATCAAAAAGATATAATCAATGGTTTGTTCGTAAATTTACAAAAATAAACATATATTTTCAATATTTATCATATTTGAAGAAGTTCAACTAAATATCCAATTCTTGTTAATTTTGGATAAATCCAACATTTACCTATTTTAACTTTAAACATGACGTAAAATTATAAATAATGAGATTTACCATTTCAATGTAACAAGTTGAAGACTAGATCAGTTAAAAAATAATAATTAAAGTCTCCATTTCTAATTTATTAACAACATATTCGATATTAATATATACATATGCATAATTGCATATTTAAACCTTTTTTAAGACAATATTTCTTAACATAATAGTCTCAAATCAAAAGTTTTACCATGATCTTAACATTGAACAAATATCTCAATAAGCCCTTTAATAAAATTATATCACATATATAACTTTGGTAAAGACTATTTTTCTTAGAGTTATTAGTATAAAGTTACACACTATTGCATATATCACTAATAACAATTAAAATAAATTGTAAACATGTAGGCCTAATAAAAATTAATACTTTCAGAATACTGATATAAACTAGATTAGATAGTTAGATCACAAGACAAACACAATACTTCAATTAAAGTTAAAGAAATTAAAAGATCAACCGTAAAACAAACTACATGTCTTCTAAATGTTGCAAAATCCATGAAAATTATTAAACACGATTATAAATTATGATCAACTGATCCAACATCATTATTAGTATGTAATGAGTCCATATTAATGATCAATTTCATGATTTGTGTAGCTTTTGCAACATATATTGGTTAATCAAAATGTTTATGCAAATATAAGGCAGAAAACTGTAGCAATCTTAGATTCACCTTCAATCGGACTTTCCAACGATATGATAATCTGAAATTGGTTGAGGTGTTCAATCTTAAACATCATGGAGAGTATGTAGTTTCAAAATCAGATCAATAGGACAAGGTTTGGTATTTTAAATAAATCATGAAAGCTAGGAGCTGTTTTTGGAGTTTCTAGACAGTGGTACGTATTTCTCATTTTTAGACCCCTGAAACGACTTTGGTTGAAGAACGTTTCTGAACATGAAACTTAGCTTACACAATAACCAGTATGTGGTAAATATTTCAGAGGAAGACTCGAATTTTTGATATGGTTTTCGGACTTCCAAAGTTTCTGTACCAAAACTGGCAGTTTTGACCAAACTCGGTTTTGAGGATTTTTAAGGACTATAAAGAAGGCTTAAATGACTGAAACAATTTTTCTAGAAATTTAAACATCAAGGAGAAGAACTTTGCAGAAGAAAAGAAGAGAAGATTCGAAGAAGAGAGGTGTGTAAAATATGTTGAAGAGAGCCTCCCTTTTATAGGTGAAAATGGGAGACAAAGAATTAATTACCATACCCTACCCATTTTTATTTTAATCCAAGCTAGGCCACCCTAATTATGATGAATTTTCCAGACATTATCTGATAGGATTTCATAAGAATAAAAAATTAGAAATATCTAGCATAAAAGACAAAGCAAAATTACCTTTTTACAAATGTAAATGTAAATATGTGAAGATTTACCATTGTAAATGAATGCTTGGATATTTTGAAACTACAAGGGACCACTTTGAAAGTTTTGATAACTCATTTGGTATTAAATAAAATATTTGTGGTCAATCATAAACTTTTCAAAAGGTGATGGACTAAATTGTAACTTTTTCAAATCTTTTGGGGCCAAAATCATATTTTCTAAAAGTTCAAGGACTAAAATGAAATTTCAAAAATACTTTTATTTTCTTCCAATGTCAGGGGCGTTACACTAGTCATCCGATTTGCTACCTATATATGTTGCTCGATCATAGTGAATTATTTATTCACGAATTATGTAATCTTTCCTTATGTATTACTCAAACAATATTGCTATTGCAATATGCAATCGAATCTTTTGATTCCTTTTGATTTTATTGTTCATCAGTAATAGGTACCACATTGTCAAAACCATTTTATCAAAATTGGGTCATTCAAGATTAAGAAGTGAGAAATGATAAATGATAAATCATTCATGTCATGTACAATGAGATTGGTTTTCCATATACAAACAAATAAGGTTTAAAGTAGGAAAAAGTCACACAATCAAAGCTTCAATTCCATATTAATAATTAACAAGCAAATATAGCGCCCAACTTTCTCCTAAGTCCCAGCTCCGGCTACACCAACTCTGGATTTCCATTTGTATGAGCCACGAGGTTGCACTACCTTGGACAAGATGCCAACCTCTGGAACATCTAATCATCTAAGCCTAATAGAGGACTTTATCAAACAACTGCACACTATCTGCTAAGCTAAGCCCGTGAAGAAGGAAACCTTCTAAAAGCTTGACCTCGTACGTTTTGATGTTACAATCCTCTCTTCTTTCTACATCGCCACATGTGGTGGGGACAATCTCAAGTTTCATGAATTGGTGTTGTTTGTACTCTTGTAAATAATACCAAAGAACAAGAGAAATTATTTACGAACATAATTTAAAATGATTAAAACACTAGGCACCTAACACGTTCTGCATATGCTTAATCAAGCCAATAATTCTTATACATTGTACAAAGACGAATTTTCAAGAATAAAACTGTGCACTTGTGGTTAAAAACACATTACGTATATGTGCTAGATATAGTATTTATGATGGTATGTACAATTCCTCATTACTATTTGATATGGATACCGTACATACTAACTTTTTTCTTCTGATTTTGATATTTGTTTTATATCTAGGCTACAATTACAATCATATTTCCAAAGCTATTTCCTTTTTCTTTAACAAATTATTTTAATTAGATTTATCGCCACCTGAATATCACTACGATATGCTCTGACACTTTTTGATTGAGCCAAACAGATTTTCAACTATAAAGATCTTGAGACTGTTTACATTAGTTGATGGTTGTTGACACATAACGGAAATGTCCAATCGACACACATGCGTGTACTCGATGGAAAAAATTGGAATCCACCAGTTGAACTTTAATTTATTTTTTTTAATAAATAATCCAAAGCTAAATAAAATACGAAGAAGAACTATATATAGTTCTCGGAAATCCTAACTAAAGTAGGAAATAGAATCCTACAAGGAAAATAATTCAATAAACAAACAAAATATAATAATAATAAATTCTGTTAGGACCGCAAGTCCAACACGTTTCAAACTCGATTGAACAGTCAGGACTGCCAGGTCCAACTAGATTTTATTTCCTTGTTTGCAAAATTATTTTAAAAGAAAATTCGGTTTTATTTACTTTGATTTATTTACTTAATTATTCGCTCTGAATTATATGGTATTTATCTTGTTTTAGACGAGTGAATATTTAGGTAAGTTTGTAAAGATTTAACTTGATCTTATAGTATCTTATCTTATGGAAAGTTAATCTTTATCAAACTCGTTATTATATCCTTAAGTAATCTTTTCCTTGTGGAGTTCTCTTTTGTCTTTGGTGTGCAGAATATACGAAGATCATGAAGATCTTATCAAACGGAAACAAAGACTTATCAAAAGGAAGAATCGCCTTATCATGGAAAGATTCGGATATATTTGGAAAGATCCTGTGTCGACTGGATATGAAGACTGGCCGAGATTCAAGTATATCTTTCAGAAGAGCTATCCTATAAATAGTAGAAATCCTAGGAATCAATGTAGAACACTCGTGTAACAAAATATATATCATTAGGTGTTCTCTTTTATTTTGATTTCTTAGTTTTCGCCCTCTTGAGTCAAATCAAGAACGTGAGAAGCCGACGAGAGTTGAATGGAGTTCAACGGGAAAGGATTGCGCCAGTTAGAGGGATCTATACGTACGTGCAGTTCGCTTGGAAGCTTTCTCATAAGAAGATCACAACGGGAGTTTTGATCTTACGGGTCAAACGGAGTAGAGGTGAAAAAGGTTCCGGTGGTATCAACATTTGAGGGATTCGGTGTTAGAGTAAAAACCAGTTGGTGTAATAACTGTTGTCCGTTGAAAGAAGTTTGATTCAGTCGAAAGCCTCGTGGATGTAGGACATAGTCCGAACCACGTTAAAATCTGATGTCTTACTTTACTGTCTTTTATACCTGTCTAGACTTGGTATCGCAACTACTGCTTAAAACGTAAAGTATTAGACCTAAAGATCTATCAATTGGTATCAGAGCCTGTCACCTACTAACATTGGTGAGATTCTGGTTTTATTTAGATCTTGCAGATTTGATGGCACAAAACGTTGAGGGATCATCATCATCAAAGCCGCCGCTCTTAAATGAATTCAACTATTCATACTGGAAGGTCCGCATGACAGCTTCCATCAAAAGGGAAAATCAAAAAGCGTGGAAAAGCATTCTCAAAGGATGGACTCCACCACTAGATAAAGATGGAAAGCCGAAGCTGGAGTTCGACTGGTCTAACGCAGAAGATCTCGACGCGAGCTACAACTCCATTGCAATCAATGCAATTTTAAATGGAGTCGACCTAAATCAGTTCAAACTGATTTCAAAGTGTGAATCGGCCAAAGATGCATGGAATGCCCTTCGCGTTGCCCATGAAGGTACCCCATCCGTGAAAAGATCCAAAAGACAAATCCTTGGTACACGGTTTGAGGAACTCAAAATGGAGGATCATGAAACAATAGCTCAATACAATGCCAAACTTAGAGACATTGCAAATGAAGCCTTCCTCCTCGGTGACGAGTACAGTGAGTCCAAACTTGTCCAGAAAACTCTTCGTACTTTACCCTCAAGATTCGATATGAAAATTGAGGCGATTGAAGAAGCAAGAGAATTGGAGAACTTGTCACTCGAAGAGCTCATGGGTGCCCTTTCAACTTTCGAGTTGAAAAAGAATTTGAATGGAGTCACTAAAGGTGTTGCACTTAAAGCTTAAATCAAAGACAAGCCTCAAAGTGACGATAAGGACGAGTTCGAGAAATCTGTCGCGTTTCTCTCCAAAGGACTCCGAAATTTTTCCAAATTGAAAAATAAAGGTACGAACACTTTCCCTTCTAACTCTGATAATTCATTAAAATCTTCCGCTGCTAATGATCTTAGCTACAAAAGAAGAGGAAAAGGTGTTCAATGCAGGGAATGTCAAGGCTATGGTCACATTCAAACTGACTGTGCAAATCTTCTCCCGAAGAATAAAGACAAAGCCATGGTGTGCACCTGGAGTGATGGAGAGTCATCTGAAAGTGAAGATGAGGCAGGAGAAAAAGCAAATATTTCACTCTCTTCTGTCATTCGACCTGACTCATCACCTGTTGCGACTGACTTGGACGACTCCGAAGCTGCTTCTGAGAATAAAACGATGATATCCATTTGCAGTGATGAAGAGTCAGATATTTGTGATAATGAATCTATAAAAAGAACATTCTTTGCATTCTCTTCTATTTTTGATCATGACTTACCATCTGTCTTGTCTAGTCATGGAAGCAACGATGATTCTGAGGACGATGATTCTCCTAATCTATTTACGGAAATCAGATTTCTCCGAACTTTGTTGTTTTCAGAAATACGCAAGAACCTTGATCTAAAAAGACAAGTCATGACCCTCAAAACTGATGTGCATAGTATAAAAGAATCCATCACCATTTTTGAGAATTTGGAAACACACTTCCAGGATGTTCTTAAGGTTCTCAATAAGGTTGTCACAGACAATCAGGACAAGGAATCTGATCAAAGATCTAGTCATATTCATACTTGTCTGAACAAGGATTCTGATCATAGTCCTAGTGCCATTCATGCTGGTCTTTAGGGCTGTGCAAAAAATACCGAATCAACGATACGGATCGAAAATCGAATCAACGACACGGATCGTTTACCGGATCAATTCAATTGATCCGGCAAACGATCATGCACCAAATACCGAATCAAGGTATGATTCGGTATTCGATACAAGGGGTCGGTATACCGGATCGTACCGAATACCGACCCTAATCTTTTAATTTATTTTTTACCTAATAAAGTCGCGTGACTGTGGTCTTCAAATTGGAAAGAAAATAAAGTCCATACAACAGCTCTTTCTCTCCCGCGTATTCAACTGCAAAATTTAAGGAATACAACTCTCTTCTCACTCTTCAACCCTAGTCTTTAAGAGACGCACACACGGTTTGTTCACCGTCTCTCTCCACAACCTCCACTTCTCTGCCTCCCACTCCGTTCACCGTAGTTTGCCGCCTCTCTCCGCCGCTTACGAAGTTAAATTTCAAAACCCTCAGCTAAATTTCAAAGCGGATTGTAATTTTTAGATTGTTGTTTGCTTCTTATTTCAAATCCTTGGTTTGTTTATTAACAGAGACTCTCATCTCATGTTTGTTGCTCAAATTGCTTTTAATTTCAAAGCGGATGTCAAATGTTTGGAAGTTGTGATACTGATGAAGCTTGAAACTTGAGAAACTTGAGACCAGCTTGAAACTTCTTTATGCAATTTTTTTTTTAATTTTATTTCTTGCTATTTGTTTCATGTTCTTGCGATCGACTAAAGATGAAACACACTTGATGAATGATGGTTACGTTTGATGAATAATTTGTTTTTGTCTTGTCTTATTTATTACGTGGTAATATCACTTTATCCTTGAACCGTGTTATAATGTCGATTTTTTATTTTTTATAAAAAAAGGTCACAAATAGTATGGCAAAAATACCGAATCATTGATAATTACCGAACTATGTTCAATAATTACCGAATCGTACCGACTTGGATTGATCCGGCAAACGATTAGGCTTTTAAAATTACCGAATCAGGTGATATTTATAAAATACCGAGTCAATGATACGATAATACCGTATCGCACAGCCCTACTGGTCTTGGTTACCACCCACCGATCGGTCTAAGCAGAGAGATTCCTAGTTTATCTGATATAGATGATGATAGCTTAGCACGTGATCTTAAATGCTCACAGTCTCATGTTTTTAATCGCAGGTCCAGTCCAACTAACAGGCCTAGTCCCGTTTGGTGGTCACGACCGACTCGCAAGTCTAGCAGAGCCTGTTATCATTGTGGTGGTCAAGGACATATTCGTTCACGTTGTCCTGATTTAAAACATAACTCATCGAGGAGCACAGCAAAGAAATCTGTTGGACCACGAGTCACGACAACTCGGAAGACTCCACGAAAAACAGTGTTAAAAGACTCCGATGAAGATTCTGAACCAACGAATCACATAAGGGTGAAATGTTCTAATCATAAAAATATTCATTTTGCATTTTCATCTGTTGAAAACGCCTCACCTGATTGTTGGTATCTAGACAGTGCATGCTCACATCACATGACGGGGAACAAAAACCTTTTGACTAACTATGTTACTGGTCCAATTGGAACAGTTCAGTTCGGAAATGGTAAAAAGGGTCAAGTGGTTGCAAAAGGAACACTCATTCTTAACGGGTGTCCTATACTTAACGATGTGTTCCATGTTGATGGACTTGAGCAGAATTTGATTAGCATAAGCCAGCTATGCAATCAAAAGATGGTTGTCACGTTTACACAAGATAAATGTCATGTGTTTGATAACCAAACATTTTGTTTTTTTTACAGGAAAGCGGACTGCTGAAAATTGCTATATTCTAATGCAGTCATGACTCCCTATAGAACAGTTCACAAACTCTGTTTCTAACAGACCTATTCCTCCTAAAGTTAGTGAACTAATTTGTTTTTATGGTTTGCATGTTAGTCAAGGAGCCAACAGATTGGTCATAGATCAATCCAAGTGCGTTCAATATCCTCTCAAGGACCTTGATCTTGAAACTGCAGAACAGTCGATGATTCCTGTGGCAACTTCTACATGGGTTGTCAATGAGACAAGAGGCAAAAGGAAGCATACACTCTTGCAAAATTTAGATAAAGAAAAATGACGATAGAAACAAGATCCTTGATAGATCTTTAGGTCTAATACTTTACGTTTTAAGAAGTAGTTGCGATACCTAGTCTAGACAGGTATGTAAGATAGGTATAAAAGACAGTAAAGTAAGACAACAAATTTTAACGTGGTTCGGACTATGTCCTACATCCACGAGGCTTTCGCCTGAATCAAACTTCTTTCAACGGACAAAAGTTATTACACCAACTGGTTTTACTCTAATACCGAATCCCTCAAATGTTGATACCACCGGAACCTTTTTCGCGTCTACTCTGTTTGACCCATAAGATCAAAACTCCCGTATCGATCTTCTTATGAGAAAGCTTCCAAGCGAACTGCACGTACGTATAGATCCCTCTAACTGGCGCAATCCTTTCCCGTTGAACTCTCTTCAACTCTCGTCGGCTTCTCACGTTCTTGATTTGACTCAAGAGGGCAAAAACTGAGAGATCAAAATAAAAGAGAACTCCTAATGATGTATATTTTGTTACACGAGTGTTCTACATTGATTCCTAGGATTTCTACTATTTATAGGATAGCTCTCCTGAACGATCTCCTTGAATCTCGGCCAGTCTCCATATCCAGTCGAGACAGGATCTTTCCAAATATATCCGAATCTTTCCATGATAAGGAGATTCTTCCTTTTGATAAGTCTTTGTTTCCGTTTGATATGATCTTCATGATCTTCGTATATTCTGCACATCAAAGACAAAGAAGAACTCCACAAGGAAAAGATTACTTAAGGATATAATAAAGAGTTTGATAAAGATTAACTTTCCATAAGATAAGATACTATAAGATCAAGTTAATACAAACTTACCTAAATATTCACTCGTCTAAAACAAGATAATTACCATATAATTAAGAGCGAATAATTAAGTAAATAAATCAAAGTAAATAAAACCGAATTTTCCTTTAAAATAATTTTGCAAACAAGGAAATAAAAATCTAGTTGGACCTAGCAGTCCTGACTGTTCAATCGAGTTTGAATCGTGTTGGACTTGCGGTCCTAACAATCTCCCCCAATTGACTTGTTTGGCAAAAACACTTTTAAATCCCAAGGAAAATGTAGACATGCTGAAATAAAACAAGTTAGTAAGAGATAGGCACATAAATCAACTAACGAGTCTTAACAGCAATAAAAACATGTTGCAACAGCAGTGCAACACTCCGCAAAACAACTTAATAAAATAAGCAATTAAAAGCAATTGTTCTTAAGCGGTAAAATAAAACAAACTAAAATAAAAACATAAGATAAACAGCAGCAACCTTGAAGGATCTCCCCCATTCTTCAAAATCTCCCCCATTCTACATATTCTGTTTACTCCCCCATTTTTCCAGAACTAGTCAAGGCTTTGCCGCTAAGTAGGCAAGGGACTGGTTCATGGACTCCAACAATGTAATGACCTGAGCAAGTTGCGACTGTAGGTTGTCGAGACTGCCCTAGGGAACAGACGGTCCAGCTTCATTATCCCTAGAAGTTGGGACAGGTCGCCGGATCGGAGAACCAAGTAGAGCTTGAACAAGGTGACTCGGGGCATGATAAGGCTTAGGGCGGCTCGTCATCTTATCTTTCGTGACCCGGATATCCATATGAGATGTGAGCGTGCGGTAGATCAAGGATGGATAGCCTAAGGTCATCTTAATCTTTGGATCGAATGCTTCAAGTTGTATGCGCTCAAAGACCAGTTTCCCAAGATTAATGGGAGCATTCGAACCAATTCGGAACAAGACAGAAGCAGTTAACGGACTAATAGTGGAAGTATGGGACATAGGGTACCAATTTCTTACCATTATACCGTAGATCAGACCATACCATGGAAGAAGGGAACCTCACTGTAGATTTCCATTCTTTGGCCACTTCATGGGTTGACCGGTTATGGTTGACGCGACTGCGTCCATGTCTTCCTCCAGTTCCAGCTTGGAGTCGCGACCGGTTTGCACATCGGGAGACCCCAACTGCATGTTCAGGATTTGAGGACTGATCTTGAAGATGAACTTCCTCACATACGCTGAATGTTCCTTGGCAGAGCCTGGAACGCCTAGTTGAGTATCCAGATTGGCATAAAACTCGTGCACAATCTGGGTTACAAACGGTTGCACCCTGCGAGTGGATTCAAGAAACCCTCTCCCTTCCAAAAACTCAATAACTCCCGTACCCTCATAAGAATCGTCATGAAGTTGAACTTCACGAACAGGAATGCGGCCAGTGAGAGGAGTGTACCTGAGTTTGGCATGAGTGGTGTAAAACCTGTCGGACATTGCCTTCTTCACCCTGAAAGGCTCATCGGACGGTAAGACACGGGGAGGGACGGCATAACCTCCTTCAGCTTCTTCTTCAGTTTGGGCGTGGCTGCATTCCTCAGAGGCCGACTGGTCGCCTGACTAGTTGTCCTGATCAGACAAGGACTGAGCTGATCGTTTCTGCTGTTTGCGAACTGGGCTAGAATCGGTGTCAGAGACCTTGATTGGAGCAGAGTCCAAGGCAGCAGCAGCGGATCGGGGACGTTTGTGAGTAGGAGTCTTGGTACGTGTCCCGACTCGGCTCGCGACACCCTCTACAACAGGTTTTGCTTTTCGTCGAGCAGATGGGGTGCGCTTTGGAGGTTGAGCCTTCTGCTTTCCTTTGGCCGTGGCGGTGTGGCAGCGAGAGAATGCAGGAATATGTGCTGGTGACGGCGAAGCGTCTTCCGGCGGTGGAACAGAGTGAGAGTCATCCAACGGAGGAGAGAACTCTCGTGCCTGAGGAGATGTGGCACGGGGTGGTGACTCTATTGCCGGTGGCGGTGGTGTGGTGTCTTGCAGCGGCGGTGGTGCAGAAGCACGGACCGGCGAAACATAATCCGGTGGAATCCGGACTGACAGTGGAGTCGGTTGCAAGACATGGGACAACTCGTTGCCCGTGGAGGATGCACTATCATGGTCGACTGGTGGGGTCGACTGAGATGGTTCACCTGATGACTTAGTTTTCACCATGTTAAAGATTTTCTTGAGAAACGTAGGTGAGAAAGAAGATAAACAAAAACCACACACCAAAAATAAACACAAGAGAGAGATAGTAAGGATTGCGTCAGATATGATAAAAAGGAAAGACATATAAATAGATGAAATCAGATCAATGTCATATCTTCCATAATCATTATCCACAACTTCCCATAAGTGATAGGACTCTTACCAAGACTAATCAAGGAAAGACTCCAACAATGACACGCAACTCAATCTCTTCTAAAAAACGCGGCAAAACATAGGCGGGAAACAAATCATGCCGTAATTAAACATATCGTGTTTTAAAGACAAAATAAAATAAAAATTGCACCTGTTTAATAAAATAAAAATTAAAACAAATTAAAACACAAAATAAAAGAAACAAACAGAAAGTAACTCAGCAAATTACTCACATAACTTACCGAGGACCGATTCAACTGGTGTAAGTGGATGTCGAGACACCCTGTCATGACAGACGGTAAGACAGAGTATAAAATAGGTCGAAACTGGAGAATACTCATGAACCAGATGAATACATTAAAATGTGTTTGTGAATTCTCATATGATAAATAGATGAAAGGGAAGAGAATTTGGAAGGGGCAAAAACCGTATTGCAAGATATCTCTTTTCAAACAATACAATTGCACCTTGTACACACACTTTGAGCCTTTTGCATAGAGGTAGCTTTCGCACATAACTTTACGTAGAATATGGTAGCTCTTTTCAATTTTGTGATGACCGTGAAATATGAATTGAATGCTTTCACTCATATTCATTGAGTTTAGGCAGCCTTTTCCTCCATATATTTTTCTTTTGAATCACTTTTTCTTTTGGCTCATGCTCTCTTTGTTCTTTTCTTTTCAAAACTCTTTTGTACACTCATACTTTTCTTTTATGCCCAATCCTTCTGTTTTTGATGTGATGAGGTAGCAAAAGTGGACAATGTCCATGTCAAAGAGATTATAAAAACAAATTAAAAACAAAAATTGCCCGTTGCAAAATCCTTCAATTTCACTGATTTAACTGAGGGAATGATGTGCACTGTGTATCAATGCAGTTCTAAGTACGCTCCAGAACAAGCTGTCCAATAGGTCTGCAAGTAAGTCATGACAGTTAGTTCAACAAATAAAAATATCTCAGTTAAATCGGGCACGCGGCCAGCGCTTAGTGAAGACAAACGCCGAGAGACTTTCTGAGGGTCTCAAAGCTTTGTGAAACAAGTTTCTTCATAAAAATAACAGCAGTTTGTCTTCCAGTCGTGAACATGCTTAATGACAGCACATTCATTATCACCTAAATCACATATGAGATGGTGCCATATATCCGTGTGCTGTGTGCATAAGTGATTAACATGATTATGAGCAAAGATAGTAGCACAGTTGAGGTTACTAAAGACCAACACATCACTTTGCACAAAAACAAAATTCTTAAGCATGTGATCAACCCAACCAATATCAAGTAATACGACACGATTATGCATAGTTAGGTAGAGATGACTTCCTGTTCCGAAAGTGGAGAAACTGAGGTCTATGAAGTTGCCTCTTGTCTCATTGACAACCCATGTAGAAGTTGCCACAGGAATCATCGACTGTTCTGCAGTTTCAAGATCAAGGTCTTTGATAGGATATTGAACGCACTTGGATTGATCTATGACCAATCTGTTGGCTCCTTGACTAACCTGCGAACTATAAAAACAAATTAGTTCACTAACATTAGGAGAAATAGGTCTGTTAGAAACAGAGTTTGTGAACTGTTCTGTAGGGAGTCGTGACTGCTTTAGGATATAGCAATTTTCAGCAGTCCGCTTTCCTGTAAAAAAACAAAACTTTTGGTTATCAACCACATGAAATTCATCTTGTGTAAATGTGACAACCATCTTTTGATCGCATAGCTGGCTAATGCATTCAGCGTATGTGAGGAAGTTCATCTTCAAGATCAGTCCTCAAATCCTGAACATGCAGTTGGGGTCTCCTGATGTGCAAACCGGTCGCGACTCCGAGCTGGAACTGGGGGAAGACTTAGATGCAGTCGCGTCAACCTTAACCGGCCAACCCATGAAGTGGCCAAAGAATGGAAATCTACAGCGAAGTTCTCTTCTTCCATGGTATGGTCTGATCTACGGTATAATGGTAAGAAATTGGTACCCTATGTCCCATACTTCTACTGTTAGTTCGTTAACTGCTTCTGTCTGTTCCGTATTAGTTCGAATGCTCCCATTAATCTTGGGAAACTGGTCTTTGAGCGCATACAACTTGAAGCATTCGACCACAAGATTAAGATGACCTTGGGCTATCCATCACTGATCTACCACACGCTCATATCTCAAATGGATATCCGGGTCACAAAGGATAAGATGATGCGCAGGCCCAATCCTTATCATGCCCCGAGTCACCTTGTTCAAGCTCTTCTCGATTCTCCGATCCTGCGACCTGTCCCAACTGCCAGGGATGATGAAGCTGGACCGTCTGTTCCCCAAGGCAGTCTCGACAACCTACAGTCGCAACTTGCCCAGGTCATTACATTGTTGGAGTCCATGAACCAGTCCCTTGCCCAATTAGCGGCAAAGCCTTGACTAGTTCTGGCAAAATGGGGGAGTAAACAGAAAATGAAGAATGAGGGAGATTTTAAAGAATGGGGGAGATCCTTGACTAGTTATGTTTTTTTTAGTTTGTTTTATTTTTCGCTTAAGAACAATGTTTTTAACTGCTTATTTTATTAAGTTGTTTTGCGGAGTGTTGCACTGCTGTTGCAACATGTTTTTATTGCTGTTAAGACTCATTAGTTGATTTATTTCAACATGTCTACATTTTCCTTGGAATTTAAAAGTATTTTTGCCAAACAAGTCAATTGGGGGAGATTGTTAGGACCGCAAGTCCAACACGTTTCAAACTCGATTGAACAGTCAGGACTGCCAGGTCCAACTAGATTTTATTTCCTTGTTTGCAAAATTATTTTAAAGGAAAATTCGGTTTTATTTACTTTGATTTATTTACTTAATTATTCGCTTTGAATTATATGGTATTTATCTTGGTTTAGACGAGTGAATATTTAGGTAAGTTTGTAAAGATTTAACTTGATCTTATAGTATCTTATCTTATGGAAGTTAATCTTTATCAAACTCTTTATTATATCCTTAAGTAATCTTTTCCTTGTGGAGTTCTCTTTTGTCTTTGGTGTGCAGAATATACGAAGATCATGAAGATCTTATCAAACGGAAACAAAGACTTATCAAAAGGAAGAATCGCCTTATCATGGAAAGATTCGGATATATTTGGAAAGATCCTGTGTCGACTAGATATAGAGACTGGCCGAGATTCAAGGAGATCTTTCAGGAGAGCTATCCTATAAATAGTAGAAATCCTAGGAATCAATGGAGAATACTCGTGTAACAAAATATATATCATTAGGTGTTCTCTTTTATTTTGATTTCTTAGTTTTTACCCTCTTGAGTCAAATCAAGAACGTTAGAAGCCGACGAGAGTTGAAGGGAGTTCAACGGGAAAGGATTGCTCCAGTTAGAGGGATCTATACGTACGTGCAGTTCGCATGGAAGCTTTCTCATAAGAAGATCACTACGGGAGTTTTGATCGTACGGGTCAAACGGAGTAGACGCGAAAAAGATTCCGGTGCTATCAACATTCGAGGGATTCGGTGTTAGAGTAAAACGAGTTGGTGTAATAACTTTTGTCCGTTGAAAGAAGTTTGATTCAGGCGAAAGCCTCGTGGATGTAGGACATAGTCCGAACCACGTTAAAATCTGTTGTCTTACTTTACTGTCTTTTATACCTGTCTTACTTACCTGTATAGACTAGGTATCGCAACTACTGCTTAAAACGTAAAGTATTAGACCTAAAGATCTATCAAATTCCTAATGATAATTAAACTCTAATAAAACAATATTCCTAACAAAATCAAAGCCCTAACAAAATTGCACAAAAATATGTCTTGCTCCGAACCTTCCTATGACGACATTTTTAAGACTCAAAACTTTACGTAAACAAGTACAATTATAACTTGCGATGTAGAGAAGAAAAAGACGTTCATTTTGATATCTTATGGGTCTCAATCGGAGCACTGGATCAAAAGTTATAGCTATTTTTGTGCAATGTCTTTTTTTCCTGCAGAAATCTTCAAAATTCGGGGTACTTGTCCTACATCAGCTGATTCCACTTCTGAAAAACTCGAGCTCAAGTTATTCTTTGGAACCGTTGCCATTTCAACTCGAGTCTTGAATTCTATCAGAATATGTTTCTCTCCGTATCTCCACGAAAAAAAAGAGACTACGATTTCCAGTCGACTCTCTTTCCAAATCATTGATACTAAATTATTAAAATCGTGCATCTTATTTAGACTTTGTTGGTTGGCAATTCGGTTGGTTTGGGTGTTGAGAAGTTGTTGAAGAACAGTCTCCAACCAAAACCCTGTCTCAAACTCCTGACTCAAATCCTCCATGACGCTCATATTCCCTTGACCAATGTCAACGGAAATTACCCTAGTTGTGTCTCTCACAGCCATTAAAAGAGGCAAAATCCTTGCTCTAGATACTACTTGATGCAAAATGAAAACTGCTCGAGTTGTACATCTCCTGGCGATCTTGAGCAAGACAAAATTCTCGCTCTGATACCGCTTTGAATGATGGCAGATACCATCCAAAAATAAAGTTTTTTGAGTGGGAACACGATGCTCTTTATGATAAAATTTGGATGGAACCGCCCGCAATCCCTCCGATGTTAATTAAGGTAAAACTTATTATTTAGCGCTTATGATATTTCTATCTTTCAATTGCCTTAACATTTGGCAGTTGCTTGTTATTTCTCGTTGTTGCTGTGAGATCGATCACAATTGATCGTTGGTTGTGCTTCGCAGGGAGTTGTCTCTGGTGTAGCTTGACTTGATTTGTAGTGGTTTATATTTTCGTTTTCACTGTATAATCAGTGTAAAACTACAAAGGCCTATATTTACATTGTTTTGATGTCAAAATGCGATTTATTTCAAGTTCTTTTTTGTCATGTTGTTGTGTAGAAGCAGGGCGAAACTTGGATTTTTTTTTTCACCGCGGGCTACTCTTCACTTAAGTAACTTAAATAAAATAAATATTAAAAACAGAATATCAAACATGTAAATTAGAATGAGTAATATCCATTGGTTAAAAAAATGATAAAAATTACATACCATAAAGTAAAAATAAAATAAAAATGCTAATAGAGTGGAGCTCTATGGTTCTTCATAGAGTAAAACTCATCAATTACCGAATCAACATATCACACCTTTTGATAACTCTCTTTCAATGTATACCACCATATTATCTGCTAAATATTCTTCTTCCATTTTATTATGCAACATTATCTTAACAATCTTCATAGTTGAAAATGCTCGTTCTGTGGTTGTCGTAATAACTGGAAGAGTTAGAACAAGCTGAAGCAACCTATCAGTCAAATGATAATGTGTTGTCTTATTTGTCTCGACTAGTGTTTGACATAATTCAGAGATAGTAGAAATATCCTGAAACTTCTCATGACGAAGAACATCAAATCTGTAATGCTCCAATTGACTTCTCAAATAATGCATATCTTGTCCGAAAATATCATCAGGATAACATTTATCAGCAAGTGTGTAAATGCAATCAATGTCGAACAATTTGAAACCATCTCGAGGATCCAAAGAAGCACTTAATCTAAGAAGTTCAACACTTTCATCATTAAAGCTATTGTTGACCTCCTCCACTTGAAAATCTATAGCAGCATCTTATATATCAAAGTGATAATGATGATCAACTGTGATGGAATCCTTCTGTTGACAAGAACGACCCGTGGAAGACTTATAATAAGCATCCAACTTAGGTACTTCAGTGTCATACTTCGAACAAGCTACAAAAACTTCATCATAAAGAATATCATAACCTTTTTCTCTCAAATCCTGAAGTAAACCTTTAGTATTTGACACAAAATCCATTACACTCAAAATATCTAAAGATTGTTTTTATAAGGCTTGGCAAAGCAGATCATTAATCCCCATGGTTTTTTTGCATTAAACACAAGATAAATATGAAGTCAAAAGTCCTCAACGCAATTAAAGTACCAACAACTTTACCCTGTATTAAATTAGAGGACCCCCCCATCTACTATTTTCTCAAGAACTGTCATCTAGGGACTAAACAAATCTACCACACTACAAAATAGACTCAAAATGGGAACTCTAGCAAGTCTTACCAGCTTGTTGTAATGAACCAATTTGATTTGCACCTCTACCACTGCAACGTTCACCAGTAGCTATCATATGTGCAATTTTAACAGCTTGAGCATCATGTAACTCAGCTAGACGTTTAGGTGATGAACTAAAAATATTAATAATAGATTCATTTTCGAGAAAAATAACCTAGCAGATACCTCCTCTTCAGCAGCCCCAACTAATGCTAATTGTTATCTATGAGCAAAACAATGAACATAGTATGCGTATGGACAATTTGTCAAAAAAAGTGCTTGCAACATATCCCATAAACCACGCATGTTACTAGCATCATCATAGCCTTGACCTCGCATGTTGCAGATGTGTAGATTATGTCAACCAAGGACATTAGATATCTCTTTCTTAAGTTTTGCAGCAGTCATATTAGTGACATGAACGATATCGAAAATTTGTTCTTGTACAAATCCACTTACATCAACAAATCTAAGTACTAATGCCATTTGCTCTCTACTAGATACATCTTTGGCTTCATCAACTAAAATACAGAATTTTGCATCCCCAATATCCTTGCCAATTTTATTTCTCACTTTGTTCGCAAGAATATGCAAAATATCTTTTTGAATCTTCGGTGATGTATATTTTGCATTTTGTAGAGCATTCTCTAAGATAATATCACAAATGGGTAATCATCCTTCTCAAAAGTCTTAACATCTCAATGAAATTACCTTGTTTTCTCGGAAAGCATTGGTCACAAGGTGCTCTGTGGCGTGAAACTCTGGTTTTCAAAGTCATATTTGATGTACTCCGACCAATTAATTGATCTTTTAAAAGAAAAATGACAAATCTGGAACTTTTCAGTCGACACCCTTGCTTATAAAAAGGGTACTTTTTGTAACATGCATGCTCTCACGTTGAGGACATTGATATTACTTGGCATTGGCCTCAAGTTACATATAGCTTTTCTCCATGTCGTTCATATAAAAGTTTAGAATGTAATTAATATTTTTATTGTGACTCTTGGTCAATGCCATATGAACTTCTAATATCAGCGCATAGTTCAAAATGGTAGATTTTTGTGGTAATTTATCCTTTTTAAGACTTCCAAATTAGTAAGTCATTATTGTAATATCATACTAAACTCCAATTGTTATTCAGTTGTTCATTATCTATGATGCACTGACAATCCGAAAAACACATGTGTCCGTGTGTGACACGTATCAGACACTGACACGACACCAACACCCCTTCGACACGTGTAGGAATTTCCACATGGCGTGTCTTAATTAAAATAAAGGAAACTCGTTTTTTTGACACGTTTTGGGCTACATTTCATAATCTCAACAACATATGTTAGGGGAATCGATGATGTGTGATGTGGCGGAGGATACAATTGACTCCTTAGATGATGCTGACATTATAAAGATTGCAAATCTCAATTGATGGATCGAAAATTATTTATTTGAGTATTGGGTAACACTTTGATTAATTTGTACTTTTACCTATGTTTGTGTTTAATACTTGGAATTGAGACTTGAATTTCAATGAGTACTTTATTTGGATTTAATATTAGTTGGTCACTTGGTTGTATAGTTTTAAATTCAAAAATGTTGGGTTTGGATTTGTAATTGTACTTACAAATGTTATTTGTGCATGTTTTGATGATATTATATATTTTAATATAAAAAATCTAGACGTGTCTTTGCCGGGTCGTGTCTTGTAATTTTTAGAAAAATTGTGTCGCTGTGTTCGTATCGTGTCGTGTCCGTGTCCGTGTCCGTATCCGTATCCGTGCATCATAGTTCATCATAAACGGGAGGGAGAACGCTATTGGATTTACTGGTTGGAAAATCCTTTATTCATCACAATGAACAAATTACAATAGGAGGAGCAACTCTCACACTCAACTATTACAAAACCAACCCTCAAATTCTCACTTTTCTTCCTCACCGTGTATCTCTCGGTTTGTATTTTTCTGATGCTTGAACAAAACTCTGCTGCAACTCTTTAACAGAAGATGGATGAAGGAAAATCCTCCTTTCACCATCACCCGTGACTAGTACTAAAACTTGGTGGTTGCTTGTCGAGTGTGAAGCATGTGCTGTCAAGAGGTGGGGTTTGAGGCTGGAATTCTTGAATCTTCTACAGGATTTGGGTTGTGGTGATATGGTCTATATAGAACTAAAGAAACAAAATAGTTTTCCATGAGGAGGAAGTCGATTTAGCAAAGCTGATGGATCTTATCGTGGTTAGGTCCTCAAGTTGGCTAAAGGCTAAAAAATAATGATTTTATCATTTTTTTTCTTAGATTGGTATAGGTATCCAGTTTCTTGTTTTGGGATGTGAAATGTTGATTGAGGAGGTAGCAACTGTGCATCTTGAATATAGAGTATCCCTAGTACTTCTTTTTATCATTTTAATGAAAGTTTGAATTGCTGATTAAAAAGAAAATATGTAATGCCTTTAATTAAACTCTGTTTATTTGTCTAAGTTGTATACTCTTTGTAACAAAATTAGGAGGCGCATCAGAAGCAATAAAGGACCATGTTCTGGCCTGGTGCTACTTGCAGTTTATTCTCTATGGGCGTGGAACTTACAAAATCTCATTCTTGTAGATTGCCTTAACTAAATGAAGAGATAGATCAAGTTTCAAGAGTGGAGCCAGCGGCGCAACAAGTAGAGTCTAAGCTGCCCGCAGAGCTTTTGCAAGTGATCATTTCACAACTAACATTCGTGCTTCACTTGTTTGCAAAAAAGTGGCTAAATTCGGCAATCTTAGTCAGAAATGTTGATAAGCCTCCCTTGCTCATGATTTTTCCAAAAAAAGGCAACTTGTCAGCGGGAATCATATTGGATTGAGTTGCCGGAGCTACATGACTCTCGAGTCTGCTATACAAAGGTTGGTTGTTATTGCAAAGGCTTAGTGCTCAGCTCATATTCTTCTTTTCTCCTTACACTCGCGAATTGATAAAATTGCCTTTTAAAGATTTAAAACATAGATCTGTTGCTTTTGCTGCCGCCCCAACTTCTGGTAATTGTATCCTTACTACGATTGCTGGTCTTGTCACAAGGGGTGTTGCAGTGAGCATGTTACGTCTGGGGGATAGTACAGAATGGACTATCATCAATTATGAAATCGATCTTCCATATTTTCCAACCACGGGAATAAGTTATTGTTCAGCAATGGTCTTTTCTATTGGTTTAGCTATTCTGGTTTGTTTGGCATCTATAAACCTGACACTGTCAAGTGGGCAGTCCAACCGATTATGGCAGAGCATGATGGAGATATATTTGCTATATTCACTAAATCTACCAAAAATCCCAGAATATATAAATTGGACCTTATCAAGAAAGTTTGGTTGAGGAAGAAAACCTTAGGAGGGATCATTTTTTTTTGGTAAACTATTTGTCTTCCCTTGGTCTGACGAATCTTGGAAGAGTAAATAATTTGTCTCCCTTGGTCGGACAAATCTTGGAAGAATGACAGACAAAGTTTATTTGTCTAAGTTCTACTCTGGGAAACACTGTGCTTCATACTCTGTAGATGAAGGCAGATACTATCCTAGAAATAAGTGTTTCGACTGGGAACACAAAGCTCTTTATACGAGTATTTGGATGGAACTGCCCCAAAACCTTTCAGTTTTTCTTTAAGGTAAAACTTATTATTTAGTGCTTATGATATGTCTATCTTTCAAGTACCTTAGCTTAATATTTATACTGGCAGTTGCTTGTTATTTCTTCTTGCTGTTTTGAGGTCGATTACAATTAATCGTTGGTTGTTTTGGTTTGCATCATATAGTCAGTTGGAAACTGCTGAGGTTTGTGTACACTACTTTGATGTACGTATGTGGTTTATTTAAAGTTTTTTGTTTTCATCTTTTAGTATGTAGAAGTATTAATTTGTATATTTCCTAATAGGTACACTACTAAAGTATCCGATTTCCACGATTTGTTAAGTCATTACAAAGAAGAAATGCCAGCAAATCCTGCCCGAGCAAAAACTATTGTTTTCCTATTGTAAATTGGCGATTAATAATTTGCCAAACAACATATATACGACGTTGCTTGGGACGTGATACTGATCGATTGGTCGAGGAGATAGGACATTGCGGTGCTGGGGAGGATGACTTCGATTTTTACTGTCGGGGTTTTGGCAAGGCGTAAGAGGGGAAAATCTGGTATGACACAGATGCAAGCAGGAAGTTGTATGAGAAGTCGATAGTTTGTGCAGTAATGACATTCTAATAAAGAGAATTTGGTGGAGAAGTTGGATTCCTTGGGGCATTTTGTGGTGGCAAAAATTGAGGCGAATGGTAAATAATTTGAGCTTTGCTCGAGTCTGGAATGGGCCTGTAAAGTGCTGGTTCACACACTTAAAGAAGTACCATTTTGTTGATGGAATTAACTCAAAACAAGTACAACTTTGAGAAGTCAGCTTTGGCGGAAAAATTAGTTAGCTTGAGTTTGTTAGAGTTTGTTAAATTCTTGCTGGATTTGTGTGTGTATCTTTTCATGTATATAGTGAGCAGGGTAGTTAGATACACAGACACATTGCATCACTGAATTCATTCACTTGTAAATCACACCAAAAACTTAGTGAAACTCTCTCTGTTCTCCCTTGGATGTAGGTTGAGTGATCACATTGATCTTCGACGCGAACCAAGTAAACTTGTGTGTTTTTCTTCGCATTGATTCATCTGATTCTTAGTTTAGGTTGGAGTTTATCATCGATCATTGAGTAGTCGCATCGAGTTAGATTAAATCGACCTACAATTTGTCTGAATTGGTTAATTTGACAACAGGACCAAAATCTTCACATAAACGATTAAATTTGTACTCTAATTTACTGGGTAGTTATTAACCAAATCAAAATCAAGTTGAGCCGAAAACATGAAATCTCTTTTTCGCTCGTTCTGTTTGAATAGAAAGTCTTTATTTAGAATTTTAAACTTCATTTGCTTCGTATTAACTTTATTGGTGTTTTCTTCTTTCATTTCATGCTCTATCCGCTTGTTTTAGATTTAACGTTTCAATATGTTATAACATTGTGTTTATAGGATTTCTTTCACATAATAAGCAATTTTCTCATGTGCTCTCCTAAATGAGCGTCGCATCTAATACAAACTCTTAATATTCTGTGTTTTATGTATACACTCTATCACCATTAACTAACCCTGTATACATTAGACATTCTTTTGGTGTAATTTTCTTATGTATCAATGAGAGCCTAGTTAATAAAATTTAAAAAAAAAAAAAAAAAAACACATCTGACCGAGTTGAGGAACATTCTACTCTATTTTTTATGATAAATAACGAGAAATATTTGTTGATATTCTTTTACATATTAAACTTTAGAATATCTAAAATATCAATTCGTGATTGTGGCTCGATGCATATGTGCATGGATTAAAGTTTCGATTTTGAACATATATTTAAGGGATAATTACAGCTACACCCCTAAGGTTTGGTGTAATTACACATACCTCCCCTGTGGTTTGAGAATTATAATGACCTCCCCTAAGGTTTGAAACCTTACACAAACCTCCCCTCCACCATTTAGGGCATGTCTGGATATCATGTGTGATATTATAATGCTTATATTATACTTACATCCTTGAAGTTTGGTGTAATTATAAAAATAATCTTTGATTTTTAAAAAATAAAAATATGCTTCAATAATTTTAGAAACTACTATATTATTGACTAAAAATATAAAAAGTATTTAAAAAATATTTAAATTTGAAATTAAATTTCTGTTGTTTTTGTTAATTTTCATTGAGAAGGCGAATTTTTGCAATGAATTTTTCTATTTCTTTTCTTTTTTTTCCGCATGGAGGTGTTATTTTTTACAAGTGTTTGTGTGTGTGTGTGTGTGTGTGTGTGTGTGAGAGAGAGAGAGAGAGAGAGAGAGAGAGTGATAACCTATGTCTTAAAAACAGACAATGCGTTCAAGCTTGCTTGATCGGTTCAACCACTGAACGAACCATTCTCAAAGAATTTAGGCCAAATATACAAAGTTATAGAATATTTATAAATAATTTTGTATTCATTATATTGTCATGTTCGTCACCACAATAAATTTAATATTTAAGAATCAGAAATATAAAATGTATTCTAACAAACAACTTCCATGTTCAAAAAGAGTATTTAAATGTACAATTAATACAAACATCAAATAAGAATTATTATAAATTATGAATTTAAATAAATATCTAAAGACGTATTCTAAAAATAATTGTAAATTAAAGTCAGGTTTTCTTCACTAGTATTAAAGTACATCTGGAGAAAATGAAGACACGTTATATATATAATGCATCATATTCAACATTAATTAAGATTTTACATTTCTTCTATTGTCAAGGGATAATGTTGAAGGTATGTTCAACATTATCTTTATTAGAGTTTTTTTTCTTCATTTAATTAACTTGACCATCTACTTCTCTAGTCTTGAAGGTATCAATAATAATTACACATATTCAAATAAAATATTAGGATTAAATAAATATTTTAATTTAAATTATTTTGTATTTTAATTTAGCAAATATAGTAATTTCTAAAAATATTTAGAGTTATTTTTTGCCAAACATCAAAGATTATTTTTATGATTATACCAAACTTCAAGGATGTAAGTATAATAAGCATTATAATATCACACATGATATCCAACACATGCCTTAAATAGTAGAGGGGAGGTTTGTGTAAGGTTTCAAACCTCAGGGGAGGTCATTGTAATTTCTCAAACCACAAGGGAGGTATCTGTAATTACACCAAACCTCAGGGGGTGTAGCTGTAATTATCCCTATATTTAAAGAAAAAACAATATAGTGAAAGAAGGAAAATAATAAGACGAAAAAGGCTTTTGAGAAATAAAAGATCAATAAAAATGAAAGTCCCAATAGTATTACTACAATTAAAAAACCAGAAAGAAAATCGTGCGGCATATTAAATAAATAAAAACTCGTTTTACTAACGTTATTAAGTCTTAAATCACGTTTCAATAGACTCTTTGTTTTATTTTGTGATAAAGATACATTGGTTTGCGACATGGGTCAGTGGATTGAGAATTCATGGGTTTGGAACCGGAGATGGCGCAGGGATTTTTCGAATGGGAAGCAAGCTCATTTCAGGAACTGAAAAGTCTCCTTCGAGGCGTTCAACTTCAGATCGACTCCGACGATCGTTGGGAATGGACAGTGGATAAGTCGGGTTCTTTTTCCACCAAATCCGCATACGAAATGGTGAGGAATGTGCTACAACCCTTAGATAATTCTAATCCTCTTAAACATCTATGGAAAGTGAAAGCTCCCCATAAACTGTTGTTGTTTGCGTGGAGGCTGATGCGTGATCGAATTCCGAATAAATGTAATTTGCAGCGGCATGGCGTTGAGTTGGATGGAGGGAACACAAATTGTGGTCTTTGTGGGATGGTTGAGGAAACTCAATGCACTTATTTTTTACATGCGATGTTGCTGTCCAAATCTGGATTTTTGGCAAAATTAGTCCCTTAACTTTTCCCTTTTGCAAAATTCATCCGCTAATTATTTTAATTGCAGAACTTGTCCTATTACTACGCAACCTTTGCAATTTAAGTCCTCCGATGACTGTAGACGCCGGAGTTAATTAAAAAATAATTTTTTTAATTACATGTCACACTGTCCGAGAGGTTGGCACGTGGCAAAATCGTTTTGCTCTCCCAATTTTTTTCTCCCGGCTAACAATACTAAAACTCAATACCCAACCCTCACAAATACAAATCAACCCCAAAAAATGAAGAACCCTAACCCTAACCCACCCAACTGATATTGATTTCTGCGTAATTGATAGGGATTTTGTGCTATTTTTGTTTGCGTAATGGGTGTTGCATCGCGTAGTGGGTGTTGCGTCTCTTCTCGTACCAAATTGGGTGTGTTGATTTAGCAATTAGGGTTCTTCGTATTTCATTTGGGGGATTTATTTTCCTGATTCTAATTGGTGTACTGTGTGTTTTCTTTTTTGATTTTTTTTGTTTTAAATTTTTAAATACTTTCTTGTGCAACTAACGTTTTCTCTCTCATGTGAGACTAGGGTATAAGGTCTAAAATGCCCCTTATTTATGCATTATCTGCTAGTCACTTGACGTTTTCGGGTGAATATTGGAATATTCCGTCGCCGGAGGACTTAAATTGCAAAAGTTGTGTAGTTAGAAGACGTATTCTGCAATTAAAATAATTAGAGGACGAATTTTGCGAAAGGGAAAAGTTAAGGGACTAATTTTGTTAAAAACCCTCCAAATCTGGATGAAAGTGCTGAAATGGTTTGGTTTTTCTTCGGCACTACATGGAAGGACAAGGGATCACTATGAGCAGTTCCTTGGCTTATGGCCTTTGAAGAAATGTATCGAATAATGGTATCAGGTGTGGTTCTTCGTGATTTGGGGGCTATGGAGGATTAGAAATGGTGGTTGTTTCAGAAATGCCCAAATTGATTTGGAGAAGTCGTGCGAGTTTATAATAGTTAAATCCTGGGGTTGGTTAAAGCAAATAATAGTAGCTTTCTTTTCTCTTTTGTCGATTGGTATTCTCAGCCGACTGAGTGTCTTGTTAGCTCCATTGGCTGGTTGCTTTTCTGATTTTTTTTTTGGCGGTGATGAGGCGTTGGGAGCTTTTATAATCTTGGGACTTGTACTCCATGTTTTTGTTCATATGAATAAAATTTTCTAAAAAAAAAAAAACATACACCTGACCGACTTGAGGGACATTCTACTTTATTTTTACATATTTGTTGATGTTCTTTTACATATTAAATTTTAGAATATCTAAAATATCAATTCGTGATTGTGGCTAGATGCATATGCATGACATATATTTAAAGAAAAAAACAATATAGTCAAAGAAGGAAAATAAATAAGACGAAAAAAGTTTTTGAGAAATAAAAGATCAATAAAAAAATAAAAGTCCCAATATTATTACTACAATTAAAAAGCCAGAAAGAAAAACGTGCGGCACATTACTAATTCTAAATTTGTCTACCCTCAGACAGAAAGTCACAGTCTGCCGCCGTTTGTTTCTTCTCATCAATCACAAAACTCTCTCTCTCGGTTTTATCATCAATGGCTGGAACAAAGAGAACACGATTGTGAGTTCCTTCATTTTATTATTTTTTTAATTCAGTCAATTGATATATTTGTGCTTAATGTTTTTAGTTTCATTTCTCATTCCACAAATCTTGATTCTCATTTGCCCATGATTCAGCTACAAACTGATAAAGATGTCTCTTTTTCACTCAAAATGTATAATCGCAGTTATTAAAAGTTTGTAACTAATCTCATTTGCATTTAGATTTGAATATATATATATTACTGAATTGAATTGAGTGGTCCTGGTATATGAGTGTGTGTGTGTAAGTGATTATATATCCATAAGATCTATATTCTTTTCAATGGCAAAATCAAAGAATTATATATATAAAATCTACATTGAGGTTTCAATGACTTCAGAAAAGCTATTATTTTCAATAGACTTCAGGATGAAGTTAAAAGGAAAAGCAATTTTTGCAAACCTACCTGAGAGATGACATGAACCGTAAGAATAATAGTTCGGCCTCATGTTTTACGCTCTATCAATGAGCATTTCCTTGTTTACTGAAAAACCGTTAGTCTCAAGGTGCTCCGTGGCGCGAAACTCTGCTTTTCAAAGTCATATTTAATATATTTCGACAGATTAATTGATTATTTTGCACATTAAATGCGTCTACTCCGGCCTTTTAATGTAAACAAATGTGGAGTTTCTCACACGACATCCTCGCTTGCGCTAACATGGCCTCCGGATATTTAATCGAGCTTTTCTGCATGCCGTTCGTAGAAATAGTTGAATGTAGTTAAGGTTTTCCTTTTGGCTCTTAGAAATATCACAGCATATTTCAGGACATTACTTTTTAAGACTCCCATATTGGTAAGTCGTTGTAATATCCTTTTAAACTGCAATCGTTATTCAATTGCACATTATATGTATTCCATTTCATTGAACTCTGATTATTCGTCCAATTGTACACTCTTTTTGTTATCAGATTAGTCGGCACGACAAAGCAGTAACAGACCATGTTCTGGCATGTTGCTAATTATTTTTATTCTCTATCGACGTGAAACTTACGAAATCTCATCCTTGCAGATTGCAAGCAGAGCAACAACCAGAGGCTAAGCTTCCAGAAGACCTTTTGCGACAGATTATATCACTAGTAACCCTCAGAGATAACATCAGAGCTTCTGTTGTGTGAAAAAGGTGGCTAGATGCTGCCATCTCTGTGAGGACTGCTGTTAAGCCTCCTTTGGTTATGATTTTTCCGAAAAAGGGAAACTTGTATGAGTTCTGTGATCCTTCTCGGCACAAATCATTTTCGCTTGAGTTGCCGGAGCTGCATAATTCTCAAGATTGTTGCGCCAAGGACGGTTGGTTGTTGCTGCAGAATCGAAGTGCTCAGCTCATATTCTTCTTTTCTCCATACACTCGCGACTTGATAAAGTTGCCTTTTAAAGATTTAAAATATCAATCTGTTGCTTTTTCTGCCGCCCCAACTTCTGGTAACTGTATCCTTATTCATATTGCGGGTGTTCGCACAAGGGGTGTTGCTGTGAGCACATTTCGTCTGGGGAAAAGTACTGAATGGACTACCACCAATTATGAATTGGGTTTTCCATTTCGTACCAACAGCTGTAATAAGTTATATTTCAGCAACGGTCTTTTCTATTGTTTTAGCAGTTCTGGTTTGTATGGCATCTTCGACACTGAGACTGTCACCTGGGCTGTCCATCCAATGCCTCGAATACGTAGTACTTTCTTTATGGCAGAGCATGATGGAGATTTTTATGCTATATTCCTTAAAAACGCTGAAAATCCCAAAATATATAAATTAGACTGTACCAAGAAAGTTTGGTCGAAGAGGAAAACCTTAGGAGGGATCACTCTTTTTGGTAATTATTTGTCTTCCCTTTGTCGGACAAATCTGGGAGAAATGAGAGACAAAATATTTTTCTAAGGTCTATTAAGATAAAAAATGTCTTTCATACTCTTTGGATGATGGCAAATACCATCCAAAAGATAAGGCTTTGGACTGGATATGGATACAGGATGCTCTTCTTAACAACGTTTGGATGGAACCTCCCGAAAACCCTCCGATTTTTTCTTAAGGTAATACTTATTATTTAGCGCTTATGAAATGTCTATCTTTCCGTTACCTAATTATTTTTGTTGGCAGTTGATTGTTATTTCTTGTTGCTGTTTTGAGATCGATCATAATTAATTGTTGGTTGTTTATTACGCAGCGAGGTGTCCCTGTTGTAGCTGGACTTGTTTGTACAAGATTATATTTTCTCTTTCAACGCATAATCTGTGTAAAAATTCAAAGGCTTATATACATTATTTAGATGTCTAGAATGTGGTTTATTTCAATTGTTTTTACTTTCCATCTTCTCGTCTGTAGAAGTATAAACATTGTTATTCCTGTATTGATCCTCACATTGAGAAATTAGTATACTTTATGCAGATATTTTCTCGCATTGTCGTTGCTTTGCCCGTAATTTATACAAGCGTTGATATCTCTCTGCTTTTACTTTTTAGATTATATCGATTTTATGTTATGTATAAAGATATGTGAATAATTCTGATGTTATATATAGTTTGAAGAATTTTCTTTGTTTTAGGTACCGCTTTAAGTTATTCACGCAAACGATAAAATTTTGCATAATCAAGGAGCAACTGTATCGGCATTGAGGTTATTTTGTATTTGCAAAAGAACTGGAAAAAAGATATTTTCGACCATGTGTGAAGTTTTTTTGATTGTTGAAAATATTGTAAGTGTATAAATCCTATATATTGTAAGCATCTTGTGGGATAAGTGTAAATATATTAGTATTTGTAAATAGATAATAATATAAACTAACTAGACCATAAACAGGACATGATTAAAATGTATTGGTATTTCCCTCACCATGAAGTTTTGCAAAATGAAGCTATTCTCTCATAATTTTCTCCGAGTAAAAGAAAAGTATTTTGATGTCTGTATGTAGCAGACAACATATACAACTAAAATTGACTTAACTAGTTTCATCAAGAAAGACAATAAAACATGAATAACTTCCCTTTTCTTTCTTTCTTTTTCTTTTTAAAGAAAAATGTAACATTTATAGAACTATCAATTGATTTAAAAGTAGGACTGATAGTTCAAAATTTCTGAATGTTTTTACGAAAATATTGAAATGTTTTTGTTTTTGACTATGAGGAAACGGAATTTATATATCAACAACTATTTTCTCGATTCTTTTTTATCTCTTGGGAACATTCAAAAAAATTACATAACTTTTCGTAAAATCAAAACTTTAATCCGTAGTTGAAGTGCTCTTGGGCTTAGCTCAAATTCGGTTCACTTAACTCAAAATTACACATCTCTTAAGGATGATTTATATATATTGTTGGTCGGCTTGAGCCTTTAGTTCGAACAATATGTCCTCTTTACCTAGTATATGTCGAGTAGACCCTCTTCCACATAGGTTGAATATGGAGGACATGAGTAAATAAATCGGGGCCAAATAGGTCGAATTCGACATATTTCTTAGAAGTCTTGCCTCAACCGTTGTTTTGTTTATTTTATCCTTGCCCGGATAACATGTTGCCTACTATCCTACACATTCAAATAGTGAATTATGACAGATCATGATTCTTTCTGCTAAGTAACTGGAGAAAACTCTTCGTCTAAGAATAGGCGGAGCGTCAGTTCAATTATTAACTACTAACATAGATTTCTTATAAAATCTTAAGGCAAAAGGAAATAGTGGGTTCGAAGGGTAGAAGATGCATCTTGCTCGTGAGTGTTGGGTGTTTAGGTATTTAAATGAAAAGGAAGGGAATGTTTGGGGCTAAGAAATAAAATGCGATACTATAAGAAAGAATTTGCAACATATTACATCCCATTTTTATAGTTGCTTAAACCGACTTAATAAATGCTTACAACCAAATGCTAAACAATACCATGTGTCCGACGATAGTAGAAAAATAAAGAGAACAATGCTAAGGTATGGAATTTATGTAATGCAGAAGGCATGATTTGGGTCGTTTAAACGTGGTGTCAATTTATTTTCCAGTCAGCTTTTTCTGACCGCATATTGTGGTGTCAAAATAATTTGACACCACAAATTAACGGCCCAGATCATGCCCAAGGCATGATTTGGACGTGGTGTCAAATTATTTTGACACCACGGTTATTAATTTATGGGGTCAGTTTTTTTTGACCCCATCTATTTTGTTGACGGAAAAATTGTTTTGTCACTATTTTATGCTATGGAGACTGATTATTTTTCCTCCAGGCGTGGTAAAAAAATATTTTGTCCGTATTTTGTGCTAATTTTTTTTTCACCCTATTGATTTTAATTCTCTTCCTACATGGCAACATATTTTAATCACTCAATATATTTTTGACCCTATTGCAGTGTATTCTTGTAGTGATGGGACGTAAGCCTCATGAAGGTTAAGCTCTAAAGTACTGCCGCGAGGCGTTTAGGGGTCAAAAAGGCCCTAGGCGAGCCCTGGGGCGAGTTTTTAACAACACTGGAAAAAATAAAGAAGCTTTCTGATTATTATAATCATGAATTGATTATTATGATTGTTGTTTGCAATTTCTTTCTCCTAATTTCTGATTCTCTTCTCTCTTTGCTCTAATTCTACTTCTTATTCTTCTATTCTTGTTCTTATTCTTCTGATTCTTTCTCTAGTCCCTCAAAAGTCTATCTCTTCTCTCTTATTCGTTAATCTCTCTTCTCACAAGTTCTTGATCTCTATCACTTAGTTTATAGATGACAATGGTGGCAATTACGAGATGACAAGGGTTTGTCTATATCGAGCTTGGGTTAGCACTTGTGACCAATATCAGTACGAGTCTTGTCAGCTTATGCTATAAGCTCTCTTCTTTTTGGGACAAGAATCTTTAGTGCCACAAAGTATTTTGGATCGTGACAAAAAGAAGAAGTATTCAAAGGGATCCTTGACCTAAAAGAAGTCTTTATAAATCCTTTCTAAACTCGCTACTAATATTACCAGTGCTCAAAATTCTCTAATTTTCATTCTTGGTGAAACAAATAAAAGTTGACTTAATATATATGTTGCATGGATACGGATACGGATATGGCGATACGGGTACGATAAGATAGGGTGCGGGAACACGAATTTTTCAGAAAATTGGGAATACGGTGCGGTTGGGATACGGTGCGGTTGGGATACGGCTATATAAATTTATGTTAATATTTCTATTATGCTCTTACATGAATATAAACAACAAAAATTACGATCTTAAAACCTAAAATAAGAGACTTAAATGAATATTTTCTATAAAAATAAACTCTGTAATACAGAAAGTCATAAACTTAATTGCTATTGGTTAAATTAATTAGTAAAAATGATTGGGGAAAGTGGTAACTGAGGATAAAGAAGATGAGAGGTGGAGAGGGTGAGAAGTGGTAGTAACGGGCTAAAGCTTCAAAGTGTTGAACTTGAAAGTCGCTTTAATATTTTAAATTGTGCTTGTAGATGACATTTTAGAATTTACTCATTTAGATGCACTACACTCAACATTTTTTAATGTTTTTCTTTGACATTTTTGAATCTTTTTTTTTTTTAAAATATTCAATTGAGATTTATAAAACTACGCCTAAAAAAGCTCAAAAAATTATAAAATTGACCCCGGCATATCCAAGGCGTGTCGGATACTTCCTCAGTCGTATCCAATATGTATCTTTATTTTAAATTAGAGATACGCCACGTGGTGTATCATGTGTGTATCGCACGCGAATCGCACCCGTATCCCTATGCTTCAAGTATCTGACACTGCATCAGGTGATTTTTTGAACTATCGGTGCAACATAGCTTAATATATAGAGAGTGGATGACTATTTTACACATGAAGTGACACAAAAAGTGGCTTAGAAGACCTCTTAAGAATCTCACACCGAGGTTCAACTGAGAAACATATGCATCAACTCGAGTTTTGTTCTTTTTGGTAGGAAAAGGTTTTACACAAAATAAATTCAGCTATATTAGGGACAATCCACGCATAGACTAAAATTTCTAAGATATATATTAAAAATATCAAGATGTATTTATTTTGGTCTTTCTGAAAACGAATCACAAAAGTATTTCTAATAACAATAATTATTTTTATGATGTTCAAAATATGTCAAGAAAAACTCAAAAATTAAGAAAATTTTATAATATTCAGCGCATCAAAATATATACCAAAATTTAAAACTTTGATTCACAAATATATGTTTAATCATACTCAAATACTTGTATGATTTAATTTGTGATTCCAAATTTGACGCTATAAAAGATGGGTGGCACTATTGCCAAAGCAGTTAATGTTGCTCCCATGCTTTCAGGGGACATAATTTAAATTGTCTAAATCACCCTCACGTAAAGATCTACCAAAGTTCTATTTTTGGATCTCAAATATAATATTAAACAATTATAGAAGGTTCATTAGTTGCTCCAATCAAAACTCCTTAAATTTTGTATAGAGTCAGTTTTGCTTTAATATGAACAATAAAATTTATTTTTCTAAGGTCTATAACGGAAAAAAATTGTGTTTCATACTCTTTGGATGATGGGAGATACCCTCCAAAAGATAAGGTTTCTTACCGGATAAATGATGGTCTTTTTAAGAATGTTTGAATCGTACCTCCCGAAAACCCTCCAATTTTTTGTTAAGGTAAATCTTATTATGAAGCTCTTATGGTCTATCTTTTAAGTAGGGAAAATTGTAATTTTGGTACAGTAAGCTTTTTTTCGAGAAAATTGCAATATTGATACCTTAACTAGGCACATATTCTTTTTTTTTCATACCTTAAATTGGCAGATCGATTTTTGATACCCCAATTTGGTTTTTGTTTTTCAATTTTGGTGCTCCGGTGGCAGTGATTTTGAAATCTTGCCAAAATTTTCCACATGGTACAAATTTAGAGATTTTGATCTAAGTCAAACACCCAACTCACCAAGTTGCCACGTGGGACGCACATCAAAAACAAAACTCCATATTTATTTATACAAACTTAATTTTTGTAATACCTTCAGAAGAAACACAATTTTCTGAAAAAACTTTTGCATAACTAATTGTAGTTATAATTAAATTATAAACACTTTACAATAAATATTTGAATTTTTTGTTCTTAAAATTTTATTAAATGTTAAATGACACTTGAAAATAAAGGAAAACAAAAGGTTGTCTCATTCGTCTCTTTCCCCTTCCCCACAACCACCCCTCAACGCACCACCACCAATCTCATAAATCTCTGACTCTCCTCATATGCTGGAAAATTCTCTCCTCCTCCCAGTCCTCCCCACCTTACTCGCCACTCTCCACCGTTTCGATTTAATGATTTGTTGAAAATTAGAAGATATAGCAGCGGGAAAATATTTTTCTTACCATAACTTGGCACTATTTTCACTTTCATACCTTAATTTGACACTCATCAATTTGCATACCATAAGTTGGACAAATTCTTCACAATTGGTACTTCGACCTCGAAAAAGGTCAAGGTGTCACGATGAAATCAAATTTAGAGATTTAGACCAATTCAGACCGATTCCAACCTTATACCTAAGCATATTCCACGTCAATTGCACGTACGTTTTTGGCACCGAAGTACCCAATCTGAAGAAAATGTTCAACTTATGCTATGCGAATTGATGAGTGACAAATTAAGGTATGAAAATAAAAATTGTGCCAAGTTATGGTATGAAAAATGATTTTATCTCATATAGCAGCTCATAAGGATGGATTTGATCCGTATTTCTTGGTAAGGAGAAGAGCACAAGCTGCTACGATGAATTTCCCGGGAGATGCTTGCCGAGGGCAGAGGCGATTGGATAGGGAGGCCGAAGACGGAGAGGGAGGCGATTGGCTAGGGAATAGAATTCGTTGTTAATTTTTTCCTAATTGTTTCAACGAATTGCGTTTTTTTTTTTTAATACAAAATTACATTTGGCGTCCAACTTGGCAATTGGGTGAATTGGATAATTGACTGGGGTCAAAGTACCCCAATTTAGTCCAATGTAGAAAATTCTGGCAAACTAATGAATTTTCCGCCATCGGAGTACCAATATTGAAACAAAAAAATCGAAATTGGGGTATCAAATACATGATCTGCCAAGTTAAGGTATGAGAAAAGAGGGCGAAAAATTGCAATTTCGATACCCTAACTTGACACTCTTTTTTAATACCTTAACCTGGTCGGTCATGATTTTGGTTCCTAAATTTGGCAATTTCTTCAACTTTGGTACTGCGGTGACGGAAATTTAAAAATGTCTCCATAATTTTACACATGGCACAGAATCTGGGGATTTTGACCCCAGTCAAACTGACAACTCAACAAATCACCAAGTAGTACTCCAGATGGAACAAATAAACAAAATTTAATTCTTAAAATAAAAATAAGAAAGAAAAAATAACAGAAACAAATAAAATTACAAACCAAAATTTTAAAAATAATCTCATTTTAAATTTATGTGAATTAAATCAAAATTAAAAATATAATTTTAACAAGTTTTCTTATTTCATATACTTAATAATTGAAAAAAAAAGTTTAAAAAAAAAATTAAAAAATTGGAAAGCGTCTTCCCTAACTCATCGATGCCACCCCACCTCGGCATCAACCCCCTCCTCACCGCACTTGCGCCACACTGTTACGAGCGCCAATCCTTCTAGTCAGAATTTTGGTTTTGCTAAGGTTTGAATTGTACTTTTGTAGCGCTTTGGTTGGGGTTATGTAGAGCACCAATTGGTCCTGTAATTGGTTAACAACTATGATTATGGATCCGGAGATGCAGCTGAACGTGGTGGCATAGGTCTAGAGCGATGCGCTTGGAGCTGACGTGCGCGTGCGCTGCTCTCAGTTATTTAGATCGGGTTGAAAGGGATCTGGGAGGAATAGAAAGTGGTGTG
Organism: Misopates orontium; assembly: GCA_946800315.1. Taxonomy (NCBI): domain Eukaryota; kingdom Viridiplantae; phylum Streptophyta; class Magnoliopsida; order Lamiales; family Plantaginaceae; genus Misopates; species Misopates orontium. The sequence goes on from OX326947.1 coordinate 27,944,348, forward strand.
TTTGGTGAGGCCACATGAAGATTGGTGATTGGAGAATGGGGTGAGATTTGGGGATGAATGCGGTGGTGGGATGGGGCCAGTGAATCGGGGAAGACGACTTCCCAGTTCTTTCTATTTTATTACTCAATAAATATTAAATTTATGAAATTAGAAAACTTGTTAAAATTATGTTTTGAAATTTAATTTAGTCTACATTAATTTAAAATGGGAATTGTTTTTAAAATTTTGTTTGCAATTATTGTAATATCATTTTATAATTTTTTTTTGTTTCTTTTTTTTATTTAAGAATTAATTTTTTTTGTTTATTTTTTCCATGCGGAGTCCTACGTGGCAATTTATTGAGTTGCCAGGTTGATTGGGGTCAAAATCCCCAAATTTTGTGGCACGTGAGAAATTCAGGCGAGATTTCCAAATTGCCGCTACTTGAGTACCAAAATTGAAGAAATTGTCAAATTGAGGTAGCAAAATCATGAGCTGCCAAGTAAAGGTATGAAAAAAGAAATAATGCCAAAATTGCAATTTCCCCTTTCAAGTACCTTAACATTTTTATTCGAGGAGTTGCTTGTTATTTTTGGTTGCTATTTTGAGATAGATCACAATATAATCATTGGTTGTTTTTTTATGCAGCGAGTTGACCCTGGTGTAGCTTACTTGATTTCTAGTAGTTTATATTTTCGTTTTCACCATATAATCAGTGTAAAACTACAAAGGCTATATTCATTATTTTGATGTACAAAATTGGTTCATTTCAAGTTCTATTTCATCTTCTTGTCTTTGTAGAACTATACACATTGATGGTACTGTATTTTCTTTCGTTGTCGTTGCTTTGGTCGTATTTTGGTACAACCTTTGATGTCTTTGCTGTACTTTTAAGATTATATCAATTTTATGTCATGTATAAAGCGATATGTGAATTATTGTGATTCTAGAGTCGGAAGATTTTTCTTGGTTTTAGGTACTGTTTTAGGATTTTAAGTGATTCACATAATAGTTTATATTTTGCACAATCAAATAGTCATTTGAATCGTCATTGACACCACAAGAAAACTGGTCTTTAGAGACCAGTTTTTTACAAACGGGTAAAAACTGTTTGTAATGTCAATTATTACAAACGGTGTACCCGTTTGTAGTAATCTAACTATTATTAGAAACTGGTTAACTGTTTCTAATAATCATCAGACTCTAAGGGTAACCCCTCTCTAGAAAGATTACTACAAACGTGTAGCTCGTTAGTGGTAAAATACAATTACTAGTGACAGCTTACCCATCACTAATAATTGGGCGCCAAATGAAAATTCATTTGGTGCCCTTTTGATTGCGGGTTCTAGAAACGGGCAGCCCGTTTCTGGTGCCCGCTATTTACTAGTGACGGGCAACCCATCTCTAGTAATGTGGTGCGCGGTTACTAGAAACGACCCGCCCATTTCTAGTACCCGCAACTTACTAGAGACGGGCAGGCCGTCTCCAGTAATGTTATTAGTGACGGCCTGCGGGGCACTAATAATATTATTGAAACGGACAGGCCGTTTCTAGTAAGTTGTGGGTATGTAAACGACCTGCCCGTTTCTATACGCCATTTTACACACTCCACCCCGCCTCTAAAGTCTCTCTCCAGAAATCTCACAGGTATGTATTTTTCACCAATTATATTACGTTATTTACGTTTTTTTATTGCTTTTAGTATGTATTTATCGTGTTTTTGTGGTAATTCATCGGTTAATTAGGGTTTCATCTCGTTTTTTTTAGTAATTTTTCGATTGTGTTTTATGTTGTTATAGTAGTGTATTTATCGATTAGATTGTGTTTTATGTTGTTAGGGTAGTGTATTTTACCGATTATATTGTGTTTTGTGTTGTTAGGGTAGTGTATTTTGTCGATTATAATCCCAGTTATTAAAAATTTGTAATTAATCTCATTTGCAGTTAGATTTGAATATATATATATATATATATATATATATATATATATATATATATATATATATATATATATATATATATATATATATATATATATATATATATATATATATATATATATATATATATATATATATATTTTACTGAATTGAATTGAGTGGTCCTGTTCTATATCCCTGGTATATGAGTGTGTGTGTGTGTCTGTGTGTGTGTGTAAGTGATTATATATCCATTATATCTATATTCTTTTCAATGGCAAAATCAAAGAATTATATATATAAAATGTACATTGAGGTTTCAATGAATTTCAGTAAAGCTATTATTTTAATAGACTTCAGGATGAAGTTAAAAGGAAAAGCATTCTTTGCAAACCTTCCTGAGAGATGACATGAACCGTAAGAATAATAATTCGGCCTTATGTTTTACGCTCTATCAATGAGCATTTCCTTGTTTACTGAAAAACCGTTAGTCTCAAGGTGCTCTGTGGCGCGAAACTCTGCTTTTCAAAGTAATATTTAATATATTCCAACAGATTAATTGATTGTTTTGCACATTAAATGCGTCTACTCCGGCCTTTTAATGGAAAGAAATGTGGAGTTTCTCACACGACATCCTCGCTTGCGCTAACTTGGCCTCCGGATATTTAATCGAGCTTTTCTGCATGCCGTTCGTAGAAATAGTTGAATGTAGTTAAGGTTCCCTTTTGGCTCATAAAAATACTGTACAAACTTCTAATATCACAGCATATTTGAGGACATTACTTTTTAAGACTCCCATATTGGTAAGTCGTAATATCCTTTTAAACTGCAATCGTTATTCAATTGCACATTATATGTATTCCATTTCATTGAACTCTGATTATTCGTCTAGATGTACATTCGTTTTGTTATCAGATTAGGAGGCACAACAAAAGCAGTAACAGACCATGTTCTGGCATGTCGCTAATTATTTTTATTCTCTATTCACGTGAAACTTACGCAGTCTCATCCTTGCAGATTGCAAGCAGAGCAACAACCAGAGGCTAAGCTTCCAGAAGACCTTTTGCAACAGATTATATCACTAGTAACCCTCAGAGACAACATCAGAGCTTCTGTTGTCTGCAAAAGGTGGCTAGATGCTGCCATCTCTGTGAGGAATGCTGTTAAGCCTCCTTTGGTTATGATTTTTCCGAAAAAGGGAAACTTCTATGAGTTCTGTGATCCTTCTCGGCGCAAATCATTTTCGCTTGAGTTGCCGGAGCTGCATGATTCTCAAGTTTGCTGTGCCAAGGACGGTTGGTTGTTGCTGCAGAAGCGAAGTGCTCAGCTCGTATTCTTCTTTTCTTCCTATACTCGCAACTTGATAAAGTTGCCTTTTAAAGATTTAAGATATGAATCTGTTGCTTTTTCTGCCGCCCCAACTTCTGGTAACTGTACCTTACTCATATTGCGGGTGTTGGCACAAGGGGTATTGGTCCAAGGGGTGTTGCTGTGAGCACATTTCGTCTGGGGGCAAGTACTGAATGGACTACCATCAATTATGAATTGGGTTCCATTTCTTTTCTATTGTTTTAGCAGTTCTGGTTTGTATGGCATCTTCGACGCTGAGACTGTCACCTGGGCTGTCCATCCAATGCCTCGAATTCTTAGGACTTTCTTTATGGCAGAGCATGATGGAGACTTTTATGCTATATTCTTTAAATGCGCTGAAAATCCCAAAATATATAAATTAGACGGTACCAAGAAAGTTTGGTCCAAGAGGAATACTTATTATTTAGCGCTTATGATATGTCTATCTTTCCGTTACCTGATTAATTGTTGGTTGTTTATTACGCAGCGAGGTGTCCCTGTTGTAGCTGGACTTGTTTGTACAAGATTATATTTTCTCTTTCAACGCATAATCAGTGTGAAAATTCAAAGACTTATATACATTATTTAGATGTCTAAAATGTGGTTTATTTCAAAATTTTTTTTTTTTTTCATCTTTTCGTCTGTAGAAGTATAAACATTATTGCTGTATTGATCCTCACATTGAGAAATTAGTATACTTTATGCAGATATTTTCTCGCATTGTCGTTGCTTTGCCCGTAATTTATACAAGCATTGATATCTCTCTGCTTTTACTTTTTAGATTATGTTGATTTTTTGTTATGTATAAAGATATGTGAATAACTCTGATGTTATATATAGTTTGAAGAATTTTCTTAGTTTTAGGTACCGCTTTAAGTTATTCACGCAAACGATAAAATTTTGCATAATCAAGGAGCGCAACTGTATCGACATTGAGGGGATTTTATATTTGCACAATAACTGGCAAAAAGATATTTTGGATCACGTGTGAAGTTTTTTTGATTGTCGAAAATATCGTAAGTGTATAAATCCTTATAGATATTAATATATTTATGTTTTTTTTTTGATACGCAAATTTTATTAAACACAAACGGATAGTACAAGGAATACTCAACATGAAACTACAGCAGCAACACTAACCCCAATACACATCATAGGGAAATTTACCCAATCAATAAACGATAAGTGAAAGCAAATAAATCCACCACCATGTTCTTGCTTTTGATAAGATATTAATATATTTATGTTGATAATTGATAGCTACAAGAAATTCTTGCAATTTCTTTTAATGTTGCATGGACTAGTTTCTTCAAACAATGCGCTTATGTCTTAGTAAAGATATTAAGGATCAACAAGCTTGAATACTGTGCACAAATGACAGTTACGAGAAATATATTGTAAGCATTTTGTGGGAAAAGTGTAAATATATTAATATTTGTGAATAGAGCTTCTCGACAATAAATAGGACATGACTAAAATGTATTAGTATTTCCCTCACCATGATGTTTTGCAAAATGAAGCTACTCTCTCATCATTTTCTCCGAGAGAAAGAAAAGAATTTTGATGTCCGTATGTAGAGAAAATATACAACAAAAATTGATTTAACTACTTTCATCAAGAAAGACGATAAAACATGAATAACTTCCCTTTTCTTTTTTTATTTTTAAAGAAAAATGTAACATTTACAGAACTATCAATTCATTTACAAATAGGACTGATAGTTCAAAATCTCTGAATGTTTTTACGAAAAATATTGAAATGTTTTTGTTTTTGTTTTTGACTATGAGGAAACGAAATTTATAAATTAACAACTATTTTCCCGGTTTTTTAGAAGAATTCAAAATTCTCTTGCGAACTTTCAAAAAAATTGCATAACTTTTCTCCAAAATCAAAACATTAATTATCTTTCAATAATTATTGGTTATGTCAAAGATACTTTAATTAGAAAAAATACAGATTAACATAATATATAAAAAAAAAGAAACAAAACAAGCCTACATATATTTATTTTTCGGGCGTAAGCCCATTAGTTTGGGGCGCAAAAGGTGTGATTTCTACCTTTGGGCACGAAGCCTCATGAAGGTTAAGCCCTAAAGTGCTACCTCAGGGCGTTTAGGGGTCAAAAAGGCCCTGGGCGAGCCCTGGGGCGAGTTTTTAACAACACTGGAAAAGATATAGAAGTCACAAATAAAATAAGGGCTGGAATGGAAAGAGTAAAAAAAAAAGGAAAGGCATGGGCAAAATAGAAAGAAGCAAAAATGGACGAAACTGGAAAAAGGAAAAACCTGAGGGGCAAAAATGGAAAGTGAAAGTCAAAACACAAGAGATCCATCACTTGCGCAAAAGGCGTGATTTCTACCTTTGGGCGCGAAGCCTCATGAAGGTTAAGCCCTAAAGTGCTACCTCAGGGCGTTTAGGGGTCAAAAAGGCCCTGGGCGAGCCCTGGGGCGAGTTTTTAACAACACTGGAAAAGATATAGAAGTCACAAATAAAATAAGGGCTGGAATGGAAAGAGTAAAAAAAAAAAGAAAGGCATGGGCAAAATAGAAAGAAGCAAAAATGGACGAAACTGGAAAAAGGAAAAACCTGAGGGGCAAAAATGGAAAGTGAAAGTCAAAACACAAGAGATCCATCACTTTTATAGTATAGTATAGTATAGATATAGATATGTGTGTGTGTATTATATATACATTTATATATATATATATATATGTATATATATATATATACATATATATATATATATATATATATATAATATATGCACATTGAGGTATATATATATACAATATATGCACAATGAGGTTTCAATGAACTTCATTACAGTTGTCACTTAAAAATTTTAACATAAGGAAAAGCATTTTTCGAACAACCTTAGGGTTCTACCTGAGAAATGAAATGAACCGTAAGTATAAAGACTCGGCCTTGTGTTTTAGGCTCCATCCATTAGCGTTTCCTTGTTATTGGAAAACTGTTAGTCTCAAGATGCTCAGTGGAGCGAAATTCTGCTTTTTAAAATCATATTAAATATATTCCGGCTGCTTAATAGGTCATTTTGCATATGGAATGCATCTACTTTGCCTTTTTAATGGAAAATTGACAAATTTGGAACTTTGTGCGCGACTTCCTTGCTTGTAAGGACACTTGTCGCAACATATAGGCTGCCGGGTCAGAACGTTGCGCTAACTTGGGCTGAGATATTCAATCAAAATATTCTGCATGCCATTCGTATACAATTATAAATATAATTAAGGTTTTCCTTTTGTCAAATGGTGTATTATTTGTAATAGTAGGCACATCAAAAGCGATAACGAACCATGTTCTGGCATTGGGATACTTATTTTTTATTCTCTATTGACGTGGAAGTTACGCAATCTCATACAAATAAATCCCTAGCGGAGCAACAACAAGAGGCTAAGCTTCCAGAAGACCTTTTGTGAGAGATTATTTCACTAGTAACCCAAAGAGAACACCCAAGCTTTTATTGTCTGAAAAAGATGGCTAGATGTTTCCCAAAAAAAAGGACACTTGTGTGGTTTTGTGATCCTTCTCAGTGCAAATCATTTTGCTTGAGTTGTCGGAGCTACGTGATTATTTTGTTCGTTTTGTGAAAGATGGTTGGTTGTTGGTGCAGAATCTCAATGCTCAGCTCATATTCTTCTTTTCTTCCTATACTCGCATTTTGATGAAGTTGCTTTTTAAAGATTTCAGATATGAATCTGTTGCTTTTTCTGCCGCCCCAACATCTCGTAATTGTATTCTTACTATAACTGCAGGTGTTGGATCAAGGGGTGTTGCTGTGCGCACATTTCGTCTGAGGAGTACTGAATGGACTACCATCAACTATGAATTAGGTTTTTTGAATTCTTACCTACAACTGGAATAAGTTATATTTCAGCAAGGGTATTTTCTATTGTTTTAGCGATTCTGGTTTGTATGGCATCCAAACTCACATGGCCAGTCCATCCGATGCCTCGACATCCATGAACTTTCTTTATGACAGAACATGATGGAGTTGCGATATTCCATGAATCTAATTAAAATCCCAAACTATATAAATTGGATTGTCCAAGAAAGCTTGGTTGAAGAGGAAAACCTTGGGAGCAGGGCGTAGCCAGGAATTTTTCTCACCCTGGGCTATGCTAAAACACTAACTTATTTAAACAAAAAAGTCGAAAAAATTGAATACAAAATGTCTAAAATGTAATAAGAAAATACCTATTATTAGACAAAAAAACTGTAAAATTTATATGTTATCAAACAAATAAATGCAAATCTAAGGGAACATACATAACATTTCCTTTCATAAATTACCATCAAACCCCTTTTAACAAACGACTTAACATACGTTCATTAATTTGTATTATCAACTTTATGTATCTTGTAAAAGTTTTTGTACTTTTGTTATAATAAGAGGGAGTTTAGTGTAAGGTTTTTAATTACTTTACACTACTAAAAAGAAGACCTTTAGAAACGGCCAAAGCCGTTTCTAAAGGTCAACTGCCCGTTTCTAAAGGTCAACTGCCCGTTTCTAAAGGTCAACTGCCCGTTTCTAATGATCAATAGAAACGGGCAGCCCGTTTGTATTGCTCGTTTGTAGTACCTCCATGTGTAATGAATATTAGAAACGGGAGAACGTTCCCGTCTCTACTTTTAGAAACGGCTAGGACGTTTGCAAATTTTTTTTATTAGAAACGGGCAAGCCTTTTGTAAAGATGGGTGAACACTAGAAACGACTTGCCCGTTTCTAAAGAGTGGTGACTTATAGAAACGGACAGCCGTTTCTATAAAGAAAATTCCAAAATTACCCCTAGACTTTTAGAAACGGCCTAGCCGTTTCTAGCAAGAAAATATCGAAAAACAATACGGGAATGGCTTGGAAAACGGGCAGCCCGTTTCGTAGTATTAGAGACGGGCAGCCCGTCTCTAATACTCTAAAATTAATTATTTTTTTTGATAGTATTAGAAACGGGCAGCCCGTTTCTAATACTATTAAAAAAAATTAAAAAAAAAATTATTGGCAGAAAATCTGCCAATAGTAATTATTAATTAAGAATGTAATTTGGTGTTTAATAGTGTTAGTTTTTCAGTCAATTACTTAATTACCTACATTATTTATTTAAGAATAATTATAACATAGAATAAGTTAAATATGAGTGTTAATTATGATATAATACATTTAATGTAAATATTTATTGACAACTTAAAAAAACTATATCTTTAAACTATATACTATAAAATAAAGATAATTATAAACTTATAATTTAGAGTAGAGAGTAAAGGAAGAGGAGAGAATTTGATAGAGAGATGTGTATATATATGAGTTTTATGATTGAGAAAATGAAGAAGAGGGGGAGTATTTATAGATGAAAGTGAGATTATTAGAAACGGCTCCCCCGTTTCTAAAAGTTTTCGAAACCTTTATGGTGTCCCCGTTTCTAAAAATATTTTAACCTTTAGAAACGGCTTCCCCGTTTCTAAAAGTTTTTGAAAACTTTTAAAATTCCGCCAAAAGTTCAAAAAAACTTACCGAAACCTTTGCCGTTTCTAAAGGGTTTTCCAAGTTTTGAGAAAACCTTTAAAAAAGGGAGAGCCGTTTCTAAAAGTTTTCACACCCTTTAGAAACGGCTACCCCGTTTCTAATAGTTTTCACACTTTTCTTTTTCAATTATCAATCTAAGTAATTTGGTGCTTATGTAATATTTGTTCAATTAAGTTAAACTTATTTGAGAAAAAGTCAATATTAGTTATATTTCGTTGATTCTTATGTATGTAATTAATTAATTAGGAGTTGTCCATCCAAACAAGTTCAATTAATTTATTTAAATTTAAGATTAGTTTTGTTTAATTAGTTCAGTTTTAATGTTATGTTGAGTTATAATCCTATACTTAATTAATTCAACAAAAATAAAGAGTAGTTTTCCATGTACGTAGTTCAATTCTTATGTAATTAGGAGTCATGCATTCAAATAACATCTATTCATAATAAAAATCAAGATTTAATCTAAGTAATCTGGTTCTTATGTAATATTTGTTCAATTAAGTTAAACTTATTTGAGAAAAGTTAAGATTAGTTATATTTAGTTGATTCTTATATATATAATTAATTGATTAGGAGTTGTCCATCCAAACAAGTTCAATTAATTTATTAAAATTTAAGATTAGTTTTGTTTAATTAATTCAATTCTAATGTAATGTTGAGTTATCAATCCTATTCTTAATTAATTCAACAGAAATAAAGAGTAGTTTTCCATGTACGTAGTTCAATTCTCATGTAATTAGGAGTTATGCATTCAAATAACATCTATTCATAATAAAAATCAAGATTAAATCTAAGTAATCTGGTTCTTATGTAATATTCGTCCAATTAAGTTAAACTTATTTGAGAAAAGTTAAGATTAGTTATATTTAGTTGATTCTTATATATATAATTAATTGATTAGGAGTTGTCCATCCAAACAAGTTCAATTAATATATTAAAATTTAAGATTAGTTTTGTTTAATTAGTTCAATTCTAATGTAATGTTGAGTTATCAATCCTATTCTTAATTAATTCAATAGAAATAAAGAATAGTTTTCCATGTACGTAGTTCAATTCTCATGTAATTAGGAGTTATGCATTCAAATAACATCTATTCATAATAAAAATCAAGAGTAAATCTAAGTAATCTGGTTCTTATGTAATATTCGTCCAATTAAGTTAAACTTATTTGAGAAAAGTCAAGATTAGTTATATTTAGTTGATTCTTATATATGTAATTAATTAATTAGGAGTTTTCCATCCAAACAAGTTCAATTAATTTATTAAAATTTAAGATTAGTTTTGTTTAATTAGTTCAATTCTAATGTAATGTTGAGTTATCAATCCTATTCTTAATTAATTCAACAAAAATAAAGAGTAGTTTTCCATGTACATAGTTCAATTCTTATGTAATTAGGAGTTATGCATTCATGTAACATCTATTCATCATAAAAATCAAGATTAAATCTAAGTAATCTGGTTCTTATGTAATATTTGTCCAATTAAGTTAAACTTATTTGAGAAAAGTCAAGATTAGTTATATTTAGTTGATTCTTATATATGTAAGTAAGCAGGAGTTCTCCATCCAAACAAGTTCAAATAATTTATTAAAATTTAAGATTAGTTTTGTTTAATTAGTTCAATTCTAATGTAATTTTGAGTTATCAATCCTATTCTTAATTAATTCAACAAAAATAAAGAGTAGTTGGCCATGTACGTAGTTCAATTGTTATGTAATTAGTAGTTATGCATTCAAATAACATCTATTCATAATAAAAATTAAGATTAAATTTAAGTAATCTGGTTCTTATGTAATATTTGTCCAATTAAGTTAAACTTATTTGAGAAAAGTCAAGATTAGTTATATTTAGTTGATTCTTATATATGTAATTAATTAATTAGGAGTTTTCCATCCAAACAAGTTCAATTAATATATTAGAATTTAAGATTGGTTTTTTTTAATTAGTTCAATTCTAATGTAATGTTGAATTATCAATCCTATTCTTAACTAACTCAGCAAAAATAAAGAGTAGTTTTCCATGTACGTAGTTCAATTAATTTATTAAAATTTAAGAATAGGTAAATTTTATATAGGAATTTGTCCGTTTCTAATAAGTTTTGGTTAGTAGTTGAATTAATGTTCAACAGCGAATAATTACAAAATGAAACACCATAAACATTCCAAAAAAATAAAATGAATCAGTCATAGTTAATCACATTCCAAAAAAAAAAAACAACAGCATTAAACTGAGTGCCTCCTTAATAAGTCATCCTCCTCATCCTCCTCCGCGAGGTCACCATAATCTTCCTGTGCCTCGAGGTCATCATCCACGTGCCTGGGATGCACGATCGGGCGTCCATCTGGCGCAAACCCTACATTCATCCCTAACTCCGTAGCCAATTGTCTCGCATGCGCGTCCCTATTCTCATCCACCTGCTGAAATGACTCATATAGCTGGTCAATGTCCAAGGTGTCGTGAATATGATCGACCCCCAGATCGACGCTAGGTCCATGTCTAGCTGATGAGCCTCGCTGAATAGATGGCTCTGGGGCGAATGGATCAGGCTGAGTAGAAGGCCCCGGGGCGAATGGATCAGGCTGAGTAGAAGGTCCTGGGGCGTATGGGTTCGGCAGCTGCTGGGACTACGCCCGAATAGCTGCCATCTCCTGCGTCAGCTTATATATCTGCTGGTGCATCGCAATAAACTGAGACTGGAACGTGGAGCCCGTGACACGAGCCTTCTTTGGCTCCTTGGTAGTCCGGACACCAACAACATCGAGATCTAAGGGTCTGGCGAGTCCCTTAATCCTACTCTTGTACGGCCCACCCACTGCTCTCGCCCATGTCGGATAGTCAAACTGCGGCCAGGTGGTGCGGTCAGCACCATAAATGTCGGTACAATCTTGCATGTACCTCTCTTGCGTAAACGAAATCAAGAGTTAGCCTAAATCATTACGACTATCGAGGTTAAAAACGTACAAAAAAGAAACTCACGTATATAACCCTGTTATCTTCGTTGATAAACTCCAAACTCCCATCAGTAGCCCTCCTGGTCCTTGTCTCGAGCCACGTGTCAAGGTACGAAACCTCCTTCTCCGGATCCTCAGCTTGCTGTCAATTGATATACATGTCAAAAAATTTAACGAAAACTAATAAGCACAAAATTACTTTTTGACAACTAAAATTGCAAATTTACCTTCATCATGTGATGATCATGCGTGCTGATAGACCCCCCGGGGTAGTTGACTCTCTGCCCCTTCTTCTTGTTGGCCCTATTTTGTTTCGACTTCAGCTTCGTCGCCTCCTTCTCCCTATGTTGAATGTAGTGTGGAAGAAGTCGCTGGTGAATCCAACAGGGGTTATCCACCCATTTTGGATTGTCCTTTCGGGCGAAGTAACAAGACTTCGCCCTGTTCATCTTGGCAGACATCCGACGGTGTACCCACCAGTCAAACCCATCGTAGACCGAATCAGCCTGTGCGGGATCCCACTGATAAACGGACTGCATAAACAACAATGATTATAGGAATTAGATAACTACAAACACTTCTCAAATTAACTTTATTAATTATTACTATACAAAACTCAAAAGATTACACTAACCTGAAAACGATTCCAGAACTCTAATCTGACATCCTCTGGAATCAAGTCGTACGTGGGCCATGAGAACGTCAATCCTGTCTTCACCGTCCTGCTAATAGTGCATATGAATCGATTCTGATAATTCCAACGGCCTAACTCATCCCTCCATATTCGTATCTGATCCTCTGGCTGAGCAGCAGGCTGATCACCAAGGGCCATACCACGAACGACTCGATTAGGCCCAGCTACATCCTCGGGACGCACCCGAGCGGACAGGCCTCCCTGATAAGGGGCCGCTGCACCTCGGCCTGCCTGAGCTGATGGGCCTGCATGGCCCACGTCTGCTCCATGTGCTAATGACGGCGCTCCTTGCAGCCCGTGTGATATACGCGAACCTACAGGTGTGCCGATTGATCCACCATGCGAGCCAACAGGGGATGGAACACCTGAACTCCGCCGCCTGGGGGGGCTGCTGTCCCAAATAGTGCAGTACTGGGAGGCCCAGCAGCAACATCGGGGATCGCACGAGGTGGAGGGGTCGACCCGGTCGACATCTGGTACCGCGAGGTAGCCCCAGAGGAGGCCGAGCCTGTGCCCTGATCAGCAGCAGGTGATACATGACTAAGTGGTGGCGGCGACACTACACCTCGAGTACGCGGGCTACCATAAAGGCTCGGCCTTGGGGCATTGGCAACAAGGGGTGATACGTGACTAGGTGTTGCCGGAGCTGATCGTCTCATACGCGGGCTAGCCTCAACGCTCGGTACAGGTGCATCATCCTGGCCAGCAGTGTCAGCACGGGATCTACGGGTCACAGCTTTACGCTTCGTCGACCCAGCACGAGAATCAAATGGTCTCTGTTGATCTGCCATCTATAAACGTCGTACCAAACATCAATTACAACCACGAGTTCCAAGAAATACGTAACTATAAACAAACATACGCCACTTCACAAATTCTAATAGAACATCGCTCAATCGCCACACTAATCGACTAATTAAACCACAATATAACCGATAAAATACATTACAAATCATCGTAAAACAAAATTTTAATTAATTCAACTATAAATTACAAAACAAACACCGAAACATAAAATATATATAATCGATTTAACAAATACCCTATACCCTAATTAACAATAGATGTAACATAATCTAAACGATAAATTACAAATAGTTAACATTTTAAAACCCTACTTAACCAATCAAATATCACAAAAACTCGACAGATAAATGCTAAAAGCCATAAAAAACGTAAATAACGTAATATAATCGGTGAAAAACAAGCATACCCAGCATAAATCACAATCTACACGATAAATTACAAAAATAAAACTAGATAAAACCCTAATTAACCGATGAAATAACACAAAAAACAAGATAAATACATGCTAAAAGCGATAAAAAAACGTAAATACCGTAATATAATCGGTGAAAAACACGTACCGGTGAGATTTCTAGTGAGAGGGACGAGTTTTCTAGAAAGAGGGAGGAGGTTTTTAGTGAGAGAAAGCTCAAAAAAGGGCAAAAATGGCCTATAGAAAAAACGGGCCGCCCGTTTCTAATAATTACTAGAAACGGGCCATTCTAGTAATTGTTGGGCTTTAGAAACGGGCCACCCATTTCTGAAGCCCGTGGCGCCAAAATGATTTTCAGTTTGGCGCCGAGAAAAAATTGGTTCGGGCTTTAGAAACGGGCCCCTCGTTTCTAATGCTCGTGCATCCTATTACTAGAAACGGGCGACCCGTTTCTAGTAATTGGATAATACTACAAACGGGCCACCCGTTTGTAGTAATAGTATTACAAACGGGCGACCCGTTTGTAATACTTTAGAGATTATTACAAACGGGGCGCCCGTTTGTAATAATCCTCTTTACAAACGGGCTTTTGCCCATTTGTAATAAGCCCATCTCCAAAGCCCAATTTTGTTGTTGTGTTAAGTGGATTCAGGAAAAAAAAAAAAAACTTTAGCTAGTAACCAGTTGTGGGTTTTTAATAATATGAATTTGACGCAAGTTTGAGAAATAGAGTTTAAGCATTTCTTACTTTAAGATATTTTAGTAAATTTAGTAGGTATATAAAGGTTTAAAAGGTCTCGTTAAATGCATTTGTGATGCGTGTTCCATTATGTGTAATAAATAGATAGAGAAATTGATGGAAGATTATTGAAATTACAAGGCGTCTTTCTCTTTACTTTCTTTTTTTTTTTAAACAAAAGATGAGTTGATGCATGATTTTGGGAACACATGGTGTTATATGCATTTTCTTCTGAAAACACCATTGAAGTTAAGCCCAACGGTTCTTTAGAGAAAAAAATTCATCTACACTTTCAATTGACATCTATACTTTCAACTCTCTTTTTCAATATATGTAATTTATCATAGTATTTGCTACAAAACCTTCAAGAAATCGTTGAACGGTCTTCATAGCTAAAAAAGTTTGTCCTCTTGTTGCGGTAGAAACATCTACCTATTAGTTAAATTGTATTTGCGTTGAATGTGACTTGTCAATTGATTGTCAAGTGAGGATATTAGTTGGGTTAGAAAAATAATTTGTTAAGTTAAGCTTAAATACTTATGCTTTTTAATTTTTTCTCGATTAAATTACATTGAGTTGGGCTAATATATATCTAACTATGGATGTATTTTAAAATTTTACCCCGGGCCGTAGCCCACCCCAGCCTTTGGGGTGGCTACGCCTCTGCTTGGGAGGGATCACTCTTTTTGGTAATTTTTTTTCTTCCCTTTGTCAGACAAATCTGGGAAAAATGAGAGACAAAATTTATTTTTCTAAGGTGTATAACGGAAAAAAATGTGTTTCATACTCTTGGATGATGGCAGATACCCTCCAAAAAATAAGGTTTTGGACTTGATACAGGATGCTCTTTTTAAAAACGTTTGGATCGGACCTCTCGAAAACCCTCTAATTTTTCATTAACGTAAAACTTATTATTAAGGGCTTATGGTCTATCATTCAAGTAGGAAAAATTGTAGTTTTGGTACAGTAAACTTGGCACCATTTCTTTATTTAAGAAAATTGCAATTTTGATAACTTAACTTGGCAGATCAATTTTTGGTGCCCCATTTGGTTTATGTTTTTCAATTTTGGTGATGCGGTGGCGGTGATTTTGAAATCTTGCCAGAATTTTCCACATGGTACAAATTTTAGGGATTTTGATATAAGTCAAACACCCAAATCACCAAGTTGCCACGTGGACCGCCACATCAAAAAAACAAAAAACTCCATATTTATTTATATAAACTTAATTTTTGTAATACCTTCAAAAGAAACACAATTTTTGGAAAAAACTTTTGCATAACTAGTTGTAGTTATAATTTTATTATAAACACGTTACAATAAATATTTGAAAACAATTTTTTGTATTTAAAATTTTATTAAATGTTAAATAACACTTAAAAATAATGGAAAACAAAAGGTTGACTCATTCGTCTCCTTCCCCTTCCCCACCACCACCCCTCAACGCACCACCACCGGTCTCAAAAATCTCTGACTCTCCTCAAATATTGGAAAATTCGCTCCTCCCATTCCTCCCCACCTTAGTCGCCACTCTCCGCCATTTCAATCGAATGATTTGTTGAAAATTAGGAGATATAGCAGCTGATAAGGATGGATTTGATCCGGATTTCTTGGTAAGGATGAATTCCCCTTGGAGATGCTTGCCGAGGGCAGAGGCGATCGGATAGGGAGGCCGAAGACGGAGAGGAAGGCGATTGGCTAGGGAATAGAATTCGTTGTTAATTTTTTCCTAATTTTTTCAGCGAATTGTTGTTTTGTTTATATACAAAATTACATGTGGCGTCCAACTTGGCAATTGGGTGAATTGAATAATTGATTGGGGTCAAAATACCCCAATTTAGTCCAATGTTAAAAATTCTGGCAAACTAATGAATTTGCCGCCATCAGAATACCAAAATTGAAAAATATAAAAAAATAAATAAAAAAAAATAAAAAGAATTGGGGTATCAAAAACGTGATCTGCCAAGTTAAGGTATGAGGAAAGAGGGAGGAAAAATTGCATTTTTTATACCCTAACTTGGCACTCTTTTTTCATACCTTAACCTGGTCGCTCATGATTTTGGTGCCTCAATTTCGCAATTTCTTCAATTTTGGTACTTCAGTTGTGGCAATTTAAAAATTTCGCCAAGATTTTCCACATGGCACAAAATTTGGGGATTTCGACCCCAGTCAAACTGACGACTCAACAAATCACTAAGTTGTACTCGAGATGGAACAAATAAACAAAATTTATTTTTTAAAATAAATAATAAGAAAGAAAAAATAACAAAAACAAATAAAATTACAAACAAATTTTTTTTTAAAAAAAAAACTCATTTTAAATTAATGTGAATTAAATGAAAATTATAAACATAAATTTAACAAGTTTTCTAATTTAATAAATTTAATAATAATGGGAAAACAAAATTAAATTTAAAAAAATGGAAAGCGTCTTCCCCAACTCATCGACGGCACCCCACCTCTCCATCAACCCCCTCCTTGCCCTACTTGCGCCACGCTGTTACGAGCGCTAATCCTCCGGGTCAGAATTTTTATTTTGCTGAGGTTTGAATTGTGTTTTTGTAGGGCTTGGGTTGGGGTCATGTAGAGCACCAATTGGTCCTGGAATTGGTTGAGGACTATGATTATGGATCCAGTGATGCAGCTGAACGTGGTGGCATAGGGCTAGAGCGATGCGTTTGGAGCTGACGTGCACGTGCGCTAATGTCGGTTATTTTAATTGGGTTGAGAGGGATCTAAGGAGGAATAGTGAGTGGTGTGTTTGGTTAGGCCACTTGAAGATTGGTGATTGGAGAATGGGGTGAGATTTGGGGATGAATGCGGCGGTGGGATGGGGCCAGTGAATCGGGGAATATGACTTCCCAGTTCTTTTATTTTATTTTTCAATAAATATTAAACTTATGAAATTAGAAAGCTTGTTAAAATTATGTTTTGAAATTTAATTTAATCTACATTAATTTAAAATGTGAATTGTTTTTAAAATTTTGTTTGCAATTATTGTAATATCTTTTTATAATTTTTTTGTTTCTGCTTCTTTCTGTCTCTTATTTTTATTAAGAATTAATTTTTTGTTTATTTTTTCCATGCGGAGTCCTACGCGGCGATTTGTTGAGTTGTCATGTTGATTGGGGCCGAAATCCCCAAATTTTGTGCCACGTAAAAAGTTCATGCGAGATTTTGAAATTGCCGCCACCGGAGTACCAAAATTGAAGAAATTGCTGCCAAGTAAAGGTATGAGAAAGAAATAATGCCAAAATTGCAATTTCCTCTTTCAAGTACCTTAACATTTTTATTCGTAGAGTTGCTTGTTATTTTTGGTTGCTATTTTGAGATCGATCACAATATAGTCAATGGTTGTTTTTTTACGCAGTGAGTTGCCCCTGGTGTAGCTGACTTGATTTGTAGCAGTTTATATTGTCGTTTTCAATCAGTGTAAAACTACAAAGGCTATATTCTTTATTTTGATGTACAAATGTGGTTCTTTTCAAGTGCTATTTCATCTTCTGGTCTTTGTAGAAGTTTACACATTGATGGTACTGTATTCTCTCTTGTTGTCGTTGCTTTGGTCTTATTTTGGGACAACCGTCGATGTCTTAGCTTTACTTTTAAGATTATATCGATTTTATGTCATGTATAAAGTGATATGTGAATAATTGTGATTTTAGAGTTGGAAATTTTTTCTTGGTTTTAGGTACTGTTTTAGGATTTTAAGTGATTCATATAATAGTTTTTATTTTGCACAATCAAATAGTCATTTGAATCGTCACCGAGGGGAGTCTATATATGCACAAGAACTGGAAGAAATATATTGCTGAAAATATGGTATGTGTGTATAAATAGTTATAGATATTGAAACATTTGAGGTGTCGACATAGCTACAAGGAAAGTTTAAATTTCTATAATTTGGCGCGGACTGTAATTGAAACTGCGCATATAGTTTAATAAAAATTTTGGTACCGAACAAAGCTTGAATGCTGCACATGAATATAAGTATTTCGTGGGGAAGTGTAAATATATTAACATTAATCCAAGGTTATTAGTGTTTCCCTCTCCATGAAAAAGTTGATAGAGGTTGAAATTTTGATTTTTGCAACAATAAGAATAAGCGATTTAATTGAAGATAAAACACTAACGCACACTTATAATGTAAGAAAATCAACTTTTCATTTAACCAATCCACAAACTAACAAATCATTATAGAATTGTTTTTCCTCGAAACATATTAGACATCTTTCCATTATTGAATCTATGAAATTGATCCATAAAGCTCAGTTTTGTTTGCAGGAAAATAGGGAAAAGGAAAAAAAAGGGAGGGAGGCAGGGGGAATAATATTTTTCGGGTTTTTGGTAACACAAGAATTTCCGAGAAAAGAAAGGAAATTCTTGGAAAAGATAGAAAAATGTTTTCTTAACTTAAAAAAGGTAAAAAAAAAAAATCACGAAATCTTTCCGAATCCTATCTTCATATTCTTTCCTAATAAATAGGAGGGAACTTTTCAAAAACGTCAAGATATTTCTAATTTTTAGTATTTTGTCTCTCTTGCGTAATATGTGGGAAAACTTCTCACATTTATATTTTTCCACCCCTATTAAACGAAAGACTCTTATTCAAAAATTTATAATAATTATTTGTCCTCTTACCCTACCATGTATTACAATATTCTTTCATCTTGAATGTATTAGTTTAAAAATATATTAATTGAATTAGCAATGTATTTCGAAAACTTAATTATTTCAATAGTGTGTAGAATTTAGCAAAAAAAAGGAAATATTGAAAAAAAATTAATAGTTTAATGGAATGTCTTTTAAAATGTTCACATGATTTAAGGTTTTAAAATGAAATAAAAATTTCAAAATTTAAAAGATACTAGTTGCAGAAAAATATCTAGTGTAAGCATTTTTTCGAAAATCCACAATGATACCAAACACATGGAAAAAAAAGAAATTTTAGTTTCCATATAAATTTTCTTTGAAAATCTTATTTTTCAGTATTTTGCCTCATTTATTTTCTTTTTCCCCATTTTTTGAGGAACCAAATTGAGCTTAAGGGTATTTCTGACATCCAATTTATAAATTTTAGGCATTTTCCGAATCACATCCAAAAAGATTGATGCGCCCTATAGTATAAGAATCAACTGTGCATAAAAGTATTTCTCACATTTAAAATTCATGAATTTCTCTAAAACATGTCGAAAGGATCTCGAAAATATTATGCAATGTGTCTAGTATTTAGGCTTAAAAAGATATAGTATAAGGAATCTGTTTAACTTTTATTGTTAAATTTATCTATCACGTGGGGGGTTTTTAATAACTTACTTACGAACAACAATGGTGTCTACTCTGAAACTCGCATTTTTTATGCTTATGTTGAAATGACATTATAAAGTAGTTCATGCAATTGGGAAGAATGGTTAGTATACTGCAGCATATTTGGTGATTTTAGATGATTCGACTATTATTTTCATTTTTGGTTGATCATTTGATTGGATACATGGTGAACTTCTTTAATTTGAGCTATAGTTCCCAGGTATTCACTCAAAAAAATTGATGGGTAATTGGATTGCGGATTTAGGATATATTGTTTGTACTTTACTAGCTTGAGCTTGGTTTACTAAAAAAAAATCAGTAATTCCTCATTTTTCCTGTTATTTAGCTAAAAAAATGTAATAGTTTGTTTAATTATGTTAATATGGATATTCTGTCACGAGTTTATACATGAATTACCATGAAATTTCCTATGTTTCTCGGAAATTTTGATGTATTGGTGCAAGGCAGTGGATGCTTGATAATGGACTTTGTTTTCTTGTGGCTAGTTGTTCCAATTCATAATAATACATATTAGACTATTTCTTGAGTAATAATAACTCATAGGAGCTGAGGAACAGACCTTACAACATCCATGCATTAATGCATGAACTTTTATATTTCAAATGAAGGGAGTAGCTGGGCTTTTGCGATGGGTTGGTGTTGTAGACGGTAATAAGTCAGATTGTAACTGGAGATACGATAGTCTTGTCAGATCAAGAGCTTTGTGATTGCGATAGGTCATACAATGCGGGCTGTTGTGGATTGAACAATCTCAAACCAAGAATAGGTTGAATTAACACGACAAACTCGCTCAAACACAACAACTTTAACCCGTTCCGATCCAACGAAAAAGTTAAATCGTCGTTCGAAGATTGGCTAGTCAAATACTGAAAAGACTATAATGCCCTTGACCAGCGAGAGAAGCGGTTCGAGATTTTCAAAAGGAAACTGAGGTTTATCGTCGATTTTAACTCCGGTAAACATTCTTTTTGGCTGGGTATAAATCAGTTCGCCGCTCTGACCGAAGAACAGGAAAACCGGATTACTTGCGGATACAAACCGGCTCGAACTGTGGACCGGACAGACCAGTTTGTGAACCGGAGAATGATCGTTATGCACGCGGTTAACGCTAAAGAGATGAGTAATTAATCGCCTTATTTAGATGTTATGTACGAGGTGTGATATTCAGTTGTATTTTGATGTTAGTTTTGTGTTGGAATGACGTCCTAAATGTTTTATCTTTTATGTAATTTGTTGGAAATTGTGTATTGCAGATATATATTTTTATGATTCGAATGTGATGTTTGTTTTCCAAGCAGTTTGAGTTAAAAATCGATGGTTCTCAGGCTTTGTTCCAAGCAAAATCAAACTCCACTAAACTCGTAGAATGAGTGAAGAAAGAATAAGAGGCCAGGGAAATTAAAGATGAACAAAAAGGAAAGGCGTGTGATGATTCGAAGACAGATTATTAACACATAATATATATATATAGGTCAAAGTAGTCCAACAATTAAATTTGCTCCCGCAGCAACAATATCGTATGGGTTACGCCTCTTAGTTTATAGACAACAACGATGGCAATTACGGGACGACAAAGATTTGCCTATATTGAGCTGGTGTTGGCACTTGTGACCGATATTGGTATGAGTCATGTCGGTTTATGCTATAAACTCGCTTTTTTTCGCGACAAGAATCTTTAGTGCTACAAAATATTTGGACCGTGACAAAAGAAGAAGTCATTATAAACGGGATCCTTGACCTACATGAAGTCTTTTAATTAAAATTGCTCCATGATTACGTGAAGCTCATTCTTCAAGACTCGCTACTGATATTACCAGAGCTCAAAATTCTCTAATTTGTCATTCTTAGTGAAACAAAATAAAAGTTGACTTAATATCTATGTTGCACAGATACGGATATGGCGATACAGGTTCGATACGATACGGGTGTGGGGACTTGAATTTTTTAGAAAATAGGGGATACAGTACGGCGGTGATACGACTATATAAATTTATATTAATATTTCTATTATGCTCTAACATGAATATAAACAACAAAGCTTACAATCTTAAAAACTAAAATAAGAGACTTAAATGAATCTTTTGCTATAAAAATAAACTTTGTAATACAGAAAGTCATAAACCTAATTGCCATTGGTTAAGTTAGTAAAAATAATTGGAAAAAGTGGTAACTGAGGATAAAGAAGATGAGATGTGGAGAGGGTGCTTTTTTTTTTTATGTGTTTGATATGAGTGTTGGATAAAGTAGAGGTTGAGGGTACTTGTAGGCTGAAGCTTGAAAGTTGCTTTAATTTCTTAAATCATGCTTGTAGTTGACATCTTATAATTTACTCAATTTAGATGCACTACACTCAACGTTTTTTTAGTGTTTTTCTTTGACATTTTTTAATATTCAATTGAGATTTATAAAACTACATTTTCGGCCTAAAAAATCTTACAATTATAAAATTGACCCTGCCATATCCAAGGCGTGTCGGATACTTCCTCAACCATATCCAATACGTATCCATCTTTTTTTATATATTTTAAATTAGAGATACGCCATGTGGCATATCCTGTGTGTATTGCACGCGTATCCGTATCCTTCAAATATTCGACACTGCATAAGATGATTTTTGAAGTATCCCTGCAACATAGCTTAATATATAGAGAGTAGATGACTATTTGACACCTGAAGTGACACAAAAAGTGGCTCAGAAGACCTGTGACAAAATTTCACACCGAGGTTCAAGTGAGAAACATATGTATCAAATCGAATTTTGTTCTTTTTGGTAGGAAAAGGTTTTACACAAAATAAACTCAGTTATATTAGGGAAAATCCACGCATGGACTAAAATTTATAATATGTATATTAAGAATATCAAGATGTTTTTATTTTGGACTATCTCAAAACGAATCACAAAAGTATTTATAATAAGATTAGTTGTTTTTATGATGTTTCCAAAATATGTCAAGAAAATCTCAAAAATTAAGAAAATCTTATAAATTCAGCGTATCAAAATATATACCAAAATTCAAAACTTTCATTCACAAATACATGTTTAATCTTACCCATTTACTTGTATGATTTAATTTGTGATTCCAAATTTGATGCTATAAAAGATGGGGTAGGATCCTCTCCAACATCCTATCCTACATCTTCTCCTACATTATTTGGATGATTGCCACTTGTCCCTTTTTGTATACACAAAAAGCACACAATTAAACTTCAATCTCTCTCCTCTCTCCAAAATTACGGCTCTCTTTCCATCCCCATTTTTTTTTCTTTTTACCAAATTTGATTCCCAAACATATCAAATTTGAATACAAGCCAATATAGGAAAGTTAATTATTTAAGCTTTTTTTTTAAAGAAAGAAAGGATTTATAAATCAAATTTATAAGCTGTAGGTTATCTTTTATGAGTTAATGCTTTTTACAAAAACAAACTCTTAATGTACTAAAAAGTTGGGTCATATAACCCTTTCAGATGGAAAATAGAAAGCAAAAAAAAAAAAAAAGGTTGCGCGCGCCTGAACATGTTTTAATTATTATTATTCCTGCAATTCTTTTATTGACATTTTTCTATTAAATACATCCAATGTTCTAGTCTTTTGACAGAATTGCAGGAAAAAAAAAAAAAAAAAAAGAGAGAACACACATCAACCATGCGCCTGAACCATTTTTTTCATGATCTTTTTTTGACACTTTTTAATACATTAAGAGAGTATGTATTTATTTTAAAACATTATGATTAATATTTGTTTTAGTGATCTTTTATTGGCACCTTTTTAAAAAAAATTACATTTCCAATGCTAGATTGTAGTCTTTTGACCGAATTGGAGGGAAACAAAAAAAAAAAAAAAAAAAGAAAGAAAGAATACATGTCAACCATGCGCCTGAACCTTTTTTTTTCTTTCTATTTTTCATCAAAAAGGATTATATCACCTAAATTTTTAATACATTAAAGAGTATGAATTTATGAAAGCCTTAATTAATATAAGATAAACTACAACCCATAAGTTTGATTTGTAAATCGTTTCTTTCTTTGTGATTTATAAATCCTTTCTTTACAAAACAATGCTTAAATTAACTTTCTTATATTGGCTTGTATTTAAATTTGATATGTTTAGGAATCAAATTTGGTAAAAAGGAAAAAATAATGGGGATGGAAAGAGAGCCGTAATTGTAATTTTGGAGAGAGGAGAGAGATGGAAGTTTAATTGTGTGATTTTTATGTATACTAAAACGCCCAGATTTTTCTGTACCCACTCCCTGTAGCCAACTCTGTACCACCAATAGAAGCCCGACACTTGTCCTTTTAAAACCCAGCTGGCACCTCCTTCTTTTCTCGGTCAAAAATCTGAGAATTTATTTTTGGTTAAATTAGAGGGGCCCACTTGAATACAGTTGTAGGAAAGAGAAATAGACATGTACTATTTTATTCTGTTAACAATTCTAAAATCCTATTTTATGCAAAATAGGATTCTTTTTCCTATTTGAATAAAGCTATCACAAAACAATATGAGATCCTCAAATTAGATTTTGTTTCCCCGAGAGTTTGTTAAACCCTACTGGCTTCTCTCTTCAATTAATTATTTGTGAAGAGTCAAGCCATTAACAAAATCAACAGGTATTATTTTCATTCATGGTTAATGGTACTTTTTCTTTATCAAGCCATATGTATTTGTGGGGGTGTATATGCAATTTGGAGAAACAAACACATCGCTGCTAATTAATTCACAACACTTAATTTAGTACATGCTTATTTTGAGTTTCATGTTCACAATTCCAGTTTCACGCATTGAGTTCTTTTATTTCTTTGTCAACCATGTTACTTTTTGATAATAATAATAATAAGAATAATCATAATAATTATGATGATACTGATAATTACTCTTATTATTATTGTTATTATCATTTTCATTAATAACCATGTTACTTAATGAAAAATAAAGATAATCAAATATTTTAAAAAAATACCCTTCAATCTGCAGACCTGACCATCTTAATGTCATCACGTACAGACTTCTTGTATTTCGTTTTTAATTTATTACCTACATTGGTTATAATTTGTGAAACACTATTTGGATTAATAAGAATAGTAAAACGTATTAATTCAACAGTTTGCAATACGATCCATCAAGTTTAAAATATATTGATGCAACAGTTTACACCTTTGATGACAGTTACTTACAATTATTTTATTTAATATGACACAATGTTTTTTCTAACGTTCGATCATGTACAGTTAATTTATCGTATATGATGATTATTTTTTTTTCTTTAACGACATGCATGTACTAATAGATTTGCCATGACATAATGCTTTCGTTTTTTCACCAGGATGAGCCACAACGTTAAATCCATTGGAGATACGTCACGTCGTAGGTTAAATTTTGAACAAGAAAACAATTCAGGTGGTATTCAAGAGGAAAACAATGCAAGAGAAGATGAATATGTTGATCTTGAAGCAAATGAAGATGTCTTGGAAGGTGATGACTCCGAAATTCCAGAAGATAAAATTCCAAAATTTGGTATGAAATTTGACACTGAAGACTCAGCTTATCAATTTTATAATGATTATGCACGTGCAATTGGCTTTAGCATTAGAAAGACTTCATCTCATAAAGATAGTAACAACAATATTCTAGATAGAAAATTTTGTTGTTCATGTCAAGGTCAAAGAGGACCCGATAAACGAGACAAATATGTCAAATCTCATCGACCTGAAACGAGATTTTCTTGTGAGGCGCATATGAGAATCAGTGCTCGTGGTTCAGGAAAATATGTAATTGTTGGATTTGTTCCTGAACATAATGGGCATGATTTGGTTAGTCCAAACAAGACTCATTTTTTAAGGTGTCAGAGAAAAATAACTGTGGAAAAAGTTGCACAAATTGAAAATTTTGAAAAGTCTGGGATACCGCCAAAAGCGAGTATGGATTATATGGCTCAACAAGTAGGTGGTCGTGAGAATGTTGGGTTTATTCTTGAAGATCTAAAAAACTATTTGCATTCAAAGAGAACTATGCAAATGAAAGAAGGGGACGCAAGGGGAGTACTTAATTATTTACAGTTGAAGCAGTCTGAAGATCCAAATTTTTTCTATGCCGTTCAAGTTGACAAAGATGATTTAATAACCAACATTTTTTGGGCCGATGGTCAAATGATGGTCGACTACATATATTTTGGAGATGTTGTATCCTTTGATACAACTTATAGGAAAAACAAAGAGGGACGACCATTTGCACTATTTGTTGGTGTAAATCATCCCAAACAACTACGGTTTTCGGCGCAGCTTTACTGTATGATGAGACTGTTGAAACTTTCATGTGGCTTTTTGATACATTTGTGAAAGCAATGAATGGGATAAAGCCAATAACTATTCTTATAGATCAAGATGCTGCAATGGCAAAAGCCTTGGAAGAAAAATGGCCTGAAACTCGACATCGTCTATGTATTTGGCACATATATCAAAATGTCGTCATTCATCTTAGTCACGTCTTTGCAAAGTTCTCAAGTTTCACTAAAGATTTGAACTCTTGCATATATGATTATGAAGATGAAGAAGACTTTCTAGAGGCATGGGAAAAGATGTTGGATAAATATTCTTTTCAAGATAATGATTGGCTCAAGAGATTATTTAAGAAGAAGGAAAAATGGGCAATGGTATATGGGCGACAGACATTTTGTGCAGATATGATATCTACTCAGAGAAGTGAGAGCATGAACAGTGCTTTGAAAAAATATGTGAGCTGTAAGAATAGTTTGTTACAATTTCTTCAATTGTTTGACAAATTGGTTGATGATCAATGGTACAAAGAGATGAAAGCGGATTTTAGGACAAATTATAGTACCCAACATCTTTCAGTTGAGATTGAAATTTTGAAGCATGCACGTGATGTTTACACACACGAGGTCTTTAAATTGTTTCAACATGAGTGGAGCATAGGACATGATTCCGACTTTGAAATTACTAGTCAGACGGGAGACATACTCCAATATAAAATCACACCTGCCAGAAGGCGGCGTCATCACATAGTTACTTATAATGCATCAGATGGTAAGATTTTTTGTAGTTGCAGGAAACTCGAGTTTGCAGGGATTTTGTGCTCTCATGCTTTGAAGGTACTTAGTACGAGAACCGTTCGAAAAATTCCTGAGGAGGATGTTAAGAAGAGGTGGACAAAAAAAGCTAAAAAGGGAATAGTTGAATCAGTAGTACACTCGTCTGCAATGCTAAATGATCCTACCTTGAACATGGAGGAAGAGAATGAGAAGATAAAAATTAGAGAGCGTTACAGAGAACTATGCCGACTACATAACCAACTCACTTCACGGGCTGCTTTAACAGAGGAGACATTTGAGATTGTTCGAATTGGTCTCATTAAGATGAGTGAAGAAGTAGATGGAACTTTAGAGAATAAAACAAGTTCAAAGCCTACTACAAAATCATCGCAAGGGCCCAAATGTGTAGTTAAAAAAACTTTGGTATCTAGAGTGACAGAAAATCAACCTCTTGCATCTCAAATATCAGGGGAACAACTACACGAGCAAATACCCGTAGTTGCAAATGCTGACGAGCCCATTGAGAGTTCATCTGATGAAGTAACGATACAAGGATTGAGAATGAAGCAAAATACTAAAATAAAATCAGGAAAAAGAATGAAAAGTGGATTGGAACAAACTGTAGGAAGACGAAAGGTGAAGTGCGACAAAGGTTTCTCAAATAAGTCGACCGCATATTGGACAAGTAAGTTGCATTTTATTTAGTGGACTTTTTCTTATATCAAGAAATATACCATTATGTTAAATTAATTTATTTTAAATATTTCAATTACTGCACTAATTTTTATATAATCATGAGCGGAACACACCTTTATGTCGATTTCGTTTCTTGCTACATGATGAATCTTTTTTAGTTAAATATGATGAAATTATGAGTGATTCTTTTATTCAGGGGCAGAAAGTTAATAGCAATTTAAGTTCAATGGTTCAGAGCGTACCATATCCATTTCCGCCATCATCGTCACAACTTTTACAAAGTGTGCCTTATCCATTTCCGCCATCCTCATCACAACTTCTACAGGTTCTTAAGTATTATATTTTTAGTTAGAGGTATAAATTTGTTTTACTACTTTATACATGTGAATATTTTCTTTACTAACTCATAACTTTTTTTGACATTTTTCTTGTCTTTGAAAAAAAAAGAATTATCAAGTTGGTGTATCGAGCCAGACTCCACATGTAAATTTTGGCATACCACATAATTTCAGTGGCCAGGGTGTTTCTTATGTACCACAATCTTTATCGCAATTTTCGCAGGTCCTAATATATTAGTAGAGTTATAATACTATTTCCTTTATTTCTAATTCGAGTGTATTCTTTTTAACTCACATTTTTTTTTTTCATTTTCTCATTTTTAATAAAAAAAGAATTATCAAGCAGGTGTACCTAGTAAGACAACACATCAACATTTGGCTATACCATATCATGCCCCTGGTCACTCTAGAACTTATGTGCCACCGCCCTTATCACAATTTTCTCAGGTTCTCATATTCATTAGTTTAAGTTAGTCTTACAATATTATTTAATACTTCTCATGTGCGCGTGTTGCTTTACTAACACATAATATTTTTTTCTTGACTTTTAAAAGAATTATCAAATTGGTGTACCCAATCATATTTCACACCAAGATTTTGGCATGCCATATCATGCGAGAGGACAAGCTTTTTCTTATATGCGACCACCTCAAATGATGGAGGTATTTTTTATATACATATAATTTGTTCTAGTACTAATTAGAGCTTTTTCTTATTGTTTATCTATTGCATTTTGTAATTCACAGAACCAAATGCTCCATCAACAAGAGTTTGGTACATTTATGTCAAACAATTCAACAACTCCCGCCAAGGAGCAGAATGGTGGTAGTAAAGATGGTAGCTCTTAAGATTATAGAAGATGAAGGAGTGCACATAAAAATTAATACTTTATCTATTTCAACTTTTAACTTGTTTTGTTTTGTTTTATCTTTATCTTTTAATAACTATTCAAAAGTAAAATTGAATTGTTCTACTGTAGGTTCTGATATATTATTTATATTTCATTTTTGTTCAACTTGTTCTGTTTTGTTTTGTACTACCTTTATTTTTTAATGACTATTCAAAAGTAAAATTGAATTGTTCTACTGATATTTCAGGAGCGGAATGAGAAAAATACTTCTTGTAACTGAATAATTGTTCTTCATGAGGTCTACCTTAAACAGCGGCACATTAGTTTCTGCATTACTGAGACAACACACATCTCTTTGTTTTCATAAATCATCAAGCACAACAACTAAGAGATAACAGAGGAGTTGCAGACGTGTACGAAACTGTATAATTCAACTTCTAAAGCTCCACATACATCATAGTTCGAGGCATGTGTCAACAATTTATACCGAAACTATAAAGGAACAGAGTCAAGATAACAGAGGCTTAAGAGGAAGTGTAAATCGACAATCTAGAAAATAAAAGGAGAAAACTTTATCAAGCCGTTGCTCTCAAATATGTCATTCCTATCATTCTATGGAGTATATATATACTGGTAAAGACTTGTGCTATGAAAAATAGTAGAAAGAAATAAAAAGCACAAAATAAATTAAAGATACAAAAGAAAGGGAGAACTCATGTCGTTGAAACTCTTTTTTTATTATGTGAAACAGTAATTTTATATCTCAACCAAACCCAGGTGCGTAATACATAGAAAGAAAAAGCTCATGAAACAAAATACAACAACAGAGACCAAAGAACAAAAAGAAAACATATAAGGAAACTCAGAACTGGACAGACAAGCAAATTACTCCACAAACCAAGTTCTATTCTCCATCGCCTCTCGTGTGAGCTTATGGGCAGCGGTATTAGCAGTCCTACGCACAGCAACTGGTTGAAAAAAAAATTAGTCTTCCACCTGCTCGCAGATGTCCTCAATGACTTTCATATATTGATGAAGATGTGATCTGTTCTTCAATTGCTTTGATTACATTCACACAGTCTCCCACAAGGATAATTCGTTGCCATCCCCGCTCAATGGCCAAGTTCATGGCCAGCCTTGCTGCCAATGCTTCCACACATTCCGACGAAAAGTCTGAGTTCTGTGATCCTTCTTGGTGCAAATCATTTTCGCTTGAGTTGCCGGAGCTGCATGATTCTCAAGTTTGTTGCGCCAAGGACGGTTGGTTGTTGGTGCAGAAGCGAAGTGCTCAGCTCATATTCTTCTTTTCTCCCTATACTCGTGACTTGATAAAGTTGTCTTTTGAAGATTTAAGATATCAATCTGTTGCTTTTTCTCCCCCCCCCCCCCCCCCCCCCCAACTTCTGGTAATTGTACCCTTACTCATACTGCGGGTGTTGGCAGAAGGGGTGTTGGTGTGAGCACATTGCGTCTGGCAGGGGCGGAGCCAGGAATTTCTTTTACCCTGGGCTACTACAAGCTTAATGCAATGAATAAAAATATATTATAGAAACTTAAATATCAAATATGTAAAGTAGAATGAGAAATATCTATTTTTCGGTACAAAAAAATGATTATATACATATATATATATATATATATATATATATATATATATATATATATATATATATATATATATATATATATATATATATATATATATCATTATACAAAATGATGAAAAAGCTATTGCATTTGAGCCCGATTAAGAAAATAAAATTTATCATTGAATCGACATATAAACTCTCTACATCGCTTTTAATGTAAATAAACATGCTATCTGAAAAAGAAAAAATATTGAATAAAAAGAAAAAATATGAAAGTAAAAGTTAAGAACACAAATCTTAAATAACTAAAATCAGAATTACAACGTTTTGCTTGGTGACATCTCGAAATTGAAGTGAGATTTCAGATTTGATGCAAAAGAGTTCCTATTTATTATGGGAGAAAATTATAGTTTCGTATTTATTTTAAGTTTGTAATACTAAATATTTGTAAAATGGTTACTGTTACTGCAAAACAAAATTTATATTAAGGTAAAATGGTCTTCTAGTTTAATGAAAAGGTTGGCTTCACATGGACTAACAAAAATATTAAAGTAGACTAACTTTATTTCATATTATTTAGTAGGACTTACTTGATCTTCATAAAACTATTTATGGGCTAAATTGCAGTGGTATATACATAGAAGGTTTGGGTCGAAAATTGACCCCGGGCCGGAGCCCACCCTAGCCCTGTGGGTGGCTCCGCCCCTGGCGTCTGGGGGAAAGTACTGAATGGACTACCACCAATTATGAATTGGGTTTTCCATTTCGTACCAACAATTGTAATAAGTTATATTTCAGCAACGGTCTTTTCAATTGTTTTAGCAGTTCTGGTATGGCATCTTCGAGGCTGAGACTGTCACCTGGGATGTCCATCCAATGCCTCGAATTCGTAGGACTTTCTTTATGGCAGAACATGATGGAGATTTTTATGCTATATTCCTGAAATGCGCTGAAAATCCCAAAATATATAAATTAGACTGTACCAAGAAAGTTTGGTCGAAGAGGAAAACCTTAGGAGGGATCACTCTTTTTGGTAATTATTTGTCTTCCCTTTGTCGGACAAATCTGGGACAAATGAGAGACAAAATATAATTTTTCTAAGGTTTATTACGGAAAAAAATGTGTTTCATACTCTTTGGATGATGGCAAATACCATCCAAAATAAAAAGGTTTTGGACTGGATACATGACGCTCTTCTTAAGAACGTTTGGGTGGAACCTCCCGAAAACCCTCCGATTTTTTCTTAAGGTAATACTTACTATTTAGTGCTTATGATATGTCTATCTTTCTGTTACCTAATTATTTTTGTTGGCAGTTGCTTGTATTTCTCGTTGCTGTTTTGAGATCGATCGTTAATAATTGTTGGTTGTTTATTACGCAGCGAGGTGTCCCTGGACTTGTTTGTACAAGATTATATTTTCTCTTTCAACGCATAATCAGTGTAAAAATTCAAAGGCTTATATACATTATTTAGATGTCGAAAATGTGGTTTATTTCAATTGTTTTTTCTTTTCATCTTCTCGTCTGTAGAAGTATAAACATTGTTATTGCTGTATTGATCCTCACATTGAGAAAATAGTATATTTTATGAAGATATTTTCTCGCATTGTCGTTGCTTTGCCCGTAATTTATACAACATTGATATCTCTCTATGATGTGGGGTATTTTCGTCTAGATACGTGTCCACTCTCCAACACTCCACGTCAGACTGCTTTAGTCCCTGCTGGATCCTTAAGCAGCTTTTGAGTTCGGAACCTGCACTCAACACCACACGTAAACTAAGCCGGTGCATTCTCCGGCGAAGGCACTCCGACGCTCAAGTCAGATGGGTCGAAATGTGAGATCTAGTCGTGAGAGACAATAGCTCGAAATAATAGATCGAAATATGCTGAATAGGTCAAAAACAAACACCTCGAAGTGGCACTATAGGTTGAAATGAAGGTCTTCAAATAGATCGAAATAACCCTCAAATAACTCGAAATGCTCTCAATATAGGTCGAACGAGAGCTATCTCAAACAACTCGAAATGATTGCTCTAATAGCTCGAATTCGACTAATATTGCTCGAAATGAATACTTGAAAAATATAAAACGTACCTGAAAATGAGGCATGAGACCCCCTTATATAGTAGTAAGAGTCCTTATTCAGCTAGAAGTGCATTCCAAGTAAAACTATGATTCAAAATAAGTCGAATTAGAGCTATGTTAAAATAGCTCGAATTGTGCTTCCAAATAGGTCGAATTGGGCCTCAAGATAGCTCGAATTGGGCTTGAAATAGCTCAAAATGGGCCTGTTTGGGCCTGCATGGGCTTGATTTGGGCCTACTTGGGCCTATTTCCGAGTTTTGCCTTGAATTGTAATTTTGCATTAAAAAAAATGGTGCTGACGTGGCATAATATGTCCCGAAATGCGCTCGTGGTACTGTATCGGATATTATGACGTGGCGGTACCAAAATATGGTACATCACTCTGCTTTTACGTATTAGATATTATCGATTTTATGTTATGTATAAAGATATGTGAATAATTCTGATGTTATATATAGTTTGAAGAATTTTCTTAGTTTAGGCACAACTTTAAGCTATTCACGCAAACGATAAGATTTTGCATAATCAAGGAGCAACTGTATCGACATTGAGGGAATTTTATATTTGCACAATAACTGGCAAAAAGATATTTTGGATCACGTGTGAAGTTTTTTTGATTGTTGAAAATATTGAAAGTGTATAAATCATTATAGATATTAATATATTTATGTTTTTTTTTGTAAGCAAATTTTATTAAACACAAACGGATCAGGCAAGTACAAGGAATACTCAACATGAAATTACAACAGCAAGCTTGGACTGGGTAGGGCTGTAGCCCAGGGTAAAGTTTGGGATGCACCTATATATATTTGTATCTTAGCCCACATATATTTTAGCCCAAATATGTACCCATAATATGTACAAGAAATTGCTAGAGAATGGGCGATTAGTACACTTTGTTGATGGACTTTGGTAGACTTAGAGTCAAAACAAGAAGCAAGGGAGTGTGGGCTACTTTTGTCTTGAACAAGCTATGTTATCGGGCCTTATTGTTAACTTTAAAACAATATTGTTCAATGTTATTATATTTATGCTTCTAGGTCCAAATCTAACACCATAATTTCACATCCAAAAGGAATATTTATGCTGAAAAACGTTGTTAGTACAATTAAGCTCACATGAGAAGAAAAGAGAAGAAAGAGGATTTAAGGAATGGGCAGTGTGAATGGGAAAAAGAGTAGGAAAGCAGTAAAAAAATGTCATATTATTTTCTTTTGCATTATTGTTTTCAAGTTTAAAATAAATCTACTATGCATTAAAGGATACATAAAACTGGATGATTGACAATAAATATGTTAAGAAGAAAACATGTTATGAAAATAAATGAAAAGAGGGGAATCAATTAATTACCTCACCACTTTCAAAAATATATACTTGAAGTTATTGTCATGATATATTCTCGTATATATTGTACCTTATTTAAGAATAAATATCTTATTTAATTCTAAATATCTAATATACGTCCTAAAATGTTGTTTATCAAAAATTCACTTTGAAGCAATATTTTGTCTTTATTTTTTGAAGGCAACTTCCATACTTCATCTTTTTTGGTGTGTGATTTCTCTTCAACTTATGATTTTGATTAATTATTTTCTTATTCGTTGTAAAAGAATGTTTACATTTCACACTTATTTGAAATTATCTTTAACTTATTGTGTCTCTAAGTTATTTTTATCTTGATTAGCCCAGGTTTAATTAAAATACAGTTTTCTAATTATTGTAAAGAGTGATTTAATTTAAAATGTTTGTTTTTATATAATTTATGCTATCCATAAAAATGTTTATGTACATACTTAAATTGTTTTCAAGTATACCTCAAATTGAATAACTCTAAACTGCAATTTGGTCTATATATCTGCTAAAGCATTCGATTACACGTGGGGCTGCAAATTGGTAAAAGAATCATAGGAAAAAGACATAAGAAACCCCCCGAAAGTAAGCGTAAGAGGGAGTATTGATGTTTTCCCATGTAAAGAATTCTGAATATTTTTCCCTACTTTATAATTTAGTTACTTTTAATGCAAATGAGTGTTTTTTATTACAAAGCGTTTATTTTGACATAATTTACTTACTGGTGGCGTGCCTACTTACTTTGAGTTTAAGTTTCAAGTTTTAGTTTGGGTAAGTATGAAATGTTTTAGTATGTTACATGTTTGAAGCTCTAAAATCACCACATTTACCTATTCTTTTTTTTCAAACAAACCAAGTTAAGTATATGATATAACTGTCTAAACATATACAATTTCTATGACATCAAAACTCTAACATGCTAGCACAAATATAGAAGTAAACTCAGTGAACTAACTCTGAAATTTCCTTTCCTCCAAAACTTTCAGCTGACATGGGATTTAAACCAAATAATATACAACAAAATTGTTGTTCTTATGACAAGAAACATAAGCAGGGATACAATTGATGCATTCGAAGATCTTAAGATGCCTTTGCAATAACTCAACTGCATTTCTATGCACTTCAGGAAACTAACATGCATAATAAATTATATGCTTAATAGCATGAATAAAATGGTAGAATACTACAGGAAAAGGAAAAAGAATACAAACAATTAGAACACCAAAATATATCGTCTTTGTTACGATAACCCCAAGTTCAAATCATAAACTAAGCTACACAGAATCCCAAGTACAATAATGTATTGGACATCAGAATCCCAACCAAATGAAATATATAGTTTGACATCAGATGCAAAACTCTTCAACCAAGCAAGCAAGTTTGTTCAGAATCGTCTCTGGTCATAATTTATTTGCCAAAAACTGAACGTGATAACCTGAAGCAATACTTGGTATAATAGAGATTGTGACAACCTAAAACAAACCTGACAATCACAGGTAAAAATAAATAAAAACTGAATCAATGAAATCTCAGTTGCATTCACTCCATATATAACGCCAGCCTCACATGGATAGATACCAACCTACAAAAAATAGAGAAGGTAGGAAGTTAGAATTCAATAGAGAATATTTAAGAAAATTTATAGTATATAAACATTTAATCGCGTGAATAATCACGCATAACAATGTTCAAAAGAAAAGGATAGCAAAGCTTCAAACCATCCACAAATCAACAAAAAGTTCAAGTGTTAGCAATATAAAAAGCCAAGTGAATGAACTTCAACAAACAAACATGTATTGAACTACATAGTTATGCTAGAAATAAAGCAATGAACACAATTTGATGGTGGTTGCCGTTTGTAGAGAATCTATATACTTCAAGTTCTAATTTTGATTATGTACATTTCACGTTGTAACTTCAGCATAACAAAATCACATAGGTCTTGAAGTACATAACCATACATCACATTAGATTTCCTGTAAGAAAGTCATAAACATAACTATAATTTAGCAAGAATCCAAGCGCAATATAACAACAACAAACCTTGTTTTTTCTTTGAATTTCCAGTTATAGGTTGTAATTTATAGGAAACTTGTCTATGTATGGAGAAATAATCAATTTACACACAACCTGCAAATTTCTTTCTCGTCCACTGCACTATCATACTCTCCAACAAAATATCAAAATTCTTATTAAATCTGCATAAATAAAATAAATAAGCACGTGCATGTGTTAACTCAATTGTTAGTTAAAAATTAAATATCCGGTTGAAAGACACTAAACAGCAAGGCAAATCTAAACCTTACACTCTCCATATTGCATGCAACAAATTCAAATAACTTATAGCTCAGTTATTTGAATTCGAACCTTCACATTCTAATTTTTGTTATGCAATGACTCTGTGGCAGAAAATAATAGAATGTCGTTAAGAATGTGGCTTTTTCTTGAGGAGATTCTCAAGCACAGACTAAAGTCTTGGTGAAGAATGTGGATTCCCTTCTTCACCATGACTGAAGACATGAATAGGTAAATAGATTCCCACATATGGTATCGTTTGCCCTTGAGATTTGTTTATCGTTAGTGCAAAGCTTAGTCGAACAGGGAATTGCTTACGTGTCATTTCAAATGGAAGATTTGCATCTTCTGACATTTTCAAAGGTATGCGTGGCAAGAATACTCGTGTCCCTTTAAATTCTCCAGTGAGAATCTCTGCATCTATGATGTAGATTTTAGGAACAGATTATTCTCCTTCTTAATCAACGAAGGGTATAATACCCATATCTATATATATATAGTGAGAACAGAGAATTCTCAATACTAAGGACTCATCAGTCCTGATACTAATAGGACTCTACTAGATAACATCAAATATAACACTCTAATCTAATTCAAAGATCCTATCTAATATACAACGTCTAGTACACAATATTTCTACACTCCCCCTCAAGCGGGACTGTACCTGTTGTACATTCCCATCTTGGAACACAACATTTCGAAAGAATTCCTTTGAAGTGCCTTTGTGAGAACATCAGCAAGTTGCTGATGTGAAGGCATATACTCAAGGTAAACATCCTTATTTTCAATCTTCTCCCTGATGAAATGCCTATCAACTTCAATGTGTTTCTTTCTATCATGATGAACGAGATTCCTTGCTATGCTGATGGTGGCTTGGTTGTCACATAGCAAAGTGATAGGACCAGAAACAGTCGCTTGAAGCTCAGATAACAACATTCTGAGCCATACCCCCTCACACATTCCATGTACCATAGCTCGAAACTCGGCTTCTGCACTGCTTCTTGCTACAACTGACTGCTTCTTGCTTCTCCAAGTGACTAAGTTACCCCACACGAACCTACAATAACCTGAGGTAGATCTTCTATCGGTTAAGGACCCTGCCCAGTCTGCATCAGTGAATATTCTGATGTCTCTTGCCTGATGTTACTTGAACAAAAGACCCTTTCCAGAGGTACCTTTTAGGTACCTGAGTACACGAAGTGCAGCATCCAGATGTTCCTCAGTCGGAATATTCATGAGTTGACTGAGTACACTTACTGCAAATCCAATATCCGGTCTTATGTGAGATAGGTAAATCAATTTACCTATGAGACGCTGATATGCCTCTTTTTCCACTGGAGCACTATTAATGGTAGAACCAATCTTATTATACGGATCCATAGGAGTATCAGAGGGCTTGCAACCTAGCATTCCTGTTTCAGAGAGTAGATCAAGTATATACTTCCTTTGAGATATAGAGATGCCATCCTTTGACCTTGCAGCCTCCATTCCCAAGAAGTATTGTAGGTTCCCAAGGTCTTCAACTTCGAATCACTAGATAGAATTCTTTTTAGTGAACTGATCTCATCCAGATTGTCTCCGGTCACTACAATGTCATCAACATACACTATGACAATGGTGATCTTCCTGGAGTCATGCTTTACAAACAATGTGTGATCAGATTGACATTGTGAATAACCATGTCTTATGAGAACCTTGGAAAACCGATCAAACCATGCGCGAGGGGACTGCTTAAGTCCATACAAATATTTTCAAAGCTTGCACACCTTATTTTCAGTTGCTTCTTTGTTGAAACCTATAGGAATATCCATATATACTTCCTCTTCAAGATCCCCGTTGAGGAAAGCATTCTTGATATCCAGCTGATGAAGAGGCCAGTCCAAGTTTGCAGCAAGTGAGAGTAGAACTCTGATTGTATTGAGCTTAGCTACTGGAGCAAAGGTTTCCTGGAAATCAATTCGTCCCTTGTACCTCTTAACCCTTTTGCGACTAGTCGTGCCTTGGCCAATTTTCTTTTTTTTTTTGTTGTTTTTTTCTTTAATTAAAGCATATACTAGTAATTCTTAAATTAATTACTAATTAACTTAATAGTAATTCTTAACTTAATAGAAAGCATATAATAGTAATTCTTAAGCTAATTACTAATTAACTTAACAGTAATTCTAACTTAATTACTAATGCTTAACTTAATTACTAATTAACTTAATACTAATTAACACTTTTATGACAATTTTTGTATAATTAGTAATAAAATTATAAAATTCATAGTAATTTGATTAAATTTAATTAGTAATTAAGTTTAGCTAGGTAAATAATGATAATATATGTGAACTCATTCTATAATTAGTAGTAATTCGGAGAATTTCATTTTAATTAGGATAGTTTTAGTAAAAGTGTTGGATTTTGTTTTAAAAATTAGGAAAAGTTAAGAAATATTATGGAATTTAGGATAAAACTCAAATTTAGGATAACATAGGAAAATTAGATTTTAAGGTTAAAAAAAAGGCCTCATGATTATATTAGTAATTAACTCTTTTATGACAATTTTTGTATAATTAGTAATTAAACAATAAATTTCATAGTAATTTGAGTAAAATTAATTAGTAATTAAGTTTAGCTAGGTAAATCATGATTATATATGTGTACTCATTTTATAATTAGTAGTAATTAGGAGAATTTCATTTTAATTAGGATAGTTTTAGTAAAAGTGATGGATTTTGTTTTAAAAATTAGGAAAAGTTAAGAAATATTATGGAATTTAGAATAAAACTAAAATTTAGGATAACGTAGGAAAAATAGATTTATAGTTTAATTAAATGGATGATTACATTAGTAATTAACATTTTGATGACAATTATTGTATAATTAGTAATTAAACTATAAATTTGTGTTCGAATTTTACCATTACACGTTTACTATAAAATGATATGTCACCAACGTAACAAAAGGATAACTAGATATGATTGGACATGTTAGAAAATGATATATATAACTACTTGCACTATAAACTTGAACTTTTAAACGAAATAATAATTACTTTCATAATTTTTTTATAAAATATTGTGACACGCTTCACGAGGACGTCGCATTGCATACTCGTAAAAAGGTGTCGCGATTCGAAACAGAAAAGAACAAATATGTCGTCATATGCTATACATTAAATAAATTGATTTGAGCAAAGATAATGAATCGCAATCTTTTATTGTATTGACTAACAATCCAAATTTTGGTCTTGAGTCTCTTTTAGAGCATACATAAGTGGAAAAAGTCCAATTAAAAATAAAATGATTCAACAATGACCTCAGTAAGTGTTACATTTTTGAATTAATCCAAGTAACAGGGTATAGTTTAATACACGAGTAATTAGCTAGTGCTCTTGTAGTCTCATCCTCAATTCAGTAAAAATACATGCATTAGACGTTGAAATCGAAATGATAAATCTAATTAACATAAATCTAATTTTTAAAACAAAATCCAACACTTTTACTAGAACTATACAGAATTCTCCTAATTACTACTAATTATAGAATGAGTACACATATATAATCATGATTTACCTTGCTAAACTTAATTACTAATTAATTTTACTCAAATTATTATGAAATTTATAGTTCAATTACTAATTATACAATAATTGTCATCAACGTGTTAATTAGTAATGTAATCATGCCATTTAATTAAACTACAAATTTAATTTTCTTATTTTATCTTAAATTCCATAATATTTCTTAACTTTTCCTAATTTTTAAAACAAAATCCAACACTTTTACTAAAACTATCCTAATTAAAATGAAATACTCCTAATTACTACTAATTATAGAATGAGTACACATATATAATCATGATTTATACCTAGCTAAAGTTAATTACTAAATAATTTTACTCAAATTACTATGAAATTTATAGTTTAATTACTATTTATACAATAATTGTCATCAAAGTGTTAGTTACTAATATAATCATGAGGCATTCTTTTAACCTACAAGTTAATTTTCCTATGTTATCCTAAATTTGAGTTTTATCCTAAATTCCATAATATTTCTTAACTTTTCATAATTTTGAAAAAAAAAATCCAACACTTTTACAAAATCTATCCTAATTAAAATGAAATTCTCCTAATTACTACTAATTATAGAATGAGTACACATATATAATCATGATTTATACCTTGCTAAACTTAATTACTAAATAATTTTACTCAAATTACTATGAAATTTATAGTTTAATTACTAATTATACAATAATTGTCATTAAAGTGTTAATTACTAATATAATCATGAGGCATTTTATTAAGCTACAAATCTAATTTTCCTATGTTATCCTAAATTTGAGTTTTATCCTAAATTCAATAATATTTCTTAACTTTTCAT
Source organism: Misopates orontium (assembly GCA_946800315.1). Lineage (NCBI taxonomy): Eukaryota > Viridiplantae > Streptophyta > Magnoliopsida > Lamiales > Plantaginaceae > Misopates > Misopates orontium. The sequence goes on from OX326947.1 coordinate 27,984,689, forward strand.
AATTTTTAAAACAAAATCCAACATTTTTACAAAAACTATCCTAATTAAAATGAAATTCTCCTAATTACTACTAATTATAGAATGAGTACACATATATAATCATGATTTATACCTTGCTAAACTTAATTACTAAATAATTTTACTCAAATTACTATGAAATTTAAAGTTTAATTACTAATTATACAATAATTTTCATCAAAGTGTTAATTACTAATATAATCATGAGGCGTTTTTTTAACCTACAAATCTAATTTTCCTATGTTATCCTAAATTTGAGTTTTATCCTAACTTCCATAATATTTCTTAACTTTTCCTATCTTTTAAAACAAAACTCCAACATTTTTACTAAAACTATCCTAATTAAAATGAAATTCTCCTAATAACTACTAATTATATAATGAGTACACATGTAGAATCATGATTTACCTACTTAAACTTAATTACTAATTAATTTTACTCTAATTACTATAAAATCTATAGTTTAATTACTAATTATACAATAACAGTCATCAAAGTGTTAATTCCTAATGTAAGCATGTAATTTAATTTAACTAAAAATTTTATTTTGCTATTTTATGCTATATTTTAATTTTTTCCTAAATTAGCATAATAATATTTCATAACGTTTTCTAATTTTTATAACAAAATTCCATCACTTTTACTAAAACTATCCTAATTGAAGTGAAAGTCTACTAATTACTACTAATTATGAAATGAGTACACATAATGTGGTCCTAATTACACTTTAATTTTCTAATAACAAATAATTAAGACATGCATGCATGCTTAACATTTTAATTAACACTACTAATTGCATAAACAAATATAAAATGCTAAATATTAAATAAAAATTAAAAAACAATCAAATATCCAACAAATACTATATTTTGCTAACAACATTCATAAACACAACAATATCAACATATAAAATGCATACAAACTAATTATAAGAATAAATAGAAAAAATTAAGATATCTAAAACATACAATTTAAAAATAAAAAATAAAAAAACGAAAACCGTGGTGTCCGATTTTTCGGACACCACGGTTAAAAAAAAAAAAAAAAAAAAAACTCCAAAATCGTGGTGTCCGAAAATTTGGACACCACGGTTTTAAGAAAATAAATAAAAAAACTCCAAAAGCGTGGTGTCCGAAAAATCGGACACCACGCTTTTGTGGACCAGATCATGCCACACGGCATCATCTGGTCCTTTAGACCATGGCATCCGATTTTTTGGATGCCTGCCATGGTGTCAGATTTTTCTGACACCACGTGGCATCCGACAAATCGGATGCCATTGCCTACTTTCGTATTTTTTTTATTTTGTTTTATTTTACATGGCTACAAATTATTTTGTCACCATTGTTTCTAATGGTGAGTAATTATTTTCACCCCATGCTTGGTGAGTGATTATTATCTCACCATTGTTGGCTACAAATTTTTTGGACTCCATTGATTTAAATTCAGTAGCTACATGGCTACAGATTATAATCACTCACCATATTTTTATAGCCATTGCCTTGTATTCTTGTAGTGAGAGGCTAATTACAAACTTCAATCCTCTTTCCTACTCATAATAAGCACAAACTAAAAGCAAGAAAACAACAAATACTAAAATATGTAAGATGCACATAAACATAATAAAATCCCATAATCATGATATATACCTGCCAATTAAGATAAGGCCTAAAACGCTAATAGTCAGACCAGGTGAAAGATACAGACAATCAAAATTGTACAAAAGAAACTCACAAAAGAATTAGATTGTGGTAGAAAATTGCTCTGTCTTTAAATTATTCAACGCCAACGGCTACATTTTTTATACACAATTTTAAAAGTCTAGCTTTAGTTTTTAGAAGAGACTATCAGTCAACATCCTATAATGCAACTTAATTGAAGTATTAGAAAGTAATGAAAGTGGCATACAAAAGTACTGAAGCAAATTATCTCCTCACCTTCACAGATTTTTCCGATTGCTATATAGAAATCAGTCCCCAAATAAGTTTCAAATATCATGTTGTATGACAGCTTTCTCCTGCATCTAATCAAAGCAAAAATATGAGAAATAAGCAACAAAAAATACATGAAAGCAAAACAGAAAAATGGAAGTACAATTGAGATCAATTCATAAAAGGGACATTACAAAATAAATTTTCCAGTAGATGGCTGAAATCATAAATAGACACTAACTAAAGCATTATCTATATCACTTCTCCGCATACACAACCTGGTATTCATATTTTATTCCAAAGTTTTTGTATTCATAAAATAAGAAAATCTAATCAGCTACAGACATTTAAAAAATCTGATTAAAAAAACTACATCTACAGAAACACAAATCTGATTTGCAGAACTTTCTGTACTAAAAAAAAGCAAAGAATCAATGATTAGAAAGAAACATTAATATCTCAAATCAACTAACATATTGCATCTAGAATACGTTCTTTACATTTTCATATTGCCTTTGCTTTATCAGGGCTCAGAAAATTTACCCAGAAGATTGCTAGAGGCGCGGCACATCAATGATTAGTATTAGGTTGGAAGGACTATATTACCACGGAATTTCCAATCCAAGAGAGGCCAAAGACTCATTAGGTAGTTAAGTTAAAATATAAAGCTTAATCGTTGGCAATTTCAATCCTCACGGCAAGCAATAAGTAGGAGAGCGGAGAAATATGTGTGCAAAGACAAAAACCAAAAACACCACAAAACAAAACTAAGAATCGTTCAGCCACTCACCATCAAGTTTATCAACTGACCGCCCGGGATCATTCGAGAACCAGCGTGCACAAATCGCACGGTCAGTTCTCTCTTCTTTTTTCTTTTTTTTCTTTTTGAAGAAGCTTGACCTGGACAAGAACGTGGGATTATGGGTGAGGGGCGAAAGTACATTGTTGTCCTCAGCTTTGGTGGTGTATTTGTTTAGTAGTTGAGGACAATTAAGGAAAGCCAAAAAAATGGACCCACAACTACCCATATTACATTGTTTTTTACGAATTTAACCCTCATTTATTCTTTGAAATTAAATTAGGCAAAATCTGTAAGGGCATTTTGAGTAAAAAGTTCAGAAAAAAAAAACTGTCACCCTAGAAATAAAATTGGGTTTCTTTAAGGAGGAAATGCAAAAAATGCCCAATAAGTTTGGCGATTTGACACTTTTGCCCAATATCTTTTCGGGCCGAACTTTTGCCCTGTATGTATCGACAATCGCCGCAGAATATGCCCAATCGGGCTCTGCATTGGCTTTTTGCCTACGTGGCATGCCAACGGACAAAACATCATCCCACGTGGAAAAACACAATGCCACGTGTAATTTTTATCATATAGCGAAATTACCCTTGTTTTATCTCTAATTGGCAAAAGCCCCCATGTGTTAGAAGTTTTTGCGAAATTACCCCTGTTTTATCTCTAATCGGCCTAATTTTCAATTTTTTCTAGACTAATACACCACATCTTTGAAAAAATTATCTTTACACCCCAAATTTTTTTAATTCTTCTTTTATAAGCCAAAGTTAAAACTAAAAAGTTTAAAACTTTTTAGATTTCATTATTTCGTAAATTAAATATTTGGAAATTATTACAACAAACTAATTTAATTAAATTCTATCATATAATAAATCTTATTACTTATTATTTGCAGTAATTTTTTTTATTTTTTTTTTCTTTTTGTTGTTTTTTAATATCTTCTCCTTTTTTTTTTATATCTTTTTCTTTTTTTCCCACTCCATCACCTCCACCCCACAAGCAAGCACCACCTTTTGCAGGTGGTGGGTCACTCTGGTTCGAGTGTGCGTCGAATTCATCTCACGCGCCAAAGACCGCATCAAGGCCGGCCTCGCCACGCGCCGCCCATGGCGCCAGATGCTCGATTTTCACCTCTTCAGCCCCAAACCCTTGCGCGAGGCAATCGCACGCGTGGGCACGAACATCGCCTACTTCACGATGAACTACGCGCTCGTAGTGCTAGCGATTTGTTCGACGATGAGGAGGAGGCTGGTGCTGGATTTTTGAGCGCTTCGTCTTCTTCGTGATGATTTCGATTTTTTTTTAAAATTTGAAATTGTGAATTGGTTGATTTTGTGATTGTTGTTGACTTTTTTTCATTGTTGTTGTATGATTGTAATCTGTGAGCTGTGTTTGCTTAATTTAGTTACTGTTTTTTTGTTAATTTGATTACTCACTCCTTTTCTTTTTTTTTTGGTCTATGATAATTATTGATGCGTTGGATTTTATTATTGTGGTGGAGTTTTGCGAGAAACAGAATTGAAAAATTGAAGGTAAAGTTTTGAATTTTAGTTTTAGTTTTGACGATAAAAAAAAAGGAGAAGATATTAAAAAACAACAAAAAGAAAAAGAAAATAAAAAAAAATTACTGTAAATAATAAGTAATAAGATTTACTATATGATATAATTTAATTAAATTAGTTTGATGTAATAATTTCCAAATATTTAATTTACAAAATAATGAAATCTAAAAAGTTTTAAACTTTTTAGTTTTAACTTTGGCTTATAAAAGAAGAATTAAAAAAATTTGGGGTGTAAAGATAATTTTTTCAAAGATGTGGTGTATTAGTCTAGAAAAAATTAAAAATTTGGCCGCTTAGAGATAAAACAGGGGTAGTTTTGCAAAAACTTCTAACACATGGGGGCTTTTGCCAATTAGAGATAAACCAAGGGTAATTTCGCTATATGATAAAAATTACACGTGGCATTGTGTTTTTCCACGTGGGATGATTTTTTGTCCGTTGGCATGCCACGTAGGCAAAAAGCCCATGCAGAGCCCGATTGGACATATTATGCGGCGATTGTCGATACATACAGGGCAAAAGTTCGGCCCGAAAAGATATTGGGCAAAAGTGTCAAATCGCCAAACTTATTGGGCATTTTTTGCATTTCCTCCTTTCTTTAATATAGTAATAGATTCTGGGTCCCCCCCTGAGCAACACTAACCCCAAATACACATCATAGGGAAATTAACCCAATCAATTACAAATCAAGTATAAATAATTTGAGTTTTCCTATAAAAAATAAATAAGGCTAGATGTAGAAAGCAAAATCCAGACAATTAAAGCTTTTCCATTCCAAATTAATAAATAAACAAACAAAATTAATCCCCAAACAGCAACTAAGTTCCAACTCCGACTACAATAGCGTGGATTTCCATTTATGTGTGCCGCGTGGTTGCAACCTGAAATTTCTGCACATGTGACGAGAGGTCGACCTTTGCAGCATCAAGTCATCTAAGACTTCTAGAGGATATTTGGTCAGACTACTGAAATCGATGCATACTATTCACAAAGCTATGCTCAAAGCATTGAGGGATTTGAAGAACAAGGCCATAGGTGATCCTAAGAAGAAGATAACCTTCTTAAAGATCGGCCTCATGCCTTTTGATGTCACAATTCTCTCTTGGTTATTGTACACCCCCACAAGTGCTGGAGACAATCATGAGTTTCATCAACCAGGGTTGATTGGACTTTTGTGAATAATATGCCAAAACAAGAGAATAGTAAACCAAATTGGAAATAATTAGACTTACTAGGCACCCAACGCGTGTTCTGCACATGCGTAATTTTCCACTAACTCCTATATAATGTGTAAAGACAAATTAACAAGGGTAAAAACGTGATTCCTCGAGGAGGCTGGTGGAAAGACAATTTATTTTTGCTATATGGTATAGATATAGGTGGTGTTTGCAAATGCTTATAAAAGGAGCTTCTTGGCTTTTGCAGCCGCAAAAGCACATTTTTAGTGTTTGCAATGCTGACTTTTGCTTCTCTTTGTCTAAAAAAAAGTCAGAAAAAGCACAAGCCGCAAAAGCATGCTCATGGGTGCTTTCCCAACTGCTTTTGGAATTATGTTATTTTTGAAAGGTCTTTAAATAGAAAAATTACTTCTCATTAATTTTTGCAAACACCTAATTAATGATTTAAGTAGCTTTTTAAAAAGATTTGCAAACACTCCCGACTTTTTATTAAAAGTCACTTAAAGTGACTTTAAGCAAAAGTAGTAAACAAGCTCCTTTTATAAGCATTTGCAAACACCACCATAGTACTGAAGAATGTACACACAGATTTTTCACTAATATCTGTATATGGATTCCATACATTTTAACTTTTTAATTTTGATTAAGATATTTTTTCTTATAGATTTACTTTAATGTAGCTATCCTATTTTACAAAGCTACTTTTTTTTTTTCTTTTTCCTCTCAAACAAGTTATTTAGTTAGGTCAATTCTTTATCATCACGTGTGTATCACAACAATATGCACCCATATTTTTTTTAATGAGTGAAACGGGTTTTGAGTTATATTCATCTATATTGAAATGGTTACATTAGCCTATAGTCATTAAGATTATAGCATTATATTCGTGAAATCATATTCAGTTACTATAGTTTCACCTTAGTATTTCAAAATATGTTAACTCAATTTAAAATAAACCAATCCATTAGAATTGATTGATACTTCGGTATTAAGTTATTTAAGTTATTATTCTTGCTTTGTACTTTGTATTCATAATTTCTTTGTTTTGTAATATCTATCACATTGTCAAAATATTTATCAAGATTTGTGTCATTCGATATTAAGAAGGGGGAAATGATAAATGCATGTCATGTACAATGAAATTGAATTTCCCATATACAAATAAATAAAGTGAAAATTACAAAAAAATAAAATCACACAATTTCTTTGTTCTCTTATTTATTTGGATTGAAGAAAGAAAAAACTTCCCTTTCTTTCTATTCTTTTTATCGCTTCAAGGAATTTCGGCTATGACCAATGCTCCACTAGCTGAATAGGCGTAAGAAAGCTACCTGAAAAAGGGCAAAGTGCACCTTGGATTGAACTCGACGAATTCGTTTTGCCAGAGATCTTTTTAAAAAAGATCCTCTATGGGAATTCAAAATAAAGTAAATAAAGGCGCATACATGGCAAGGGGGCCCCCATACTTTTTCATTCAGGGGAAGGGGGGACACAAGCTTCATTACTTACCACTGGGCGAGAGGTGTGGAGGAGCAGAGCAATCAAAGAACGAACCAAAAAAAATGATTGTTCTAGAATAGATAAATATAGCCCCCAAGTTTTTCCTAAGTTCCAGCGCAGGCTACATCAGCTGAGAATTTCCATTTTTGGGTGCTACGTGGTCGCAAGCTAACCTTCTCTGCCATGGATGAGGTGTCAACTTCTGAAACATCAAGTCATCTGATAGAGGAATTTATCAAACAACTGAACTCAACGCACACTATTAGCGAAGCTAAGCTCAAAGCATTGAGGGATTTGAAGAACCAAAGCATATGTAATCCTCTGAAGAAGGTGACCTTCTAAAAGCTCAACCTCGTGCATTTTGATGTCACAATCCTCTCTTTTTTTGTGCATTCCCACATGTGGTTGGGAAATATGGAGTTTCATGAATTGGCGCTGATTGATCTTGTAAATAATACTTAAGAACAAGAGAAAAGCATTCACAAACAAAACTGAAAACAATTAAAAATACTAGGCACCTGACACGTGTTCTGCACATGCATAATCCAGCTACTAAGGTGGTGTTTGCAAACGCTTATAAAAGGAGCTTGTTCAATACTTTAGCTTAAAGTCACTTTAAGTGACTTTTAACAAAAAATCGTGACTGTTTGCAAATCTTTCTGAAATGCTACTTAAAACATTAATTAAGTGTTTGCAAAAATTAATGAGAAGTGACTTTTCCTTTTAAAGATATTTTAAAAATAACATTTTTTCTAAAGCAGTTGGAGAAGCACCTCTGTCCCTACTTTTGCGGTTTGTGCTTTTACTGACTTTTTTAAGACAAGCAGAAGCAAAAATTAGTGTTGCAAATACTAAAATGTGTTTTTGCGGCTGCAACAGCCAATAAGCTCCTTTTATAAGCATTTGCAAACACCACCTAATTCATATACATAGACAATTTTTCAAGGATAAAACTGTGCACTTGTGGTTAAAAATCCACATTATTTACATGCACTAGATATAGTATTTATGATGGTATGTAAAAATTTCTCATTAACATTTTGTATATGGATCCCATACATACTAACTTTTTGTGTTTATTTTGATATGTTTTTATATCTAGGCTACATTATTACAATCTTATTTAAAGCTATTTTCTTTTTCTTTAACAAGTTATTTAGCTACAACGACGCTTTATCGTCATGTGAATATCATTACAATATGCACCGAAACCTTTTGAGTGAGGCAAACAAATTTTCAATTATATAAATCTTGAGACGGTTTACATTACCTGATAGTTGTTAAGATTGTAGCAGTATTATTCGTGAAACAGTAATTGGTTACGTACTACAGTTTTATTTGGTACTTCAAAGTCCACTTTACTATTGTTTATGGGCGGAGCCAGAAATTTTGTTTAGGGGACCGAGATTTTGAAGTATGGTTGTGACGGGTCGGGTAACTGCGGGTTCGGGTATTACCGGACGGGTACCCCAGAACGGCTACAATTTCAGGTACCCGCGTATAACAAGTACCCGAATTGGCAGGCACCCGAAACTGGGTACACTTCGGGTACCCGTTTGGCGGTTAGGATCCTCTCCTCCATAATATCCTACATCTTCTCCTACATTATTCGGATGATTGACACATGTCATTATTCACATACACAAAAACCACCTAGTTTAACTTCCATCTCTCCAAAATTGCGGCTCTTCTTCTCTTTCCATCCCATTTTTTTCTTTTTACCAAACTGGATTTCCTAAACTCAAGCTTTAATTAGGATGAATAAAGACGTGCTTAAATTAAGAAGGAGCAATAGTCACATACCAAATCAGGATGTACTCTAATAATTAGGATGCATGTTTTTTCTTTTTCCCAAATTGTTTCATTTCCTTTCATTTATTTAATTATTTAATTTCATTAAAACTTGTTCAGTATTCGTCATACTAACTTTTGATTTTATCTTAATTGTCTCTTACTTTTTCCGTGTAGTAAATTTGTATAAAAAGGGAAATCATCTAATATTTCATTTGAATGTATATTTCATGTTAAAGATAAATTATATTTTTCATAAATTCTTTAAATGAAATGTGTATATTAGGAATAAAAAAGATGGTGAAAATAAAGATATTGATTGAAGATAAATGTAATCCATTAAAAGCATTAGTATGGACATCGAGAGTTAAAAAAGAAAATATTTAAATCATCTTTGCCCATTAAAAAAAATTATTTAACAATTTGGAGATAATTATTAGCCTTTTAGTACAGTCAGAAATGTTTGAATACTAGTGACACAAGTGTATATAAACAAGAGAATTTTTTTATATTATATAAATATGCTTCTTACGGTACTTATGTTTTCACAATTTTTTATTCAGTTAAAAATATAGTGAAAAAGTAAATAACAAAAATCGAATTTGACAATGAGAAACATCTTCACTTGACTTACAAGAAAGATACAAATTAGATTTGTATCTAAATTTGATATAAGTTGAGAAAATTAGATTTGGTAAAAAGGAAAATAAAAGGGATAAAAAGAGAAGAAGAGCCGCAATCTTGGAGAGAGGAGAGAGATGGAAGTTTAATTGAGTGCTTTTTGTGTATGTTAAAACAGACACGTGTCAATCATCTGAATAGTGTAGGAGAAGATGTAGGAATTATGTTGGAGAGGATCTTAACCGCCCGTTTGGACCTTCTTCTTCTTTTTTCTTTCTTGAGATTTTTTCGGATTTTATTTTGAATTTGATGCAATAAGAATGAAATATTTGAATAGTATATCAGATTTAAATATAAACCTATTGAAGGAAAAGACATCTTATGAGCAATTTCAAAATTCATAAACCGAGATAATTGAAAATCTCATAAAGATTCTTACGGAGATTGCATAATTGCGGTTATTATAATTGTGTTTCCTTTATTTTCACCAAAATAATAGGAAATCTAGTAAAATAATTATCTTAATTGCTTATTTCACTCTTAGAGATAAGGTAATACCTAAAAAGGAGGAGAATATATTTAGTAATCTCCAGTGTTCTCAAAACTGGACCGGTCGTCGAACCGGTGGCCTTACTGGTTACTGGTTTTACAGGTCGAACCGGTTCGATCACTGGTCGAACCAGTATACAAAATCAACACCCTAAAAATTTAAAATATAGTCAACAAATATATCATATACTATATTTCTCAAATATTCACAATTATATACTAAAAAAAATACACACGTCATCAAAGTTCACAACAACTTTAACATTAAACATCACACTAGTACACAATATTCGGAATTGATAATACAAACCAACTTAAGTCTGAAACACAGAAGAATTTAACACTTAACAACAATGACAAATTCCTTAATCATCTACAAAAATACATGTTCAAATATTGTAGAGTATTGAAGAAGTTGGCATGTAAATGTTATTATCTTTACCATATTTCGTTTCTTTTACCATTTACATGAAAATATAAAATGAAAATAAAGGCAGAATAGGAAAAATGTATTTATTGTTGAATATAAAGTATAATTAGAATGTGTATATATGTGTGGCTGTATTTAGTGCCTTAATTAACTCAATTTACCAATTTGTAATTGTTTTCTTCAAAGGCAAAAGAGCAAACCGTTAAAATTTGCTACTTCTCCCTCAACAACAGAAGAACAAAACCCAGATCCAAAATCACCCAGATGATTTATCTTCTTCCTCAATAACAAAGAAGCAAATTCACCCAGATGATTTATCTTTTACCAATTACAGTTTTTACACTCATTTTTTTCTTCTACATATCAACAAATACACCGGTGGAGCTTGGGGTGGGGAGGGGGGGGGGGGCGACCGCCCCTATATGCCCTCCCAGGCTCCGCCTCTGGGAGGAGTACCTGCTCGCCGCTGGAGGAGGAGAGGCGCGCGGATGCGCGGCGGATGAGCTGTCGATTTGTGAATTTGGGGGTTAATTACTTAGTTTTTTACGTTAATTAATTAGCTGAAGATTACGTTAATTATTTGGGGGTGGTTTTGTAATTTTGATTTTTTTTTAAAGTGAGCCAACGGTTCGAACCGCCAAAACCGGCAAAAGGTTCCCGGTTTTGGTCCGGTTTTGAGCGGTTTTTTCCGGTCCAGTTTACAGCCGGCCCAAAACACCAAACCAGACCGGGACAGCAGCCGGTCACCGGTCGAACCGGTTCGACCGGCCGGTCCAGTCCGGTTTCAAGAACATTGGTAATCTCTCTTAAATAGGAATTATAAAGTGAAAGAATAAATGCGTCCTTAACTATATTAATTAAGATACTAATTGGCGTGCACAAGTAAATTTATTTAACTTAATTGCAATTATTCTAAAATTACGGCATCTTTTTTGGAAAACTAGTAGGCATTTATCCACAAAAAAGTTGATAGAGTCTAATGTTTTTTTAAGTTTATCTAGCCAAAAATTTATCCTCAATGGTAACCAGAAATTACGTACATATTAAAAAAATCCTAACTTTTTTATGTACAAAATCTAGTAATTGATACAAGCACTCTCACACTAATTTTCTCTCGGTATATCACCAAGAATCAGGGCTTCTTCAATCGTAAATTTAGATTTTTTAGCATTTCAAAAAAAGAAAAAAGATACATGCTCGGGTACCCGTACTGATACCGAAACGGGTACCCGCTAGAAGATTGCGGGTATCGGGTTGTTTCACTACCCAAAATTTTACATTTTGGGTTACCCGTACGGGTAATATAACGCGGGTCGGGACGCGTACCCGATACCCGAACCCGATTTCCCAGCCCTATTGTGAAGAAATTTTCGTGTAAAATATGAGTTTTTTGTTAATTTAATTCCTTTTAAAAATAATAAACCATCGTGAAAACATAAGTATCTTAAAAGAAATTCATATTAAAACTTAAAATAATACTAACATAAATTAGCTATTTAACTTTAAGAATTCTAAACAAAACCAGATTAATATGTACAAAAAAATGTCCTATGAAACAAAGATATCGTATACGCTCTAAAAATATTTATGAAGTCCAGGTAGCTCAGTAGAGCAAAGGCTGAAAATCCTTGTGACAGTGCAACCACCTCTAAGCGGGCGAAGGGTCCAAAGGACACGTAGCCAGTCAAAAAAGAAAACAGAGTTCCTGTTCATCAATCAGAAATCAAGACAAATGTTCACTTAGGCATCTACAATTGTTTTGTATGCTTTAAGAGAATATTAACTCGTAACTAAATTAATATCAAAGTATTGAGATTAATAGTGCGATACTAATGAAATTATCTTCAGTTTTAATCTTTAACTTTGCATCATGAGCGATTGCCCGAATTATTAAAGTTCAAGACTATTGCCCTGATTATTTTATTTTTGGATTTGTTACTTAAATTCAGAACTAATAATAAAGAGTTACAAGGGGCATGCTCTAGTAAAGAGACATGATTGTTTGTAAAAAGGGACGTGACTATTTGTAGAGAGACATGGTTGTTCAATTATAACTTTTTGCGTTATTCAAAAGAACTAATCAAATTTGTTTCTAATCACTTAGCAATTTATATTTTCTCATGTTTTATCATGATAGCTTATTTCTAAGTATAGTTTGAAAATATTAACATTACGAAAGGGATTCATTGACGCCTCAAAAAATCCATACAAATTGAAACTTATTTTGTCTCCCTATTATATATTTCTAGAAATTCAGAGTCAACACTACTCATTGGTCCCCCGGACTCTAATTTTTTAAACTTTAATTTCATCTTTTTTAAGAAAAAGAAGTAAACTTCGGATACTTTACATGCAAATTCCCTAAAGCTCCGAATGTTTCCAAGGAAAATGAGCGAAAAGGAAAAAAATATTGGAAAATTTTATTTTGTATGTGATTGTTACCAAGGAAAATTTTGAAAAAGATAGGAAAAGATGGGAAAATATAGGAAAAGATAGGAAAATCTTTTTTGAACCTTTATCTAACATTTTTTCAATTCACAAACTTTGATTTCCCTCCAAAAATTATCAAAAATTTATTCTAATTCACGGATTTTTTTGTGGAAGCAAATGTAATTGTTAGGACCGCAAGTCCAACACGATTCGAACTTGATTGAACAGTCAGGACTGCCAGGTCCAACTCGATATTATTTCTTTTTTTGCAAAATTATTTTAAAGAAAAATTCAGTTTTATTTACTTTGATTTATTTACTTAATTATTCGCTCTTGATTATATGGTATTTATCTTATTTAAGCGAGTGAATATTTAGGTAAGTTTGTAAAGATTTAACTTGATCTTATAGTATCTTATCTTATGGAAAGTTAATCTTTATCAAACTCTTTGTTTATATCCTTAAGTAATCTTTTCCTTGTGGAGTTCTCTTTTGTCTTTGGTGTGCTGAGTCACGAAGATCATGAAGATCTTATCAAACGATCACAAAGACTTATCAAAAGGAAGAATCGCCTTATCATGGAAAGATTCGGATATATTTGGAAAGATCATGTCTTAACTGGATATGGAGACTGGCCGAGATTTGAGGAGATCTTTCCGGAGAGCTATCCTATAAATAGTAGAAATCCTAGGGATCAATGTAGAACACTCGTGTAACAAAATATACATCTTTAGGTGTTCTCTTTTATTTTGATTTCTTAGTTTTCGCCCTCTTGAGTCAAATCAAGAACGTGAGAAGCCGACAAGAGTTGAAGGGAGTTCAACGGGAAAGGATTGCGCCAGTTAGAGGGATCTATACGTATGTGCAGTTCGCTTGGAAGCTTTCTCATAAGAAGATCACTACGGGAGTTTTGGTCTTACGGGTCAAACGGAGTAGACGCGAAAAAGGTTGCGGTGGTATCAACATTTGAGGGATTCGGTGTTAGAGTAAAACCAGTTGGTATAATAACTTTTGTCCGTTGAAAGAAGTTTGATTCAGGCGAAAGCCTCTTGGATGTAGGACATAGTCCGAACCACGTTAAAATCTGTTGTCTTACTTTACTATCTTATATACCTGTCTTACTTACCTGTCTAGACTAGGTATCGCAACTACTGCTAAAACGTAAAGTATTATACTTAAAGATCTATCAGTACTTAAAGAATACCACCCTCCAAATTTTCAGATTTCCCTCCAACACAAAAGGTGGGAGAATTCAGTCCTCTTTGAAAAAAATTCTAGTTTTCAAAATTTCATATTTCCACCAATTTAGAATCTATATAAACACTTGTAAGATCAATGTTTTCCACCAACACATCTTCTTCAACTCTCAAGTAATACTTCTTTATTTATTTTATATCTATTATTCTAGTTATTTATCATCTTTAATATATTATTATTATTTGAATTTAATCTATAATCTTGTTTAATATTTTAGGTACTATATTTTTTCTTCTTCAGGGCGTCATTTGAATAATAATATTATTTGAAAGTTCTCTTGATTAAATTTGTTTTGTTTGTGTTTTTTCGTTTCAAATATATTAATAGTACTTGCAAGTTTTAATTGTATTAAAATAAGCTAACTTTACTCTTCAAGAAGTTATAAAGGATTTTTTAAAATAAAAAAATAAAACATAAATTAATTTTAAGAAAATATATAAACTTAATATGAGTTTTATTGAAAAATTAAGTTTTAAAGAATAATAACAGTTTTTACATTGTTTAATATGATGAGTAAGCAAATTAAGTATAAAATTTCCCGGAAAACTAATGGCATGCCAATCACATAGAAAACAGAGGAAAATTTTATTTTCCATGGAAGTTCTCCTGAAATTCCTCATTTTCCAATTTTTTTTTTTCCTTTTACCTCATTTTCCTTTGAAACAATCGGAGCCTAAGTGAATATGAAAGCGTGGTTTGGTCTAAATTTTAACTCAAGGTCAATAACTAAAATCCAACAAGGGTAAAACTGAAATTTTATTCTAATTTCATGCTAACATAATCAAATCCCGTCCATTATTAATAGCAGAACCTAATTCTAATGTTTTTTCATGTGAGGTCTTTGTAAATTTTCCTGAAAGTAAGAAGATTTGTGTAATTAAACCAACCTACTATAGTAATAACCGGAAAATTATATTACTTCAAAGTTCAAACGATATCCCAATCCAAATCTTGATTCAAACTTGACCAACTTTAGTTCTTCTCTGTTCGTATCCGAATGAATAAATAAACATTAAAACAGTTGAATTAACATGTTACACCACCATCTCGATGATAATCGAAATGAAGAAGATATGACCATCAATCAACTCAGATTTTTCACAAAAACTAGAAATATGACAATTAAAATGAGTACAAGAACTTTGGAACTATTGTTCCTTTGTTGACTCTTTATTAGAAACACACGATTAATAGAAAGTGATATTTTCATGCATAAGGGAGTCAGGTTTTTAGGCGCAGGCATGTGGATTGGCAACGAGGTATGCTTCGGTAGCCTTGAACATCAATGTTGCCTGATCATTCCCGAGCTTGATTTCCTCATCACTGATCTCAACATCGCCCTTCGAGTGATATTCAATGATTTGCTTCAAGATACTGCCGCCATCATCGGTGGCCTCGATTTTGCTATTGTAGCTGATTTTCTCGACCTTCTCGCCTATCATATCTCCCTCAATCAAAGTGGACTTGCACGTATAGTTTGCAGTGTCAATGAACTCTATCCTATGCTTAAAAGTCTTGAACGGAGCTTCTGTTTAAAGTGTAGGAGAAGTTGGAGCGAATTAATGTTACAGTGAAACAGCTCATGACTTAGGATTTTACTTTTTTCTTTTATCTTTTTACTTTGTTTGATTAAGTAAATAAAGCACACACTAATCAAATATGATTCGAGCGACATTAAGAAGGAGTTTATCTTCCTAAAACAAACCAATCAAAGCCTCAAATAATCTGAAATAATATAAATAAAAGTAGAGACTGGGGAAGACTAGGAATGGTTATCTCTTCATGTGTGATTTGAGTGTTAAATAATTCCAGTTAAAATCACGTAACACGTCTTAAAGAAGTCTTTTTAACAAGCCTAACAAATTCCAATCTTTCTTGATAATAAGTTTAGCTTAGGTAGCATGTTAGTTGATCATTCCGCTTAACATTTGAATTCTGTATTGTGTCAAACATAATAAACACTAATTCATTAAGCTCGGGCATACCATCAGTGAGGTTTGTTTGCAGGACGCACCCAACACTAACGCCGGTTCCTTCAACTGTCTCAACGCTCTTGATGATTTGAGGCGCGGTTTTGGGCGCAATGTCATGTATTTCTGTGATCAAACCCTTGAACAACCTTGATATAGAAACCTCTGACTTTAACTCTAGCGAAGCACTCTTGATGCCCATTTTATGTGAAGAGATGGAGGAACAAAGAGTTGCTTAGAAACTAGAAAGTGATGAACGACAAAAACTAAAAGGGATATTTTGAGGTGTGTACAAAAAGGTGAAGCTCCTAAAGGCGTTTTATAGGCAGTTATAGGATACAGGAGTTGTGAAATATTCAAACAATGTCCCCTATGTTCACTATGAACCAGCTTATTTAATAATATAAGGTAGATTAGCATAAGTTTTAGTATCTAGTTTTTTAAGTTGTCCCTGCTGCTTATAAGACTAAAAAATGATGTTGGGTGAGTAAATAATCGAGGTACAAGTCGTCTCAATTAGTTTTATATATTTGCCACGATTTCCAGTCTCCCAACTGGCGCTTGAATAGTATATGGAAGCTCGCTGCCCGCGTAACTAGTGTGGATTAAAATATTTTATATACTATTATCTATATCCGTTGGAATATATGCTTAAATAAAATAATAATTTGAACATAAAGTATCATGCATTGAATAATCCATAATTATTCCTATAAATCTTGGGAGGAAACGGTTACTACTTACTACCTGAACTGTAATTCTATGCACTTAAAAAAAACGAGCATTACAAACGGGCGAATCCATTTGTAATACTCAAAATTCCGTTTCTAAAGATTAGTAGAAACGGGAACGCCGTTTCAAATAGTGGTCACTAATGAGTTCGTCACTAATGACTGTTAGACACGGGAAACAGGCCCCGTCTCCATCTTTAGAAACGGCCGAGCCGTTTGTAGTAATGATAAAACTATTACAAACGGGCAAACCCTTTAATATTTACCAAACATCAGAAACGACCGAGCCGTTTGTAAAAATAAAGTGCCCGTTTGTAATATATACCAAATATTATCGGCCGAGCCGTTTGTAAAAATAAAAACCATTACAAACGGACAATCCGTTTGCAAAGAGTGAACTTCCAAAACTACCCCTAGAACTTTAAAAACGGACAATCCGTTTCTAAAAAGAAAAATTCCAAAATGATAATCAGTATTCGAAATCTAATATTCAAGTATAAGAGATGGGCGCGCTGTTTCTAAAACTTGTTGAGTATTAGAGCCGGGAACGCCGTCTCTAATAATATCTGAAAATATTAAAAAAAAAATTGGTAGAAAAATTTGCCAATTTTAAATGTTTAATAGTGACATATTTATGTAACAATTACAATATTAATGTGATTAATAGTGCCATATATGTAAAAATTACTCTTAACTATCAACATTATTTATTTTCGAACAATGATAATAACAAATCACATTAATTAGGTCATATATAACAAATAAATATAATATAATCAAAACTGTTTTTTGAGAATATTAAAAAACAATAAACTATAAACTATAATAATGTGATAATATTATACTATTAAAGTTATAAACAAATCACTATAATTAGGAATAATTATATATAATCAAGAAAAAAGTTTGAAAATATTAAAAAAATTACACTATAAAGTATATCTATAACAACATGATAATATTTTACTATCACTATTAAAGTATCCTAATTATAAACTTATACATATATAAGAAAAGAAATGAAGAGGAGAGAATTTGAAAGAGATTTAGGTGTTTGATGTTTGAAGAAATGAAGGAGACGAAAAGTATTTATAGATGAATTAGAGATTATTAGAAAAAGAATTCCCGTTTCTAATAGATTTCAAAACTTTTAGAAACGCATTTTCCGTTTCTAAAAGTTTTCAAAAAAAATTCAAACTCCCGAAGCAGCTTTTAGAAACGGATTTCCCGTTTCTAAAAGTTTTCGCAAATTTTGAATTTTCCGCTCTTGTTTTTCACAAATGGCAACTCCGTTTCGAATAATTTTTCATCTTTTTTAGAAACGGCAAATCCGTTTCTAAATTTTTTCGTGAAAAATTGAAAATTCCACAAATTGTTTGACGAACGGAAAAGCCGACTGTAAAGTATTCACATTTGTAGAAACGGGTCGTCTGTTTCTAAAAACCTATATTAGAGAAATTGGATATTTCTACAAACTACTCATTCGTTTCTAAAAATAGTCACTATTAAGTCCATGGCCCCAAATTGCATTATTACAAACAGATTGCCCGTTTGTAAAACTATAAAACCTCTTCGAAACTTGAAATCCGTTGGTGAAGATCCCACATTTGGATCTATAAATAGCAGATGCAACCTTCCACTCAGTCAATACATCTCATTGTGCAGGTGCGTTTCAAATGCTAGTTCATAATTTATATTATTCGTAATTATTAATATTTTTTATATGATCATGTTTTACTTATTTAACTTAATTTTTTTTCACTTAGATCAAAATCACATTGTCAACGCGATGAGTAGTCTTTGAACCGAATTATCTGCATCAACTCTGAATTTTCCATTGACGGTATGCTCTATATTTGATCATAAACTATAGATTAGTTTATTTAGTTTTTGAGCATATAATTAGCGCAATGTATTCACATGAAGACAGAAGTTGGATGTATGATATGAAATGTGATAACGGTGACCTAAAAAAGCATTTCACATACGGTGTCAAAAAATATCTGGAGTTTACTTTATGTCAAATAGATTATCTTGTTTGCAAAATAATCGTACATGTCCTTGTAAGAAATGCGAAAATAGAGTGTTTTTGCACCCCAACCAATTTTCAATTCACTTATGTAGATGGGGTTTTGTCCCTCAATACTATACGTGGCAAGCACATGATGAAACTAGTCTTGTTTTTCATCCATCGACATTCGAGGTAGGACACACCTCAAACGAAACCATATTAGATGATATTGATTGTGAAGAACAAAATCCTTTTAGTGAATATATGATGCATTTCAAGTTGATAGAATTGCAATTGAAGAGGAATCGAATGGTGAGGCTAGAAAGTTCTATGAATTGCTAAGGCAATTAGAGGCGCGCTTGCAAAGTGATAAAGGTAAACCTGTGTTACAGTGTGTGGCAGAATTTCTTGCCGTCCATGATGTTCATAATGTTAGTGCATCCGCGTGAAAATTTTTGCAGCTGGCCAAGGATGGCCTTAGTCTGGAAGATGAGAGTCGGTTGCGTAATAACGTGTACGGATTGAAAAGGATGATTTCTGGTTTGGGTCTTGGGTACAAAACTGTATTTTTAAATGGTGATTTAACGGAAGATGTGTATGTAAGAAACCTAAAGGTTTTGTCCTTCCAGAAAATGAATTAAAAGTTTTTAAGCTGGTCAAGTCTTTGCATGACTTGAAACAAGCTCCAAAACAGGGGTATAAGAAAATTGGTGCAATAATCCCATCAAAATTGATTTAAGCACAATATACTGATAAGTGCATTTATTGTAGGGGTGGCAATTTGGATTTGGGTCCATGGATCTACCCAAATCCAACTCAGATCCGTTGGGTTGAATCTGCCATGGAACCATGGCAGATTCAATCAAGTTGGGAACTAAAGGTTTTGAGGCAGATGCAGATATGCTTAAGAGCCATGATAAATCAGGCAAAATTTGAATTGAGAAAGACATGTGTTCTTAGGATCCATGGGTTGAATCACTCCAACACAAACTAAGTTGAATCTGTTGTAGATCTAATGTGTCAAATCCACTTTCAACTTGGATTGATCAAAACCAGAACCATTTAAGTTGGATCCAAATTCAACTTCAATGAGCCATTTGCCACCCCTAATTTATTGTAAAGTGACAGATTAGTATAGAGTGATATTATGTCTATATGTTGATGATATGCTAATTTAGTACACATATCAAAGGCATTGAGTGATATTATGTCTATATGTTGATGATATGCTAATTTAGTATACATATCAAAGGCATTGAAGATACCAAAATGTATCTAACTTCAAATTTTCAAATGAAAGACCTTGAGGAAGTGGATATTTTAGGTATTAAAGTAAAGAAGCGTGACAAAGGTTATTCCTTGCACCAAACTCATTATATTGAGAAAATGCTTGATAAATACCAATATCTTGGTATACTAGTGGAAAAAACTCCATTTTCATAACTAGATCATGCTAGTACCATTGGCAGCTTTATGTATGCAATGCATTATACAATGCCTGACATATCATATGTTGTGTGTATAATGGCAAGATATACAAGTAAACCTAACATGACTCCTTGCAAAGCTATTAGTAGAATATTAAAATACTTAAAGAAAACAAGAAAATTAAGTCTTGTTTATAATGATTATCCATCTATGCTAGAAGGGTATTTTGATGCAAGTTGGTTGATAAGCACAATTGGATGTAAATTTATGTCATGATGGATTTTTTCTTTGGACCTCTAAAAAGCAAACTTGCATTGCACATTCAAAAATGAATTCCGAATTATTGCACCTGTTGTAGCGGGAAAAGACGAAGAATGGTTGCACCTATTAATGGATATTAGGTTATGACCAAAAGCTACAGTAGCCACTTCTTTATACTGTGATAATGAAGCGACAATGTCTCGTGCGTATATTGGTATTTATGATGGAAAGTCTAGACATATGAGCATGAAACACTTTTATATTTGTGAATTCTCCTTTAACTTTAAGATTTAGCTGAAGGTGTTCATTTGCCTTTATCTTTTTTAAGTTTTAATTTCATGCTTTTTCTCCCATTAAATCTGCTAATTTGATTCTTACTATTAAAAAAAGAAAACAAAGTGAGAAAGAAGCTACAATCAAACTCATGACCCCCAAAAATCAAAAAATTACTTGCCCATCAATTAGACTTTGCCATCATCATACCCTAATTTTAAGATTTTCATTTTTCTTCAACTTTAGATAACTAAGTTTCACTATTTATTTATTATTTCCACATGAAGAAATAGATGACGATTACTGTGCATTCGAACCCTAATTTTTTTATATTAGTTTTTTGAATATACACAATTCTTGTATCAATGGGAGCTAGAATGTGAGATCAGTAGTACTTTTGTATGCACATGAGATGTTTTTTTTTTTTTTCCATAGATTTGAATTTTTAGATGTTTGATGGCATTAGGCAAAGAAACAATGCTTAAAGTTGGTGAGTAGGTGTGAAGATAAAATTTCAACATTAGTCCTCTAACTTAGCCTCGATTCAGAAATCGTCTTATAACTTGGCACTACATAAAGTTGGTCCCCTAACTTGGTGAAAAATTCATTTTCAGTCCTCCGCTACTAAATATAGTCAGATTTTACCTCGTGAGTGGTCTCATTATCTTCAAGTTCCTCCTCGTACATATGGCATGTGAGTGGACGACTCCACGGAGTAAAGGTTTACTAGCAAACTTTATTCCAGGCTTGAGCTTTGGCTTTCATATATCTGCAACATTAAAAATAGGCACTCAAATCTCCAAATTGGGGTTACGTGACCCCTCACGTGCTAAAATTTTCCTACTTTTAGTAATTTCTTATGCCGGAGGACTGAAATTGAATTTTATGCCAAGTTAGGTGACCAAATTTATGTAATGCCAAGTTATAGGACGATTTTCGAATCGAGGCCAAGTTAGAGGACTAATATTGAAATTTTCTCTAGGTGTATACTAGCCTAATATATATTAATTGAGAACCATGGAGTCAAAGAATAAATGTTTTTATATTTCTAAATAGTTTTTAGTTAACGTATCCTTTAAAAGGCTCTAGTCGACTAGATTCTCCTCACTTATAGTAGAAAACTAAGTTAATGTTTCCTATAGTATTATATTTTTATTTTTTTTGAGGAGCGGGGTGTTTCCGTTGCATCTTTAAAGAGTTTAATAATGATCTTTGTATTACTAAAAGAACTTTGTAGTAATTTTGGTAAAGCTGTTTGTGAGCATTTTATTCACATTTTATATTTATCGATATTTTATATATTTGATAAGCTCTAATTAGAAATGTCTATATTTTGAAGGGTCTCTAGTCTAATAGTAGCCCAGTGTGAAAAAAAAAAAATTACCCTTGACTATAAATAAATAATTTTAACAGTTGTAGATGGGGCAGTTCTCTTAATGGAGTTGGCTAATAAATTGTGTCTTTAGCAACTGAGACAAATGTAGAAACTCTACCTATGTCAACATAAAGTTGTGCAACTTTGATAAGAAAATGTGTTTTTCTTGTAAATGTTAACATATATACATGATTTAACCATGGCTGTATAAAATAGTGTTAAGCTTGTTGATGAACATCTACGAGACACTTAAAATGATTGATATATGTGTGATGTCTTTGGTACTTACATGAGAAATGAGGTTCAATCTTTGGATATCTATAACTTTGTTAGGAATTTAAAATATTTACTGATTGAAGGTTTGAATCGAAAGATACCTTCTTGTACGTGTGTCATTCGTTAGGCAGAAGTAACTGTTCACAACTAGTGGGGGATTGTTGATATTTATTTGTAGTTTTGAGTAATTGCCCCACTTAGTAAAGTTCAAGACTATTGCCTTGATTATTTTTTTTGGATTTGTTAAAATTCAGAATTATTAATAAAGATTTACAAGGGGCATGCTCTAGAAAGAGACATGACTATTTGTAGAGAGACATGGTTGTTTAGCTATAACTTTTCGTATTTTATAAATGAACTGAATCAGATTTGTTTTTAGTCACTTAGCAATTTATATTTTCCGCATCTTATAGAATTTCCTAAATCTTATTGTATCTTG
The DNA here is from genome assembly GCA_946800315.1 of Misopates orontium. Lineage (NCBI taxonomy): Eukaryota > Viridiplantae > Streptophyta > Magnoliopsida > Lamiales > Plantaginaceae > Misopates > Misopates orontium. Next base: position 28,007,515 of record OX326947.1, read on the forward strand.
GTAGCTTATTTTCTAAGTATAGTTTGGAAATATTGAGTTTAAAAAAGTGATTAATTCACGCCTCAAAAAATCCATACAAAAGGAAAAATATTTTGTCTCCCTACTATATATTTCTAAAAATTCAGATCTAGCACTCTCATTGGTCCCCCAAACTCTAATTATTTAAAATCTAAATTCATCTTTTTTTCTTTTAAAAAAGAAAAAGGAGTAAACTTTGTATAACATTACATGGAAATTCCGTAATGAATGTGAGAGCGTAGTTTGGTCGAAATTTTGACTCAAGGTCAATAATTAAAATCCAACAAGGGTAAAACTGAAATTTTATTTTAATTTCATGCTAACATAAACAAATCCCGTCCATTATTAATAGCAGAACCTAATTCTAATGTTTTTTCATGTGAGGTCTTTGTAAATTTTCCTGAGAGTAAGAAGATTTGTGTAATTAAACCAACCTACTATAGTAATAACCGGAAAATTATATTACTTCAAAGTTCAAACGATATCCCAATCCAAATCTTGATTCAAACTTGACCAACTTTAGTTCTTCTCTGTTCGTATCCGAATGAATAAATAAACATTAAAACAGTTGAATTAACATGTTACACGACCATCTCGATGATAATCGAAATGAAGAAGATATGACCATCAATCAACTCAGATTTTTCACAAAAACTAGAAATATTACAATTAAAATGAGTACAAGAACTTTGGAACTATTGTTCATTTGTTGACTCTTTATTAGAAACACACGATTAATAGAAAGTGATATTTTCATGCATAAGGGAGTCAGGTTTTTAGGCGCAGGCATGTGGATTGGCAACGAGGTATGCTTCGGTAGCCTTGAACATCAATGTTGCCTGATCATTCGCGAGCTTGATTTCCTCATCACTGAGCTCAACATCACCCTTCGAGTGATATTCAATGATTTGCTTCAAGATACTGCCGCCATCATCGGTGGCCTCGATTTGGCTATTGTAGCAGATTTTCTCGACCTTCTCGCCTATCATATCTCCCTCAATCAAAGTGGACTTGCACGTATAGTTTGCAGTGTCAATGAACTCTATCCTATGCTTAAAAGTCTTGAACGGAGCTTCTGTTAAAGTGCAGGAGAAGTTGGAGCGAATTAATGTTACAGTGAAACAGCTAATGACTTAGGATTTTACTTTTTTCTTTTATCTTTTTACTTTGTTTGATTAAGTAAATAAAGCACTAATCAAATATGATTCGAGCGACATTAAGAAGGAATTTTTCTTCCTAAAACAAACCAATCAAAGCTTCAAATAATCTGAAATAATATAAATAATGGTATAGACGGGGAAAGACTAGGAATGGTTATCTCTTCATGTGTGATTTGAGGGTTAATAAATTCCAGTTAAAATCACGTAAAATGTCTTAAGAAGTCTTTTTAACAAGCCTAACAAATTCCAATCTTTCTTGATAATAAGTTTAGCTTAGGTAGCATGTTAGTTGATCATTCCGCTTAACATTTGAATTCTGTAGAGTGTCAAACATAATAAACACTAATTAATTAAGCTTTGGGATACCATCGGTGAGGTTTGTTTGCAGGACGCACCCAACACTAACGCTGGTTCCTTCAACTGTCTCAACGCTCTTGATGAATTGAGGCGCGGATTTGGGCGCAATGTCATGTATTTCTGTGACCAAACCCTTGAACAACCTTGATGCAGAAACCTCTGACTTTAACTCTAGCGAAGCACTCTTGATGCCCATTTTATGTGAAGAGATCGAGGAACAAAGAGTTGATTAGAAAGGGATCAAGGACAAAAGCTAAAGGGATTGTTGTGAGGTGTGTACAAAAAGATGAAGCTCCTAAAGGCGTTTTATAGGCAGCTTTAGGATACAAGAGTTGTGAAACATTCAAACATTGTCCCCTATGTTCGCTATGAACCAGCTTATTTAATAATATAAGGTAGATTAGCATTTGTTTTAGTATCCAGTTTTTAAGTTGTCCCTGCTATTTAGAGTAAAAAATGATGTTGGGTGAGTCATTAATCGAGGCACAAGTCGTCTCAACGATGGTAGCTAGTTTTATATATTTGCCACGATTTACAGTCTCCCAACTGGCGCTTGAATAGTATATACAGCTCGCTGCTCCCGTAACTAGTGTGGATTAAAATATTTTATACGAAACTTTGACACATGCGGCCATGTTTACCTCTATGACTATTAATAATATTTGCAAAATGACAGCAACTGAAATAAGGGCATATAATTACAGTTAAGGTAGTAAGTAGTAACCGTTTCCTCCCAAGGTTTGTAGGAATAATTATGGATTATTCAATGCATGATACTTTATGTCTAAATTGAATTTCGGGCAATAATCACAAAAAAATAACTCCCTATTAGTGTGAAATTTGTGACTATAGATCAATGGAGTAAGAAAAATTTATAAACAAAATTTTGTTGGTATAGGTCTTGTAGGCATAAAGTTAGTACAACAACAGTAACAAAATATATTGTAAGCAAATAGTAACAAATTTTTTTGACCCCACAAGTGGAGAAAAGCAAATATGTCACTATATAGGATCAAAATAATGTCACCAAGATAATTTGTGGTCATACATCATTATGTCAGAGAATTAAAAAAAATATATATATATAAAAAAAGGCGTGGAGGAAGAATAATCTGTCACCACGTTAGCCTCGTGGTGTCAGATATTTTTTCCCCAACGCTTTTTTTTCATTTTTTATTTAAAAACCGTGGGGGAAGAAAAGTCTGTCACCACGGTGCTAGCGTGGTGACAGAATTTTCTTCCTCCACGCCTTTTTTATTTTTTTATTTTTAATTAAAAATCATGGGGGTATGAAAAGTTTGTCACCACAGACATATTTTTCATACCCCACGTATCTGAAAATTTTAAAAAAGATTTGGTGGCGGTAAAACCGCCACCTTTTGGCCAAAAATTTGAGTATTTTAAATTTGGTGGTGGATTTTGCCTCTACCTTTATATATATATATATATATATATGAAAGTGTGGGGGGAAATTGTTTTGACCCCATTGCATCACATGGATTGTGCTTTTGTGGGGTCAGAATAATCTTTCCCCATATTTAGAAATAGTTACGGATTTTTTTGACCCCACGAACTTTAAATCAATCGTGACAGATTAGTCTTACCCCACACCTAGGAATAAATAAATTTGTCACCATATAAATCTATAGTGACAGATTTATTTTTAACCTATAAAAATATGACACTCATTTCACAAATTTCTTATCTTCTTCCCTCATTTCCCCAATTTTCTTCCATTTTCTCCCGTTTTCATCCCCAAAAACCTCCATCTCCAAAACATTTATCCAACAAACTCTCCAAAAATATTCCAAGACTCTACTACTAATAATTCGAGGCAGTTAGTGGGTAATTTTAATACATTTATTGTTTTTGTTGGCTTGATTTTACTAGCTTTACGAATATTTATTTATTGAAAATTATGTAGTTTTAGCATGCTAATAAATTATTGAAATACGAGAGTTGAATTTGCTATGATATCATTAGTGTTATTTTTGTATATTTATAAATAGTTTTTTAGTGCATGTTAACTGTTTTAATTAAGTGTTAATTATTTTTGCATAGGTTTCAATGTTCTAGCGATATGTTTATTTTCTCATTTTAATAATAGACAACCTGACACGTAATTGTTTATTAATGGTAGTTTTTGGTATTTGTAAGAGGTTATAAAATTTATAACATCGAACATCGAAGTTGGATGTACGAAAGATTAAAAATTGGTGGTGGTGATTGTTATTTGAATCCTGTTTTTGAAGTCGACGTGGAAACTTTTTTAGACCATGCATTTGCTGCAACACAATTATTACAACGGGGCAAAGCTATATGCCCTTCCATTAGATGTTATAATGGGAGATTTGCGAATAGAGATGGCATTCAGCTTCATCTTTATAAGCGGGGGTTTTTGCCTCCGTACCACATATGGACTGGGCATGGTGAAATTCAAAGGATCAACGAGGGGTTTGATACAAACATGGTGTGAGGACCGCGCCCCACGAGTCACAATCCGATCGGAGTTGGTCCGGTGTTGGTCACCTAACAAACTCAACTCAGACCGAACTGTAGCTCATAGGAAGGGTCTCACTGACCAGAATCAAAACCATAGCATTATAAAATATCTTTACTTTAAATACAGCGGAAGTCTTTGGAATACAAATAAATTTTACAATTTCAAAATGATGTAAATACAAAATAAAACACTTAACAATTTTGCAAAGTTTCCAAAATGCGGATTTGTCGATCATTCGTTCTATCCGTGCTGCTATACCAATCTTACTCTGAGAAAAGGACATATAGAACAAAAGAGGAGTAAGTCTTTAACGACTTAGTGAAATTCTTAGATCATGACAATAATCAAACAGTAAATCAGAACAAAACGAACAAGAATGACTAGAATAATTACATCTGCATCATTGAACTGAAATTATCGGTTTAACGATACTACTGGAATATTCAGAATAACGAGAAAATGAACTTGTGCAATTACATATAACAGATCCAACCTTAACTCCCAAAATTCAACCGTATACCTCCCTACGAGGAGCTACCTCGCAACAGAACAGAAGACATGCTCGAGTACATGTCAATCTAACACGCGGGTCACAACCAACTCCTGGCTGCAAGCGGCGCTTAGACAGAATGGGTATTAAGTTGAAATACTTAAACTGACAGCCCTTTGCTGCCCAGCAGTAAATCTTCTCAATCCCTGGGCCCAACTTTCCAAAGGCGTCCCAATGGGTGAAACAGAAATATCAGATGAGCTAGTAAGCCGGACAATATCCGTTGCTCGTTTTTGAGCTACAAAGGCCGAACATAGTTCGTTGCTCGTTGCACAATTCAAGAATCGTTAGGGTGATAATGATACCAGGATAATTATGATTATGAAGAAAATTTCCGATTATGAATTAAATGAGATTTGATTTAACAATAGACAAGAAACAGATTAAGAATTAATGATTATCATTATAAAAGCATTAAAATGGTGATAGCATATTGCTCGTGATTCGAAACAAAGAATCACAATTGTTATGTCCAAGTTTCTCAGGGCCGGATGCCAAACAGGATTTTGAAATCCAGTCTCACCTTTTACCGTACGGGAAATTCTTGATTAACGTCGATAATTGCAGAATCTTTACATAAATCAAAAAGATATAATCAATTGTTTGCTCATAAATTTACAACAATAATATATATTTTCAATATTTATCATATTTAAATAAGTTCAATAAAATATCTAATTATTGTTAATCTTAGATAAATCCCTTATTTCTATTTTAACTTTAACCATGATGTAAAATTATAAATAATGAGATTTACCATTTCAAAGTAACAAGTTGAAGACTAGATCAGTTACAAAATAGTAATTAAAGTCTCCATTTCTAATTTATTAACAACATATTTGATATTAATATATACATATGCATCAATGCATATTTAAACCCTTTTTAAAACAATATTTCTTAACAAAATTCTTGTAAATTACTTATTAAATAATAATCTCAATCCAAAAATTTTACCATGATCTTAACATTGAACGAATACTTCAGTAAGCCCTTGAATAAAATCATATCATATATATAACTTTGGTAAAAACTAATTTTCTTATAGTTATTAGTATAAATATTGCATATATCACTAATAACAATTTAAAATAAATTGTAAACATTTAGATCTAATTAAAATTAATGTTTTTAGAATACCTATCATGCTAATAAACTAGATTAGATGATTAGATCACAAGATAAACACAATACTTCAATTAAAGTTAAAGAAATTGAAAGATCAACCGTAAAACAAACTACATGTCTTCTAAATGTTGCAAAATCCATGAAAATTATTAAACACGACTCTAAATTATGATCAACTGATCCAACATCATTATTAGTATGTAATGAGTTAATATTAATGATCAATTTCATGATTTGTGTAGCTTTTGGAACATATATTGGTTAATCAAAATGTTTATGCAAATATAAGGCAGAAAACTGTAGCAATCTTAGATTCACCTTCAATCGGACTTTCAAACGATATGATAATCTGAAATTGGTTGAGGGGTTCAATCTTAAACATCCTGGAGAGTATGTAGTTTCCAAATCAGATCAATAGGACAAGTTTTGGTATTTTAAATAAATCATGAAAGATAGGAGCTGTTTTCGGATTTTCTGGACAGTGGTACGTATTTCTAATTTTTAGACCCCTCAAATGACTTTGTTTGAAGAAAGTTTCTGAACATGAAAGTTAGATTACACAATAACCAGTATGTGGTAAAAGTTTCAGAGAGAAAATAGAAGTGTTGATATGGTTTTCGGACTTCCAAAGTTTCTATACCAAAACTGGCAGTTCTGACCAAACTCGGTTTTGAGGATTTTCAAGGACTATAAAGAAGGCCTAAAGGACTGAATTTTTTTTTAAACATCAAGAGGAAGAACTTTCCAGAAGGAAAGAAGAGAAGATTCGGAGAAGAGAGGTGTGTGAAAAATGTTGAAGAGAGCCTCTCTTTTATAAGTGAAAATGGGAGACAAAGAATTAATTACCATACCCTACCCATTTTTATTTTAATCCAAGCTAGGCCACCCTAATTATGATGAATATTCCAGACATTATCTGATAGGATTTTATAAAAATAAGATATTAGAAATATCTAGCATAAAAGACAAAGCAAAATTACTTTTTTACAATTGTAAATGTAAATATGTGAAGATTTACCATTGTAAATGAATGCTTGGATATTTTGAAACTAAAAGGGACCACTTTGAAAGTTTTGATAACTCATTTGGTCTTAAAGAAAATATTTGTGGTCAATCATAAATTTTTCAAAAGGGGAAGGACTAAATTGTAACTTTTTCAAATCTTTTGGGGTAAAAATCATATTTTCAAAAAGTTCAAGGACTAAAATGAAAATTCGAAAATACTTTTATTTTCTTCCAAATTTCAGGGGCGTTACACATGGGGGAGTCGTCTGGGCATAACATAAGAGATTGACAAAGAGAGATGGTCGAAGATGCATTTGCTGGCCGATTTGAAAATATAAATGATTTTGAGATTGGAAACAAACAATCAAATATGGAGGCACAAGTATTTTTCCAGATGTTGCGTGAGGCCGAGGAGCCCATACGAGCGGGTGAAGAAAACACGATATTGGGATGGGTCGCATAATCTCTTAATAACAAGGTACTCCAATCTATCTCTAATGTGGCGTGCGAAAAGAACATACAACTGATACGCCAATGGCTAAGTCCTGAAAAATCGATTAAGGGTGCCCGACAGTATGTATAACATGCAAAAATTTATGAACCGATTGGGCTGGGCTACCAAATATTTGATGTTTGCATTAACAATTACTTTTTATTTTATGGAGAGTACGTAGATAGTAAGTATACAGTATGCCCTGAATGCAATGAATAAAGGTTCGAAGAGAGGCTGAGTTCAAATAACATAACGAAGTTGGCTGGTCGCAAGAAGTTGTGCTACCTACCGTTGACGCCTCGTCTGCAATGACTCTACATGGCTCTCGTCAATGCAGAACACATGACGTGACATATGAAATATCAGAGAGACAGTGATCAAATGATTCATCATGTATCTAGAGAAGATTGAAAATCCTTTTGATACAACACACACAAATTTTGATAATGAATCACGCAATGTTAGACTTGGCATTTGCCCTGATGGATTTAATCTGTTTTCAAATTCTGCAGTTCCATACTCTTGTTGGCCTGTCTTTGTCATGCCATATAATCTTCCGTCTTATCTTTGCATGAGGCAAACATAATTTTTTTTCGGAATTTGTTGATATCTGCATCCAGGAGCTTGGGGAAAAACATAGATGTTCTACTTCAACCATTGATTGATGAACTGAAATCATTGTGGGAGGTCGGAGTTGAGACATACAACAGCTTTAGGAAGAAAAATTTTCTAATGCGTGCAGCTGTTATGTGGACCATCACTGATTTCTCTAGGTATGGCATGTTTTCGCAGTGGAGTACCCATGGTCATGTCCATATTGTATGGAGAAGACTAAAGAATTTCAGCTGAAGCACGGGAGAAAAACTGTTTTTTTTTTTATTGTCATCGATGTTTTTTTGCCAGTTGACCACCCTTTCAGGAACAACACCACTGATTTCTTAAAAGACAAGAATAAAGAGTCTTTGCCTTTGTTGAGAAGATCTGGAGAACAATTGCGACAACAAGTAGAGTTCTTGCCAAATATTCCGTTCGACAACAAAAATATGATTATTCAAGATTTTGGAAAAGATCACAATTGGCACCGGAGAAGTATATTCTTGGAACTACTATATTGGGGCACTTACATGAACTTGTGGACTGTTTAATATATTTAACGAAAATATCTATTTTAAAATTAACAGAAAAAGAAGTAACGGTTCAACGTGAAATTAAACACTAATATAATTTAACTAATATAACCATTAATAATTCAAAAGTAACACAATTAAACACTATAAACTAAGGAAATAAATGTTCAAATACAATGTATCAAAATGGAAATCCAAGGGGATCGGCTCCATCTCCTAGGTCGGGGGGTTGACTCTCAGGCTGGTGAACTTGAGAAGTCCAAGTCTTTGGCGGTTGGGGGTGTAAGTCCCTAGTGGCGGAGTCTGCGCTGCTAGTGGTAGCTACTTAGGATTGCATGTTGATCGAGAAACGGAGGCTGCGCAGGCCCCATGGGCAGTTGTCCCTGGAAAACTTGAGCGTTTACCTGTAGTAGCATTGCCTCCATCTAGTCGTGACTATCGTGACCCCTCTTTATCTCTTCTCGCAGACCCGCGATTTCCACGTCTTTAGGATTGTAGCAGTTGCTTCTCGTTGACGACCAACTATTATCCTTATATTTTGGGTACTTTTGTACCCTAAACCCTGGGTACTCTACATCCCCATGAATTGGAATACCTAAAAATCAAAACATGTATTGTATCACATCTCACAAAATAACAATCAAGATATAGACAGTATCACAACAAGACAAAATAAATGATTATCAGGCACCCTGGTCTTGTTTGCGCCCCATATCGCCTCCGACCACCTTTCAATATCCAACCGTGGCCACTCTTGATCTCTATATGTCGCTGCTAGATTCGCGACATATTTTTTCTTTTTTAAATATTAATTATACAAAAGTCAATCTAACAAATTTCATCTAGCACAAATGAATATTTAGAACAATCACTTTAATTTAAGGTTGAAATTACTTACATACGCTCTCTTGTCCTTCTCGCTTGTCCAAACCTCCCATCCGTCCTGGAGTTTTTTGCATTTTCTTGCCTTCCATGCGTCATGGTTCTTGATCGTGTTTTGGTCGCCCCCCGTACTCTTTGCATGTTCAATCACACAGAAGTAGCGGTTAGATCATTAAATCGAAAGTAAATAAATATGTGATAGATAATTAAACATAAATTAAAAACTTACCATTTTTGCCTTAACTTTTTCTATACTTCTTGACTCGCTAAACCAAGTCGGTTCTGGTGCCTTGGCTTTGTTGTGCAATCACCCTAAGTTTTTCGGCCGCCTCACTCTTCCAGTGGGCAATATAATGGGGGACCCATTCCTCAAGCATCCAATAATTACAAATCTTCTTCATCCCCGGATTTTTCTCCTTCATTATCCAATAGCTCTTAGCACGAGCCACTTCAGAACCAAATCTCTCGGAACAAATGTTGTGGTACGCTTTTCTAACTCTAACAGCGCCCCTCTCGCTCCACTGATACGTCGACTGAAATTTAATAACTGATCATCCGTAGTTAATATAATAAAATCATAATTCATATAATACGTAACTAAAATTTATATAAAAATCATAAATTATAATAACCACAAATTTTATTATAGGCTGCCTCCCAATCTTTCTCCGAAAATGCACCATACATGAGGTAGGGTGCATGCATATTTGCCTTCAGATTGGTGCAAATTGTCCTACCAATTTGTCACTGTCATTTAATTCCCAATATTAGGGTTGACAAAAATCCTAGTCCTCTAGGATAAGTCTGTGGGGGGATGCTCAGGGATAGTCTGCCCATGATGCACAACATCATCGTCTACCTCTTGATCACCATCCACCGCACCCTCCTCGTCATAACCCACTGGACCCTCCTCACCATCATCCCCGGCGTCCTCGGCATCCCCTAAATAGGCCCCCTCTATATCTCGTCGTAATGCACTGGTGGCGCCTGTCGAAACAATACATTGTGATCCCGATAACTGATCGTCGGGATCAACTGCTAGACTATCTCCTGGAACTCCAGCTGCCTAATAACAAGGTGAAGCTGATCTGTCTAGCTGTTGTCGATGGCTCACCTACATCGACATGGATTGTTGTGGATATAACTGGCCGCCAGTCTGACCTACCATCCCCTGCATTGGGTTGCCCATGTTGAAATACTGTGCGGGAGTAAATGTGGGGCTCATGTTCCTTACATTCGCCTAAGACTGCAACATGGTAGTGAATGGCTGGGTTTGATACATCTGATACGCATTAATCCTCTGTTCTCCAGCCGTACCGTTGGGGTTGTTTCTCACAGCTTCTAGCATCTTATGATGTGGCATGTTATACAGTGTCGTGACAACCTGCTGTCTAGAAGCAGCATTTGATTGGACTGGGACTAATCTTGCCCTGCCTTTGCCTTTACCCTGTTTTGAGGGATCGATTTGTCGTCTATCGCCATCTGTTATATAACAACACAAATAATTCAGTTAATAAACATAATATTACAAAAACGAACTAAAAAACTTAACAAATAATAATATATACTAGAAACTCCAAATATACGCTAACAGTGGTATGAATATTTTAAAAGTTTCTTATTTATACTAACTGACCAAGTATAGCCTAATTTTTTTATAAAAGCAAACTAATTAATTTTCCTATATTTATATATCCTAAAAGTGGAAATAATCATGATTTACCTGAATTTAACTAATTTTTATCAAATTACTTTACAATTTCTAACATTATAGTTCGTGATGTAGGGTTATTTTTTTTGATACATGTCCACCTGACAACACTCCCTGTCAGACTGCTTCAGTCCCTGCTGGATCATTAAGCAGCTTTTGAATTCGGAACTTGCACTCAACACTACACGTAAACTAAGCTGGTAGCACTCCGATACTTAAGTCAGATAAGTCGAAGTATGAGATCTTGTTGAGCGTGACAACAAGTCAAATAAAACAAGTCGAACTGGGCAAGAGAACAAGTCAAATTGAGTGGCTAAAACAAGTCGAATTAGGGACTCAAATAACTCGAACTACTAGCTGAAATAGGTCGAATAAGAACTATTTTCGTAAGATTTGTAGTCCAAGTACAATTATGAGTTGAAATAAGTCGAATTAGAGCTATCCAGATAACTCGAATTGGGCTTATGAAACAAATTGAATTGGGCTGAAAAACAACTCGAATTGCTTGAAACAACTCGAATTGGGCCCTAATATAGCTCGAAATTGGGCATGCATGGGCCAAATTTGAGCTTTGCATTGAATTGTAATTTTGCATTAAAAAATAATGATGCTGACGTGTCATAATATATTCTGAAATGCCCTCGTGGCATTGTATCAAACGTTATGACGTGGTAGTACCGAAATATGGTACATCATGGAGTCTCCCAGTTTGTAAGAGTAATGTCAAGGAACATTGGTCATACAAACTAAAAGAACTCAAGAAAACCCCAGTAATTGTGGAACGAGTCCGTAAACCAAGAAACAGCTCCAAAATAATGTAGAAAAACAATTCATAAAATCTCCCCGAAAATAACTCTAATTGCTAAATAGCTCGAATAGGAATAGGTTGAATGAGGGCATTTTGGTAATTGTGTCCCGTCCTTCGCCTATAAATAGTAGCAGAAATGGAATCATTTTGCATTTTTTCTTTTTGCAAATAACTCGGAGCTCCTCGCAAATAGCTCGAATTAAAATAGCTCGAACAGAGAATAAGTCAAATATCTGAAATAGCTCGAACCGAAGTAAGAAAAATAACTTGGAGTTATAGAAGACGAATTAATCATACACACTATCAGATACCTCGAAAACCACCTGATTTCGACCTATTCAGCGATAACTCGAATTTGTTCAACTCGAGTTATTTGAATATAACTCAAAATACCCAATTTTGAGTTATAACACTTAGATAATTTTTTGTAAATTTTCTGAACTTTCGAATTCCTGTAGCTAATGATGTTTGCTATCTCTATTTGCAGGAATTTCACAATGACTCGTCTTAATCGTTACCGTTCACATGACAATTCATTGGGGGCCGCTTCATCTTCGCGCTTCATATCTCGGCCTCAAACTTCACGTCCAAGGTCCTACCATAATCATCACAGTAATCCACGCCCCGTATGTCCTCCTCGTTACTCCCGGCCAACTCGTCCAACCAAGATTAGAGTTCCTGGTGCGCCAAAAATCTTTGTTCCAGTCGCCTGTTCATGCGAGAGGCGCGACTGACAAGAAGCGATTCATTGATCTGAATCCCAGAGCTGGTAACTCCTAACTCCTCTTCTCCATATGGCTTCCAAGTTCGATATTGAATCCACTAGTCAGAGTGAAGTTCCACTTGTAAATGAACAGTCCATTTTCGTTTCGTCATCCTCGGACAATAGCTCTAATAGTGATAGGTTGTCTTCCAACGCCCAAGGATCTGATAGGTACGTAGATATAATGAAGGAGTTCGATAGTGAGGAGTTTACAACTACTATCCATGAGCCTACTGTTACCATACCTATTGCCGCAACACATATAGCCATAGATGAGACCCTAGATGCCCCTAGTATAGAGCCTGCCAATGCTGCCGTTGATGAGACGGTCTAAGAGTTAGCTGTTGAGGGCATATTCTGGACTCTCCTGAAGTTCCAACTCCTTGACCTAACCTAGTTAAATTCGATAAGATCCTTTTGGTGGTAGGTCATACCGAGAAGTATTATCGTGTTAACTATGATATTCCTTAGACGTATAAGATTATCTTCTCGGGCCCTGATGATAGGATGAACAACCCTCCTGAAGGGTGTTTTATAGTATTTCATAATTATTGCTCCTGCGGTCTTCGATCTCCTTTAAACAATGTAGTTAGGCAAATACTGAATAGATTACCGTCTTGTCCTTCACACTTCACCCCCAAACTCTTACACTCTCATTTACGCCTTCATTATTCTAATGAGAGTGTTCAAGTTGCCTTGCACACCCGACTCGTTTTTCCAAATGTTCCTTAGTAAGTTTAGGAGAATAGGAGAGGATGCGGGGTTCTATTTTCTGACGGTGAGGAAGAACATCAGTTTTCTGCCTGACCTCCAGTCTAGATTTGGACATACCTGGAAAAACCAATGGTTTTTCATCAAGGAGTCCAAGCCATAAGAATTTAATTTTAAGAGAAATCGGGCGGATAGTGCTCGCTCTCCTCCATGTCCTCCGGCCGTACTATTAGATGATATCGTGGACAAGTTGCGGATTCATCACTTTGATGCCTTCTCGTTAACCAATACTGTGATTCTTCGAGCCGGGGGCTATACCACGGTTCCATTTTCTAGCCCCAGAACATTTGGTACATAACTTGCATTACTGGTTCTATACTTTTAGTCATTTCTGTATTCTGTGTGATCGTTATGTGCTATGTGTATTCTCATTCTTCGCATTTTCTTTAATGCAGAAAAGCTGGCGCTGATCAAGTCAAAGAAGAAGCTTGCGGCTATGATGGAGACTGAGGACGCGCCCCCACCTGAGAAGGTGAGTCGTCGCAGAGCCAAGACTACCGATGTTGGTTCCTCTTCCCAGACAGCTCCTGCTGCTACCATTGGACACTGGCAGCTTCAAGCTGACTGATACCGTGGCTATGCGAATGCTTAAGGGGTTAGCCGGCATTTGACCGGAAGAAATATTTGAGGAGATAGGGCGGGAGGGCTTGTGCAACCGCACTTCACTCAACCTTATTGAGGTAATCTTCGCTCTCCCTCCTTTATATTTCTCTATCTCCTTCTTTTATGAATCTAATCTTGCGCTTATTGTTTCTTGTAGCTTTTCATGAAAGTACAGACCCTGGTGAAGAACTTTGACATTTCCATGGATGTTCGAGATGAGTACAACATCAGTCGGGAGGGTTACAAGACTGCTGCAGCGCAGGCTAAGCGACTTGAAGAGGCGACCAAAAATAAAACGTGCGAGTTCGAGCAAACTATGGAGTCTGTTGTGAAAAAGCTGAGGGTGGCCAAAGAGAAACTCAAAAAGGCCACTGAAGCCGCATCCAACAGCAACAAGAAGGCTCAGGCTGCGACCAAGGAGTTCAACAAGATGCAGTGGAATAAAGATGACTTGGCGTTGTCTCTCTTGAGGACTCAGAAGCAGGTGGGGGACCTAGCTGGGGAGCTAAAGGATGCTCAGACTGAACACGATGCCGCCAAGGACGCAATCGCTGTTGCTGAACAAGTTGGCTATGAAAAGGCCAAGGCTGAAGTTTGCATCTTCACTTCTTGTTGTTCATTCGAATGTCTTTATGCTACAATGTGCTAACTTTCTCTTACATTTTGGTGCGGGAGTTGACTGATGATGAGAAAGTGGTGGTGGCGGTCGAACTCCTTTGCTTCGCAACTTGGGATTACATCTCCACAGTGAGGGGCTGCTTCGACATGCGGAAAGGGTACAATTATGCCCTAAAGAATGTTTGGAGGAAGACAGCCTTCACTGCTGGCTTCTCTCCTGATGACTTCAACATCAAGAATCGTTTGACGGAGGATGTTACCAATTCTGAGGAGGAAGAAGAGTCGGATAAGGAGGAGAACCCCAGGCATGATTCCTTCCCGAGTCTACGTCCACTGAAAGAGGTGTGGCTCCGTGATCATCTGAAGGCCAAGGCTAGTACTTCCGGAATCAAGATGCTCAAGATAGCCTTAAAGAAGCTGAACTGCCGCATCATCTCATTGTTCTAGAGCTGCAACTACCTGAGGGGGTCCCATTGCTCAGATTTTAAGACCTTGTGGATCCCTCGGCCATAGTCACTGTGTCGTCTCCTACTCCTGATCCGGAGGTGGTCCTGGCCAAGGATTCGCCCGTGAGACCCCGAGGATGATACTTCCCTTCTAAGTGATTCCTTTGAGAAGATAGCGGTGGAGAGCAGTGGTGCCTTGGATCCCTCTGGCCTGAAGCTCAAGTGATTATTGTGAAGCCGGCTTGCATGCCGTGTCCCTTGGCCTGCGTGCCCCTATTCGTTCTTTCATAGCTTACTTTTAATTTTTTGTATTGTTGATTTAGTACATTCTGGTTGATTTAGCACATTAGTAGTTCCTATCCTTTATATTCCAGTACATATACTTGCGACTATTTTGCTTTTGTCAATTGTGCATTTGAGTTGCTTTCAGGTTTTATATCAATTTTGATATTGATTAACCCTCGTTATGCAGGTGCGCTACAACATGAATGGTCGTGCTCTCTTTGCGAGTGCTAGTGCTCATTGTTCAAGTGCTTGTGCTCGTTTTACAAGTGCTAGTGCTTGGTGTTTGGGTGCTTGTGCTCGTTGCATAGATTGTTATATGCATATGTTACTGTACATAAAGTGTTGGCAGAGGAAACTCGTATAAAATATGGAATTTTATTAGTTTTGAGACTGGGCTTAAGTATCTTCCGAGTTGCCTACGTATCCTTCCGTATATAGATGGTCAAGAATCAAGTCCCCGTAGTTAAGTGCTAACTATTACAATCGAGGTCTACATCCGGATAATCTTAATTCGTAAACTAAAAAGTAATAATAACATCCAAACGGCCCTACTGTGCCACAAGGCAGTTAGAATATTAGTGCCCTAACTTTAAAACCTTCTCAAGTTCTTCATGTTCCACGGGCGTGATAGACTCTTTCCACCCAACTCTTGCGCATAGTAGTATCCTTTAACGCTTGCCTTCTCCTCTTTGTAAGGTACTTCCCAGTTTGGCTTCAACTTCTCCACGTGCTTAGTAGCTTCAACCTTTCTGAGGACCAAGTCCCCCACTTGGATGTTCCGAAACCGCACCCGAATATCATACGCCTTAGCCATCATGGATTCATATGCTTGTTTTCTCTGATATGCTTCTTCTCTTGTGGATCCTATCAATTCGAGATCCATATGTCTCGCCCTCAAGGCGTCCTCTTCGTCATAAGTGATTATGCGGTAAGTTTGCATTCTAATTTCTGCTGGTATAACTGCTTCAGAACCATACGTCAGCAAGTATGGAGTTTCTCCTGTCGAGGTTCGAGGTGTCGTGCGATAAGCCCACATTATGCCTGGTAATTCTTCCAACCAGTTTCGTCCTTCGTCTTCCAACCTTTTCTCCAGAGTTTGACTAGCATGTTATTGGTGGCTTCTACTTGTCCATTAGCTTCAAGGTGTGTGACAGATGTAAACCGTTGCTCGATCTTCAAGTCTTTGCACCAATCATAAATCCTATGACCCTGAAACTGCCTCCCATTATCTAAGATTAGAACTCTTGGTATCCCGAATCTGCATATGATATTTTTCCATATGAATTGATTTACATTTGCTTCCGTTATTGACACCAATGCCTCTGCTTCTACCCACTTGGTGTAATATTCAACTGCTACCAATACCCATTTTCTCCCTCTGGATGCAATCAACATAGGCCCCACAATGTCTATGCCCCATTGATTGAATTGGCACCCATAACTTACAGTCGTCATTGGCTGAGCAAGTGTATGAATTATCTTTGAATGTAACTGACAGATTCTGCACTTCCTCGTGTAGTCCATTGCATCTCTTATTATAGTAGGCCAAAAATATCCTTGGCGGAGTATTTTTGTGCCAATGATCACCCTCCAGAGTGATTTCCACAGCTGCCTTCATGTATCTCACTCAAGCCATTATTTGCCTCTGCTAGTGACAAACATCTAAGAAGTGATCCTTCAAACGACCTTTTGTATAGCTCTTCATTGAACATATCGAACCTTGCCGACTTGTATTTCAATCTTCTGACCGCTTGTGGGTCAGTTGGTAAGGTGTCATTTTGTAGTTATTCGATGATTTCATCTTTCCAACTCTTCTCAACTTCCACTAGTAACACAAAGTCTACCGCTTCTGTCAACCTTTGCACTTGCTGGCTTGTCCGTTGCTAGTCGTGTCACCCTCCTTTCAACGTAGAATTCAGCAATGCTTGCAAAGCAAGATAAAGAATCTGCACGATTGTTTTCGGCTCTAGGGATTTGCGAGATAGTGAATATTTTAAAACTTGCAGTGGACTCTTTCAATTTATCCAAGTACATAACTATCGTTGCTTCATTTGCTTCATATCTACCTTTGAATTGAGTCTGTGAAAGCCATAAGTCTAATGATTCCCAACGATTTTTCCATTTCAATTCCTACTAGTAACGCTTCATACTCCGCTTGATTTTAGTGACTTGAGAGTTTAACCGGATTGCGTAATTTGATTCCCATCCATCGGCCGACCTTAGATATACTCCAAGTCCTCCTGCATCCACAGTGGAAGACCCGTCAACATGTAAGGTCCACACCTCCTTAAGTACTCTAGATGCAAAGCCCTCGGTTGTGGTCATCACCATTGCTACTTCCGATGGTTCCTTATTTCTGCCACAAAGTCCGCCAACCTTTGTGCTTTAATAGCAATCTTAGGTTGATAATCTAGGCCATACTCTCCCAACTCAATGGCCCACTTTACTAACCTTCCAGATGTTTCTGGTTTTGCCATGACTTGTTTCAGAGATTGATTAGTCAAGACTGTTACCAGATGTGATTGAAAATATGGTCTTAGTATCCTTGTTATAATTACTAGAGCATATGCTAACTTCTCGATCTCCAAATAATTAAGTTCTGCCCCTGTTAATACCTTGCTCACGTAGTACTCTGGCAAGTGTTTTCCATCCTCCTCACGTACCAAGACCGTGCTTAGTGAATTCTTCGTTATGGCCAAGTAGAGATATAACATCTCATTATTTTTGGGCTTAGATAACAATGGTGGTGTAGTGAGATACACCTTTAGTTGGCGAAATGCTTCTTCACAATCTTCAGTCCAAACAAACTTTGAAATTTTCCTCAACTTTTTAAAGAATGGTAAGCTCTTCTCTGCTGATTGTGAAATAAAGCGGCTTAGTGCCGTTATTATGCCCACTAGACGTTGCACCTCCCGCTCAGATTTAGTGGATGGCAGGTCCATTATCACCTTGTTTTTGTCCAGGTTAGCTTCAATGCCTCGCTCATTGACCATGAAACCCATAAAATTTCCTGCCTTGACTCCGAATATGCATTTCTTCGGGTTCAACTTCATCCCATATTGTTTCATTATGGAAAATGCCTCATTGAGATGCTTTATGTGGTCTTCAGCCTTCAAGCTTTTGATTAACATGTTGTCAATGTATGGCTCCATCGTTTTGCCAATTTGATGGAAAAATATCTTAGCTACTAGCCTCTGATAAGTTGCTCCTGCATTTTACAAACCAAAAGGTATTACTCTGTAACAGAATATTCCTCTGTCAGTTATAAATGTCGTTTTATGTTGGTCCTTTACCGCCATTAGTATATGATGAAAA
This sequence comes from Misopates orontium, assembly GCA_946800315.1. NCBI lineage: Eukaryota > Viridiplantae > Streptophyta > Magnoliopsida > Lamiales > Plantaginaceae > Misopates > Misopates orontium. The sequence continues at coordinate 28,026,058 of OX326947.1, forward strand.
CCGCTATGTGCAACACAAAGACTTAATAATGCACACCCTGGGCAACGAGAAAGGATCTCGTGGGCAATGTTTATTGAGATTCGTGTAATCTACGCACATTTGCCATACCGTCAGCTTCTTAGGTACCAAAACGACGTTGTTGAGCCACTCCAAGTATCGTACTTCAAATATGTGACCAGCCGCCAATTTTCTTTGTACCTCTAATTGTGCAGCCTTATTCTTCTCGTCTCTAAAATGTGTCTGCTTCTGTTTGACAGGTTTAGCATTTGGATTCACATTTAAGTGATGTACTGCGACTCGATCCTCTCAAATCCGAATCGGTCCATGCAAAAATATCAAAGTTTTGCCTTGGGCACTCAAGTAAGGCTTTCTCGGTCTCCAGTGGCAATTCACTGCCAATTCTTATGACCTTGTCAGGTTCATTGTCTGAGAGTATCACCTCAGTGAACTCGCCCAAAAGTTTCCATCCTTTCTACCTCCATTTGCTTTTTAAACCGCAAGGTGGTCTTATCCTCTTTTTCCTCCTTGGGTGTATTGGTTGTTGCAGTAGCATTCTCATTTAACGGCTTCGATGGGCCACAGTTTTGCACTTGATCCTCTTGGGTGACCAATACCATCTCGCTATCACCTTGATCTCAAGGGTCATGCGCTTCACATATGTGCATTCTAATCATTGCAACTTTAGGATCTTTCTTTGCTTTAATTAGTTTAGTCGATGTGACATAACAACTCCAAGACTCACGATAATTTATAGGAATCTCAGCTACTCCCCCTGGTGTGGAGAATTTGATCTTCTAATGACTAGTAGATATAATGATGTTTAAAGTAGCAATTGTTGCCCTGCCAATCACTACATTATACGCAAACGGTATGTCTACTATTAGATACTCCACATTCAAAGTTCTTCGCTTGGGGTTTTTGTCGAAGGAAGTTGCCCACACTTTCCCACCTCCAAAACCCATGATGTACCCTATTTTGGTACAACCACGTCATAACGTTTGATACAATGCCACAAGGGCATTTCAGAATATATTATGACATGTCAGCATCATTATTTTTTAATGCAAAATTACAATTCAAGGCAAAACTCAAATTAGACCCATTGAGGCCCAATTTTGAGCTATATCACGGCCCAATTTGAGTTGCACAAGCCCGATTCAAGTTGTTTCAAGCCCAATTCGAGTTGTTTTTCCGCCCAATCCGAGTTATCTGGATAGCTTCAATTCAACTTATTTCAAATCATAATTGTACTTGGACTACAATTCTAGCCAAATAGAGACGCTTAGAACTATAAATATGCATCGCACACGTCATTTGAAGGTACGTTTTCATAATTTCTAAGCTTTAAGCTTGAGTTATATAAGTCGAATTCGACCTATTTGGGAGTCTCATCCGACTTACAAAAATAGCTCTTATTCGACCTATTTCAGCTAGCAGTTTGGTTTATTTGAGTGCCTAATTCGACTTGTTCCCTTACTCAATTCGACTTATTTGCTTAGTTCAACTTGTTTTATTCGACTTGTTGTCATGCACAATGAGATCTCATACTCCGACTTATCTGACTTAAGCATCGGAGTTCCTTCGCCGGGAAGGCACCGACTTAGTTTCCATGTGGTGTTGAGTGCAGGTTCTGAACTCAAAAGCTGCTTAAGGATTTAGCAGAGACTGAAGCAGTCGGACGTGGAGTCTTGTCAGGTGGACACGTATCCAGAAGAAAATACCCCACATCAGTGGTGTCGTTTGTGGGAACCACATATCGCACTTCAGATCGAAACACCACTCAAACTCGAGACTCAAGACTCAATGGCCAAAGAAAGACCATTGACCAAAATAGATCTACTCAGAGAACAAGGCTCCACCGAGAACAAGATCTACATTAGGATGAAACTTTAGAACCATCCTCAACCAATATAACAGCACCGCCATGTGGTGAGCCTGTGGCTGAAGCGCCCCAAGCAGTGCCTATTCCTCATCCACTACATTCAAACTACCTAGCCCAGACGACGATGAGATTGCAGCACACTTTGGTGCCGATGAGAGTACAAGAGCTGACTCAACAACTCTACCACCTCCACCAATCAATGAACTAGAACAATGATCAAACCGCTCACACCCCAAAGTAAACTCAATGGCGCAAGCTTATTCAAGATCGATGAGACCAATTGAAAAAGATGTGTCGTCATCCCCCAAATGCAGAAAACCGCATTTAGAACAGATGGTCACCAGGGCTAACGAGTGTGTAGGCAAGTAGAGTTAAGAGAGACAGTCATAATTTATATAAAGAGATAAACTCTCATCAAAGAAGGCGGACAGAGCAAGTACACTGAACCAACTTGGAGAGGCAGGGAATATCGAATTGGTCTATAAGAAGACAACTAGAACAACGAGTAGTTGAACCAAAAGTGGCAGAGAGTGATGTCCCATTGAAAAATGCGATGTGGTATTGTGATGATATAAGCCAACTAACTCTAGATGCAGAGGTGACATTTCTCATAATGTCTCCATATGATAGAACCAACAATCCAACTAACACTATGATAGCTTGCACAAGAACCTGCAAGTGACGAGGTTAACATGAGGCTCAAACTGATAGCCAAGAGTTTGATTTGAATGGCAAAGGAATGGTTCAACAACATATGTGCTCCATTCAACACCATTGATGAGAATTTTAGGGGAATGCTTTTGCAATAGTTTATGACTCAACATAAACTAATGAATATTATTCTATTTACAATGAGAACAAAAGCTTGACTAACTAAGTTGATAGGTTGAACATTGAGATAGCAAGGCTTGAAGCCCTGTGTAACACCCCTAAAATATTTAAATTTGATAACTTAAAAAAATGGTATTTGAGTATGTTTCAGTTTAGTCCTTCAACTTTTAGAAATCTTATAATTGACCCCCAAGTATTTTCTTTTAGATCATTTGAGTCCTTCAAACTTTCAAAATGGTCCTTTATAATTTTCAAATATCCAAGAATTCTTTATAATGGTAAATCTTCACATTTACTCCTAGATATTCATATCTTACAATAGTTAAAAGTAGAATAAGGTTAAAATTAATGGTAAATCTTCACATTTACTCCTAGATATTCATATCTTACAATAGTTAAAAGTAGAATAAGGTTAAAGTAATTTCTTGATTTGTCTTCATTCACTTAATAATAGTAGATATTTCTTATGTTCAATATTATAAAATTCAAATCAGAGATAAGGGGTAAGATTTCTGAAAAATTCATCATAAATAGGGGTGGTCAAGTTAAAATAAAATAGCATTAGAGTAGGGACTCAATTTAATTCCTTGTCTCCCATTTTTACCTATAAAAGAAGGGCTTCTTTCAACAATTTTTCACACACCTCAATCTTCTGTATCTCTCTTCACTATCTTCACAAAAAATCTTCCTTACCAAGTCTTCTAGCTAAAAACAATATTTTCACAAGTTGTCCAGTTCAAAGTTTCCGAGAAAAATCCCTAGTCCCGGAACTGTGCAGAAATTACAGTTTCAACCCGAAACTTGCAAGCCCCAAAATAAATATCAAAAGTTCATCTTTCGAGCTAATTTTTGGAACAGAGACTCTTAATCGTGTCTTTAACAAAACCCCTCAATCAATTTCATATTTTAACCAGTTCTAGACGTTCGATTTAAGGTAACTCTCGAACTGCTACAGCTTTCAGCCCTAACTGTGCGCATTCATTTTGTTTCTTAAATTAATACTAAAATCCAGATGATAAATGTCAAATTGATAACACATACATGTTGCTAACATCCTAGGAATGTTAAAAGTCGTTGCTTGTTAACTTTAATCATGTCTTAGTTTCTATTATGAATTTAATAACATATTAATAATTTATATAACACATTTTCATATTCACTTTCTTGCTTACTTTAGTTTCCTATAAGTTACTTTAGTCACTTCATGATCTAGTCATATAACTTGATTCTTATATTATACGTAAGTTGTACAACGATTTATTTTGATGATTTAAATAACCTTGTGACTTTTATGATTATATTAAACTTACGAATACTAGTTTATAATTTATGATAACATTTAGAACATGTTATATGACAAAAGTGATACTTGTATGTTAATTCCATATCTTCATGAAACATTTGCTTGGTTAGTGAATTATGGTGATAATGTAAGAATTAGTAAATTATCTTAAAGATTATTTAGAAAAAATGAATATTTATTATTTTGAAGATTTTTAACACCTTTAAATTTATTTAGGAGACGGTCGACTTTTGCGAGAAAACCAAGTATTTGGAGGAGGTGAGATTCATGTGGTTTATTCCAGCCCATTTGGCATTTGGCTCTGAGATTTTTGGACAGAACTATCGTGATTATTTATTTCCAGTCATGATCAATCGTTTCACACCTGTTATCTCATTTCATATCCACTGGCTAAAATACTGTTAAACTAAACCTATTCTTAATCCATTATCACATTCTTATGAAAATGTATTAACAAATCTGAGGTTAAACAATTAATTCTTGAACTGTGCAACGAGTAACGAACTATGTTCGGCCTATGTAACTCAAAAACGAGCAACGGATTTTATCCGGCTTACTAGCTCATCTGATATTTCTGTTTCACCCATTGGGACGCCTTTGGGAAGTTGGGCCCAGGGATTGAGATAATTTACTGCTGGGCAACACGGGTTGTCGATTAGTAATTTAAATTAATACCCATTCTGTCTAAGAGCCGCTTGCAGTCAGGAGTTGACTATAACCCGCGTGTTAGACTGGCATGTACTCGAGCATGTCTTCTATTCTGTTACGAGGTCACTCCTCGTAGGGAGGTATACGGTTAGATTTTCGGTGTTATGGTTGGATCTGTTATAAGTAATTGCACAAGTTCATCTTAATCTCGTTATTTTTGATCGTTTCGTTCTAAAATCTTGCAGTTAACATCAAAATTTTTGTTTCAATAAATCTGTCATTATTGTTAAAAATCTCACTAAGTCCTCTAAGACTTATATCTCTTTTATTTTTTGTCCATTCTCAGAACAAGAGTGATAACACCTGGCTGGATCAACTATCTTTGGCTTATCGCGAATTCTATTTAAAGCTTTATGGATTTTAATAAGCATATTTGGTCTCTCAAACCAAAATATGTCCGAGATATCGTTTGCTTGTGTGTGTGAATAATTATGTCTTAAGATTTATGGTTTGTAATAATTAACTACTATTGTAACTTTGAGATTTTTCCGCTGCAATAAATAAGTTTGTTTAGCTTTATTCGGATCCATTCAGTGGGATCCTCTACGGTATTATTGAGGTTTGAAATCACATATCAATTTTGGACTTCAATAAGACTTTAAAGATAAAAGTCGGTTTTTAAAAATAAAAAATGTATATATTGTTTACAATTTTGAGTTAGCTTATTTTAAAGTGTGTGGTCGCAGATGGCTGCTAACGGGAACCCTAGACCATTAGTTGTACGTAAAGACCAGCCCTCACTCACCTATTACCTTCCCGGGCCAGGTCTTACAGGCCATTACCCAGATTTAGCCGTCAAAAAATTAGAAGATGACCGTAACAGAGTCATGCATGAAAGGGATGAATTTAAACACGCATTATCTAGTCTAGATCAGAAACGTATAGAAATTTCATTCCTGAACCATGTGTTAAGTAGTGAGAACCGAGAGATTAAACGGTTGGACGAAATTCATGCTCTTACCGCTCAGCTAGAACTCGAGAAGAATAAGTTCATCCAACATTTAAAAACTATCAACCAATTCTTTCAAAGCCAATTGGCACTGGTTGGAGACAATTTATTCGACATTCGAAACATGTTACGCGCAGTACCATTGGCTACATGCATAGGCATGCACAACAAATTGAGCCAACAATTGGATTTTATCCAAGACATCATGAAACATGCCGAAGAAATGTATTTAGAAGGATTAGAGTTCTACCTTCCTCCAGAACCCCCTACGAACCCCGTTAAGCCATACCCTCGGGAGCTGAAGATCCAAATAATTTAGAGCCGCAAGATGAAGGGATGGGGAATATCCCGATTGAGGAAGAAGAAGACCCAGAAGAAGACATAGAGGAAGACCCCAAAGAAGACCTTGACATTTGGATACTGTAGCAACCTGATGGGAATATATGATTAAATATAATGCATTGATTAAAATACTTGAATATTTGTGTTGTGTGAAGCTATAACTACTTGATTATGCTTGTGTGATGAATAAATAGTTATGTGTGCCTAGAAACTCTAGTGTGATTGTATTTTGAAAATATATGCTCGAATGATTGTATTAATATAAAATTTAAATTATGTATATGTATATATATTAATAAGTCATGTTACTGTTTACTTGGTTCATTCTTTTATATGTCTCATTTTATCATGTGTGCACATTTTTTTTTTTTTTTTTTGATATTGAAAGTACTGAAATTTGTGTAGAATGACTACACCCAACGGAAGGAACGAATTGGATAGAGCGGGGAATCCAACACCCCAAAACAGCAACGACGAATTCTCTGACCCTGTGACAACATCAATAATGGTCAAACAACGGGAACACCGACACATGTCGATAACAGCCAAACTGTTCCTCCCATGTATGCTTTAATGCATAGTCAACTTATGCAATTTGCTCAAGCAAATGCTGAGAGGTCATTTACACACTCAGAGGATCAACTCTTTGAGAGGTTCCTTCGCCTCCAACCTCCTAAATTCCTGGGAGAACCTGATGACCGCAAGGCGGAATCTTGGGTAGAAGAAATGGAAAAGATCTTCAGTGTCACAAATTAACTGAAGAAAAGAAGGTCAACTTTGCTACGTTGCGCCTTGAGGATGCTGCACGTCACAGGTGGCGTATATTGGACCAACTATGGAAAAATGATGGGACTCCAAGAACCTGGGATAACTTTGTCAAGGAATTTTACAGTAAGTATATTCCCCAAGTGGAACGAATTCGTCGAGAGAAAGAATTTCTGGAATTAATCCAGGGATCTATGTCAGTCTCCGAATACGAGTCTAAATTCACTCGTTTGATCCAATACACGCCCCATTATTTGGAAGACGAAGAACAAAAAGTGCGAAAGTTTATCGAATGGCTGAAATTAGACATTCGTTGGGCAGTAATTTCTATTGATTTAACCACCTATAAGGCGGCGGTGGAAAAACCACCCGTGTGGAAGCGGAGATGAAAGAACTTCTGAAAATCGAAGAGAGGGCGAAAAGAAACAGACCATCGGATAGAAAATCTCCAAGTGGAGGAAAACCTTCTCATGGGAACAAATACCCTCGGACCAACCAGACAAAAGCTGTTAATTCAACATCTCAAGTTACTTCGATACAAGCAAAAGCAGCAGTTATAGGACCTTGTGAATTTTGTGGAAAAATGAACCACAATGAAACTACATGTTACAGAAAGCTTGGAAAATGTATGGCATATGGTAGTGACCAACATCTTCTCAGAAACTGTCCAAAGAGATGAGCTCCAGCACAAACTACTTCAGCGCAAATGGGGAAACCTAGATCCCAGCTCGGGCATACGCTCTTGAAGTAAGGGAAAATGATGCAAACCCAAACGCAGTGGTTGAAGGTAACATTCTGATACTTGATCAAATTGGGAAAGTTTTATATGATCCTGGAGCTACTCATTCCTTTATTGCCTCATCTTTTGCTAAGAACTTACCTATTCCAAATGAATGCTTACCTTATGAAATAGAAGTAAACACTCCAGTAGGAAATAGTTTAGTAACTGATGTTGTGTACAAAGCCTGCCTGATCATGATAGATGGGGTTGAATACCCCATAGATCTAATACAATTTCCAATGCATGGGTATGATGTAATCCTAGGAATGAATTGGTTATACAAGTACCAAGCTGAGTTAAATTGTTTTACCAAAGAATAAAGCTTGGTAAAACAGTTACATTGGGAAGTAAGCCCAAGCCGGTTTTATGCACCACCATCTCGCTTGTTGAAGCTAGAAAATTTATTCGAGATGGAGCATGTGGATTCATAGCTTATCTAATCAATAAACCCAAGGATAAAGATAAGCTTGAAGAAGTACCAGTGGTCAAAGAATATCCAGAAGTACTTCCTGAGGAATTAGAATCTCTCTCCCCCAGATCGAGAGATAGAGTTTGTGATAGAACTGCTACAGAATACCACACCAATCTCAAAAACACCATATCGTATGGCTCCTGCGGAATTAAAAGAACTAAAAATCTAGTTGCAGGATTTATTAGAACGAGGATTCATACGACCCAGCACATCTCCATGGGGTGCACCAGTTTTGTTTGTGAAAAAGAAAGATGGCACTAAGACTGTGTATTGAATACCGTGGTCTGAATAGTGTTACCATAAAAAACAAATATCCTTTGCCCCATATCGATGAGTTGTTCATTTGTTGCAGGGATCACAAGTCTATTCAAAGTTAGACTTGAGGCAAGGATATTACCAACTGAAAATTCGAGAGGAGGACATCCCTAAGACTGCATTCAATTCTAGATATGGTCACTTTGAGTTTGTCGTAATGCCCTTTGGACTTACGAACGCCCTGCAACGTTTATGGATATGATGCATAGAATCTTTTAACCATATTTAGATAAATTTGTGGTGATCTTTATGGATGATATTTTGGTATTCTCAAAAACCAAGAAAGATTATGCACAACGTTTAAGAGTGGTTTTGCAAGTTTTAAAAGATAATAAGCTTTATGCAAAATTTAGTAAATGCGAATTTTGGTTAGAACGAGTAACGTTCTTGGGTCATGTGATTTCTAAAAAGGGGGTAGAAGTCGATCCTTCAAAAATCGAATCAATAACCGATTGGAAACAACCTAAAAATGTTACGGAAGTCCGTAGCTTCTAGGGCTAGCAAGTTATTATCGCAAATTTGTCCAGGATTTCTCCAAGTTGGCTGCACCGCTCACACGACTAACCCAAAAGAATCAACCTTTTCAATGGGACGAGAAGTGCGAGGCAAGTTTTCAGGAATTGAAAAGGAGATTGACCCCTGCACCAGTTCTTGCACTACCGGAAGGATCAAAAGGGTTTGTAATTTATACAGACGCATCAAAGAAAGGTTTAGGATGTGTTCTTATGCAAAATGGGAAGGTCATTGCATACGCGTCAAGAAAGTTGAAGCCAAGTGAGAAAAACTACCCCACGCATGATTTGGAGTTGGGAGCAATTGTGTTTGCATTAACAAAATGGAGACACTATTTGTATGGAACAACTTTTGAAGTCTATACAGACCATAAAAGTTTGAAATACATATTCACCCAAAAATATTTGAATATGCGCCAACGACGATGGATGGAGTTTCTTGAAGATTATGATTGCTCTATTCTTTATCACCCTGGAAAAGAAAATGTAGTTGCCGATGCTTTGAGCAGAAAAGCTAAACTAGACCACTTAAGGGTGGGAAAAGAATATATTGAAATTCAATCACAAGCACGCTTGGCAGGATTGACAATTCAGTCTGAGTTTCAAAAAGAAATTTTGAAAGCTCAACAAGAAGATGAAGAAACTCATAAACAAAAGTCTTTGATAGAATAAAAAAAAAACCCCCCAATTTTCACATTGGATCGATGGGGCTTTTGATGTATAAAAATCGCATATGTGTAACGCAGAGACTATGAGCTGAACTGCTAGAAGAAGCTCCAAAGTCAAGGTACAAGATTCATCCAGGAGGCACTAAGATGTATCAAGACATAAAGAGATACTTTTGGTGGAATGGATTGAAATGAGATATTTCTGATTTTGTACAAAGATGCATGACATGTCAACTCGTAAAAGCAGAGCATCAACACCCTGCTGGAAATTGCAACCCCTTCCCATACCCGATTAGAAGTGGGACCAAATCACCACGGACTTTGAAAGTGGTCTTCCAACGATTAGAGGTGGATACAATAGTATTTGGGTTATTGTGGACAGACTCACCAAATCCGCCCATTTCTTACCAGTTGGCAACCACTATCAAGTTGAGACTTTAGCCAAGCTCTACAAAAAAGAGATTATCAGATTGCATGGGATTCTAATAAGCATTGTATCTGATAGGGATCCCAAGTTTACGTCAAGACTGTGGAAACAATTACAAGAAAGACTTGGAACTAAACTAAAGTTTAGTACCGCATCTCATCCTCAAACAGATGGACAGTCGGAACGCACAATTTGTTTCCTCGAAGACATGTTGAGGGCATGTGTACTTGATTTCGGAATCTTGGGATAAACATTTACCTTTGGTAGAATTTGCCTACAACAACAGTTATCGGGCCTCTATTCAAATTGCTCCATATGAAGCCCTGTATGGCAGAAAATGTAGGTCACCTATTCATTGGGACCTGGAGGAACGTCGAAACTTGTCTTATGGAATTGATCGAGCATTGAGACATGAAATTATTTAGGATGTTATAGAAAAGGTCCAGAAAATAAAACAACGCATCAAGGCATCTCAAGATCAACAAAAGAGCTATGCCGACAAGCGAAGGAGAGATCTAGAGTTCGAGGTTGGAGATCGAGTTTTTCTCGAAGTATCACCTCGAAAAGGGTTCAAAAGAATTGGCAAAGGTGGAAAACTAAGTCCACGCTATGTTGGACCTTTTGAGATCTCAGAAAGGATTGGAAATTTGGCTTATCGGCTAATACATCCTCCAAACATTACAGGAATCCACGATGTGTTCCACGTATCTCAGTTGAAGAAGTACTATCCTGATGAGTCTCATATCATCACTTCCGATACTATTGAACTTGAGAGTGATTTGTCCTACGTGGAAAAACCAGTCAAGATTCTTGATAGGAAGTTTCAAGAACTTAGAATCGAAAGATTCCTATTGTGAAAGTCCTATGTAGAAACCATCAAATTGAAGAAGCTACTTAGAAACCTGAACAAGATATGCAGAAGCATTACCCGTACCTCTTTAAACATACAGGTTAGAAATCTGGGGACCAGATTCCTTTAAGGAGGGGGGATTGTAACAGCCCTAAAATATTTAAATTTGATAACTCAAAAAAATGGTAATTGAATATATTTCAATTCAGTCCTTCAACTTTTAGAAATCTTATAATTGACCCCAAGTATTTTCTTTTAGATCAATTGAGTCCTTAAAACTTTCAAAATGGTCATTTATATTTTTTAAATATCCAAGAATTCCTTTATATTGGTAAATCTTCACATTTACTCCTAGATATTTATATCTTACAATAGTTAAAAGTAGAATAAGGTAAAAGTAATTTCTTGCTTTGTCTTCGTTCACTTAATAATAGTAAATATTTCTTATGTTTAATATTATAAAATTCAAATCAGAGATAAGGGGTAAGATTTATGGAAAATTCATCATAAATAGGGGTGGTCAAGTTAAAATAAAATAACATTAGGGTACGGACTCAATTTAACTCCCTGTCTCCCATTTTCACCTATAAAAAGAGGGCTTCCTTCAACAATTTTTTATACACCTCAATCTTCTAAATCTCTCTTCACTCTCTTCACAAAAAATCTTCCTTTCCAAGTCTTCTAGCTAAGAAAAATATTTTTAGAAGTTGTTAAGTTCAAAATTTCCGAGAAAAATCCCTAGTCCCGAAACTGCACAGAAATTACAGTTTCAACCCGAAACTTGCAAGTCCCGAAATAAATATCAAACCTTCATCTTTCGAGACTCTTGATCGTGTCTTTAACAAAACCCCTCAATCAATTTCATATTTTAACCAGTTCTAGACGTTCGATTTAAGGTAACTCTTGGACTGCTATAGCTTTCAGCCCTAACTGTGCGCATTCATTTTGTTTCTTAAATTAATACTAAAATCCGGATGATAAATATCAAATTGATAATACATACGTGTTCCTAACATCCTAAGGAATGTTAAAAGTCATTGCTTGTCAATTTTAATCTTGTTTTAGTTTCTGTTATGAATTTAATAACATATTAATAGTTTATGTAACACATTTTCATATTTACTTTTTTGCTTACTTTAGTTTCCTATAAGTTACTTTAGTCACTTCATGATCTAGTCATATAACTTGATTCTTAAATTATACGTAAGTTGTACAATGATTTATTTTGATGATTTAAATAACCTTGTGACTTTTATGATTCTATTAATCTTACGAACACTAGTTTATAATTTATGATAACAGTTAGAACATGTTATATGACAAAAGTGATACTTGTATGTTAATTCCATATCTTCATGAAACATTTGCTTGGTTAGTGAATTATGGTGATAATATAAGAATTGGTAAATTATCTTAAAGATAATTTAGAAAAAATAAATATTTACTATTTTAAAGATTGTTAACGCCTTCAAGTTTATTTAGGAGACGGTCGACTTTTGCCAGAAAACCAAGTATTCGAAGGAGGTGAGATTCATGTGGTTTATTCCAGGCCATTTGGCATTTGGCCCTGAGATTTTTTGACAGAACTATCGTGATTATTTATTTCCAGTCATGATCAATCTTTATCACGTTTCTCGTTTCACACCTATTATCTCATTTCATAATTCACTTGCTAAAATACTGTTAAACTAAACCTATTCTTAATCAATTTTCACATTCTTATGAAAAAGTATTAACAAATATGAGGTTAAACAATTAATTCTTGAACTGTGCAACGAGCAACGAACTATGTTCGGCCTATGTAGCTAAAAAAATGAGCAACGGATTTTATCCGGCTTACTAGCTCATCTGATATTTTTGTTTCACCCATTGGGACGCCTCTGAGAAGTTGGGCCCAGGGATTGAGATAATTTACTGCTGGGCAACACGGGTTGTCGATTAGTAATTTAAATTAATACACATTCTGTCTAATAGCCGCTTGCAGTCAAGAGTTGGCTGTAACCCGCGTGTTAGACTGGCATGTACTCAAGCATGTGTTCTGTTCTGTTACGAGGTCACTCCTCGTAAGGAGGTATACGGTTAAATTTTCGGTGTTATGGTTGGATCTGTTATAAGTAATTGCACAAGTTCATCTTAATCTCGTTATTTTTTATCGTTTCGTTCTAAAATCTTGCAGTTAACATCAAAATTTTCTTTTCAATAAATCTATCATTATTGTTAAAAATCTCACTGAGTCCTCTAAGACTTACATCTCTTTTATTTTCTATCCATTCTCAGAACAAGAGTGATAACACCTGGCTGGATCAACTATCTTTGGCTTATCGCAAATTCTATTTAAAGCTTTATGGATTTTAATAAGCATATTTGGTCTCTCAAACCAAAATATGTCCGAGATATCGTTTGCTTGTGTGTTTGAATAATTATATCTTAAGATTTGTGGTTTGTAATAATTAACTACTATTGTAACTTTGAGATTTTTTCGCTGCAATAAATAAGTTTGTTTGGCTTTATTCGATTCCGTTTAGTGGGACCCTCTACGGTATTATTGAAGTTTGAAATCACATATCGATTTTGGACCTCAATAAGACTTTAGTTTTTGGGGCCTCGCACCCTGCACCTGACATGGTGGCAACATTGTTGATAGACTGTACCAGGAGTGGAAGGCTGACAAACATCTTGAGACGCAAGCAACCCAATACAATGGAAATGATGATGGACTTAGCAAGAAAGGAGATGGATTTGGATGAAATACACAAGGCAAGGGAACCGAAAATATGGTACATGAGTTCGTATGCAATAATTGTCATGAATATGTTACTAATCATGATATGATTAGTAATACTAACCATAAACATAACACTTGTTTATAAATTTACACCACCAATTTTAGTTGATTTATAATTAAGTACGAAATTTATACTAGGACTTAACAAATATTAATATATACTACAAACTCCAAATATATGCTAACATTGGTAAAAATATTTTCAAAGTATCTTATTTATATTAATTGACCAAGTAACTAATTTTCCTACATTTATATATCCTACAAGTGGAAATAATCGTGATTTACCTAAAACTTAACTAATTAATTCTAATTAAATTACTTTGCAATTTATAACTTTATACTAATTATGCAATAATTGTCATAAAAGTGTTAATTACTAACCATGACATTTAATTGTACTACACATTTATTCAGTTTTTTGCTAAATTTTAAACTTCTCCTAAATATCATTAATTTTCTTAACTTTTCCTAATTTTTATAACAATATTCCCTCATTTTTACTAAAAGTATCCTAAAATGAAATTCTCCTAACTATTAATAAAATTAGTACACATGATGGTCCCAATTATACATTCGCTTATAACAAATAATGAAGACATGCAGCTTAAAATTACAAATAATAATATTACATAAACAAATATAAAATGCTAAATGTTCAATAAAAATATAAAACACGCATATATATCCCAAAAAATTATAAAACAAGCATATATCCAATAAAAACTACACTTTACTAACAAATAATTATAAACTCTCGAAACTCAACAATGCATATAAAATGCATACAAAGATTATAAAGAGAAGAATTTATAAAATCAAAATCATACAATTCAACCATAGAAAATCGATTTTTTTTTTTCATAATAGTGTTCTCCTAAAGTTGTACAAGACATACCTTAATTAAATGGCTGTTAATAATATTCTGGGAAATGACGGCAGGCATAGAATTACAGTTCGCCATAGAATTGAACTTAAATGAGCTTGCAAGAATTCGATCCTTAAAAATGACATCTTGAAGAGATGACAACCCACTCCAACCCTCTCTTTTCGGCGATGGCGAATCCGCCGCCCTCGCCGGAAGCTTTTCCCCACTCTGATAAGCGGCTGCGCAGCCATGAGCCCCCTCCCTCTCTCTTCCCTCCAGATCATCACATGACTTCCCCGACCGAGAATTCTGAGATCGAAAATTCTGAGATGGATCACGATGCATCCGAAGCACAACCACTACCCTCTGGTACATCTTACAGAGACAAAGTCCTTGATCATCACGGATCGGATAATGGATCACCTACTCCTACTGTTGGACTCGTTGGTAAGGTTATTTATTCACTTGAAGATGATGAGCATTGGGCTCCCATCGATGAAACTTTTGCTGAAAATTTCAAAGACGATCCTGTTGTTGATAATCCACCATGGCCACGTATTAGGCTTACAGCAATGGACTGGAGAAATGTTTGTCAAAACATGGCTCGATGCCTTGTCATCAAGCCAATGGGAAGATCTATACGGTATGATACGTTAGCACAGCGATTGCCAAAGCTATGGTCCATGTCAGGCACCTTCGAACTCGTCGAAATGGGGACGGGATTTTTCCTCGTACGACTCCAGAAGAAAAGTGACTACGACTTCATCCTCCAAGGGGGTCCATGGGTCTTATTTCAACACTATCTCACCGTTCGGCGTTGGACACCCGACTTCAAAGCTTCAAGTGCTTCGATTACTAGTACTATGGTCTGGGTCCGGCTCCCGGAAATTCCTTACCCTTTTTTCTCGCAATTCAGAATCCTTAGGGAGATAGGTGACATGATCGGAACATTCGTCAAAGTTGATGAGCATACGGAAACTGCCTCTAAGGGGCGCTTTGCTCGGATTGCTGTCGAGATTGACCTCAAGAAACCCCTCCTCCCTAAATACTTGATAGGAGACACTGAGTTTAATATCGAATACGAAGGCATTCGTATGATTTGTTATCAATGTGGTGTGTTTGGCCACCACCATGATGAATGTCCGCATTCTCCGGCGGTTATTGCAAAACGTACAAAAGAAGCTGAAGATGCTCTTGCACAGAAATCAGCGGCAACGGCGGTGCAAAATCAGACCGCCACCACGAACTACGGGCCGTGGATGCTGGTCAACTCTCGGCGACGACCAAATCAGGCTCGCCCAATTTCTCGGGGAAATTTTGCACAATCACCGGCTGCTTTCCATAATCAGGGGAGCTCTTTCCAAAATTCAAAAAAAACCGTTCCAGTAAAATCTTCTTTTTCGATTCTCCAGGATTTGGAAGATAATACTATGGAGATTTCTGAAAATCCAGCCCAACAGGATCACTTACACCCTCCTACAGCCCAGGCCTCACCGAAGCGGACTAGCCCAACACGTTTTGGGCCTAGCAATCGCTCTAGTAGCCCGTCTTCGTCCAAGTCGCATCCCACTAATCTACCGATTAAGCGACCTGTTGAAGTTCATTCGGTCCAATTGCTTCAACAGCCCGTTGCTTCGAACGTTGATGAGGCGCACACTAGAGCTGTGGCTAACGTGGCCCACGAGCTTACTCAACGGCCCATCAGAAATCCACTTGCAAATCTTCCAAACAACATTGTCAGCAAGTCCTCGAATTCCTCTGCTCTCAACTCCTCTGGCAAGGAAAGTGACGCTCTTACTTTGGACCGTGACTCCGGTACACCGGCGGTGAAACCTTCTTCTCGGCGTGGTGGAGGTGAACCCTTGAAAAAAACAGAAAGAAGTCGTCCTTATGACAGAGGACGCTCGGAAATTGCTGCTCGGGATTAACCTCCCTCCTCTCAACTATCTCTTCCATTTTTATGGATAAGCAAAACAAGATTATCTTCTGGAATACGCATGGTGCGGGTAATGATGTTTTCCTTAGAAATATTAAAGAACTTATTCATTCTTATGATCCTTTCCTTATAGTTTTGATGGAGACACGTGTTAGCGGCACTACAGCCGAAGAGGTAATACGTAAAATCGGGTTTCTTGGTAATGTTAGAGTTGAAGCAAGAGGCTTTGCTGGTGGGATTTGGCTCCTTTGGCGCCACGAGCGGGTTTCAGTAAGTGTTTTGGGTGCTTCTAATTATATGATTCATGCTTATATTTCGATGAATAATCATGAGCCTTTTCTGTTTACGGCGATTTATGCTTCGCCTATTGCTGCTCTTCAGAACGAATTATGGGATGACTTGATTGCCATTTCTGCTAATATTAATACGCCTTGGGTTGCTGGTGGTGACTTGAATGATATTGCCCACCCAGATGAACGAATCGGTGGTTCTGGTAAAAATTCAAATCAATGCGCAACTTTCAGCCGACGTATTGAACGTTGTGGCCTTCGGGATTTAAATTTTTCTGGTCCTAGATTTACTTGGCGAGGCAAAGCTGGCGGTTATTCTATTAGTTCTCGCATCGACAGAGTTTTGGCCAACGATGATTGGAATCTGCTCTCTCCAGATTCTAGTATACTTCACTTGCCGCGGACCCACTCGGATCATCGACCCATCATGTTATGCTTTGGGAATCAGCGTATTAGGCGTTCAAACCGGAGATTTAAATTCGAAGCGGCTTGGTTGCTCAAACCAGATATTAAAGAAATCGTCTCGGGTTTCTGGAATTCTGGCAATAACTTTCCTCTTGCTCTCTCGGAATGTGCTAAAGGACTCTCTGACTGGAATTTCAACTCCTTTGGTAATATTTTCAAACGTAAGAGACGCCTACAAGCTCGGATTTTGGGGGTTCAGGTAGCTATCGATAAGCGTTCGACTAACAACTTGTTGAAACTCGAACAGAAGCTCATACACGAATACAATGATGTTTTGCTTCAAGAGCAAGTTTTTTGGTTCCAAAAATCAAAAGAGGATTTAGCTACGCTCCAAGACAGAAATACTCGTTTTTTCCACCTTTCGGTTATCTCCATGCGCCAAAAATCTAACATTGAAAGGCTGAAGAATGATGCAGGGGTTTGGATCACAGACAAAGCTGTTCTCAAACACTTGGTGCAGAAATATTTTGAAGATATTTATACGGCTGGTCCTATTTCTACCATGCACCTCCCAGCTTTTTTCCCCGCCCTTATGCACCACGAAATCTCCTCTCTTGAGCGAGGTGTTAGTCTTGAGGAAGTTCGAGCTGCTATTTTCTCTATGGGCCCGTATAAAAGTCCAGGGCCAGATGGTTTTCAACCAATTTTCTTCCAAAAATTCTGGAGTGTGATCAGTTCGGATCTTCATCGGCTCGTCTCTACAGCTTTCTCGAGTGGCACTTTTCCGGATGAGCTTAATGCCACTCTTTTGCATCTTATTCCCAAGACCGAGCACCCAGAAACTATTCGACAGTTTCGCCCTATAGGACTTTGTAACGTGGCATACAAAGCGATTACAAAAGTCATTACCGCTCGTCTTAAGCCTATTCTTCTTCGTATTATTGGTCCAGAACAGAGTTCCTTTCTCCCGGGAAGGCAGACGAGGGACAACATTATTGTTGCGCAAGAGCTGGTGCATGTCATGAGGAAAAAGACCGGGCAGCAGGGTTATATGGCTTTGAAGATTGATTTAGAGAAGGCGTTTCATCGCCTTTCTTGGAGTTTTGTTGCCGAGACGTTAACTCTTGCAAACCTTCCTCCTTCTTTGATTCGTCTCATCATGCACTGTATCACTACTCCTCAAATTCGGGTCATTTGGAACAACGACATTCTTGATTCGTTCAAACCCTCACGAGGTATTCGACAAGGCGACTCAATATCGCCTTATATTTTTATTCTTTGCATGGAGAGGCTTGCTCATATCATCAAATCCCGAGTTGAAAGCAAACAATGGACACCCATGGCTGCTTCTAGGCACGGACCGAAGGTTTCTCACCTTTTTTTCGCCGACGACCTCCTCCTCTTCGCTCGTGCGAGCATCAGTGAGATGACAACCATTATTGACTGCCTCAACTCTTTTGCTGAAGTTTCTGATCAGAAAATTAATCTTAGCAAGTCTATTATTATTTTTTCTGCCAATGTGTCCCGTAACCTTGCTCTTAACATCTCGAATTTGGCGGGCATCCCGAAGGCCAGCTCCCTTGGCCGATACCTAGGAGTTAACATATGTGAAGGTCGGATTTCTAAACATATTTTTTCAGATGTTATCTCTAGAGTCAGGAAACGTATGACCTCTTTCCGCTGCCGCTTCTTCTCGCTCGGGGGAAGACAGACTCTTGTGAAATCTG
The DNA here is from genome assembly GCA_946800315.1 of Misopates orontium. Taxonomy (NCBI): domain Eukaryota; kingdom Viridiplantae; phylum Streptophyta; class Magnoliopsida; order Lamiales; family Plantaginaceae; genus Misopates; species Misopates orontium. The sequence goes on from OX326947.1 coordinate 28,044,874, forward strand.
TTTATTCCGCTATCCCGCTCCACACAATGCAAACTTACAAGCTCCCTTCTTCGGTCAATAATATGCTTGATAAGTTGAACAGAGATTTTCTTTGGGGGAGTAATGAGAGGGCACGACGCATAAGCCTTGTGAATTGGAAAACGGTTTGCCTTCCGAAGGACAAAGGCGGTCTTGGATTCGTTCCCATGGAAGAAATGAATACCACTGTGCTTATGAAATTGGCTTGGGAACTTCTTCTCAAAAAAGATAACCTCTGGATTCGCATGTTTCTTGCTAAGTATACGAAAAATAATGACATTTTTTCTGCCAAAAAATCTCCAGCAAGTTCGCCCATTTGGCGTCAAATCTTCGGTTGTTTTGAGCCCCTTTCTCGGGGTATTAAATGGACAATACGCAATGGCAAAACCATCAGATTTTGGAAAGATTGGTGGGTTGGATCGGGACCTTTATCTCAGCAGATTTCCCTTCCTCTCCCCGACGATATTTGTGAACTTAAAGTGGCGGATTATATTGACAACAACAATCAATGGCGCTGGAATTCTTTCCAGCATTTTCTTTCGCCGAGACTACTTGCTGAAATCAGCAGCGTGTTTGCTAATAAATATGGCGACACAGCAGATTCTTTTTATTGGGGTCATACCAGCGACGGTAGATTCACGGTCAAATCGGCTTGTGATATGCTTCGTGAGGACAGCCAACCTCGCTCCTCCTCTTGGAGTTTAGCTTGGAAACTCCGCACTCGTCAGAAAGTTTGTACATTCTCTTGGCTTGCACTCCATGATAAGCTTCTTACAAATGAGAGGAGAGTGATTCGACACCTTTCTAGTGATCCGTCTTGCCCTCGTTGTGATTATGACATCGAATCATTGCTCCATCTCCTGAGAGATTGCCCTCACAGTCGAAAGATTTGGGATTATTTGATCGAACCAAACCTTCGCCATCGTTTCTTCGGGCTGCCACTTCATGATTGGCTTTGTGAAAATCTGTATCAACGACATCCTACCAGCGATCATGCTACTCCCTGGGCTACTACTTTTGCTATTGCTTGCTGGAAAATTTGGACTTGGCGATGCTCAAAAATTTTTGATAACCATTCTGTTCCACCTTTACGGGCTGTCCAATGGATACGTCAAATTGCAAAAGACGATGCTGATGCTTGGAATAAAATCCGCACTCTTCAGCACCCTGGAGGTACTAAAACCTTGAAGACTTTGAGTTGGATTCATCCCCCTCGTGGAATCGCCAAAATTAATGTTGATGGAAGTGCAAAGGGAAATCCGGGTAACTTAGCTTGCGGAGGAGTGGCTCGAGACAGTGACAGCCATTATCTCTTCGGTTTTTCAGCCAATGTTGGCTTTGGGAGCATTACTTCGGCGGAGCTTTGGGGAATTTACTACGGGTTACGTGAATCTTTGAACCATAATCTTCAGCATATCACTATTTCGTGCGATTCCAAGGTCGTAGTTAATCTGATCAAGAATCAGTCCTCGGATTCTCATCCTCATCGTGCTCTCATTGATGCTTGTCGGGACCTCATGGCCCGTCATCTTTCTTGTGACATTCGGCATGAATATAGGGAAACTAATGTTGTGGCCGACAGACTGGCTAACATGGGGCACTCGGTGGCTTTTGGCATCCAACTCTTCGAGTTTCCCCCTGAATCCATTGCTTCTTATTTGTTGTTTGACACTTTAGGTGGTATTAGTTATCGTAACATCATTGATTAGGTGTTCTTCTTTCGGGGTCTAACCCCTTCCATTGTAAGGAAAAAAAAAAAAAAAAGTAAGTAGTAACCGTTTCCATGCATGATACTTTATGCCTAAATTATTATTTTATTCAAGCATATATTCCAACAGATATAGATGATAGTATATAAAATATTTTAATCCACACTAGTTACGGGAGCAGCGAGCTGTATATACTATTCAAGCGCCAGTTGGGAGACTGTAAATCGTGGCAAATATATAAAACTAGCTACCATCGTTGAGACGACTTGTGCCTCGATTAATGACTCACCCAACATCATTTTTTACTCTAAATAGCAGGGACAACTTAAAAACTGGATACTAAAACAAATGCTAATCTACCTTATATTATTAAATAAGCTGGTTCATAGCGAACATAGGGGACAATGTTTGAATGTTTCACAACTCTTGTATCCTAAAGCTGCCTATAAAACGCCTTTAGGAGCTTCATCTTTTTGTACACACCTCACAACAATCCCTTTAGCTTTTGTCCTTGATCCCTTTCTAATCAACTCTTTGTTCCTCGATCTCTTCACATAAAATGGGCATCAAGAGTGCTTCGCTAGAGTTAAAGTCAGAGGTTTCTGCATCAAGGTTGTTCAAGGGTTTGGTCACAGAAATACATGACATTGCGCCCAAATCCGCGCCTCAATTCATCAAGAGCGTTGAGACAGTTGAAGGAACCAGCGTTAGTGTTGGGTGCGTCCTGCAAACAAACCTCACCGATGGTATCCCAAAGCTTAATTAATTAGTGTTTATTATGTTTGACACTCTACAGAATTCAAATGTTAAGCGGAATGATCAACTAACATGCTACCTAAGCTAAACTTATTATCAAGAAAGATTGGAATTTGTTAGGCTTGTTAAAAAGACTTCTTAAGACATTTTACGTGATTTTAACTGGAATTTATTAACCCTCAAATCACACATGAAGAGATAACCATTCCTAGTCTTTCCCCGTCTATACCATTATTTATATTATTTCAGATTATTTGAAGCTTTGATTGGTTTGTTTTAGGAAGAAAAATTCCTTCTTAATGTCGCTCGAATCATATTTGATTAGTGCTTTATTTACTTAATCAAACAAAGTAAAAAGATAAAAGAAAAAAGTAAAATCCTAAGTCATTAGCTGTTTCACTGTAACATTAATTCGCTCCAACTTCTCCTGCACTTTAACAGAAGCTCCGTTCAAGACTTTTAAGCATAGGATAGAGTTCATTGACACTGCAAACTATACGTGCAAGTCCACTTTGATTGAGGGAGATATGATAGGCGAGAAGGTCGAGAAAATCTGCTACAATAGCCAAATCGAGGCCACCGATGATGGCGGCAGTATCTTGAAGCAAATCATTGAATATCACTCGAAGGGTGATGTTGAGCTCAGTGATGAGGAAATCAAGCTCGCGAATGATCAGGCAACATTGATGTTCAAGGCTACCGAAGCATACCTCGTTGCCAATCCACATGCCTGCGCCTAAAAACCTGACTCCCTTATGCATGAAAATATCACTTTCTATTAATCGTGTGTTTCTAATAAAGAGTCAACAAATGAACAATAGTTCCAAAGTTCTTGTACTCATTTTAATTGTAATATTTCTAGTTTTTGTGAAAAATCTGAGTTGATTGATGGTCATATCTTCTTCATTTCGATTATCATCGAGATGGTCGTGTAACATGTTAATTCAACTGTTTTAATGTTTATTTATTCATTCGGATACGAACAGAGAAGAACTAAAGTTGGTCAAGTTTGAATCAAGATTTGGATTGGGATATCGTTTGAACTTTGAAGTAATATAATTTTCCGGTTATTACTATAGTAGGTTGGTTTAATTACACAAATCTTCTTACTCTCAGGAAAATTTACAAAGACCTCACATGAAAAAACATTAGAATTAGGTTCTGCTATTAATAATGGACGGGATTTGTTTATGTTAGCATGAAATTAAAATAAAATTTCAGTTTTACCCTTGTTGGATTTTAATTATTGACCTTGAGTCAAAATTTCGACCAAACTACGCTCTCATATTCATTACGGAATTTCCATGTAATGTTATACAAAGTTTACTCCTTTTTCTTTTTTAAAAGAAAAAAAGATGAATTTAGATTTTAAATAATTAGAGTTTGGGGGACCAATGAGAGTGCTAGATCTGAATTTTTAGAAATATATAGTAGGGAGACAAAATATTTTTCCTTTTGTATGGATTTTTTGAGGCGTGAATTAATCACTTTTTTAAACTCAATATTTCCAAACTATACTTAGAAAATAAGCTACCAAGATACAATAAGATTTAGGAAATTCTATAAGATGCGGAAAATATAAATTGCTAAGTGACTAAAAACAAATCTGATTCAGTTCATTTATAAAATACGAAAAGTTATAGCTAAACAACCATGTCTCTCTACAAATAGTCATGTCTCTTTCTAGAGCATGCCCCTTGTAAATCTTTATTAATAATTCTGAATTTTAACAAATCCAAAAAAAATAATCAAGGCAATAGTCTTGAACTTTACTAAGTGGGGCAATTACTCAAAACTACAAATAAATATCAACAATCCCCCACTAGTTGTGAACAGTTACTTCTGCCTAACGAATGACACACGTACAAGAAGGTATCTTTCGATTCAAACCTTCAATCAGTAAATATTTTAAATTCCTAACAAAGTTATAGATATCCAAAGATTGAACCTCATTTCTCATGTAAGTACCAAAGACATCACACATATATCAATCATTTTAAGTGTCTCGTAGATGTTCATCAACAAGCTTAACACTATTTTATACAGCCATGGTTAAATCATGTATATATGTTAACATTTACAAGAAAAACACATTTTCTTATCAAAGTTGCACAACTTTATGTTGACATAGGTAGAGTTTCTACATTTGTCTCAGTTGCTAAAGACACAATTTATTAGCCAACTCCATTAAGAGAACTGCCCCATCTACAACTGTTAAAATTATTTATTTATAGTCAAGGGTAATTTTTTTTTTTTCACACTGGGCTACTATTAGACTAGAGACCCTTCAAAATATAGACATTTCTAATTAGAGCTTATCAAATATATGAAATATCGATAAATATAAAATGTGAATAAAATGCTCACAAACAGCTTTACCAAAATTACTACAAAGTTCTTTTAGTAATACAAAGATCATTATTAAACTCTTTAAAGATGCAACGGAAACACCCCGCTCCTCAAAAAAAATAAAAATATAATACTATAGGAAACATTAACTTAGTTTTCTACTATAAGTGAGGAGAATCTAGTCGACTAGAGCCTTTTAAAGGATACGTTAACTAAAAACTATTTAGAAATATAAAAACATTTATTCTTTGACTCCATGGTTCTCAATTAATATATATTAGGCTAGTATACACCTAGAGAAAATTTCAATATTAGTCCTCTAACTTGGCCTCGATTCGAAAATCGTCCTATAACTTGGCATTACATAAATTTGGTCACCTAACTTGGCATAAAATTCAATTTCAGTCCTCCGGCATAAGAAATTACTAAAAGTAGGAAAATTTTAGCACGTGAGGGGTCACGTAACCCCAATTTGGAGATTTGAGTGCCTATTTTTAATGTTGCAGATATATGAAAGCCAAAGCTCAAGCCTGGAATAAAGTTTGCTAGTAAACCTTTACTCCGTGGAGTCGTCCACTCACATGCCATATGTACGAGGAGGAACTTGAAGATAATGAGACCACTCACGAGGTAAAATCTGACTATATTTAGTAGCGGAGGACTGAAAATGAATTTTTCACCAAGTTAGGGGACCAACTTTATGTAGTGCCAAGTTATAAGACGATTTCTGAATCGAGGCTAAGTTAGAGGACTAATGTTGAAATTTTATCTTCACACCTACTCACCAACTTTAAGCATTGTTTCTTTGCCTAATGCCATCAAACATCTAAAAATTCAAATCTATGGAAAAAAAAAAAAAAACATCTCATGTGCATACAAAAGTACTACTGATCTCACATTCTAGCTCCCATTGATACAAGAATTGTGTATATTCAAAAAACTAATATAAAAAAATTAGGGTTCGAATGCACAGTAATCGTCATCTATTTCTTCATGTGGAAATAATAAATAAATAGTGAAACTTAGTTATCTAAAGTTGAAGAAAAATGAAAATCTTAAAATTAGGGTATGATGATGGCAAAGTCTAATTGATGGGCAAGTAATTTTTTGATTTTTGGGGGTCATGAGTTTGATTGTAGCTTCTTTCTCACTTTGTTTTCTTTTTTTAATAGTAAGAATCAAATTAGCAGATTTAATGGGAGAAAAAGCATGAAATTAAAACTTAAAAAAGATAAAGGCAAATGAACACCTTCAGCTAAATCTTAAAGTTAAAGGAGAATTCACAAATATAAAAGTGTTTCATGCTCATATGTCTAGACTTTCCATCATAAATACCAATATACGCACGAGACATTGTCGCTTCATTATCACAGTATAAAGAAGTGGCTACTGTAGCTTTTGGTCATAACCTAATATCCATTAATAGGTGCAACCATTCTTCGTCTTTTCCCGCTACAACAGGTGCAATAATTCGGAATTCATTTTTGAATGTGCAATGCAAGTTTGCTTTTTAGAGGTCCAAAGAAAAAATCCATCATGACATAAATTTACATCCAATTGTGCTTATCAACCAACTTGCATCAAAATACCCTTCTAGCATAGATGGATAATCATTATAAACAAGACTTAATTTTCTTGTTTTCTTTAAGTATTTTAATATTCTACTAATAGCTTTGCAAGGAGTCATGTTAGGTTTACTTGTATATCTTGCCATTATACACACAACATATGATATGTCAGGCATTGTATAATGCATTGCATACATAAAGCTGCCAATGGTACTAGCATGATCTAGTTATGAAAATGGAGTTTTTTCCACTAGTATACCAAGATATTGGTATTTATCAAGCATTTTCTCAATATAATGAGTTTGGTGCAAGGAATAACCTTTGTCACGCTTCTTTACTTTAATACCTAAAGTATCCACTTCCTCAAGGTCTTTCATTTGAAAATTTGAAGTTAGATACATTTTGGTATCTTCAATGCCTTTGATATGTATACTAAATTAGCATATCATCAACATATAGACATAATATCACTCAATGCCTTTGATATGTGTACTAAATTAGCATATCATCAACATATAGACATAATATCACTCTATACTAATCTGTCACTTTACAATAAATTAGGGGTGGCAAATGGCTCATTGAAGTTGAATTTGGATCCAACTTAAATGGTTCTGTTTTTGATCAATCCAAGTTGAAAGTGGATTTGACACATTAGATCTACAACAGATTCAACTTAGTTTGTGTTGGAGTGATTCAACCCATGGATCCTAAGAACACATGTCTTTCTCAATTCAAATTTTGCCTGATTTATCATGGCTCTTAAGCATATCTGCATCTGCCTCAAAACCTTTAGTTCCCAACTTGATTGAATCTGCCATGGTTCCATGGCAGATTCAACCCAACGGATCTGAGTTGGATTTGGGTAGATCCATGGACCCAAATCCAAATTGCCACCCCTACAATAAATGCACTTATCAGTATATTGTGCTTAAATCAATTTTGATGGGATTATTGCACCAATTTTCTTATACCCCTGTTTTGGAGCTTGTTTCAAGCCATGCAAAGACTTGACCAGCTTAAAAACTTTTAATTCATTTTCTGGAAGGACAAAACCTTTAGGTTTCTTACATACACATCTTCCGTTAAATCACCATTTAAAAATACAGTTTTGTACCCAAGACCCAAACCAGAAATCATCCTTTTCAATCCGTACACGTTATTACGCAACCGACTCTCATCTTCCAGACTAAGGCCATCCTTGGCCAGCTGCAAAAAATTTCACGCGGATGCACTAACATTATGAACATCATGGACGGCAAGAAATTCTGCCACACACTGTAACACAGGTTTACCTTTATCACTTTGCAAGCGCGCCTCTAATTGCCTTAGCAATTCATAGAACTTTCTAGCCTCACCATTCGATTCCTCTTCAATTGCAATTCTATCAACTTGAAATGCATCATATATTCACTAAAAGGATTTTGTTCTTCACAATCAATATCATCTAATATGGTTTCGTTTGAGGTGTGTCCTACCTCGAATGTCGATGGATGAAAAACAAGACTAGTTTCATCATGTGCTTGCCACGTATAGTATTGAGGGACAAAACCCCATCTACATAAGTGAATTGAAAATTGGTTGGGGTGCAAAAACAGTCTATTTTCGCATTTCTTACAAGGACATGTACGATTATTTTGCAAACAAGATAATCTATTTGACATAAAGTAAACTCCACATATTTTTTGACACCGTATGTGAAATGCTTTTTTAGGTCACCGTTATCACATTTCATATCATACATCCAACTTATGTCTTCATGTGAATACATTGCGCTAATTATATGCTCAAAAACTAAATAAACTAATCTATAGTTTATGATCAAATATAGAGCATACCGTCAATGGAAAATTCAGAGTTGATGCAGATAATTCGGTTCAAAGACTCCTCATCGCGTTGACAATGTGATTTTGATCTAAGTGAAAAAAAATTAAGTTAAATAAGTAAAACATGATCATATAAAAAATATTAATAATTACGAATAATATAAATTATGAACTAGCATTTGAAACGCACCTGCACAATGAGATGTATTGACTGAGTGGAAGGTTGCATCTGCTATTTATAGATCCAAATGTGGGATCTTCACCAACGGATTTCAAGTTTCGAAGAGGTTTTATAGTTTTACAAACGGGCAATCTGTTTGTAATAATGCAATTTGGGCCATGGACTTAATAGTGACTATTTTTAGAAACGAATGAGTAGTTTGTAGAAATATCCAATTTCTCTTATATAGGTTTTTAGAAACAGACTACCCGTTTCTACAAATGTGAATACTTTACAGTCGGCTTTTCCGTTCGTCAAACAATTTGTGGAATTTTCAATTTTTCACGAAAAAATTTAGAAACGGATTTGCCGTTTCTAAAAAAGATGAAAAATTATTCGAAACGGAGTTGCCGTTTGTGAAAAACAAGAGCGGAAAATTCAAAATTTGCGAAAACTTTTAGAAACGGGAAATCCGTTTCTAAAAGCTGCGTCGGGAGTTTGAATTTTTTTTGAAAACTTTTAGAAACGGAAAATGCGTTTCTAAAAGTTTTGAAATCTATTAGAAACGGGAATTCTGTTTCTAATAATCTCTAATTCATCTATAAATACTTTTCGTCTCCTTCATTTCTTCAAACATCAAATACCTAAATCTCTTTCAAATTCTCTCCTCTTCATTTCTTTTCTCATATATGTATAAGTTTATAATTAGGATACTTTAATAGTGATAGTAAAATATTATCATGTTGTTATAGATATACTTTATAGTGTAATTTTTTTAATATTTTCAAACTTTTTTCTTGATTATATATAATTATTCCTAATTATAGTGATTTGTTTATAACTTTAATAGTATAGTATTATCACATTATTATAGTTTATAGTTTATTGTTTCTTAATATTCTCAAAAAAAAGTTTTGATTATATTATATTTATTTGTTATATATGACCTAATTAATGTGATTTGTTATTATCATTGTTCGAAAATAAATAATGTTGATAGTTAAGAGTAATTTTTACATATATGGCACTATTAATCACATTAATATTGTAATTGTTACATAAATATGTCACTATTAAACATTTAAAATTGGCAAATTTTTCTACCAATTTTTTTTTTAATATTTTCAGATATTATTAGAGACGGCGTTCCCGGCTCTAATACTCAACAAGTTTTAGAAACAGCGCGCCCATCTCTTATACTTGAATATTAGATTTCGAATACTGATTATCATTTTGGAATTTTCTTTTTAGAAACGGATTGTCCGTTTTTAAAGTTCTAGGGGTAGTTTTGGAAGTTCACTCTTTGCAAACGGATTGTCCGTTTGTAATGGTTTTTATTTTTACAAACGGCTCGGCCGTTAATATTTGGTATATATTACAAACGGGCACTTTATTTTTACAAACGGCTCGGTCGTTTCTGATGTTTGGTAAATATTACAAAGGGTTTGCCCGTTTGTAATAGTTTTATCATTACTACAAACGGCTCGGCCGTTTCTAAAGATGGAGACGGGGCCTGTTTCCCGTGTCTAACAGTCATTAGTGACGAACTCATTAGTGACCACTATTTGAAACGGCGTTCCCGTTTCTACTAATCTTTAGAAACGGAATTTTGAGTATTACAAATGGATTCGCCCGTTTGTAATGCTCGTTTTTTTTAAGTGCATAGAATTACAGTTCAGGTAGTAAGTAGTAACCGTTTCCTCCCAAGATTTATAGGAATAATTATGGATTATTCAATGCATGATACTTTATGTTCAAATTATTATTTTATTTAAGCATATATTCCAACGGATATAGATAATAGTATATAAAATATTTTAATCCACACTAGTTACGCGGGCAGCGAGCTTCCATATACTATTCAAGCGCCAGTTGGGAGACTGGAAATCGTGGCAAATATATAAAACTAATTGAGACGACTTGTACCTCGATTATTTACTCACCCAACATCATTTTTTAGTCTTATAAGCAGCAGGGACAACTTAAAAAACTAGATACTAAAACTTATGCTAATCTACCTTATATTATTAAATAAGCTGGTTCATAGTGAACATAGGGGACATTGTTTGAATATTTCACAACTCCTGTATCCTATAACTGCCTATAAAACGCCTTTAGGAGCTTCACCTTTTTGTACACACCTCAAAATATCCCTTTTAGTTTTTGTCGTTCATCACTTTCTAGTTTCTAAGCAACTCTTTGTTCCTCCATCTCTTCACATAAAATGGGCATCAAGAGTGCTTCGCTAGAGTTAAAGTCAGAGGTTTCTATATCAAGGTTGTTCAAGGGTTTGATCACAGAAATACATGACATTGCGCCCAAAACCGCGCCTCAAATCATCAAGAGCGTTGAGACAGTTGAAGGAACCGGCGTTAGTGTTGGGTGCGTCCTGCAAACAAACCTCACTGATGGTATGCCCGAGCTTAATGAATTAGTGTTTATTATGTTTGACACAATACAGAATTCAAATGTTAAGCGGAATGATCAACTAACATGCTACCTAAGCTAAACTTATTATCAAGAAAGATTGGAATTTGTTAGGCTTGTTAAAAAGACTTCTTTAAGACGTGTTACGTGATTTTAACTGGAATTATTTAACACTCAAATCACACATGAAGAGATAACCATTCCTAGTCTTCCCCAGTCTCTACTTTTATTTATATTATTTCAGATTATTTGAGGCTTTGATTGGTTTGTTTTAGGAAGATAAACTCCTTCTTAATGTCGCTCGAATCATATTTGATTAGTGTGTGCTTTATTTACTTAATCAAACAAAGTAAAAAGATAAAAGAAAAAAGTAAAATCCTAAGTCATGAGCTGTTTCACTGTAACATTAATTCGCTCCAACTTCTCCTACACTTTAAACAGAAGCTCCGTTCAAGACTTTTAAGCATAGGATAGAGTTCATTGACACTGCAAACTATACGTGCAAGTCCACTTTGATTGAGGGAGATATGATAGGCGAGAAGGTCGAGAAAATCTGCTACAATAGCCAAATCGAGGCCACCGATGATGGCGGCAGTATCTTGAAGCAAATCATTGAATATCACTCGAAGGGTGATGTTGAGCTCAGTGATGAGGAAATCAAGCTCGCGAATGATCAGGCAACATTGATGTTCAAGGCTACCGAAGCATACCTCGTTGCCAATCCACATGCCTGCGCCTAAAAACCTGACTCCCTTATGCATGAAAATATCACTTTCTATTAATCGTGTGTTTCTAATAAAGAGTCAACAAAGAAACAATAGTTCCAAAGTTCTTGTACTCATTTTAATTGTCATATTTCTAGTTTTTGTGAAAAATCTGAGTTGATTGATGGTCATATCTTCTTCATTTCGATTATCATCGAGATGGTGGTGTAACATGTTAATTCAACTGTTTTAATGTTTATTTATTCATTCGGATACGAACAGAGAAGAACTAAAGTTGGTCAAGTTTGAATCAAGATTTGGATTGGGATATCGTTTGAACTTTGAAGTAATATAATTTTATGGTTATTACTATAGTAGGTTGGTTTAATTACACAAATCTTCTTACTCTCAGAAAAATTTACAAAGACCTCACATGAAAAAACATTAGAATTAGGTTCTGCTATTAATAATGGACGGGATTTGTTTATGTTAGCATGAAATTAAAATAAAATTTCAGTGATTTTAATTATTGACCTTCAGTTAAATATTCATTTAGCGATTTTGCATGTAATGTTATCCGAAGTTTACTCTTCCTAAAAAAAAAGATGAATTTCAATTTTAAAAATTAGAGTCCGGGGGACCAATAAGTGATAAATCTAAATTTTTAGAAATATATAATAGGGAGACCGAATAAGTTTCGTTTTGTATGGATTTTTAGAGACGTGAATTAATTCCTTTCCTAAAGTTAATATTTTCAAACTATGCTTAGAATCACAACAAAAAAAGTGATTTTTGTGACGATGTTATACAACGCAATACAATATTTGCCGCATAAACATTAATAAATATGACGATTTGTAATATTGCCACATAAGAGTAGATTCTTATGTGGCAATCTCAAATTTCGTCATACACGCTAAATTTTCATCACATTTTATAAAATTTAAGTGGCAAAACACGATTTCGCCACAAAATTTTTTCACTTGAGCTACTTCAATGAACACGCGGCAAAACTCCCTCGACTTTGCCAAAATTTCCCACCCTTAATTTTTTTTCTCCTCCTTTTCACTTTGCGACAAAAATATTTATTTTGTCAAAAAAGAGTGAAACTACGTCGTTTTGGTATTTACGCTCAATTTCAGATTAATTATTACAACCTAGTTTTCACAAGATGTAATTTAATTAATCGTTAGTATAGGTTTGATGTAGTTTTCATCTATGGTTAGTAGATAGAGTGTGATATTCTTACGTCAAAAGTTATTTACTTTATGGTTGAATGGTTATGTATTTTTAATGTCATAGGTTGTTTCTTTGGACTTTTTTAATGTCATATAGTTATTGATGTAAGGCATGATGCTATTTCTAGGGTATACCGTAGTTATTGGTTCTACACATATTATGCTATTTCTGTAGCAGATTTTCATTCTAAGGTTTCATTTGTTAGTTTGACTTAGAAACCATTGGGCATATTTGCATTTGTACTAGTTGCATGATAAGCATTGAATTCTTGAGGCTCTTTGATGCTAATAAGTACTAATATAGGCATTTTGAATGTAACAGTTTACTTGTTGACTTGGTTTTTGTAGACCTGGTTTGAAATTGAAGATTTTACAAGTGAACATGTCCATGACATTATTAATGGGATGTCCCTATATAAACTGGACAAACGTGTTGGCTAGAAACTATCGTGAGCTCGTAAATAAAAAGAAGAGTCCAAGAGCACAGAGTCCGCGAAAGGAGGTGAAGCTTGCAAGATGGTTGGTTGTGTGTGATCGAATTGAGATTCCAGAATTTAAGGTAACTGTCTTATATAAATATGTTTCTATAAATCAATTTTTATAAATTTGTGTTACAAAAAAATATTCTGGCAAATGTTATGTAGAGGAGATCTGTAATCAATTCGATAAATAGGGGATGCATGCCTTTCAATCACACTTACGGAAAGATCAGATATCTTGCTCGTTATAGAAGAATGGTAGGAAAAAAGTATATTTCATTTTTTATTTAAGTTTGAATAGAATCACTTATTACGTCTTGATCATTTAGTTGTTCAACTAATATAGCAAAGCCAAGTAAAGTACACCTATGGAAGAGTACTCGCTGGACAAGACTGGTCAATATGTGAATCCGGTAGCAGCAGCCGCATTTGTTACATTACACTTGATCTTTTTTTTTTTCCTAATATTTAAACTACACATGGTCTATTTAATTAACATGCTATGATTTGTAGGAAAAAACTGACTGAACTAGAGGAAGCAGAGGTTGAGGAAGGAGCAGATACTGTGTCTGAGGATGACATTCTCGATGCTACATTTGGACGTCGTCCGGATATCAAAAGGGCATAGGGTATGGGGTAGAGGCATGCAGTCGTAAGAAGTGTCACTCAAGCACAACAAACAATCCTGAGTTTAATGAAAAGTTGACTGAAACGCAAGTTAAGCTCAACAATGCAAATGAGCAAATTGAGTGCCTTAACAAGGAAATGGTGGAAGCTTAATCGAAATGAATCAGGATTTTTCTTATATGATCGATCGGTATAAACATCAACAGTTACGAATTGGATTAGTTTCCCTTCAACAAATAAGCGCTTGGGCCACTAAAATCCTGCCTAATGGAGAGATAGTTGGAGAGGTGACATGGGCCAGTCCCCTAGGGTCGTAGAACGATCCATCCTGTCATGTGTGAGGACCCACCCCACGAGTCACAATCCGATTGGAGTTGGTCCAGTGTTGGTCACCTAACAAACTCAACTCAGACCAAACTGTACCTCATAGGAAGCGTCTCACTGACCAGGATCAAAACCATAGCATTATAAAATATCTTTACTTTAAATATAGCGGAAGTCTTTGGAATTCAAACAAATTTTACAATTTCAAAATGACTTATATAAAATAAAACACTTAACAATTTTGCAAAGAAACCAAAATGCGGATTTGTCAATCTTTCGTTCCATCCATGCTGCTATACCAATCTTGTTCTGAGAAAGGGACATATAGGACAAAAGAGGAGTAAGTCTTTAATGACTTAGTGAAATTCTCAGAACACGACAATAATCAAACAGTAAATCAGAATAAAACGAACAACATTGACCAGAATAGTTACATCTGCATCATTGAACTGAAATTATCGGTTTTAACGATAATACTAGAGTATTCAGATGAGCGGGGAAATGAACTTGTGCAATTACATATAACAGATCCAACCTTAACTCCAAAATTCAGCCGTATAACTCCCTATGAGGAGCTACCTCGCAACAGAACAGAAGACATGCTCGAGTACATGTCTATCTAACACGCGGGTCACAGCCAACTCCTGACTGCAAACAACGCTTAGACAAAATGGGTATTAAGTTGAAATACTTAAACGGGCAGCACTTTGCTGCCCAGCAGTAAATCTTCTCAATCCCTGGGCCCAACTTCCCAAAGGCGTCCCAATGGGTGAAACAGAATTATCAGATGAGTTAGTAATCCGGACAATATCCGTCGCTCGTTTTTGAGCTACATAGGCCGAACATAGTTCGTTACTCGTTGCACAATTGAAGAATTAATTGGGTGATCATGATATCAGGTTAATTATGGTTATGAAGAAAAGTGTGATTATGCATCAAATGATAGGTTTAATTTAACAAAAGGTAAGAAAGTTGATTATGTTAAATAAAAGCATTAAAATGGTGATAGAATGTTCTCGTGATTCGAAACAAAGAATCACAATTGTTATGTCCAAGTTTCTCAAGGCCGAATGCCAAACGGGGTTTTGAACAAATCAGAAATCAAACCTCACCTTTTACCGTATGGTAAATTCTTGATTAACGTCGATAATTGCATAATTCTTACATAAATCAAAAAGATATAATCAATTGTTTGCTCATAAATTTACAACAATAATATATACTTTCAGTATTTATCATATTTAAAGAAGTTCAATTAAATATCTAATTCTTGTCAATTTTGGATAAATCCAACATTTACCTATTTTAACTTTAACCAAGACGTAAAATTATAAATAATGAGATTTACCATTTCAAAATAACAAGTTGAAGACTAGATCAGTTACAAAATAATAATTAAAGTCTCCATTTCTAATTTATTAACAACATATTTGATATTAATATATACATATGCATCAATGCATATTTAAACCCTTTTTAAAACAATATTTCTTAACAAAATTCTTGTAAATTACTTATTAAATAATAATCTCAATCCAAAGAGTTTACCATGATCTTAACATTGAACAAATACTTCAGTAAGCCCTTGAATAAAATCATATCATATATATAACTTTGGTAAAAACTATTTTTCTTATAATTATTAGTATTAAATAGCATAATATTGCATATATCACTAATAACAATTAAAATAAATTGTAAACATGTAGATCTAATTAAAATTCATGTTTACTGAATAATTATGATGCTAATAAACTATATTAGATGGTTAGATCACAAGATAAACACAATACTTCACTTAAAGTTAAAGAAATTGAAAGATCAACCGTAAAATAAACTATATGTCATCTTAATGTTGCAAAATCCATGAAAAATATTAAACACTATTCTAAATTATGATCAACTGATCTAACATCATTATTAGTATGTAATGAGTCCGTATTAATGATCAATTGCATGATTTGGCTAGCTTTTGCAACATAAATTAGTTAAACAAAAGGTTAATGCAAATCTGAGGTTAAAACTGTAGCAGTCTCGGATTCACCTTTAATCGGACATTCAAACGATATGATAATATGAAATTGGTTGACGGGTTCAATCTTAAACATCCAGGAGAGTATGTAGTTTCAAAATCAGATCAATAGGACAAGGTTTGGTATTTTAAATAAATCATGAAAGATAGGAGCTGTTTTCGGATTTTCTGGACAGTGGTATGTATTTCTAACTTTTAGACCCCTCAAACGACTTTGATTGAAGAAAGTGTCTGAACATGAAAGTTAGATTACACAATAACCAGTATGTGGTAAAAATATCAGAAAGAAACTCGAAGTTTTGATATGTTTTTCGGACTTCCAAAGTTTCTGTACCAAAACTGGCAGTTTTGACCAAACTCGGTTTTGAGGATTTTCAAGGACTATAAAGAAGGCTTAAAAGACTGAAACAATTTTTATAGAAATCTAAACATCAAGAGGAAGAACTTTGCAGAAGTAAAGAAGAGAAGATTTCTGAGAAGAGATGTGTGTGAAAAATGTTGAAGAGAGCCTCCCTTTTATAGGTGAAAATGGGAGACAAAGAATTAATTACCATACCCTACCCATTTTTATTTTAATCCAAGCTAGGCCACCCTAATTATGATGAATTTTCCAGACATTATCTGATAGGATTTTATAAGAATAAAATATTATAAATATCTAGCATAAAAGACAAAGCAAAATTACCTTTTTACAAATGTAAATGTAAATATGTGAAGATTTACCATTGTAAATGAATGCTTGGATATTTTGAAACTACAAGGGACCACTTTGAAAGTTTTGATAACTCATTTGGTCTTAAAGAAAATATTTGTGGTCAATCATAAATTTTTCAAAAGGGGAAGGACTAAGTTGCAACTTTTTCAAATCTTTTGGGGTAAAAATCATATTTTCAAAAAGTTCAAGGACTAAAATGAAAATTCGAAAATACTTTTATTTTCTTCCAAATTTCAGGGGCGTTACAATCCTCCCTCCTTAAAAGAATCTGGTCCCCAGATTCAGACCTGAATTATTTCGAAGGAAAATAAGAAACGCTTCCACCTTCCGTATCCGTACTCCAATGCAATATCCTCAAAGTTGTGATCCACCTAAATCATATTCATAATCGAAACCTTTTGATTTTCAACTCTCAAATCATTGGTCAATAACATTTTAGTATCTAATGAAACCCAAAAATATCACCTTCACCTTTTCAAACTTACTACTATTTCGATCACAAAATAATCAATTTTCATCTCATCCCAAAATAATCAATTTTCATCTCAAATGATTCAAACCTAAGAACCCCAAGTAAATCACAATTTCTTCTGCAGTTTCGTAAAACTATTTTTTTTCCTCGAAACTCATAAAAATTATTCAACCACCGTTATCATCCTTTTTCTGTTAACCGTCATGTCACTAATACGAATATCCATAATTTGCTTAAATACTAAATCCCAAATATATCGACATGTCAAGGAATCGGTTAATCCAAAATTCAAAGTATTATTCTAAAGCCCAAAGTCTTTTATCAAATTTCTTTTCCCAAAATTCCAATCCTCATATTTGTTTTCTAAAACCCAAATATATCTTAAATGTCTTCTCTCAAATTAAAGCCCAATATCAACTTCTTAAACCTAATAACCTTTATATGAGGTTGGATAGTCTATCAATGATAGAATATTACTATCTCTTTGTAATCCCCCTAAAATCGATCTTTTGAGCTCAATCACAACTCATGAGTCCACAAGAGAAATATTTCCACTTATTCCCTCAAATTAAATTTCATCCGTCAAGATCAATACTTAAGTAAGATCGTAAAGCCCTTTCGTTGGAAGAAGAAAATTAATACTTTTAACGGTTTGAAGAGAACATATGCAAATCAAAACGTGATTGACATCATGAGTACAAAGCATAAAATTTCAATAGATGTTGAGCTCGTTGGAGTCGAACCTTTCACTTTTTAAACACGGAAATAACACAAAATACAAAAGTAATTTAAAATAAGACCATTGTCATTCAAAATGCAATATTACAACTTTATCTAAAGAATTGCCAAATTCAATACGAGGGCGAAAACTAGAATGGGTGTTACTAATCCCGTAAATACAAAAGCAACTTCGTTTGGTGTTTCTTCATCATTTACCAAAAAAATAAAATGCCAAATAACTAAAATTACAACTATTAATAGGAAAACAAGAGAATGTCTCATTATTTTCGGTAGAGAGGGATAAGAAAAGATGAGTGTGAGTTTTGTGGGGTAAAATTTTCAATTTATAGAAGAGTGTATGACCAATATAGCCGTTTATAGCCGTTGCTAGTGGGAAAAAATTAAATTTTGATTTTGTTTTTGGACGGTATGGTGAAACGAAAAAATGCAATTTTAATGAGAAAATTATTTATTCATGTATGAAAGCATTTATCTTATAAAAATGCAATTTCTTGTTTCAAATAATAATATGACATAAATAGGTAAAGAAAACTATTTGTATGCAAAACTTTGAAATAATCGAGAGACGGTAAAAACTTTCTACTAAGGCCTTTGCACCATTGATTGGTTACAAAGAATTTAAATTCAATATTTGAATCAATGACATAAATAATCAAAAATATAAACCGAGATGGAAAATATACGATTATGATTATATATTTTCATGTGAAGATCCTTTTAAAAATAAAATACGAAGAATAATCATATAAGCGGAGATTTTCACTTTTCCATTTCTAAACTTGACAAAATAATTTTGGAATACTATGCACAATATTTAAAAAAAAAAATATGAATGTGGACATAAATTTTTATTTATCAAAGTTTAAGATGGTTATTACATGATCAAATAAAATAACGTGAATCACTTCCCTTAAATCATAACATAAGATTTAGACACGAAATATCAGCAATAGATAAAATTTCAATCTTGAAAGATAGATTGCTAAGGAAGCCATTTAATCGTTTATTAATTTAAAAGAAAATCATCTTTCTAAAGCTTTCTCGGTACGCTAGCTTCCTCGATACGCTTACTTAAATTTTCTTATAAATAGTATTTTTACATACCAGCAAGATCACAACAAAACACAAGCACAAATACACATACAATATTAAGAGAAAGAAAATAAATCGAGATGGAGAAATTATCAACCCGAAAATTCCAGACCATTTGTGTCTTTGGGGGTTCAAGTTTTGGAAAAGATCCAGAGTTTGTAAGGGAAGCGTGCAGTCTTGGAAGATTGCTAGCTATCAAGAAAATCAAATTGGTGTATGGGGAGAGTTCAGGGTTAATGGAGTGTGTGGTGAGGACTGCACTTATGGCTCAAGGTAAGGTATTAGGGATCATACCAAAGAATTTAGTTGACGTGAATCCCAGGGGTCCAACTTTAGGTGATGAAATTAAGGTACCTAGCATGCATGAGCAAATGGCTGCTATGGTTTACAATGCCGATGCTTTCATAGCACTACCTGGAGGTTTAAAAACACTTGAGGAATATTTTACGTAAGTTCATGGGATCAGTTAAACATACATCAGAAACCCGTTGGATTGTTAAACGTAAACAATTTTTATGATAAGCTACATATGTTCTTACAAGATTGTTATAATCAGGGGTTTGTCCAGCCGATGGCTCAAGCACTCTTATTTGCAGATAAAAGTGCTAAAGAGTTAATAAACAAAATGGAAACTTGTGTACCTTTCTCAGATCCGACATCAACAAAGCAAGAAGGTGGTGTTAGCAGCTGATGTGGGGTATTTTCGTCTGGATACGTGTCCGTTCTCCAACACTCCACGTCAGACTGCTTTAGTTCCTGCTGGATGCTTAAGCAGCTTTTGAGTTCAGAACCTGCACTCAACACCACACGTAAACTAAGCCGGTGCCTCCTCCGGCGAAGGCACTCCGACGCTCAAGTCAGATAGGTCGGAATGTGAGGTATTGGCGTCGGAGACAATAACTCGAAATTATAGGTCGAATTAGCTCAAATAGGTCGAATTTGAGCCGTATAGGTTGAATTACCACACCTCGAAATGGTATTGAGAACCGTGATGAGAAAACCCGAATAGGTCGAATTACCCTCAAATAGCTCGAAATACACTCTATATAGATCAAACAAGAGCTATTGCAATATAGCTCGAATTATTGCTCTATAGCTCGAATTCGATGTATATAGCTCGAAATTAAATGCTAGAAAATAAAAACGTACCTTACAATGAGGCATGGGACCCCCTTATATAGTAATAAGAGTTCTTATTCGGCTAGAAGTGCAATCCAAGTCGAACTATAAGTCAAAATAGGTTGAATTAGAGCTATTTTGAAATAGCTCGAATTGGGCCTTCAAATAGGTCGAACTGGGCCTCAAATAGGTCGAATTTGGGCCCATATAGCTCTTACTGGACTCCTGGGCCTCAAATAGATCGAATTTGAGCCCATATAGCTCGAATTGGGCTTTTGGGCCTCAAATAGATCGAATTTGAGCCCATATAGCTCGGATTGGGATTGATATAGCTCGAGTCGGTGCTTTTTGGACCCAAATAGATCTCGCTTGGGCTCAATTTGGGCCTACTTGGGCCGATATCCGAGTTTTGCATTGAATTGCAATTTTGCATTAAAAAATAATGGTGCTGACATGGCATAATATGTCCCGAAATACGTTCGTATATTGTATCGGATATTATGACGTGGCGGTACCGAAATATGGTACATCATGGAGTCCCCCAGTTCGTAAGAGTAATGTGTACAAACATTGGTCATACGAACTAAAAAGAAGTCACATAACAGAGTATCGTGCAACGAAATCGGCATCGGCGTAAAAAACCAAGAATTGACCAAAAATATCAAAATTCAAAAATAGGTCGAATTTACTATTTTTGGTAACTCGAATTAGTATAGGTCGAATTTACCTTTGAAAAAGATAACTCGAATTCCATAAAAAAATTCCCGTAAAATAGCTCGAATTTCCTGTAAAATAGCTCGAATTTCATATTGGTCGAAATTACCCTCCAAAAAGATAACTCGAATTTCGGAAAAAAAATTCCAGGAAATAGCTCGAATTTGCAAATAGGTCGAATTTGAGGGCATTTTGGTAATTCCCCGCACCATTTCGCCTATAAATACTCCACTCCCAGCTTCATTTCCTCATTTCGCGCCTAAGCATTCCTCCAGAGCTCCCAAAAAATAGCTCGAATTTATAGCTCGAAATTACTATTTTTAGTAAGTTCACTGAAATAGCTCGAAAATCCTCCAAATTTAGTAAGTTTAGCAGAATAGCTCGAAAATAATCCCAAATAGATCGAATTTTGCTGGAATAGCGCGAAAAACTCCCCTTCTAACTATATCCTTTGGTGAGTGATTTATAGCTCGAAAATATAGCTCGAATTTCCTGAGGAAATTCAAGCTATAACACTTAGAAAAAATTTTCAATTTTTGAAAAATTTTCAAAATGCTAAAATTTTAACTTTTTACGCAGATTTGTTCACGACGGCGCGACTTCGACGTAACCGGTCTCCACGTCGCCCATCACCACCACGATCTCACCAACGTGCCTACTATAACTCACGCAATCAATCACGGGATTCTTCATATCGAAATCCTCGTAACTCAAACACAAGGCGTCCATCATCCCCGATTCGTCCTCGGCAACCAGAACCTGCCCGAGTCCGAGTACCTGGCGCTCCAAAGCTATTTGCACCCGCGCAGAGGTCATACGAGCAAATCGACCCAAACGAAGAAGTTTCTGTAGATCTAGACCCTCGTGCCGGTAATCTTTCAACCTAAACCTCTTTATGACGCGAGTTATTGATCTTGAGTCTTCCGGTAGTAGTAGGGAAAGTAGTACTGAGTCTTCTAAGTCGTCTAAGGCTAAAGAAAATGAGTCGACTAGCGGCAGTAGTAACGACTCAAGTGACGAGACCTCATCTAGCAATGAGAGAAATAGCAATGATAGGGCGTCTGATATGGAGGTAGACGTAGACATCCTAGGAGATGACGAGGTTGAATCTAACCCTCTCCCCATCGTGCCTTATTTACCTCTTCCTGACGATGTTCCCATACCTGCCGCAAACTCTCCTGAACAACTTGCTCCGCCAAACTTGATTAATTTTGATCAGTTTCCTTCTTCCCTTCCTCACGACATAGCTTATTATCGTGATACCTATGACATCCCCGATACTTATGAGATTATCGTTCCTGGGCCAGATGATAGGATAAACAACCCGCCAGAAGGGTGTCTCACTATATTCAGTAGTTATCTCCATTGTGGTTTACGGTTTCCCATCTTCCCTGTTGT
Organism: Misopates orontium; assembly: GCA_946800315.1. NCBI lineage: Eukaryota > Viridiplantae > Streptophyta > Magnoliopsida > Lamiales > Plantaginaceae > Misopates > Misopates orontium. The sequence goes on from OX326947.1 coordinate 28,067,342, forward strand.
CTCAGAAATCATGGCCTCTCTCAATTCTTCTCCTTCACATTTTACCCACAACGCATACACACAGATGTATGCTTATGCGATGCTAACCCGCGTCTTTGACCTCCCGTGTTCCGTAGCCGGTTTTTGGCAATTATTCATAGTGAAATTCCGTAACAGAGGTTTAGACGCCGGGTTTTACTATTTGAGCTCGCGAAAGAAGCAATGCTTCCTATCTGATCTACAAACGAGCTTCGGGGCTCACTAGAAGAGACAATGGTTCTTCATCAAGGAATCCAAGCCTCAGGAATTCCGATTCAAGCGGCTTTGGACTGACGCCCGTCCATCGCCGAGACGCCCCGATCCTCCTATCTATAACCTGACAGTGGTTAAGAACTTGAAAGAGCATCAGTTTGATGCTTTTGAGTTGACCACCACCCCAGTGTTGTGGGTCGGCGGTTATACTTATCGTGCAGGCGTTGAGCGTTCTGTCTTTGGTATAACATTATGCATGTTTGTCCTCTTTATTTGTTGATTTTACGTCTTCCTTTATTTTCTTCTAACCTTAGCATTTTTTGCGATTTTCAGAGCACATCGTTATGGACAAGACGAAGAAGAGGCTGGCCGCTATGAAGTGTGGCGCAAACGCTCCTTAATCCTCAGTGCCCATTCCTGAGAAGACCAGTCGCCGTGGTGCGAAGACGGCTGGCACCAGTTCGAGGGGCGGCAGTGCTCCTACTCCTTCTTCCACCGCTGCTGTCTTGACTCGAGGGTCAGGACGTGGTAGGGGTTCTGCTCCTGTTCATGTGCCTTCTCCTGCTCCTTCGCAGTCGACTGTTGAGGCTGCTCCTGGATCACCACCTATCGGTTCTGAGCCGATCATTCCGGAGCTTTCTCCTTCACCAGCACCTTCAACTGGAAGAGTGCATCTACCTTCTGTCGCTGAAGCGGCTCGTCGCTTCAACGAGGCTAACCCAGAACAATCGACCAGGAAGAGGTCTGCGACTGCTGAAGAAATTCGACGGGGTAAACGCGTCGCTCAGGACAGAACTTATGACGGTGACAAGGTCGACATCGACATAGAGGAGATAGTGCGAGCTTCGGTCGAATCAGGACAGTTCACACTGAAGGACACTACTGCCCTTCGACTCATCAAGGGATTTATGCCTGACTTCGACCGTCAGCTTTACTACAAGGCGATGGGGCCCGAGAAGCTAGTCAGCCGTACTGCCTTGTCTCTGTGCGAGGTTTGTGTACTTGTAAACTTTCACTAAATTCCGTTTTGTATTTGTTTTAGAATATCACTGACTTTTTCCATCTTTTGTAGTTCTTCGTTAACTTCCAGACCATGGCGAAGAATTTCAACATGGTCATGACGACTCAGGATCAGCAGAGGGCGCTGATGGACAGGCACCTCTCTTCAGCCTTGCAAGCTCAACGACTGGAGAAACAAGCCAAAGAAGCTAAGGCTGAAGTCGAGAAGCATCTGATCGTAGCTGTCGACGAACTGAAGGCAGTGCAGGCCGAGCTGGAAGCCCTGAAAGCAGCTAAAGCTGCCGTTGACAAGGAGCTCATCGAGGAGAAGCGACTGTCTAGTCAGCTCACCACCGACTGCGAACATGCCACGTCCCTTGTTGACGACCACGTTGACACTATTAGGACGATGCAGGATGCCGCTGCTGCTATTGAGGCAGAACGTGCGAGACTCGAGGCTGAGCTAGCTGATGTCAAAGCTCGCCTTGCGACTGCTAAAGAGGATGGCTACAACAGGGCCATGAATGAGGTAGTCCTATCTTACTTGACTTTATTTCTCTTTTCTTGATCTCTTATGTTTTGTACTTACTTTCTCTTTACTTGGTCCACAGGAGCTCCCTGATGAGGATAAGGTGATGGTAGCCATCGAGTTCTTCCACTCGGCTACATGGGAGCAAATTGCCATGGAGAGGGGCGGATTCGATACGGCCAAGGGCTACAACATGGCCCTTGATGACATCGTCGCCCAAGGTGCCCTCGCTCCTGGGTTCAAGAAGGAGGATTTCAATGTCCTCCCAACTGCCTGAACGAGGATGACACAAAGGTTGGTGAATCCTCAGGTGATGCTGCTACCGATCCTTCTCTTGCTGATCCGCCTACTGAGCCTGCTCCTACTGCGGACGTTGATGAGCCCAAGCATGATCCATTCACCTCCTTCTATCCTCTCCGTCAGGTATGGCTCTCTGACTTTGCTGATGAGCAGCCGTCCACGTCTACTACTGCTGCTGCCGCTGCTGCTCCAGATGAGCCCTTGGAGGAGGGTGAGATGGGTTTCGACCCTCAGGTCTTGGATCATCCTGCTGAAGGCGATCAGCCTATGCCCGATGCTACTGTTGCTGCTCCTGCTCCTCGTCAGATTTCTCCCGTTGATGACAGCGGACCCATGAACGAGTCGTTTGCAGATATCCAAGAGCAGAGCTAGGGTGCCGTGAAGTCTCTGGGGCTGAATTTGCTGCCTTGATCATTTAGAGTGGCTTGCGTGCCCTTATTCTTGGCGTCTGTGCCTTATCTGAGTATTTCTTTGAACATCTTTTCATTCCGTACAGTATATTCGCAGTAGTACATTCTTTCCGTACATTATATTTTGTTGACTTGTGCGCGACTTTAGCGCTTATCCATTGCTAGTACAGTTTGACTTTAGAAATCTTTAAATGACGTAACTTTGTCTTGTTAAATCTTCACTCATATGTGTCTACTTTTTAAGTTTATATTTGTTGCTTGCTAAAACACTTAAGGTTTATAAACAAGTATTTGTGAGAGTGCGAGCTCGACTCTACGAGGCTTGTGCTCGTTGTGCGAAGCGAATGTTCGCGCTTGCGAAGCTATGTTCGCGGGAATACGAGAACTTGTGCTCGATTCCACGAGGCTTGTGCTCGTTGTGCAAAGCTATGTTTGCGCTTGCGAAGCTATGTTCGCGGGAATACGAGAACTTGTGCTCGATTCCACGAGGCTTGTGCTCGTTGTGCAAAGCTATGTTTGCGCTTGTGAAGCTATGTTCGCGGGAGTGCAAGGACTTGTGCTTGACTCCACGAGGCTAGTGCTCGTTGTACGAAGCTAAGTTTGTTTTGATTAAGTTTTTAAACTTAAAGTTTGTAGACAGTATGAGTTTAACTTCATGTATCCTGATAGATTGTAATCTTGCGGGTAAACAGTAGGCAACGGCCAAACTTGAATAAAATAAGAGATTTTATTAGTTTTGGGACTGAGCTCGAGTAACTTTCGAGTTGCCTACGTATCCCGCCGTATATAGATTGGCCAGGAATCAAGTCTCCGTAGTTCGCTGCTAACTATTACAATGAGAATCCACGTAGAGGGACTCGTAATTCGTAAAAGAATAAGCGAATGAAGTATTGAAACTACGGTCCTATCATGCCACTAGGCCATTAGAAAACTAGTGTTCTAACTATAAAACCTTCGTAAGTTCTTGACGTTCCAGGGGCGTGACAAAGTCCTTCCACCCAACTCTTGTAAGTAGTAGTATCCCTTTGAACTTGCTTTCTCCACTCTGTAAGGTCCTTCCCAGTTTGGCTTCAACTTTTCAACATGCTTGGTAGCTTCAACTTTCCTAAGTACCAAGTCCCCCACTTGAAAGTTCCTAAAACGAACTTTGTTGTCATATGCTTTTGCCATCATAGATTTATATGCTTGAGTACGTTGGTATGCTACTTCCCTTGTTGCTCTGATCAACTCCAAATTCATTTGTCTTGCCCTTAATGCTTGCTGCTCATCATATGTAACAATACGATAAGTTGGCATTCCAATCTCAGCCGGTATCACTGCTTCAGATCCATACGTCAGTAAGTATGGAGTTTCTCCTGTAGTGGTACGAGGAGTTGTGCGATATGCCCATAATATTCCTGGCAGCTCGTCTGCCCAGTTTCTTCCTTCTCCTTCTAGCCTTATCTCCAAACTCTTCACTAATGTGTTGTTAGTGGCCTCCACTTGTCCATTTGCTTCCGGATGCGTTACGGATGTAAAACGTTGCTCAATTTTCATGTCTTTGCACCAGTTTTGAATCTTAAAACCTTGGAACTGCCTTCCATTGTCGGAAATAAAGACCCTTGGGATTCCAAATCGACAAACGATGTTCTTCGAGATGAATTGTTTCACATTAGCCTCAGTAATGTTTACAAGTGCTTCGGCTCCAACCCACTTAGTGTAATACTCAACCGCCACTAACAACCATTTTCTACGTCCAGTAGCCTTTGGCATTGGTCCAACGATATCTATTCCCCATTGATCGAATGGACATCCATAACTCACTGTTGTCATAGGTTGTGCAGGTGTATGAATGATCTTCGCATGCAATTGACAGCTTCTGCACTTCCTAAAGTAATCCATAGCATCTCTCATAATAGTTGGCCAGAAATATCCTTGTCGGAGTATTTTCTGGGCCAAAGATCGTCCTCCTGAGTGATTTCCGCAACTTCCTTCATGAATTTCTCGTAAAACTTATTTTGCCTGTGACGGAGATAGGCATCTTAAGAGTGGTCCCTCGAAAGACCGTTTGTATAGCTCTCCATTGAACATGGTAAATCTTGCCGATTTGTAATTGAGCCTTCTGATCGCTTGAGGATCAGTAGGTAAGTTCCCGTTCTGTAGATAATCAATGATCTCATCCTTCCAACATGCCTTAATCTCTACCGGCAGAGCATAGTCCAATGCTTGCGTCGGTTTTGACTCAACTCCTTTGCCAATAGAGGGCTGCTCTGAAGCCAACAGAGTTACTCGCCTTTCAACAAACACTTCGGCGGTACTTGCAAATCGTGACAAAGAGTCAGCGCGTTCATTCTCCGTTCGAGGGATCTGCGAGAAATAGAAAGTATCGAAGTTTGAGGTCGCCTCCTTCAATTTTTCGAGATACTTTACTATTGCAGCCTCTTTTGCCTCATATCTTCCTTCGAATTGATTAGCAATCAATTGTGAATCCGTGAATGCAACCAGCTTCGTTATCCCCAACGATTTTGCCATTTGAATGCCAGCTAGCATAGCCTCATATTCCGCTTGATTGTTCGTCACTTGAAAATTCAACCTTATTGCATAGTCAAATTCTCTACCATCCGCCGATTTTAGGTAAATTCCTGCAGCACCAGCGTCGTTTGTAGACGATCCATCTACATGTAAAGTCCAAGTTCCCCTTGCGACTACAGGTTTATCACTTTTGACCTCTTCCGTCACCATTGCTACATCAAGCGCTTGCTCCGCCTCTGAGATAGTTTCAGCCACAAAGTCCGCTAGTCTTTGTGCTTTGATCGCCGTTTTTGGCATATACTCCAAGCCATATTCTCCTAACTCGATCGCCCACTTCACTAGTCTCCCAGATATTTCCGGTTTTGCCATAACTTGTTTCAGTGGTTGATTAGTTAAGACAGTAACCGGATGCGATTGAAAGTATGGTCTTAACTTCCGTGCAGTTATCACAAGTGCGTATGCTAGCTTTTCGATCTCCAGATAATTCACCTCTGCCCCCATTCAACACTTTGCTAACGTAATAGATAGGCAAATGTTTCTTGTCTTCCTCGCGCACCAGTACTGTGCTTAGTGAATTCTTCGTTATGGCCAAGTAAAGATATAACATCTCATTGTCCTTGGGCTTAGATAGTAATGGTGGTGTCGTAAGATACACCTTCATTTGGCGAAAAGCCTCTTCACAATCATCAGTCCAGACAAACTTAGGTGTCTTACGTAACTTCTTGAAAAAAGGTAAACTCTTTTCTGCAGAATGCGATATAAATCGACTAAGTGCTGTGATCCTCCCCACCAAGCGTTGCACCTCTCGAACAGACTTGGGGGACGGTAGATCCATTATAGCTTTAATCTTGTCAGGGTTAGCTTCGATTCCTCTCTCATTGACCATGTACCCCAGAAATTTTCCAACCTTAACACCAAAAGTACACTTCTTGGGATTTAGTTTCATCCCGTATTGTTTCATGATACCAAAAGCCTCTTCCAAATGTTTTACGTGATCTTCCGCCTTTAGACTTTTGATAAGCATGTCATCAATGTAAACCTCCATAGTCTTGCCGATTTGATGGTAAAACATGTTGGCAACCAACCTCTGAAAGGTTGCTCCTGCGTTCTTCAAACCAAACGGCATCACCTTGTAACAGTATATTCCTCTGTCAGTGATAAAGGCCGTTTTATGTTGATCCTTTACTACCATTAGTATTTGGTGGAAACCGCTTTGCGCATCACAAAGACTTAGCAGTGCACACCCTGCTGTACAGTCAACTACGAGATCAATCCTGGGCAAAGGGAAAGGATCTCGTGGGCAATGTTTGTTCAAGTCGGTGTAGTCCACGCACATCCTCCATACGGTCGGCTTCTTTGGAACAAGTACAACGTTGCTTAGCCATTCAGAGTATCGTACTTCAAATATATGGTCTGCAGCAAGCTTTGTTTGTACTTCCAACTCAGCAGCCTTGTTCTTTTCATCACTAAAGTGTCTCTTCTTCTGTCGGATAGGTTTAGCATTTGGGTTAACATTCAGGTGATGTACCGCAACTCGAGGATCTATCCCCTTCAAGTCCGAGTCCGTCCATGCAAATACATCAAAGTTTCTTCGCAGGCATTCCAATAATGCCTTCTCAATCTCCGGAGTCAACTCGCTTCCAATTTTAATGACCTTGTCAGGCTCATCCTTCGACAGAATCACCTCCTTGAACTCTCCAGAAGGTTTCAAACGCTCAATCTCCATCTTCTTTTTATAGCGCAACGTCGTTTTGTCTTCCTTTTCTTCCTCCACCTTCTTCGAGGAGTCTTCAACATTGGGAGGAGTAGGATCCTCCTGCATCACCTCTTGGTCCACTTGTGTAGGAAGCACCATCTCCGTATCAACTTGTTTTCCTATTTCAGGCGTCTCCACTGGATGTATGTCAATCATCGCAACATTTGGATCTGTTCTTGCCTTGATAGGTTTAGTCGATGTAACATAGCAACTCCAAGAATCACGATAGTTTGTAGTGAGTTCAGCAACTCCGCCAGGCGTTGGGAATTTGACCTTTTGATGCACCGTAGAGATGATCATAGCAAATGCCGTTATCCCGGGCCTTCCAATCAGCACGTTATATGCGAAAAGTATGTCAACAATGAGATATTCCACATTCAGTGTTCTTCTCTTCGGATTCACGCCAAAGGATGTTGGCAACATGATCCTCCCAATAGGTTTAACTTCACCTCCACCAAATCCCACTAGTGGTGAGTTAACATCAGTGATCTCGTATTGTCCAAGCTTCATTTGTTGTAAAGCATCCATGAAGATGATGTTGGACGAGCATCCATTATCAATCATTATCCTCTTTACCCCGTGATTCGCAATCACCGCGAAAACCACCATAGGGCAATTCAAGTATTGCGCTTCCTTAGCTTGTGAAGATAAGCTGTCAAAATTGCTATCATCGAATGTGATTCTTGTATCCAACTTGTCCACTGCAAAGACAAGATCTATCTCAGGACGCTTCAGTCGTTCATTGTATATGTCTCGTGAGATGCGTTTTCTACTTTTAGCTGAGTCTGCGCCAGTTGGTCCGCCAGCAATCACATTGACTCCATTCTCAATATCATCATTCCCATTACCCCTTTTACGCTTTGGTTCATCCTTCTTCTCATGCGGAGATCTATCCCCCTTGCGTCCAGATGACGCCTTCTCTTGACGTGACTCTCTATTCTCAAGGATGTACTCAACGAGTTTCCCCTCTTGAATGAGTCGTTCAATATCGTTTTTAAGGGCCTTGCATTCATTAGTAAAATTCCCATTCTGCCTGTGGAACTTGCAATATTTCTTCGACACCTTGGTCTCCTCCGTCTCTCGGAACGATTTTGGGGTTCTCAGCAACCCGCTATCTTTCTCAATGGCGTAGATTTCGCCAATTTGCTTTCTCAGTGGAGTATAATTGTCAAATTTCTTAAAGGGTTGTCGATTGCGATCACGATCTTTGCCCCTTAACTCCTTCCTCCAATCTCTATCTTTATTCTCCTTGCCCCCATGAATTCCCGGCGAGTCCATCAACCCTTGATTCATGGTCGCCTCCTCAACTTCAATGACCTTACTAGCGAGGTCCATCACTTGCTCAATGGAATCAGGTGTGTTCCACGTTATTACATCTATCAGCTTCTTGCTCCGGCAACGATGCTCCAATACAGAGATGACCAAGTCAACATTAGGAGCATTCACTCTGCCAATCTCCAGATTCAAACGCTCGATATACCTTCCCAAAGGTTCATCAGGTCCTCTATAGATATTAAACAACGTGCTTGGGGATTTCTTCTTTATCCGATAAGTAGCAAACTTCTTTACGATCATGGTCCTAAATTGTTCAGATGATTCAATTGAACGCGAGCGCAAGTTTTTGAACCATTCCTTTGCAGGGCCTCTCAAACTGAGCGAAATAAGTTTCGCCCTCATATTCTCTGCATACCCCAAGACCTGCAAGTCTCCATCTAACTCATCATAATGTGCTACTGGATCGGTATTTCCATCATACTTCTTCAAGACAGGAAGATTAGTCCCTTCCTTCAACGTTAAATTACTGATCGCCTCACAAAAGGGGTTTGGCCTCTCCCTTAGTGGAATATGTTCTGCAACAACAGGTTCCAGTCTTGGCACAACTCTCTCAGACAAGTCCCTATCTCTTCCGGCAGTTCGACTTGCTGCGGGTCGATGATCAGGAACTCTCTGCCTAGAATTCACCTCTCCGTCCCTCACTTCTCTATCTCGACGAGTTGCTCGACTGGGAGCTCTGTTAGCATTAGTACTCATTGAACGAGGATTCCTCCTTTCAGGCGAGGGAGATGGATCCCTTGGCCTTGTCATCCTAGTCTGCGTATAATGCCTCGACTCATCACGACGCTGGGTCTGATGAGTCCTTCCTTGCTGCAGTGCTGCAGGCTGTGCTGCTGGTTGTTGTGCTATTGGAGTCTGAACATTCTGTAGAACAGAAGTGTTAGCCAATTGCTGCACTATCATTGGAACCATAGTCCTTTGGAATGCTGCCATAATTTGATCCAACTGAGCGGAATTCAATAGCTGTTGTTCCGTGGGAGGAACTTCAGGTTGATTCGTTGTGTGAGTTGGAGGATCAAGGAGAGTGTTGGGCGCTGCCACTGATGTTTGCTCAGAAGCATTAGGTGCCCGATTATCATCCTCCCTCTGTGATCTAGTCCTTCCTGCCATTCCATTCTTCTCCGTTGCTCTCCGTTGAGCCATTGAGTGTCAGTGTTTGTTACTAAGAGCGTATAGAGGTTCCCACAGACGGCGCCACTGATGTGGGGTATTTTCGTCTGGATACGTGTCCGTTCTCCAGCACTCCACGTCAGACTGCTTTAGTTCCTGCTGGATGCTTAAGCAACTTTTGAGTTCAGAACCTGCACTCAACACCACACGTAAACTAAGCCGGTGCCTCCTCCGGCGAAGGCACTCCGACGCTCAAGTCAGATAGATCGGAATGTGAGGTATTGTCGTCGGAGACAATAGCTCGAAATTATAGGTCGAATTAGCTCAAATAGGTCAAATTTGAGCCGTATAGGTCGAATTAGCACACCTCAAAATGGTATTGAGAACCGTGATGAGGAAACCCGAATAGGTCGAATTACCCTCAAATAGCTCGAAATACACTCTATATAGATCGAACAAGAGCTATTGCAATATTGCTCGAATTATTGCTCTATAGCTCGAATTCGATGTATATAGCTCGAAATTAAATGCTAGAAAATAAAAACGTACCTTAGAATGAGGCATATGACCCCTTTATATAGTAATAAGAGTCCTTATTCGGCTAGAAGTGCAATCCAAGTCGAACTATAAGTCAAAATAGGTCGAATTAGAGCTATTTTGAAATAGCTCGAATTGGGCCTTCAAATAGGTCGAACTGGGCCTCAAATAGGTCGAATTTGGGCCCATATAGCTCTTACTGGACTCCTGGGCCTCAAATAGATCGAATTTGAGCCCATATAGCTCGAATTGGGCTTTTGGGCCTCAAATAGATCGAATTTGAGCCCATATAGCTCGGATTGGGCTTGATATAGCTCGAATCGGGCCTTTTCGGGCCCAAATAGATCTCGCTTGGGCTCAATTTGGGCCTACTTGGGCTGATATCTGAGTTTTTCCTTGAATTGCAATTTTGCATTAAAAAATCATGGTGCTGATGTGGCATAATATGTCCCGAAATACGTTCGTGTATTGTATCGGATATTATGACGTGGCGGTACCGAAATATGGTACATCAGCAGCAGTAAGAAACGTGGAATTGATACGACACTCAAGTTGTAACTCTTTAATTTTAGAAATAAATCGTCAATCGAAAATCTCTTTATGTAATAAATTGTTTGTTTATCAATAAAGTGATATAGTAAAATCTTTTCTTTTGTAAATATTTGTTTTAATTCTAAGCCCAAAGCTCTGATACCATATTGTGAGGACCGCGCCCCACGAGTCACAATCCGATCCGAGTTGGTCCGGTATTAGTCACCTAACAAACTCAACTCAGACCGAACTGTAGCTCATAGGAAGGGGTCTCATTGACCAGGATCAAAACCATAGCATTATAAAATATTTTTACTTTAAATACAGCGGAAGTCTTTGGAATACAAATACATTTTACAATTTTAAAATGATGTAAATACCAAATCAAACACTTAACAATTTTTGCAAAGTTTCCAAAAAGCGGACTTATCGATCATTCGTTCCATCCGTGCTGCTATACAAGTCTTACTCTGAGAAAAGGGACATATAGAACAAAAGAGGAGTAAGTCTTTAATGACTTAGTGAGATTCTTAGAACATGACAATAATCAAACAGTAAATCAAAACAAAACGAACAAAAATGACCAAAATAGTTACATCTGCATCATTGAACTGAAATTATCGATTTTTAACGATAATACTGAAATATTCAGAAGAACGAGAAAATGAACTTGTGCAATTACATATAACAGATCCAACCTTAGCTCCGAAATTCAACCGTATACCTCCCTACAAGGAGCTACCTCGCAACAGAACAGAAGACATGCTCGAGTACATGCCAGTCTAACACGCGGGTCACAGCCAACTCCTGACTGCAAGCGGCGCTTAGACAGAATGGGTATTAATCATAATTACTTAAACCGACAGCCCTTTACTGCCCAGCAGTAAATCCTTTCAATCCCTGGGCCCAACTTCCCAAAGGCGTCCCAATGGGTGAAACATAATTATCAGATGAGCTAGTAAGCCGGACAATATCTGTTGCTCGGTTTTGAGCTACATAGGCCGAACATAGTTCGTTGCTCGTTGCACAATTCAAGAATCGATAGGGTGATCATGATACCAGGATAATTATGATTATGAAAAAAATTCCGATTATGAATTAAATGAGATTTGATTTAACAATAAGCAAGAAAACTGATTATGTAAAGAATTAACGATTATCAATATAAAAGCATTAAAATTGTGATAGAATGTTGCTCGTGATTCGAAATAAAGAATCACAATTGTTATGTCCAAGTTTCTTAGGGCCGGATGCCAAACAGGGTTTTGAACAAATCAGAAATCAAACCTCACCTTTTACCGTATGGGAAATTCTTGATTAACGTCGATAATTGCAGAATCCTTACATAAATCAAAAACATATAATCAATTGTTTGCTCATAAATTTAAAACAATAATATATACTTTTAGTATTTATCATATTTAAAGAAGTTCAATTAAATATCTAATTCTTGTTAATTTTGGATAAATCCGACATTTACCTATTTTAACTTTAACCATGACGTAAAATTATAAATAATGAGATTTACCATTTCAAAGTAACAAGTTGAAGACTAGATCAGTTACAAAATAATAATTAAAGTCTCCATTTCTAATTTATTAACAACATATTTGATATTAATATATATACATATGCATCAATGCATATTTAAAGCCTTTTTAAAACAATATTTCTTAACAAAATTCTTGTAAATTACTTATTAAATAATAATCTCAATCCAAAGATTTTACCATGATCTTAACATTGAACAGATACTTCAGCAAGCCCTTGAATAAAATCATATCATATATATAACTTTGGTAAAAACTATTTTTCTTATAATTATTAGTATTAAATAGCATAATATTGCATATATCACTAATAACAATTAAAATAAATTGTAAACATGTAGATCTAATTAAAATTCATGTTTACAGAATAATTATGATGCTAATAAACTATATTAGATGGTTAGATCAAAAGATAAACACAATACTTCACTTAAAGTTAAAGAAATTAAAAGATCAACCGTAAAATAAACTATATGTCATCTTAATGTTGCAAAATCCATGAAAAATATTAAACACGATTCTAAATTATAATCAACTGATCTAACATTATTATTAGTATGTAATGAGTCCGTATTAATGATCAATTTCATGATTTGGCTAGCTTTTGCAGCATAAATTAGTTAAACAAAAGGTTAATGCAAATCTGAGGTTAAAACTGTAGCAGTCTCGTATTCACCTTTAGTCGGACTTTTAAACGATATGATAATATGAAATTTGTTGACGGGTTCAATCTTAAACATCCTGGAGAGTATGTAGTTTCAAAATCAGATCAATAGGACAAGGTTTGGTATTTTAAATAAATCATGAAAGATAGGAGCTGTTTTCGGATTTTCTGGACAGTGGTACGTATTTCTAATTTTTAGACCCCCCAAACGACTTTTGTTGGAGAAAGTGTCTGAAAATGAAAGTTAGATTACACAATAACCAGTATGTGGTAAACATTTCAGAGAGAAACTCGAAGTTTGGATATGGTTTTCGGACTTCCAACGTTTCTGTACCAAAACTGGCAGTTTTCACCAAACTCGGTTTTGAGGATTTTCAAGGACTATAAAGAAGGCTTAAAGGACTGAAACAATTGTTCTAGAAATCTAAACATCAAGAGGAAGAACTTTGCAGAAGGAAAGAAGAGAAGATTCGGAGAAGAGAGGTGTGTGAAAAATGTTGAAAAGAGCCTCCTTTTTATAGGTGAAAATGGGAGACAAAGAATTAATTACCATACCCTACCCATTTTTATTTTAATCCAAGCTAGGCCACCCTAATTATGATGAATTTTCCAGATATTATCTGATAGGATTTTATAAGAATAAAATATTAGAAATATCTAGCATAAAAGACAAAGTAAAATTACCTTTTTACAAATGTAAATGTAAATATGTGAAGATTTACCATTGTAAATGAATGCTTGGATATTTTGAAACTACAAGGGACCACTTTGAAAGTTTTGATAACTCATTTGATCTTAAAGAAAATATTTGTGGTCAATCATAAACTTTTCAAAAGGGGAAGGACTACATTGTAACTTTTTCAAATCTCTTGGGGTAAAAATCATATTTTCAAAAAGTTCAAGGACTAAAATGAAAATTCAAAAATACTTTTATTTTCTTCCAAATTTCAGGGGCGTTACATGAACTATTAAACTCTAATCAAACTTGCACCGTCAGAGATTTTTAGAGGATTACCTCATATGAGTTCGAAGATAGAAGGAATATGTGAACCATGTCTTCAAGAAAAGCAGAAAAAAGGGGAGTTGTCATGTGTTGTAACACACTCCCACATCCAAGATTCTAGAGCTGATTCATATGGATCTTCTTGAACTTATTCAACGAGAAAGTACCGGTGGTAAGCAATATATTCTGGTGTGTTTTGATTATTTTTCACGTTATACATGGGTATGGTTTATTAGAGAAAAATCTGATGCCTTTGATGCTTTCAGAAAACCTTTTCCTAAAGCTTTTGAATCGAAAAGATCTTAAAGTGAAAATAGTTCGAAATGATCACGGAAGAGAGTTTGCAAATGTGTCTTTTACTAACTGAGACAAAACTTCACTCTAAAGGTGACCTTGGGATATCTCTAGGCTATGCTCTTAATAGCTGAGTCTATAGAGTCTATTATTTGAGGATTCAAACTCTTGTTGAAACATCTAATGTAGAATTTGATGATTCCAGGCACTTGTACTGAGGAAGAAATTGATAATCTACTTGAAAGACAAGAGAATGTACCTGAAAGTGCAAATGGGCTTTGCTGATACAACAAGATAAGGTGTTGCAACTGGAGAACCCACTACTTCAACTGAGAACGCACAAACTAAGAGCAGTCATTTACCATGTGAGAACCTTGAACAAGATGAATCTTCTTAAGAGGAAACTAGTACACCTCAAATGTGTTCCGTCATCACGGTTCTTGAAGAATCATCCAATTGATGTTGTCATTAGTGATCTATCTGAAGAAGTCCGCACCCATTGTTTTCCACGAGGGATGTACAGTAACTTTATGAAATTTATGTGCTTCACTTCTCAAATCGAATCAAAGAACGTTAATGAAGCTTTACTTGATGAAACTTGGGTAAACGAAATGCAAGAAGAGTTGGAACAGTTTAAAAGGAATGAAGTTTGGCAACTTCTTCCCCATCTTATCAGTACTAGTGTAATAGAAACCAAATGGATTTTTAAAAATAAATCTGACAGAAGCGACAACCTAACTCATATGATAGATCTCATAAGTTATACAATTCCACATGTCGTGTGAGAGTTTGCGTCTAGCAATTAAGGCGTAGATAATTCAATGAGATAAATAAGTTTGGAAAAACAGAGTACAAATAGTAACAAAACGAATTACAGAGTGGTGTTTCCCATAGTTTAATACATCCCACACATGAATCGATTATAATTCATCTCAGCAATGGTTTTTCTATGAGTCTTCGATCATATCTATCCAAAGAAACCTAGTTCATTATGATACCACTAGTTAATCATTGATTTAAGTCCTAAAGTTGTTAAGTATTTTAGTTATTAATTATTCAAATCAACCCCCCCCCCCCCCCCTTTTGTTTATTTTATTTGTTAAGTCATGAGTGTGAAATGTGACAGATTCACATTCATTTGTCTTGTTTTAGCACAAATAGATAAATGAATAGTTAAAGTCAAACGCAATCCTCCCTCGGGTACGATATTTGTGGGTCCTAACGTACTTCTCATGTATTACTTGCACTCGTACACTTGCAGCATTAATTTGCCAATAGAATTTGGGGAGGTCTATATGTAGAACACAAATGTTTGTAAACCTCCGCTATAAAGCATTGTTCCTCCTCTAAAGGGCTAGTGCATCTTTTCACTCCAAATTACTAGAGCTATTAAAATCCAAGGTGATACGACTTCTTTTATTTATTTCTCATTTTTCAAAAACTTTTGAAACTCCTATATGTCCAGGGTTTAATATTTAAATAATTTATTTTGCCTAATTGTGCTCATGTCAACAAAACTTTTGAAATACCTGGATTATTTTCTTCTATTGATCATCCATTACAGAACTTTCTATCTCATATTTTGACTATTCTACTTCAATTGTATGCAGGGGTGGAACCAAACCAAAGAGGGAGGGGCATATGGGGGCCTGCCCCCCCCCCCCCCCCCCCGCCCCCCGCCCCTCCCTCTTTACATATATGTATGCATTCTCACTGTATGTAGCAGATATAAGTTGATCTATGGCACATATTTAGGAAAATGATATGCTTACAGTCTGTAAGCATACAGACCCATCTACAGCCGTTTGATTTTATTTTGCAAAGCACAATCCGAACAAATTGTTCTTTCAACTTATCAAGAAACTAAATTTAGCTCAGAACTTTTTAAAATATCATTTTAATCCTTCACATAGTAACAAATTCATTAAATCTTGATTAATAAATAACTTTATTAATCTTTGCACCACATAGTTTCCATTCCGAAATTGTGTAATAGGTCTTTTCCTTTTTAAATTTTTGTAGGCTTATAGCCATTTAGTTTGTTTACCTTTTATGTTTAGTAGCTAAATAATATTTTACTTTTCTTTTGATTCCCTTTCATCCTACAATAATCATATCAAATTTTAACAAAAAATAGGGTACATGAATAACAACCCATGAACATATTAATGTGTTGATGTAAATACTTATGGTTTATCATTTTTTTTTATAAATGAAGTAGTTCATCATTCATCAAAATATGAAAAAATCCTAAACAATTCAAAAGAAAAAAAATCAACACACCAGTAATAAATATATTTCCATTTGTTAAAATCTTAAACATTTTTGAACTACACTCCAGAACTAAAAATATTTGCATTTGTACTAAAAATTTCTTTCCTTTCTCAAGAAACCTTGCAAACTTATAAATAGAGATTTAAAATTTTGAGATCAACCTTATTGATTAGACACAAGTATACAACATAACCATTGATGAATTTGAATCTGTTACAGATTTACAGTAATTTTATTGCTTGAAAATTCAACGCATAGCATATATAAGTTGATTTGTTGCATCTTTTCTTTCCTTTTAAAAAGTTTGGGGTTCATTTAATAATTGGTAATTTTTAAAGGGCAATTTCATTGAAAATCTAATCACCCTAAGATTCAATTGCAATACTATTATATTTTGAGAGGAGGTCTGTATCACAGACAAATTCGATGTCTGTAAGACTAGTGCTACTCATAAAAGAATTACCAAAGTTACCATATTAGAATCTTAGTGAGAAGTAAAAAGTAAAGTACTATAACAAAATAATTTCTAATAAATGAAGGATTGGGTGATTTATGATTGTCATAATATAATTATGTCTCCTACGCGTTATATCTACTAATACATTATTTTATAAGAGATTTTGAATAATATATGCTCCCCTCCCCATATTAATAATAATTTTGTCTTGTAGTCTATTATTAATAATTTTTAGAAAGATTAGCTATATATATTCATGCTATCATTTGTAAGCTGAGTTGCAAGGTTTTGAATGCGTTCTTTCTCTTCTTCTTTTATAAACTGGTATAATATTTGTGTGGTAAATTAACAGGAACGGCGAGATTATATGTACGATGGTTTACACATCACTGATATAATTAGTTGAGAAAATAAAACTTATAATTATTTAAATTCAGTCAAACCTAACTCGTGAACAATGACGAATTTGAATCTTGCATGCATCTAAAAACTTTTTCGGTATTTGAAATAAATTAAGGGGGGGAATGCATAAATCCCCCCCGTTGGTTTCGAAAACTTGCACGAAACCCCCTTGTGGTTTGTTAATTGTCTAAATCTCTATTATGGTTTCATAAATCATGCACAAAATCCTCTAACTTGCACAAAATCCTCTTGTAGTTTCAAAAAGTTTGATTTCATGAAAAGAAAATTTTGTGTTGGGTTTATGAAAACACAAGGAAGTTTCGTGCAGATTTTTAAAACCACAAGAGGTTTTTAGGTTGATTCCCAAAAAAGAAAGTTTAGAACATCAATGTTCTAGCTAGCTGAACACATTAGGTTCAAAGTTTTAAGGGGATTATATACATTTTGCTTTGAGAGGGAAATTTTATTAAAACTAAACATGTACCAATATATACCATCTAATGGGAAGTTTCTAAAACTAACTTTGGATTATTATATGTCACAACGGTATGATGAGATAAGAATAATATTGGGTGATAAAATTTTAAACGAAACCAAAGGCTTCCAAATAACTCAAAGTATTTGTTTCGTAGTTTTCACTTCTATTACGTGTTTCTTCTTAAATCTACATAAATACAATTTTCTTTAGAAAGAATTGGGAGGCCAAAAAGAAAAGCCTCTTACTGCACGTTCATATCTGAAACTGAGAGAACATATACGTTCCACGATACTATGTTGGAAGTGGTGGTAGAGAAAAAGACACTTGAAATCTTAAGAAGCAATCTCCATCACCAGTCTTCACCCGTCTCCGATTCTCATCTTATCTTTTTCTCTAATATCACATCCCACACCAAAATGAAAAATTAAAATAAAAAAGGTGTCCATCACAACCTCATGACTGTTGATAATTTGATGGCACTATGTTCCTTTTTCTTTCGGCGAGTCAAAAATATATAAATTAACACACAGAATATCATATACAAATATGACATAAAGTATAAACATTAATTTGATATGAACAATGCAAAACTTAAATTTCTTAGTGAGACACAAACTCCATACACTACAATTTTCGGACACTAAAATTATGTCACTAGTAGTACAAGGCTTCAAACGATTTTATGTCTTTTATTTGAATATATTAAGTCAAACTCTTCATTTCCTCAATGCTCAAACAAACAAACAAACAAACAAACAAAAAGAAAAAAAATCTTTTGTTTTCTCGTAGTTGCTTGCGAGTTTGGAAAGTTACTTTGTTAAACATTTTATATTTTAACGGGATGAAACTATATGTACTTTACTTATCTGACATGCATTAATTAGCATGTTCTCCGTTATTAAATATCTTATTAAATTAGTAAATATCTTTTTAAATATTTTTTACCATACATTTTTAAAAGTTGAATGAAGTAAATGCACAAAAAATTTAAATATAATTTTCGTGAAAAATTAGCATTCATGCCAAATGTAGGGTAGAAAATGAACTTTTATTTCCTGCAGTTTTTTCCCGTTTTCTTCTCATTTTTCGGAAAGCATAAAGAACCTTAATGATGAATGTGCTAAAGTCCAAATTGAAGCATCTCTAAGTCTTAATATCTTATATTCCACCGTACAAAGATCCGAATATATACCACAAAACTAAATTCTGAATCAACATAAATGTTTAGGGAGGATAAAAAAATGGTATTAATGCTCTTCATTGACTGCACATGCAAACAACCAAATATTGAAAATATCAATAAATCATAAAGAATATTTTGTCTTTCATGTAACGTATTTAATTTTTCGTGTCACCTATATAAGTTATATGTATTTGGAGAGACTTCTATTGCAGCCAAAGTCTCTACGATGAAATATTAATAATCTTAAAGAAAGGCTTTCAACATATATTTTATGTCAATAAATATTTGCATTTGTTTTACTACATTCAACAATATGGCATTTCGCATGCAATTGCAACACGCTTGCAATTATTGAGAGTATGCTTGGTTCTTGTATAAAAGACAATTTTACAGTATTAAAATAGAAATACTACAATGTGTTTTGCTTGTCAAACATATTTTTCTTGGTGAAAAATAAAAAGTGAATAGCCATGCTCATTTTGTAAATGTTCTAAATTTATATAGGCAATCCATTACAAGATGAGCTATTCTCTCAGAAATATAAGATGATCACATGCTCTCTTTATTAATACATCAAATAAGATGACGAGTGAACACTATTTTGCGATTATTGGGGAGGACTTAAAAACAATACCATATTACTTAGGCAGGGCGTTTATCAAAGATACTGTCTTCAAAAGTGTAAAATTTATGTGTATATATATATATATATATATATATATATATATATATATATATATGTAGATTATACCAATTATTAATTATTATAAGACTTATTTGAGAAAGTTCGAAAGTCACATTCGAAGAATTTCGTTCACACAACAAAGTTTATATTTAAAATAAAATATTGCGGAATGTTTATAAGAAAATGAAAAATATCTTTGGGCCACATTTGCTATTTTCAAAAGTGAGACGTGCAACTTGTGTATTCCACACGCTATTATTTGTAATATTACACGGAAAGAATTCTTGTTATTAGTTATTTTTATTTTGCTTATACGTTTATTTACTTGAAAATGTAACCATTTATGAACGGAAAATTGCTATTACAAATAACTTACTCATAAGAATCTTCCTAATAGTGGCATATTTTATTTTTCTAGTAAGTCAATTTTACTACAATAACTTATCATGGTTAGCTAATTGAATTTTTATTCAACATCTTTATATGATGCGTTCATACATATTTCTAATTTGTATGAAAATCTAAAATCCGCACGTAATGCTACCAGCACGAAACGGCCACTTATCCGACAATTTAAATTTTGGTATTAGCTGTATTGATGATTGACGTAATACACTTTTTAATTTTTATGTAGCACAATTACACTATCCAATGTTACAATTTTCGTGAGTATGAAAATCTGCATCATTTACATTAGCATTTAGCTAGGTTCTGTTTTTACTTGAGGTAATAATGGCATTTTTCAAAAATCCTTACTTTTGAAGACATAGATTACTCGTCCTTTGTCAACTGTAGCTTATTATTTCAGTCATTACAAAGATTAATCTTAATTTAACCACCCTTAACGTTTGTGAAATGTACGATTTGTCATCCGATTCCTTAATCAATCGTTCATTTTTGACATTTCTCTATCCATTAAATTTAGCATCATGGAGCAAACAACTCTTTTTCAAATATTAGGAAGTACATCACAAAATAAGGGGGCAAATCGCAATTGACCCTTCCATAAAAGTAGGCAACCAACCTACTTTCCATTTTCAATTAGCTAAAGTCATCGCAATATTAAGAGTTTCACAATAATAAACCATCTACACCATATCTCCTTCGTTTTTTTAACCATCGCGTGTCACCCAAAAAAAAGGTAAATAATGAATTTTATTATGGCAACGAATTGGGTCCCACCCATAGATTTGTGGTTTGGATCGTGGTGGTTAATGAGTGTGGATAAAACGCGCCTCAATCAACCAATCACCTCTCGAAGAAATCCAACCAATCCCCTCCAAATTCCTACCACATCGATCAATCAAAAAGATAGATCACAGCCTCAATTCAATTCTATTCTAAAATCCCCAATTTTTTAGGGTTTGCTTTTTCCCCTTCTCTCTCTTTTGAGGAAATTAGCATTCGCAATTGGGTTTGAGGCTTAATCAATAAAATGGCGGTTTCGAGTGCTTTTGTTGGGGCAAAGCTCGAGACTTTGCTCATCAGCAATGCCTCGTCGTGCTCCATCGCCAAACGTCCTCTCGTCATCAGGAAGAATGCTGGAGTATTGAGGTGCCAGATTGGTCCAGATTCTTTGGTACAAACGGACAAGTTGGAATTATCGTCTTCTAGCCTCTCTGCTCTCGAACAGCTCAAAGCCTCTGCCGCTGACAGTATGCGTTCCGTTCCATTTGTTCTTCTTTATTTCCTGTTTGTGTATAGTTGACTCCACGTGATTCTCATTTTTGGTTCGAATAGAAATGATTAGCTTATTCTGGTCATTACTTCGATGTAAAATGTGCTATTATAACGATAGTTGCGACTAATAGAAACTATGTTGTTAATTTCATTTAGGGTATACAAAAGAGAGAAGCAGTATTGTTGTTATCGGTCTTAGTATCCACACGACACCTGTTGAAATGCGGGAGAAACTTGCTATTCCTGAAGCCGAATGGCCTAGAGCTATTGGGGAGCTCTGTGGTTTGAATCATATTGAGGAGGCCGCTGTTCTCAGTACATGTAACCGGATGGAAATCTATGTGGTGGCTCTTTCTCGCCATCGTGGGGTTAAAGAAGTGACCGAGTGGATGTCAAAGGTATTGTATCTAGAGTTTATGATTTTCTTATCTTGCTGTTTCTTATGGATTTGTTTAAGCTTATAGCTTGCTTGTTTTCTTACAATGTGTGTAACCTATTTTGGAAACCACTGTATAGGTCTTGTGTTTGTACTGATAATAGATTGTTGCTTTGTCAGACTAGTGGCATCCCTGTTACAGAAATCTGTCAGCACCGTTTTCTGCTTTACGACAATGATGCCACACAGCATATCTTTGAAGTCTCTGCAGGACTTGATTCTTTGGTATTAGGCGAAGGTCAAATCCTTGCTCAAGTGAAACAAGTCGTTAAAGTTGGGCAAGGGGTTGTGGGCTTTGGCCGGAACATAAGTGGGCTCTTTAAGCATGCAATCACTGTTGGAAAGAGGGTCAGAACCGAAACAAACATTGCAGCAGGGGCAGTTTCCGTCAGTTCTGCTTCTGTCGAATTGGCGTTGATGAAGCTTCCTGAGACCTCCCATGCCACTGCAAGGATGCTAGTTATTGGAGCAGGCAAGATGGGGAAGCTTGTGATCAAGCATTTGGTAGCCAAAGGATGCACAAAAATGGTGGTTGTGAACAGAAGTGAAGATAGAGTTACTTCAATCCAAGAGGAGATAAAGGATGCGGAGATAATTTACAAGCCCCTTACTGAAGTGCTAAATTGTGCAGCTGAAGCAGATGTAATTTTTACCAGCACATCATCAGAGACACCGTTGTTTATGAAGGAGCATGTTGCAGATCTTCCACCCGTCGGTCCAGGTCTTGGGGGTTTGAGGCTTTTTGTTGATATTTCTGTTCCGAGAAATGTGGGATCTTGCGTGAATGAGCTTGAGACTGCACGAGTGTACAATGTCGATGATCTCAAAGAGGTTGTGGCTGCTAACAAAGAAGATAGGCTCCGGAAAGCAATGGAAGCTCAGGCGATTATTGCTGAGGAATCAAAACAATTTGAAGCCTGGCGTGATTCTCTGGAGACTGTTCCAACCATAAAGAAATTGAGGGCCTATGCTGAAAGAATAAGAGTTGCAGAGCTGGATAAATGTTTGTCAAAAATGGGTGACGACATTCCAAAGAAGACAAGGAAGGCTGTTGATGACCTTAGCCGGGGTATTGTAAACAAACTACTTCATGGTCCCATGCAGCATCTAAGATGCGACGGGAGTGACAGCCGGACTTTGAGCGAGACGCTTGAGAATATGCACGCTCTGAACCGAATGTTCAGCCTAGAGACCGAGATATCCGTGTTGGAACAGAAGATTCGAGCTAAGGTGGAACAAACTCAGAAATAATTCTGTCCAGCTCCTACACACCCTCTTCTTCCAGAGCCAATATGAATAAGAGAACTCATTCTCACAGCGTCCTTCCGGTGGCACGGTCACAATTTTTTCACGGTATATCAATGGGATCAGATTTCCTGAAAATCTTCCCCTATTGTTTGAAATATTCTGAATACCTCTAATTTTTTGTTTCTTCCACCGTGTTTTTTATTAACACCTTTGTACAATAGAGTTGTGATGTTAGGATGTGAGGTTGGTCCATGTAATGGATTATCTGTTCCAGGTATTTGTAACTGTTTCTTGAACAGAATCAACCATTGTAATTAATTCACAGATTTTTCTACATTGTTATTTCCTATTTTTATCGATTATGATTGGATACAGTCTTGTGAACTTACATTAGACTACGGTAGTGGACACACTTTAGCTGAGGAAAATTGATTTTCAAACTCCTGTAATTGTTGAAGCTGCTGTATGAGCCATTATGAAACAGTTGTTAGCTCTAGATCAGATGATCTGCATCACCTAAAGTCTAGTTTCTTAAAGAACTCTATTTGTATCTGTTGAATGAAGCAGCTTTCCCGTGTTATATCTGCGCTGCTTCAGACTTTTTTGGTCATCGATTATTTGAAAACTTAAGTCTATAAATCAAACTAGCTGAGACATAAATCTACATTGTGTGTTTTTATACATGTACTGTATGTAACTTTTAATGCATAGCTTGAGCTAAAGCTGAAGGAAGATGTGTTGTGCTGTTGGAGGGAATTGGTATTGAATATTGATGTCGTGTTTTTTGAGGTGTTAATTTGTTTTATCAATGGTAGTTGTGCTGTCTTAGAAAGGTACAATTGGGGACCAGAGTAACTATTAGACCAGGATTTATGGACATGTTTATGTATGCTGCTTTAAGCATCATACTTGAACAGAGACAGAAATCAAGCAGAAAGATGAGAAACTGATGATGCAGACTGTTGAAGTTCCGCTAGCTTATGTTCACTTGCTTATGAGGCATTTCAACTTCAAAGCAAGAAATATTTTGTGATGCAAAGTTTCAGATTTCTTCAATTACCAGAAAAGAAAAGGCTAAAAAGCAGCACTCTAACCAATAGGTTATTTCAAATGTGCAATCTAAACTTTGAAAATATGCGAACTATTTTCAGACTTTCAAAAATGTGCCAACTCCACCTTGGGGCGAAATTTGATAGATTAAAATACAGAAATGTGTCCAAATTGAACGCTGATCAAGGTGTGAAGTACACATATTCTTGATTAAGTTGTGTGCGGTCTGCACATTCTGAAAGGTTAGGGTGCACATTCTGAAACACCTTATAGATTGGGTTTTTTAATAAATTTTACCCTTAAATAAAAAAAATTACATCTTTGAGGAAAAAAATCCAGTTTCACCTTTGCTTGGGAAACTTCGTGCTACCTGGTTTTCTTGATTAAGAGGCTTCTTGATGCTGTTAGCGAAGTGGATTTTGTGCAGATAGTTACTGACTTGGGCTTAAGCTGCCTCAACTTTCTTAGTGTTAGGGCCTTTTATGCGGGTTCCTGATTTCTTTGTACATATTTTTGGCCCAGCTCTGTTTATATATTATTTGAACATAATAATTTTAATTTCCTCGAAGTGGGTGACTAGATTCTGCAAACAAGGCAATAAAGCATCCAATGGTGCAAACTGTAATGTATATCTGAAATTGGTAAAAGTTTACCAACATGTGTTTGGCAAGTGTACTATTTGCCTTTATTTTGCATTGTTTATTTTAGCACTACAAAGAATTCACTTATTTCTAATTGTTAAGTAAAGTTGCTGAAGTTTTGTTATGTACTATTTTTCGTTCGTTCGTTTTTTTTTAATTGAATTATGAGTTTTTGACACACCTAACACAGGTAGAAAAGAAAGTTGAACAGTTAAATCGGGTAGGCAAGACATTGAGTGATGAGAAGGGGTTCAATGGTTTTGGACTCTCGTTGTAAGATCACAAATAGATGTGGACAACAATTAGTTATGCACACTTTAAATGCAGAAACAATATCTCTGGGACGTGATATATCTTGTCACTTGTCATAATTGTTGTCCCATCACTTCATTTTCAAACCTCAAGATTCATTCTCAACTTTACATAAACATTATTTCTTACGGGGAAATTTAGGAAAAGGCCCATGTAATTCTTCATGTCTTATTAAAATACATGCTTTCCTCGTGTTTGTTACGATCTCACGCTAGATAGGATTCGTTGTTAAATGATTGTTTAGACTTTCAATGCTAGTGGTTATTTTTAATTTGGACTCTCATTATTTTCTCATTTTCTGCAATGAAATTACGAGTATGTACCAAATGCGGTTCGAAGTATATTATGTTTAAAGAAAAATTATTTAAAGAAAATTTATTAGAAGAATATTGCCAATATTTATCGGAAATCAATATACGTTAGAATTGCAATGCCAGGTTTATAGGGTAAGTCTCATTAAACCCCCAATCTATACCATTTTTACAAGTTGGCACCATTTTTATTATTTTTTACAACTAACCCTCCAACCTATTAAAAAATGTACGAACGGTACCCTGAACCCAAATCCAACCATTGAATTTGGCCACATTTTTGCATTTATATCAGTTGGATTTGGCTTTAGGGGGACAATTCCAACATTTTTCATTAGGTGGAAGGGTTAGTTGTAAAAAAAAAAAGGTTAGGTAACAACTTGTAAAAAGGAGTATGTGTTGAGGGGTTTGATGCCTTTTACCCTTATTTACATTTATTATAAGAATTTTAATTTGGTTGTAGACTTGTAGTACATGAACTATCTCTACGCTTAGTCAGAGAGTAATTCTAAGGCGGTTAACATATAGCTCAAACTAACACATATTACTCTTACAAATTTAACATCAAGCTCAAACTAACACATATTTCTTTTCTTTTTTAGATGCTACTTAGGACAGTAAAGTTGGTGTTCTCCTACTCCTTAATTGATGGATTTGAACTATGGGTCGTCCATATTGATCAACTCAACTCACATAATTTGAATGGAGAAACTACCTCTAATTTCCTACCGTTATATTCTCTTATGTTTTCTCATTCTGTTCTCCAAATGCATAAAATAAAAGTGAAATAACACAATCTTTTGTGTATAAAAATGATGTGAAATAGAAAGGGTGCTTTTACCATTTTCTTGCACTTGTACCTAAAGGGCATGTAGAAGGTGTAAATTGCAAAACGTCATGAAATCAATATGGGCTAACAATGGATTATGGCATGTAGAAGGTGCAAATTGCAAAACGTCATGAAATCAATATGGGCTAACCATGGATTAAAATTTTGGTTGGGATGTGAGTTTTGAATTGTTAAATATTGAAAACGTTTTGAAATTTTCGAAAACATTTCGAAAAGTTTCAAGAATGTTTCGGAAGACACTACGAAATATTTAAAAAAAAAAATTCAAAAAAATAAAGAAAGAGAACTTTGCAAATGATCATGAGGCATCTACGACATGCATTTTTCATGGATTCAGAGTTAATATTTTCCAAGCCATATTATGGACCAATTGTTATGCTTTAGTGCCTTAGTGGCACAAAACATTTCATAAAATAAAGTTTTACATTTATAATATTTAGAATGTCAAAATATTATATTTTCCACTCAACCAAACAAAATTAAAAGATATTTTTCATATTTACTAGACCAACTATTTTCATGACACAATTAAAACTTGAATCCACAATTATCAACTATAATGCATTACTAAAATCATACATGTTATCGTATAACTGTGGATAAAACTTTCCACACATTTCCTCGAAACTATCGAAAATTTTCTATTTTTGACTTTATTTAAACAAAACCTATAAATAGTTTTCAATTTCATCGTAACTACATTTTTACGAAGCTTCCAAAACATGTCGAAAACCTCTCGAAAAGTTACAAAACGTTTCTAATATTTCGAAACCGAAACATACATCGAACTGAAATTTTGATTCACGCTTATAACACATATGTAAAAGAAATCTAACAAGTAATTTTTTTTTTTAAAAAAAACAAACTAAAATCTAGCATTTTCAAAGCCGTGCAAATCGGAAGTCCTACTCCTGGCCACATTCGCCGCCGCCACCGCTCTCCACGCCGACGCCGGCGTAAGGTGCTCGTCGTCCACAAACAGCCCCATCTGCTGCTGCTCAATCACCTGCCGCTCATACTGTCTCCTCCACAAAACCTCCGCCATCTCCGCCTCCAACACTCTCACGTACTCTCCACCACTCGACTGCTGCTGCAGCAACAGCGCTCTCGCCGACGAAAGCAGCGCCACAGCGCTCGCCGCTTCATCGTGCTCGATCAACCGCCGCGATTCCGCCACCGCTCTCGTACATATAAAACCGTTCCTCAGCCGCTCGATCTTCGGCGCCGATCGGACGGTCTGTGGTCTCGGCACGAGCAGCGCGTGTTCTCTGCCGTTGATTAAATCCTGATTCGACGGATCTCTGTAATTGCATCGCACGGAGAACACGTGGTGGTGTTGGTGTTGGTGTTGGGATCCGAATCCGGTTGTTGATGTAGGGACTCGAATTTCTACGAGGAGTTCTCGCTCTTCTTCGGCGTATAAATCGCCGATTCGAATGTGTCCCGGTGTGAATACTGTTGGCGATCCGTTGCCGAAGTATACCGCCGTGATTTCGGCTGGATCGGAGCCGGATGCGAAGTTGATTTGGATTGATAGGTCTTGAACAACCACGCTTAGTAATTCGCCAACGCATTTGGAGAATGCGTCTTCGGCTGGCTCGCGGCGGCGGCCTGAATGTACGGGCAGTTCGACGTGAGCGAAACGAGTGGACGAGACGTGGGAAGATCCTTGTCGTTGGTTGTTGGTTGGAACGGTGTCGTCCTGTCCATCGGATAACAGGATGATGCTCGCTACCGGATTTCTCTCGCGACGATCTTCGAGCACTTTAGTGGCTTGCTTAAGAGCTTCAGCCATGCTTGTTCCCTGGCTGCAAGTTAGCCGATCGATGATGAGCCGAGCCAATCGCTGACCTTCGGGGTTCATTTTCATTAGTGGGAGTAGTCTTTTAGGAGTTGAGGCAAAGGCTACAATGGAGAGGCGGTCGGCGGAGCCGAGGGAGGAAACGACTAAACGCATTGCTCGTTTCAGCATTTCTATCTTGGCTCCGCTCATGCTCAAACTCACATCAAGAACCGTCACCAAGTCGATAGGCGCCCGCCTCGCCGCGTCCAGAACGTGCGGTGGAGGAGGGGCTTTGACCTTTAAAACAACAGCATACGTCATATGGGTTCGGCCCACGGAGATAACAGCGGCCTCCGGTAGTAAACTCACCTCAACATTTCTCGTCGATGCAAAGGCCCCATCACTGCTTGAAATGGGGTTCACGAGAAATCCACGAAACTCTTCGTTTCCATCTTCAATGACTTGTTTTGGTTGCGGAATTGTTGCTTTTGGAGTAACGAGGGGCTGATCATCTGAGTAACTTTGAAGCTTTGCGGTGTATTTAGGACTGGGAATCGGGGTACTGTGTTTGGATTCTTGAGTGTGGTTTTGTTTGTGGATGGAAAGAAAAGGGACATCTTTCCAGATTGTGCTGCAAACTGGACAAATCAGAGCTTTTTGTTTGGTTACATGTGAAGTTATGCAAGGGAAGTGAAAAACGTGTGAGCATTCAGCTGTGTATATTGCAGTTCTTTGACCTGACTTCACACTCTGCATACAAACTCCACAACTACTCTGCATATACCAAAGCAGAAAAAAGTTTAAATCTTTAAGCATAACATTCCATCAAAATACAAACACTTATATAGAACTGAGTACTTACTCTTGATAGGCGGAGGGTGTTCTTCAGAATGGAAAAAGGAGATCTGGGAGAAGATGGATTAGAAGAAGAAGAAAGAAGGCTTCTTGGGCTCTTGGAGTGTGATTTTGGAGTATTGGTTCTGCTGTTGAGATTTGGACTCGCATATTTAACGTTGTTCGTATCGTTTTCTGTCGTCGTTGTTTTGCACCGCAATCGGGGAGTAGTGGGATTGCTTCCGGCGAGCTTTGAACTGAGACTATGCTGCTGCTGCTGCTGTTGCTGTTGCTGTTGCTGTTGTTGTTTGTCCAGAACAGTTGAAACTTCTCTTTTATCTCTAGGGACTGTATTGCAAAATGCTCTTCTCCACCCAGTGCCCATTTCTCCTCAATAAGGAAGAAAGTTTGAAACTTTTGGAACAGAAACTACTGTGAGGATCTGATTTAGAAGAGTTGACAATTTAGGAATCAAAGGTGGTTTTGTCAAGAAGGATATTTTAATGGATGTAATGGGAGAGGCAGAGGAAGAGAAGAGTGTCAAATAATGGTTTGATTTGTGATTCCATAATTGCTTCTTTCCATTTCCCAATAGTGTAGTGTAATCAAACCTCAAAAAGGTCGCCCTCTGTGCATCTAAACAGACAGAGGCTAGAGATCTGCTGCTGCCTTCTCTCTCTCTGCTTCACTATTCTATTGGTGGCACTTGTCTTAAAATATTTATACACATATATATAGGGAGATGGAGAGATGGGGGTATCAATTATTTCTTTGAGGGTTTCTAAGTATTTCTTGATATTAAAGAATCTCTATGTATTAAATAATTGTTTTCTACTGTTTAAAGTTTTGTACAAATCCAAAAACTGGATTTGCATTGGCTTTTGGAGAGTTTTATCGTTTGAGAGATCGAATTTTGACTCTGGCTTTCACTTGAAGAAATAGTTTTGGTTTGCATCTTGATATGTCGATGTAAGGAATAAACATATTCAGTACTCAAAGATATACAAGGCTTGAAACTTTCAAAAGAATTACAGAAAGGACATAAGGCTTAAAATTTTCAAAAGAATTGTGTATTGTGTTCACAAAGATATTGTTTTAATTTATGAGACTAAAACATAAGTTAATAATAAATTAACGATATGGAGGAAAATTTCAAAATCATGAGAATTTCATAAGATACAAATTTAATAAGCAAATTACTCAATAGTAGTATTGTAATATTACATGGAAATTGAATACTCAATTTTGTTACCTAAGCTAGAAATAACTCAAAAAGTGATATCAAAATTATCACACTTATGTTGACTAAATGGAAGGGAACAACGCGAAAAGAGTTCCGTTCGATTATAACTTTCTGTGAAAACAAAAAAGATAAGAATCGTAGGAGTACTGTTAAACATGTCTAATATAACTCGGGCAAATTCCATTGACCTCCCCTGAGGTTTCTTCTCTCTCCATCCATCTCCCCTCTAGTTTCAACTTTCTCATCCACCTCTCCTCCTTTAGTTGATTGCTAGTAAATAGTTTAAAATGGGGGGTAAAAGTGTCAACTAATACAAAAATAATGTAATTATTCAATATCTATTCACAACACAACCAAATAACTTAATAAATTAACAATTACTAATATGCAATATTAGAGGTATTTAAACAAGTAAATTTTAGTCATAATATAAATATTAATTGCAACCAAAACATAAATATAGCAAATGTATAAATGTATCTTGGGCTTACCTCAACATAAAAATAAGAAGAAAAGAAATAGATTCATGGTTATGTAGACGATAATCGAATTCGAAAAATGATTAATTTAAGAGAAATAAAGAAAGAAATACATGAGCACCTTTCAACTAAGTATTAGATAGAGTTGTACTCCTATAAAACTAGGGCTAAACATAACTAAATCCCATGTATATCGTTTCTACGATATAATTATTTAAATATAACAATTTTTGTTTAATATTTTAAATTGGATACTATATATTAGTAATTATAAAATTATTAAGTTTCTTACTATAAATAGATTCATATAAATAATGACTCAATAGTTCATGTTTCTTGTAAACAATATAAAAAATTTAATATAAATATACGATTCAATGAATTTTAACTAGTTAATTCATAAAAATACAAGATATATTAATTATTGAATTATTAAGTTAAATGAACCTGATTATTTTCTTCTTATATTTTCATATTGAGGTAACCCCAAATAAAATTAGGTTTATGTTTTGCTTGCAATGAGTATGCATGTTTTTACAAATATATAATTATCAAAACACGATTTTTTCATATAATATTTGTCATCCAATATTGTGTATTAATAATTCTTAATTTACAAAGTGATTTGTTTGTATTGTGAATAACAATTCAATAGCTTATTTTTATTTATTATCAAGTGACACGTTTACCCCTAAAAGAAGCTGTTGACTAATAGTCAACCAACCCAGGAGAGGTGGATGGGAAAAAGTCCAAACCAGAGGGGAGGTGAATGGAAAAAATCCAAACTAGAGGGGAGGTGGATAGAGAGAGAAGAAACCTCAGGGGAGGTGCATGAAATTAACCCAATATAACTCTGAATGTTGGATTATTAAGAAAAATATGCTTAAGAAAATAATATAGCGGAACTGTATGTTGTCTTAGATGTGCAGCAACGCCAGAAAATACGTAAGAAATGAAAATGCTCTCACCAAATAAGTGTAACAATAATGAAGGAGAACAAGTGAATTGTGAAAATCATTCTTATGTTATTTTTGTTTGACGAATAACCCTATGTGTATTAGCATATACCCTTTTAGCAAGTACCTCTTATTGTTATATTTTTAATTGGTTTATCCCTAATTAATAATTTTTACATGTGTTAATCAACTTAGATATTCCAAGGTTTTTCTTATAAAAACAACCCCTCAATAAATTTTAAATTGATTTATCCCTAATTAATGATTTTTACATGTGTTTATTCAACTAAGATATTCCAAGGTATTACTTATTAGTTAATAACAAAAATTACCCATGTGTTATTTTGAATTGACGAATAGCCCCTAGTGTTTAGCAAAAGCCCCTTGTGATATTCAAAAATTAGCAACAAAAAAGAACCCTTATACTCTAATTTAATCCGTGTGTACTTAATTAGTGTTATAGAATTTACTTGATGACGTTGATGTGTATAGAATTAACGTTTTTCAATTTGAAGTTGACATATATTTTTCATCATCTTTTTTTTTTTTTTTTTTTTTTGGAGAATAACATTACTTTTTAGATCTCCAAAAACAAGAATACGGTATTGATTATTTTTATTATATTTCTAAATAATTCCAAAAAAATCTAAAAAATTGTAAGAAAACTTATAATAATTAGTTAAATAAATATAAATTGGATATAATATTTTAGTCCATAAATATTTTTTAAACGCATTCTCTTATATAAGAAGTTTGTTTGATCTCTTGGTAAACCTTTAGTCAATGGATTCCATAAAAATTCATTTGATTTTACATAAGAAATGGAAATAACAACATTTGAGATCAATTACCTTATGGTTCTACAACGTATATGTCAAAACTTAACATTATACATGTCATTTTGTGTCCTATACATAGTCGACTGACTATTGCAGGGTAGCCTAATTGTAGACATTGGCTTATTCCAACTATGAATGTCCTCTAAAAATTAAGGAAGCCATTTAGCTACTTCACCATCTTCCGTCGTGGACTAAACTATGCATGTTTGTTTTGAAAACGTTCATGATTCAACTCCACCTATAATATTAAAGACATCACCACTCGTAGATTTAAGGTCCTTAGTATATGATAACCAGCTAGCATCCTTCTAATACACCTCGATATACACTATGGTGTATTCATAATCTAAGGTGTATTTTAGGTACATATGTACTCTAAATAATGTCTTCCAGTGATATATATTATGATTACTAGTTAATCTACTGAATTTATTACTTGAGTAAGCAATATTGTAAGAGTGCAATTTATGATGTAGACTCCCAATTATTCAGGAACATTTCAATTGAGAGATAGTTGTAGCATCGTCATATATAGTGTAACTTTTAAATATCATCTCTGTGTTGTGAGATTGTGATAACATAATTACTTTTTATATCTGAGTAGTTTTAATTCCTAATATGATATCAATGACCTCTAAGTCATCTGTGTCATAATGTTTGGTTAACATTTTCATATTAGTGCTAACTGGATCAAGATTACTTCTCATGATTGCCACATTGTAAATATATAGATAAACAATCACAAAATCATTATATGTGGCATTCATTTAAATGCATATGCTATATTCATTGATTTTGAGACCATTTGGTACCATAGTTTAGTCGAATCTTTGTACCACTACTTTTGTGCTTACTTAGGCCCATAGACTGACTATATGAGTTTGCTGATATGCTGGAGCAACAAACATCTGGGATATTTCATAAATATTTTCATCTTATTTATCATTCAGAAACGACATCTTGACATCCATTTTTTTTATTTCAAGACCTTTCAATGGAGCAATTGTAATAATTACTTTGATCGTAATGATCCTAGTCACTAGTATAAAAGTGTCAAAGAAATTGAGGTCTTCTTTTTGTCTAAACCATTTGGATACCATATTGCCTTGTTGTACTTATCAATTGATCCAACCACTTTATGAGTTCTCTTCAGTATCCATTCACAAACCTAAAGGTATGCTACCAGGTGAGAGATCAACTTAAAAGCTTGCTACCACCCCTTGTAGTTTTTCTTTGGTCCTTTTAAGGAAACTAGATTCTTTATTTTATTTACAAGGAAAGATATCTTCAAAGAACACTACATTCCTTAATTCATTTACCATATTCTCATTGATGTCAGGAATCACAAAAACTCGTGAAAAAATTACAAGAACTGCTGTTATGAGCATATTCAATGAATATTCGGTCGATAGTTTTGGTCATATCTTAACTTGTTAAAGTTTTAGGTTCTTTACATTATCTCAACACTCTCACGCTCTCAAATAAATGTAGGAATGCTTTTCAACATTCTCATAACTCAAAAAGAGTTTCATAACCTTCCTTTCATAATTCCCTTACTTCTACGAGATAATTTATTTAATATGTAATTTGTTGAGAGAATTGCACTTTTCTAAAAGTCATGTGGTAAATTAAAACTAATTAGCTTCTCATTGATCGTTTCTTTAAGAGAACCGTTCTTGTGCTTGACAATTTTGTTTGGCCGGTGGCGATTATGAAATAGTTGTTTGATGAATAATACCCGGCAAAGCACAGTTTTTTTTTTTGATTTCGACCTCAAGTTTGTAGACTTCAAAAGTTTAAAGAGCCTCATCATTGATTCTTAGAAAATAAGTGCACATACCTTGTGCAATCATCAATAAAAGTACTGAAATACTTTTTACTACCTGTAGTTTGAATTTTTTTAGATCACATATATCTTTGTAAGTTAGAGAGGTTAATCTTCCTTCCGTAGAAGGATGGTGTTTTCACTAATCAGTCTCTACACAAACTCACATTTTATTTGAGAATCAAATTGAAATGAAGGCAGTAATTCTAAATTTACAAACTAGTAGGGTATTAAAATTAACATGCCATAATCTAACATTCCATAAATTTAAACACTCAATCAAGTTAGTAGAAGATTTAAATTCATTAACATCAAAATTAATGTTATGTTTTATAGTCATTGCATTCATCTTGAACATTTTATTGGCTACATAACCATTACCTATAAACCGTCTATTCTTAGTGAACACAAACATACCATATTCAACACTAGTGTAAACCTAGAGTAACCAATGTTAAATTAGATATCAAATTGTCTTGGATATTTGGAACATACAATACATCACTTTACCATACCTCACAATGTCGAAAGCGTTTAAATTTCTCCTATAAAGCTTTCTACTTTTGATCGACAGGTAGCATGAGAATATCTCCTTACTAGTATTGCACTAATATCGGAAAACTATTATTCTAATTGTCCACCATGTTGACTTTAAAAATGATAGATGTGATCATGAGATGTTGTTCTAAATATTTTAGGGTAGGTGGTGTAATTCAGAAAATGGGAAAGTTTTAAGTCAAGGTAAAAGTTAGGACTTTGTCTTTAAAATAAATTGCCACACTATGGTCCTTACGTTTGCTGACAATCATTTATCAAGATACAATGACTACAATCTTAATACAACAACACTACAAATATTAAGAACACTGAATCTAAAGAAAAGTTACTCTCAGAATAGAAGACAAGATAAAATGATTAAATGAGTGATTTGGAATGAAACCTAAAGGGTATATTTATAATAATCAAATAGTTAGCTTCAACGTGACTAGATGGACATGTCAGAGCGCTTTGTGACACCAATTCAGTGTTGGTTGTGTAACCAGTCGTCATGGTAGTGGTTGTTCGGTACTCGCTGGTGTTGTTTGTTGGCCGGACAACTTTTTGATAACTAACAAGCCACGTATTAGGCTATAGTTAGCTCTTTCCATGCTAATATAGACATGATTTAATGCATTTTAAAAGTTAATTTAAGATAAAATTAAATTAAATACTTCATTAAATTTTGTCCAAATATGTTTATTTTTCAAGGCCAAACCCATAACAAGACTAGGCCCACAACCTAGGATCAATATCCCATGATCATGCCTAACCCGCAACTAGGTCGGATAGACAGTGAGTGCAGTGCGTGCACTTATGACATGTAGGTGTTCCCCTTCAAAGACTTGAGGTACACCATTAGGCTCAAACTCGTGTCTTACATGCACATATAAACATGAAAGTACAAGCACACATTTTATATTGGATGGTGGCCCATTTCATCCAGTTGTTCAAAGGCCATTTATTTCAAATAGTTAATTTTAGCATTTAATTTTTCATTCGACCGATCAAATTACAAAGGTTTTCAGCCTGATGTTTGTACGAGCTTCTACAATTGCTTTCGCTGGAGGCGGTTACTCCGATCTTTGGATATATATGCCCACCATTTATTCTATATCAACAACTTACTTAACTACATGAAGGAAGGTGTTGGAAGGTGTTTGACATGACACCGATTGCCACAACGCTAATTCTGACAAACAGTTGAGTGAAAAGGGGATGAACAAAGATTAACTGATTGCGCTACAACCACAACTGCTATAGGCTATTATAGACCTTAGGCTGGAAACAACGGAGCTACTAGTAAGATAAAACTATCTTTGAATAATTTAATATATACTAGATTCATAACCTAGATTACTTTAAGCTAAAGAAATTTTAATTTCAACAATTTAAACCTATTAAAATATTTTGACAACAATGGTTGGAAACTAGTTTTAACAACATTTTTAAGAAAATCACCTTATTTAATCTCTTATTTACTCTTACTTGAATGAAGAATAATTCATCCTCATATTTTACATAGTAAATACAAAAAGTTGAGCCATTTGATTATCGGTCTTCAAACGATGGACGGGCAAATACTTTGCTTTATTTGTTGCTTCTCTTTGGTGTTTGCTAATTTTTAACTTTACATGCTTTTCTTGTTATCCTTGGGCTATAAGAATAGATTAATCAATCGCAACAAAGAGAAATGTAGAAATATTTTACCTTTTATTGGGGATTTTTTGAAAAAAAAAAGGAAGTGAGTTGAATTCCATTTGCAACAACTATATGTTTATAATATGGTGGAGATCTGAACGTTGAAGCTGAAGATGTGATACCATTATGTAGAAAGAGATATGGGAGCGCTCTTAGGGTCTAGGAGATCAGATTAATGTACTACAACTTGTTTATGTTTGAAATTATTATTTTATGATGACACAGTACAATTATAATTGTAAGGTTTATATGCCTATTTTACGCGGGTTAATTTCATCCACCTCCCCTGAGGTTTCTTCTCTCTCCAACCACCTCCCCTCTAGTTTGAAAAATTCTCATGCACCTCCCCTTGGTCAATTGTTTGATAGTCAAAAGTTAACTTTTAAGGGTAAAAGTGTCATTAATGAATATAAAACAAACTATTCAATTATTAAGTTAAGTAAACATATTAAAACGCAACCAAGAAACTTCAATTATTAAATTTATGTTCGTGGGTTCTAGTCACCATGGGGGGAAGTGGGGAACCACTATTGATCCCTTTAAAAAAAATATATATATTATTAAATTTATGATTATATTTAATTGCACATATTAAATTGAAATGTTATATTTAAATAGTTAAACTTTAACAAAAATATATATTTCTATTTCCAAGAAAACATAATTACATAATTGTTAAATAACATAAGTGAAAATAAACTCATTTGCGTCGCTTTTACCGAACTAAGTAATCAAATCAACTTCTTCAGGCAAAACTTTAAACTAACCTTTAAATGTATGTGGAATAGTGTAGTACAAAAGCTTTGTCCGTATTAGTAAAAAATAAAATAAAATTAACTAAACTTTAAAATTTGAAATAGTAAATCATAATAGAATAAAATTGGTGAGACAACCAATGATTTAAATAGCTTTAAATATATTATTACTAAATTTCAAACAAAAGTATCTAAATTATATAAGAGTCATAATTACTTTTTAGAAGTTCAAATCATAATTTCAACCCACGAGGTATGTTATTTAAATAATCAAAATGCACATATCTTTTTTAATTTTTAATCGACATGTTACAAACGGTGCAAAATGAGTTAAGTAATCGGTTGTTTATATTTATTTAAATATAATTTTATTTTATCTACAATTCACCATTTAATTACATATTTGTGCCTTTCAATTTATAAAAATATTTAGTTGCATTACAAATAAGTCTATTAACTTAATTATTTAATAGTTTGTTTTGTTTAGTATTACTTGACATTTTTGCCCCTCAATGTTGGTTGGTCAACTAACTAAAGGGAGGTAGATGGAAAAAGTGAAACTAGAGGGGAGGTGGATGGAGAGAGTAAATACCTCAGGGGAGGTGGATGGAATTTGCCCATTTTACGCAAGTATTATCCATGACAGGAAGTTGGGCAAATTCCATCCACCTCCCCTGAAGTATGTTCTCTTTCCATCCACCTCCCCTCTAGTTTCATTTTTCCCATTCACCTCCCTTTAGTAGTTGACCACCCAATTTTGAAGGGTAAACATGTCACTTGATCAAAAGAAAACAAACTATTAATTATTAAGCTAAATGGACTTATTTGTAATACAACTAAAAGACTTTATAAACTGAAATCTACTAATATATGCAATTAAACGCTGAAAATTAGATAAAAAAGATATATTTAAATGATTAACATTTAGCAACCATATATATATATATATACATACATACATATATATATATACATACATACATATATATATATATATATATATATATAAAATTTATATTTATTGATTGCCAATAAAATATAAATAATTGACTGCTTAACTTTGTCTGCACGGTTTGTAACATATTGATTGAAAGTTAAAAATAAATGTATTTTGTTTATTTAAATAACGCAACTTGTGAATTTAATGATGATTTGGAAAATCATTTATTAATATATATATATATATATATATATATATATATATATATATATATATATAATTTGGATGCTTTTATTTGAAATTTAATAAACTTAAATATATTTAAAACATTTAAAAAATTAGTTGTCTCACTATTTTTATTCCATTATATATTTATTATTTCAAAATTTTAAGTTAAGTCAATATTATTTTATTTTCTAATAGTATGGACAATTTCTTGTACTGCACTATTTTATCTTAAATTAAAATGTAGCTTAAAGGTTCTACAAGGGAAGTAGAGCTAATAAATTAGTTCGGTAAAAGAGATTTAAATGAATTCATTTTCAGTTATCTTATTTAACAATTATGTTTATGTCTTTTCGTCATGAAAATATATATCTTTCTTAAACTTTATCTATTTAAATACAGTATTTATATTTAATATTTGCATATAAATATTGTATACTAGCTAGTAACCGTTAATTTATTAAGTTAATTTGTAGGTTGTTTTTTAATATGTCCATTTAATTTAATAATTGAATAGTTTACTTTGGTTTTCATCAATGACACTTTTACCCATAAAGATTAACTTTTGGCTACCAAATAGTTGACCAAGGGAGGTTGATGAGAAATTTTCAAACTAGAGGGGAGGTGGTTGGAGAGAGACAAAACCTCAGGGGAGGTGAATGGAATTAACCCACAGGAAGTTGGCCTTTGGAATTTGTGACTTAGAAGATTGAATGCTTAAGTTTAGTCTGACGTTTGGCTAGGCTCGGTCTTATGCATTTTGTACTTTTAAAAATAACTAACAAATTTTATAGAAGACAAAAGAGTAAGTTTAGGAATCATCAATACTTCTGACATGAACAACAATAGTTTTGCAAAACTATCCTTATTCGGTGATTAACTTATAAATAATGCAAGCAAATAAATAATTCTTAGGTGCAAATATAATTGTCCCTAGTCTCTACTACGTCCCATGGGTGTGGTTATGTTGGGTTTGCCACATTAATTTATTAACTGTACACTAGTGATAAGACTCTCGCGGCTTCCTACTGTCGATGGTCAGTCCAATTTCCAAGGCTTGTCCTACCCGCCCCTACTTTGATTCCGTTTTTATTAACAATCAACCGATTCTGTTTTTGCGCCCAAAGAAAGACCAATTCTACGTTGACTTAAAACCAAAATAATAATAAAAAAAAAATATAATAATACTAATAATAATAAACAAATAACAAATTAAAACAACAACGATACCAACAATAATAATGATTCAATAGGCTTTCAAAGCCTATCAATGATCAGTCATCATTCTCAATCAAGCATAATAATGATTGATCTATTTGATAACTCCATCGCTTAACAATTTTAGTGATAATAAAATGTAATATAAAACTTAATAATATTATTTTAAACTCAAAAGCAGGTTGATTTTCTTAAAATCATATCCAGGTCTTCTGGAAGAGTTAGTCGGAAGACGAGATAAAATCATTTTTCATACCATAACTTGGCACGATTTTCATTTTCATACCTTAATTTGGCACTCATCAATTTGCATACCATAAGTTGAACATTTTCTTCACATTTGGTACTTTGATGCCGGAAACGTACGTGAAATTGACGTGGAATATGTTAAGGTGTAAGGTTGGAATCGGTCTTAATTACTCTAAATCTTCAAATTTGATTTCATCGGATGGCACATTGTACTTTTTGGGGGCCAAAGTACCCATTGTGAAAAAATTGTCCAACTTATGGTATGCAAATCGATGAGTGACAAGTTAAGGTATGAAAATGAAAATTGTGCCAAGTTATGGTATGAAAAATGATTTTTTCCCGTCGGAAGACGGTACCTCCCACAAGACCATTTGAATGAAATTGAACATTTGAATCTAGATAATGTATCTTACAGTACTGTCCCTTAATGTTTGTTAAATTTTATAAATTATTACTTAATTATTAATTTATAATTACCGAATCCGAAACTTCCTATCGACTTAAACAATTATTTACAATAACTCACCAAGAAGAAAAAAGGTGGTATCCGCCTTCATTGTCAACAGTTTTTGAAAGGCGTGACTTCTTGAACCCAAATTTTCAAAACTAAATACTACTTTATTATCTTTGGGACTGTAATTCTAGCCTAACCATCATTAAAATAATAAAAGTTAGGCAATCCATAAGCACTTTAGCATAAATAATATTAAAACCATACTAATTCTTATTCTTTTTACTGCCTATGCACACTAGAATTAGGTTTACTCTGCTTTCAATTACTTCTTTAGATTTTACACGTTTCTTGAGGATAACGTGATTAATCCTAATTAGTGCCTACGTACCTAATTCTGATTACTATGATACCCTAAACCAGTAAAAAATTGAAAACAAGGACCTGAAAAGTTAAGGCCAATTCTAGGTTTGTATTATTGAATTTTAATTTATTTTATTTCTAATTAGTAAGCAGCCTCCAGAGTTCGACGCCTCATGAGTCACGATGCTGTGACCATGTAAGTCTGTGACAAGCATGTTATGAAAACTATGTAGGTTAATTCTAATACCCAGGTATAGAAAACTTGACTAGATCTTGCGACTCGTTCAGAAATAGTAACTAATGCATACTCTCCCTCTTGGGGATCGTATCTGTCCACGTGGCCAAATCATCTGATCTCGCTACGTCTCCCGACCCTCCTCTCTCCAGGATTCTCTGACCCCAGGTAAGTCGACCCTCGAGTTCCCGACCCCCCGTTTAAATATTGTATATACGCTCGCCACTATACCAACCCCTCGTTGAGCCAACGAAGGGGGGTCGTATTCTACACGTGCAGGTATAACCTCCTTAATCGTTAAGCAAAGGCAACCGCCCCCTCTGGCCAACCAGAATGAAATGTCTTACGTCAGCCTCAACGTCATCTTCCACTTCCCGAATGCGTTGTCGCCCCCTCAGGGCTCGACCCCCCTGCTTCCCCAATAAAGAGCGAGGGCTCGGGGGTCATAAGATACGAGCGGAGCACGGCATGCACCGAGAGTAACATGCAGGCACCACGTGCCCTACCCTACGAGGCCTACCTCGGCATCACGTGCCTATTTCTTTCTAAACACAAAAGTTCCACTTACCCTACTCTACGGGGACACATAAATACCCTATTACCCTCGAGCAGGCATGCAAGCCGACGCGTGCCCCTGTAAAGTTACATCTATGCCCTCCCCCTCGCCCTATAAATAGGGAAGCAGGTTAGTCATAAATGCATCTGGGTCAAGCACAACTCACCCCCCCTGAGACCACTGTTCCCAATATAAGCAAGAGATAGCCCCACCTAGTAAGAGAAAGTGCGAGGCACGAGCCAAGGAGGTCGGAAGAGTTCAAGATTGATCCGAGGAAGCAGTTTGACGGGAGATCGTGCGAATGGAGCCCGAACCCCCAAGGGTCGTGGATAGTTGCAGCCGAAGGCTCTCCCCCAACAGAGTTTTACACCTCGCCAGGAGCTTGCCGAATCCAGGATCATCTTAGGTCGGGACCGGCGTGCGAACGGCCTCGGTGACAGGCCCCGCGTTCCGGAGGCGTCATCAGTGGCGCCGTCTGTGGGAACGTCACTAGAGTCCCTGAGGTAGCCTAAGGAATGAGCCTGGATTCGGTAAGTTCTCACTATGTGAACAGTATTCTTAGTTTTCAGTCCCCCTTCACGAATATTTTCCCAAGCTGTCATGGCCATTTCCCCCCATCACTCTGGTGAGTCAATTTCTTCTACGCCTGAGGCCCCGAGTCAGCATGCATATGAGTTCCCGAGTAGGGAAGAAACCCCAGACGAAGGAACCACTACCGAAGTTCATCTGACTATGAGTGAGTTAGATCGTATGCTGGAAACGGTCGCGGAGCGAGGCGCCCGGCGGGTGCGACAACAAGAGGTGCGAGCTAAGGGAAGATGGACTCCGCCCCTTAGTACCACAACGCGGGTTAATGAGTACTATCGAAGGCAAGACGCGGCCCGGCGGGCACGGGCAGAGGCTGAGCGCACCAGATGCCGAGGGAATCAGCCCACGAGAAGCCAACACTCGTGCAGTTCCCGTCCACATCCAGGTACGACCAATAATAACCAGCAGTTTATAGACATGATATCTGAATTAAGGAGAGAAGTGCAAGCCCTGAAGAAAGACCGAAATGGAGAAATGGAGGAAGAGGAGAAAGGTAGCCCTTTTGCCCCACATATACTGGCCCCGGAAATCCCGATATCCATGCGTCCTGCTATTCCGGTGGTGTACACGGGAGATCGAAACGCAAAATATCCTCGCGACCACATCAACCAGTTCCTGGCAATGATGGATATCCTCAATGCTCCTGATCACGCCCGGTGTCGAATCTTTCGATCTAGTCTAATCGGAAGGGCGCAGGCCTGGTTCTCCCAACTGCCCAGAGGGTCTATCTTCAGCTTCGAAGATTTGCGAGAATTGTTCGTGCGGCAGTTTGCATGCAATCGCCGCTACCCGAAGACAGCTGGGCACCTGATGGCGATGGTTCAAGGTGAGGCGGAAAGCTTGCGAGATTACATGCGGAGGTTCACCGATGCAGTAATTGATGTGAGGCACGTAGATCCCCACATCCTATCTGAGTTTGTGGCCCAGGGCACCTGGTCGGTAGAGTTTGCCGAATCTCTTGTGAGACACCCGGCCTGGACCCTGGAAGAACTCATGTAGAAGGCAGAGAGGTACATGTTACTCGAGGATACGCGACTTGCCAAGCAAGGATTGCCGGTACCTGACGATCGCACGAAGAACAGACGAGGGAAACACAACCGAGGCCGACAAGATGTGGTGAAAAGGTATTTAGAACCCCTCCCATTAGCTCCTTTGAAAATCTCTAACGCCGAGGTGTTGCAAGTAATGGAGGGACACCCGGACCTTCGGTGGCCACCCCAATCGCGAAACTCGGAAAACATGCGCCATACCGGGAAGTGGTGCCTGTTTCATCGAAGCTGGGGACACAAAACCGAACAGTGCGATCATCTGAGAGTGGAAATTGAACGCCTGTTAACGTCGGGATATTTACAACAGTTCCTCGGGAGGAGAGATGCCCCTCCGAGGAAGGAGCAGCCCGAAGAAAGGCGAGAGGTTAACCAACCTGGGGAGCAAGTACACGAGGTGCGTCGGAGCCTGGAGTACCCGAAAGGGAAAGAGAGAACTCCCAAGCTAGGAGAAGAAGGTACGAGGCTGGATCGGCATCCGAAGAACGAGTCCAGCCACAATACATGCCTCCCCCACCTTCCAACTATCTGCACAACCCTTTGTCTGGTAGAACCATCAATGTGATCAAAGGAGGACCACTGGCTGCCTCGTCGGCCCAAAGGAAGAGGAAATTTCTAAAGGAAACTCAACGGGTAAGTCTAAAATACCATGTCTTTTCAACTAACATATGTGCACCCCCTGCAATTACATTCGGACCAAAAGATCT
This sequence comes from Misopates orontium, assembly GCA_946800315.1. Lineage (NCBI taxonomy): Eukaryota > Viridiplantae > Streptophyta > Magnoliopsida > Lamiales > Plantaginaceae > Misopates > Misopates orontium. The sequence goes on from OX326947.1 coordinate 28,110,639, forward strand.
GGTAGACATTGTCCATCCCCATGACGATTCCATCGTAATCCAAGCCACGATCCATGGGGCCGAGGTAGCCAAAGTCCTGATTGACACAGGAAGCTCGGTAGATGTGATGTTCCTCCCTACATTCCTGGCTTTGGGGCTCCAGTTAGAACAGATAATCCCCGAAAAGACCCCCTGGTCGGTTTCGATGGGAGCCCAAGCGAGACTCTGGGTTCCATTCCGCTCCTGATGTCCTGGGGAGAAGGACACCTGCGGAGGACCGAGGAAGTCAGGTTCTGGATCATTAACGCGCTCACTAAAACCTACAATGTGATCTGCGGGTGACCCTCTATTCGCCTGTTTGAAGCCGTACCCTCGGTTCTTCACCTAAAGGTAAAATTTCCTACCATGAATGGAATCGGAGAAGTTCGAGGAAATCAAGCCAGCGCTCGAGAGTGTCGGTTGAACACGACCGCTGCAGTGGAAAAGGAGGAAAGCAATGATCAGAAGAATCAAGGAGAGCCTCGGGGGCCCGAGGCAGGTAAGCTGTACCCGGCAGAAGAGCTCAAGACAGTTGAAGTGGTCCCAGGAGAGTCCGGGAAGGCAGTGAAGATGGGAACAAACATTAGCCCGCCTGTGGAAGTACAACTCCTCGAAACCTTGCGAAGGTTCCAGCACGTGTTTGCGTGGGAAGGCGGACCCTCCGGGCGCATTAGCCCATATGTGTGCAAACATTGCTTAGATGTGCGTCCCGATGCAAAACCAGTACAGCAGAAGAAACGGAAGATGGGTCCCGAAAGGAATAAGGTGATCAAGTCAGAGATACAGAGGCTGATAGGGTTGAACCAGATCCGGGAGGTTCAATATCCCGAATGGTTAGCCAAGCTGTCCTGGTCCCAAAGTCAGGGTCGGTGGAGGATGTGTATTGATTTCACCGATTTGAACAATGCTTGCCCAAAGGATTGTTTTTCCCTCCCGACCATCGATCAGCTAGTAGATTCCACTGCGGGCTGCGCTTTGCTTTCCACGATGGATGGAGATAAGGGGTATAACCAAATCCCGATGGGCGAGAAAGACCAGGAGAAAACCAGCTTCATCACAGACTTCGGTATGTACTGTTACCTTGTTATGCCTTCGGGTTAAAAAATGCAGGAGCCACTTACCAGAGGCTTATGAATACAATGTTCGCCCCGATGATTGGTAATAACTTAGAGGTATACGTTGACGATATTGTCGTCAAAAGCCGAGAAGCTAGCCAACACAACGATGACCTCGTTGAAGCCTTTGAGATCATGGACAAGTTCGGTTTAAAGGTGAACCCCCGTAAATGCTCCTTTGGAATTCATGGAGGTAAGTTCCTGGGCTTCCTTGTTACCCAGCAAGGGATTGAGGTGAATCCTGAGAAGGCCAAGGCAATCTTGGAAATGCTGTCGCCCAGTACGATCCGCGATGTGCAGCGACTCACATGGAGAATGGCTTCGCTCAACCGCTTTATCTCGAAAGCGGCCGAGAAAGGATTGCCCTTTTTCAAAGTACGCCGCAATGTCAAGGATTTCGAGTGGACTGACGCCTGCCAAAAAGCGTTCGATGACCTGAAGGGATACTTGCTCCGCCCACCCCTCCTCGTTAAACCACAGCCAGGGGAGAGACTTTACGTGTACCTTGCGTCGGGAAAGAGGTGGTAAGCGCAGTGTTGGTCCGAGCGGAAGGACGGGATCATCTCCCGATTTACTACACGAACCTAACATTGAAGGACGCGGAGACGCGCTACTCCCCCATTGAGAAATTTGCCTTTGCCTTGGTCACCACCGCACGAAAGTTAAGGTCGTATTTCTTAACTCATCCTTTTACAATCCTCACAAAACACCTCTTGCGGGCTATCCTTAGTCATCCCCAAGTGTCGGGAAGGATGGTGAAATGGGCCGTTGAGCTCGGAGAGTACGACATTCAGTACGCTCCCCGACCGTCAATAAAAGCCCAGGTGCTGGCTGATTTCATGGTGGAGACTAACGAGCCTCCTGTGGAAGGTAGTACGGAGAAAACATGGAAGGTATACATGGATGGGTCTTCTAGCAGCGGTGCTGGAGGAGCAGGCGTGGTGTTCAAACTAGCACATGAGGATCGACCAGAGGAAGTACTATCATTCGCTGTAAAGATAGGATTCTTGGTGTCAAACAACGAGGTAGAGTACGAAGCACTGTTGATCGAGATGAGGTTAGCAAAGGAATGTAAGATGGTTCGTATACATGTGTATAGTGACTCGCAGTTAGTAGTGCAACAAGTGAAAGGAACGTACGAGGCCAGGGACAAGAGGATGAAGGAATACCTGAGCGTGGTACGAAAGTCCCAGGAGAGCTTCGAAGAGTTTACCCTCGAGCAAATCCCACGAGCTGAAAACGAGAAGGCTGATATCCTGTCCCGAACCGCCGCGGGCATGCTTCCCATCGGGATGAGACATGTAACCTTTCTTACTATCAGCTCATTGGAAAAGAGTCATGTAGCGACGGAAGTGCTAAACATAGAAGAAGGTGAAAGGAAAGGGTGGATGACTCAGGTAAGAGCTTACCTACAGAACCCGGAGAAATACGAGCACAATGGGGAACTGAGGAAAAGAGCCGCACGGTTCTTTGTGAAAGACGGAGTGCTATACCGAAAAGGATTCTCGCAGCCATACCAGCGCTGCCTCTCCGAAGAAGAAGCCACGGAGGTGATGAGGGAAATACATGAAAGAAGCTGCGAGAACCATTTCGGAGGGAGGAGCCTCGCACAGAAAATACTCCAACAAGGCTACTTTTGGCCCACCATGCAGAAAGACGGGAAGGCATTTACCCGACAGTGCGAACAGTGCCAAAAGCACGCTTCTATGTCCCACCTGCCAGCAGCCGCCTGGGAGCCCAACCTTGTTCCTTGCCCTTTCGATAAATGGGGCATCGACAACGTGGTACCCTTAATCCAGGACCGAGGGCAGAAGAAATACCTCATGGTGGCTGTTGACTACTTCACAAAGTGGGTCGAGGTTGAGCCCATGGCGCAAATCACTTCGGCGTCAGTCATCAACTTCCTTTGGCGTAGCATCGTTTGTAGGTTCGGGGTGCCCCGGATCTTAGTCAGCGACAGTGGACTGCAGTTCACTAGTGATCAACTCGCGAGGTGGTGTGAGCATTAGAAAATTCAGCATCGTTTCACCTCCGTAGGGTACCCCCAGTCAAATGATCAGGTCGAGGTCACAAATCATACTCTGCTCCAGGGACTAAAGGCCCGCCTCCTGGCTTACCAAGGAAAATGAGTCGAGGAAATCCCAGGTCTGCTGTGGGCATACCGAACCACTGCCTGAACACCTACCGGGGAAACTCCATTCAGTCTGGCCTATGGACACGAGGCAGTCATACCCGCGGAAATAACTACGCCAAGTTGGAGGATTCAGGAATACGAGGAGAATAACAATGAGGAACACATGGTCCTAGAGTTGGACCTCTTGGAGGAACATAGACAACAAGCCGCGCTTTGAAGCGCTCAATACACGGCCCGTATGGCGAAGTACTACAACAAACGTGTGAGGGATCGAACCTATCAGATTGGAGAACTAGTCCTACGAAGAGTAGGGGCGTTGAAACCTGTGGGAAAGTTTGACCCGGCATGGGAGGGGCCCTTCCAAATATCTCGTATCCTGGGAGCAACAACGTATCAGCTGCGAGATATGGAGGGTCGCACCTACCCCCGTTCTTAGCATGCCTTGAACCTTCGGAAATTCTACCCTTAGCTACCGCTTGCAAAACTGAGGTGACGTCTTCTTTCGGAAAAACGAAGGGAGACCCGAATCCAGGTAAATAAATAAATCTTGTAAGTTTTAACTATCAACATATGTGTACTATCTACTTAGCCTCGTGTAATTTACAGAACTACATGCGGCTTGATTCCCAATTTTACTGCCAGGGATACGTAGGAAGCTCGGAAGTTACTCGAGTTCAGGCCCAAAAAATAAAACTAATTTATGTACACCACACACAAGCACGAAGATAAACTGGCAATGCAGGTACAGAAACGGAAAGATTCTATTAAGGAAAGAAGTGGGTTTCACATAATAGGGGACTAAGCCCCTAAGAAGCCACTTCGCCCACCACCCACTTATACGGGGGGCAAAGTCAAAAGTACAAAAAAAAAGAGAAGAAAAACAACTACGGGCCAACGAGGGCCACTATCCTAACAATTAAGGCCACTTTGGGCCACCATCCTTCATCCTCTTTGTCCTCTCTAGCGCTCCTTGCGACGGCACTTTCTGGCCCGGATCATCGCCCGACGCTCCTCCTCCGTCATCTCCCGTATTATCCGCTCAGGGGGAGGACTCCTCGATCCGCTCAGAGGGGCCATTGGCGCCGGAAGGGTCGTAGCAGTAGGCGCAACGGCAACAGCAAAGCCGGGTTACGATCCCTAGAATGTTGAGGCTCGACCCTCGGATGACGAGATCCGTCAAATGAGGGGATCACCAAGTTCTGAGGTATCCCGAGGAGCCTGTACACAACACTCATGCATAGGTCGTAACCCATGCCCATGAAGGTCTTGACGTCCACCTCGTTTATGACCATGGAGGATTTCTTCTTCTTAGCCATGTTGGCACGAGCAGCAGAGAACTCTTCAACGAGCTTCTCCTCAAATTCAACCCGAGCTGCATCTACTTCGGCCTGCTTCTGAGCCTCGAACTCCGCCCGCGAAGTATGCGCCCTAACCAATGCCGCATCCGTTTCCACCAGCCGTGTCTCCACCCGCTCCAAATCAGCCCGCAGACGATCCATCTGGACGCAATCCGCCATCAACGAGTCCACCAGACCCCGTGAATCCTCATCCATCTCCCTCAGGTACCTCACCTGCTCCGACAAGAGGCGCTCCCTCAGCCTCGACTCCTCTAGCGCGGCCCAAAGCGACGCTATCTCATCCCTCAGCTTCGAGCCCTCCTCCCTCCAGGCTTCCCTCGCCTCTTTCAGCTCTTCGCGATACTTCTCCGCTACTCCTTGATGAAGATGAGCCATCGCTTGAGCCCCCTGTACCCGCTGGGAGTCCCGAGAGGATAGAATCTCCCGGGTGTCCAGTTCTCGAGCCACAAACAACATCTGAGAAAGGAGAAGGTATGTAAGAAAAGAATATGCAAAAGGAACTTCGAGAAGGAAAAGAAAAAGTAACTTACATCCAAGACACTGCGGGAAAGACAAGCTAGTAGGTGAGCGCCATCCTCCTGGCTAAGGCGCCCCTGCTCCTTGGGCTCTAGAAACCCGTCCATCCAGTCTCGAAGCCCCTGTGGAATGAAGATAGACTGAGGAGGCAGAGGACCCCTACTCGTCCCCTCTCCCGAAGGTACTGCGGGGGTCGGGGATGGCAGAACGCTGGGAGCCTCAGGCTCAACGGAAGCCTCAACCTCAACAGAAGCCTCGGCTACAACAGAAACCTCGGGATCTGCAGAAGCACTCGGGTCAACCGAAGCCATCTTCCTCGAAGAACCATCCTCTGACTGGCCCATCGAAGAACTAAGAGGAAGATTGCTTATAAAGTGGTCATGACTCGGAGTGGCATTGGCTCTGGGAGCGGGGCTTGACGGTAGATAAGAAGGCGTACTATCCTCCGAGGAGAGGGGATCAAGAGGCGCAATCGGACTCACCCGCCGCCGTTCTAAAGTAGCTTGCCCCCCGGAGGGGGGAGAATCGTCATCTGAAGGGATTATCTGGGCAGCATTCGCAGAGGAATTGCCCACGATATGCGTGGCCAACTCGACCCCTAGAAAAGAAAGCACAAGAAGAATTCAGTACCGAGATCAATAAAAAGTAGTTACATGATTAAGAAAAAGAAGAAGACTTACCAAACAGTGTGCCACGCCCCAACGGGACCCCAACCTCGTTGATAAACTCCGAGCCATTCTACAGGCCCACCATGATCAGGGCCCGAGGGCGCTCAAGGATCGACATGGAGTCGTAGGTGGTCGAGAAGAACCCTTGACGATCCAGGTACCTAGTATTCGAAGAGGGGTTGAGAGCATCCACATAGCTGACGCCCCATCGGGTGGACACTCCCCATTGCCCGCTGCGAGGGCGAAGGAAGAAGAAGTGGCTCCGCCAAGAGCGGTTGGTAGGAAAGCTGGTCGAAACTTTGGCCAGAAAGGAGTTCACAGATTGACGAGCTATCAATTCGAAAAAGGGATAGCTCTGTCTCACAGGGCGAAAGGCGAAAGTCCCGAACAGAATGGTGGGAGTCATAGGGATGTTGTGATAATAGCACAGAAGAACGAAGCCTACCAGGTATCGGTAGGAGTGGGGGACTAGTTGACTCGGGCAAATTTGCAGAAAGTTGAAAACGAGGGCCAAGAAGAGGTGAAAGAATCGACGGAGTCCATTTTGGACTTGATCAGAGTAAATGGTGAGAAAACCAGCAGGAGGGTCGTAGGCTCGTTCATCAGGGTTCGGGATCCTCACCTCCATATCCAGAACACCATGCTGGTTCAGCAACGTCTGCACAGTTTCCGCTGTCTCGACAGAAGGAGTTGAACCTGCACGCCCTGCACCCATCATTTGGAAAGGATGGACTTCGCCGGCGACCAACTGGAACCCCTCTTGGGGAGCGTTGTAGGGTGCCCGGTCTGAAAGAGCGGCAACAATGCCGTCAGCCTCAGGATTCTGGTGGACAATGTCATCATCCGCCACCATTGGTTGGCGGACGGCAGCAGCAAGATGGTTCTCCGTCCTCTGACGAGTACGGGAAGCCATCGCCCTGGCGCTGCGGCGGATGCAAGAGGGCCCGGCGCTCGCCGTCCCAACAACATGGGGACTTGGGAGATGAACCACTGGAGGCGGACTAGGAGGAGCCGGAAAATTCAGCGGAATCTCCTCAGAAGACGATTCGTCAGATTCGAGGAAGTTTTCAGAGTAAGAAGAAGAAGAAGACATTTTTGCAGGAAAGATAGAAGAATGAAGGAAGATGAAGTGATGAAAAAGGTAAGTAAATACGTCTATGTATAATCTCCGAGGCGACACTTCAGTTTAGGCGAGAACAGGCGAAACGCCCCATATGAAATATGTGAGGGAATCCTCACCGCCATGTTTAGCCAATGGAGGGCGCTAACGAATGACACGCGGCAAACGCACAAATCGACTGCCCTTAATGTGCCTTTTCGAGGCGCTAATGATGGCAGAAAGATTTTATGCGTGCGAAAGTAAATGATATATAGAGTAGCACGGTAACCAAAGTCACAGGACGGGACGTATTGGTCGAAAGAAGCAACAGGTTGTAAACTGCCAAAACTGAAAAGGCTCCTCGAGCCGTTATGACTTCTCCAAGAAGTTGTGTTAAACCGATTCCATGAACCAAGGCGGCTTTCCCAAAAGCCACACTGAGGAGGCTCCTCGAGCCGTTACAACTCACGAAGAGACTCCTCGAGTCGTCACAATCACTGAAGAAATTGCCTTTGAGAACTTTAGGAAATATGCTAATCGGTTCGGGTAGTGTTTCGAGGGGTTACATCAAACCCCGCTCTACGAGGTGTCCCATTATGAACCTTTGAGCACCATGCGTACTTCCGAGGGGAAAAACAACAACCTTCCTCGAAACACGCAACGAGGGGCTAAGGGTACGCCCTGTTGACCAGCAGAAAACCCTTTAGAAGTATCATAAGTCGACTTGCTCCTTGTCATACGGCTCGAGGGCTTTAGCCAAATGCTCTCTAGAGGTGTCCCATTATGAACCTCCGAGCCAAACACGCGTCCTTCCGAGGGGAAAAACAACCACCCTTGTCGAAACACGCAACGAGGGGTGAAGGATACCTTGATGACCAGCGACCGTCCCTTTAGAAGTATCACATGTTGATTTGTTCCTCGTAATACGGCTCGAGGGCCCTAGCCAACAGCTCTAAACGAGGTGTCCCATTATGAACCTCAGAGCCCCGCGCGAACATCGCAACTAGGCGACCGATCCCTTTAGGAGTATCACGGGTCGACTTGCTCCCTGTAATACACCTCGAGGGTCATAGCCACACAACTCCTGGGTGCCTTAACGGGAACCTGAGGAGCCCCGCTCGTACTTCCAAGGAGTAAAACAACAATCCTTGTCGAACCACAGCACCTGGAGCAGATGTGCTCCCGCGGTTGTTTCATCCTCGGAACCCTACCCAGACCGATAGAATAGCATAGAAACAGGCAAAAAAGAACAAACGAAGAACTCCTGAAAAAGAATACTTTATTAATCTCGAAGCTATTACAACTACAAGAAAAAGGAAGATACAACAGAAGAGGCCTACAATCTATTCCTCAGGAGAGGGCCGCTTGCCATCTCTGATCGATCTCCGACGAGCCTCCAGCGTCGGACCATCGTCGTCAACCTCGGAAATCCCGATCGTAGAAGCCACTCGCAGAGCAGTCTCTGTAGTTTGGGGAATTGGGACGTCAGTAGGTCGAGAATTTGGAGGACCAGGGCCAGTGACCAAGGGCCCACCAGCCTTGATTGCGGTAGCCATAGCCCAAACCCTTCTCACCCTCGTCTCGGGAGAAGAACCCCGAGGGATCGCTCCCTCAACCTCGGGAAGGATGATCTGCGTGGAAGGAAGCCTAGTCCGGTAGGCCTCGAGGATCGCTTGCGTCTCGGAAAGGCTCAGAGGAGAACCCGGCAGAATTTCCATCGACATCTCAATCTCCTTAGGGGAAAGGGTCATCAGGTCAACTCCAGGTACGATCCAGTTCTTTGCTTTTAATTGTTGTATGGATCCTTTGTACCCAACCATGACCAGGGCGGCGAAGACCTTCCGGAAACAGCCATGATGAAGAGGGGAGCCAATGTAGCGAATGATACGCTCGAACGCGTCCCGCCGAGACTTCTCCACAATTTGTCCTCGGAGCCCCTGGGTGACCCGCCGAACTTCCTCGCCAACTCGGTCGCTAAGAGTGGCCTGGCATTCCTCCAACTCCCCACAAACGGTCTCCGCAGACGCCACTGCCTTCGTGTGTCTCTCCTCGGCCTCCACTAGCCGAAGGGAGGTCGTCTTCAGAGTGTTCTTCAGAACCGCTAGTTCCAAAGCCACTTCGTCCCTCACACCCTCGGCAACTCGAAGGCGCTCCTCCGCAAGCTCCCGAGCCTCTTTCAACTCGGTCGCGTAGGCCTCCCATTCGTGACATCTTTTCACTCGAGACTCGAGAGTAACCCGAGCCTCCTGAAGTTTGGCCTGGACCCGAGAATGAGTCGACCTCAACCTCTCCAAATCTTCCTTCATGGGAAGATCGGGAGTAGTGGATTCCAACTCCGCCACCCAATCCTCCAAATTCTGGATATGCTCCAGCAACAAAAATTGGCGGGCACTAAACTGTGGAAGGAAGAAAGAAAAATTTAAAGGTAAAAAAGAAAAAGAGTAATCCAAAGAACAACAAAAGAAGGACGAAAGCTTACGTCAACCGCCTCGTAACCTGCCTGGTCCTTCAACCATTGGATCCCTCGGTTCCGGAGCGATGCAACCTCGAGGGGATCCACCACCTGACGCAGTTGGGCAAAACCGCCACCCACGCCACGCAGTTCGTCTACGAGGGAACGCTCAACAGGACCAGAACGATCCGCTTGATTCACTGCCATCTGTGAAGAAGTCCCCTCTTCACCTACCTCCGCCCAAGTGCCCGCACCATCACCCTGAACCTCCACCTCCTCCTCTCGCCTTCCACTCCCCGCTAGCGACCCCAACAAGTCAACCTCCTCCTGTCCGGGTGCCGCCTCATCCATGGGACTGGAGAAGGTGGTAAGAGAGCTTGTGCCCACACCTTCGGGTGGACCCGCGACCGAGCCCACCAAACCATCCTGGAGTGTGGGAGAAGAAGGGTCAGATCCATCAGTTTCACCCCGACCCTCGACCAAAAGATCCGCCCCGGCATCCTTTTCAGAAGAGTCGGAAGGTGGACGAGAAGAAGAATCCGGAGGAGGAGAGGCTTGAGAAATCGAAGCCACCTCATGCACCAAAGGAAGAGTGGCGAGGCCGCTCAGATCGAAGAAAGCAGGTAGAGATTCCCAAACCTAAGCAAAAGCGGCATCCAACCTCGGAACAGGAGAGGCTGGGGCGCGGAAGGCTTCGAGATCGTCCTCTTGAAGGCTATGAAAGTCTTCGAAGTACGACAAACCCGAGCTCACTTCGCCACTGGCTTCGGGAACAGAACGAGAAGATGTGGCCGGTTCCCCGCTAGGAACCGGCTGAGAGGGAGGAGATGATGACGACTCCTCGGTCCTGGTGGCTCTTGTTGAACGGGAAGAAGTGGTCCTCCCTCGGACGGACCTACTCCCTCGGGGAACCCTCGAAGGTACCAACTCATCGGTAACCACCTCCGCTAAGGGAGACACCAAAGAACCTAGAAACGTCGGGAAAATACAAAGGAAGAGTCAGCATACGAAGAGAGCAAAAAATATGAAGGCATAAGAGCTAAGCACTTACAGAATTCAAGATCTTTATGCAAATCTGGGAAATGGGCTGAGCGAGCCCCTCCTTGGAGACCACAGAGCTCGAGCAGCCTCGAGACCTTGGTCAGTTTCATGACATGGTACTTCACTCGGAAATACCCCTCCTCTCTCATTTGGAGTCGAACCCTCTCGAGGCATGAAGAATCCTGCTCCGCAGGGCCCTTCGACCAGGCGTTAGTGACCCCCCAACTCTCACAACTACGCCCTGAGGGCTTGACGAAGAAGAAGGAGGACTTCCAACTACCGAAGGAGGATGAAGCATCAGTAAGGAGCCTCGCCCCCGGGACAGCCTGGGAAGAACGAGGGGTAAAATAGAAGAAGGGTGCCTGACCCGCACCCATGTCATATAGAGCCAACAGACACTCTGCTGAGCGGAGGAGCCCTCGGCTTCGACAGGTGATCTCAAACCCCGCCATAATGGAAAAAGCGTTGGGCGTCAACTGGCTCAAGCAGAACCCTAAGGCCCGGGCCACCTCTTGAAAGAAGGGCGACACAAATACACGCCACCCAGCCTCAATCTGGGCAAAGTAGACGGTCAGAAAACCAACAGGGGGACAGTTTGCCCGATCCGAAGACTCGGGGATCAGCACCGCCACGTTCTCCCTCGCCACATTATGCTTAGCGAGAAAGAGGTTGACAGAAGCTTGAGTCACTGTACAAACAAGGTCGCTCACGCTGACGACCTGCCTCTTAGGCACCGTTCCCTTCTCAAGAGCGGCAGAAGCGGCGGCGCGCTTACCTCGGCGAGTGGCCGGAGGAGAAACCGACACCAATCGGGATGGAGACACCGGAGGAGTAGAGCCAGAAGTAGCGGCGGCGGTATTAGGAGACGACATGATCGCAGTGAAAAAGGGGAGCAGAGAAGGTGATAATTGCGAGAGAAAAGTGGAGAAGGTAAAAAGGCTATAAGCCCTAGGAACTGCAGCGCAAGAAGTCTAAATAGATGAGCAAAAAGGCGGTATAATTCCCGCTCATTATCCAAGAGCCGCATGTGGTGACACGTATCGTTCAGCGTGCGAGGGAAGTTTTTAGAATCCCGAGAAATAGGGGAGTGAGACAGACGCGCGATATAGATGATTAGACCCCTTAAGGTTTTATTTTCTGCCACGTTCTACGAACTGTGACAGAAACTGGGGGACTTATGATGACGCATACTCTCCCTCTTGGGATTGTACCCGTCCATGTGGCCAAATCATCTGATCTCGCTACGTCTCCCGACCCTCCTCTCTCCAGGATTCTCTGACCCCAGGTAAGTCGACCCTCGAGTTCCCGACCCCTCGTTTAAATATTGTATATACGCTCGCCACTATACCAACCCCTCGTTGAGCCAACGAAGGGCGGGGGGTCGTATTCTACACGTGCAGGTATAGCCTCCTTAATAGTTAAGCAAAGGCAACCGCCCCCTCTAGCCAACCAGAGGGAAGTGTCTTACGTCAGCCTCAACGTCATCTTCCACTTCCCGAATGCGTTGTCGCCCCCTCAAGGCTCGACCGCCCTGCTTCCCCAATAAAGAGCGAGGGCTCGGGGTCATAAGATACGAGCGGAGCTCGGCATGCACTGAGGGTAACATGCAGGCACCACGTGCCCTACCCTACGAGGCCTACCTCGGCATCACGTGCCTATTTCTTTCTAGACACAAAAGTTCCACGTACCCTACTCTACGGGGACACGTAGATACCCTATTACCCTCGGGCAGGCATGTAAGCCGACGCGTGCCCCTGTAAAGTTACATCTATGCCCTCCCCATCGCCCTATAAATAGGGAAGCAGGTTAGTCATAAATGCATTTGGGTTAAGCACACCTCACCCCCCCTGAGATCACTGTTCCCGATATAAGCGAGAGATAGCCCCACCTAGTAAGAGAAAGTGCAAGGCACGAGCCAAGGAGGTCGGAAGAGTTCAAGATTGATCCGAGGAAGCAGTTTGACGGGAGATCGTGCGAATGGAGCCCGAACCCCCAAGGGTCGTGGATAGTTGCAGCCGAAGGCTCTCCCCCAACAGAGTTTTACACCTCGCCAGGAGCTTGCCGAATCCAGGATCATCTTAGGTCGGGACCGGCGTGCGAACGGCCTCGGTGACAGGCCCCGCGTTCCGGAGGCGTCATCAGTGGCGCCGTCTGTGGGAACGTCACTAGAGTCCCTGAGGTAGCCTAAGGAATGAGCCTGGATTCGGTAAGTTCTCACTATGTGAACAGTATTCTTAGTTTTCAGTCCCCCTTCACGAATATTTTCCCAAGCTGTCATGGCCATTTCCCCCCATCACTCTGGTGAGTCAATTTCTTCTACGCCTGAGGCCCCGAGTCAGCATGCATATGAGTTCCCGAGTAGGGAAGAAACCCCAGACGAAGGAACCACTACCGAAGTTCATCTGACTATGAGTGAGTTAGATCGTATGCTGGAAACGGTCGCGGAGCGAGGCGCCCGGCGGGTGCGACAACAAGAGGTGCGAGCTAAGGGAAGATGGACTCCGCCCCTTAGTACCACAACGCGGGTTAATGAGTACTATCGAAGGCAAGACGCGGCCCGGCGGGCACGGGCAGAGGCTGAGCGCACCAGATGCCGAGGGAATCAGCCCACGAGAAGCCAACACTCGTGTAGTTCCCGTCCACATCCAGGTACGACCAATAATAACCAGCAGTTTATAGACATGATATCTGAATTAAGGAGAGAAGTGCAAGCCCTGAAGAAAGACCGAAATGGAGAAATGGAGGAAGAGGAGAAAGGTAGCCCTTTTGCCCCACATATACTGGCCCCGGAAATCCCGATATCCATGCGTCCTGCTATTCCGGTGGTGTACACGGGAGATCGAAACGCAAAATATCCTCGCGACCACATCAACCAGTTCCTGGCAATGATGGATATCCTCAATGCTCCTGATCACGCCCGGTGTCGAATCTTTCGATCTAGTCTAATCGGAAGGGCGCAGGCCTGGTTCTCCCAACTGCCCAGAGGGTCTATCTTCAGCTTCGAAGATTTGCGAGAATTGTTCGTGCGGCAGTTTGCATGCAATCGCCGCTACCCGAAGACAGCTGGGCACCTGATGGCGATGGTTCAAGGTGAGGCGGAAAGCTTGCGAGATTACATGCGGAGGTTCACCGATGCAGTAATTGATGTGAGGCACGTAGATCCCCACATCCTATCTGAGTTTGTGGCCCAGGGCACCTGGTCGGTAGAGTTTGCCGAATCTCTTGTGAGACACCCGGCCTGGACCCTGGAAGAACTCATGTAGAAGGCAGAGAGGTACATGTTACTCGAGGATACGCGACTTGCCAAGCAAGGATTGCCGGTACCTGACGATCGCACGAAGAACAGACGAGGGAAACACAACCGAGGCCGACAAGATGTGGTGAAAAGGTATTTAGAACCCCTCCCATTAGCTCCTTTGAAAATCTCTAACGCCGAGGTGTTGCAAGTAATGGAGGGACACCCGGACCTTCGGTGGCCACCCCAATCGCGAAACTCGGAAAACATGCGCCATACCGGGAAGTGGTGCCTGTTTCATCGAAGCTGGGGACACAAAACCGAACAGTGCGATCATCTGAGAGTGGAAATTGAACGCCTGTTAACGTCGGGATATTTACAACAGTTCCTCGGGAGGAGAGATGCCCCTCCGAGGAAGGAGCAGCCCGAAGAAAGGCGAGAGGTTAACCAACCTGGGGAGCAAGTACACGAGGTGCGTCGGAGCCTGGAGTACCCGAAAGGGAAAGAGAGAACTCCCAAGCTAGGAGAAGAAGGTACGAGGCTGGATCGGCATCCGAAGAACGAGTCCAGCCACAATACATGCCTCCCCCACCTTCCAACTATCTGCACAACCCTTTGTCTGGTAGAACCATCAATGTGATCAAAGGAGGACCACTGGCTGCCTCGTCGGCCCAAAGGAAGAGGAAATTTCTAAAGGAAACTCAACGGGTAAGTCTAAAATACCATGTCTTTTCAACTAACATATGTGCACCCCCTGCAATTACATTCGGACCAAAAGATCTGGTAGACATTGTCCATCCCCATGACGATTCCATCGTAATCCAAGCCACGATCCATGGGGCCGAGGTAGCCAAAGTCCTGATTGACACAGGAAGCTCGGTAGATGTGATGTTCCTCCCTACATTCCTGGCTTTGGGGCTCCAGTTAGAACAGATAATCCCCGAAAAGACCCCCTGGTCGGTTTCGATGGGAGCCCAAGCGAGACTCTGGGTTCCATTCCGCTCCTGATGTCCTGGGGAGAAGGACACCTGCGGAGGACCGAGGAAGTCAGGTTCTGGATCATTAACGCGCTCACTAAAACCTACAATGTGATCTGCGGGTGACCCTCTATTCGCCTGTTTGAAGCCGTACCCTCGGTTCTTCACCTAAAGGTAAAATTTCCTACCATGAATGGAATCGGAGAAGTTCGAGGAAATCAAGCCAGCGCTCGAGAGTGTCGGTTGAACACGACCGCTGCAGTGGAAAAGGAGGAAAGCAATGATCAGAAGAATCAAGGAGAGCCTCGGGGGCCCGAGGCAGGTAAGCTGTACCCGGCAGAAGAGCTCAAGACAGTTGAAGTGGTCCCAGGAGAGTCCGGGAAGGCAGTGAAGATGGGAACAAACATTAGCCCGCCTGTGGAAGTACAACTCCTCGAAACCTTGCGAAGGTTCCAGCACGTGTTTGCGTGGGAAGGCGGACCCTCCGGGCGCATTAGCCCATATGTGTGCAAACATTGCTTAGATGTGCGTCCCGATGCAAAACCAGTACAGCAGAAGAAACGGAAGATGGGTCCCGAAAGGAATAAGGTGATCAAGTCAGAGATACAGAGGCTGATAGGGTTGAACCAGATCCGGGAGGTTCAATATCCCGAATGGTTAGCCAAGCTGTCCTGGTCCCAAAGTCAGGGTCGGTGGAGGATGTGTATTGATTTCACCGATTTGAACAATGCTTGCCCAAAGGATTGTTTTTCCCTCCCGACCATCGATCAGCTAGTAGATTCCACTGCGGGCTGCGCTTTGCTTTCCACGATGGATGGAGATAAGGGGTATAACCAAATCCCGATGGGCGAGAAAGACCAGGAGAAAACCAGCTTCATCACAGACTTCGGTATGTACTGTTACCTTGTTATGCCTTCGGGTTAAAAAATGCAGGAGCCACTTACCAGAGGCTTATGAATACAATGTTCGCCCCGATGATTGGTAATAACTTAGAGGTATACGTTGACGATATTGTCGTCAAAAGCCGAGAAGCTAGCCAACACAACGATGACCTCGTTGAAGCCTTTGAGATCATGGACAAGTTCGGTTTAAAGGTGAACCCCCGTAAATGCTCCTTTGGAATTCATGGAGGTAAGTTCCTGGGCTTCCTTGTTACCCAGCAAGGGATTGAGGTGAATCCTGAGAAGGCCAAGGCAATCTTGGAAATGCTGTCGCCCAGTACGATCCGCGATGTGCAGCGACTCACATGGAGAATGGCTTCGCTCAACCGCTTTATCTCGAAAGCGGCCGAGAAAGGATTGCCCTTTTTCAAAGTACGCCGCAATGTCAAGGATTTCGAGTGGACTGACGCCTGCCAAAAAGCGTTCGATGACCTGAAGGGATACTTGCTCCGCCCACCCCTCCTCGTTAAACCACAGCCAGGGGAGAGACTTTACGTGTACCTTGCGTCGGGAAAGAGGTGGTAAGCGCAGTGTTGGTCCGAGCGGAAGGACGGGATCATCTCCCGATTTACTACACGAACCTAACATTGAAGGACGCGGAGACGCGCTACTCCCCCATTGAGAAATTTGCCTTTGCCTTGGTCACCACCGCACGAAAGTTAAGGTCGTATTTCTTAACTCATCCTTTTACAATCCTCACAAAACACCTCTTGCGGGCTATCCTTAGTCATCCCCAAGTGTCGGGAAGGATGGTGAAATGGGCCGTTGAGCTCGGAGAGTACGACATTCAGTACGCTCCCCGACCGTCAATAAAAGCCCAGGTGCTGGCTGATTTCATGGTGGAGACTAACGAGCCTCCTGTGGAAGGTAGTACGGAGAAAACATGGAAGGTATACATGGATGGGTCTTCTAGCAGCGGTGCTGGAGGAGCAGGCGTGGTGTTCAAACTAGCACATGAGGATCGACCAGAGGAAGTACTATCATTCGCTGTAAAGATAGGATTCTTGGTGTCAAACAACGAGGTAGAGTACGAAGCACTGTTGATCGAGATGAGGTTAGCAAAGGAATGTAAGATGGTTCGTATACATGTGTATAGTGACTCGCAGTTAGTAGTGCAACAAGTGAAAGGAACGTACGAGGCCAGGGACAAGAGGATGAAGGAATACCTGAGCGTGGTACGAAAGTCCCAGGAGAGCTTCGAAGAGTTTACCCTCGAGCAAATCCCACGAGCTGAAAACGAGAAGGCTGATATCCTGTCCCGAACCGCCGCGGGCATGCTTCCCATCGGGATGAGACATGTAACCTTTCTTACTATCAGCTCATTGGAAAAGAGTCATGTAGCGACGGAAGTGCTAAACATAGAAGAAGGTGAAAGGAAAGGGTGGATGACTCAGGTAAGAGCTTACCTACAGAACCCGGAGAAATACGAGCACAATGGGGAACTGAGGAAAAGAGCCGCACGGTTCTTTGTGAAAGACGGAGTGCTATACCGAAAAGGATTCTCGCAGCCATACCAGCGCTGCCTCTCCGAAGAAGAAGCCACGGAGGTGATGAGGGAAATACATGAAAGAAGCTGCGAGAACCATTTCGGAGGGAGGAGCCTCGCACAGAAAATACTCCAACAAGGCTACTTTTGGCCCACCATGCAGAAAGACGGGAAGGCATTTACCCGACAGTGCGAACAGTGCCAAAAGCACGCTTCTATGTCCCACCTGCCAGCAGCCGCCTGGGAGCCCAACCTTGTTCCTTGCCCTTTCGATAAATGGGGCATCGACAACGTGGTACCCTTAATCCAGGACCGAGGGCAGAAGAAATACCTCATGGTGGCTGTTGACTACTTCACAAAGTGGGTCGAGGTTGAGCCCATGGCGCAAATCACTTCGGCGTCAGTCATCAACTTCCTTTGGCGTAGCATCGTTTGTAGGTTCGGGGTGCCCCGGATCTTAGTCAGCGACAGTGGACTGCAGTTCACTAGTGATCAACTCGCGAGGTGGTGTGAGCATTAGAAAATTCAGCATCGTTTCACCTCCGTAGGGTACCCCCAGTCAAATGATCAGGTCGAGGTCACAAATCATACTCTGCTCCAGGGACTAAAGGCCCGCCTCCTGGCTTACCAAGGAAAATGAGTCGAGGAAATCCCAGGTCTGCTGTGGGCATACCGAACCACTGCCTGAACACCTACCGGGGAAACTCCATTCAGTCTGGCCTATGGACACGAGGCAGTCATACCCGCGGAAATAACTACGCCAAGTTGGAGGATTCAGGAATACGAGGAGAATAACAATGAGGAACACATGGTCCTAGAGTTGGACCTCTTGGAGGAACATAGACAACAAGCCGCGCTTTGAAGCGCTCAATACACGGCCCGTATGGCGAAGTACTACAACAAACGTGTGAGGGATCGAACCTATCAGATTGGAGAACTAGTCCTACGAAGAGTAGGGGCGTTGAAACCTGTGGGAAAGTTTGACCCGGCATGGGAGGGGCCCTTCCAAATATCTCGTATCCTGGGAGCAACAACGTATCAGCTGCGAGATATGGAGGGTCGCACCTACCCCCGTTCTTAGCATGCCTTGAACCTTCGGAAATTCTACCCTTAGCTACCGCTTGCAAAACTGAGGTGACGTCTTCTTTCGGAAAAACGAAGGGAGACCCGAATCCAGGTAAATAAATAAATCTTGTAAGTTTTAACTATCAACATATGTGTACTATCTACTTAGCCTCGTGTAATTTACAGAACTACATGCGGCTTGATTCCCAATTTTACTGCCAGGGATACGTAGGAAGCTCGGAAGTTACTCGAGTTCAGGCCCAAAAAATAAAACTAATTTATGTACACCACACACAAGCACGAAGATAAACTGGCAATGCAGGTACAGAAACGGAAAGATTCTATTAAGGAAAGAAGTGGGTTTCACATAATAGGGGACTAAGCCCCTAAGAAGCCACTTCGCCCACCACCCACTTATACGGGGGGCAAAGTCAAAAGTACAAAAAAAAAGAGAAGAAAAACAACTACGGGCCAACGAGGGCCACTATCCTAACAATTAAGGCCACTTTGGGCCACCATCCTTCATCCTCTTTGTCCTCTCTAGCGCTCCTTGCGACGGCACTTTCTGGCCCGGATCATCGCCCGACGCTCCTCCTCCGTCATCTCCCGTATTATCCGCTCAGGGGGAGGACTCCTCGATCCGCTCAGAGGGGCCATTGGCGCCGGAAGGGTCGTAGCAGTAGGCGCAACGGCAACAGCAAAGCCGGGTTACGATCCCTAGAATGTTGAGGCTCGACCCTCGGATGACGAGATCCGTCAAATGAGGGGATCACCAAGTTCTGAGGTATCCCGAGGAGCCTGTACACAACACTCATGCATAGGTCGTAACCCATGCCCATGAAGGTCTTGACGTCCACCTCGTTTATGACCATGGAGGATTTCTTCTTCTTAGCCATGTTGGCACGAGCAGCAGAGAACTCTTCAACGAGCTTCTCCTCAAATTCAACCCGAGCTGCATCTACTTCGGCCTGCTTCTGAGCCTCGAACTCCGCCCGCGAAGTATGCGCCCTAACCAATGCCGCATCCGTTTCCACCAGCCGTGTCTCCACCCGCTCCAAATCAGCCCGCAGACGATCCATCTGGACGCAATCCGCCATCAACGAGTCCACCAGACCCCGTGAATCCTCATCCATCTCCCTCAGGTACCTCACCTGCTCCGACAAGAGGCGCTCCCTCAGCCTCGACTCCTCTAGCGCGGCCCAAAGCGACGCTATCTCATCCCTCAGCTTCGAGCCCTCCTCCCTCCAGGCTTCCCTCGCCTCTTTCAGCTCTTCGCGATACTTCTCCGCTACTCCTTGATGAAGATGAGCCATCGCTTGAGCCCCCTGTACCCGCTGGGAGTCCCGAGAGGATAGAATCTCCCGGGTGTCCAGTTCTCGAGCCACAAACAACATCTGAGAAAGGAGAAGGTATGTAAGAAAAGAATATGCAAAAGGAACTTCGAGAAGGAAAAGAAAAAGTAACTTACATCCAAGACACTGCGGGAAAGACAAGCTAGTAGGTGAGCGCCATCCTCCTGGCTAAGGCGCCCCTGCTCCTTGGGCTCTAGAAACCCGTCCATCCAGTCTCGAAGCCCCTGTGGAATGAAGATAGACTGAGGAGGCAGAGGACCCCTACTCGTCCCCTCTCCCGAAGGTACTGCGGGGGTCGGGGATGGCAGAACGCTGGGAGCCTCAGGCTCAACGGAAGCCTCAACCTCAACAGAAGCCTCGGCTACAACAGAAACCTCGGGATCTGCAGAAGCACTCGGGTCAACCGAAGCCATCTTCCTCGAAGAACCATCCTCTGACTGGCCCATCGAAGAACTAAGAGGAAGATTGCTTATAAAGTGGTCATGACTCGGAGTGGCATTGGCTCTGGGAGCGGGGCTTGACGGTAGATAAGAAGGCGTACTATCCTCCGAGGAGAGGGGATCAAGAGGCGCAATCGGACTCACCCGCCGCCGTTCTAAAGTAGCTTGCCCCCCGGAGGGGGGAGAATCGTCATCTGAAGGGATTATCTGGGCAGCATTCGCAGAGGAATTGCCCACGATATGCGTGGCCAACTCGACCCCTAGAAAAGAAAGCACAAGAAGAATTCAGTACCGAGATCAATAAAAAGTAGTTACATGATTAAGAAAAAGAAGAAGACTTACCAAACAGTGTGCCACGCCCCAACGGGACCCCAACCTCGTTGATAAACTCCGAGCCATTCTACAGGCCCACCATGATCAGGGCCCGAGGGCGCTCAAGGATCGACATGGAGTCGTAGGTGGTCGAGAAGAACCCTTGACGATCCAGGTACCTAGTATTCGAAGAGGGGTTGAGAGCATCCACATAGCTGACGCCCCATCGGGTGGACACTCCCCATTGCCCGCTGCGAGGGCGAAGGAAGAAGAAGTGGCTCCGCCAAGAGCGGTTGGTAGGAAAGCTGGTCGAAACTTTGGCCAGAAAGGAGTTCACAGATTGACGAGCTATCAATTCGAAAAAGGGATAGCTCTGTCTCACAGGGCGAAAGGCGAAAGTCCCGAACAGAATGGTGGGAGTCATAGGGATGTTGTGATAATAGCACAGAAGAACGAAGCCTACCAGGTATCGGTAGGAGTGGGGGACTAGTTGACTCGGGCAAATTTGCAGAAAGTTGAAAACGAGGGCCAAGAAGAGGTGAAAGAATCGACGGAGTCCATTTTGGACTTGATCAGAGTAAATGGTGAGAAAACCAGCAGGAGGGTCGTAGGCTCGTTCATCAGGGTTCGGGATCCTCACCTCCATATCCAGAACACCATGCTGGTTCAGCAACGTCTGCACAGTTTCCGCTGTCTCGACAGAAGGAGTTGAACCTGCACGCCCTGCACCCATCATTTGGAAAGGATGGACTTCGCCGGCGACCAACTGGAACCCCTCTTGGGGAGCGTTGTAGGGTGCCCGGTCTGAAAGAGCGGCAACAATGCCGTCAGCCTCAGGATTCTGGTGGACAATGTCATCATCCGCCACCATTGGTTGGCGGACGGCAGCAGCAAGATGGTTCTCCGTCCTCTGACGAGTACGGGAAGCCATCGCCCTGGCGCTGCGGCGGATGCAAGAGGGCCCGGCGCTCGCCGTCCCAACAACATGGGGACTTGGGAGATGAACCACTGGAGGCGGACTAGGAGGAGCCGGAAAATTCAGCGGAATCTCCTCAGAAGACGATTCGTCAGATTCGAGGAAGTTTTCAGAGTAAGAAGAAGAAGAAGACATTTTTGCAGGAAAGATAGAAGAATGAAGGAAGATGAAGTGATGAAAAAGGTAAGTAAATACGTCTATGTATAATCTCCGAGGCGACACTTCAGTTTAGGCGAGAACAGGCGAAACGCCCCATATGAAATATGTGAGGGAATCCTCACCGCCATGTTTAGCCAATGGAGGGCGCTAACGAATGACACGCGGCAAACGCACAAATCGACTGCCCTTAATGTGCCTTTTCGAGGCGCTAATGATGGCAGAAAGATTTTATGCGTGCGAAAGTAAATGATATATAGAGTAGCACGGTAACCAAAGTCACAGGACGGGACGTATTGGTCGAAAGAAGCAACAGGTTGTAAACTGCCAAAACTGAAAAGGCTCCTCGAGCCGTTATGACTTCTCCAAGAAGTTGTGTTAAACCGATTCCATGAACCAAGGCGGCTTTCCCAAAAGCCACACTGAGGAGGCTCCTCGAGCCGTTACAACTCACGAAGAGACTCCTCGAGTCGTCACAATCACTGAAGAAATTGCCTTTGAGAACTTTAGGAAATATGCTAATCGGTTCGGGTAGTGTTTCGAGGGGTTACATCAAACCCCGCTCTACGAGGTGTCCCATTATGAACCTTTGAGCACCATGCGTACTTCCGAGGGGAAAAACAACAACCTTCCTCGAAACACGCAACGAGGGGCTAAGGGTACGCCCTGTTGACCAGCAGAAAACCCTTTAGAAGTATCATAAGTCGACTTGCTCCTTGTCATACGGCTCGAGGGCTTTAGCCAAATGCTCTCTAGAGGTGTCCCATTATGAACCTCCGAGCCAAACACGCGTCCTTCCGAGGGGAAAAACAACCACCCTTGTCGAAACACGCAACGAGGGGTGAAGGATACCTTGATGACCAGCGACCGTCCCTTTAGAAGTATCACATGTTGATTTGTTCCTCGTAATACGGCTCGAGGGCCCTAGCCAACAGCTCTAAACGAGGTGTCCCATTATGAACCTCAGAGCCCCGCGCGAACATCGCAACTAGGCGACCGATCCCTTTAGGAGTATCACGGGTCGACTTGCTCCCTGTAATACACCTCGAGGGTCATAGCCACACAACTCCTGGGTGCCTTAACGGGAACCTGAGGAGCCCCGCTCGTACTTCCAAGGAGTAAAACAACAATCCTTGTCGAACCACAGCACCTGGAGCAGATGTGCTCCCGCGGTTGTTTCATCCTCGGAACCCTACCCAGACCGATAGAATAGCATAGAAACAGGCAAAAAAGAACAAACGAAGAACTCCTGAAAAAGAATACTTTATTAATCTCGAAGCTATTACAACTACAAGAAAAAGGAAGATACAACAGAAGAGGCCTACAATCTATTCCTCAGGAGAGGGCCGCTTGCCATCTCTGATCGATCTCCGACGAGCCTCCAGCGTCGGACCATCGTCGTCAACCTCGGAAATCCCGATCGTAGAAGCCACTCGCAGAGCAGTCTCTGTAGTTTGGGGAATTGGGACGTCAGTAGGTCGAGAATTTGGAGGACCAGGGCCAGTGACCAAGGGCCCACCAGCCTTGATTGCGGTAGCCATAGCCCAAACCCTTCTCACCCTCGTCTCAGGAGAAGAACCCCGAGGGATCGCTCCCTCAACCTCGGGAAGGATGATCTGCGTGGAAGGAAGCCTAGTCCGGTAGGCCTCGAGGATCGCTTGCGTCTCGGAAAGGCTCAGAGGAGAACCCGGCAGAATTTCCATCGACATCTCAATCTCCTTAGGGGAAAGGGTCATCAGGTCAACTCCAGGTACGATCCAGTTCTTTGCTTTTAATTGTTGTATGGATCCTTTGTACCCAACCATGACCAGGGCGGCGAAGACCTTCCGGAAACAGCCATGATGAAGAGGGGAGCCAATGTAGCGAATGATACGCTCGAACGCGTCCCGCCGAGACTTCTCCACAATTTGTCCTCGGAGCCCCTGGGTGACCCGCCGAACTTCCTCGCCAACTCGGTCGCTAAGAGTGGCCTGGCATTCCTCCAACTCCCCACAAACGGTCTCCGCAGACGCCACTGCCTTCGTGTGTCTCTCCTCGGCCTCCACTAGCCGAAGGGAGGTCGTCTTCAGAGTGTTCTTCAGAACCGCTAGTTCCAAAGCCACTTCGTCCCTCACACCCTCGGCAACTCGAAGGCGCTCCTCCGCAAGCTCCCGAGCCTCTTTCAACTCGGTCGCGTAGGCCTCCCATTCGTGACATCTTTTCACTCGAGACTCGAGAGTAACCCGAGCCTCCTGAAGTTTGGCCTGGACCCGAGAATGAGTCGACCTCAACCTCTCCAAATCTTCCTTCATGGGAAGATCGGGAGTAGTGGATTCCAACTCCGCCACCCAATCCTCCAAATTCTGGATATGCTCCAGCAACAAAAATTGGCGGGCACTAAACTGTGGAAGGAAGAAAGAAAAATTTAAAGGTAAAAAAGAAAAAGAGTAATCCAAAGAACAACAAAAGAAGGACGAAAGCTTACGTCAACCGCCTCGTAACCTGCCTGGTCCTTCAACCATTGGATCCCTCGGTTCCGGAGCGATGCAACCTCGAGGGGATCCACCACCTGACGCAGTTGGGCAAAACCGCCACCCACGCCACGCAGTTCGTCTACGAGGGAACGCTCAACAGGACCAGAACGATCCGCTTGATTCACTGCCATCTGTGAAGAAGTCCCCTCTTCACCTACCTCCGCCCAAGTGCCCGCACCATCACCCTGAACCTCCACCTCCTCCTCTCGCCTTCCACTCCCCGCTAGCGACCCCAACAAGTCAACCTCCTCCTGTCCGGGTGCCGCCTCATCCATGGGACTGGAGAAGGTGGTAAGAGAGCTTGTGCCCACACCTTCGGGTGGACCCGCGACCGAGCCCACCAAACCATCCTGGAGTGTGGGAGAAGAAGGGTCAGATCCATCAGTTTCACCCCGACCCTCGACCAAAAGATCCGCCCCGGCATCCTTTTCAGAAGAGTCGGAAGGTGGACGAGAAGAAGAATCCGGAGGAGGAGAGGCTTGAGAAATCGAAGCCACCTCATGCACCAAAGGAAGAGTGGCGAGGCCGCTCAGATCGAAGAAAGCAGGTAGAGATTCCCAAACCTAAGCAAAAGCGGCATCCAACCTCGGAACAGGAGAGGCTGGGGCGCGGAAGGCTTCGAGATCGTCCTCTTGAAGGCTATGAAAGTCTTCGAAGTACGACAAACCCGAGCTCACTTCGCCACTGGCTTCGGGAACAGAACGAGAAGATGTGGCCGGTTCCCCGCTAGGAACCGGCTGAGAGGGAGGAGATGATGACGACTCCTCGGTCCTGGTGGCTCTTGTTGAATGGGAAGAAGTGGTCCTCCCTCGGACGGACCTACTCCCTCGGGGAACCCTCGAAGGTACCAACTCATCGGTAACCACCTCCGCTAAGGGAGACACCAAAGAACCTAGAAACGTCGGGAAAATACAAAGGAAGAGTCAGCATACGAAGAGAGCAAAAAATATGAAGGCATAAGAGCTAAGCACTTACAGAATTCAAGATCTTTATGCAAATCTGGGAAATGGGCTGAGCGAGCCCCTCCTTGGAGACCACAGAGCTCGAGCAGCCTCGAGACCTTGGTCAGTTTCATGACATGGTACTTCACTCGGAAATACCCCTCCTCTCTCATTTGGAGTCGAACCCTCTCGAGGCATGAAGAATCCTGCTCCGCAGGGCCCTTCGACCAGGCGTTAGTGACCCCCCAACTCTCACAACTACGCCCTGAGGGCTTGACGAAGAAGAAGGAGGACTTCCAACTACCGAAGGAGGATGAAGCATCAGTAAGGAGCCTCGCCCCCGGGACAGCCTGGGAAGAACGAGGGGTAAAATAGAAGAAGGGTGCCTGACCCGCACCCATGTCATATAGAGCCAACAGACACTCTGCTGAGCGGAGGAGCCCTCGGCTTCGACAGGTGATCTCAAACCCCGCCATAATGGAAAAAGCGTTGGGCGTCAACTGGCTCAAGCAGAACCCTAAGGCCCGGGCCACCTCTTGAAAGAAGGGCGACACAAATACACGCCACCCAGCCTCAATCTGGGCAAAGTAGACGGTCAGAAAACCAACAGGGGGACAGTTTGCCCGATCCGAAGACTCGGGGATCAGCACCGCCACGTTCTCCCTCGCCACATTATGCTTAGCGAGAAAGAGGTTGACAGAAGCTTGAGTCACTGTACAAACAAGGTCGCTCACGCTGACGACCTGCCTCTTAGGCACCGTTCCCTTCTCAAGAGCGGCAGAAGCGGCGGCGCGCTTACCTCGGCGAGTGGCCGGAGGAGAAACCGACACCAATCGGGATGGAGACACCGGAGGAGTAGAGCCAGAAGTAGCGGCGGCGGTATTAGGAGACGACATGATCGCAGTGAAAAAGGGGAGCAGAGAAGGTGATAATTGCGAGAGAAAAGTGGAGAAGGTAAAAAGGCTATAAGCCCTAGGAACTGCAGCGCAAGAAGTCTAAATAGATGAGCAAAAAGGCGGTATAATTCCCGCTCATTATCCAAGAGCCGCATGTGGTGACACGTATCGTTCAGCGTGCGAGGGAAGTTTTTAGAATCCCGAGAAATATGGGAGTGAGACAGACGCGCGATATAGATGATTAGACCCCTTAAGGTTTTATTTTCTGCCACGTTCTACGAACTGTGACAGAAACTGGGGGACTTATGATGACGCATACTCTCCCTCTTGGGATTGTACCCGTCCATGTGGCCAAATCATCTGATCTCGCTACGTCTCCCGACCCTCCTCTCTCCAGGATTCTCTGACCCCAGGTAAGTCGACCCTCGAGTTCCCGACCCCTCGTTTAAATATTGTATATACGCTCGCCACTATACCAACCCCTCGTTGAGCCAACGAAGGGCGGGGGGTCGTATTCTACACGTGCAGGTATAGCCTCCTTAATAGTTAAGCAAAGGCAACCGCCCCCTCTAGCCAACCAGAGGGAAGTGTCTTACGTCAGCCTCAACGTCATCTTCCACTTCCCGAATGCGTTGTCGCCCCCTCAAGGCTCGACCGCCCTGCTTCCCCAATAAAGAGCGAGGGCTCGGGGTCATAAGATACGAGCGGAGCTCGGCATGCACTGAGGGTAACATGCAGGCACCACGTGCCCTACCCTACGAGGCCTACCTCGGCATCACGTGCCTATTTCTTTCTAGACACAAAAGTTCCACGTACCCTACTCTACGGGGACACGTAGATACCCTATTACCCTCGGGCAGGCATGTAAGCCGACGCGTGCCCCTGTAAAGTTACATCTATGCCCTCCCCATCGCCCTATAAATAGGGAAGCAGGTTAGTCATAAATGCATTTGGGTTAAGCACACCTCACCCCCCCTGAGATCACTGTTCCCGATATAAGCGAGAGATAGCCCCACCTAGTAAGAGAAAGTGCAAGGCACGAGCCAAGGAGGTCGGAAGAGTTCAAGATTGATCCGAGGAAGCAGTTTGAAGGGAGATCGTGCGAACGGAGCCCGAACCCCCAAGGGTCGTAGATAGTTGCAGCCGAAGGCTCCCCCCAATGGAGTTTTACACCTCGCCAGGAGCTTGTCGAATCCAGGATCATCTTAGCTTGGGACCGACGTGCGAACGGCCTTGGTGACAGGCCCGGCGTTCCGGAGTCGTCATCAAGATAGATTGTCATTTTGTAAGGGAGAAGGTTCACAAAGGAATTATCAAGATTATCAAGAATGATATCCACGTGGCTGATATATTGACAAAGCCGCTTTCTCTCACAACCTTTAATCTCATGAAGTCCAAGATGGAATTGATAGATATCCATACACATCTTGAGGGGGTCTTAGCTGACTCACAATAAAGTTTCTATATTAGGAAACTTTTCACAAGTTAGTTGCATCTGCCTTCCTAATAAGGAAAGTAGCCTTTAGGGGTTTGTTAAGTATAAATAGGCTATTTCATGTATATTTTCATCCTAACTTTTTTGATGTAATTTTAACTTTCTTCTTCTTTTCTCTCAATGTATAACACGTTCATGTAATCTATCAATTCATCAGTGAGAAATCGTTTAAGTCTTGTTCTTCACAGTTATCTTGATTTGGTGTCTTTGTTACAAAATCCCTTATATATATAGCTGTGATGGTCTTGATAGTCGACCTACTATACACTGTGAACGCCATTCCAAATTACGGATGATCTATTTGGAGTTTCCATATTCGGCTAAAGCCATTCACTACAAAACTTGAAAAGATAATAGAAACCAATATACAATACGGATTCCCATCCATTTCTAAATGTTTGATGAAATTTGTGTGAAAACAATGAAATTTGTTTGCAATTGTTCTGAAAAATAAAAACAAAGCTACTGGCTGCTACTTTGAAAATTAAAATAAATTAAAACCATAAAATTGGATGAATTTGTTTCTACGCCTTCTCCAGCCATTTTCAACTTCTCAAAAGCTTAGAAATCTCTACATCCATCTCCCAATCCATTTGAAAATTGACAAAAAACTTAAGGTATACGTTCTACACCTATTAAATTACATATGTTTTAATCCTTTTTTTTTCTTTCTGAAATTAATCGGTCAGATTATGTACTTTAACAATTTTTTCTTTGATTTAGAAATGTATGGTTATTAATGATGTCTTCATATGCTTATATGGTGACTCTTTTTCTTTATGGCATCATAGACTTGGGCATGTTAATTTCAGAATATAATATCATATGTCTAATCTAAATTTAATTCCAAGTATATCGATAATAATATAAGTAAATATTATGCATGCATGCTTACAAATTATAAGCAGAGTACCTTTTCCTAAAATTGAGAGAACTTTAGAAATATTAAATCTAATACGTAGTGATTTATGTGATTTTCATAGTTGTCCTACTAGAGGTGGAAAAAGTTATTTTGTAACTTTCATTGATGATTACTCTCAATTTTGTTATATTTATCTTTTGAATTTCAAGCATGAAGCATTAGATAAATTTTTAGTATTTAAGGCTGAAATAGATAATGCATGTGAAACCACCATACAATGTCTTAGGACTGATAGAGGTGGTGAATAATATGATCCTACGTTTCTTGAAAATGTTGGTATTGTACATGAACTTACTGAACCTTATACTCCATAACAAAATAGAATTGACATAAGGAAAAATAGGATATTAACTGAAATGGTTTATGCTATGTTGTCCAAATCTGGACTTGGCAAAGGATTTTGGGGTGAAGCACTTTTAACAGCATGTCATGTTTTAACTAGAGTGCCTACTAAGAAAAGTTCTACAACTCCATATGAATTATGGATGAAAAGAAAGCCAAACTTGAAATATTTAAAAGTTTGGGGGATGTAGAGCTACTTTTAGAGTTCCAGATCCTAAAAGAAAGAAATTAGGAGAAAATGGTGTAGAATGCATTTTTCTGGGATATGCTTTAAACAATAAAGCTTAAATATTTATGGTTATTGAGAGAAATTACTGAATTGAAGTAATTACTATTATTGAATCAAGGGATGCCATATGTGATGAAACAAGGTTTTCTTCAATTCCTAGAATTTCAGAAAATAATATTCATGAATCTATGAACGTGAAGGATTCTGAAATAAGGAATGAAAAACCTATAAAAAGTAAAAGACTCAAAATAAAGAAAGATTTTGGGCCTGATTTTCATATGTGTCTTGTTGAAGGTACAAGACAAAACCAAATTAATCAAGTTCTATTATCTTTACATGCTGAATTTGATCCAAAAACATATTAAGAGGCTATGAAGTCTCAAGATGCTAGTTTTTGGAAAGAGGCTGCACAAGATGAAATGGATTCCATCATAGGAAATAAAACCTAAATATTGGTTGACTTACGTCCTGGATCAAAAGCAGTAGAAAGTAAGTGGATTTTCAAAAAGAAAATGAATGTTAATGGAACCGTTGAGAAGTTTAAAGCAGGACTAGTTGCAAAAGCGTTTACTCAAAAAGAAAGACTTGATTATTTTGACACTTATGCTACAGTAGCTAGAATTGCTACAATTAGGATATATTAATATCCTTGGCTTCTATATATAAATTTGAAATTCACCACATGGATGTAAGAACAACATTTTTGAATGTTGAATTAGAAGAAGAAATATATATGAAACAACCTGAAGGATTTGTCAAGGACAATAGCATAAACTGTGTAAACTTGTTAAGTCTTTATATGGACTTAAAGCACCTGATAAGTTTGACAATGTTGTTTAGTCAAATGGATTCAAGGTTCATGAATACGATAAGTGTGTTTATAGTAAGTTGTTAAGTAATAAAGGTGTTATTATTTGTTTATATGTCGATGATATGCTTATTTTTTGTACGGATTTGGAGGACATTAATAGTACTAAGAAATTTCTTTCTAAAATTTTTGATATGAAAGATATGGGGATTGCTGATGTATATTTCAGGTGTTAAAATAATTATAAGTAATGAAGGTATCATGTTATCACAATCTCATTATGTTGAAAAAGTATTGAAAAGATTTAACCATTTTGATTATTCACCTGTTAGTACTCCGTTTGATTCTAGTACAAAATTGATACCTAATAATGGGAGAGCTTTTTCCCAACTTGATTATGCTAGTGAAATTGGAAGCTTAATGTATTGCATGGCTTGCACTAGACCTGATATTGCATTTGCTGTTGGAAAACTAAGTCGATATACAAGTAATCCAAGTAGAGAACATTGTAAAGTAGTATTTGGAGTCTTCAATTATCCTAAGAAGACTATTGATGCTGGCTTAAGCTATAATGGCTATCATGTTGTTCTGGAGGGTTATACTGATGCTAGTTGGATTATAGTACTGATGCTAGTTGGATTATAGAGAGTGATGCCCACGCGTTAATCAGTGGTTGGATATTTACTCTCGGTAGTGCTGTGATATCATGGGGTTATAAAAAGCAAATGTACATAGCTGATTCGACAATGGCTTATGAGTTCATAGCACTAGCTGCTACTAGTAAAGAAGCGGAAGTTGAAGAATTTGTTATTGGAAATACCAATATGGCCTAAACCAATGCCACCTGTGTTAATACACTGTGACAATCAGTCTACATTGTCTAGAGCTTAAAGTCATGTCTATAACAGAAAATCTAGACATATTAGTTTAAGGCATAGCTATGCGAGACAGCTAATTAGTGATGGAATAATCACTATAAATTATGTGAGATCAGCAAGTAACATAGCTGATTCTTTGACTAAAGGTCTTGCCATGGATATGGTGCATAAGACTTCTAGAGGGATGTGACTAAAAGCCCATATTTAGTGATCACACATGAGGGAACCTCAACTCAACACTTGAAATATCAAGCTTGAGTTCAATGAGTAAAGTACTTCATTTTTTGATTGTAGAGCACTTAATATTTAATAATCCATCTAAGATAAAGTGCTTGGTACCTGTAATGTTTGTATATAGAGGCTGAGTTCAATACTCGTAATAGACTTGTAACAATTATTGTTAGAATGCCATTTATTAGAGGGGCATTCTTGACGAGTCTACCTAGGCGAGTAGTAGAAGTGAAGCCGCTTCTTTAGAGTTTTGGGCTTTAACTCTAAAAACACTCATGATACCAGGAAATAGACACAATGCCGTTAATATGCCTGTTTGGTAGAATGACAAACAAGTAGAACTGTGTGTGGTATTTATCCGGGTGATCAACATAGAATTGTTAGTTCAAGGACTTGTCTACTATACTTTATTAATTAGCTTTGATAAGTTTTCACTAAGTGATGGTTCAAGTCGAGAGACACCTTCACTTATTCACAAGACTTCTTGCAATTCCAGTTTAAGATTATTTTTGAAATGGTGGAGGACTGTTAGATTATTTCCTAAATAATCTTTAGAGAGATAAATAAACAAGTATCACAGATTGTTTTATTATTGGTGGGATGTAGATGCAAGAGGATAAAAGTCTTTCTAAGTTTTATCCCACATTGGTTGGAATGTTGGATTTAGGTTTTGACAAATTTAAAGGATTTTATGGAGTAATGAGCTTCTAACTCTTTTGAGCTAAGAATTTTATTTTAGGTCGCTAAGTGTCCGACATAGAAAAATAATATTTTATTGTGTGGGTATATCTTTATTTGCACTTTAGCTACTTGTATAATGAAAAGTGGAAGAGGCACAGGCGGTGCTTCGCCGTGCCGAGCCCGAGCGCGCGCATGCGCGACGTGGGCGTGTGCGTCGGCTTGTGGTGCTTAAGTGGCGCTTTTGTTTGGTGCACTTAAGAAGTGCTTAGCACTTAGCACACTTGCATCGATTGTCGATCTAGACCGTAGACTTTATTATTTAATAAATAAATAAAATGAACGGTTAGGATTTAATCTGG
The DNA here is from genome assembly GCA_946800315.1 of Misopates orontium. Taxonomy (NCBI): domain Eukaryota; kingdom Viridiplantae; phylum Streptophyta; class Magnoliopsida; order Lamiales; family Plantaginaceae; genus Misopates; species Misopates orontium. The sequence continues at coordinate 28,142,275 of OX326947.1, forward strand.
TTATTAAATTATTAAGATTAAATTGGACGGTGTAGATTTGATCTTACTTAAGATTAAATCTGATGACTCTAATTAATTCGGAATTAGCTGTTGAGAATATTTGAAATTGAAATCTTAAATAGTCTAATTATTTAAATTGTCAGATCATCTGTTTAGATGATCTAACGAACAATATTTAAACTGAAGAGTTGCATCTTTCTGTGAAAGGTTTTCATCTTTTTGAAAGGCTTCCCGGGAAAAGTTGTGTTTGTTCAAAACATCTCTTCAGTGTCTATAAATATGCAGGATTAGTCTGAAGCAAAAGACAACATCTATTCATTTTATCTTTTTATCACACATATATATTTACTGCATAATTTATTTCTGTTGTTTTTTCTGCATGCTTGCTTTTCATTTTCTGAATTGATTTCGTTAGTCAATTGTTTCATCTTTTTCTGGGCTTAAATTATATAATGAAAAGCGGTTCGTTGCAAACCTATTTGGCACACCAGATTCAAATAGATGGGGGCGAATACGCTTTAAGGAAACGATTTTTTCGCGCCTTTAAAGTTCCCAATTCTATATTTTCAACTAAATCTCCAACAACTTTTTTGTCGTAATTTTACCACTTTCGTTTGGTGCCATATGTTACTTGTGTGGTTGTATTCATTTAATTATTTTTAACTATCTACTACCTAAATGTGTAGTTCCATTTATCACTCGTCTGATTTACATTGTGCATTTATCTAATAATGCTACAAAAAGAGGTATATTGCTTACTAGAGAAATTTTGGATTGGGCCAATTATGATGAATTCACGCATAGTGTATATAAGCAAATATACAATATTTACTCTGTTATAATTCTGTCATATGAGTAATTAGGGTTTGAAATTAAGAAAATGCACAAAAATTGAAATAAAAAGAGGACATTTTCGGGGATGAAAAACTTGAGGTTAAATCATGGTGAACCCCCATGTTCACGTTTCAAATCCGGCGAAAATGAACTTTCCGACGGAAAAATTCCATCGAATTGTTGATCAGGGGCAAAATGCTTATTTATCCATAAAAGGGCAACTTGCTAAAAAAATAAAGCGCAACATGGAGTATATTACAAGAGGTTTAAATCTTTTATTCCTAAGTTATATCTAAAAGCGTTTAGAATCCGTTCATCATTTTGAAATGTTATGTAGTTGCTACAAATTATTTATACAATCCGCATTTCAATTTTAATTCAATATTTGTAGTTTCTAACTTCTATGTGAAGCGTTTCACATATCCATCCTTCATTAGTCAAATCTTAAAATTGAAGGCAAAATAGACCGAAGAGTTTCTTGGACGTAGACACCGTCCACTAAAGGTGGGACATCTTTTTAGCATCAAGTACACCCTAATTATGTTGGTCAAACTCATAAATGAACATGGTCTATGCATCTACTAACGAAATGTCGCAAACGATTTTCAATTAACAACATTGATATGATATGATTTGATATAAATTGGTTGGTTACATGAATAATCTTTCATGCCTTTGGCAAAACATGTGAAGTGTCCGAAAGGATTTTCATCAAGTCATCCCATCATGAGAAAGGGGCCTATACTAATTGGATGTATCACATACATTTGACCATATAACTTTATATAAATAATTTAAAACATAAAGCAGAATTGCAAATCTATTTCCTCGAAACGGGAATGACACTATACGGTTCTTGACCTTTTGGCCGAGAGAACAAAGTATTTAATTTATCAATTTAACATTTAATATGTGGGTCAATAATAACATTTTGTTAATCTTTCTTTAGGAGGAATACATAAAAAAAACATTTAATTTTCTGAGTCTTCTCGTGATTAAAGTCGGCTATATCCACAGAGAGAGGTGGAGTTCATGCTAGCTTCCGAACAAGAGAGGATATAAGACATTACATGAGCCAACATTTCCTATATCATGAATAAATTGGCTCTAAGTGCGAAATCATTGACCTTTAAAACAGTAGAAGTATTAATGTTTTTTTATATTTTTATTCTTTTTCCTTTTATTTAAGGCAAGAAATCTTATTAATTAAAAACAATGGTGGGGTGTGAATAGATTACATTGAGTCACTTACCATGAATAAGAAACAAAAAAAAAAAGTAATAGAAATTTGACACTCCACAAACGAAAGTTAATTTTAGAATAAAAAACAAAAAATGCGACATATCAAGATACTGTAGTTATATATATATATATATATATATATATATATATATATATATATATATATATATATTAGGAAAACGTAAAGATAATAATCGGAAATTTATGTTCTGCTGTCAGAGGTGATTAATGTTCGTACTTAATCACAAGTATAACTTTTCAAAAACGGATCATCAAGCACTTTGGATCATACCACGACCCTTTTTTTTGAAAGATCAACGAGACTCGTTTCTTTTAATTGTGATCATGTAATTGACAAGGTCAAATCATGATAACTTAACATTAATTAATAGGATAGAAAACCTCTAACTCCCAATGTGTACACTGCTTGCGACCTACCACTTACCCAAAAGAAAAAAAAAAATGAATTAACACCCTAACCTTTCAAAAAATTTGCAGATTACCCCTTATTAAGTTTTCATTTGCTTTTCACTGAATATTCCATTAGAGATGTCTCTTCGTGCTTCAGTAAGGTGCATGTAAGATAATGATTTCCCTTGAATAACATGGATCTGAGATCCTGAATATATATCATGAGAGAGTCCTAACGAATTAGGTAAATATTGTCCTAATAGGTAACTACTAATCCGGTAAATATAGTCCTAATAGGTAACTACAAAATAATTACAAGATATATACAAATAATATCTATTACACCCCTGCAGTCGAAACGGGAGGAGGACGAACGTGAAGACTGTCACGAAAATCATCAAAAAGAAGGCGAGGAAGTCCCTTGGTGAACATATCCGCTATTTGATACCGAGACGGAACATGTAGAACCCAGACTTGACCTTTAGAAACCTTCTCGCAAACAAAGTGAATATCCATCTCAATGTGCTTGGTGCGCTGATGCTGAACTGGGTTTCAGAGAGATAGATAACACTAATATTGTCAGAATAAACCAAGGTTGTCGTGTTTACTGAACAATGAAGCTCCAATAAAAGATTCTGAAGCCAGCATGATTCAGAAACGACATTTGCAACACCCTATATTCGGCCTCTACACTGGATCGGAAAGGGAGGGCTGGCGTTTGGCAGTCCAGGAAATGAGATTATCACCCAAAAAACACAATACCCTGATGTGGAACGACGAGTATCGGGGCACCCCCCTAGTCGGCATCAGAGTAAGCCTTAAGAGACGAAATCAAGGACGGACGAAGATGGAGACCAAGTGCGAGAGTCCCCTGAACGTAGCGCAAGATGCGCTACAAGGCCTGCATGTGAGAAACTCGAGGATCATGCCCGTGAAGACAAACTTGCTGAACGACATAAGAAATATCCGGCCTGGTAAAAGTGAGATACTGAAGAGCACCAGCAAGACTGCGAAACGATGTAGGATTTGTACAGGGTTCACAATGAGGCTTGACTTACAAAAAGACATACAAGAAGTGAGGCTTGACTTACAAGAAGACATACCAGCCCTGTTTATAAGTTTCGTGGCATATTTTTGCTGAGAAAGAAATAGTCCTCCACTGTGGCGTGGGACGGAAATCCCCAAGAAAAAACTGAGCGGACCCAAATCTTTCATAGCAAACTCTGAACTCAATGAATGGATAATGGATTGGCGAAGAGTTGGTGAAGAAGCAGTCAACACAATGTCATCCACATAGAGAAAACGATATGCTATATCACACCCCCGCCGATAAATGAATAAAGAGTGGTCAGATGTGCTGTGAAAGAAACCAATGGTCTGAACAACATCAGTGAACCGCTGATGCCAAGCTCGAGGCGCCTGCTTCAGGCCATAGAGAGAACACTTGAGCAGACAGAAGAATTCCGGATGAGTTGAATCCCACAATCCTAAAGGTTGATGCATATAAATCGTCTCGTTAAGATTACCATGAAGGAAGGTATTCTTAACATCAAGTTGATGGACATACCAAGATTTCGACACGACAATGCTCAAGACGGTCCTGATCGTTGCCGGTTTGACCATCGGACTAAAAGTATCGGCACAGTCCACACCAACCTGTCATCACCAACAAGACGAGCTTTGTGGTGCTCAAAAGAACCGTCAGAGTTAAACTTGTAAAGATAAATCCACATAGAACGAATCGCATTAACATCAGGGGGTCGGGGTACTAACTCCCAGGTTTTGTTTTTTTAATAAGAGCATCAAACTCATCAAACATGGCCAATTTCCAATTCGGATAAGATAAAGCGGCTACAGGATTTCTGGGAACAGGCGAGTAAGAAGTGGAAAAAAGAATATTAAAAAGCTTCTTAGGCTTGAAGATACCGTGCTGGGCTTGGGTCGTCATTTGAGGAGAGAGAGACGGGTCAATGACGCGATTTTATGGCGTGGGGCCAAGCAAGGGGTCGGGTGGAGTGACTGGCGGGACGACATGCGAAGAGGTTTGTGCCCCGCGGGCGGGGCTGGGTGGAGTGGCGAGCGTGGGCGAGGCGGGGGCTAGCGCATGCAATGGGTTGCGCACGCTGGCGGGCCGAGTGCATTGGGGCTTGTGCCGGGGTCAGGGCCGGGTCGGGCTGTATGAAACTGGAGAATAGTGGTGACGGGTTGGAGTCTAGAAAAGTGTATGAGGTAGGGGTTGGGCTTTTTATTGTAGAAAAAGGTAAAGTGTGTTCATCAAATTAGACATGGTGACACACAATAATTTTCCGAGAAGATAAGTCATAGCATTTGTAACCCCGGTGATTGGACGGGTAACCAAGAAAGACGCACAGGAAAGAACGATGCTGAGGTTTATGTATTTGGGAAGATGGCAAAAGAGGGAAGCAAAGACATCCATAAACCCGGAGATGATCATAAGAGGGAGGTTTATGATAATAGAAGTTGTAAGGGAGTTTGAGAGCCGAGCCTTTTTGTGGGAAGAATGTTGAGAAGATTTGTGGCCATCTGGAGTGCATGATGCCAGAAGGTGGGAGGGACGGAGGCATGAGCTAGCAGGGTACGCATCATGTTGTTTATGGTTCGGATTTTACACTCAGATTTACCGTTTTGAGATGATGTATACGGGCAAGAAAAACGAAATTGCATCCCATGATGAGCAAAGAATGTATGAAAGGAATTATTATTAAACTCTGTGCCATTATCACATTGCAACCATTTTATATCACGGCCAAATTGAGTTTTGATATACTTATGAAAAGACACAAAAGTAGCGAATAAAACAGATTTGCGAGCGAGAGGGAAAGTCCACAGAAAATCTGAATAATCATCTAAAAATAAGACATAAAAACGATGCCCAGAGGAACTTAAAGCCGGAGATGTCCATACATCACTATGAATAATGTCAAACGGAAAAGCAGCAAACGAAAAAGAGGAACTAAATGGTAATTTAATGTGCTTGCCAAGCGGGCAAGAATTACAAAATGAAAGTTTATTCTTGCTATTATAAAAAATAGAACTACTACGTCGAAGAGACTGAAGGGTGAGAGTCCCGGGATGACCGAGACGGGCATGCCAGAGGTTAGGGGAGATGGCGGCAAAAGCTGAGGAGAAACAGTAGAGGTGGCAGCGGAAGAGTGAAGTGGATAGAGGTCGCCGGTGCTATTGCATCTTATAAGATGGGTTCCCGTCCGAAGGTCCATCACAGAGAAACCCAAAGGGTCAAATTCAACAGAAACAGAGTTATCTAGAGAAAATTTATGGACGAAGATTAGGTTTTTGATGAGATGAGGAGCATGGAGGACGTTTGAAAGGGGTAGGGGAGGGAACGGAAATGAGAGAACCGTGTTACCATGACCACGAATAGGAATAGTATGACCACTACGAACGACAATGATATTTTTGATGCTCGAATTAAAGTAAGGTGAGAGAGTACCTGCCGAAGATGTCATGTGAGAAGTGGCCCCGGTGTCCATATACCACTGATCATCCTGATGCTGAAGAGAAGTGGCCCCGGTGTGCATTGTCGATCCAATATCCGTCGGGGCATAGGGGCCAGCCGATTTAGCATAATCGCCTTGGTCAGGATGAGGGCCGAGAATACCAGCCCCGAGTGGAGGCGGAGCGGGATGCGGCATCCAGGGGCCGTCGAATATGGTGATGGTAGTGTGGGCCACGAAGGGGCGTATGGCGGGTACACGGAATACCACCAGGGCTAGGCTGGGGCCGAGTTTGGCGGACCACCACGACCTCCGTTGCGGCTGCCCTGACCTCGACCGCGACCACGACCCTGCTTGTTGGAGTTGCGGGAGTTTTTCTCGCTGTTGGGGTCGGTTGATGCGGGCGGCGATGGGGCTGGGGCCAAAGCAGGTGTGTTAGCGTTGGCCAGGCTTCTTGTGAGGAGGGCCAAATCTGTGTGTCAGGCAGCCCGTTTCTAGAAACTGGTTTCTTCCAGGGTAAGCATAGAGCGTGCCTTGTTGAACAAGGGAAGGGGGTCGCTCTGTTGGATTAGGATTTCTATACCACTGTAGCATCTGTAAGACCAACAACGAGCTGAAGGACGAGGCGCTGATTGGAAACTGGGGCGCCCGCGTTGGCTAATTGGTCGGCTAACATCTTCAATTTTTGACAATAAGCACCCACGTTTGGAAAATTGTCGAGAATGGTGGAGGAGAATTGATTCTCGAGATGAACCGCCGGGGAACTTTCTTTATCCTAGAAAAGATCCGCTAGTCGATCCCAAGCATTCATGGCGGTAGAATCCGGCTCGATGATCGTGTGAAGAAGATCATTCGATATAGTACCATAAATCCATTCAAGAACGATCGCATCCAGACGATCCCAAAGGTTGGCGTCTAGAGTAGGTGATAATGTAATCCAGAACCTGATAAGCACGGGCATGGATTTTGAAGAGCTCGGACCAGGAGGTGTACTGACCGGATTCAACATCTAACATGATAGGTATGAAGTTTTTCACGTTAGAAACTGCCAGAGCGGGGTGGAATTTGAGCGGTGCCGTCAAGTCCGACGGCGGGGAGGGGTTGTCGGAAGGTTTATCATTATTAGAGTCGTCACTGGCCATGAAGGAGAGAGAGAGAGAGAGAGAGAGAGAGAGAGATCCTATGAGGCTTGATACCATGTAAGATAATGATTTCCCTTGAATAACATGGATCTGAGATCCTGAATATATATATATGAGAGAGTCCTAGCCAATTAGGTAAATATAGTCCTAATAGGTAACTACTAATCTGGTAAATATAGTCCTAATAGGTAATTACAAGATATATACAAATATATCTATTAGTGCAGTTCACACCCTTACATATGTATCATGAGGGAAGAGTCTGTTGGATTTTTTCAGATTTCTAAATTAACACGTGATGACATATGCGACCCCTTTGGCCGCACACTATTCTACTGGCTTGTCACATGACCCCCCTACTCGGCCTAGTTTGAGGGTGTCTTTCTTGAATAACTAGACGTCCACCGCTGCACTGAGCAATGCATGAGGCACACTTGGACAAACGAAGACCCCAGGTAGCATAAATAAAGCAACACGTGCACACAATAAATTGGGAGACACAAGTATAAAATTTCTCGGAAATAAATGCAAAAGGGAAGCAGAAACACTCAGAACAAGAGTTAAACTACCAAGAAAACTCTAAGTAAACAAAAGGAATGTCGGCTGGCGTTTTGTCAGTGAAATGAACTAATTGCAAGACGGAGTAACCTTGGATGAAAAGCTTTTATTCTCAGGGGTAGATGGAGACAAACACAAAGATACTTTTACAATACCGCCTAACCAACTGGGATTGGCCTGGTCTTACCCTTTGATACATTTTGGGATCCACAATTGAGATTGGGATTCGTTGTCCAAATTTAGATTAGTTGGTTGTACATATCTGTTGTTGTATCCAGTGTTTTCAGAACTGGACCGGTCATCGAACCGGTGGTGTCACGGGTTACAGGTTTTACTGGTTGAACCGGTTTAACCACAGGTTGAACCGGTATAAATATCCAATACGACAACTTTCCTACATTCTCAAACTATTTATAATTTCATAATAAAGAAATATATATATATATATATATATATATATATATATATATATATATATATATATATATATATATATATATATATATATATATATATATATATATATATATATACTCGTCACAACAGAATAATTTAAAATTTAACATCAAAACTAGAAACAATATCCATAATACTAGACTCACTCTCAAACACAAAAATTTGGGCAGCATATTATATTGCTTGGTATTGATTAAAAAGTAGCACACAATATTCAAATTATTTCCAATTTTATGAGAGAGAAAGAAAAAATCAAAAGAAGAACAGAGAATAAGGCAAAATCAAAAAGAACATAGACAATATTAAAAAAGAACAGATAATAAGGACTGAGAATAAAAGAACACGATCTTGAACTTTAACTTTTAGAATCTCCATACCCACTCTGAATCATAGCATATTACATAAATCCAATTCAGTGCAAAAACCTTGACACTTTTACTCGTATTAACCAAACAGATTGCATAAAAAATCCTAAAGAAAGGAAACTCCCTCACCTTGATGACGAGAGCCGCACAATCAGGCGACGCACCACCGGATTCAGGCGGCGATGCGGTGGATTGAGGCGCACGGACGGGATAAGTAGGGTTAGGTTTTCCAGTTTTTTCAAATGGGATGAAGAATTGTCGCTTGAGAATTTAATTTACGGGGGTTTTTTGAGAAAGAATTTTATTCAGGGGGTTTCTTGAGTAATTTTTGCGTTTTTCTTTTCTTTTTTTCTTTTTTAATTTAAGTTTTTAGGGAACCGGTCCACCGGTTTCCGGTTTTGGACCAGTTTTTAGCGGTTTAATCCGGTTTGTCCCCTGACTGGTTTTGAAAGTCTAACCGGACTGGCCCAAGGTCCGGACACCGGTCGAACCGGTTCGACCGGCCGGTCCGGTCCAGTTTTAAAAACAGTGGTTGTATCAATGAGTCTGTACCATCATACTAACTCTGGTTGTGAGAACATCCTAAAATGTCCCTGAATATACCCATAAAGAGAAAATTTTAACAAGAAAGAAGAACCACCTTGAGCCACCAAACGTAAACAATGGTTACTAGCAGGAGACAAGTCGAAAAGGACCAGCAGATTGGAGCATGTCCTAGAGAGGGACAAGAGCCTCTCGAAGCCAAGACGCTTGTGTAGGCCACTGAATAGCACATGAGTCGTTACCACCAGCAAAGATCTCCACATTCGCCACACAATCATTATTGATTGCTAATGGAACCCTAGAAGTCCTCATTTTTTTTTTGCTCGGACACACCTTGAGCAGACTAATGAACTAAATGAGGGTTCCACGGTGTCCTGGTAAAGGTAAAGTTACCAAGTGTCGACGAAGAGAACATTGGGCATTTGAAAAAATGAAAACCCTTCATATTGGAGGATTATGATACTTCCCAAAAATCGAAATTGTTGACCAAAGGAGGAATAATATCACCCTTTTTTATTCAATAAAATACCAAAGTAGATATTGCCCATTCCATACTAGAACTAATCGTAGAAAATCCTTTGATAACGCGGATTCCTATTTCTCAATGATATTCCACAAACAAGACAATTGGCTGAATCCTGTGAAACCATTTCATAGAATTTGATTGATATCTTCTTTTTACAAAGAAAATAGACTTCAATTTTTGAATAATCCACACTTTTGCTTCTATTGTAACACAAGATTCCCCCTTTTTTTTTTGTGGAAAATCCCCGTATCCCTAATTATGATTCCACGCATGGACATTTTGTCAATATCTTGTTCATTTGCAAAAAAAATATTCTTTGTGCGTTGGTAAAAAAAACACGCTTTTGAGGGGAGAGATACTATTTCACCAATCGAGTCACGTGTATCTAACATATTCATACCTAACGATTTCACCACTTTATTACCGAGATAATAAAGTGATGGCTAGGACTGCGTGGCAAGATGATCCATCGTTTCTATGAAAGAATACTAACAAATAGCCGATCGACACTTAAAAAAATATGTGGAATAAAGAGAGAATTGATGCGAGTGTAATTTATATACTTTTATCATGTCGTTTTAATTTCGTTTCTACAAGTTCTTGTGTACTTATTGCGTTATTTATGTTTATGTTCGATGTCTTAAGTGAAAGAATACACAAAAGATGAATAAAATATAGAAAACAAGACAAAAAGAGACCAACAAGACCAACTAGAAGTTCTACAGAGTGAAATAGATGGAGGAAGAAGAAACGGAACATGAAGCGTTGCTAACACCACCCCACAAGATAACATTGCCAACGCCAGCTTTGCAGGTTTGCTAACACCACAAATAGTGCAGCGTTGCCAACGATAGATCAAAACATGGCCACGCTGCATAAGCAAAAGATTTCCCTAATTCAGACGTAGTCAAATGTTGCCAACGCTAGCTCACGATAAAAAAAATTTGCAAATCACTTCAAATCTTCCATGATGAGAATTTAAAAAGGAAGTCTATCTATTGAGAGCGTTGGCGGACATAAATAACCCTAAAAATACATTTATAAAAGAACCTAAAGAGTCTCATAACCATCGTCTCTGAACAAACTCAAAATTTATCTTTCTTAAGCTTTTAGTTCTTAGCAGAGAAACACTTTTATAATTCAATATTGTTCTTAATTATTTTTTTGTGTGAGAGTTCTTGAGCCGTAAATAAATGTAAGCATGTGTTCTATCGATACTATGCTTGGCTAAAACCACAGTTGCTCAGAAAAAGTAGGATTAATTAGTTGAACGGATCTTTGTTATATGAATTTTTAGTATTCATTTGTATTAATTTGAGTTTATTTGTTTATGATGATTATTATTGCTCTATTCTTGCATTTGGTTTAGCTATTATTGAGCATGATCTCGTTTATAAAAAAAGAAATTATTTCAATAATTACATGTTGCAATGACGCCCAATTTGATAGTTTTTGGGTACTAATTGCATAGTTGCATGAAAGCAGGATTACTAGGAAGATTTCTAATTGATTGTATTATTTGCTAGGTTTCACTAAGTAATCAAGTATTTAGGTGATATAACCATTTGATCTGAGATAACATAAGTAATTATAACATATAAACAATAACTCAATACTGCATGATTAATTATTAGGGATACATAGATGAATTTGTCTATGTATATTGATCAAATCACCAATGGAACTTGACTTCTGAACAATAGCTCATTTATCTCTGCATTCGCTTTATTAAGATATCGTCATAACAACCTCTAAACCGCGCATTTACTTTTATTATTTTTGGGATTTAAATTATTATAGAAGGATTGAATTTAGAAATTGTAAATTCAGATTACCTTTTTCGTTGGGATCAATTTTTGAGCACAGTAATTCTCTCTACCCTATATTACTAGAGGTTCGTGCACTTGTTATTAAACATTTGCTCATTCTGAGTGACTTTTAGAACATTCCTACTAGAGACTGCATTGTCGAGACAATGAATGGCCTAAAGGGAGAGTCAAAACCTACACCAAAAGCTTGATCATATCCTCTTTGTCGTAGGAATGCATGTTCGTATAAGTAGTTGTTATATTAAAGTGGAAAATGCAAACAAAGTAACACTACAAGAAAATGTAGCAATGGGATCAAAAAAGTTACTCACCAATGCTATATTTTCAGTGAGCATTGATCAATGGCTATAGAAAATTTTGTAACCAGCTTTTATAACTATTGGCCTTGTATGCATAAAGTTATGTCAGCAATGGCTACAAATTAATTAGTCACCAACAATAGTGTCAAGAAAATCACTCACCATGTAGTGTCAAAATAATCTGTATAGCCATGACGTGGGGTCAAATGCATTTGTAGCCATACTATTAGAATAAAAGAAAAAAAAAAAGAGTGGCGTCCGATTGTTGTGACGCCACCCTTTTTCTTTTTCTATTTAAAAGGCGTGGTGTCCCATTTTTTGGACGCCACGCCTTTTTTCTTTCTTTTTTTTAAAGCGTGGCGTCCAAAAAATCGGACGCCACGCTTTTTCGTTTTCTTTTTAAATCGTGGTGTCAGAATAATCTGATACAACGATTGTAACGCGGTGAGTGAATAATCACTCACCACGGTTTTTAATTTTATTTTTTAAAAAAACCGTGGTGAGTGAATAATCACTCACCATGGGTTTTTAATTTTTTTTTTTTTTAAAAACCGTGGTGAGTGATTATTCACTCACCACATTTCCGAAAATTTTAGAAAAAAATTGTGGCGGATTTACCGCCACTTTTTTGCCAAAATTTCAATTTTTTCAATTTGGTGGGCTTTTTCCCTCTATTTTATTATATATACATATATAATTAATAATATACCAACAAACACACACACACACACACACACACACACATATATATATATATATATATATATATATATATATATATATATATATATATATAAACACACAAATCAATATATACATATATTATATAAACACCCAAACAATACATAATTAATATAACACCCAAAAGAAAAAGTGATAGAGGAGAGGATTTTCTGATTTTAGAGTGAGATTTTCATATTTTTTGAGGGAGAGGAGATGATTTTCGGGTTTTTTGAGGGAGAGGAGATGATTTTCGGATTTTTGAGGAAGAGAGGAGGATTTTCGGATTTTTTGAGGGGGAGGGGATGATTTTTGGATTTTTGAGGGAGAGGAGATGAAGAGATGAAGTTTGTGAAAAATGGGGTATATTTATAGATATATGAAATTGTGGTGACAGATTTTTTTGACCCCATTGCTATCACAAGGATTGTGCCCTCAATGGGGTCAAAAAAATCAGTCACCATGTTGACACATGGTGACTGAATTTTTTGACCCCACAAACTTTAAAGCAATGGTGAGTGATTTTCTTGACCCCACACCCAGCAACAAATAAATCTATCATCATTGCTAATCTATGGTGAGTGATTTTTTTGAAGTTATACGGATATCACAATATATCACAGATTTCTCATCTTCTTCCCATCATTTTCCCCATTTTCTTCCATTTTCACCCATTTCATCCCCAAAAACCTCCATCTTCCATTTTTTTTTCAACAAACTCTCCAAAAATTTATGCAAAATCACTCCACTGCTCAAAATTCTCGGCAATTACAAGGTAATTTTAATACATTTACTGTGTTTTGTTGGCTCGATTTTAATTGCTTAAATTTGAGGTTATTTATTTACTTAAGATTATTATGTTTTAGCATGCAATTTAATCATTCAAATACAATAGTTTAATTTTCTGTGGTATATATATGGTCATCATTGGTATATTGTTTGTATATTTACAAAGAGTTCGTTAGTGCATTTTAACTGTTTTGATTAAGTGTTAAGTAGTTTTGCATATATCTACATAGATAAATGTAGTGATATATTTATTTTCCCATTTTAATAATAGACAACCCCCACACGTAATTGTTTATTAGTTAAGGGTAGTTTTTTGTGTTTGTGATAGGTTATAAAATGTATAACAATGAAAACCAAAGTTGGATGTACGACAGATTAAATCGTGGTGATGATGGGTATTTGAATCTTGTTTTTGAAGCCGGTGTGGAAATTTTTCTAAACCACGCATTTAGTGCAACACAATTATTACGAAATGGCAAAGCTAGGTGCCCTTGCTTTAAGTGCTACATTAGGAAATTTGGTGGTAGAGATGGTATTCGATTTCATCTTTACAAGAATGGATTTTTGCCTGAATACTACGTTTGGACTGGGCATGGCGAAATTCGAAGGCCCGATGAGGGGTTTGATACAAATTTGGGGTACGATACAAACATGGACGAGTCGTCGTCTGGGCATAACTTACGGGATCGACAAAGAGATATGGTCGAAGATGCATTTGCTGGCCGACTCGATTATATAAATGAATTCGAGATTGGAAACGAACAACCGAATAGGGAGGCGCAAGCATTCTTCCAGATGTTGCGTGAGGCCAAAGAGCCCATACGAGCGGGAGAGGGAAACACAGTATTGGGATGGGTAGCTGAATTTCTCAATAACAAGACACTCCACTCTATCCCTAATGTGGCGTGCAAAAAGAACATACAACTGCTTCGCCAATGGCGGAGTGCCGAAGATCGACTGAGGACGCCAAACAGAATGTATAGCATGCAGAGATATATGAACCGGTTGGGGGTGGGCTACCAAACATTTGATGTATGCGTTAACAATTGCTTCTTATTTTATGGCGAGTACGCAGATAGTAAGTATACGGTGTGTCCTGAATGCAAGGAAGCCAGGTTCGAAGAGAGGCTGAATTCATATAACATAGCGAAGTTGGTTGGTCGCAAGAAGCTGTGGTACCTACCGTTGACGCCACGTGTGCAACGACTCTACATGTCTCGCGTGAATGCGGAACACATGACGTGGCATTTGAAATGTCGGAGAGACAGTGATCAAATGATCCATCCTCCACATGGAGAAGCTTGGAAATCATTTGATGCAACGCACCCAGATTTTGCCAACGAGCCTCGCAATGTTAGACTTGGCATTTACACCGATGGATTCAACTAGTGTACGAATAATGCCGTTCCATACTCTTGTTGGCCTGTCTTTGTCACGCCGTATAATCTTCCGCCCGATCTTTGCATGAGGAAGAGTGCATCTTCTTGAGTTTGTTGATATCTGGACCCAAAAATGCAGGAAAGAACATAGATGTTTTGCTTCGACCACTAATTGATGAGCTGAAATCACTATGGGAGGTCGGGGTTGAGACATACGACAACTTTAGGATGCAGAATTTCATAATGCGTGCAACAGTTATGTGGACCTTCACTTATTTCCCAGGGTATGGCATGTTTTCACAGTGCAGTACCCAATGCAGGTTGCCATGCCCATATTGCATGGAGGGGACCAAAGCATTTCAGCTGAAGCACAGGAGGAAGAACTGTTTTTTCGACTGTAACCGATGTTTCTTGCCAGAGGACCATCCTTTCAGGGACAACACCACTAATTTCCAAAGAGGCAAGACAGAAGAGTCTTTGCCCTTTGTGAGAAGATCCGGGGAAGAGATGCGGGAACTGGTAGAGTGCTTGCCGGATATTCCATTCGGCCAGAAAAATATCATTATTCAAGGTTATGGAAAAGAGCACAATTGGAACCGGAGAAGTACATTATGGGAACTGCCCTATTGGTTCACTAACATGATACGTCACAACTTAGACGTAATGCATTGTGAAAAGAACTTCTTCGATAATATCAAAAACACGGTGATGGATGATCCAGTGAAGAGTAAGGATAACTTGAATGCGAGGAAAGATTTGGAGTTGTTAACTAGCCGACGGGAGTTGTTCTTGGGGCTTAGCCGAAATGGTAGAGTTGTGAAGAAGAAAGCCAAGTACTGCTTGAGAAAAGAGCAAAAGAAGTTGGTGTGTGAATGGCTGTGGGGTTTGAAGTTCCCTGATGGGTATGCTTCTAACATTTCATGTTGTGTTCATATGGACCAACTTAAACTAGTTGGGATGAAAAGTCATGACTGTCACGTGTTCATGCAAATATTGTTGCCTCTTTAATTTTGTGACTTATTACCAGATAGCGTTTGGGGTCCATTAGTGGAGGTTAGCAACTTTTTCAGAGCTTTGAGCGCCCCTGAAATTCGAAAATCCGATATGGCCACGCTCGAGGTATCAATAGTGGAGACGATGTGCAAGTTGGAAAAAATATTTCCACCAGCCTTCTTTGATTCGATGGAGCATTTGGCGATTCATCCACCGTGGGAAGCGAAGGTCAGCGGACCGGTTCAATATACGTGGATGTACCCATTTGAGAGGTAACAATCTTTGTATTATTACTCATTTATATATTTATAGTTAGTAAAGTATATATATTTAATAAATTGGATATGTTTCGTACCAGGTGCATGCTAGTTTTGAAGAGATTGACGGGTAATAAAGCGAGAATAAAAGGGTCGATTGTGAATGCCAATATTATGAGGGAGATTACTAACTTTTGTGTAGTTTACTTCGGACCAGGAGTCAAAACCCGTCATAGCCGCCTGAATAGGAACGAGGTTGAGGGGTCTCTGAATTTGAGCGATGAGTTGTCCGTCTTTAAAAATAAAGGAAAACCTATGGGGAGTCGAGACAGATCACGCAATTTGACCCTTGCCGAGCACAAAGTCGCTGAGTTATACGTCCTTCTTAACTGCACTGAGGTCGAGCCGTGGATAAGGTATTTATTACATTATAATCGGTCATGTTATGTGTGTGTGTGTAATTTTAGTACCTCCCCTAAAGTTGTTTATATGTGACAGGTTGTTTGAACACGAGATGTGGTTCGGTGTCCCGGATCGTGTGATTCAGGAACGACGCAACACTTATTTTGTGGATTAGTACACAGCCCACTATTACGAATAGGAGTTTTCAAGGCGTTTAAGATTAACGGTTACCGTTTCCACACTGAAGAGTATGGGATGGACAAGAAGACGATGAACAGTGGAGTATATCTAAAGGAAAATGCAGGGGGACCTGATGATTTGATCTACTATGGCATGCTACTGGAAATTATTGAGTTGGAATGCTGATGGTGTGGTGAAATGAAGAGTGTTGTAATGTTCAAGTGTGACTGGTACGATATCTACGGGGGCATGATGACACATCCCAGTTACCGATTGGTGGACATCGATCCGCAGAGGTGATTGGAGCTGCAGAACCTTTTATACTTGCAAGCTAGGCACATCAAGTGTATTACACAAAATACTCTTCCCAACAGAACGCGAGCAGAAGAGAGTGGTGGGCAGTGTGTACTACAAGGGCAAGATACGTCGTCGATGCCACTTTAGTGTTTCAGGATGAAAATGCAACTGTTGTCCTGCCCGTTCCCGATAACAGTTTAGTACCTCTCCCAGACAACAAAATTCAGCAAGTCGATGATGTATACGAAGAGGATGAGGAGGCCGAATATGGCGATATAAATGACGAGGTTGGCGATGATTCTGCACCTGAAGATGACAACATCGATGATGACCCTGATTATGTTAATTAGATTTATCAATTCAATTTCAACGTGTAATGCATGTATTTTTATTGAACTGAGGATGAGACGATTATGTGAACATGTGGACTATTTTTAGTATTTACCAAAAATATCTATTTTAAAACTATAACGAAAGAAATAACCATTCGACAACAACTTAATTAATAATTTAATTTAAGACTACTGAAAACGATAATAACTAAAAAGTTACACAGTTAAAAGTTACAAAAAAAAAGGAAAATAAATGTTCAACTAATTATATCAAGGGTCGAATGGGAAATCAGTGTGATCGTGGCCATCTCTGCTATCGGGAAGGGGGGTGAGGCCCGGGCTGATGATCCTGCGTAGTCCCTGTCTGCATCTGCGCGCGCAGGTAGTTGAACTGACTCATCATAGCATGCTGAACGGGAAACGAAGGCTGCGTAGGCTGACTCGTCCCACCCTGAAAGAATCCAGATTTTACTTGCTGCATGAACTGCTGGAACTCATCCTGTCGCGCCTTCTGGGTCTGTAACTCTTCCTCCAAATAGGCGATTCATTCGTCTCTAGAATCATAGCAGTTGCTGCTCGTTGACGCCCAGCTGTTGTCCTTATATTTTGGGTTCTTTCGTACATTAAACCCCGCGTTCTCTGGTCCCTATGCGTCGGGATACCTGAAAATCAAGACATGTGTATTAATCAAGTTTCAAACATTAAGAGTGGATGCAGATATATAATGCATCGGAACATTTAAACAGACGAATATTTAATTACCAGGCATCTTGTTCCTGTTTGAACCCCCTATCGCATCCCACCACAGATGCGGATCCAACGTAGGGTACTGGTCTTCACTCTGATATGATGCTTCTAGTCCCGCGACATATTTATCTTTTTTATAATATTAAATATACGAAGTCAATATTTCATTTAGTAAAAATGAATATTTAAAAATGTCACTTTAATTGATCAAGGTTGAAATTACTGACATGCGCCATTTGATCCTTTTGGCTCGTCCACTGCTCCCGTCCGTCCAGAAGCTTTTTGCACTTTCCCGCCTTCCGGGCGTCATGGTGCTTCACATCATCTGGGTTCCCCCCGTGTCTTCCACCTGATAAATCACACAGAAGTATCGGTTAGATGACTAACTTAAAGATAAATAAACTTTAATAGAAAATTATACAAATATTAAAGACATACCAGATTTTCCTTCACTCAGTCTATGCTCCTCGACCTGCCAAACCACGTCGGTTAGGGTTCTTGGCCTTGTTTGCCCTTGCTACTGTACTCCGTCTCTTGGCCTCCTCAGACTCCCAGTGAAGAACGTAATCAGGGAGGTATTCGTCGTGAAACCAATAGTTCTGAATCTTCTTCGACGGACCTGAAGTGCTCTTGTCAGCCAGCCAATACGTCTTATCACGATGCACTTCAGAACTGAATCTCTTGGAACAAATGTTGTGGTACATTCTGTTAATCCTCAATTCGTCCACCTCACTCCACTAATACGTCGCCTGAAATTCAAGAATCGATAACAAGTCGTTAATATATAGTTAATATAGAAATAATGCATATAATGTAAAATTATACTTCATGACGATCGTCTGCCGAAAACTTACTGTACGTGAGGTACGGTCCATTACAATGCGCCTTCAGATTCGTGCTAATCGTGCTAACCAACTTGGTACTCCCCCTAATTGCCCCATTGCTAGGGTTGATATAAAGAATCGTCCTTAGGCGACGGTCTGTGGGGGGGATACTCAGGGAGAGTCCTCCCGCGATACACAACACCGTCAACCTCCATCTGGACCCCCTCCTCGCCACCATCACCGTTATCTGCCTCCTCATTCCCCACTGGACCATCCACACCACCACCCCCTGCTCCACATCATCCCTCAAATAGACCCTCTCTGTATCTCGGCGTAAAGCACTCACGGCGCCTGTCGAAGCTACACCCGCTGATCTCGATAACTGACCATCGGCATCTGATGGTAGGCTACCTCCAGAAGCTCCTGATGCCGAATAGCGAGGTCAAACCAATCTATTCGCATGGGGTCGTCCGCCCGAACTATGGAACGGCATGGACTGTCATGGATCTAACTGGCCGCTTGGCTGACCAAAGTTCCCCTGCACCCCGCCTGGGCGCCCTGCCATCCCCTGCATCCCGCCTGTGGGCCCTGCCATCCCTTGCCCCCCGCCTGCGGGCCCTGCCATCCCCTGCGTCCCGCCTGCAGGCCCTGCCATCCCCTGCGTCCCGCCTGCAGGCCCTGCCATCCCTGCAAGCCCTGACATCCCCTGCATCCCGCCTGCGTGAGCCGACATCCCCTGCATCGTGTTGGATGCCTGGGCCGGCATCCCCTACATCGTGTTGGATGCCCCCTGTAACAGTTCACGAACAACATTTGGCGGCGTCTGCATCAAGTTAGTATATGGCCCTGCTGCTTTAGGGGTATACGTTGCGGCCCTTGCGTCCCACGACCTATTATTGAGGTTACCCCTCACCGCCGTAAGCATCCTATGATTTGGCATGGTACACGGTGCAGTGATCAATGCATGTCTAGATGATGCGCCGTCCGACTTTGTCTTGCCTTGCCCCTGTTGCGAGGGATCAATCTGTCGTCTATCTGCCATCCGTTACACATTAACACAAATAATTGTTAATAAACATCATATATTAATAAAAGTGTTAATTACTAATATGATCATGACATTTAATTTTAACTACAATTTTAATTTTGCTATTTTATGCTAAATATTAAGTTTTTCCTGAATTCCATAATATTTCTTGAATTTTCCTAATTTTTATAACAAAATTCCAACACTTTTACTAAAACTGGCCTAATTACAACTAATTATAGAATGAGTACACATATATAATCATGTTTCACCTAGCTAAACTTAATTACTAATTAATTTTAATCAAATTACTACGAATTTGATAATTTTATTACTAATTATATAATAATTGTCATAAAAGTCTTAATTACTAATATAACCATGAGGCATTTTTTAAAACTACAAATCTAATTTTCCTATGTTATCCTAAATTTGAGTTTTATCCTAAATTTCATAATACTGCTTAACTTTTCTTATTTTTTAAAACAAAATTCTAACACTTTTACTAAAACTATCCTAATTAAAATGAAATTCTCCTAGCTATTACTAATTATAGAATGACTACACATGTAGAATCATGATTTACCTACCTAAACATAATTACTAATTAATTTTACTCAAATTACTATGAAATCTATAGTTTAATTACTAATTATACAATAATAGTCATCAAAGTGTTAATTACTAAAGTAAGCCTGTCATTTAATTTAACTACAAATTTAATTTTGCTATTTTATGCAAATTAATATTTTTTCCTAAATTCCATAATATTTTTTTACTTTTCCTAATTGTTATAACAAAATTCCATCACTTTTACTAAAACTATCCTAATCCAAGTGAAATTCTCCTAATTACTACTAATTATGAAATGAGTACACATAATGTGGTCCTAATTACACTCTAATTATCTAATAACAAATAATTAAGACATGCTTGCATGCTTAACATTCAAATTAACACTAATAATTGCATAAGCAAATATAAAATGCTAAATATTTAATAAAAATTAAAAAACAAGCTAATATCCAATAAATCCTATATTTTTCTAACAATACTCATAAACACAACAATTTCAACATATAAAATGCATACAAACTAATTATAAGAATAAATAGAAAAAATTAAGAAATCCAAAACATACAATTCAACCATAGAAAATCGACTTTTTTTGCATAATAGTGTTCTCCAAACATTATTCAAGAACATACCTTAATTAATTGTTGAATTTGGAGAGGATTTGAGTGGATTTAAAAACAAAAATTAGGGTTTTGTGTAGGGCCGAGCTTGGAGAAGGTGGGAAAAAAGAAAATGGGGGAAAAAGAAAGAAAAGGAGGAAAAGAAGAAAAAAAATTAAAAAATAAATAAATCAAAACCGTGGCATCCGATTTTTTGGATGCCACGGTTTTATGGACTACATGGCATCCAAAATTCGGATGCCACCCCCGCCCCCTCCTTTTTTTTTTTTTATTATTTGTTGTGGCATCCGAAAAATCGGATGCTACCCCCCTATTTCAATTTTTTTTTTGTTTCTTTGTTTTATTAAAATTAAGGGTCCAGATCATGCATTTTTTCATGATCCGGGCCGTTAAATCGTGGTGTCCAATTATTTTGACACCATAGTTTAAATCAATGGGGTCAAATTATTTTGACCCCATTTATTTTGTATGGCTACAAATTATTTTGTCACCATTGTGTCCAGTGGTGACTAATTATTTTCATCCCATACTTGGTGAGTGATTATTTTCTCACCATTGCTGGCTACAAATTTTTCGGACTCCATTGATTTAAATTCAGTTGCTACATGGCTACAAATTTTAATCAATCGCCATATTTTTGACACCATTGCCTTGTATTCTTGTAGTGTAAGGACAAGGGGACAAGACTGAGTCATAACTCGTGAAAATATGTAAACAGATGGAAAATGAGCTCTAGGAAAAGATGAGTTTGGTTGTGAACAATAAATGAAACTTCTGCTTTTATACCGCTTGCAGAAACGGTTGAATAGCCGATAGAAAACTACCACCAAAAGGAACGCATATAGAAAGATTTGAAATCATGAGTGCCCCCCCTATCTGGCAAACTCCTCTAAAATACATGGGAACCAGACGAATGGTCATGCATCTATCTACTTCATTATGAGACACATGTATACATAGGGAATATATACAACATCTAGGCAATCATTGCCCTAACTAGATCAATAACAAACAATCTAGAAAGACGACATAAGATAACTAGAGAAATTTCGGGGGGCATGACAGCTACATTGGGCAAGGCATGTTTGCCAAGAGCTTCAAAGAAGTTCCAAGTCTCATTTATGAACCATGACTCATAGGGACTTTGGATATCTATACAATCCGGGACTCAGATAAGAACTTTGGGGTGTCATCTATGAATCATGACTTTGTGGGTATCTATCCACTCCATGACTTACAAAAGAACTTGGGGTGTCATTTATGAACCATAACTCGTAGGAACTATTGGGCATCTATACGATTGTTGACCCACAGAAGAACTTCGGGGTATCTATACGGCCCAACACTTACATAAGAACATTGGGGTGTAACTTATGATCCTGACTCGTAAGGACTTCGGGGTATCTACAAGATAATTGACTCATAGAATAACATCGAGGTGTCATATATGATCCATAACTTTTAGGAACTTCAGGGTATATATACGATCCATGATTTACAAATAAACTTTGAGGTGTTATTTATAATCACCGACTCGCAATATATGGGGTACCTAACGATCCCTGACATACAACAACTTCAAGGTGTCATTTTGATGAATATCTTTCTTACTCATCTTTTATAATTCTTACTTTTGGGTCTATTTAGTTGTTTCTATTATTTTCAGGTTTAGTAGTCATTTTGGTGAAAAATGACGAAGAGAGGTCAAAAACTAAAGTCGTGTACAAAGTGTGCCAGGAAATATGCGATTGACATGTAATTGCTTAAAATCGCACAAGGAGGTATGTAAAAGGTGTGTGATTACACAGAGATCGCACACATTGAAGAATGAAGCCCTAAATTCTAGGTGCCACCACGTGCGATCACATGCAATTGCACAAAAATAGCACAGGACGAATTTTGTTATTTTGTTTCAAAAGGAAAGGAGAAGACATACTTGGTTCAATCTATTTCTTTATTTCCCCATGAATCATATGTTTGTAACAATAGGGACAGAATTTTCTTAATTCTAATCGACTAAATCAAATTCCAAGTCTTCCTCGGCAATTTCATCTATAAATACAAGGCATAGCGCATATGTTTTGTCAATTTTTGCATTCAATCAAGAACAAATAGTTTAGAGAAGTTTAGATCTATGTTTTGATTTGATGCAAGACAATGTTTTCTTTTATAGTTAATTGTTTTAGATTTTATGCCACAACAAGCTCAATCCGTGGTCAAGTATCATGAAGTATGGTAGTATGCTATGTTATGGTTTTTGAGTTTTAATTTATAGTTGTGGAACAATTAATTTGACTTTATTATCTTTTAATGCCTTATATGCTTGATCACCATATAATTGATATGATAGCTTGTGACAGATTGAGAGAGAACATCATAAGATTAGATCTCATAAGTAATGTAAATCAAGTATGTGATGTTAATGTCAATAATTAATTGTGATTCATAGAGATATGCATCTGGGGAAACATCGTACATCGCGTACTATTTTGAAAGACATAGTGAAAATTCACAATCATAAGAACACCTCATAAATTAATATATCCCACCATATAAACATTACTTAGTTAATCATAATAATGGTTTCTAGACGAGCCTTAGGCTAATATTTCTTGTCAACCTTGATACTCATCGCACATCTTTTATTACTGATATTTACTTTATTATTTTAGTTGTTATGTAATTATTTAATTAATCCAAAATCCCCCTTGTATTTACAATTTTCTGTTTATTTAATTGTTTGCTAGGAGGTGTCAGCTCTTGTATTCAATAAATGTTTAGTTAGTGTTGGTAAATTATGAGTCGTTGAAGTAAAAATGTTATTTTTCCTATGGGTTTCAGATTCATGGGTTGTAATTCTACTACTCCTATTATTATTTTGCTCCATACATTGCAATAAAGAGAAGTAAAATAATATATTTATCAACACCCATCAAAGATTTCGCCTTTAAGCGTCGTGGGGGGAGGGGTGATTGCGCTCAACTTTTCCTATTTACTTTCACTTTCTATTTTAATTTCTTTTATTAGACTTAGTTTTGTTTTTATTTGGATATTTGAGTTTTCAAGAAAGCAGAGTTTGGTTTATGACACGAAGTTTGTAACGTGAACCAAACACCATTAATCCTAAAATCATAACACCTTGCAGAAAGATCCGAGCTAGTAAAGTGGCCAATAATGGAGACGGGGGGAACAATCCTCCAGAAGGAGGAAATGTTCCACCATACTCGTCACCGTCTAATATCTAAGCATGAGATGAGCCTCAAAGGTACTATCGCACTTGGTGTGAGGAAGTTCTCCCTGAACTCATCAGATCAATATTTAGTGCAGGTTATTCCCAAATTACCTCACGTTTAGATGATCACGTTCTCAAAACTCTTTCTATACTTAGTGATTCTAGGCCGTCCTTAATATAATAGGCCGCCTAACCTTCGATATTCATGAATCTACCTTTGCTATGCAACATAGACCATGGAATAGGTTGCAATCTGCAATGTAGTATATGGTATCTATATCTAATAAAATCTATATTATGACAACTTTTTTCTATTGTTCATGCATATAAATCAATTAATTCACATGTTCATGATGCTCATAAAAGCATTAAACTCAAGATATATAAACATAAATACAATCTAAATCATCAAACTAAAAATAAAAGAATTTAATTGAACGAAGTCACTTCAACTATTCCCTATACTATAATAAAACAAAGACATTAGCCAGATAATGCTGCTAAATTCAAGCAATATAGGCTAAACAAATAAAACAACTAATCTAACAACAGAAAGTAAACTAAACTAGAATATCAGTAAAATCTAAGAAATACTAAAAAGTAAAAAGTGTATTAGAATATCTAATGTTTCTTACCTATTCTAATTGTGTAATGAAGAACAAGACTTCAAGGGATTTTTATCGATGCTTGGAGGCTTGATTTTTTGTCCATAGGGATAGACATGAGAAGAATTGGTTGCTTCGTGGATTCAAACACTAAAAATCCAGGTTCATTGAGCTAATTGGATCTTTGCACTTTAGGCAATAAAACATGGGTTGTCAATTCATTCCCCTACTGTGAAAGGCGTTGTGAACTCATTCAAGATGCGTTTATAACACTGTACTCCCACTTTTGGCATTGTCATGCTTATTCTTGATGCCCATGACGGTTCTCATTCGTCCATTTTGCATGTGTAATGCATTTCTTAGCATTTGCCATGCTTCTCTTTCTATACATTAGGAACTCTTTATTTTGTGCTCTTGGTTCTCTCTTTCTAGTTAATGTGCGTTTTCGGTGCCTTTTAAGTGCTTTTAATGCTTTGAATCTTCATACAGATCTTCATTACAAAAATCCAAAAGGATATTAGTCAAGGAAAATATGCTCCCAAAACCAATAGCCCCTGATCCTCCCCCTCCGCCACTACACACACCGCCCGACACCCCCTCACCACCTCCCATTGATCCCAAAATGCATGCAAAGAAACATAACCCTTCCTCCTACAAAGAAGTCCTCCAAAACTCCTCCCAACACACCTATTTTCCAACCTGGTTACAAAGTCTTGAAAACCTATCCATTCCCGACCCAATCACACCTTCGATCCTCTCCGAAACAACACCCTTCACCCCCAATGAGCTCGACTCTCTGCGATCACCTTGGCGACAAGCGTTGATTATTCATACCGTTGGATTAACAAGGTCTATAGCGAACATTGCTAGCCATCTTAAGCGAATATGGCGTCTCACCACTACGATTGCAACAACGGATATCGGACGTGGCTTCTACGTGGCGCGCTTCGAAACGCAAGATGACTACTTCGTCGCACTCGCGGGCGGACCATGGTTTTTATTCAACCACTATCTTGCGGTCATGCAGTGGGAACCCAACTTTACGCCGAATTCACATCACCTAAAAAATATGTGCGTATGGGTTCAACTGCCGGACTTGCCCATCGAGTATTACGATAGTCATGCGCTCGGAAAATTGGGTTCCATCATCGGACGCCCTATAAAAATCGACATGCACACGGCCCGTATGGAACGAGCCAGGTATGCCCGCATCTGTCTCAACCTGGACACCACGCAATCACTAAAGCCCGTCATTAACATCGGCAATCATACCCAAAAGGTTATTTACGAACTTAAGTCGGCTTTCTGTTTTCAATGCAATGCGGTTGGTCATTTCATACCAACATGCCCAATGAACAAAAAGGATAGCCAACCACATATGCCGGAAAACCCGACTACGTTCGCCTCCTCGTCGCACTCTCCACACCCAACGGAGACCACCATGCAACCATGGCAAATAGTGTCGCGTCGACCACGTAAATCCACGGGACAGGATAATCAACTTAACTCGCTGAAAAAATCACAAGAATCGAGCTCAAATTCAAAAAATCTGAAAAATCCAACTTTTGGCCGAACCAAACAGCCCCTTACCACACCTACACCCTCCACACCCAACCTCAACCCCAATAATGCCCAAGCCGTCAAAATCCTGAGACGTGATCCCCCACAGCCTAGCCCACATGCACCAGCCGCGCCCACCCAACCCCACTTGCCCACTTGTCCTGCAAATTGCCCACTATCACACATGGTCCATGCACCCACCGCACACAATCAGACCAACCCCGCCCACCTTTTTGACTTTCCCTCACCTGACCCAATGGTGGTGGACCCCAGCCCTAACAGCCGTAAATCGCAGCCCCCAGCCCAAAATTACCGTCTTGCCCCCTCGGTCCAACGTGGCAAAGCCACTGCCCACTCAGCGACCCCGGTCCATGCACCCGCCACACAAGAACATCCCTCCTCATCATCCCCAAAGCCATCTCCTCTGTCACACGTAAACCCTAGCCCCCTAGACCTCCAGCCTATGCCACCTCCCTACTCCGATCAGGCAGCTGACGTGCCAAGCTCCCAAACCCTCTCCTCCATGACTCATCAAACCACTATCCCTTTTAATCCCAACACAAATCCTCCACTTTCTCCCCCACGATCTGAAAATCCTCCCTCACGTAACACACACAGCGCACAAAAAAGAAAAACAAAAAAAAAAATCACCATGAACAATCGGCCCTCCACACCACCATCCGCATCACCGCAGCGCCGCCGTCCCCTCCGACCGAATACGGTCGCACACGCGGCGAGTTCCACAACCCCGATTCAATATCAACCCACATTACCCCACCACTTACTCCTCCCCCACCAACTGTTCGGGCGTCAAAACCGAACGGAAACTGCTTCCCCACCACCACCAATGCAGACGAACCACCGCCCGACGACCGGATTCCAGCTCTTCAACACCCCACAAGTGATTCCGCACCCAATTCTGATCGGAACGCCGGCACAAAACCTCCAGCGCCGGCGCCGCCGTTCACCGTCTCCTCCACTGAACAGCAACAACCTTTCACCTCCGATCAGGCCACAGGCACGGAGAGCCCGAACCATGCAGCTACTGGAACTGTTTCCCGAACTGTCACTGAACCGGACTTCCACTTCACCGCCACAGCCACCATCACCGCTGCATCGCCAACAACTAACACGATCAACTCAACTCCCCATGCAGCTCGACCCGATACCGCAAATAGAAGCCACCATACTCAGCGGCGCCATGCAAGACGTGACCATTCCCCGGTCGACGCCCACGGTCCGATTACTCCTCATGCCGCAACACTTCACGACGGCCATAATGATGCTCACACAGGAATCCACTCCAATTTTGCGAAACAGAGACTTAGTTTACCGCTTACACATCCGACCAGCGGTAAACGCGCAGGCTTATATATTGGACGACACGAGAAGGCCAAACGACCTCGGGAGCCGAGCCAGGCCACAGATGAACCCCATGCGGACCGAGCCGCCGTCTCATATCTCGACACTTCTGCAGCCAATGATGAGGATCATAGCATGGAATTGTAGGGGTGCTGGATGCCCGGGATTTGTGCCCGAACTTAATCAGTTCATCAGTACGCACCACCCGGTTATCATAGTTATCGTAGAAACTCGACTTCGCTACACGAGATCTGACGAGATCATTGGGCGCTTGGACTTTGACGGACGCTGCATTGTGGAATCAGTGGGGCTCTCAGGAGGTATTTGGATACTGTGGCGAAGAAACCGAGTTGCACTGTACACGTTTGGCGGGTCAGCACGCACTATACATATGGAGGCCATCGTTAGCCCACCGGACCACTCATTTGTCCTCACAACAGTGTACAACCCCCCGCAGCCCCCCCTGCAGGCACAGGTATGGGATGAATTATTACAGTTAGCACCGCATATTAATACTAGCTGGTTAGTATTAGGTGACTTTAATAATATACTTGTGTCGCACGAAAAACTAGGCGGTAGACCTAAGTCTAATGCTGCTATGAACCACTTCTCGTCATGTATGCAAGATTGTGGGTTGCATGATCTTGGATACATTGGCCACCACTTCACGTGGACCAATAAACGCTATGGGAATCACTTTATCTGTGAGCAACTTGACCGCTTCTTCGGGAACACCGAGTGGATCAATCAACACCCGCATGCACGAGTTCAGCATCTGATCTCTGTAAAATCAGATCACTCACCAGTTCTGCTGGACACCTCTCCGCGGAGAACTCGGCCCTCCCGCCCGTTCAGATATGAAGTTGCATGGGACCTCCGCCCGAGCTTCCCCCCTCTGGTGGAACAAGTATGGCAACAGCTAGAGCAGAATCAGCAACAAAACACCTTTAGTGAAAAATGCTCCAGATTCGCTAGTAAAGCCAATCACTGGAAGACAACATGCTTCAGAAGCTTAGATAACCAAATCGCTCAAACTAAGCGTGAATTGGCGCATGTCATGGAACAACTCCACCCGCAAGCCCAACTTAGTTGGTTTCAAGATGAAACCAGACTCCGAATACTTCTCAACAGACTCATTATCCAAAAACAGTTCTACTGGGCACAACGTGCAAAAACCCAATGGATAAAAGACGGGGATGATAATACCAGATACTACCATGCATTCGCCAGTGCACGTAGACGGCG
Source organism: Misopates orontium (assembly GCA_946800315.1). Taxonomy (NCBI): domain Eukaryota; kingdom Viridiplantae; phylum Streptophyta; class Magnoliopsida; order Lamiales; family Plantaginaceae; genus Misopates; species Misopates orontium. The sequence continues at coordinate 28,171,103 of OX326947.1, forward strand.
AAACTTCATACAGGGCCTAAAAATGGGCCCCCATGAATGGATCACTAATCCAGTGCAAATAGTCGAAAACTTCCGAACCCACCTGCAAGGGGACCTTTCTCTTGACATCAACGAGGTTTTTCCATTCCAATAGCTGGCTTTACCGGATCTGACTCAGATCTCAGGGTCCCACTTGTGCGACATCCCGACTGCTTCTGAAATATGGCAAGCAGTCAAGCAAATTGGCCCTCTAAAAGCACCAGGACCGGATGGTCTGAACGGTCACTTCTACAGGCAATACTGGCCCCACCTAAAAGCATCTGTCACTCAGATGATCAGTTCAAGCTTCCTCACAGGAACGATCCCGCCAGAGTTAAACAGTACCCATATGATTCTCATTCCTAAAAGGGATAATCCTACAGAGCCAAGCCACTACCGACCCATCAGCCTCTGCAATGTCAGCTACAAATTTATTTCCAAAATCCTGGTCAACCGTATTCGGCCATACATGGATCAACTGATATCCCCTTTCCAAAATGCTTTTGTGCCAGGGCGTCTAATCACAGACAATATTCTTATAGCGCATGAGCTTATCCATACCATCAAAGCCAAAAGATCCGGTAGACGAGGAGCTATGGCACTTAAGCTCGATATCAAAAAGGCTTACGACAATATCAAATGGCCGTTTCTGGAACAAACGTTGCGTGCGTTCAACTTCCCAGAAAACCTCGTGACAATGATCATGAGTTGTGTCACATCAGTCAAATTCTCGGTTCTGGCTAACAGGTATAAATCACAGCCATGGGCCCCAACGAGAGGCCTCAGACAGGGTGACCCACTATCACCCTATTTGTTTATCCTTTGTATGGATATGTTCATCCGGCTCACTTGTGCGGACACCCAAGCTAAACACTTTGGAGCACTCAAAGCCAGCAAACAGGGACCCCCTACTAGGATTCGCAGATGACTGCTTTCTCTTCTGCGACACTACTCCTACCTCTATAGCCTGCCTTCAAAAGAACCTCGACACCTACTCCAAAGCAGCAGGCCAACAAGTGAATTGGCAGAAGTCGAAGGCACTGTTCTCAAAAAATGTGTCGCCGCAAGCGAAAGGGGCTCTACTCCAACAACTAAACCTAGACGAAATGACGGAAGATGACCAGTATTTGGGATTACCTGTTTGGGCAGGAAGGCGCAAGAGAGTCAAACTCAAAAAAATCCTGACTAATTCAACCACCCGAATTTCTCAGTGGTACAACCGATACCTATCCTACCCTGGCCGCCAAATTCTCATCAAGTCAATGATCTCCGCTTTACCCACTTACGCCATGTCAGTCTTCAAACTCCCAGTCACAATCACGCAGGAATTAGAACGAACTACCAAAAAATTCCTCTGGAATGCTTCACCCCAAGGGAGAGCGACAGCAAAAGTCGGCTGGAATATAGTCACCCAACCCAAAGCCTTAGGAGGATTAGGTATACGGCGTTTGAACAGCTTAAACGACGCCTTCCTTATGAAATTGGGTTGGCGACTTCTTCCTGAACCCAATACGCTCTGGGCCCAAGTTTACCGAGCCAAGTACTACCCTCAACGTAACATCTTGCTGGCAACCAGTAAACCACAAAGCAGTTGGGCATGGAAATCGATTGCCTCTATACTCGGACATCTCCCAGCGACAATTAGGTGGCATGTTAACCAAGGCCTTCACCTAAATATCTGGCACACTAAATGGCTAGGAAACTACACAATAGCAGAATATATAACGCACATTCCACCTCACCTAAAATCATTGTGCATAAACGACATTCAGGATTCGGTAACCAACACCTGGACTCTCGACCATATCTCACATCTCCTCCCTCCCTTTATCATTGAAAGAATCAGGGGCAGCACGTTCACCACACACGCGGCAGACAGCTTATCATGGGCATGGAGTGATAACGGGAAATTCACAGTGGGGTCTGCATATGACTACCTCACACAATTTAGCGACACAGAACAAGGCCCTAGAGAACCTTGGAATAAAGTGTGGAAACTCAAAGCCACGCCGAGAGTGAGATTCTTCACCTAGCTCCTGTGCCACCATGCTCTGCCTACCAATGAGCGACTCTGTGCACGACACGTTCTACAAGAACCAACGTGCCCCTTGTGCCACATGGCCCCAGAATCACAAGACCATCTGTTCACCAAATGCTCGGTTATCACACTGTATCTATCCCACCTCTTCCCTAGCCTCATATCAGCATCCCTAGATAACCCACTAGCATATTTAAACACTCTCCATGCGGAAAAACTAACCCGATGTGTGAATATATTATGGACCATTTGGCAAGCCAGAAATAAAAAAGTGTTCCAAGACCACCATATTACCCTCGCTGGGTTATCAGCGGCCTTCAGAACCCAACAAGAGTATGTGGCACTTAAATTCCAGCCACTCAAACTGCACCAGCACACTCATATACCCACACTTTGTTCTGGGAACCCCCACCCCCGGGATACCACATTCTCAATATTGACGGCTCGGCCCTCGGCAATCCGGGGCCTGCCGGTACAGGAGGCATTATTAGGGATTCCACTGGTTCTTTCATAGCAGCATTCTCGGGCTCAGTCGGGATCACTACTAATAACCACGCAGAATTTTGGGCTTTTAGGACGGGACTTACTTTAGCTATTCAGTTAAATATCTCGCACCTTATTGTTCGCACAGATTCCTTACTACTCCTTCATTGTTTGAGCAGGACCCGGGACCCTCCCGCCCACCTGGCGGGTATGACTGGGGAGATTCGAGCCATGTTTTCTAGCTTCACTGCGGTATCGGGGATCTTTTGTTATAGGGAGTTGAATACGATCGCAGACTGCTTGGCTAAGCGCGGAGCTACCACTCGACTACCAGCAGACGGACCGATTTTGACAGATGAAATGCACTCTACACAGGCGTTCACTTTTTGGTTTTCTTGTCCGGACTGGCTAAGTCCTCTTTTGTACTCTGATATGACTGCAGTTGTAACACGTATCACCCGATCCCCGTTTCCCTGTATTAAGTGTGTACGTTTTATCTAATGATATAATATGGGTGCTTTTATCAAAAAAAAAAAAAAAAAAAATGCTTTGAATCTTCTGATTTTTTCTCTATATTTTCCCTTCGACTTTTTTCATGCTCATGGCTCCATTTTAGCTTCTTGATCTTATTTACATAAATTTTTCTTTCCATAATCTCTTATTTTTGCCTTAATGGCTCAGCCTAATAAATATAAAGAAAAACATAATAAAGACACAAAAGTGCAAAAGACAAAGTGCCACTGCCCCCCCCCCCCCCCAGCCCCAACCCACCCCCCTTATACCCTATACACATTTTTAATAAATATTAATTTATATATACATATATATATACATATATATATATATATTATGTTTTATAATAACATATTTACATATATATTTCTAATATAATACTTATATATATAATATATTGTTAAACATAATATAATCGAAATTATAACATAACTATATACTCAAAGTTTTTGTGTTATTGCTAATAACCTATTCTATAGTTTAATCTCACAATATAATTAGTTCATAATTTATTATACTACTTTTGAAATTTTATCTAAATTTTCTCTTACTTCTTTCATGTAGTTAACAAAATACATTAATATAAAGTTTGAGTGTATATATTACTTTTAGGATGATTTAATATTTGTGTTATGTTTTTCACATGAAACTTGTGGTTTTGTATTGAGATTAATTGAGGCAAAGTTAAAGATTGAAGCAAAATATAATATCTATAGTACTGCACTAGTATTTCAATACTTTGATATTAATTGAGTTATGAGTTAATATCCTCTTAAAACATGCGATACATATTCTATTTTGTATGACATATTTCTTGTAAATATTAATCTAGTTTTACTTTAAAACTCTTAACCTTACTAGCTATATATTCTATTAGTATTTTTTAAAATTTTAATATTAAATATCTTCTTAAAATACTTATGTTTTGACGATGGTTTATTATTTCTAAAATGAATTAAATTAGAAAAAAATATCGTTTTTATGCAAAATTTTCTTCACATGATCTCGCCCGCCCCTAAACTAAATTCCTGGCTCCGCCCCTGCAACCTGCAATTTACAACTTATAACTGGCTTAATGCATTAATACTATATAATTTTTCTATTCATAGCAAGACAAAAAGTTTGAACTTTTACCCAAATATGAACTTGACGAGAAGTTAATGGTGATGAACGTCGAGTGTTCGAAGCTTTACGTGGGGAACTTTGAGAATTATTCAATTCATTCGACAATCCCACTTGTCAATTAGCATGTAACTTACTGTTGACATATGTCTTGACTTCTTCAAATTCTGCACTCAATGTATCATATTTCTCTACCTCGTGTAAATATTTCTCTTTGTACTTTGTAGACTGTTCGATAAGTGTAGAATCACAGTTGTCCATCCTATCCTTTTCCATTACCTTTGCAAAGGTATCATCAGAATCAGCAATAACCTCATTGCTGGTTTTAGAAGGGACAATTTTACATATTTCTGCCAAATCCTTCTATTATTAAGTATGGCTGGTACCATTTCGATGTGTTTCGATTTTTCCGAACAAGAGAGGTTTGTCAGGATTTTGGGCTGCTTTGTTTGTAATGAACACAGATATTCGATTAAAAAGAAAATATTTATGACTTCATAATTTCGTCACTTACAATTAATTCAAGTAATGCATCGCTTTCAGGTGAACTGTCGTATGTAGTTACATTGTGGAAACAACCCAGCCCTTGTGGGATATCTACCCAAATGCTTTCTCTACATCAAAGTATCACACATTATTGAAGTTAATGTTATTGGTTAACTTTGAATTGAATACTACAAGATCCAAGAAGATATTACCATTTCTTCTTTCACTTTTGCAAGGCTTTTCTTGCCCATACAATAGACATAACCAAGTTTTGCACGTGTTTTTTTGTTCTTCTGACTTCTTTTCTAATAAGGTCAAAGTCTAAAAATATTAAATATAACAGTTAGGATAAATGAATAAAATATGAAATGACTTCATACTTTGATTTTATCTTGCATCAGTACTAAAGGAGTGCTTTATACTGATCCTCGTCCACTCTATCTGTTAATTCAGCCAACAGTTGTTCAATAGACACATCAGGTTTGAATCTTAAATTCTTCACATAGCTTTTCCAACTTCTCAATGCTTTATTAATGGACCTCAAGATAAAAAAATTATGTTGTCGACGTAGCTCGAATCTCAACTGTAAAAACTAAAAAGTCAAAAAATTATATATTAGAACAAATGAAATAAATAAAATACTTAGCTGAGGAAAATAAAAGTACATTAATGTTGATAACTTTGACAAGTTTTATCATGTCTTCTTTATAGAAATTAGGCAACAATCTCTAATATTTGTACTGGAGTGGACAATATTTCTCATTTCTTGCAATTGTATCCGGAAAATGAGCTAAGGTGTTTGAATGAACAATATTTCTTGCAGTCTAGTGTCAATCTCTAATCTTTGTAGTTGAGTGGACAATATTTCTCATTTCTTTGTAGTGGAGTGGACAATATTTTCCATCATCAATCGGTTGCCCTAAGTTCATTGAATTAATAGCAACAAGCTTTTCGTGTTGTTGACACCATATTTTAGGCATAAGGGTAGATAAGGGTAGTTCCTCGTCCTCTCTTTCTCTTCTTGATAACTATGTCAATTATATAAATTACATCCTTCATTCATAAGAACAAAAAAACTTAAGTAAACATTATACTCATTAGTTTATTGAACCATAACACACCAGATTCATTTTATCACGGGTAGGTTCAACTTGAGTTGGATCCACAAAATTCCATTGCATCACAATTAGTTTGGTTGATATTTGAGTTAGGTTGAGAAGTGTCTCCTTCAAGTAGTTTTGAGCTCATTACAAGGTGACGTAATCCTTTGATAGAGAAAATTCACTATAAAAAAAGTACTTAGAAAAATAAAGATACAAAAGCATAACTTAATCAACTTTATATTTCACCGTTTTGGAAGTAGAAGGTTGTTATGTTGTTGGGGCACTTCATGTCTTCTAAGAGTACTAAGGTTTCTAATTATTGGGCGTATCACCTGTACATATGAAAGAATCAGTTAGAAGTGATTTCATTCTATATTTTCTTTTAATAATATAATTGAAGCCATTATTGCATGTAACATAGAGCTAAATAGTTCTAGACCCAGCAACTCATTACTAGTCAGTATCTCTTTCAAGAATCACATACACATCTTAGCTGTCAATAAAGTTTCAAAATCAATAAAATAATATTATCTACAGGATTAACTTATTACATACACATCTTAGCTGTCAATAAAGTTTCAAAATCAGTAAAATAATATCATCTACAGGATTAACTTATTACCTCAATAAAAAATGTTCCTCTTTGCAAGTAAATAATGTAATTATGAGCTTGTTATTAAAATGTTATATTTCACCAATGCGTAGAACTAATAGCATAAATCAATATATTTGTTATGTTATCATAGATTGCAGTTCTTATCTTCCAAACATCCACATTTGTAATTTGAACCAAAACCTAGCACCGCCTACAAGTCTGTTTGACGTACAAATGCTTGAGATTATTCCATGCCACCAAATTCACTTGCATCCATAGTAGTTGGGCAGTGTTTGAATAAAGATGTGGAGTATCTCCTTCAAGAATTTCTGAGCTCATATCAAGCTGACGTGATCCTTTAACAAATAAAATATAAAATAATAAATGTGTTTTATTAGAAAATTCTAGACATCAAATAAAAGCAAAATCTGATTAACTATAAAACTCACCTTATTGTAGAGCAGATTGTTGACGTTGCTGAGCCGTTTCCTACCTAACTTAACGTCTCTAATTGTTGGAGGCATTATATGTACATGTAAAAGTAATAAGTGATTCAATCATACAAAAATTATACTAACACGTAAAATAATAGCTATATGACCTCAAAAAAGAATTTACCGAGTATAGTGGTTTTGATCTCCTAAACATAAATTTATTTCAACATACAAAGATGTAACAAAAATCAAATCAAACAAGCAATAATTGAAAAGAAAATACAAAAGAAAAAAACTGCAGCTAAACTTCATAATTCACATGATACATGGTCTAAAACACCCCTATACTATATAAAATCAATTGTTAATTTCTCAATCAACGATTCCTTTAGCATCTAGCGTAACCCAATCAAATCATTCTTATTGTGAAAATGTACACCGTCCCGATCACTTTCGTGAAGTGCACTTTCATATAAACCCAACACTAGATCCATATCAAATAAATCTCTAGTTATTGTCTTAACAATGACGTGCCACCCTTTACCAGTAGGACTTCAAACATAAAAGACTTGTTGGGCTTGAGAAGCTAAGATAAAAGGTTAATTATGTTGCCTTAGTCGAGAAAGATAGACTAATGTGAACCCATATTCATCTTGCTTTTGTGCTCTTCTTGTTGACACTCAATCACAGTCAAACATTATTTTTTTACCCTCACCATAATCTAGTTTAATAATGTCTTTTAGTACCCCCATGGTAAGTAACTTCACCAACAATAGGATTATTGTCGCTTCTACTAGCAAAACTGCTAGTTTGCACTCGTAACAACCAACCCATTATTGGGAAATGGTATCATAAATGTGTGAAAAATGTGAGTGTGAATGGCATCAATTTGGGGCCTCAATTTTGCGAAGTAATAATCCAGTTTCAAGTAAAAAAAGAAGTACCGTTACTTTTTCTTATGGTAATTTTGCAAAAAAATTGGAGATACACTTTGAGTTGTTGTCTGGCCATTACACATTGTATTTCTTTTCCTCATTTAACTTTTATGAATGAAAAAGAAGGGGTTTTGTGTTTTTTTTTTTTACTTTTTGTATGTGTCAACATTATGTAGTATTGTTTGCATGTATGTTGTGTGTATTAATTTTGCAAGACTTAATTTGAAGTCCAATGTTGTGTCATTGCACAACCATTGTATGTGGGCCAGAATATTGGAGTTTAGGTCTATTAGCTTGGTGATGAACTGAATATATTACCAAGTGTTAAAATCTTACTTATTTTTGTTCTCTCCTTTTTCTAGTGTATTATGCTTAATACTTATTCATTAACATTATAGATGTATTATTAAGATAGCAATAAGAAGTTGAGATTCTTTCGAAAAAATTTCTATTGTACAAATAATACTTTAGTGCTTTTGTTGGATAGACTTATAATAGACGTATTGTATGACAATATTACAAAAAACTTATAGAATTTATTGAATGTTTTATATTTTTATTTATTTTGTAATGTGAATTTTAGATATTGCTGATTGGCCTTATTTTCACTAGGGGGAGTTGGTGTGAATTTGTAAAGTTTTTAGCATGTAGCTTTTTGTACTTTATGGCTTGTTTAGCTGATTTTTTTATGTGTTAGTGACCTATAATATTTGGATAAGTTGCTTGATTGTCTTAGTTGAAATTGTTCAAAGTTAATAAGTTTGTGTGACTTTTTCTTTCCAATTAAAGTTAATATTGGAAAATATTTTGGCTACTTTGTTCTTATCATTAACATTACATGCTTTGGATGAGGATTAAAGTTGATGAGATTTTGAGCATGTTGTAGAAATAACGTTTTCTATTTCTAAATATTAGTGATTGTGTCTCTCGATGGATTATGTTATTTTTCATATTGGTTTTGTTAGAAGCTTATTCAATTGATGAATTTCTTATTTTATTTGATTTTATGCGCAAATGAATAATGAAATTATTTCATGGCTTGATCAGAATGACATGTTCATTGGGAATGATACTGGTTTAGGTAAAACACTTTTAACCCCCAACCTATTGGGTGTTTCACAAAGTGCCCCCTAAGCTATAAAAAAGAGCAAATAGCCCCCCAACCTATTGAGAAATGTGTAAAATGCCCCCTAAGACCAAATCCAATGGAAAAAAATGCAGACACGTGTCCAGATTAAACGGTGGATCAACGACTCAGGGGAGATGTCGCATATTTTTCAATAGGTTGGGGGGCTATTTGCTCGAAGTATAGTTTAGGGGGGGCAACTTTGTGAAACACCCCATAGGTTGGGGGGTTTTAAGTGGTTCACCCTCCTGGTTTTGAATTTTTCAGCATTTTATGTTTACTTCTTTGAATAATTGTTTACATTATGTGTGTGAGTGTGTAAAAGGTTTAGCCGTAATGATTTAACTCATGTTCAATTTATTTAGTACTTATGATCATCTATTTTACATGTATATAAATAATTAAATATAACGCAAATAAAAATAATTATTTCCATAGTTGGTTTAGAACATATGAAATGACTTTGATGATATTACAAATGTGTCTAATGGTTGGGATTTTAAGGCACAAAAAAGTGTCTTAATAAAGTAAATTCACATAATTAAATTTTTAAGACACTAATTGTGCCTCGAAACTTAACTTATGACACATAAATAAGCGTCGTTATGATGTAAATTTTGGAAAAAAGAATTGTGACCCTTATTTGCATCTCAAAAGTTCACTTATAGGACACAAAATAAATGTCCGAATAAGCTATATTACGAAATTTAAATTTTTGTTAGACACTTATTGGTGTCTCAAAAGATTACTTACGAGACATTACTAAGTGTCATAAAAAGATTTATCGTGAAGATTTTACATTTATGACATGACATTTATTTGTGCCTCCGAAGTTATGTCAGGGACCCTAATATTATTATAGTGTCTGAAAGTCTATGACAATAGTGTTATACTGGATACAACTATTCAGTGTATCGAGAATTTTAAATGTTGAGACACTTATATGTGTTCTAATACACCATTTTTGTCGTAGTGTGCATTAAATACATATGTTATGTTGTAGATTCAACGACAACAGATTAGCTAGTATATTGTTCGACATTGAGATGAACCATGTAATCAAATCAATCAAAAATCTTGTGCATTTGAGTACAGAAACTGACTTCTGGACATATACATGCATGTGTAGAAATTAGGCTCCCTCATATTTCAGCCTAAAAGGCTTTAGAAGAGGGAGACGAGGAAACTCTTCATAAATAGAAGCCCAAGTTCATTCTCAAGCAATGTGGGATAAATTTCAACGCGCCACCTCACGTGTAAGCCGAAATAATCATCGGTTCCTATCACGTGGGCTAAGTAGCAGTAGGGGACGAAGACAAAGACGAGCAGAGAATGTACTTCACCCGTTGAAGGTGTCTCTCAAGGATCTTTATCTGGGGAGCACCAAGAAACTCTCTTTGTCGCGTAATGTCCTTTGTTCCAATTGTAGTGGTAAAGGGTCAAAATCTGGAGCATCGACGAAATGTTCAGGGTGTCATGGATCGGATATGAAGGTCACTAGTAGGCAACTAGGCCCTGGTATGATTCAGCAAATGCAACACCCTTGAAACGAGTGTAAGGGAACATGATAAACTATTAGTGACAGAGATAGATGCCCGCGGTGCAAAGGAGAGAAGGTTGTTCGGGAAAAGAAAGTCTTGGAACTCCATGTTGAGAGAGGCATGCAAAATGGACAGGTAATCACTTTCCCTGAAGAAGCTGATGAGGCGCATGATACTGAGGCACTGTGTGGTTTTGAGTTTATATTGACTCATCTTGATGGCAAGCCCAATATTGTTTTGGGTAGACTTTGTGACCATGTAGAATTTTAGGCCCTCTTATATTCTCCATAAAAGGCCTTATTAGAGGAAGAGGGGGAAATTCTTTACAAACAGAAGCCCAAGTTCATCCTCAAGCACCGTGGGATAAATTCCAAACACATATTAAGTTATTCGGTAGGTAGCATTTTCTTTTTTAATAGGTAGCATTTCACAGATAAAGTTAACCTATTCTACATTAACCGTTGTAATCAACATCATAGATAGAGTTAAACTATTTTACATGAAATCATTAGGACTACAATTCAATGTTACAACCTTTGACATAGCAAACATGATTTTAAGCCAAATAACCGAACCAACAAATAATTTATTCTAAAATTTCATTAAAGCTTCAGCTGCTCAAACGTAAGTTCTCTGTTAAGCGTGAACTGTGAAGCAGCGTCAAGCCATAAAAATAAGGGCTAATTGCAGCAAACCCCCCAATCTATGGGGCTTGTAGCACTTTGCTCCATGACATGTGAAAATGTTCGAAATGCCTTCCAAACTATTGATTTTTGTGCAATTTGCCCCCTAATGTCAAATTTAACTAAGAACTTAGAAACATGTTCAAAATGAACGGTTGATCAATGACTTGGGGGGCAAATCACTTAAAAATTAATAGGTTGGGGGACATTTTACACATTTTCATAGGTTAGAGAGCACTACAGACCCCATAGATTGGGGGTTTGATGCAATTAACCCTAAAAATAACAAACATGAACATTTACCGGAAAGTAAATGATTGGTTATATCTTCCACAACAAGGACTAGTTATTACGATTCATTCCATTGAAAATTATAAAATTATTCTTATATTCTGTTCTAAATTATTCTAAAATAGTGAAACTATTTTTTCTTATTTTGGTAGCTGTTGTCCTTAACGAATTTAGATATACTTAATTAAATACATTCGTAGTTCTCTAACATGGGTGAATATATAGTTGTAAACAAAGATTATAATTTTTTATTTTTTTTTTTTAAATTGTTCAAATGAAAATGTGTACGGGAACCCCAAAGATATTTTACTTGCGTAGTGTCAGACACAACGTATAGTTTAATTCGTTTATTCAATGAGATCCCTAGTTTTACAGACTTCAAGTTGAAGATATTATGCTAATTGAGTAATCAATATTTAGATCTAGGTAAACTAGTTATCCGATTAATCTGGGCGCTATTTTTGGACCACCAGTACTTTCATGAAATGGGAATTTTTTTTTGAGTCTGTACGTGTATCTGTTAGCAAAATTATTGCATTTTGTATACAAGTTCAATGAACTTGCAGTTATTTCAGCGTCGAACTAAATTTTGGTGGTACAAACTCTTAAAAAAAGTCATAATTTATTTTTGATTTCATTTAGTCACTTTTAGGGTGTTTGATTGACAAACTAAAATCCCACAATCACTTTTTTTAAGTTGAAAATCGTAATAATCTAGAAATTGCTATTTCCTAGCTTCTAGCCTGTGGTGGTTAATTTTAATAAATTCAAATCGGTTATGCTACCCTAACAGTCTTGGTTGAAGACTGTGATACAGTCCTATTACTATGTAATTGTAGTAAGGTGTTTGTAATTGTTAAGAGTTGTACTCCAACCTTTCTAATTTTAAAAAATTCACAAAAAGCCCCATTTTTTTATTTTTTATTTTTTTTTTGATAAACTCAAAAAGCCCCAGTTAGATAATTCAAACTATGATTAGATAAACACACAAATCCATTGACCCAATCCGATTGTGGGAAGGAAAACTGATGAAAGTTCTATGTAATGTAATTGACTATAACTTTTTTTTTTTTTGAAAAAAAACATTTGAAAGAGCAAAGTCCTTGAATTAATATAAACAAACACTACATATCAAACAAAAACCACCCTTATGTTGTTTTAATTTGACAGTATAGTATATAACAAAGAGTTTATTTGAAATTATCCAATACTTCTTACTATGATCTACATGCTGATTATCCATAATGCTTTTGAAAGAAAATAAAAACAGAAAAAGAATTATAAAAAACAAACTCGTAATTGGTAGCTAGAATTTATATAATTAAATTCCAATGCTTACAAATAGTGACATAGATTACATCGACCTAGTGTATTAAAATTATAACATGGAAGTGTTGTTTACTAATCTTTAAATATTATAAGGGGCCATTTATAAAATAAAGTATAGAGATGGGTTATTTGCAAATTATAAATAGAACCAAGATAAATTTTGAGATTTACTGCAATTAATAAATAGAGCGAAAATGGTAACAATCGCCTCACAACAACATAAAATTAAGAAAGTATGTTGCTGCAGGAAAACTTTGCATCTTTTGGAACAGCTCTTGTACATGTGAAATTCAGAGATGCCTTCTACTTTTTAATTTAAAAGAGCAAAGAGAAAAAGATAAAGAAAATTTTAAGCCAAAATTTAAATATTGAAGAAGTTGAAGCTTTATTAGATAATTCTGAAGAATTAATTTATTCCTCCGCTTCCCACTTCAAAATTCAAGCCTATAAGCTATATGAGTGGACTGTAAACTCACAATACTGTGAGGATATGATTTTCCAATTCAAATATAACTCTTGTGAACTTCTAGATTTTTTTCCAAACACCCCCAACTTATGGTGAGTTTTTAGATTTTTTTGAAAACACCCCCAACTTATGACTTAAAAATTATTTACATCTTTTACTTAAATTATGAAATTCTACTTTTTAACAAAAGTTTGCAAACATCGCCCTATGTGCAACAAAGGCATAATTGCCTAAACGCCGGAACATATATTACTCCGTATTTTGTATAGTAATTAGGAATATTATCTTCTTATGAGAAAAGTTACGAACAAATTCTTGCTTAAGTTTCCAGTTTTATAGGTTAAAGTTTATCAAGGAGTTCCTCGAAAATAAGATGTCAAAAGTACCAGCGGGAGTAAAAGAACATAGTTATGTAACAAGAAATTCAGATGAACAGTGATAAAAATTATAATGATTTAGAATGCAATTTACCTAGTAGTATACGGAGAAGGAAAATTTATGTACTTAATTTGACGTGATTTTCATCATTGGTTCATGGAAAGTACTGAGAATTAATACAGGATCATAAAGCAACACTTAGTCTAAATCTTTGTTATCAAAGGATCTCCAACCATTGATTTAACGAGTCCAATGCAAGGTCAAGATTTCTCAAAATCAAGAGGTACGAAAAGTTCAATATATTATTAGGGATCAAAGCATGAGATTTAGATTAGGCAACTAATTAACTATTTTATGTTAGCAATTTAAAGCGAGCATATGGAAATGTGAGTTACAGCTTGATCAAATCCTCAAGTACATCAATTGAAGATCTTTCACTTAATTATTTTTCACTTAGCAACAAACCTTAATACCATTTCAGATTCCATTTTACTAGAATCAAATATTATTGCTAATTCAATAAATATAATATTCAATAACATTTAGCACATTCCTCTTGTCTAACTCTTAAAACAGCCTGGCACACAAAAGGGGCGTCGTTGTACCTCCAAACTATGAAGTGATTAGTTTTCATTACTTCAACAATAATTAAAAGAAAGTGTGTGATTTGTTGGATTATTTAAATATAATTAACCAATTAATCATTGCACAATTTCTATGATGATATATATAATCGTCATTTGTGAGTTCTCGATTATTCATATAAAGTTATAACTCGTTTGTAGTAATGACCCAATAAGTTTTACATTCGTTAAAAGGTAGTCTCACATGGGTGGGGGGTGGTGGGTTGGCATAATAAAAGGAAAGGGATTGGCTTCTAATGACTTTTGATGATAAGTTTCTTACATGGTAGTTGAGATGCTTCTGTTGTTAGGCACATGTTAGGAAATGATAACCGCTAACCAAGAATCTCTTAACAACCATGTCTTGTGTGTGTGTGTCATAAATTAATTAATGGCAGGATCATCTAAGTATTTTATATACAATGGGGCATTGAATAACGTATAAAATGCATGTTCATGAAGTAACGCCCATATGATATGGGGCTCGTAGCCATTAATGCTTATATAATATACTTGCTCTTTGATAAGTGTAGGGCCTGCATCTTTGTTTAAATCAAGCCCTTTGGTTTAATGATTATTTTTTATCTCGTGGTTCATAAAATTTTATTAATAAAATAGTGATATAGTTATTATCAATGTTATTAAACCCGGACCGGACCGGCCGGTCCGCCCGGGTGAACCGCTGACCGGCACTCCATCCGGTCCGGAAGAGGTAAGTAAACCGCTTTTCCACTGGAGCGAGCGAGACCACCGCAAAATCGGTTCGACCGGTGGCCCGGACCGTGAGTGAACCGGCGCCCCTTCCCTGCTCTGCGGATCTACTCATTTTGCCCTTCAGATTTTTTACTCTTGCAACATATTCCTCAAATCGAAAATGTGAAGAAGAGAAGGGCAAGCTAAAATGTAGAAATCCCCTTTCATCAGTTGGTAAGGCAACTAAGTTTTATTATGTTATCTTTTATCCAACTCAAGCATAACTTCACGTGCAAATACCTCAAAACTCCATGAAAGGAGCAGACACTTTGGATTCTTGAAGAAATAAAAGGGCAGACGGATGTGATGAAAGATGATGTATATGAGGTTGTCTAGGTTTAATGGTGGGTCAAATATATTTGTTATGGGCCAAATAAAAAGAAGTCAAATTAAATAATCTTTTGGGCTGAATTTTATGCAAGGCCCAGTGACTTTATGGTATATCTTATTCTTTTTTTTTTTTTAATTTTGAACATCATAGAGACAAGCATATTTGTATGCACAAAATATTTTATAGCTATTAGACAAGTCCAAAAAATCCTTAGATACACGTATATGTTTATTTAGATATAAGTTTAACTAATTTTGTGTTTGTATTAAAAAATAGTGTATAATAATATATGCTTGTTTATGTTTTTTTTGTCACATCAAAATGATACACACACACACACACACACACACACATATATATATATATATATATATATATATATATATAATTTTATAGTATATGCGCCTTGTTATAATTTGTTTGTGTAAAATAAATAATTTAATTTATTTAAAATACATCGTGAGCGGTTCAACTAGTGGTTCGACCGGTTCAACCGTTTGAACCTGTAACCAGTAAGGCCACCACTACAAGAAATGTGACCAATAGCAAGGTCCAAAACCTTGCTATAGGTCCAAATTCCCTTGCTATTGATCTATTGCAAGGGATGTGGACGTTGGTAGCATCCCTTGCTATAGGTGGCGTGGGTGCATGTATTTTGCATGCTGCAAGGGAAATGGACCTTGCTATTGCTGTTCTGACACACACCTGTAGCAAGGTCCATTTCCCTTGCTGTAGTGTGCTGACACACACAATTAACAGCAACGTCCATAGACGTTGCTATTTGTTCTGACACAAAAGTCAATTGCAACGTCTAAGGACGTTGCTAGGCATTCTGACACAAGACTCAATTGCAACGTCTTTTGACGTTGCAATTGATTTATGCACGTTTTTTTTTTTAAATTTCATTTTCGTTCATTTTTTCTTTTCGATGAAACACAGCAACGTCTACGGACGTTGCTATAGTGTCCGGACATTTTATTTTTCAAATTTCGCAGCAACGTCCACGGACGTTGCTATAGTGTCTGGAGAATTTTTTTTAAAATTTGGCAGCAACGTCCGGGGACGTTGCTATAGTATCCTGGTTTTTTTATTTCAAATTTGGCAGCAACGTCCACGGACGTTGCTGTACATAAATTTTTTTTTTTAAAAAAAAAGTGGCGGTAAAAACCGCCCCTTTTAATAAAATGTTTTTTAATATATATATACACATATATATATATATACACACACTCACATTATACATTAATTGAAACCTCAATATTATATATATGTATAGTATGTGTTAAAAAATATAATACTAATAACTAAATTATAAGATACACACACACACACAAACACACGCACATATATATATATATATATATATATATATATATATATATATGTATATATATATATATATATATATATGTATATATATATATAATATTAAGAAATGTTAGATAACATTTTAAAAATATAATGATATATATATACATACACACACTAAACTTTACAATGTATAATTATAAAATAATCTCACTAATTATAATTATACAATATATATGTATATATATATAGTATAAGATGCATGCATATATAATATATATATAAGTTGATGATGATGCAAAATAAATTAAGGAAAAAAATAAAGTGAAGGAGAGAAGGGGAGAGAAGAAGATGATAATAATATGAGAGGGAGAAGTGGGATGGATGAGTGATATAGTGGGGTATTTATAGTAGTATAGTGGGAGGGAGAGGGAGTGAAATGAAATTTTTTGGGAAATTTGAAGTTTCCGCCAAAAATTTCTGAAATTTTGTAGCAAGGTCCAAATCCCTTGCAACAGGTTATAGTCAGAAAGCTGTTGCAAGGGAAGTTGGGATCCCTTGCTACTGTGTCAGAAAAGTAGCAATAGCAAGGGATTTGGACCTTGCAATAGCTTTATTAGAAAAATGTTTAATTTAATTATATATATTCCCTCATTCACTCATTTAACTATATCCATATATAATTATGACTTGTAAATCATAATTACATGAGACTTGAACTAAATATATAAAACTAATCTTGATCTTGGTTAAATTAATTAATTAATAAAACTTATTTGATTGAATAATTATTAATTACATAAGAAAATAGAACTAATCTTGATATTTATAGCTATATATATATATATGTGAACTTATTTGAATATTGAATAAGATCCTAATAACATATATGAGAACTGGACTAATTAGAATTAATCTTGTATTGTAAAATTAATTAAAGTTATTAGAATCAATAACTTCTCATTAAATAATAATAACCAAACTAAACATACGATTCTTGATTTTCATTAAATAAACTGAAATTATATGAATGAATAATATTTATACTACATAAGAATTGATCAACTACGTACATGAAAACTTACTGTTTATTTTTGTTGGATTAATTAAGAATATGATTGATAACTCAACATTACATTAGAATTGAACTAATTAAACAAAACTAATCTTAATTAAATTTTAATAAATGAATTGAACTTGTTTGAATGGACAACTCCTAATTAACTACAAATATATAAGCATCAACTAAATATAACTAACATTGACTTTTGTCAAATTAGTTTAATTACTCAATTGAACAAATATTAAATAAGAACTAAATTACTTAGATTTAATAACATTGATTTTATTATGAATAGTGTTATTACATAAGAATTGAACTGCGTAGAAGGAATACAACTCTTTTTGAAAATATGATTTTGACCCCAAAAGATTTGATAAGCTACAATTTAGTCATTTCCCTTTTGAAAAATTTATGATTGACCGCAAATACGATTCTTGATTTTCATTAAATAAACTGAAATTATATGAATGAATAATATTTATACTACATAAGAATTGATCAACTACGTACAGGAAAACTTACTGTTTATTTTTGTTGAATTAATTAAGAATATAATTGATAACTCAACATTACATTAGAATTGAACTAATTAAACAAAACTAATCTTAATTAAATTTTAATAAATGAATTGAACTTGTTTAAATAAGACAACTCCTAATTAACTACAAATATATAAGCATCAACTAAATATAACTAACATTGACTTTTGTCAAATTAGTTTAATTACTCAATTGAACAAATATTAAATAAGAACTAAATTACTTAGATTTAATAACATTGATTTTATTATGAATAGTGTTATTACATAAGAATTGAACTACGTAGAAGGAATACAACTCTTTTTGAAAATATGATTTTGACCCCAAAAGATTTGATAAGTTACAATTTAGTCATTTCCCTTTTGAAAAATTTATGATTGACCGCAAATACGATTCTTGATTTTCATTAAATAAACTGAAATTATATGAATGAATAATATTTATACTACATAAGAATTGATCAACTACGTACAGGAAAACTTACTGTTTATTTTTGTTGAATTAATTAAGAATATAATTGATAACTCAACATTACATTAGAATTGAACTAATTAAACAAAACTAATCTTAATTAAATTTTAATAAATGAATTGAACTTGTTGAAATAAGAACTAAATTAATTAGATTTAATAGCATTGATTTTATTATGAATAGTGTTATTACATAAGAATTGAACTACGTACTAGGAATACAACTCTTTTTGAAAATATGATTTTGACCCCAAAAAGATTTGAAAAGTTACAATTTAGTCCTTTCCTTTTGAAAAATTTATGATTGACCGCAAATACGATTCTTGAGTTTCATTAAATAAACTGAAATTATATGAAATGAATAATATTTATACTACATAAGAATTGATCAACTACGTACAGGAAAACTTACTGTTTATTTTTGTTGAATTAATTAAGAATATAATTGATAACTCAACATTACATTAGAATTGAACTAATTAAACAAAACTAATCTTAATTAAATTTTAATAAATGAATTGAACTTGTTGAAATAAGAACTAAATTAATTAGATTTAATAGCATTGATTTTATTATGAATAGTGTTATTACATAAGAATTGAACTACGTACTAGGAATACAACTCTTTTTGAAAATATGATTTTGACCCCAAAAAGATTTGAAAAGTTACAATTTAGTCCTTCCCTTTTGAAAAATTTATGATTGACCGCAAATACGATTCTTGAGTTTCATTAAATAAACTGAAATTATATGAATGAATAATATTTATACTACATAAGAATTGATCAACTACGTACAGGAAAACTTACTGTTTATTTTTGTTGAATTAATTAAGAATATAATTGATAACTCAACATTACATTAGAATTGAACTACTCTTTATTTTTGTTAAATAAATATATATATATATATATATATATATATATATATATATATATATATATATATATATATATATATATATATATATATATATATATGCATATATATGTAAAGAATGAAGAATGCATCTTTATTATATTAAAAAATAAGTAAAACAAAACCTGCAAGGGAAGAGGAGGTTGCTGAAGCTGAAAGGCTACTGCAAGGGCCTTTTTCCCATGCAACTGTGTCAGAAAAGCTGTTTTTACAGTAGCAAGGGATTTGGACCTTGCAATAGATTTATCAGCTTCATATCCTCTCCTCCACACATTTCATTATCCATAACCTGCGTTTCACAACCCCAAAATCTACTGCATAACCTGCATTTCATTATCCAAAATCTACTGCATTTCTTCCCCTTCTCTTCTCTATTTTTCAGCAAAATTTCATTTCTTGCCTGTGATTTTTTTGCAAAGCGTACGTAATTCTCAGCAAAGCTCACTCCACGAGAGGTATCAATTTCAGTATTATCGTAATTCGTTGATTAATTTTATATATATATTGTTGATGTTGTTGCTTAATTTAGTGATTTTTGTAATATTAATACCTGTTATTCATCATATTTAGAATAACTGAGATCTAAGCGTGATTTGATTAGTAGTATGCTATATATATGCATGTGTGTAATTAGTTGCTTACACTGTTAGTATATGATGATAAGTTTTAATTAGCCTTACTTTCGTGATTAAATAGTCAGTTCTCGTGCTGATGCATTGTTAATTTGATTTTAATTAGATAAAAAATGTATAACAACGAAGATCGGAGTTGGATGTACGATCGAGGCAACGTTGATGAGGGGTATATCAATCCATATTTCATAGATGGCGTCAACAGATTCCTAGAATTTGCATTTTCTCAAGGTTATCGAAGAGTTAAGTGTCCGTGCACTCGGTGTGGGTTTAGCAAAAGCAAAAAGAGGGATGTGATTCAGGGACACCTATTGACGTACGGTTTTGTTCCTCATTATTACGTATGGGAGGCACACGGAGAAAGGAACAACTTTTCTGGCAATTACACATACGCAGGAGAGTCATCTACTCGTAATGATAATGTCGAAAGTGGTTACGTAGATATGGTCAATAATGCATACGGAGGTCAGTATGAAGGCACGCACTATAATCAAAATACAGAAGAAGAGCCAAACCGTGAGGCCCGAGACTTTTTTGAAATGCTACGGGAAGCCGAGGTGCCAATACGCGTAGATGTGGAAACAACACCATTGCAGTGGTTAACATCATTTATTGCCGACAAGGTTCGTCATGGCACAACAAACGCCTCTGCTGACAATCAATTACAAGCAGCCCGCAGATTAATGAGTCCTGCAGATCGTCATAGATTGCCTGAAAATTGGTACGGAGTCAAGAAATTCATCAAAGGTTTAGGACTTGGGTACAAAACATACGATGTGTGTGTTAATACTTGTATCCTTTATTACGGGGAGTATGAAAGTAAGAGCTGGACCGAGTGCCCCCATTGTGGCGAAGCTAGGTACGAGGAATGCACCAATAAGAAGAAGCTCGTTCCACGTAAGAAGCTGTGGTACTTGCCTGTGACGGATCGATTGCAGAGGCTTTACACATCACGCAAAATATCGGAGCACATGACATGGCACTTGAAGTGTCAGGCAGATACCGATCAAATGATTCACCCTGCTTCAAGTTTGGCCTAGAAATCTTTCGACAGGACATTTCCAGATTTTGCTGCCGAACCGAGAAACGTTAGACTTGGACTTTGCACCGATGGTTTTAATCCTTTCGGGAGCTCCTCAGCACCTTACTCGTGTTGGCCAGTATTTGTGACCCCTTATAACCTCCCTCCTGACCTGTGCATGCGGCAAGAATATATTTTCCTAAGTTTAATGATATCTGGTCCGAAGAGTCCTGGCAAGAACATTGACGTATTACTCAGACCCCTTATTGATGAACTTAAGTCACTGTGGGATTCGGGTGTGCCAACATACGATAGTTTTCGGAAACAAAATTTCCAAATGCGAGCTTCATTGCTATGGACGATTAGTGACTATCCAGGGTATGGCATGCTATCACAGTGGAGCACACATGGTTGTTTATCTTGCCCGTACTGTATGGAAGAAACCAAGAGTTTCCAACTTAAGCACGGTCGAAAGACTTCTTTCTTTGACTGTCATCGTCGATTCTTGCCTCCGGACCATCCATGGAGACTAAACACAACTGACTTCATGAAAGGTAGAATAGAGACTGATGAACCTCTACCAAGAAGATCAGGGATGGACATGTGGAGACACGTTCAACGTCTTCCACCGGTCGGATTTGGTATATGCGGAGAATTTGTTCAGGGCTTTGGGTTGGATCACAATTGGTGTCGTAGAAGTATATTTTGGGAACTTCCGTATTGGAAGCACAATCTGATCCGCCACAACCTAGATGTCATGCATTGTGAAAAGAACTTCTTCGACAATATCAAGAACACTGTGATGGATGACCCTGAGAAAACCAAGGACAATATGAACTCTCGCAAAGATTTACAATTACTGACGGGCAGAAGATCTTTGTTTCTACAGACTGGACCGGGAGGGAGGTTATACAAACGTAGAGCATCGTACTGTCTCAGTAAGGACGAACAGGTTAAAGTGTGTGAGTGGTTGTGCAATCTCAAATTTTCAGATGGATACGCGTCAAACATTTCGCGTTGTGTTCAAATGCCACAGCTGCGTCTAGTGGGAATGAAAAGTCACGATTGTCACGTTTTTTTGCAAAGGTTAGTTCCGATTGCATTTCGTGACTTCTTGCCAGAGAATGTCTGGGGGCCGCTAGTGGAGATCAGTAATTTTTTCAGAGCTTTGACAGCTCCTGACATCCGATATAGTGACATGGATTTATTAGAACGTTCGATTGTGGTGACTATGTGCAAGCTCGAAAAATTCTTTCCTCCATCGTTCTTTGATTCCATGGAACATTTGGCGATACACCTTCCCTGGGAGGCAAAGGTCGGTGGGCCCGTACAGTACAGGTGGATGTACCCATTTGAGAGGTAAATACCAGTTACTGTTATATTGATAACTATACGATGTTCAAAATATGACTAGTTAATCTTTTTTTGTCTTTGTTAGATGGATGTTTGATTTTAAGAGACCAAGGGGTAACAAGGCACACATAGAAGGGTCGATTGTTGAGGCGTACATTTACGCAGAAATTGCAAATTTCTCCTCACTCTACTTTGACAGCAACATTGAAACTAGAGCAACCCGTTTGAACAGGAACGAAGTTCCAATATCTATTGACCCCAACGACCAATTATCAGAGTAAAGGGAAAACAATGGGGCGTTGTGTCAATTACAGAAATTTGTCTCTCGCAGAGTGCAAAGCGGCTCATCTATATGTCTTGTTGAATTGCCCAGAGGTCGAGTGTTGGTTAAGGTAAGATTACTAATTGCCATACGATGTATTCTTGCTAATATATCAATTGATGTTTTAAACGGCTTCTTTCTGCGACAGTGTGTTTGATGAACAGATGTGCGCAGGATATCCGCAAGCTAATAAAGATCAGATACGTAAAGCTTATTTTATCGACTGGTTCAAACAAGTTGTTGTGTCTGGTAGTTACAGTGTGGATCCTAGATTATGCGGTCTTGCTCGGGGTCCTGTTTTGAAAGCAAAAACTTATAATGGTTATACGGTTAACGGATTCAAGTTTCATACAGAAGCATATGGGGCTGGTGGGCAAACAATGAACAGTGGCGTTTATGTGAAGGGCGACACTGGCGACCCAGACGCACGTAATTTCTATGGAATGCTTCAAGAGATTATACAGCTTGATTACTGGGGCAGTGGAAACTTGGAACAAATTGTTATGTTCAAATGTGATTGGTACGACGTGTATAATGGAATAACAACTCATCCGACTTATGGCCTTGTTGACATTAATCCAACAATGCGACTCGGGACAGGAGCGTCTGAACCGTTTATCTTAGCAAGTCAGGCGCAACAAGTCTATTACAGTCTGTATCCGTCACAAAAAAAATACGAGTAGGAGAGGATGGTGGGCGGTTTGCACGACAAGAGCGAGGTACCTCGTTGACACAACTGCAGTGGCTAATCTCGACATTTACCAAGATAGCACCGCACCTCAGCTAAGATTGGATGACATCAACAATATCGACAATACACCTATCAGGCTTGCAGACGATGATATTGTGGAAGTCGATGATAACGACACGTTCGCCGACGATGAAGTGGATGAAGATCATGATGATGGTGACAACGACGACCCTGATTATGCGTAATGTGTGTTCTAAGCAATATGTTTGCCTATGTAGTAAGAATTCGTGAACTTAAACAGTGGTTTATTTGCAATATGTAAGCTTGCGTTGTAATATTTGAGTTATTTGAATTGTAACGTTTATATATATATATATATATATATATATATATATATATATATATATATATATATATATATATATATATATAAAACTAGTGTAAATTATAAATATAAATAAAAACATAAATAAAAACATAAATATATATAAGGTGCAAACATAAATAAAAACAAGCTAAAACAAACCACGTTTGTTCATAATTATACAAATACAAATAAAAGCAGCAAATAACAGTCTAAATTTCACTATCCGCTTCAAATTACATATCACCCAAGCCAGTAGTGTCATCATCACCGCCACCCGAACTTCTTTCCTGGTCTCCTTCGTCCTCCTGACCGATAGAATGTGACTGTGGTCGATAGAATGAACCCCCTGATACCCGCCCGCTGCCGACACTCGTGTTCGTCGGTTGCAATGGTTGGTGGAAAACTGCCGGGAAGTTGTTAAATTGTTGTGGTTGCCCCTGTTGTTGTTGACTCTGTTGTTGTTGCGCTGACCCCCACAACCCCTCGGGCACCGGCACATTCATCTGTGACATAAAGTATTTGAGCACATTCTTTAAACCGGCGATTTCCTCATTTTGAGAAGCTGTTACGGCCTCCAGTTCCTCACATTTTGAGCGAAGCGGCTCCAAGCTACTAGAGCCAGTCTCAACGAACCTAGAATGTCTTCGAGCCTTGAATCCTATGCGCTCGGGCTCACCGTAACTCGCCAGACCCACCACCCTATTCTTCTTTACACGTCCGGCTGCGGCAATTTCCACCCACGGTCTCACGTCCCAGACCGGCCACTGGCTCATATCGGGCCCATGTTCTCGTAGGCAGTGTTCCACATAGGCATCCTACATATGACATATTATGATTCAAAATATTTTTTGTAACAAACATAAGTATAATTACGACAACAACAATTATTGACGATTACACCACTTTAATGAAAGAAAATATTATACTCACGTAATTAGCCTTGTCCTCAGGGTTTGGCCACTCAACCGTTCCGTCGTCGTGTTTCTTTGCACGAGTCTTTACAAAGACATCCTGAAACGGCACCTTGTCGGGCGTTGTATTCATTTCCTTTGCCTGTCATAATATGAAAATTCATTAAAGCAAATATAGATCACATTATTACATCAATGATGATATTTGAAAAATAACCAATCATATTTTTCTACTTACCAGATCTATCCTATGCTTGTTCGTGTTGCGAGACCCACCCCTATAGTTTACCGTTTTCCCCTTATCTCGATTTTTGGCGTTCTGCTCCGAACGACCCTTCGTGGGCTCAAGCTCCCAGTAATCATAAAATGCCTGCCGAAAATCTTCGTGAATCCAACAGCTGTGAGTCAAACTATAGGTGGGGTCAACTTTGCAGCGCAACCACCATTTCTTGGCGTGGTTTACCGAACCTGCAAATCTCGCAGTAGCGACCCTATCGTACCATTCCCTGACTGCATTTTCAATGGCAGGATCCCACTGGTAAGTGTGCTGCATTTAATACAGACATAAAGAAAAGTTGGTCACATAAATGAATAAAAATTAACAAATATTTATAAATATTTAATAAATATAGAAGTCAAGCTAATTCCTTACCTTAAATCTGTTCCAACACATTTCCTTCTCCTCTTCTGGCCACATGCCGTACGTGAAGTATGGCCCTTGCATCATGTTCCTCAAATTTGTACCAATCGTGGTCACGGCGGAAGGGTTCTCGATTGAGCCATCAAAGAATAATTCCAGTACCTCTCTGTCATCCGGATTTGCCGGGGGCTCGCGAGGTTTAGATTGTCCTCGCACTGCAACCCTAGCAATACCACCATCGTCTCCTGAATCATTGTTACCCCCCTCATCCTCGGCTAACTCCTCAGAAACGCCATGAGCACGTGAGCCTGAAGCTCGTGTGCCCGAAGCACGTGTGCCTGAACCACGTGAGCCTGAACCCCGTGAGCCCGATGATGATGGCCCAACAGTACTTCCCGTCCCCTGAATCTGTAGTTGTGGCCTCGTTAGCGGTGTTTGTGGCACACCAAATCCAGATCCACTCCCAAACCCAGGCCCACCAAATCCAGGCCCACCAAACCCAGGCCCACCAAATTCAGGCCCACCAAATCCAGGCCCACCCAATCTAGGCCCACCAAATCCAGGCCCACCATAACCAACCCCGCCGTAACCAGCCACACCAAATCCACCACCCCCAACATATACACCCCCCATTGTCGATCCTACACCCATCAATTGATTGGTAAACGGCCCACTAGCGCGGGCTCCTGCCTCATTTGATCCTCCGGGAAACATCGGCATCATCGCTGAAAGTGATCCCATCGAACCAAGATCAGGCTGCGAAGAGAATGATCCTCGAGGTACCCCTTCCGGGTATGGCACCTGGTTCTTCGACACCTTCTTTTTTCCTTTCCCCCTACCCTGATCTGACGAGCCGGCCATCTGATAAATAAATATTTAGAATGGTCAAATTAATAATTTCTCAATGCTACTAACCTTAATTTTTAGCATATCTAATTAACATAAATACGTTCTAACATAAACACAATTATATATGTTATATAATACAAAGTTAATCGATTAAATTCTACAAAAATCATAAGAAAATACGTAGCTATATTGTCATAATCACAAATCTAATATTAATTAATTAAGCATACATATATATATATATATATATATATATAATTAACAGTACTAATACCCTCGAATCAACAAATACATCACTATTATGCGATTATATTACACAAATCTAACCGATTAATTAAATTAAACCTTAATATACATATATAGATCGTCACATAATTAATTACCTCTACTACCTTAATTAAGTATAAATAATTAACATATATAAATACACTATCTAATCAACAATTACATCACAAATACTAATTACACAAATCTAACCATTAATTTAAAAAAAAATTAATAATACACATAGATTGTTCAAAATTACTTCTAATATTTTAATTAATCATACATAATTACACAAATCTAACCATTAATTTAAAAAAAAATTAATAATACACATAGATCGTTCAAAATTATTTCTAATATCTTAATTAATCATACATAATTACACATATCTAACCATTAATTTAAAAAAGAAATTAATAATACACATAGATCGTTCAAAATTACTTCTAATATCTCAATTAATCATACATAATTACACAAATCTAACAAATACAACACTATGATGCTATAATATTACACAAATCTAACTAATTAATTAAAAATAAACATTAATATACGTAGATCGTCACATAATTACCTCTAATTAATACCTTAATTAAGCATAAATAATTAACACAAATATGCCTAAAATCAACAATTATATCACAAATAATCTAATTACACAAATATAACCATTAATTTAAAAAAACA
The DNA here is from genome assembly GCA_946800315.1 of Misopates orontium. NCBI lineage: Eukaryota > Viridiplantae > Streptophyta > Magnoliopsida > Lamiales > Plantaginaceae > Misopates > Misopates orontium. The sequence continues at coordinate 28,198,392 of OX326947.1, forward strand.
AACATAATACACATAGATCGTCACATAATTACCTCTAATACCTTAATTAAGCATAAATAATTAACACTAATATGCCTAAAGTCAACAATTACATCACAAATAATCTAATTACACAAATCTAACCATTAATTTTTAAAAAAAAACATAATACACATAGATCGTCAAAATTACTTCATCAAATCGACTAATATCTTAATTAATCATACATAATTAACACAAATACATCATCAAATCAACTAAAAAATCATATTTATGCAAAATAATAAAAATCTAACCGATTAAACTAAAAAAAAAAATATGTATAATCGTAATTTTGAAGACATTGAACACATACCTTAAAAAAAGAAGAGATTTGGAGCTGAAAATGAGTGAAATTATGTGAATTGGAGTGAAAATGAGTGAAAAAAAAATTTCTTACGAGAGCAGCAATGGAAATTTTCACAGCAGAAATCTGCTGCGAAAATGCCATATAAATATGGCACCAACGTCCTCGAGACGTTGGTGCCATCGATTAATGCTGCCGTGCAGCTGGCATGCGTATGGCACCAACGTCTCCTGGACGTTGGTGCCTTCCTTTCAGCTGTCAGCAACGTCTAAACAGACGTTGCTGCAGTCAAAAAAAAAAATTAAAAAAAAACATCGAAAACAGTTACCAACGTCCTTTTCAGACGTTGGTAACATTTAAAACTTAAAAAGAAAATAAAAAAACAGCAGCAGCAACGTCTGTACGACGTTGCTGCTTGAAAAACGTTCTGACAGATACCTGCCAACGTCCAAAGACGTTGGCAGGTATTTATTTTTTTTACTTTAGCTGTACCAACGTCTAAGGACGTTGGTACAGCTAATTTCCTGCAACGGATTCAAAATCCGTTGCAGTGTGTACGTTTCAATTGAGCAAAATTCTTGTAGTGCACCGGTTCTCTGCCCGGTCCGATTTTAAAAACATTGGTTATTATCACAGATCACTAAAATATTGTTGACCTCCCAGTTTCTACATGATTTTTCGAGTACATTAATTCTTCTGTTTGTAATTTTTTTTTTGCCGGGCCCTTTTTCTTAATTATGTCGGTATTTTTCCGCGGTTCTTGTCCTAATTCATAGACGTCATATACTTGCGTTATCGTTTCTATAATTTCATCAACATAACACGATAAAATATGATCACAACCTTGATTATGAAATTTTCATGCATATATTCATTATGAAAATGACCTTATGTATCAACTTAAACCTCGGTATAATTTGCTTGATAAATACCAAATATTGTTCGAATAATTGATTAATAACGAGTCATTTTTCATAAATTAGTACGATTCCTTTTTCGTTTTGTATGTACGTAATATATATATATATATATATATATATATATATATATATAGTCCTTGCAACTTGAATTGGCATTGTACATTATAAAATATTTGAACTTGGAAAGCATGCACGTCACATGCATTCAAATTTCTCAACCACTCACACAAGCAAAGCAACTTAAGAAAATTGTCATTGGATTCATACAAATGCATGCAATCAAGCACGTCATCAAACAATATATAAACAAGTTGAGTTGTCATAAAAGTCATGTGTTCATCAGAATGAATATTATTTCCATGGACAGAGGCCCCCAATCCTCCCCTTATTATATACAGATAGATGTAAAGAAAAAATGAATCTGTAAATGACAGAACTTCAAAATTGGGTTTGCTTCTTTTGATAATGAGGAAGAATATACATTTGGGTCAAATAAATGGGATCTCGGTTCGCTTCTTTAGTTATTGGAGATAAAAGGGGCGAGAAAATTTCAAAATTAGTCCTCTAATTTGGACTCGATTCAGAAATCGTCATATAACTTGGCACTGCATAAATTTGGTCCCGTAATTTGGCATAAAATTCAATTTCAGTCCTCCGACATCAAAATTTAGTAAAACTCACCGGATTATAGCACGTGAGTGGTCATGTGACCCCAATTCGGGGATTTTAGGGCTTCAAATTGCCACCCATCACTTAACAAGCATGTGATTTGGGGTGCGAAACCGCAAAACGCAATGTTTTCAGGTGTCTATGCACGTGTGAGATTGGATGTGTGGCTACTTCAAGCCCTCAATTCCGAAATTGGGGTCACGTGACCACTCACGAGCTATAATCCGACTAGTATTACTAAATTCGGATGTCGGATGACTGAAATCGAATTTTATGCCAAGATAAGGGACCAAATTTATGTGGTGCCAAGTTGTAGGACGATTTCTGAATTAAGCCAAGTTAGAGGACTAATACTGAAATTTTCTCATAAAGGGGCGGAGCCAGGGGGCCTTTAGGGGCGGTCACCCCCCAGCCCCAGCCCCAGCTCCTCTATATATGTATATATGTATGATATAACCATATATAAATTGTTAAGTTCTTTTCTTTTGACAGTTAATAAATGCCTGACAGTTAATTTGTGTGTGTGTGTGTGTAATGTTTGTATGGTTTGGATATAACTTTATATGATTTGAAAATGTATTTTTACTTTACACTCAAATGTTTGTTCTATATATATTACTTGTTCAATTGTCTAATATATCAAAAAAAATGTTCGTAACTTGTTTCACTATTTTTTAATTCTATTTTAATTTGAATAAGATAAAGGATGATAATCTAATATAACATTTGAGTGCATATATTACTTTTGGATGATTTAAATTATTCTAAAAATCTTTACATATTAACATTTATTTTTGGATTAAAAAATTGGTGAAGACAAAAACTACAGATATAAACTAAAACTAATTTTGTAATTAATAGTACACACTAAGAAAGAAATAATCCTATACCTTAATATTAATTTATTTGTTATTTAATATCTTAAATCATGCGTGGAGATTATTAATATCTTAGTCAACATAAATAATATAAAACTCCTAGAAGTGTATACAATATCTCTGCTTTGTTTAAAATACTTTTAAAAAAAATTATTTATACAGCTTTTACGACTATATATATATATATTGAATACATGTTTCTTAAGGTATTTACTTATCACGATGATTTATTCTTTCTGAAACTAATTAACAATAAAAAAATTATTTTATGTAAAAAAAATTCTTCACGAAATTTTGCCCCCCCCCCCCCCCCCCAAAGTTACATTCCTGGCTCCGCGGGAGAAGAAGATTTCACGAAAAACTGAATTTAAGTATTGTTGATGTTTTTTTAACAAGGCCTAATGGTCATTTATTTAACGTAATAAAATTGTTTTAGTACATGGACCTAAGGCTGGGCGTAAGCCCCAAGGTGTTGGGCGTATGCCTCACAAATTTTGATATTTAATTTATTAAAATTATATATTTATGATAAAAAGTAGAGACTAGAATTAGGAATATAAAAAATAACTTAAGATATACATGAAAAAAATAAAAATAAAATATTAGTGCCAATATAAAGTCCAAAAAGATATAAAAAAACGTTATCATACTTTACATTTTAAATAAATTTCATATCAACTCATCCCTAGAAAACACTACAGAAATGACGAAAAAGAAACTCACAAAATAATGATCATAAAACAAATTTAAAAAGGAAGACGACTTTCAGATTTAGAGAATAATTTAGCAAGGATATCAAATATGTTCTACTAGACTTGTTAGATTTAGTCAAATATAAAAGCATAGTAAAGAAGAAAACTTATAAATAAGTGAACAAAATAAACCTTATTTTTTATCTTTCTCGTGCGTAAGCCCAACAGCTTAGGGCGCAAAAGTCGTAATTTCTGACTCCAGGTGTAAGCCTAAATCATGGGGCGTAAGTCTCGTGAAGGTTAAGCCCCAAACGACTGCCCCGAGGCATTTTGGGGTGGAAAAACCCCCGGGCTAGCCCTAGGCGAGTTATTTAAAACAGAGTCGAGTATAGTGTGGTTGGCTTATTGAAACGGGGTTGTTCATTAGTTGATGCTGGAAGCAATGCCGTATGATATCCAATTGAACGGGTGTTTGATTGAAAACAAACTGGTTTCTGTCATGCCATATAGCCTAAGCTAAAATCGCCCATCGTTGTTTCGTAGAGGTTGTGAGGGTCCTAAAGGATGACAATGGTTCGGCCTAGGAAGATTGGGTGTGATGGCTCGGATAACTGATTGGGTAACTCAGCAGTGGGAGAATAGATGGTTAGGGGTTTCTGGAATTTGAAGGCATAAGGGGCATATGGGGTCCGGTAAGACGTGTCTGACAAGAAGGTATTGTTTAGTCGGTAACTTGTCCTGACACAGAAGCCAAAAGAACGTCTTTATGCGTGGATTGGTTTGAAATTTTTGGATCGTATCCCACGGAAGATTAGGGGTGCTTGTAGGAGTGTAGTGGTTAGTTAGCATCTCATAGGCTGATGTAACAAAGAATTGTCCACTTTTAGACCATGCACAAGAGAAATGATCGTCCTGACTTGTGCTCGGGATTGGCGTACCATGATTGCTGGACACAGTGTGTGAAGGTAGGAACTAGATCCAAGTGGATAGATTCCATGATCGTGTGGTTGGAACAATGACGTCTGCTACTGACAAGGCTGTGAGATTAATTGGGATTTGAGTGACATGCTCAGAGATACTGAAGTTTCCCAGGCATTTAGATAGCCAAAAATTGAATAGTTGCCTAGAGGATACATGCCATCGAATAGATGGTTCTATTAGTGGGATTATAGACGTTATAGATTTCCGCCCCCAACTCTGATGAGGGCGTGCCGTAGCCAGCAGGAGATGCGAGTTAGGGTAGTACTTGGCCTTGGTTACTCTAGCCCATGGCAAAGTGGGTTGAGTTAACTGACGCCAACCTAACTTGAGAAGGAATGCGTTATTATTCATGTCCTGCAGATTCCTTATTCCTAAACCACCCCGATGTATCAGTTGGCAAATAGTGGACCAATTAACCTTTGCTCGAGTATGATTAGAAGGTTTAGCACTCCATAGGGTTTTTTGGGTTTTCTTTTGGATCTTGGTTAAGAATTTAGCCGAGAGCTTGAAGACTGACACATGGGATGGGATAGCAATGATTGTGGACTTAGTGAGGACCAGTATTCCTGAAAAAGAAAGCGTTCGATTGTGCCATGTATCAATTCTATTTTTCGCATGAGTCAAGATCAGCTCCAAGCTTTGGGTTTTCGAGCTGCCCCCCTCCCAAACGGGTAGTCGCAGATATTTGTCGTCTGGGGTCATCGTAGTCAGGTTTAGATGATTAAACAAGGTTAATCGTCTATTATGTGGGACGTTTGGAGCAAAAAAGAACTTTGGATTTACTCCAATTGATTGTTTGTCCTGCAGCATCGAAAAATAGCTGAAGATTATGTCATAGTGTGTCAATCGTAGTATTTCTTGTGTCACAAAACAAGAAACAATCATCAGCAAAGCTTAAGATTGGGATATTAGGGCCATTATTACTAGTATGTAAGGCTTTAAAGGATTGATTCTGAGTTGACTTGGCTGTTAGATGGATGAACATGTCCATACAAAGGATAAAGAGATAAGGAGAGAGTGGATCACCTTGTCGTAATCCCTTAGCCAGGCGCCAAGGCGCTTATTTGTGCCCATTGGTGGATACAGTGAAGTTGACAGACGTGACAGAAGTCATGATAAGTTGGATAAAAGGTTGTGGGAATTGAAAATCTTGGAGAGTGAGTTGTAGGAATTCCCAACTGAGGTTATCATATGTTTTTTCAATATCGAGTTTCAAAGCCATATGTTCTTTTTTTCCAGTTATCTTAGATTGGAGAGTATGGAGAAGCTCATTAGCCAAGAGAATATTGTCATTGATTTGACGTCCAGGGACAAAGGCATTTTGGAACGGTGTTATCAGGTTATTTAGGTGAGGCCTGATGCGTGCAACCAGAATTTTGCTATGATTTTATAGTTGACGTTGCATAGGCTTATGGGACGGTAGTGGGTTACTAACGAAGTGTTTTCGCACTTGGGGATCAGAATGATAGAGGTATCATTAAGATGAGGTTGTAGGGTGCCTGAGTTTACTCCTCAACATATTTAAATACCGACGACTAGACAGCATGCCAATAATACTGATAGAAGTGGGCATTCAAACCATCAGGACTTGGTGCTTTCAATCCTCCAATACTATTTTTAGCTTGATGGATTTCACGCAAGGTTGGTAGTACATAAAGAGATTGACGGGCGTGATGCGGAATAACTATAAGGGAGAAAGAGTGGAATGGAAAAGACGAGGATTCTGTTAGAGAGACTCCCAATTGGAAGTGATGAGCAAACTGTTTGGTAATTTGAGATGGTTCTATAATCCAATCCTCTTGCACGTTTTTGATCCCTTGGATGGAGTTCATCCTTGATCCATTGGTTTTTTGCCCGTTGCGTCCAGTAGGTTTGCCTTTGGGCTAAGAGATGATTGAGATAGGTTTGTAGTGACCTTTCTTGATGAAATGCTACTTCAGTCGAGCCCGGGTTCAGGCTACTTTGAGATTGAGATAGCATATTGTGAGCATTCCTAATTTGGTTGTCTAGATTACCAAAGCATCTAGATTTCCATCGGCGTGCTACAAAAGAAAATTTTTGGCATTGGACAACAAAGTGTGGGAATTGAGTTTGGTTTGATCGGAAGTTTTTCCAGGTGTTGGCAACCAAAGGGGAAAAAGCAGGGTGTTGGTCCCAGGCAACCTCGTAAAGAAGCGACATGGGAGGCGGCGATGGTTAGGGTTTGTGTCCAGTAAGATGGGTGCGTAGTCAGAAGCTTAAGCAACGAAATGGGTGACAGAGGTTAGGGGGTAGAATTGGAAATAAGGGGTATTGGCAAAGAACCTGTAAAGTCATTCCTGAATAAAATTCTTACCAAATCTACGGTTCGACCATGTGAACAGATTTCCTATGTACCCAAGGTCAATCAAACCACACTCATGCATACGTATATTAAACCGAGTCATAATTGCATTAGATTCAGGTGTACCACTAGATTCTTCATGTGTAAGCATAATATTGTTAAAATCACCAAGTACAAACCAATTAGAGGTAATTGTAGTTGCCATATGCTCGAGTTATGACCATACATGTGCCCGCAATGGTGGTTGAGGTGGATTATACATTGTTGTCATAATGAACTAATCCGTTGTTGCTACCAGTTGAGCATCCATATGCACTGTTCTGGTTGTCCCTCCTAGCAGAGTCATCGTGATCTGATTCGTATGCCAAAGTAACCAAAGTCCTCCTGATAAACCTATAGCTGGAACAATGTGACTACTGTCAAATGGCATTGTACTGATTATTGTCCTTGAACGCCTGAATCCAAATCTAGTCTCCATTATTGCAACTGCCATAGGACAGTGATCCCGCATCAAATCTGTGAGTTCTGTTGTAAAATCATCCCGGCCTGAACCTCTACAATTCCATGTTAGTATTAGTATCATTGGGAGTTGATTGGTTGTGCTGGTGGCCATGCTCCGCCGAATTGGTTCTGGACATGAATCTCTTGACTGTTTCTGTACGGTATCGCCACCAGTGGTACCTGTAGATCAGTTGTTACATGTGTCATTAGTATTTGGTATAATATGTCGCGTGAGACGGGTAGGAAAATAAACGGGATGTGTAGATCTATGACCGCTATTATGGGCGTAGACTACAAGTGTATGATAAGCTGCGGTTGAAGGGATTGTGGTATAATTAAAGGGCTCTGCTCATGGTTTAAGAAGATTAGGTTGGACTGTGTAAATTGGTTTATGGTTTGGTATGGGTTTTGTGGTGTTGACTGTTGGGAGGCGGAATAAGGAGTTGAAGGAATTGACGGATTGAAGTTCCATGATTGAAAGTGGAATTTATTTTGAACTTGTGGTGGGCTGCCGGTGATGGTTGGTAGGAGGTGAGGTGCGGTTGGTTTTGTGGTAGTGGGAGGTGGTGTGGGTTTGGTGATGCCGTTGATGATGGTGGAGAAGGCGGAGAATTCTGGTGGCGGTTCGTCGGTGTGGTGACCATGGATTGGGCGAAGATCTGTAGTGCTTTCCGGCAATAGTAGTAGTAGCAGTGGTGGGCTGTTAGGTTTGGGAAATTGACGGTGGTAGGGTGTTTTATAGGTACAGATGGTAAGGTAATGGTTGATTGGAGTGGGACAATGGTGGACACCGGACCAGAGGACGTATGGGTCGGCGGCGTCGAGCTTGGCGCGACGTGGTCAATCGCGTGGGGAGAGCAGGGAGACAGAGGGTGTGGGATTGGGTGTGGTGGATGTAGGGGTTGTTTGGTGCACCATCATGCTGATTGGTTGAATTTGAGGGTTAGGTTTAGGTGTGACAGGTTGCATTGTAGTTAGGGTGTTTATGGTAGAAGCGGATTGGGCATGTTATGGTTGGGATTAGGGGCGAATTGTTTGTGGGTTTGGGCATTGATTGGTTGGGATTTATGGTAGGTTTGGGTTGGGCTCCAATGGATGGGCTCTTTTATTATTTTTGTTATTTTTGGGGCTTAGGGGAGTAGTAATTAAATCATGTATGGACAATTCTTGAGTGGGCTTAGATGGGTTTTTTAGGTTTGTTGGGAATTTGGTAGAGTGAGAATAAGGGTTTTAGGTTTTAATAAGTAAAAATAGGCTTGTGGGTTGGGCCGTGGGTGGGAGGGAATTGTTGGTGGATGTGTTTTTTACTTTGGAAGTGGCGCTGAATTCACCGTCGTTGTCGTGCTCTTCTCTGCCGTTGTTGTTTTCGTCGGTCCTTTCGCCGGATTTTTTCTGGTCGTTGTTTTGGGTTTCCTTGGTCGTCTCGAGACCACCTCCATCCCTCTTCATTTAATTTTTTATTTGATTGTTGTGAGGGTGTTTCGTGAATGGGTGATCTTTCTTCAACCACCTCTTCAGCGGTGGTTCCGACACTACAATCTTGTTGAAAATGTCCCACTCTTCCGCATTTGAAACCAAAACTACCCTTCAACTCATTAACGAATTTTTGTGTGTAGTTATTGAAGTGGACAGATTTTGGTAATGGTTTGGCGGTGTCGAGGTGGACGCATATCCGAGCATATCGAGCTCTGTCCATTTTTGTTGTGTGTAAATCGACCTTAATGGGTCGAGCGACCAGACCTCCAATCTTCGCCAATGCGTTTATGTCGTAGTATTCGACTGGGAGATCGGGCAGTTGTATCCAAGCGTAGAGCTCCGCCGGTTTCTTGTATTGAGGGTTGAAGTATGGTCTCCATTGTATTATGTCTAGGTAGTGATTGAAAAGTAACCAAGGTCCTCCCGTTAGCGCTACAAAATACTCTTCCAGCTTAGTGAATCTCGAGAAGTAGTATCCCGATCCGAGTTCAGTAATTGCTACTTGTCCGCTAAGTCTCCATATTCTTTGTAGGTGGGTTTCCATGTCACATATAGGTCGATCAAGTCTGGTAGTGTGGATGACGAGTGCTTGATGCCATGGTTGTCTTATTTTGGTGAGGTCGGCTTCGGTGAATGGTGGTAGTGGTTCGGTTGGCATATATTGTGATTCACTGTTGCTTTGAGAATGTGAGTAGTTTTGTTAGCCAAGGTGGTGTAGCCATGTGGGAAAGTAAGTGTGTGTAGTGGATTCAATTAGTTTTTGCTTATATGACATGGGGGGTGGAGTAGGGTCTTGTGGGGTTGAAGGATCTGCATTTGGGAGTGGTGGGGGCGGTGGTTGTGGTGGATCTTGTGTTGGCTGGGGGTGCGGAGAATGAGAAGTGTCGGTGGTGGATCTTGTGTTCTAAGTACTGTTGATTAAAATGAGTTCTTTGAGGAAGAAAGACGGAAGAATTAAAGAGCCATGAAAATATTGTATTTGGGGAGTGGAAAGAGATTATATGAGTGGGCAGGCTCCACTAATTAATTAGGGGAAGAAGTTTTGGACCCAGCACTCCATAAACGTAATTTTTTCCTTTTTTTATTCTATTTATATTTTGAGTTATTCCATTAATTAATTTCATGAAGAAAAAAAAAAGCTGAATAGTGGTACTAATTTCTCTATTCCATGGGTATTTATTTACTCAAATCTTTCCATGTAAATTATGTTGATTTATTTTAATTAAATACATTTTATTTTAATAAATCACTTAAGTGACCTCCTGAACCTTTGCAACACTTGGTTGAAACCCTTCTGAAGAATCATGTCTCCTCTATCATTGATGGGTGGTTGTGGAGATTAGATTATATATATACATGTTTTGGTCCCCAAGTTCATTCATACTAAATATTCTCATTCAGAAAAAACCTCATACACCATCTTTGAGAGAGAGAAATAAAGGAATAGAACTTGGAAGCCCAAAACGAAGTTAATCCCGTTGCATCTTCAAAGCTTCGAATTCGGTCAACAATGGCAGGAGGTACGCCGATCTTTGCTTCCGCGTTTGAGTGATTATGCATGATGTTTAATCACGATTATAGTCTAACATTTGGTATCGGAGCGTTTGTAACGCCTCTGCCTTGTGTGTTCATATGTTTTGAAAATGTTCATCCATGAAAATTTTTGGGTTTTCTGAATCTTACGTTGCAACTTGAATATGATATTAGAAATCATCCGGAAATTCGATTTCTAATAATTTTGGGCTATAAAACGATAATTTTGGTGTTGAAATGGGTGAGATATAGGCGGGTTGTGTAATTGGGTTTCAACCGGGTCATTTTGACCCGGCTGGAGGTTGAAGACGATGTTAAAAAAAACAAAAAAAAACAAAAAAAAAAAAGAAGAAAGAAGGGGTAAAGGGGTGTGAGCGGGTTTTGAACCCGGGCCCCATGAGTGGTATCTCTTGTCCTTACCAATTTGCCAGCATACATATTCTGTTGTGTATTGACGGATATCAAATAAATATGTTTTTTCTGGTGCTTTTTTTTTTTTTTAACAAAAGAAATGTTTGCTAATTTGCCCAAGGATTCAAACCCGCGCCACCTGAATCAGTTTTAGGCCAATTCCCGCTGGGATAAGCCTGACTGTTAGTCCTTATTTGTATATATATTATTTATATCTTATTTTCTGTTCTGTGCAAAATTTATAAGTTGTTGTCTGTGGGAGTCGAACCCACATCCCTATTGGCCTTGAAAAATGACATATCCCCACTAGGACAAATGCTTATTTGGTTTATTATGCATGGCAGAATGTTTATATATGATTCCAGTTTCATGAATTGTGTATGAACATGCTTATATGTCTTGTTTATATGTTTGTAAGATTTATTTTCTTACATTTGAATTAAGCATGTTAATTTATTTAAGTTAATGTTGAGTGATTTCCATGTTTTTCTTTGATTGAAGAGTAGCCACAGCATCTTTAATTATTTAGAAGCATGTTTAAGGAATAAATCATGTAAGACATTAGTTGTAATTAATTATATGAGGTATAGTAAAATTTATCCTACATGAAGTTTTATTAAACTTTGTGTAATTAATTAGAATAAAATGTCAAAATTATATTTCTTAATCTACCCACAGGAATTAAGAGAAGGAAAATAATTTTGATAGCTTTATTGGTTTATTAGAATAAATCTAATTGAGTATTACTTTGGCCCACAGGCAAGTTGTATGTCACTAGATTTATTTATGTATGTCTCATAACTATTGAACTGAGTATGTTATAAATTATTGCAGCATCAAATTCTATGAATGTTAATGATCTCAAAATTGAAGTTCCTGATCTAAACGGCGAGAACTACACAGTTTGGAAAGAGAGAGTACTACTTTATTTAGGAGTGGCTGACATGGACTATGCTATCCGTAAGGATGAACCACCGAGCATTGGGGAATCCAGCACTAAAGAAAATATTGATCTTTATGAAAAGTGGGAGAGGTCTAACCGCCTCTGCGTTATGTTCATAAAGACTCATATATCAGCTGGACTAAGGAGCTCAGTGGAGAAGTATGATAATGTCCGTTCCTTACTTAAGGCAATAGGCGAGCAATTCCAAACTTCAGAAAAGTCACTAGCTAGTACTCTCATTGGGAAGTTCTCGTCACTAAGGCTTACCGGTCTCGGAGGTGTGCGTGAGCACATCATGAAGATGAGAGACATTGCGGCAAAACTGAAAACATTGGAGGTTGAGATGTCTGACACCTTCTTAGTCCATTACATTCTGAATACTCTCCCATATCAATACGGGCCCTTTAAGATATCCTACAACACACATAAGGATAAATGGTCTATGAATGAACTTTTGACCATGTGTGTTCAAGAGGAAAGCCGGTTGATGATGGAACAAGGGGAGACTGTATTGTTGGTAACCAGCAAGAAGAATGACAAGCAGGCTAAGGACAAAGGAAAAGACAAAATGCCCATTAAAGGTGGAATTACTAAGGAATCCAAATGCTTTTTCTGTAAAAAGAAGGGACACATAAAGAAGGATTGCACCAAGTTCCAAAAGTGGCGCAAGAATAAAGGTGACTTAATCTCTCTTGTTTGTTATGAATCTAATATGGCTGATGTTCATTGTAACACATGGTGGGTTGACTCTGGTTCTTCAACTCATGTTTCAACAACTTTACAGGACATGACAAACCTGAGGAAACTAGCGGAAAATGAGCTAAACATTTATTCAGGAAACAAAATGCGCTCAGCTGTTGAATTTGTTGGAACTTGCCAAATTACATTATCTAGTGGTTTTATTTTAGTATTGCATAATGTGTTCTATGTACCTGGATTTTCCAGGAATTTAATTTCTGTATCTAGACTATTGTCTTTAGGCTATGATTGTAATTTCCATAAAACATCATTCAGTTTGATTTATAATAAAGATGTTGTTGGGAATAGCACTTTATGCAATGGTCTATTTATGCTCAATGTGCAATGTAACACCACTAATTCAGTTATGTATGTTAAAACTGGCATGAAAAGATGTGTTGAAAATGAAGAATCTTCTATGTTGTGGCACCGGAGATTAGGACATATCTCTAAGGATAGAATCAAGAGGTTAGTGAATGATGGAGTACTTAGTACTTTGGATTTTGCTGACTTTGAGATTTGTGTGGACTGCATAAAGGGAAAGCAGACCAAAATATCTAAAAGGGGTGCGCACATAAGTTCAGAATTACTTGAAATCATCCATACAGATATTTGTTGTCCAGATATGGATATGCAAAGTGGTCCAAAATATTTCATCTCATTTATTGATGACTTCTCACGGTATATGTATATCTACTTGCTTCATAACAAAAATGAAGCTTTAGATGCCTTTAAGGTTTTCAAGGCAGAAGTGGAAAAACAATGTGGGAAACAGATCAAGATTGTGAGATCTGATAGAGGAGGTGAGTATTATGGTAGGTACACAGAAAGTGGTCAAGCACCGGGTCCATTTGCTAAGTTTCTTCAAGAACATGGAATTGTTGCTCAATACACCAATCCAGGATCTCCTAGCGAGAATGGTGTAGCTGAAAGAAGAAATCGGACCTTGATGGAGATGGTGAGGAGTATGCGCAGTAATGCTAAACTCCCATTAAGTTTGTGGACTGAAGCTCTTAAGACATCAGTGTACATATTAAATCGGGTTCCAACAAAGGCTGTCCCTAAGACACCATTTGAGTTATTTAAAGGTTGGAAGCCGAGTTTGAATCATGTACGCATTTGGGGATGTCCTTCTGAAGTAAGAGTGTATAACCCACAAGAGAAGAAACTGGATCCTAGAACCATAAGTGGGTATTTCATTGGATATGCTGAACGGTCTAAAGGATACAGATTCTATTGTCCATCTCATAGCACTAGAATTGTGGAATCAAGAAATGCAAAATTTCTGGAAAATAACATGATTAGTGGGAGTGGTCATTTTTAGGACTCTATTTCTGAAAGAGATCGTGTTGGTACACAACCTTCCTCATATAGTGATCAAGTTATTGTCGTTAGAAGTAGCCCTCAAGTTAACACGGGCATTGAACGGCATGATGAGATTCCACAAGCTGATATTGATATGGTAGATCAAGTTGTTCATGAAGAACCCCAGGTTACCGAACAAGAAGTTGATCAACAAAATCATGAAGATAATGTTGATTCAACATTAAGAAAATCTACTAGAAATAGAAAATCAGCAATACCTAGTTACTCATGTGTATCTACAAGAGTCGGACTGTAATATTGGAGCCGTGAATGATCCTGAGACGTTTTCACAAGCTATGAGCAGTAATGAGTCAAGCTTATGGTGTAATGCTATGACAGATGAGATGAATTCAATGGCATCAAATGGAGTATGGGACCTTGTTGAGTTACCTGAAGGGGCGAAAGCCATAGGGTGTAAATGGGTCTTTAAAACAAAGAAAGACTCATTAGGTAACATTGAGAGATACAAGGCTAGACTCGTTGCCAAAGGATTCACTCAAAAGGAAGGAATCGATTACAAAGAGACTTTCTCTCATGTGTCGAAGAAAGATTCCCTACGGATAATTATGGCATTAGTTGCACATTTTGACTTAGAGTTGCAACAAATGGATGTGAAAACGGCATTTTTAAATGGAGAACTGGAGGAAGAGGTATACATAAAACAACCTGAAGGATTTCCTTCCAGTGATGGTGAGCATTTAGTTTGCAAGCTCAAGAAATCCATATATGGATTGAAACAAGCCTCACGTCAATGGTACTTAAAATTTCATGATGTTATATCTTCATTTGGTTTTGAAGAGAATGTTATGGATAACTGTATATACCAGAAGGTGAGTGGGAGCAAGATTTGTTTCTTAATTCTATACGTGGATGACATTTTACTTGCAAGCAATAATAGGGATATGATATATGAGGTGAAACAATTTCTCTCTAAAAACTTTGATATGAAGGATTTAGGCGATGCATCTTACGTCATTGGGATAAAGATACATCGTGATAGAGCGCGTTGTGCTCTTGGTATATCTCAAGAGATATACATCAACAAAGTTTTAGAGAGATTTCGGATGCAAGATTGTTCACCTAGTATAGCTCCCATAGTGAAGGGTGACAGACTGAACCTGAATCAGTGCCCGAAGAACGAGTTGGAACTAGAACAAATGAGAAACATTCCGTATTCTTCTGTTGTTGGAAGCTTGATGTATGCTCAGGTTTGCACTAGACCTGACATTGCATTTGCCGTCGGAGTGTTGGGGAGATATCAAAGTAATCCAGGCATTGAGCATTGGAAAGCTGCTAAGAAGGTACTGAGATACCTGAAGGGGACTAAAGATTACATGCTCGTATATAGACGTTCAAGCAATTTGGAAGTAATTGGCTACTCAGATTCAGATTTTGCTGGCTGTGTTGATTCTCGAAAATCAACTTCTGGTTATATATTTATGTTGGCCGGTGGAGCTGTTTCATGGAGGAGCGTGAAGCAAACTTTGACTGCTACTTCTACTATGGAAGCTGAATTCGTGTCTTGTTTTGAGGCTACTTCTCACGGTGTATGGCTTAAGAGTTTCATTTCCAAACTTAGAATCATGGATTCTATTTCCAGACCCCTGAAATTATATTGTGACAATTCAGCCGTTGTCTTCATGGCTAAGAACAACAAAAGTGGTAGTCGAAGCAAGCACATCGACATTAAGTACTTAGCTATAAGAGAGCGTGTCAAAGAAAAATCAGTTACTATTGCGCATATAAGTACTGATAAGATGATAGCTGATCCTTTAACTAAAGGCATGCCTCCAGGAAAATTTAAGGATCATGTTGAAAGTATGGGACTTGGTTCCCTCATGTAACTTTTTCGTTATAGGAACGATGTTTCATGGAAACTCTTGTTATAAGTGAATTCTCACATATGGTTGTGTACACATTTTGATATATTATTTTGATTAATAGTGAGAATTCTTATTTTATGTGGACCTAGAATAAACATTGAGTTTATTCATTAAGTTATTTTGGTTATAGATGAGAAACAGAATGCATTGATACATGGAAGATACTACTTATTTTTTATCAAAGGACCTATCGCCATGATTCATGTGTTTTGTTTCTTGTTGTTGTTGGACATTGAGGTTCATGTAGATCAAGTGGGAGAATGTTGATTTATTTTAATTAAATACATTTTATTTTAATAAATCACTTAAGTGACCTCCTGAACCTTTGCAACACTTGGTTGAAACCCTTCTGAAGAATCATGTCTCCTCTATCATTGATGGGTGGTTGTGGAGATTAGATTATATATATACATGTTTTGGTCCCCAAGTTCATTCATACTAAATATTCTCATTCAGAAAAAACCTCATACACCATCTTTGAGAGAGAGAAATAAAGGAATAGAACTTGGAAGCCCAAAACGAAGTTAATCCCGTTGCATCTTCAAAGCTTCGAATTCGGTCAACAATGGCAGGAGGTACGCCGATCTTTGCTTCCGCGTTTGAGTGATTATGCATGATGTTTAATCACGATTATAGTCTAACAAATTACAATAGAAAAAATAAAAGACGATCGACATAATAACATTTACATGATCAACATTTATGATACTTTTACAATACTGAACATGTAGATTTGTTTATAAAAGTTAGTGCAAACAAAGTTATAAACTACAGCAAAAAAGTAATTTTTTTTGTGTTCCATATCAATAGACAAATTACACTAATCTTAGTTTAATATATATGAGCAAAAGATTTTGTAATACAGATGCGCAACATTTTATTTTTGTGACATAGTTTACATTTCTTTATGTAGCTTGAATATAGACCTCGTAACATAATTATATTATTTTAAAGTTATTATTACGATGTTTCATTATAAGTATATCATTTTAAGCTACTTATTTTTTTTATGATAAATTACTACTTTTATACTGAATTAAAAAATAACTAACTGCATAAATAATAAATTCCAAAATAATTAATCGATGATTCTTCGACAAATTTTCGCCCCCCTCTAAATTATATTTCTGGCTCCGTCCTTGTCCATGGATAATCTCATCAAGAATACTCAATGAGACCGGGACTAAGAATATTGTAAAACGAATTGAAGAAGTCAAACAATTGAGATGAAATTAAGTTTGGAGAATGAATAACTATAATACAAGAGAGAGAGGTGTGTTTTTCATTATCTCATCATATATATTTGATAATTGATGCTCGGTGTGGTGCAATTTAAAAATAGGAGCGAATTTTTATTAGTCTGACCTCCTTCAAGATAATATTTCTTTGCATCAGTATTACGGTTGATAGCAATCATTTCTAAACATTAAATGACACAACTTACTGCAAACACGAAGCACAAAATTTTTAGCGATAACTTGGAGTTTATATTTATAATAGGAAAATACTCGCTCAGGGGTGATTGGAGAAGTAAGTCAGAACACTTCATCACAACAATTGTGTATTGATTGTGCACCCTTTTGCGATTGGATGTTGAATGATGGTTCTCTTCTGATTAAATGTTTAGAAGATTGTCACAGTCTGCACAACTTTTAGCAAGCAAGACATATACATTCAATAGGGGTTTGCCACTTGTCACACACTCATACGTCTATTTGTTGCCCTCGAATTGAAAGAAATTATTAATTAAATCGTAATGTATTTTTACAAAAGATAAATAGGGTCTTAGGACGAACCCAATCCCAAAATCGTGTAGCGTAGGGGCGTGTGGACAATTAGAGTATAGCTCATGGTAGGGCAAATTCTATCCACCTCCCTTGAGGTTTCTTCTCTCTCCATCCACCTCCCCTCTAGTTTGAGTTTTTCTATCCACCTCCCCTCTAGTTAGATTTAAGGGGTAAAAGTGTCAAATAACTAAGAACAAAATAAATTATTGAACTAATTTTATTCACAACACAAACAAATAATTTACTAAATTAACTTTTACTAATATATATGCTATATTGTATGGAAAAATATTAAATGTAAGTCTTATATTTAAATAACTAAATTAAATTAATTATATACATGTTGGTTGCAAAAAAACATACACATAGTTAATGTACAAATGTATTAATTTGGGGCTTATGTCAACATGTAAGATAAGATTAAAATAAATAGATTCATTTAACTTAGTAATTCAATAGTTCATGTATCTTTTACTTTTATGAAGAAATTAAAAATTATTGGATCATACACCTACTTTAATTTATTAAAATATAAATGAACTATTGAATTATTAAGTTAGTGAAGCTATTTATTATAATACAACTCAAAAACATAATAATTTAACAGTTTGTAATATATAGTATCCAATGAAAATTAATGAATTTACATAATTAAATTTTGGGAAACGATATGCATGCTCGTATTCAATAAAACATGAACATAGTTATTATTTTTAATCTTTTTCGGATGCTTACTTTATATATGTAGTTGAATGCATGAATAGAAGCTTTTGGTCATGCTTAAAATAAATTTATATATTTTATAGAGTTGAAAAAAAAATGTGAAATTTTATATTTCTTATATGATACATAGTAATTGTAGGTGTGCTGTTGATACAATGAGACTCCTATGTGGTGGATTATTAATTAGTTGGTTGCTTCAATTTTCTATTCTAACATAGGGATTTAGTTATGTTTATCCCTAATTTTAGGATCCTACTCTATTTTACACTTACTCCAAAAGGTGCTCATGTATACCGATTTTCTTTATACATTGTTTGAATTCAAGTATCGACTACTTAACCGTGAATTTTGTGTTGAGGTAAGCCCCAAAATTAATATATTAGTACATTAACTATGTATGTTTATATTTTGCTTTGCATTAAACATGTATAATATATACTAAACTTTAATTATGCAAATCTTAGACTTACAAAGTTACATTTAATATTTTTCCTCCATTTATGCATATTAGTAATTGTTAATTTATTAAGTTGTTTGGTTTTGTTGTGAATAGAAATTATTAGTTTATTTGTTTTTGTTGTGTGACACTTTTACCCCCTCAAATTTAAGTATTAATTAATAGTCAAATGAGTTAAGGGAGGTGGATAGAAAAGTTTCAAAGAAGAGGGGAGGTGGATAGAAAAGTTTCAAACAAGAGGGGAGGTGGATGGAAAGAGAAGAATCCTTAGGGGAGGTGGATAGAATTACCCCCTCATGGTATGTAGGTCTCCTCTACCAAATACTTGTGGTACTGGTACCTCAAAGGGTCCAAACCATTGTGCCTAACAAATAATTAATATTACATAAAGTCAATCTCAGACTTTCCATATGCGGTAATGCATTTTGAGAATGCGTAAAGCAAACGTCTTTAGCATGTTTATTTACATGTTAAATAGCTTGTTCTTGTTGGTTTTGTATTACTTTTGTCATGTTGTTATGTTTTATATGTTGTAGACATTGGGGAAAAAAAAATGGCAAACCTTACACTAGCAGGTGTCAAGAGGTGCAACTTGATGAGGCTTGCACTGAGCTAATTGATGATCAAAGGCTTTTGTATTAGAAGAGACACGAGCCATCAAGATAAAGTTGACCTAGCCGCATAGTACTAGCGTGAAGTGCGACTGCGAAGACAAACACCAACTTGAATACTGCTACCCAGGTGCAACTCCCAGTGACGAAGAAATAGACATGGATTATGACTCAAACATTGGTATTTTCATCAAGTTTGAGAAAGAAAGATCCATATCTAGATATACAAAGGGATCATAATACATGAATATATCATAATGCAAATACATCTACTTACATACAAGTCAAATAGTTTAGGTTCTAACACTCTATACATATTAATCATGATCTCATCTTTTAATACACGTGTCT
Source organism: Misopates orontium (assembly GCA_946800315.1). Lineage (NCBI taxonomy): Eukaryota > Viridiplantae > Streptophyta > Magnoliopsida > Lamiales > Plantaginaceae > Misopates > Misopates orontium. The sequence goes on from OX326947.1 coordinate 28,217,959, forward strand.
TCTTAAATAAGCATGAGTAGCTATACGTCATGTATCTAGAGTTAGGGAGTAGCTAGTATGAGAATTAGGTGGAATTCTTTATTTTAATTTGGATGAATTTAATATTTAGTTTAGTATCGTTTTATTGCTTATATATGATAGATTACCGTATGAATGATCTGACATTTGCATGCAAACAAAACGGAACGTATAGAAAAGTATCTTAGGGATAATTAGATCATATTCTACATACTATAAGAGATTTTAATGTATGGTCTATGTTGCTAACAAAGGTTATTCATAAATCTCATGTCTTACTCTCTAGACTTCACTAGAAATGTCCAAAGGCTTTTGATATATGAGCTAAGGTAAATCTTAAGGGTAATTGAGAGGTCTTTTAAGATTACATAAGGAACATCTGCATTAAATACCACAATTTTGAAGAAGACATTATTTGATTCTAATGGAATCAGAACTAAACACATCTATTATGATAGATTATATTTATCTATTTAATTGGTCTATTAGCTATAATAACTCGCAAAACTTATTGTTATTCTCCACATAGATCAAATAGATTGGAATTGATAAGTTGGTGTTAGATAGGCCATTAATAATCGATAAACATACACATAAACGGAAACACAAAATTAAATGAAGAACGATAGAACGACTTAATAATTTAACAAAAAAACTTATGCAAATAATCGTAGCTACAGATTTATAGAATTTAAACGAGTCAAGGGTCTGATACTTCTTGAGATAATTCACAATTATAAGAATGTATACAATTAATCCGGGGAACTAAATCATATCGTTAAATTATTCCAAGTATTGAGACTTGTGAATTAGAAAAAACTCTAAGTGAGAATATTTATACGGAGTGTTCTGTTCATAAAGCTGGAACCAAAGATTATACATCCCTACAATGGCCTAGGAATTTAATATCATCTCTAGGAGTCTGGTTCTTGAATAGGGGCTAGAACCACCAGTTTCCTGTGAATACTTGTATAAATACATAAGTTGGAAATTAGTAGCATAATAATTGTGTGAATAATTAGATAGAAATGGCTACTAAAAGTTCCAAGACCCACAGTGAATTTGGATACCCACGCAAGAAGGCTAGTGTTACTCAGGGTATTAGGCTATTTATGAGAATCACTATGTCGTTTTTACAACTTGAGAAGCGAGAAAAGTTCAAAAGTTTAAATTTCAAACGTTGAAAATAGAGTATGTTTTTTTTTTTCATGACCATGAATTTGATTGAGTTGCTTAAGAAGGAGAAACTCATGGAGGATAAAGAGGATTCGCAAACTGTTGTAGCTTGGAGACATGGCAAAATACAGACCATCCACGTCGGAACTATGTATTGAACTCTTTGGACAATGCACTTTTTAATGTGTATCCCCCTAAGGAAACTGCAACGGAGCTTTCAGGATTATTAGAGAATGAAGTACAAAGTCAACGATGTCGGTGAAAAAACATTTGTAGCTGGGCAATTCTACGATATCAAATAGTGGATGCAAAGAGTGTAGTCAAACAGTGTGACGGGCTAAAGCTGATATACCATGAGCTTGATGTCAAAGGTGTGGGACTAGGGCGGAGCCATGATTTAGGAAGAGAGGGCCGAGGTTGTGCTATATAATTTCATACGAAAATATTTTTTGACCTATTATCTATTCACGTGAGATAAAAAAAAAAAATTACAAATATATTTCAAAATCTTGGTTTCAGTATAAGTTTTGGTTCAGAAAATATCAAAAGAAATTTGCGATATTTGGAGATCTTCTCGACATGTTTCTAAAAATGCGTAAAACTAGTTGTTTCTATGATTGTGAAAAATACTTTTATGTTTGATTTCCAGATAGTAAAATATAGAAACGCTTTTGTACTTTTCAGAAGAAAAAAAATCTAGCAACTTTGATCCATGATTACAAAGAAGATTTATTAATTTTAGAAAACGGTATATTTTGTAAATAAACATAATTATCAAGATCTACTATTTGATAATCAAGAAAATTTGCACTATCACGAGGAGCATCATCATAATTATGAATAGAAAACTCGAGATCATGAGAACTAATAACTTAACCACAATGTGTGAGGACCGCGCCCCACGAGTCACAATTCGATCCGAGTTGGTCCAGTGTTGGCCACCTAACAAACCCAACTCAAAACCATAGCATTATAATAAAATAATTTTACTTTAAATACAGCAGAAGTCTTTGGAATACAAATACATTTTACAATTTTAAAATGATGTAAATACAAAATCAAACACTTAACAACTTTTGCAAAGTTTCCAAAAAGCGGACTTGTCGATCATTCGTTCCATCCGTGCTTCTATACCAATCTTACTCTGAGAAAGGGACATATAGAACAAAAGAGGAGTAAGTCTTTAATGACTTAGTGAGATTCTTAGAACATGACAATAATCAAACAGTAATTCAGAACAAAACGAACAAGAATGACCAGAATAGTTACATTTGCATCATTGAACTGAAATTATCAATTTTTTAACGATAATACTGAAATATTCAGAAGAACGAGAAAATGAACTTGTGCAATTACATATAACATATCCAACCTTAACTCCCAAATTCAACCGTATACCTCCTTACGAGGAGCTACCTCGCAACAGAACAGAAGACATGCTGGAGTACATGTCAATCTAACACGCAGGTTACAACCACCTCCTGGCTCAAAGCGGCGCTTAGACTAAATGGGTATTAATCAAAATTATTTAAACCGACAGCCATTTGCTGCCCAGCAGTAAATCCTTTCATTCCCTGGGCCCCAACTTCCCAAAGGCATCCCAATGGGTGAAACAGAAATATGAGATGAGCTAGTAAGCCGGACAATATCTGTTGCTCGTTTTTGAGCTACATAGGCTGAACATAGTTCGTTGCTCGTTGCACAATTCAAGAATTGATTTGGTGATCATGATATCAGGTTAATTATGGTTATGAATAAATGTGTGATTATGAATCAAATAATTGGTTTAACTTAACAATAGGTAAGAAAGCTGATTTGTGAAGAATTAACGAATATGAATATGAACGCAATGTAATGGCGATAAAATGTTGCTCGTGATTCAAAATAAAGTATCACAATTATTATGTCCAAGTTTCTCAAGGCCAGGTGCCAAACGGAGCTTGAACAAATCAGAAATCAAACCTCACCTTTTACCGTACGGGAAATTCTTCATTAACGTCGATATTTGTAGAACCTTAAATAAACCAAAAATGTATAATCAATTGTTTGCTCACAAATTTACAACAATAAACGTATATTTTCCATTAAATATCCAATTTGTTAATTTTGGATAAATCCCACATTTACCTATTTTAACTTTAACTATGGCGTAAAAATATAAATAATGAGATTTACCATTTCAATGTAACAAGTTGAAGACTAAATCTGTTACGAAATTATTATTAAAATCTCTATTTCTATTTTATTAACAACATATTTGATATTAATATATACATATGCTTCAATGCATTTTTAAACCTTTTTAAAACAATATTTCTTAACAAAAAATTCTAGTAAGTTACTTATTACATAATAATCTCAAATCAAAAGTTTTACCATGATCTTAACATTGAACAAATATCTCAATAAGCCCTTGAATAAAATTATATCACATATATAACTTTGGTAAAAGCTATTTTTCTCATAGTTATTAGTATTAAATAACATAATATTGCATATATCACTGGTAACAATTAAAATAAATAGTAAACATGTAGATCTAGTTAAAATTAACTTTTCCAGAATACTTATTACGCTAATAAACTAGATTAGATGGTTAGATCACAAGAAAAACACAATACTTTACTTAAAGTTAAAGAAATTGAAAGAACAACCGGAAAATAAACTATATGTCATCTTAATGTTGCAAAATCCATGAAAAATATTAAATACGATTCTAAATTATGATCAACTGATCCAACATCATAATTAGTGTGTAATGAGTGCGTATTAATGATCAATTTCATGATTCGAATAGCTTTTGCAACATAAATTAGTTAAACAAAAGGTTAATGCAAATCTGAGGTTAAAAACTATAGCAGTCTCGGATTTACCTTCAATCAGACTTTTAAACAATATGATAATCTAAAATTGGTTAAGGGGTTCAATTTTAAACATCATGTAGCATATGTAGTTTCAAAATCAGATAAATAGGATAAGGTTTGGTATTTTAAATAAATCATGAAAGATATGAGCTGTTTTCAGATTTTTTGGACAGTGGTACGTATTTGACAACTTTAGATCCCTCAAACCACTTTGTTTTAAGAAGGTTTCTGAACATGAAAGTTATCTTACACAATAACCAGTATGTGGTAAAAATTTCAGATCAAGAATCGAAGTTGTGTTATGGTTTTCGGACTTCCAAAGTTTCTGTATCAAAACTGGCAGTTTTGACAGAACTCGGTTTTGAGGATTTTTAAGGACTATAAAGAAGGCTTAAAGAACTGAAACAATTTTTTTAGAAATCTAAACATCAAGGGAAATAACTTTTTAGAAGAAAAGAAGATCAAATTCGGAGAAGAGAGGTGTGTGAAAATTGTTGAAGAGAGCCTTCCTTATATAGGTGAAAATGGGAGACAAAGAATTAATTACCATACCCTACCCATTTTTATTTTAATCCAAGCTAGGCCAACCTAATTATGATGAGTTTTCCAAAATCTTATCTCTTATCTCTGATTTGATTTTTATAATATTAAATATTAGAAATATCTAGCATATAAGACAAAGCAAAGTTACCTTTTCTCAAATGTAAATGTAAATATGTCAAGATTTACCATTGTCAATGAATGTTTGGATATTTTAAAACTATACGGGACTAATTTGAAAGTTTTGATAACTCATTTTTTCTTAAAGAAAATATTTGTAGTCAATCATAATTTTTTCAAAATGGGAAGGACTAAATTGTAACTTTTCAAATCTTTTGGGGTCAAAATCGTATTTTCAAAAAGTTCAAGGACTAAAATGAAAATTTGAAAATACTTTTATTTTCTTCCAAATTTCAGGGGCGTTACACAATGTCTTTTAAAAATAAAAATAAAATAGTTATTTTCTCACTAATTGATCAAATATATATAAATAAACTTTATTAATTAATTGATGGAGTGCTATGAAATCAAATTATAAATTTGAGAAATATCAAACTTAACTAAGATGTGTACGACAATAGAAAATTAAAATATACCTACAATTAAATTCAGCTAAACATATAATTTGTACACTAATGTAAAACAAACACCAATATTGTTAACAATACAAGAACACAATATATATATATATATATATATATATATATATATATATATATATATATATATATATATATATATATATATATGTGTGTGTGTGTGTGTGTGTGTGTGTATTTCATAAAAAAACACAATATATATTATATATTCACAGTACACGAAGGAGACTTTCCTTTTTTCTTGTTCTTTTTTTTGCAAAGGGAAGAGTTCTTACTTAATTATGTTCTTGGTTAGTTGCTTTCTACTACATTGTCCATTCCTACACAACCATAAGTTATGCTGGCTTTGAATTTTTTTCATGCTTTTATTTTCTTTCTTTATGAAATTATGTCCATTGGCTAATGGGTCTAAAATCAGAATAGAAAATGTTACAAGAGAGAGAATCATCTAGGTAGCAGCAAACTATGTACTTTATGAAATTTCATTGTGTTTCAAGGCGTAAGGTATTATTATGGTGGGCCAAGGCTCAGATGTGATTTCTTAAAAATTCATTGATTGTTTTAAATGGTTCATCGAGGGAGAGGTGCAAATTGCGAAGCTAATGGAAATTCCTCCAATATTTGCACTATTATTTAAACAATTTGGAGGAGTTGGGGGGTGCAATGGCCCCCGCATGCTCCCCCCCTCCTTTCGCCGCTGTATGGGACTCCATGATGCTCTAAGTTACAACGATTATTGAAAAATCACCACCATCTTATAAGGACTTCTGTAAGAGTGCAATTTATATACTGTTATCGTATCCTTTTACTTACTATATTATGAAAAGAAATTCACAATTTTGCTTTTATGTTGATTTTGTGTTTTGTAGGTCTCGGGTCAACATTTAGTAAAATAGTCAATAAAACACAAATATCAATGCAAAAAAAGGACCAAGGTTCAATTACAAATAGTCGAAGGAGGAGAAACTGTGCAAGCAGTGGTGCCAACAATGCGCATAGGACAGAGTCGACAATGCTAATTATGTAGCTTGCTCGGACTGCATTAAGAAAAAGTTTACCTAATTTCATATGCATAGTAGCGTTAAAAACGCTACGTACGGTCGAGCTCGGCCATGCTACCTCAAAATTTATGCAAATTTAAGTCAAATCTTCTAGAATTAGAATTCAACGAGAACTCTACTTTTCAAAAGCCTTGGTGGACAACAATAATTTCAAAAGTACATCTATAAAAGGTCGTGAGAGTCTCACAATTTAACTTCCGAGTTTTAGAGTTTAGAATAGTTATAATTACTTCTTGTTCTTAGTTTTAGTTTTTCTTCTTGCAAGATTTCATGAAAAGTGATCTAAAACCAAAGCATGTATCATATCGACAGTATGCTAGATGAAATCACTGATGTTCAAAATTGTAGGAGTAATTAGTTGATGGATCTTTGTTTAATGACTTTCTAGTATTTTTTAATTTGAGTTTATATGTTTATGATGATTGTCCTATTTTCATGCTTTCATGTGGTGTGGCTAGCGATTAATGAATGATCTTGAATTCAGGTAGTCATCCAGTTAAAACAACAAGTTGAGTGGAGCACAATTTTGTATTTGGTGGTTGCTAATTACAATTGTATGATAGTTCGTAGATTTGTGCTAACTTATTCTTTACTTGAAATCCTCCTTGTACTTCCAGTGTTGATGGCTGATTCTTTAATTAGAATAGGTGTGACATGTTCCCCGCAGTCCTACAGATTTTATCAGAGAGCTTTGTAGTCAATAATTCTTATTTGCTAGTTTTCACTAAGTAATAATGTGTTTTGGTGATATGAGCATTGATCTGAAGCAACTTTATGAATTAGCGCATTAAATATTAACTCAATGATGCACGAAATTTACAAAGAATGATTAGATGTATTTGTCTCTGAGTACTAATCCATGGGTTTTTTCCAACGTTGGTCATTTAACGTGAGTTGATTCCATCTTTGGTCCTCTAATGGATTCTTTAACATCTTGATCCCCTAATGTGTCTCACATTTTCGATTTCAATCATGTTTGGTTGAAAATGCCAATTTTGCCCAAAAAGAGCCATGTGACTTGCGCGTGATCGCCTGAGGAGGGTTCTCACATAGGGATAAGTGGGTATTTTTTTCAACATTTGTCCTTTAATGTGAGTTGATTCCATCTTTGGTCCTCTAATGAATTTTTTGCAACTTTGGTCCCATAATGTGTCTCACAATTCGATTCCGGTCCTTTTTGGCCAGAAATATCAAATTTGCCGAGAAAGCCACATGACTTACACTTGCACTTTTTGCCTAAAGAGGGTCCTCATGTGGGAGATAAGTCGCCCCTTCAAGATCGAACCCCCGGTTTTTTCTTTGAAATACCGTTATTTTAATTTTCTTTTTTTTCAATTCATGAAATCAATTTTTTTCAGTAAAACTCCTCACCCACCCACTCCCCACATCGCAATCCCAATTTCTTCATAAACCCTAAACCTAAAAACCCATAACTTCTTCAATTGAACCACGAAGTTCTCCCAATACACCCAATCTTTTTTCCATTTCAGACTTGACCCATTTTGCAATAGTTGTTAAGTCAGTCATAAAACCAACATCACAAACTAGAAATATAAGAGAAATTGTCAATGTCTGGGTAACCTAGGTCGTATCCCTTGAACAAGTACAATTGTTTTTGCCGAAAATTGGAATTTTTTGAAGTGCCACTACTAAACAGAATTTTGGCAAAAAGTTTCATGGCAGCAAGTCTCGTGGCTTTTTTCCGGGCAAAATTGGCACTTCTAGCCAAAAAAGACTAAAATCAGATTGGTAGACACATTAGGTGACATAAGTTGCAAAATATTCATTAGGGGACTGTAGATGGAATCAACTCACAATAAAGGACATAAACCCTAAACCTAAAAACCCATAACTTCTTCAATTGAACCACGAAGTTCTCCCAATACACCCAATCTTTTTCCCATTTCAGACTTGACCCATTTTGCAATAGTTGTTAAGTCAGTCATAAAACCAACATCACAAACTAGAAATATAAGAGAAATTGTCAATGTCTGGGTAACCGAGGTCGTATCCCTTGAACAAGTACAATTGGCTTTGCCGAAAATTGGAATTTTTTGAAGTGCCACTACTAAACAGAATTCTTGCAAAAAATTTCATGGCAGCAAGTCTCGTGGCTTTTTTTCCGGGCAAAATTGGCACTTCTAGCCAAAAAAGACTAAAATCAGATTGGTAGACACATTAGGGGACATAAGTTGCAAAACATTCATTAGGGGACTGCAGATGGAATCAACTCACAAAAAAATCTCTTATCTCCCACGTGAGAATCGTCCTTAGGCAAGCACGCGTGGCTTTCTCATGGGTAAAATTGGCATTTCTAGCCAAAAAAGGACTAAAATCAGATTATGAAACACATTAGGAGATCAAAGATGCAAAAAAACGCATTATAGCACCAAAGAGGGGATCAACTCGGATTAAAAGACCAATATTGAGTCAAAAAACTCACAGTTCAATTATTTCAGTTTTACATTTAATTTATTTTCTGTTGTTTAGTTGTTAGAAAAATCTCTCAACATTCCCTCCATTGTTTATTTTAATTGTTTCTAGAATTTAATTACTTAAAGTAGAATAAAAGGTTAGAAATAATTCTATGAATAACTTTCCTCGTGGGAAACGATATTTGAGAAGCAATCCTTACTTCTCTATATAACTTGTGGCTCGTGCACGTGCGATTAATAATTGCTCATTTTGAGCAGCCATCAAGTTTTTGACGTTGTTGTTGGAGAAAGTGCAATTTGAAGTGTTATTTTTTGTTTAAATTGTGTTTTTGGTTTTGAAATTTTTTTTCCTTGTTTTACGGTTGCACTTGTGTTTTCCTTGTTGAACAGTGTTTGCAGAAAATTGTAGAACCTCGCAAGAAGAGTGAAATATGTATTTTAGAGATACAAGGTAAGACCTACTGTATTGGCAAAGGAAGAATCCATCTCCATAGATGGAATAACCATGGACCAATTCCTCAGCCACAAGATATTCGTGATGGATATGGGGCAAATCAAGTTATTTCCGAGTTTTTGGGAGTTAGATTTTTCGGGCGTAAGCTAAAAGATTACATCTATTTCCTCCAAAGCAAGATAACCATTATAATTTTGGAAGAACTTATATTCCTGGTCTCACACAAGAATGGCAACAATATCTACCAAGTCTACATAATTATGAATACACACAACCGCAACCGCCTGAAAAATTAATTCACCTAGAGGACAAATTAAAATAATTTATGGTAAAAACCATTAAAACATCTCACTTAACTGGATCAGCATATTTTTAAAACAGATGCAGATGTTGAAGATAAACGGTCAGAATCAAGCAGAGTCAATAAAAGCTCTTCCGAAATTGATGATTAAATTATGCCATGACATAATATCCGGGACTAAAAAGGTGCTTTCACAAAGTAAGATGAAAAGTTCAAAAGAGCCTGCAAATTCAAGCAGCTAAGAAGCAGTCGACATGTAGAGTTAAAAGAGGAATTGCAATCAAAGGAAAACAAAACAAGACAGAAAGTCGTAGAAGCTAAACTTGTAAAAATTGTTTCAAACAAGTACGCCATTTACAATTCATTCTTCGGATATCAAGAATATTCTTTAGGTCACAAAGACTTGAAGAATGACCCATCTCAAAGTGAATACAAGAGAATTACGCTTCCCCAAACAAAAGAAATTTGAAGAAAACTAAGATGATTATACTCAATAAAAAGTCTACATTGCATCAAGACTACTTTATGAATTTCCTTCAAAGTTGGCGAATCCAAAGAATTTTACTCTTCCTTGTCTATGAATTTTCATTAACTTTAATGAATCTATTTGTGATCTAAATACTAGTGTGAGTTTGATGTGCCTTTCTATGTACCCTTCTTTAAAGTTGAAGATATTATTTCCAACAACGATCAATCTTCAGTTAGAAAAGGATTGTATCAAATATCCAGATGGTGCATTGGAAGTATCATTGTTGTCGTGGAATTTGCTGCATGACAAATTTTGTAGGTGAATAGATGATAGTATTCACAGCCATTTCAGAGTTATCTAGCTTCTATATCAGGAAACGGTATGTGCTACTATCCTGCACATATCCGATGATTACAAAATCTACTGTCTTATATCCTATCCTTGTCCTTTTAGGGGAGGAATTGAAAGGATTTTGTACGTTTCTGCATATCGTGGACTTACTTCAGGTTATTTTTAGGTTGTGGTACATTTGTTGAAACTGTTCAAAAACACTTATGAATATTTTGAAGGTGCTAGATTTGGATCTTGATTTTCTAGTATAGGAGATTTACTTTTCCATATCTGTTTAAAGTTGCTATAGTTTCTTTGGCGTTGCTGCCTCGGTGAAGAGTTGTTTAGTAGCCCAAAATTCTCTTTAAACACTAATATGCATGAAATTCTTTTAGGAATTGATCTATGTACCTTCACCTTGCATGCTTTACCTTTGGGTATTAAAGTTTATTGTAGTAATTCTGATTAGTAACGGCCTTTGTAATTGTAGAGCACAATTCTCCTTTGCGCAAATGATTATTCTCCTCTTTTAATGATTTATTTTGTATGCTTATTGTTAATTGAATAATTAATTTGGTCGAGCATATTTAGGTTATGTGATTAATATGTCATATACTAAAACTTGGTAATTAGTTATAACATTCAAGGTTTCTCTTATGAAGAAAATCAATGTGCAATTATTTAGTCTAATTGGAAAATTAGAATTATGGCTCTCTTCGAAAAATTGTTTATGAACTGTTTGACGAGAACTCTGTGATATAAATAAATTCTGATGAATTAAAACTGTGAAATTCCAAGTATTGAGAGTTGAGAAATTATTGTGAAAATAATTTCAAGTATTGAGACTTGTAATCATTGTGAAGAAAATATAAAGTGAGATTACTTATACGGGTTGTTCTATCTACAAAGGTGTTACTTAAGAGGATTCGTCCCGCCACCGGCCTGAGAACTTAATATTCCATCTAGAAGTCTTGTTCCAGATAGAGGCTTTGAACCAACCAGTATTTCTTAAGAATATTTCTTAAGAATATCAGCATATGTATTTGAGTTGAGATTAGTTTTTTTTTAATGGCTTCAGTAAGTTCAAACAAAAGAAGGGTAGAAGTACGAGGCTATTATTTTGATTATGAGGACCACCATGCCCTATTCTGAAACTGAAAAAGTGTAAGGGTTCCAGCTTCAAACGTTCACAACAGAAGATGATGTTCTTTCTCACTACCTTAAACTTGATTAGATTTCTTTGTTAGGTTAAACCAGTGGAGGATCAAGAGGATCTTTAATCTGCTGCAACCGTAGTGACATGGTTCAATGGAGACTACTTTTGCTGAAACGATGTATTGAATGATTTGGACAATGCAACTTCCAATTTGTATTCATCGAAGGAAACCGCAAGAGATCTTTGGAAATCGTTAGAGGAGAAGAAGAAAATTGACGATGCATGTACAAAGAAATCTAGAGCCTGGTGATTCTATGACTATCGAATGGTGACGAAAAGAATGTAGAAGAACAATGTGAAGATCTAGTTGATAAATCATGAGCTTGTTGTCAAGGGAATGGGTCTCTGTGATGCCCTTCAAGTTGCGATGATGATTGAAAAATTGCCACCAACTTGGAAAGACTTCAAGAACTACCCGAAGCACAAGCGAAAGATGATGAGCTTCGAGGATCTTATCCACAAGCTCAGATTTGAACAACCCAAATGTTGAGAAGAAACCAAACGACATGGTTTCAAAACGTGCAAATGTTTCTAAAGGAGAGTCTCTAAAGAAGTTCAAATGAAACTACTTTGTTTGTGATGAACCTAGTGACTAAGCTAAGAATTGTCACAAACGTCTCAAACCAGATGAGAAGAAGAAAGTAGTGAAGAACAACAAGAAAGGCGATAGTGCACATGAAAATGTAGCATAGGCGAGCCAAAAACTCTGATGATGACGTGCACTTGGAGTGGAGTGGTGTGAGAAGTGAATCTAGTTGGAAGGAACTCCAACTAATGGTGGATAGCACTGGTGCTACTCATTACATATGTGTCAACATATGGATGTTCAAGACTACCAACTTGTAGAGAATAGACAGTGTTACAAGGTGTCATAGGCCAACCTATGACATGAGTTGTAGCTACGGGTCCGGAAGTCCTAACGTGCGAGCTGTTGTGTCCAAGAAGTGCACAATAGGCATTTGTGGGGCAGATCCAGAAGGAGAGCCATCGGCGAGCCTCCGTGCATCAGAATGTGCAGGATGGACTTAAGTGTAGGCAGCCTGGGCGCCAGGCTGGGCGCACAGTGCTGGCAGCGTGTGCAGGCACTGGTGTGCCAGCCTTGGCACGGCGGGCTGTCAAATGGGCAGGCCATGGGCGTGCCAGCGTGCAGGCCTGGGTCGGCAGCTGGGCAGCCCATGGGGCGAGCCATGGTGTGGCAGTGGTCCGGTGGCGGTCGGCCGGAGGTCCGGCGGCGATCGGCCGGAGGTCCGACGATGGTCGGTTGGATGGGTGGCGGTTGACCGGATGGGCAGCCGGGGTGCAGGCCGGTGGGCGGACCGGTGGGCGTGCGGCGCCGGGCATGCCACCGTGCAGCAAAGTTGGGGGCAGCAGTGAGGGCTGATGGCACGCCGGACTGCATGCTGGGGGCACAGGCCAAAAATGTGGGTGGCCCAGCGTGCAGGAGCATCCACTGGTGCCATAAGCTTAATCCTTTTTAAGTATACTATAGGGGGGACAATGATGGTGAGCGACAACCCGTCTCCCTCGTGCTTGGCGACCTTGTCGAGTACAAAGTGTGCACGTTCCTTGGGGGCATGGGAGGCCTCCAAGGGCCAGCTTTGGGATCGCATAGGCGAGTCAAAGTTCCGTTTTTGACGGGGTGTCGGGATGGCGGTGTGGGGCCCGTGGGGTCCGCATTGGGCACATTTGTGCCCACAGTGGCTCATGCATGAAACGACATCCGCTCGCGGGTTTCGTCTATCTTTTGATAGCTACTGTTGGGTCGATTAAGTTCTCAAGGCATTCATAAGGCCTCGTTAACTACTCATAGCGTAGGCTAAGGGTTCAAGCCTTGATGTGGGGGTTCGAAAGCTGAGGCATACGTTGTTTGGGGCAACACCGCACATGTGGGCTAAGATAGTGTCAAGTGTAAGACACATATGATATGATGGCACGTATTGTGGGCTTAGGATCATGTTCCTTCTCGGGCGAGACTATTAGTGTACGACACGAAGGACTACGAGTGACTCTGAGTGTCAGGAAAGAACGTTGAGCACGAGCTTGGGCGAAGCTAAGAGAGCTTCATGGCCATCGAGAGCGGGACTTAGTGAAGACCCAAGATTGACGCGAAGCTTGGCGAAGGCTAGCGAGACTTGTGAATATGCGAGTGTCCATTGGGGCACCGGGAAGCGTTCAAGGTTCGTGCTAGTTAGCACAAGGCAGTTGGGACTGCGAGATAGGCGAGTGCACGTACGTTGAGTACTTGCGCAGGGATGCGTCTTGATGTTCAATTGAGCGAGTGCTCTGGGCCTATGCAAGAAGGGTAGTGATGCATCCTCGAGATGGTAAGGCGTAGCACTAGTTTTATGGGAAATTTCTGTAACCACACAGGCTTTAAAATCATTCCGCTGCATTACAAGAGAGTCGGCCTGTGACACAAGGGAAACTCTGCAATCTAAAAAGTTGAAGGCAAGGGAAGCCTGAAGAGTGGTGTTGAAGATGACCTCGGAAAAAGAGCTAACTCAAAGAGATGCTTCATGTTCCAGAGATCCAGGAAAATCTCATATCTGTGAGTTTTGAGATTGTTACAGACGTTTTAAAACATCTGCAATTAGTATGTGTTTAATAGATATTTAAATATTCAGATTTTATATTTAAATAAAAAATTTACATTGTTTCTCATTAACTAATATAAATTCCACAATATCTTGATTGGAATTTTCTCTTAATATTCAATTTATTTTGACTCGATTCCAAATATATCCAACAACATTCTGAACCATTTTCGCCTTTATTTTCCTTCACTAGTATTTTGCCATAATACAAGCTAAGTCAAAAATCATGATATTTTATGTGTACGTCTCAAATCGGAGGATTGTAATGAAGGAAAGATGACGTGTTCTTCCAACGGGAGGAATCCTAATTAATGTTTTTCCAGAATTTTAGAGATAAATGCGTCGAACACCCTAACCTATACCTTGTTTCTCAATGTGCACCCTAACGTACTAAATTGTGTGATTTAAACGTTTCATAAAGGGTGCACTTTACACCACGGTCAACATTCCGTCCAAAACTAACGGAATCTAACTGAATATTCTGTTTTACAATACGTTAGGGTGCACACAGCAAATAATAGAATCAAAAATAAAAAATTTCTGTGAGTTTTTTAGACGAAATGTTGACCATGGTGCAAAGTGTACTCTTTTTGAAATGGTGCAAAGTGTACTCTTTTTGAAATGTTAGGATGTAAATCGCACATTCTGATACGTTAGGATGCACATTGAAAAACATGATATAGATTATGGTGTTTGACGCATCTATCCCAAGATTTAACACGGACTTTAAGGCTCTCTAAATTAACTCAGCAGTTTTAAGGGGAAAAAAATTGTGTATGTTTAGATTTTAAAATAGGTGATCAAACATACCACTTTTAAAACCTTAGACTAAGTATGTGACCAAATAGGCATATAGTTATCAAACAATTGTCAAAAACACACTTAAGCTAACCCCAGCTTCATTTCACGATCTAAACTGAATTAAACTAAGACGACGCTTGTGTGATGAAGCAGACTTATTAATTCCGGCCGATTTTGAAATTAGGGTTTAGTGGAGATGACGGTAGCAGCGGGGATCGGGTACGCGCTGGTAGCATTGGGTCCGTCTCTCTCACTCTTCGCCGCCGTTATTTCTCATAAACCCTTTCTCGTCCTCACCCTTCTCTCCAGGTCTGTTTTGTTTTTCTATCAAAATTGAAATAATTGTGCTTTTATTACTGTGCAATGTCATGATGTGTTGTTGATGATGATTATAGTACTTTGGTATGGCTAATAAGTCTCATTGCTCTATCGGCAATCTGGAGGCCGTTGCTGCCGTTGAAAGCCACGTCGCTGTGGCCTTATGCTGCTCTCATTCTGACGTCCGTTGCCTTTCAAGAAGCGCTCCGTCTGCTTCTCTGGAGGCTGTACACGTATGTTTGATTTGACCACATTGCTTCGTTTTACTTTAGAGGGAGATTTTTTGTTAATTGATTGCGGTGATAGTTACTTGACTTCTGTTCTTGAAATAAATTGGTTTAGTGGCAATGCGGTATGAGAATTCTAAGTACCTTGATACTTCCTCGTTGCTCCTTGTGTCTAAGGATATCAAACAACTTAGCTGAAACTTTTGTTTAGCATCTTTGTCTGCAAGCTCTTCTTTTCAGCTGTTGTTTCATAATAATTTTCTCTATTTTGCTGTTTCTGGATAATAAAATATTTTTCGTTTTCCATTTTTTAATAATTGTTGTGGATATGTATTAGGCGAATGGAAGAACTACTTGATGCTTTTGCTGATAGAGTCTCCAAACCTCGCCTCTTCATCACAGATAAGATGCAAATTGCTCTTGGTAAGTCTTGTGGCCATGTGATGAATTCATGCTGCTCACATTTACCTCTGTTCAATATTCATGGGTTTTTTCATGATTTGATATTACACTATAGGTTGTCCGGAATCCCATTAGGGGAGGTTCTGCATGCATTTCGTACGTCTAAAACTAAGATTGCAGGAAGCCCATGTGTTTTTGAATTTTGTAGTCAGGCCTGCTGCCTATTGGTGTTTTCATCATATGCTCTGTTATTCTTTTGTTATGTTTTTTGTCATTATATGTTTCATTGCAGAACCATTGCCTGTGGCCTTGCTTGTCATGGTTATATGATTTGAGAAGACTTTATTTTTGATGTTTTAGATGATTATTTCTCATTAACCTTCCTGTTCAGTTTTATCGACTACAGGGGATTGGCTCATTGATGGGCTAGTACCCTGACGTAAGAGGACAAAGACTTAAATACTTACTAGGTTAAGAAAAATGTTGACGGGAAATGAAGGAAGAGCGTGGCAACTTTTATACTAGATTAACTATCTTACAACAAATTTCTTGATGAAGAATTACCGTTAGAGAAACCACTGTTATCCTGATCTCATGTTAACTGATTATTTTGAGATCTGGACAGAGAAAGAAATGTTTAGATGAAGCGTTAGTTTCTCTCAATGAGTTAGGTAGTGATGGTGCATGAATCTTGCTACCCGAAAGCAAAGAATCATTTCGACTTCTTGATCTTTTTCTGTTACATACATGCTTTGGGTTTTTGACACTGGTTTACCTAAACATTTTACTCATAACATATAGTACTGCCTACAAAAAAATGATTTGCTGAACTTGACATTATTTAAAAAACCCAACTTTTGGGTGCAAATTCTCAAATCATCACCTTCACATTTGCAGCATGAATAAGCAAAGCAATATGTAAATGAGTACTGCCAGAACTGAAATGTAAGTACCAACACTTTCATGAAGAAAGGGTTATTAGCCATATCCTCTGTTAATCTTACAAAAAAAAATCATTTGTCACTTTGTGAAAGCAAATATGCTGTGCGGACTCACAATTGGGAATTCAACAACTGGATTTCTTTTGGCAGCTAAAAGGTGAAAATTGTTGAAGATAAGGTCAACTTTATGCATTAAAGTTTCAAGATATTAGTTCGGAGAAAATGAGAATAGCTAGATAATATGCTGATGATATCTTGGAGGGGGAGGGGCTTTCCTACTTAAGCCATTTTATAAGAGGCAATGGTTTGACATAAAGCGGACGTGGACCATGTACTGGTTTGCATAATGCTGAATATAAGCAGACAAATTTCATGATGTGATAGAAGTCTCTGGTAGCATGTCGTTTCAGTCAAAATGGTTCATAATGGGGTCCTCTAATCAAGCATTACTATCGTTTCAGCAGAATTAACCCAATTTAGTAGGTCAGTTATCTTTCACCAGCTAGTTAGTTGACAACCGTGGTTTTTGTTTATGTAGAAATTTAAGTCCCTCCATGTTTCCCTGGAAAGGCCTCATTAAAAGGAGGGAGGAAGTTTAATTATATACAGCAGCTCAGATTCATTCCCAAGTAATCTCTTGACACGCCCCTCATGTATGGACCAAAATGAACTTTGTTCCATCATGAGATAGATCGCAAACCCATCATTTGTCCTAGGTAGGCTTTCTTACCATGTAAAACTTGAAGTCTCTCTATGCTTTCCTTAAAAGGCCTTATTTGAGAGAGAGGGGTAGTTTGCTTATTTACACAGACGCAGATTCATTCCCGAACATTCTCAAAAGATTCCCTACATCTAACAATCCAAATATGTTTGGAAAAACATGAAAGTGTCTCATTTCTCCTTCTCCAGATGGACGTGCTCCCTGAATTATATATACATACAACTCTCCTCGCAAATATTTGTTAAATATAGTTTTAAATCTACTCCGTTTAGTAATTACCTCTTTATAAGAATAGATTTGTATGGTCTTGATACTATCAAAGTAGAATTGTTTCACTGAATGTTTGTCCTTGGATTTCCTCCTGCACGGTTTTTGCAGGAATCATAAACTGATGGAGGTCTATGTCTTAGGCTAGTGAGGTCCTAAAAATAAAAGAGGAAAGAATATGATAAAGGATACAAAATGGACTTAAGTGCGTCGGTGCCACATGTTATGTGTCGATGACATTGGTTCTTTTGGAATGCAGTTCGATTATACGAACTGTTGCTTGTGCTTTCGAAATGAGGAAGGTTTTTTTTTTTAACATTATCTCGCGATACAGGCTTTAACTACAAGATACAGCTTGTGTTTCCAAGTACTGAATTGAATATAATTTTCTTGTTACAAAAACATTAGGCAGCTTATGTTATATGGAGAGGCTATATGCATATAATTGTTTGCACAACCATTTGGGCACAAAGTAATCACTTCTCCCGCTTTTAGTGTCGTTCTGTCTTCAAAACGCTAATCTAATTTTTCCGGTATGTAGCTGGTGGTATGGGTCATGGTGTCGCTCATGCGGTCTTCTTCTGTGTGAGCCTTTTAACTCCTGCATTTGGGCCAGCAACATATTATGTAGAAAAGTGCTCGCAGATACCATTCTTTTTCGTCTCTGGTGAGTGGTTCATTTCAATTAAGCACATGATCTGAGCTCATGCAAGAATTACTGCTGCCAGTTGGAGTAGTTACAGTATCACCTACACCTGGCAGCAGTCTGTCTATCAGTGCACAATAATTTAGTATTTCTTGTGAAGTTATTAGTTCTACAATTTGGTTTGGAAGCTGATTTCCCCTGCCTTTTCCTATGCAGCCATTATAGCTCTTGCGTTTGTTACAATACACACTTTCTCAATGGTTATTGCATTCGGTGGTTACTGGGAAGCAAACAAGGTGGACCAGTATTTGGTTCCTGTTGTTCATCTTGCTGCTGGAATGATTGTGAGTATTATATTGGACTTTATTATGATAATTTCTTCATCTTCTCACTTCTTGCATTTATTTTGGCTCTATATAGAACATGATTTATTGACACACCCGTCCTAACCTCCAACCGTGTGTGCTTTCACTCAGTAAACCACTACTCATATAGGATTTGCAAACCTATTTGTGAGATCTAGTAGTAAAATCTCTGGGAGACGGGGGCTCCTTTGAGAAAATTGCTGAAACAACTGCTCTTACTATAATTTGAAAAGAAAAATCTGTTGCACATGAGAAGGTCAGAAAGCTCTCATCTTGCTTTTGTATTTTCTAGTATTAGTTGGTTTTATATATGAACCAAGTTTCCGAAAATTATCGAGATTAGTCGAAGTAACCAAATGTCATAGGCAGTCTCTTGTAGTTCTATTAAGCATTAGTATTGATTTTCTGAATGCGTACTGTATAACAATTAAGTGTTCTTTGCATTTCACGACGAACTTCACTATAGTACATTTTCAAGTTGATGGTTGCCTCTGTAACATTGATGTGCAGTGTCACAAACACCAATAAGAGATCAGCTATACTAACCCATATTGCTTTTACGTTTAAAAGGAGAATTATGTATTGGGGTTTTCTCTTCATGAAACGGTCTAGGCAGGGGAAATCATTGTATTTATTTTACTCAAAACAAATTAAAGAATGGTACTTCAATGTTTATTAAGTTAGTTGAAGATGGTCAATTCATTAACACTCGGAAACAAACCATATTTTTTTTACTAATGAAATAACTTTTTATCTCCTTAGACATTGATAAATCTTGCAACCGGAGGCTGCATGATCAGCATACCACTGCTTTATGGCTTGGCAATTTTAATTTTGGCACGTTGTGGGAAAACGGTCTGGAGGAGGCTCGCAGAAAGCACTAGTAGACGAGGAAACTTTTACTGAATAACTACGGTTATCTCAAATTGTAAATCTTTTGATTGAATGTTCTTTCTGTAAAAGAAGTATTTTCACGCGGTAATGAATATTCAAGTGATTGATGCTAGCAAATGAACTTGAGTTTTGGCTGATTTACATCTGTTCTTGTTTCTAAAGATTTTACATGAAAAGTGCAGATTGTATTGCCAATTGAAGACCAGTTTTACCAGTTGTTTACTTATGCCAAATCGATTTATGAACGTTTAATTACTGAATCGTAACAGAATGATTCCACACGTGTGGGACCCTTCTGGGATGGGTAGCTAAGATGCTCCCCTTCTCATTTTGGCATGTCAGGGCTTCAGTTCCTGGCCCTTTCATTCCTGGGATTTTCCGAAAGTGAATGTGTTTAAATCAGGTTTTAAGCAGTAGTTATTGTCCAGCTGTAAAATGGTTAATTGCGGAAGGAATGACTGAAAATATGATCTACTTTCTCAACTAGTTTATAGATTAGCTGAAAAATGAACAGACTTTCGAACTTTTAAATGACTAAAAATATAACCTACTTTATTAATAAAGTATAAAAGCAAGGAGCACAAAAAGTAAATTTGCATTGTTGGCACTTGCTTTTTCTCGAGTACGTGGTGTGGTTAAACGTCGTAGCATTTTGATTCTTATCTAGGGTGGAATTAAAGGCATATTTTAGGAATTTGATTAAATTGTATTGAATTCTAAAAATTACTGTTTCCTAAGTTACAAATCTTAACTAGCTCAAAACAATGGCCCAGGTTGTTGATTGTGGCCTCGGATCTTATTTCTATCTCAGTGTGCACCGGCCTCGATGCTAAACTTCAGACATTTTGGTGGTCAAGGGACTTGAGCGCGAATAAGGTTAACTTGGTGGTGTACTGGTGTGGGATCGCTTACAACAACTAAAGCTTGTGGTAGACTCAAGTTCCATAGGACATGTGACATGAACATTGCTCTTCATGCGAAAGCTTCCTAGCTATAGCTATGGCCTCTAACCTAAAGGTAGAATGTGGTCTAATCTGCTCGCTGCTAAATACCTCAAAGGAGATAATTTCATGGACTCGAAAAAAGCATGTCACACTTGTTCACCTAAATGGTGGAGCATCTGAAAGCCCGTTAGATCATATCTAGAGGTGCTTGTTTTTGTGTTTCCACAAACTCTTCGTTGCGCATGTGGGAGGACTAGTGGATTCTCTCCATTCCCACGTTTATCTCGTCTCACACCCTTGTTGACCAGTCTCTAAATATCACCTTCGCTTCAGTGGGTTCATTAATATCCCGGACTTGGCAGCTTGAATAACATATCTCCTTTCTCAGTTGTTTGACATTAGCACGATAGTTGCAATTCTATAAATTCGGATAATTTCTTCGGTGGAACAAGTGATGTTAAACGTGCTGAGTTGTGCTGGCTTGGCACTAATTATTATACTCATGAGCTGGGACTCGATCTTTAGCCAGCACTGCCCACACAAAATCTCCCACCTCGAACTTAATATTGCGCTTCTTTAAATGTGTAGCACGTTTGTAATGCAAAGCATCGACTTGCAATTGATCATGAGTTTGAGAATGAACCTGTTGCAACTTCTGAATAAAATCCTCTGCCTTGTTATGCTTTTGATTGATGCAGTCACTGGAACGAGATCAAGGGGACCCTGAGGAACAAGGCCATAAACCACCTGAAAAGGACTAAACCTAGAACTCCGGTTAACAGCATGATTATGAGCAAACTCGCCTGACACAACTTTTGATCCCATGACTTAATGTTATCGCCCACAACACAACAGATCACCAAGAGAACAATTAACAACTTCTGTTTGACCATCTATCTGTGGATGATAAGCACTGCTGAAATCTAAATTCGTATTCACTGAACGCCACAAACTACGCCAAAAGTGGCTAAAGGAAAGGAGTATCTCGATCAGAGACAATAGAAGAAGGCAACCCATGCAAACGATAAACCTCTTGAAAATACTACACGACAACATTAACAACATCAGTGGTTTTCTTACACAGAATAAAATGTACCATCGTGAAGAAAACAATCAACCACCACATAGATCGAATCAAAACCAGGCTGAGTTCGGGGTAAACCAACGACAAAATCCATGCTCACATCCCACCCAGGGCTGCATAGGAATAGGCAATGACATTTACAACCCAGCATTAGTAGTCTTACCCTTGGCCATATGACAAACTCGATAGCACTCCACAAATCTGCTGGCATCCCTATGCAAGGATAGCCAAAAGTATGAAGCCGAAGGGTTCAATCATGACCCACATGACTTTCATTGTGCAACTCGTGAATTATTTTGAGGCGCAAACTACCCTCTGGAATACACAACTGATTGCCACGAAAAAAGGGAACCATCAATCCTTACAAATTTAGAATGATCACCTCGCTGCAAATTCTGAATCACATTAGAAAAGTATAGATCAACATGGTACAAGTCGCGAATGCTATCAAAACCCATAACCTCAACTCACATCTCGGTGAAAATCAGGAAATAGAAAAGTGATATCGCATAATGATCTTGTTTACCACTCTACTATTCACACACATTCTCCACGTGCCATCTTTTTTTGGTGTCAGAAGTGTGGGAACTACACAAAGAATCAAGCTCTCTCTGACATGCTCTTTTGCTAGTAGTTCCTCGACTTGCCTGCGTAACTCCTCAAGTTCGACGGGAATTATTCGGTAATGAGCCCAGTTACCGGTTAGGTAAGGCTGCACCCAGGACTAAGTCAATTTGCTGTTGGATATCACGCGGCGGCGGTAATCCCTCTAGAAGCTCATCTGGGAACACATCAGCAAATTCATGTAGTAATGGCTGAACTATTTGAGGAATTTCCTGATCACCCTCGACTGGTTTCCCAACTAGCACATACACTACCCTTGATTCTTCCATCTCAGCCTCTAATCTCTTTTGAGCTAGAAAATTTGTAGTTTTTGCAGTTGCCCGCTGGCCATGCAACGCAAATTTCTTTCCGCAAATAGAAAACTATACCTATTTGCAAACGCATCGTACTTCATCTCTAAATAAACGCCTATCAACCTGCCATTAGGGGTGTACACGGGCGGGTTTAGGCGGGTTACCACCGAAATTTCAACCTGACCCGACGTAAGCGGTTACCTTATTTTCAAACTGCCACTCTCATTTTATTTTGCCGACCATGCGGGTGGCGGGTGGCGCGCGGATGGCGGGCGGATTGGCGGGTGGTTTATTTCCAAAATAGCAATAACAAAACAACTCTAAAATATATAATAGCAACAAAAACAACAATGCAAAACAGCCCTGTTACATTAAAAAACAACAAAAAACAGCAATAAGAAAACTCACACTAACATCTCCCAACAACAATCTGTAGTTCTATACCTCAACTAGGAAACTGATTTATACATTGGAAACTCACACTAACATCTCCCAAGACAATATATCTGCAGGAAAAAAATACCCTCAAGATAATACTTCTTGAGGGTAACAACAATCAAGTCCCTAACCCAAAGCAAAGCAACCAAAACACATCAAACAAAAACAACACATCAAAATCAAAAATCTCAACAAAACACCTAAAATGACTCATTCCCCAATCAAAACCAGATTACACTAAAACCCTTTTCCACAATCCCAAAACAACCCATAAACAAACATAAAAAAACACACATATTCAGATACATCCCACAAAAAATATCTAAAAATGAAAAATAAAGATTACCCATTTCTAAAGTAGCAGTTGCAGATGACCTTCTGCCTGAGGGAACGCCGCTTGCTACCGCCAGTAAAGGAACGCCGGTGAGGGATCGCCACCAATGGCCGTCAACTTTTGAATCGAAGATCGAGGATGGAGGGGAGATGAAGGAGTGTTACGTCATGACGGATTGGAGATGATGGAAGTGGGAAGTAGAAGTGTAGAACTATGGAATGGAAAAGGTGAAGTGGTAGCGAAGAGAGCTGCTAGGGTTTTTTATAGAGAGAGATATGTTTTTTTTTTTTTTAGTATATATATATATATATATATATATATATATATATATATATATATTATAAGCGGGTGAGTAGGGTGGCGGGCGGGTGAGTGTATAAACCCGCCACCCGACCCGTCAGGGGCGGACCCAGGTAGGGGCTGCCCAGGGCTATAACCCAAGGTAGTTTTTATGATAGCTTCTTTATTATCTATATTTATAAACTTTGATTGCTTATCTTTGTTAATAATTTTGTTTATCACTTCTCTTAATTGTAATTATCTTTCCCTTGTTTAAAGTTTATTTTTCCTAGTTTAGAGGATTCGTTATATATATACACACACGTACAACTTAATGAATAAAAGCAAAAATTTTGCATTTCCCTTTGCTCTAACTGTTGCATATCTCTTTAACTATCCCTATCTTCTTTACTTGCTTCATATATATATCCTTTTTTCAACTTTTCTTTTTATCTTTTCTCCACTACAATTAACTTAGGCCGTGTATATTTATTTTTTCTTCATATATTCCAACTTAGCAAAAGAGTAGCAGATCATTAAAAAAATCGTCATATTTATTTTTCTTTTGCTTAAATTTTTTGAGTTTAGAAATAGATTAATTGTATGCATTAAAGAGAACACATAAAACTGGATGAATTGATTTTAGAGCAATAGTTGGTCATCTTTGGTTTGTTTCTTCTTTTTTTTTTTTTTAATGTTAGTGATTCTCAGCTAAAGGTTTTAATTAATTTTTGTTTATTTGTTGCAATACAATTTGCATACTTCACCCATATTTGAAATTATATATTTTTAGCTCGTTGCGACTTAGTTTTTACTTTAGTTAGCGCAGGATTAATTAAATTTTTGGGTCCGCCCTTGGTCTTGGATGGGTTACCAAATGATTGAGCTGTCAACAAGGTAAAAAAATTAAAATAATGGCGGGTTCGGGCGGGTTCCTGTGGGTTGGGCGGGTGGGCAATTTTTTGTACACCCTACCTGCCATGGCCTCTCCAACAACAAGTGACATGCATCCATCTCCACAACATCACTGCCCCTTATAATTATGTTATTAGTCAATTATGCTTATATATATATATATATTAAAAATAAAGAAATTTAACTAATTTATTTTGGAATTAAATTATTATAAATCAAAAAATAAAATAGAAGATTTAAGTTGATGAATAATATACAAGTGTCACCATTTAATTAGACACTAATTTTAAGTGTCTAGAGTAAGATTACGATTGTTATTATTTTCTAGTCATTTTTATAGTTATCCATTAGAAGTAACGACACATCATTCTAATTAAGAATTCTCATCGAAAAAGAAAAGGTGTTTTGCACAAACCTCCATATCTATGAGGTTTTTTGCATCTTACTATCTAATCTATGAAAATGTATGATATGACACAATCTATTATTTTTTAAGTTTTATCAGATTTACCTCCTAAATTATTGATCAGCAGTTTACTTTGGGAAAAAGTGCCTATATTTTTGCTGGTTGAATGGGCACGAGGGCGTAATCAATAAGTTGAGAGTATATTGCATATTTTTATAAGTTGGAAGGCAAGTGCAAAAAACCACTTAGAAGTTTTCTTCAATTAGAAAAAAGTATAAACTATATAAACTTTTACAGCAGGAAATCGGGAGGGAAGATATGTATGCAGAACGCCAAAACCTAATCTAACAGCGACACAGATAAAGTAAATTAATAATTATAAATTTGAAGTCCTAAAAATTAGATTCAATAAGATCGAAAACTGACGTGAACCCGAAAAATAGGTGGCCGAGGAGTGTAGGTTTAGCACGCTTTGTTCCAATTATTGCAAAAGCTTTGTGACATTGTAAGTAACGAGAATGAAAATAATGCTAATTTCGTAGTTTACTTGTACAATTGTTATTTATTAACAGAGACTTAATCCTTGTAAAATTAGTTAATGTTACAATCCGGAAAAGGCCACATGAGGTTAATTATCTTCGTATTTTAAAACTCACAGCAGTCACATAATAAATAGTACACTCAGTTGAGATATTTGGAATTTCAGACGATTATTTAAACTTCGCCGCCCATCTTACATATGAATACTGAACAAAGCCCAAAAAAAATTACCCATCTTGAAACTGAGTCGACATGTTTATGTTACAAAAGGATAGTGAAAGAAAACTTGGTTGAGTAGGAAAAAAATACCTAGAAATTGGGATTTCCAAAACGAATTTTAAAGGCTCTTAAATAGTCACATTTGAGTTATATACTATCTCATATTCTAAAATTCTAAACTAGTAAAATAATTAATAGACTCAATAAGCCAAGATTCTATCTAGTATGTACTCAATACATGTGTTCTACCTGTCTTTTTCTTTTTCTTTTTTTTTAATATGTTGTACTTCTTTGTTCTTTTCTTGGTTCTTTTTTGTTTTCTTCACTTAATGTAACTTCATGATTCTAGAAGAGATAGTACGTAGTATTATAGAAGAATACAAAGCGCCACACGTGTGACCCTACGAAGCAATGCACAAGTTGACTTCGACAATTTCATGATTTCGACATCAAGAAATAGTTAAAATTAAGATTTTTGTACTCAGTTTTCATTAAGTTTGAGAATTAATTTATGTTCAAAGTGAACTTAAGGACTTTGAGCTCCATATATCCAACTTCGACAATAGAAGCTTGATATAAATATTTATTTCATGACACTTTTTTATCCTGGTTTTTATTCAACTTAATTTTGGTTATTAATGTCAAATATGAAATTAAGAATTAAAAGATGTGCAAATCTTGAGAAAATTGATGGTTCTCGATGAAGTACCTATGATTATTGTAAATTAATGATATTTGAATAAAAAAACGATTCTGGAGATGGGGCCATGAGATATTTTAGATGTTTGCAAGTACTTCTAGTAATATGTTTTTATTGATATCGTAACTGTAAGATTATAATAATATGTGTGCCTTCTCATTAATCAATCAAACATATATATAGTACAAGAGTCCTATCAAGCTAAGGAACCTAAATATATACAAAAATATTTACATATTATTGTCTAATACACCCCCGCAGTCGAAGCGGGAGGTTCACGAACGCTAAGACTGGAACGAAAATCTTCAAAAAGGACACGAGGGAGACCTTTGGTGAAGATGTCGACTAATTGTAACTTGGACGGGATATGTAGAACACGAGCTTGACGACAAGCAACCTTTTCACGCACAAAATGAATATCCAACTCAATGTGCTTGGTTCGTTGATGTTGAACCGGATTGGTGGACAAGTAGATAGCACTAATGTTGTCACAATGAACCACAGTGGCTCTGTCAAGAGGACAATGGAGTTCCAACAAGAGATTGCGGAGCCAACAAGATTCAGAAACAACATTAGCAACACCCCGATATTCAGCCTCGGCACTAGAACGGGATAATGTAGGTTGCCGTTTAGAAGACCAAGAGACTAAATTGTCGCCAAGAAACACACAATAACCAGAAGTGGAGCGCCGGGTATCCGGGCACCCTGCCCAATCAGCATCCGTGTAGGAGACAATAGAAGAGATCGATGATTTGAACATGTGAAGGCCAAAATCCAGAGAACCATGAATGTAACGCAGGATGCGTTTAAGAGCGTCCACGTGAGAAGTTTTGGGGTCATGCATATGGAGACACACTTGCTGAACCGCATAAGATATATCCGGGCGAGTGAAAGTCAAATATTGCAGAGCCCCAGCAAGACTTCGGTAGAAGGTAGGATCGGAATAGGGAGATCCGGAGTCAGTACTCAACTTGGACTGAGTGTCGACGGGAGTGGCGGACGGTTTGCAGGAAGACATCCAAGCTCGTTCAATGATTTCAGCAGCATACTTTCTTTGAGACAAGAAGAGGCCCCCGGGATGGCGAGTAACAGCAACACCCAAAAAATAACTTAGAGGGCCCAAATCCTTCATAGCAAATTCCGACCCAAGTGACTGAATAATCGATTCCCGAAGAGGCACAGAAGAGGCAGTGAGAATGATATCGTCAACATAGAGCAAAAGATAAGCAATGTCATTCCCTTTCCAAAAATAAAGAGCGAGTGATCCGATTTGCTGTGAGGGAACCCAATGCGAGAAGCATAATCGGCAAAACGTTGATACCACGCCCGGGGAGCCTGTTTCAACCCATATAAAGATTTCTTCAATAAGCAAACATAGTTCGGATGAGTAGAATCCCTGAAACCCAGAGGTTGGTGCATATACACTGTCTCCTGAAGATGACCGTGTAAGAAGGCGTTCTTCACATCCAACTGATGAATGGACCAGGAACGAGACAATGCAATGCTAAGGACTGTCCGAATAGTAGCGGGTTTGACCACCGGGCTGAAAGTATCAAGGCAATCAACTCCAACCGGCTGAGACCTGCCATCACCAACAAGACGGGCTTTGTGCCTCTCAAAAGAACCGTCAGAGTTAGTCTTATGACGAAAAATCCACATAGAACGAATAACATTCACATTAGCAGGACGAGGGACTAAATCCCACGTATTATTCTTAATGAGTGCATTGTATTCGTCAATCATGGCCAGTTTTCAGTTGGGGTCAGATAAAGCACTCTTTGGATTTGAAGGAAGAGGAGAGGGAGTAACAGAGGAAAGCAAATTAAATTGACGTTTGGGAGTAAAGATCCCGTGCATACTCCGGGTCGTGATGGTGCACACGGGAGGGTCCTGGGCGAGACCGCGGGGCGAGAGGCGTGTGACAACGGGGCGCCCGCGGGAGAGGGGCCTAGGGGAGAGTGTGGCGCCAGGCAGCCCGCGGTCGAGCGAACGGCTGTATGGGGGGGCGAGACGCGGCCCGCAGGCGAGGAGACGGGCGAGAGGGGGGTTTCGGGTTGGCCCGCAGGCGGGGAGCTGAGTGAATGACGCGAGGGAGAGTGACCCGTGGGCGAGGGGTCAAGCGTGGGCTCGCGGGGCTGGGGCGTCGGCCAAAAAAGAGCGGGGTTTGGCGCGTCGTCAAGAAAATTATATGAACCCGGGGAGAAGGATGAGATATTTGCAAAGGAGAATTTGGACTCATCAAAGAGGACGTGACGGGAAACAATGATTTTGTGAGAGGATAAATTAAAGCATATAAAACCCCGATGATTAGAAGGGAAACCCAAAAAGACGCAAGGAGTGGACCGTGCCTGCAATTTATTTATAGTGGTTGACGGAAAGAGAGGATAACATAGACACCCAAAAACCCAAAGATGAGAGTAAGAGGGATCCCTGAGATATAAGAGTTGAGTAGGGGAGTGAAGTTTCAGGAGTTTAGTGGGTGTAATATTTATGAGATAAGTGGCTAAGTGAAGAGCATGCGGCCAAAAATTGGGTGGCATATGAGAGTGCATGAGGAGAGAACGCACCATGTTGTTGATAGAGCGAATTTTACGTTCAGCTTTGCCATTTTGAGCAGACGTATAAGGACACGAAAAATGGAAATTAAGACCCTTAGTTTGACAAAAGGATTTAAATTGAGTATTGTCAAATTCGCGGCCGTTGTCACATTGAAAACACTTAATATTCATGTGGAATTGTGTTTGAATAAACGCATGAAAAGCAGTAAAGATTGAATAAACATCAGATTTCCTGCCAATAGGGAATGTCCAGAGAAAATTAGTGTAATCATCTAGTAAAAGAACATAATATTTGTGACCACTAGAACTTAACACTCGCGAAGTCCATAAATCACAATGAATAATATCAAACGGCAATAAAGTAGAAGAACTAGAATTATAAAAAGGTAATTGTATGTGTTTCCCCAAAACGCAAGGTTCACACAAAGTGGTATCCGGAGAACGATTACAATTAATTAAATGGCAACTACGAAGAATATCTAAACTAAAAGCGCCAGTATGACCGAGACGCTGGTGCCATAAAGTGGAAGACAAAGCAGAAAACGCAGAAGGAGGTATGGGCCGAGAGTTGGAGGACAATTTTTGAGAGACAGTGACCTGATAGAGTTCCCCAACGCTATTACATCTCATGATTGGCATCCCGGACGTAAGGTCCTTCACAGAAAAACCAAAAGGGTCAAATTCAATGGAGACATTATTGTCAGACGTAAGGTGGCGAACGGTAATCAAATTTTTTATGATTTTAGGGGCATGGAGAATATTGGTGAGGCGAAGAGGGGGATGAGGGGGGGAAGAGTGCAATTACCCGAACCCTTAACCGGGATTTCCTGACCACTACCAACAATAATATTACGATGCATGCTCATATTAGAATAAGACGAGAGATTACCCTGTGATGCTGTCATGTGAGAAGTTGCACCCGTGTCCATGTACCATTGATCATCCGGAGGGGTGAGAGACAAGGTGTGCATGGCCGAATCAATGTCCGTTGGCGCACAGGTGGATTGAGGAGGACCCTGAGTGTTGTATGCCTGCTGTGGACGGGAGCCCAGAATACCCTGCTGAGATGGGGCCGGCGGGCGGGTCCAAGATGAGGTCGGATATGGGCACGGAGCAGTGGCCCACGGCGGTGGAGAGCCCCATGCCGTCCAAGGAGGGTAAGCGGACCATGGCGGAGGCTGTTGGGACCAAGAACGGTTGTTGGAGTTGCCACTAGGTTGACCGCCGGGTTGACCGCCACGACCGCGACCGCGGCCTCCACCTCTGCGACCGCGACCGCCACCACCACCGCCGCATGGGGGTTGCGATGAACCACGGGATTGGCCGTTCCCGGGAGGGGCCCCGCGCCCCTGGGATGCCTGATCGTCCAGAGATTGGCTAGCGGTGAGGGCGGCGGTAGGGGAATTGGCGGCGGCCGCTAGTTGTTGGATTTGCGAGTTTCTTCAAGAATCAGACTGGACCGAGCCTCGTAGAAAGGTGGTAAAGGATCAGTCTGTTGAATGAAAGTCGCAACACCATCAAAATTTTCATTAAGTCCGGCAATCAGCTGAAGAACAAGTCGCTGATTAGAAACCGGAGCACCAACGCTGGAAAGTTGGTCAGCAAGCATCTTGAGTTCCTGGCAGTAGGCGGATACATTGGAAAAGCTATCCATGTGCACCTGAGTGAATTGGTTCTCGAGGTACACAGCCCGGGAATTCTTATTATCCTGAAAGATGCTTTGTAGACGTTGCCAGCAACAGTGGAGTCAGGTTCCAGAATCGTGTGCAGGAGATCATTGGAGATCGTGCCATAAATCCATTGAAGAACAATGGCGTCCAGACGAGACCAAAGAGTCAGATCAGGGGCATCCGACGTTTTGGTCGGAGAAGCGGAAGCGGCCGAATCGCCGGTAGACGGAGGAGGCGACGGCGTAGGATCGGAGGGAAGGATGTGATCCAGAACCTGATATGCACAGCAGTGAATTTTAAATAACTCCGTCCACGAAGAGTATTGTCCTTTTTCCATCTCCAGGGTGACGGGAATGAAGTTCCGGACATTAGAGACAGCAAGAGCAGGGTGGAACTTGGAGTCCGCCATGGAAGAGATGAGAAAAAGAGAAGAGAGAGAGGAAGAGGAGGTGGGCGGCAGCTAGGGTAGGAGCCTCGGGTTTGACTCGTGATACCATGTAAGATCATAATAATCTATGTGCCTTCTCATTAATCAATCAAACATATATATAGTACAAAAGTTCTATCAAGCTAAGGAACCTAAATATATACAAAAGGAAAACACTTTCCTAACAGACTGTAAGGTTACAGTCCACTATAAATCTTAATAAAATAAGGAATAGCAACAGGAAACCTGTTCATTGTGTTTTGTAAAATTGTGTTAATTGCACAGTTAATTCTAATTCAAAATTATGCCAATTCAAAATTATGCCAAGAGGGCATACTTAATTTTTTTTCTTTTCTTTTGAACGTAGTTTGACCATCATTATAAATTTAATTTATCTAGTTACCTTACCATGGAAGTTTAAGATTTAAGTATGTCTTATGAACCACTTTATTATATTTTTATTGCAAACTTATTCAATATTCTAGATTAATTAAATTTATAGATTAACTATAAAGTATGTCCCATTTTATTTTAAGCATGATATATTTTTTCATTTGAATTTATTAATCATCTGGTCATATAGTATATATCTTGTGCTATCTCGTAGTTAAAAAAGTAAATGGTTTCAGCAAAACAAACTTAGATATAAGATATGTAAATAAATACTTTGTGATTGATCTTAGAAAATGTAGAATAATTTATCTGATCAATCATATAATATAATGACTTAAATTTTGGTTTGGAAATATAACTAATAAATTCTAGGAATAATTACAGCTACACCCCCTGAGGTTTGGTGTAATTACACATACCTCCCCTGTGGTTTGAGAAATTACACATACCTCCCCTGAGGTTTGAAACCTTACACATACCTCCCCTCTTCAATTTAAGGGTTGTTTGGTGTAAGTTATGATAAAATTATGCTTATTATACTTACACCCCTAAAGTTTGGTATATTTATAAAAGTAATCCTTGATGTTAGAAAAATTAAAATTAAATGCTCCAAAAGGTTTTATAAACTATTATAATATTACCTACAAATATAAAAAGTATTTAAATTTAAATTCAAAAATAAGTTAATCTAATCCAAAATATATTTTTGAACCAAAACACGTAACTTTTAGTTTTTTTCTTTAAAACAATTCCCGTAAATCTCAGTCAAAACTTAACTAACTACTCATCTTTGTGCCTTTGTTCTCGTTACAATTTTAAACTAACAACTATTTTAGTAATAGAAGAAGATAAAACACCGAAAATTGGTTTCACTAAATATAGTGCATTTAGGTTGTTTATTTTGTCAAAAAGTTCAACAAAACTTGCTACCTAAAACCAGTGACCATGTCTGATCCAAGGATGATAATTCTATTGTCACTGTTGCTGGTAATTTCGTCATCATTCTTCATTTTTTAAAATGGGTTATGAAAATCTTGATTATTTCTGTTATATTTGTAAATTTTCATTGAAAATGAGAGTTTTTACAATTGAATTTTCTATTTCTTGTCTTTTTATTTCGGAGATTGCATAGATATTTATTATTTTACTAAATGCTTCTTTTTTGTTGTGATAAACTGAAATTTCCGTGGGCACGCGTAATAGTATTTAATATGGAACTATAATGAAATTTATGAGATTATTAAAAGTAAAACAAAAATTAAGAAATAAAAAAACAAACAAAAACAAGAAATTAAATATGTTTACAAAATAATAAAAATATTAAGATTAGATTAAATTTTAAAAATAATTTAAATACTTTTTATATTTTTGGTTAGTCATATAGTAGTTTCTAAAATTATTTGGAGTATTTAATTTTAATTTTTCTAACATCAAGGATTACTTTTACAAATATACCAAACTTTAGGGGTGTAAGCATAATAAGCATAATTTTATCATAACTTACACCCAAACAACCCTTAAGTTGTAGAGGGGAGGTATGTGTAAGGTTTCAAACCAGGGGAGGTATGTGTAATTACACCAAACCTCAGGGGGTGTAGCTGTAATTATCCCTAAATTCTAATTTGGAAATAAATATTAAACGGAAACAGCAGAATTTTATTATCTCTCATTTTTTTAAAGTCGCTTGCAAATTAAAACCGACTGTAACTCTATTTATCACAGCCAGCTGTGAGCCTAGCGGTACTCTATACAAAAATATTTACATATTATTGTCTAATAGTAACAATGAGTAATATTTCATAGTATCTTAAATGTAATATTATTTTATGCGCATGTATACGCGTGGTATTAAACTTCTCAATAGAGACTAATGCAAATCTGGCAATTCCACTTGCAAAGACAAGAATATATGTTTCTTCGATGATAATTGATGATGGTCCGCAAGTAGCGCAAAGATCGACATCCGATCATGACAAGGACGTTAGTTCGAAAGAAATACGTGGAGCGGTGAATGTGATCAAGACGAAAGAGAGCTAGAAAAAAGATAAGAAACATGTTAGAAGTGAGAGCTTTGTAACTAAGAAACATGTGAGAAGTGAGAGTTTCGAGACCAAACAGGTAGTTTTGAATATGTTGTTCCCAATCCCATCGAAATTGTTAAGACCGCAAGTCCAACACGATTCAAACTCGATTGAACAGTTAGGACTGCCAGGTCCAACTAGATTTTATTTCTTTGTTTGCAAACTATTGAGTAGCTAGAAAACATCTTTCATTTTATGTATATTCCTGCTACTGCCGAATGAAAACAACTGCGGAGTTAATGTATTAATAAAGGCTAGCTATATGTGTACATTCTTTCATTATTATAGAGGTAATTCCCTATTTTTTCTTCATCTTAAGGGGCTCTGTTGCAGATCCATTTTCCTTGTGTAACATTAATGGCACTTCAGTTAATTTCCTCATCCCAAACAACATATATATTAAATATACATGCCACATGCATGCACTTCTATATATATATAGAGTCAACTTCTGAAACTCACCTCGCGTGACAAATTTTCTATTTTTTTTATATCAAACAAGATATTATGAAGAAAAGAAGCATAAGAAATACTCCCCAGATGAACAAAAGCTGTTTAGAACAACTCGCGTTATATTTAATTAACTAGTATTATATTTTTTATTAATATTTTACCACCCTATTTATTAATCAGCAAATATAAGACTTGGTCATCAATTTTTTTTCCAATTCACGATGTAATGCTTATTTTATATTATAACTTCGTTTTATATGTTACTTCTTATTATGATCTTTTTGATAACATTAACAAAATCATCAGTACTGTGTTTTAATTTTTGTAACTCTGAAAAATATATTTATCATTTTCAAATTTTTGGATGAAAATATATAGATACATCAATTTAAACAGAGTAATAAACCGTTGTACCAACAAATTAGAATAATAACAAGACAAATTATCTTCAGAACATGTATACCAGAGTAAGAATAATTGAAGATGTATTTTACATCAACTAAATCAAATAAGGGGTTAATCGCTAACAAAATAATACAGGGTTATCTGCCTATTCAGAATAGCACACATGGCTATTGCAATTCATAAAATTTGCAGTAAAAGAGGCAACAAGTTTACAAATATAGCAAGCATAGAGCTAAAAACTGCAATGGAAAGAAGACCACTATATGTATACTCAAATTAAATTGCTCAATTTAAGATATTCAAAACTGATGGTTAGCACTACACTGCAAAATTGTTTCAAATCCAGGAGGCCATAAAATAGGCATACTATAATCTATTTGCACTTGTTTAAGCTGTCCAGTAACTTACCGGTACTTCTTGGCTTTCGCCAACTTCTTCTTTTTCTTCTTCATAGCTTTCGGAACTTTAGTCTTGCGAGCCTCCCTCTTTTCTTCTTTAACTTTCTTCTTATTCTCTTTCCTTGCTGCTTTTCTGTCTGCTGTCGTCTGCTTATCGCTTTCATAAGACGAATCCTCATCTGAGTCACTGTCATCCTCATCAGTCACATCAGTTTCTGTATCAGATTCCCCATCCGGCAATGCGGGAGAATTAGTTGTCTGAGCAGGATCCTCGTTTACTGGCTCCAGATTGGATTGGAGTTGCTCCTTTTCGGATTGGGAAGAGTTGGACAGAGAAAGAGTCTTTTTTAGACCTGTAATGGTATGATAATACATGTCCCCGGTGTCCTTCCCACTAATAATACGTTGCACATCCTCCTCAGCGTCCTTCACATGATCCAAAGTCTTTGGAATGTATGACTACAGAGAAAATGATAACATGTTAGACTTGCAAGTTCACATTTGTCAGCTGAAAATCATATCACAAATTTAGGATAAATCTGGATAATAATTGAAAAAGGAGGCCTAGAATTACTGGTCACAGACCTGTACAAAGACGGAATCCGCAATTTCTTCCTCAGCGGAAATCAGATCTCCTCTGGCCAGAATTTTTTGTTGGGCCTGTCAAGGATTAATAACAATGAATATAGAAATATCCAATAGAAAACTACAATTTCTTATTTATTTGATTGAGAGATACAATAAAAATCATGCATACCTCTTCCAGGTAACTATCCACCGACTCATCGTCAATGGTAGGATCCACAATAAAATCAAATAATTCTCGTATGGTCATAACAGCTACACCATGTTTCTTAAAGAAATCCTGCACGCAAATGAACTAAAACCATAAGCTTCTCCCTTAAAGGTACATAAATACAAAACCCTGCATGAGAAAGACAAAGAAAAAGAGATACAAGGAGAAATACACACCGAAACATGAACACAGTCCTCCCTAAGGAAATCAAGGGCATGAGGATGGTCAAGATCAACTGATTGTGAAACATCAATTATATGTAAGTGACCCTGCACGACACAAGAAGTTACTACCAATTTCATAATGCCAGAATCCAACACTAAAGAAAGAACATGGATGCCCACCTCAAAATAAAGGATGTTATATTCGCTCAGGTCTCCATGTACTAGCTTGCATTTCTGATATAATGTCCGCATCACTATAATCATCTGAGCAGAAAACAGAAGGCATGAGAATGACAACATTTTTCATCAACTCGTGTGTTCATAAAAAGTGCATAAAGCAATTTAAGGAGAAATATAGAATCAAGTGAAGATTTTCTACAAGCTATCGATGTAAAGTTGGAGAGGGTACTACAATTAGTTTTTTTACCAGAGTAGATCATGACAGAGTTCACATTGAGTATTTTGACCATGTCAAGAAGGACAACAAACAATGTATTGGTTCGAATACTTAGCAGCTGGTTTGAACCAATTCAAGGACTCAAGTCCGAAGGTCAAATCAACGTAATATACATAATCCATTTCGAAGAAGCTAACTCGTAAGATTGTAAGCCCTTCTTCTTTACACTAATAAAGGTTTTCAGTCACTTACAAGTAAAAACCAACCCTCTTATATAAGTACCCCAAAGGTAACTTGCTTGTCAATAAATCTATGGAAGTGTAATTCCATAATGGCAGCATCAACACATTTCTCTTGATTTTTAAACAACCAATTTTCTTTTATTAGACCTCAAAGTAGTTACCCGAGGGAAAATCTCAACTAAGAAATGTTACTACAGACATCTAAACCCACCTCAAGATAGCCTTCCCGCAACTTGTCAAGAGATAAAGCAGCATCCTTGAGCCGAGGTGCAGCCCAACCTGCCTTGCCTATCAAAGAAAAGAAAATCACAATCAACATATATATGGTACCATTTAATTGATTGACAGAAAAATAATGTCTGCAGCAATTTCACGACAGTTGCAAATATTTCAATACCTATGAATTCCATCACCAGAACATGAAGCCTCAAAAGAAGAGGAGTTGGACACCTAATTCCTGCTGCTTTCAGCCTTCATTTTTCCACAATAAGATAACAAAGTCAACAGTTCAAAACTCTGTAAATTTAAATTATCTTGAGTGGAAAAGACTCCTGCAAAGCACATTATGTATTCAAGAAGACCATTTACCTCATAAGATTCCTCATTTCTTTTTCAGCCCATGTTTTTACCATTTTCCTAGGGTTGTGCTTGCAATATCCATGTCTGAATCTGTAGTCACCTTGTACATAGCGATCTCTATCCCTGTTGTTTTGGGTAGTGATACACAAATCAATCAAAAGAGTAATAAAATCACCTCTGAGAAATATCACCGAGCAAACAAAATTTATAATAACACCTAGACTCTTGTAAACAAACTACGGCACAAACAATAATTATGGGAATTAACAACATACACATTATTGCTTTAAAATTTTGACAAATAAATTTCATTTGCAATGAATTAGTAGATGTAGTCTTTTTTTCAAGGACTGAAACATGAGAAGCCAATTAAAACTTGCCAAATTAAAACTTTACAGGGTGAGGTTGAATCGAGATTTTATTAGTTAAAAGAAGAAATCTAACCATCTAGACCAGCACATCCTTCTCGCACAAAGGTAACAATGTTTCCTGGCTTGACTCTTAAGTCATGAAGACAAACACTCGGCATATAAACTTAAAAGCAGCTAGGTATTCAGAAAATGGAACAATCCTCTCAAGTCAAATCCACTATCTACCATAATTTATTTCATAAATAAAGAACTCAGGAGAATATCATTTTGAGCCAGCAACAGGTATTTCGGTGAGATTCAGCGGATTGAAAAAACTAAAGTTCGTGAGGCATACTTGAATACAAGGACCGAAGTTTTGTAAACCTTGATAGCCAACTCCTGACCATCAGTTTTTGTAGCATGATAGACATTGGCCTGTCAAAATGGAAATAAACCATAAGAACTTATAAAACTTATGATAGTTTAATCAATCGCTGAAATGAAAATAAAGGATAATTTCAGCACCTATGTATTTTCCCAGGCTTTATACAGCACAAAAGGACAACAGGTGCAATATTGCAAGTAAAAATTCGTACGAAAATTGAAAAGAAAAAAAAATATTGAAACTTAACGTGCAATACATACTTCTTTTCCAGTTGAAATGCAACCGTTGATATCATTGAACACACCCCGATTCAACATTTTAAATAGAACCATACGAGTTCTCGGGTCAATTGCCTGAAACAAGTAAAGGTAGTTAATCGAAACAGTTGGAATCAGCCTGATGGTAAAATTGCAGAGCATAGCATGGTGTAAATAGAATTTCCTTCTTCCACAATATGAAAATCATGCAGATGAGAGGAGAGTTATGACCTTTTCTGGGCACGTATAATGAAATAATTAGTTATAAAAGTAACATACTAATCAACAACACAAAAGATAGAGCATGCTAGAAGAAATGGGCGTGATCCTACGAAAACACAACGTACACAGAGAAAGAAATAATGCCCTACACCTTATGATGAGATTCCCTCGATATATTATTACCTGCTCAACCGTCGCACGATCTGCTTTTTCAGTTGTTTTAGTCTTCCCTATTGCCATATCACGAACACTCCCACGAATAGCAGTTGTTACGGAGTTTGACATCCCAACGCTGAACCTTCCTTCCCACTCCTGCACACAATTCATAGCTAGGGTCACTCAAAAGGCACACAAAGGCCACTGAAAATATACATACAGATTTATATAATATAATATGACAACGGACCAAAAAAAGTGCTAGTAACCAACTCAGCAAATTAGCAAAACTATCACAAAAGCAGCCAGTTAGAGGAAGCACAGTATAAGCCTGCATTACACAAATCTCAAACAGAACCAACCAAACACCATATAACTAACAACCAATTAATACTTTCAATCCCACATCAAAATATCACATAATTCACATCACTTATCACAAATCCTCAATAACACAAGTCACGCTACTGTAACGCTCAATACGCATTGCACACAAACACCTAAAACCCATCCAAAAAACAATCCCAACTTCCCCCCTCCATCGACAAAACCCCAAAAACCCATGCAACACTTTTCACCGATTGCAAGCCGTACCTCCAATGGTGAAGCCCTGATGTGACTAGTGATTTTCTGGGACTTATTCGAAATGGGCTGAAGCGACGAGTTATTCGGCCTCGAGTGTAGGCCACCATGAGCATTGGGTCGCCTGGTGTGCAGCAGATTGAATGAGCCGTCAAGTATTCCGCCTTCTGCATCGTCCCTTGAGTCCAAATAATCCAGAGCCTCGCCTATATCTGAATCAGACGAATACATATCTTCTTCTTCTTCTTCGTCTTCTTCTTCATATTCTTGTTCTGTTTCTTTTATGTGGTTGGGTTCGTTAATGGGCTCTGCTTTTTCTGATAAAGTCGCCATCTTTTTTGGGTGTACGAACAAAGTTGTATCAATTAGCTGCAATTTGGTGAAAACAACTAAAGCCTGAAAAGACAGTACATATAGGCTCAATATATGGGCAAAATGAAGTTAGCATAATTACAGAAATTATCATTGAATTTTCTATCCTCCGTCATTATCAGTCGCTTAAAGCTTCAAGTGTGACTTCAACTATTCAAACCTCAAACTAATCTACAATTAGACCAATTCCTTGGAAAACAGGTAAGAGGTAGTCACAATATCCATAATAAAAAACAAGTGTAATTCTCCAATACAAGACATCTCAACAAACGAGAACACATCGTAATTACCAAACAAAACACATAACAATGTCATTTAAAACACAAATTGTGAATTATCTCCCAAACCACCAATTCATTTGAGTTTGACTATTGTACAGCAATGCAGAGAACTGGTAGATAAAAAGTTATTATAGGTATTTGGCAAATCTTTAAAAACAGAAACACGTTCTTCAAGTATTATTTTTTATATTAGAAATCTAAGGAACTAATAGTTTTCTATCCCACCGTAGCAACTACTTGATAGTCTGATGGAAAACTTGCAAACCCACACACGTACATATCCCAAATTAATTCATCATCAACACATAATAATACAATGCAAAAAACACCCAATTTAAATTGTAATCGAACGAAAATACCTTGGTGGATTAGGGGCGAGAGGAGGGAGATGGCAAGAAGATGGAGGGGGTTTAGGGTTTGGGAAAAATTGAGCGTGAGAGAGAAAAGCAGTGGGTGTAGTGTAATTAGGGGTGTTTCTGTATTTTTATTAGGACAAAACAATTCAAACAGACCTAAACTTTCAATCCCAAACAAAAATAAAAACGAAAATGAAAATGAAGAAGCTTTAACCTCAGATTCATTGCTACATCATAGACACGTATAACTCTTAAATGCTTCACAATGAAATAGAATTTAGAATCTTTTATTATTCATTAATTCTCTCTAAAGTTTTAAACATATATTAAGATCAACTATATAAAAATCAAAATAATAACTTTGACCTATTCAAATTTATTGCTAAACGATTTTTATAAAATCAACCACACGGTATAGAACTACGAAATTTTACATTAGGTTATAGGTTAATTTATAAAACGTTTCAATAGTAAATGACGTCAGTTAATGTGTAAAATAAGCTAGGACCTTCAAACGTTGTACCAAGAGCAGCCACAGGTAGTGTGGGTTTACATAAATTAAAAAAAAAAAAAAAAAAGGTCACTTCTCTCTATAAGTTTGAGCTTTTAGGCTCAGTTTGGTTCTCTCGAAAATGGGGGAAAATGGAGGAAAATTTCTTTGGAAAATAAAATTTTTCTTTATTTTTCCTGTGTTTGGCAATACATTGATTTTCCAAAAAAATTATTACAGTTAAGATTTTTGTGTACTTATTATTAATTTACTATTAAAAGTTATATTTATAGTTTGAACTTTATAGTATGTGGTAAAACCAGTAAAAAAAATCATCATCTTGATTAAAAAGAAAAACTTTGAATTTCACCTTAAAGTAAATATAAGTCTTTATAAAGTTAATTATTTTAATTTAAGTAATATTATACTAAATTCATATATTTAATATGAAGCTCGCAAATATTATATAAATACATCCAAGACCAGAGAACTAATATGATACAGATTCAATTAAGACAAAGAAAAATAATTTTCTCTCTCAAATATATATAATGATGCAACTAAAAATAAAAAAATATAATCATAAAAAATTAGCAACATAAAGCCTATACCAAAAGAAAAAATATAAAGTAAATTAACAATTACATATCTCTTGTAGGTAAAGAAAGTTGAATTATGAAAAAAATGATACTCGTCCTAGACGTATATATAGGAAGATTGAGTTGAAGTCTTTTACTTTCATATTGGTGGGAGTATGGAAATTTTGAAAATTAAAAAGAATTTAAATTTTGACGAGTTTTACCCACCAAATTATTAGGAAATTGGATCAGAAATTTTAAAATATTGAGATTTGATAAATATTTCTCAATCATATAAGAGAAATCTCATACGTTATTTTCTGGAATTTTCCTAAGTTTTCCAGATTTTCTAGGAAATACTTAGATTGCCAAACAGTTGGAAAATAATATTTTTCCCATTTTATCCCTTTCCCCCATTTTCTTGGAACCCAACTGAGCCTTAGAGAATTAAATGGTAAATTTTGTTTCTCTTAATTATTTAGTTTACTGAATCTCTAACTTTATAACCTACACTTTTAATTGCATAAATTTATGCATTATCCTAGTCATATTCGTATCAACATGTGTTAGTCAAATTACATTAAAGTACAGTTATCACAATTTTAAAAAGATAAATGATCAGCAACCGGATTTGCAAGTTGCCAGTTCCATAATTAGTTATTTCTAAGAGAAAAATAGGACTGTAAGTATACAGTCCTGTTAGGAAAGGGTTTTCCTAAAACATATTAGGAAATTGCTTTTCTCACAGCCACGGTAAGCGTACAGTCCAATCCTAACCATCCACTTCATCCTGCGTCAACCTGCTACTTGCTGATCAAGTTGCTTTCAATTAGTAACTTACAATTGCATTAATTATCATAATTTTAATGTATTGCATCTTGGCAACTACCGGTGCTATCATTTTCTAAAAAATTAGGAGTTCCGCAAATTGTGAAAGTATATAGATTTGCATCATAGTTCTTAATATTGGATTTATCAATAAATACGGATATAAGGTAAAAAATATGAAAGGAGATAAAATAGACCCTTAATTAAATTTCTATATTGTTTCAGTAATTGAATAATAAATAAATCTCTTTGTCATATAATTATTTTAGTGTTAGAAATCTAACAGACTAATAACTCTGAGGAATAAATTTGAAATTGTTCCTAATATACTTGACAAACTATTATTTTTTGTGCATAAATTCTTTGCAAAATATAGCCATTATTAAAAACTGAAACTAGTTTCATTACAATGTTTATATTGTCCCTTTGTGTGTTTGTGTTTTTTAAACACCGTGGATTACTCTTTGTAAAAGGAAAAAAATAAAATTCAAATAACATTTTTTTGATCGATGAAAAGTTTATATTTATGTGGACGTACAATAATTATAAAAAAATAGAAATAAGAAATTCTTTTACAATTTGTGGTTTTGCATATGATTAGAAAAGCTAATTAACAGAACTATATTCTCTTGAGGAATTAGTTCATATATAACAGATGTAAAGTTGTTATTTATGTGAATTATTTTCATCTTTATAATTACGTTATTTTCTTTTTCTTTTTTTTTTTGTGCGCAATAAACTACCTTCTACCTTCTAAATGAAGTCCTATATAACTATTAAGTTTTCCTTTCAAATTAAAATGAATTTGAAACTTAGATGTTATTACTTCAACGAATTTTACCTTCTAGGCGGATATACTTTAGGAAATAATTAAATTCAGAAACTAATTGGTTTAATTTCCTCTTAATTAGGAATTTTTTATTGCAATTATGAGGATATGTAAAACTGGCTGTAAGATTGACTCTTACAGTCGCTGTGAGATAAGCACCACTCAACATATTATGATATGCATCACGCGTACATGAATAAATATTATATTGGAAGGTTATGATGTTAACAAAATTAGTTGTTTAATTAAATGAGACAGAATTGGCAGTCGGCATTAATTCTCAATTGAAGTTATTTTTTCACATATTAATCATAATTTTTGTATATATTAATTAGTAGAATGAGCGTGTGAATAAAGAGCAAAAGTATTCAAAATTTCAATCCTCATATAAATCTCATTTTATGGTAAACTGTGTGGCATTCTCTATCATTTTATGGTAAGACAGTCGAATGCCCCAACAAATAAATAAATATGCATTTCGCCGCTACCACGCAGTCTGTCGATAAGGAGAGCAAATTGTTTAAGTTTCTCTCTTTACCATGGCAAAAATGTTGTTAATGTTTCTCTCTCTACATCATCAACGAAGAAAAAAGAAAAAATGGTCACTAACTTACAAAGTATAAAGGAACTAACAAACAAAACTTACCGCTACTATA
This sequence comes from Misopates orontium, assembly GCA_946800315.1. Taxonomy (NCBI): domain Eukaryota; kingdom Viridiplantae; phylum Streptophyta; class Magnoliopsida; order Lamiales; family Plantaginaceae; genus Misopates; species Misopates orontium. The sequence continues at coordinate 28,261,279 of OX326947.1, forward strand.
CCACAAAAATTGCTAATATACCGCAAAAGCAAGCAGACAAATAACAAAACCTACCATACTCCTTGCTCTCTTACACGTCAAAACTAAATAACGATATGCACAATTTCGTGGACTACAACTCATCAACGTGACGTGATCATAAAAAAAAAAAAGGAGAAGAAGCTATCCTTATTCCATTCAATTATCTGAATATGTGAATTATATAATAGACTACTCTAGAATAATTAGGATTACAGAGCAAACTAATATACTAGAAATTAATAACTATTAGAAACAATAATCCATAATATGAGAAACATACTCAATTGTGAGAACTAAACTAAACTGATCTGAGGAAATTTACTACGTACTGGACTTTATATTGTGAATAGAGAAAAGTTATATCAACGAAACACTTTTTGGTCTACTAACGAGAGTTAAATTAATGTATAATTTTGTTGTTCTACGTCACTAACCTCAGTTTACATAAAAAGACAATTTTTTTACTTCTTAATGTAAAGTATGTCTTTGTATTTCTTTTTGTATAACAAAAATTGATTGATATGCGTATCATCATGGGATCTAGCGCTAAAGTATTTGCGTTTTTCGAAACTTAATAAAAAAACTGTATTTACTTACAGAATCATTTGGTGCGCATATAAATAATATATCTTGTCTAAGCCGAACCAAACGAAAGAATGGAAAAATATTTTTCTATTTTGCATAATAGCCAAAATTGTACTGTATTTCTTGATTAACCAATTGACCCCTCCAAAAGGGGCTACATTTGAGAGATCAGATAATTCATACACAACTGTAAGTAAGCCCAATGGAGAAGGCCCAATATATTGCAGCTCATTTCCTATATATATATATATATATATATATATATATATATATATATATATATATATATATATATATATGTATATATTTATATGTTTATTTATTTATTACTTTAGGAACTGCTCATTTAATTTCTATTTATTAGTTAGGATCTTGGTATGCAGAAATCATAAATAACAAACAATTAAGAGAACAAGATTTAGAACTGTCATTTAGCAACAGACCGCTCGTGCAGTTCAACATAGAAAAATAATCTAGTAAACCTTTTACGGTAGATATTTTTGTGGTTTCAGAACTACAACGTATTCATTTTAGTTTTTCTATTAAAAATGGCATTGTGCTTTTTGCTATTGCTTTTATTTACGTAATAAAAAAGAATATGTGATTTGACCTAACTACAATGGTTTTTCTACCTGAAAGTAGTTTTATTTATTATATAATTTTCTCTTGAGGTTATAAAAATATTTTATTTACTATTTTTACTTAAAGCAATTTAAAGTAAATTTTGACAAGTAGTCGAAAAATATTTGCAATACTTTTGAAAAGCTACTTAATGCATTACTTAGGTGTTTGTAACAATTAATGAACAGTGAACTTCCCTTTAATTCTTTTTAAAGACCATAATTTTAAAAGCGCTTTAAGAAGCCATTAAGGTGGTGTTTGAAAACTCTTAAAAAAAGTTAGACTCAGTTTTTGACTTAAATTAAGCAGTTTGGAGTGTTTGCAAATCTTGCTTTTATGGTTTGAAAACCTTTTTTTAGCTAAAACCCTAACAATCTTGAAGTTGGTAAAGGAGTGCTTCTATCTTATGATAGCATTTTTAAAATAAATTAAATATACTTATCCAATTATACACTTTTTTTATTATCAAATAACACAAAATATATCTAATAAACTCAAATGCTAAAACCAAAGATCTGGAGTCTTAATTCTACAACAAAAAAATCTTATCACTCTAGAAATGGTTTATGAGTTTTTCTTAATCATTAAATTATTTCCTACCATGTTTACGAGTGTAATTCAAATTCAGCTTTTAGATAGATATCTATAAAATTTAATTCATTCTTACAAATTTTTTAATAAACTTGTTCTAAACATAATAATTATCAAATTTATCGTTGCAAATTTAAGTATAACAATCTACCAAAATAAATAACAATATGGATGTGAAACGTAAATAGTATTTGTTATAATATTTATAATTTTTTTTATAACTTTGCAATTACTTCAATATTTTAAAGTTGTAATATTTTCTAATCGTGATACATTTAAATGTTGATAAATGATAAGTTATGGTATTATAGTCAAATTACAAGAATATCAGTAAAATCACTTTTTTTCTTGCAAATGCTTTATTAAGAGTTAAGACAAAACTAGCTTTTAAGTTGTTTTCCAAACACATTTAGCTTATAACCTGAAGTAGTTTTTGAGCTTTAACTTAAATTATAAACTTCTACTTCTCCAGAAGAGTTTGCAAACACCATAAATCCAACTTAATGACTAATTTTAAGACAAATAGAAGTAAAAGTCAGTGTTGCAAACAGTAAAAAGATATTTATGTAAGCCGAAAAGTAAATTCACGCTATTAATAAACATTTGCAAACACTACGTAACTTTAGGCTGTAGCAAAAGAGTTAAATAAGTTGTTGCTAGTATTGCCAATTCAATAAAGATTGACGTTATTTAAATTTGATGTAAGTCAAAAATTGTTTCTTCTTGAGCTTTTTTACCTTATCCCACGAAACATGTTTAGGTTTTCCCAACCTGGACTTCATAGCCTTAACTTGTTGCCACTATGTCGCTGCTCGCCCATGAAACCTTATCGCAACAAGGGGAACCGATTTATCTACTGGAACTTCCTTACAATCCATAATCTCTTCTACTGCAGTAACCCAATCCACAACTCCTCTGGATTCAACTCTCCATGAAATTTGGCGTTGTCAACCTTATACCTGATTCCCGGTGTTGATTTTCCTCATGGCCACAAATTCTTCAGGGAATGCTAGATCGCAAACAGATTCTCGCCCTCAAGATCATTGATCACAGTGCGCTCAGGTGCGGGCGCAGGCTTTCTCGCCACCCATGTTGCCATATGTTGCATCAACAATTCGATTTATGATGTAACTGTGCGGTCTCATCACGTCTATTATCTCCGACTTTAGGGCGTTGTCTCCTTGACGGCATGATGAAGGAATGTGCCCAGGACTGATGACAACTGACGTAGCGGAAGCTTATATGAAAGATTGAGAACAACATGAAAATGACCAAAACTCTTTGATTCACAAAAGAATACCAAGAATTAGACATAAAACAGGAAAAACTTGTAGAAAACTCGTTGATTTTTTAAAGAGTAGTGAATTTTCCCATGTTTTGTATTGGAAGGAAATTAGTGACTTTTGGAGAATATTCTTTGATTACATTTGCCACTTCCTATATGCTATTATCCCAAATTGACTAAATGTTGGGAGTTTTTGTTCGAGAAATTTTAGTTATTAAGTGTTAGATAAATTTAGAGGAAAATCAGAAAATTGAGAATTGTAAAAAGTTGGAAAGCTCTATGAAAGATTTTGCTGTCTTATACAAAAATATACATCTCAATCACTTCTATAATAAGAATTTCTACAACTTTTGCCTTCCCCTCAACATCTGCGGCACCAATCAGAGCCTTCATTAATTTGGACATCACTGAGTGGATCGACCTTCTCACCTAAAATGATTCAATATGTGTAATTTCTCACTTTTTGAACTCTGGAGATGCAACACATTTGGGATCGTCATAAACAAAATTATTCACCGGTCAACAATTCAAGATTTGAACACCTTAAGTCGCTCTCTGGCTCGCTCCACCCACGATCATTAGGAAGCCTAACTCTTGATCCACAAAATACCTTCTCCAGCTTGGGTGAAAATAAATGTTGATGTTGCCTTAGACTCACTTCTGGTAAAATGGCAATTCCTTGCCCGATGATCAAATTTCATTTTTATTGTACGTTTTCATTCTTTAAATATTTTAAAAAAATTAGCAATGTTTTGAGATCTTTATGATACGATCCGAATAAATCGTAAGAATCAATGTTACCATGGACTTCAGAATACTTTTATGTTTTGATTTCTATAAAGTTAAAAATGAAAATATTTTGATACTTTTCGAGGAAAGGTTTAGAAGTTTTGATGCATGGATGCGCAGTCATCCAAGTTCAGTCACTTATGTAGAAACCTTAATTGACTGACATTTTAATCTGAGAGGCATCTATCTCACTTCTCTTGGCATTTCAAAGATCATAAATTCTCAGCAGTGAAGTTGCCATTCTTTGAAAACGTTTCCAATGAAAATGTGAGTCAAATAAACCTCAACAATCAAGGCCTCGTTTGGTTGCCGTTATGAGATAGATTAGGATTCGATTACATTCCAGTTTATTGATTGCTTAACAATCCATGTATGTGCTTTGGTTGGCGCGTTAGAAATCTAGATTGCCCTGTTTTTAATTTTAAACATTGCTTTGGTTGGCAGTACACAATACGGGGATGATTGAAATACACATACATTTTACAAAACTACCCCTCTTCATACTTCGTTTCAATTTTGTTGAAACCCGTTCAAATTAGGGCTAAACACAAATTTTACCTAACAATGGTGATTCTTTAAAATTGAATTCTGCTACACAAAATTCCTAATAATTTGAGGCGCACATCATTAAAAGAACGATCGAACAAATATTATTAACACAGAACCACATCTTGATTATAATGCAGGTATCACAAAACACAAAATTAAAATAGAGATTGTTGCATTTAGTTGTTGCTCGTTTACATGTTTGAGTTACTACCACAAGGAGTGATTTACCAATGTTACACAAAAGGTGAGATTGTTTATTTCAGTGAAGTCATGATTTACCACTGTTAAGACACAAAAATCTCACTAAATAAGCAACAGAATGGTTATTGTCAAGTTTAGCTTCACAAAGAACAAAGTGAATCGAAATTCATTCAGACTAAATTCAATTTAAGTAGTCAAGAATTACTCAACAATGCTAACCACATAAACATACCATATAGCTCAACAACATGTTATAGAGTTAGAACAAGCTGATACATAGAAACACATAGCTAGCGGCACAAGTAAAAAACCGATCTAAAACGCAACCTTAGTCTCATCTGGCCATTTTAAAACAGCAGGCAATGAATCAGATTCAAGAACTTGAGAAACGTAGCCGTATCCTTCGGTTGAGCACGAAACAACAACACCAAGTATTCTTCGTATGATGTTACGCATAAGAACTTGACAATAATTTCTTTCGGTCATGGTAAACGCCTGTTGACAGATTCCCTACTCACAATGTGTGTTAACCACAACAAAATACCACCAAATACAAGACACACTATCATGATGATGAAGGCACAACGCTTCTTACGTTCATTCATGATAAGTTGCCTAAGTTCCTTGTTTCGCAACTTCAATAGCATAATTTTTTGTCTGCATTTTTTGTCATTACATTCCCTTATTGGCATGGGCAAAATGTGGTGCAGGATCCATTGATTCTTGTCTACCCTTTTTATTAAGCAACAAAGGAATCAGTTGATTTGCCCTGGCACACATTGGGAGATCATACCATATTCTCATCCCACATCCACCAACCTACAAGTCATTTATAAACAACTATTAAAATCATGATAAAGAGCATAATAAGTAATACAATATTTTGCAAGAACAATCTTATTAAAACTCACAGCCATTTTCTTGCAGATGTAATATCTACGTCCCGCGTCATCGTTTCACCAATGTGTTCTAAAGTCGAATGAAATCCCGCATCGACAGTACCGTGTTGGGATCCAATCTCCATAGTAAGGAAAGCTTTCAATGCTAGATGAAGAATCAACGCTACCACTCATTCTGTTCAAAGTCTTTTTTTTTTTTTTTTTTTTTAAGAAACTGCTGTTTTTGATTTTGTGAAGGGTGCACTTAGTAAAATATGTAATGTGTGTAATGTGGTTTTGATTGTTATACAATTCCAAAAGCAATCGCCAACTAGCCAAATTTAATGTTCACCCACCAAAGTTAATTTATGTCACATGGTATGATACAAGTTGTGTAATAGTAGTTCAATGCATTTACCCTCTTCACCTCATCTGTACAACTCTTGACCGACTTCAATACAGCTATGGTATGCTATTAAGTTCCTCTTTTGACCCATCAGTGTTTAATCTTTTCACCCTTCAATTGCTTATTGTCCTTTTTGCAAGATGGCATGGGATATGTTTCACAGGTGATGGAGACATGGCTAGTAGAAAAGACTTGTTCAATCAAAACAGCTATATAAAATACATAAGAATCTCTTTCAATAAACTCCCAACCATAAGAATCCAAAACTTAATGCTTTTCCTCCCTGTAAAGCAACAATGGCAGACCTTTACTAAAACTAACATATTACTTTTAGAATTAGATAACATAGTCTGAAAATTATAAAGGAAAGCACTAGGTTGAAGTGGTGTAATATTGAAAACAAGCTTCTGCATTTTATTGTGAGAAAATATCATTCATCACTATTCGTCCTCCCTCAATTGTAACTTCTTAGTAGCTTAAAAATGGCACCTAGGCGATACCCCAGCCAATCTGATATTTTTTACGACAACTATTAGACGGAGTACGTCGACTTGTGTTTTGTTATGAAGTTAGAGCAAGAAGCGACCCGCATAGGACTACCACTAAATAACCAATCCATTCTGAGCTTATCACGAGCCATACGCGAGGTGAACACTGAGTTTGGGAAGAGTTTTTCAGAGTCCTACTGCCTCAAACGTTTCCAGAAGTTAGAGGACCGATTCCGAACTTTTACTGAGTTAATTACTATTCCAGAGCTCGTATACAATGCTGAAACAAATGTTATAGATGGGGATAGGGAAACTTGGGATAAAATATGCATGGTAAGTTGTTGTCTCATTAATTCCACATACTACTGATTATCTAACAAAGTTGGTTATTAATTTGTTTTATTTTCTGACCTCATAATTGATCGTCAAAGGACAAAGAATTAGGAGTTGCTTATCGTTTCCAAGGCGACTCTTGTTGGGATTACTTGCAACGGATTTTTGGGCCTGTAAATTACGACTTACCTGAGCCACACGTGGTCATTAACATCTCCTCCGACAATACAAGTTCAAGGCCGCCAAGACGAGGTAACTGTCGTGTAATAATATTCTTGTCTAATAATATTCTTTCAATCATTTTTAAATTCTAAGTACCCATGTGATTAATATAACTGATGATTAATTATTAACGGGGAGTAGGTCGTGTTTCAAGTAACCAAACTGCTGCAAGTGGAACGTTTGGTTTTTACGGAGGACGTCAATCTGGTACATCGTCAACGGGCAGGTCTGCTAGTTTTACCGGGTGTATGAGGGCATTTGGTTCATCAGGCGACGATGACCCTAGTTCGCAAGCGTCAAACTCGTTCCAGGATCCATCAAAGGAAATTTAACAACAAATTCTAATCTGTGTTTTTCGCAGCAAGATTTAATATCTATTACTATATTAAAGAAACCCATTTTTGTGTCTGGGCTTGCAGTTTTTTGTGGTGATTTTACATAAAATACCCTTTGAATCTTTGACCAAACGCAGAATGTTTGTAGGACAGAGGGTAAAGGTGTAAAGTACATCAAAAAGTGGTAGTTGTGGGTCCAAATTTTTAGTTTCCAAATTCGCCCTCGGTTCCTACTAGATTGCGAATTGTCAAATCAAACCAAAACAAAAGGGCAAAGAAGTAATTGGCTTTCTCAACTGCACAAGCGCCCACGTTTTCCACTACTCCTGTTGCTTTTTTCAAAACTAAACTCATATTTTATCCCTTTTTTCTAGGATTCTGAATGTAATTTGATTCCGCACAATTGCACGCTCTCTGGAATCTTCTTCAGTCTCTAATCACAATAACAATTTTGTTTTGTTTTTGCATTATTAAGATTTAGTCTCAATTTTAATTTCTTCAATCATATTTTTTAGCAGAGTGGCGGAGGAGGACCGGGATAGGGTGGTACAACGAGGATACGTCGGCAAAAACAATCGGACTAGGTTTGTGGGATAATGGTTAATAGTTCTACTTTTCCGCTTGATATTTCGATATTTGGTATTTCTTTTGTTGAAGGAATTTGACGTGGGGCACCTTAAGCTTTCTCTCTTCAGTTTCACAAGAAATCGCAGAACCCTAGAGTTCAATGGTACTTTAGACATGCAGTTTAATTATTTTCAAGAAAATCGCATGTTCTGAATTAACAGTAATCTGTGGTGTGATGACTCAAGCTTTTGGCTATGAAAATAGTATACAATTTCTTTCGCATAGGCTTGAGTCGCTTAAGGAACGTTACGAGCTATTTGGTTTTGTACTGGAAGTCCCGTACGTCTTACACAATCCTAATACTAATGAAATGATCATGCCGATAGAAGTAGAGGCAGGGATTCGCCATGTAAGTTGACAAGAAAAGAAGACATGTTAAATATTGGTATTTGCTAATTATTAGCTATGCTCTGTAGTAACAAATATTTTCATAAGTCTATGCTTTGAATTTTGCCAGGAAAATTGGAGAGCGGGATGGTATTTGCAGCGAGGCGATCCTTTGTGGGGAGATTTGAAATTCCTATTTGACAGTCCATATAAGAATGAGCACAACCCAAACGTATTTTACCATCCCGCGAGTAGAGTTCAACGAATGGAATTTTCTCAGTTGGCAATCTGGGCGGGAATACAAGAATCACAAGCAGGGGTGGCTGCTCGTTATTGCGATATATACAACGATGTTTATCTAGTGATATAGTGTCTAATGAAATCATTGGCATTATAGTAAGGGTAGTATGATGCATTGAAAAAGATGAAGCTTAATTAAGTAATGTTCATCATATTTGTATTAGTAAGTAGTTCATCTTATCAATTCAGTTTGTCCTCGTGTAATGTTAGAATATCCTAGTTCTTATAAATAAGATCAATCCCCTATGACATGTTCCAGTGGAGACAAATGAAGGCTGCTAGTATTATTGCAGTAGGTGGTAAAATTAATTACTTGTAATACTATATTATATTAGTTTGCAGCTGAACTTGAATTCCTTTTAATGTACTCTGATATTGGTTGTTGAGGCCAATATGAGAGTAACATGACCGCCGTTTGCGAGAATTAAAGATGTAACATCAATTCATGTCTGCATAATTCGATTTTCAGCTGACATTTCATGAATACATGTATTCTTTGCCAGACAACATATGTATGGGGTTATATCTACATCCTAGCAAACGTTCCATCGTCTCCCTTGCATTTGTTATTGTTAATCATGACTATTTCAACTTCATGTTGCTTTGTTACTATAAAACGTCTAACAATGCAGTGAAAGAAATAAGAGCTTAGCAATCAATTTGGCAAAACAAAAATCAACTTACAAAATAAGAGCCTAGAAAAATTATGTCGATGGAAGTTAACTCTAGTGATAATGTTTATGTCTTGACAACAGAAGGGCCCATGCTTTGGGGTTCTTCTCAAGTTTCCACCTTCTTCAACGAACTCTTGTATGCAAGAGGCTATGTCGACTTTGACGATGAGGTATCCGTGAATAAAGTGCTCGGCGTGATAACGACGGTCATGACTTCCACTTTTCGCCATTGTTATTCGAAATCGTTCATGGTGACTCAATTTGCGCTACTCCACGAGCGTTATGAACTTTTTAAGTATGTTATTAACTTTCCGTACGTGCATAGGAGAGCGACAAACAACGAAATGTGTATCCCCTTCTACACCAAAGCGACTCTACTTCATGTTAGTAATTTGAGCAACTTTTATGCACTAAACTACATATTTTCAACATTAAGTTCGTTTTTTTTTACATTAATTTGGTTTACATAACCTGTTTTTTATGCAGTTCAAACCGGGGTCGGAGCGTTACTTTGCTTTCGGGGAACCTCTTTGAGAAGACTTGCAATTCCTTTTCGACTACCTTGGTTTATGGGAAGACGATCCGCGCGTGATCTCGCTACCGTCCGATTTCTTCGATATTCCAAACACATATATTATTTCTGACGGGCCTTTCATTTCACGTATGAAACACAGAGAGTACCAAAAGATTTTCAATTTCCAACCATCAACAATGAGCTCCTTCACAGCAATTACCAAGCCATCCTCCTCCGCCCCGCTCCAGAACAACCTGTTTTTTCCGTTTCCTTCAGGCGGAGCACGGACAAATTGCGTTGAACAAGAATCCTCCATTGCTCCCTGTTTAAGAAAACAGAATCTGAATTTGCTATGCTAATTTAGACATGAATAAAAAGAAAGCTGCTCAATTTAAATTAAGAATGTTGTTGCCAAACATCAAGCATACTGATACACACAATTAATTTAATAAATGTTCAAACTATAGATTAAAAGTTCAAAAAAATTATTAACAAGGGGATACTGGACAATCATAATACTAAAAAGCACGAAATAGTACATAAATTTCTGGATGTTTTAATCAAAATACAAATGTCAATAAATTGGAGAAGTTGCTAAAGAGATAAGAAGTTGTTAAAGAGTACACATATTGAAATCACACATGGTCCTAACATAAATTAAATCCTAGTTTGACGTCTTCTACTAAACATTTCTTCGGCCAACTTGTTTCGCCAATCATGCCACTCACGTGACGGCTCAACCACATCAATATATTCCACATCGTCACCACCAACAGCTGGGATATCCACTTCACTCAACTCTAAGGGATCCACAACCATATTCAGTTGAATCCAGTTATGAATGAGAGCACAAGCCATGATGTTTCTGTTTTGCACTTCGACAGAGAAATGTGTCTTCGAATCGAGTATCGGCCATCGAGTCTTCAGCAGTCCAAAGGCTCGTTCTATTACGTTTCTAGCTCGACTATGTTTCATATTAAAATACTCTTCCCGATCATGAGGGCGGTTCCGAGCTAGACCCTATTCATCTAAATGATACCTACGACTCCTAAATGGGGTTAAAAAGCCTTCGCCATTCTGGTAGCCTTGGTCGCACAAGTAGTAAGTGCCTACAATTCAAATATATTAAATTTGAGTGATAATAACTAATACACCATTAATTTAAGTGGCCTAGAGACACACTAAACTCTAATTTCATATTATAAACGTGTTCACAAGTCTTCACCTGATTGTATTTTCAAACCTGTTGGTCTATTAAGCGCCTCACGTAGAATGCGACCATCCCCTGCTGATCCCTCATACCCCGCCAGTATGTAAATAAAGTTCATGTTCATATCACACGCACCTAAAACGTTTGTACATATGTCACCTTTACGTAAACGATACCGCACTTGGTCTTCAACATGCACTCTTAATTTCACATAAGTGCCATCCAAAGCCCCCAAACATCCCTGTTATAGAGGGTCGGCAGAAATATATAAAAGTTCATTTAATTAGTTTTATGACTTGTTATATCATATGACACATGAAATAGGGGTTAGCCTTATATGAGATACTGTTTCACTACCTTAAAAGACTTCCAACCCGTGCATTGTTCGTCGATGGGTTTCGGCTTCACAAACATTAAATCACCTACCAAGCATAAGGCTTCCAAAGTCTTGTTATAATAATGGCTTACAGTTTGGCCTGACCTTCGGAAATCAAACCTCACAACGCGATTTTTGTGGTGGTGGGCTAATGTTTGAAGAAATATAGCAGTTTGTTCTTGAACGTTCACATAACGTGAGTCAGTTAACCCCCCACGATGTTGTAATAGGTGACAAAGATGGTGGAATGCGTTCCTATCCATACGTAAAATGTCTATACAATCTCGATTGTTTATGTGGACTAGATCTCGCATGTGCTCCACCTGCTTAGGTATTTTATCTAGCAAGCTATAGTGGTGCCCGCGTTTGCGTTTTCGATAGACAATCTTCCTTTTATTCTCATGGTAGAAACACATGAACATGAACATCATTCGAAGGCGGATTATTACCAATTGAATCGATGTTACAATCATAGCACTTGTACTGCAGTCCATAGATACAACAACAACCTGTACATAGGATCTATTAAACTAAAACCAGCCAAGTAAAAAGTCTCTATCATTCTGCTTGGGTTTTATAGCATTTGCATCATACATGGTTTCAAAATCAATAACATAATATGACGGTGTACAACTTTTTGCTAAACAAGGTTAAATAACAGAGCTAAACTTAGAAGTGAATTGCATACATGATTCCAAAAATTCACCTAACCACATAATACAACAATCAGAAAGTTCCACCCCAAATTTGTGCAATATATTTTACTCATGTAGCAACAAACACACAAAAATGTATGAGTACGAATACAACTGAACAATTTTGTCATGAAGAGTTTAGTTAGTCAAATTCTTGTACGTACCTCAATCGTGACCTTCTTACACGGTGTTTGTAACAACGTCTGTCCTTATTAAACCACATCCATTACAGCAACAACAACCACAATAAAAAAAATACAGTTGTTAGAAAAGTATTATACAAATGAACGTCGCGCGGTGGTTGAGGGAAGTGAGATACATAATGTACACAAAACCTTACCTTTCGACAGCGATGTCGCACGCGGTGTGAAGCGAATCGAAGATTTCAGCAATTCTAGGGTTTTCTTTGTGCGCGGGAGAGTGAAGGAGGCAATGAAAAATGTTTCAATTTCAGGGGTGAATGACCTAACGGTGGATATTTTTGGGACAGTGGCTAAATAATTGGGACTTTTTAGTCAATTTAACAAAAAAAAGACGGAGGCACTGTTCACAGATTAGGAGTCAGAGGGGGAAATGAGTGATTCGAAATGGCCATCTATCCCGGGTCATATGGATACAATACATTTGACCCGGGATTGAATCTATCCAACCAACCCAACTATTATGCAAGATTAACCTGGATGAAAAGGCGGATGTCAGAGGGTGTAAGGGTAACCAAACGAGGCCCAATTGATTGGAGATGTATTCTGGAGGCCTCATCTATTTGTCAATCGTTGTGCTACTGGTCTATCGTCAAAGTTTCTCACTAGGTTAATTTATATTCTCACTTTTTTGCTTAATAGAGTATGACGAATAACTCGACTGGTTGAATTTTTCCTATGAAGTTGGTGGAGAAATCCTCTAAGTTGTTTAGTTTTACTACATCTTGTCTAGTCTTTTCCCTTGAATGTGATGACTTTGTGGCAATAGCCTAGTTTGCCTTAATATATTGTCTTCATTTATGCATAAAAAAAATTATAAATAATCGATATTCGTCTCGATTTAAGCCTTTCATAGATAGAATCATGGACATGGTTCATGACATGTATTGAAAATGTCGTCAATGATATGAAATGTGATTAAAAGTGTAAGTGATTTAACCTCTTAAATCAAAAGGCGTAGTAAGGAGGATTGATCGCTTGGCAATAACCTTGTTTGAGCAAATTATATATCAATGAGGACAATAGTTTAATATTGGGTATTGAGTTGAGTAATATTTAAATGGGATAATATCACTCACACCCCCTGAGGTTTGGTGTAATATCAGTAACACCCCCTGAGGTTTGAATAATATCAGTGACACCCCTAGAGGTTTGATTTCTAGGGGTGTCATTTTTAAAAGGACACTTGTACCCTTTAATTTAATATTACAAAATATCCTTCAATAATTAAAAGACACAAGTATCCTTTATTGTTCAAGTAATAAAATCAAACAATAATATAATTAAAAGACACAAGTACATTTTTTTTTTGTTCTTTACATTTTGTTAAATCATTTGTTTTCTTGTTAAATCAAAAACCTTAGCTCTGTTATTAGTAAAAGAAATAACATTTTGATTTGAATACTAACGTATCCCGGTCAAAATTAATTTGTTTCAATTGATAACTACGAAACTATTTTTGTAGATATAATAATTGTTTATAATGATGTTAACTTTATATTCCTGACTTATTATATAGAGTCATTCCGGGAGTTTTGGTAATATAATTCGTACTAAGGAAAGGGTTACAAAGGACTTTCGTTTGTCTTCTTATTATTAAATAAAGAAATTGTTTTAATTTATGCAAGATGATCAACGATATTCTTAGTTGATTTTATTATTTGAACAATAAAGGGTACTTGTGTCTTTTATTTTTGAGAAGTTTTAGGTAATATTAAACTAAAGGGTACAAGTGTCATTTTATAAGTGACACCCCCTGAAAATCAAACCTCAGGGGGTGTCACTGATATTATTGAAACCTCAGGGGGTATTACTGATATTACACCAAACCTCAGGGGGTGTGAGTGATATTATCCTTATTTAAATTAATGCTCGAACGAATTGATAAGAGATATCAATTTCATTCAAGATTTTGAAGCTACGAGTCTTTAAGTTGACCAGTCCCCCAAGCGTCTTCATTGCATTTACAAACTTAATGAAACCCAATCAACCAATTAGGTGTATTATGGAATAATAGTTATTTATAAGTTGGGGTTAAGAACAATATGTGTTTATTTAATTAAGGTGTTACAATATTGAAAATTTTATTAATTCAATTTCATGAGATAGAATTGGAGTAAATTTTGTTTTTTATGAAATTGTAAAGGAAATCAAATAAAATAATTGGATTCAAGTTCGGAGTCCAACATGGGGCAAATTTTGGTCATGTTGACATGGATCAAATTTTCTTTTCTTTTCCTCGAAGATTTCTATTTTTGACTTCACAAAAAAGAAACATGTTGATCGAGAAAAATTTATTAGGTAGAGCCGTTTCACGATGATGCTGAGATTAAACACAACCAGATTCGAATATGGGGTACCCAAATATTTTTGCCCACCCAAGTCTCCGAGCTTGATATAAGACGGGTCCGTGAGTCAGCAGTCAATGATACTATTATATTTCTCCACCAAACTAGTAACCGGGCGCACGCGGGAACCGCGTGCCGCGTGCAACGTCCTTTTTAATTTAAAGAATAATTTGATTTAATATTTTTTAAGTATTCCATTTGTATGTGAAGAATAAGTGTAAGTATATTTACCTTTTTTTGATATGTTAAAATTTTGAGGATGGGCAAATTAATTGGAAAGTAGAATAAGCAAGTTATTTGTCAATCTATTTTTAGGAAATCCTTTTTATAGTAATTTGTTGCTAAACATCAATACCCGATACTTTAACAAAAAAGTATAGTAACAATAAGTCCTCCCAACTAAGCATGACATGGTTCACGATAACGTCTTACCATGAAGTTTCATGTTAGCTAAACTTATACCAGATTATAATAACTACAGAAATTGCAAAATTAATCTAAAAAATATATCCTTCGTAGCTGTGTTCCTAACAGTCATAGACCTATGCACCAGATCCATAAAAAAACAAAACCAATCTTACAATAAGAAACAAAGTTGAAAACCTATTACTCCAAGATGCAGTCTTTTCACTTTAAAAGATCGGTCAAAGCCAAAAATTATCTAGACAATCTCAAAGTAGAATTTAAAGGAATTATATAGCAAAATTCGCGAAGTGCATGTTGCGCTTATTCACCGAAAGAGCATCTTTATTTCAACATTACACATATGCTAGAAAATCTGGATGAGTTCGTGACAAAATGACTACACCATGCAACTCAAAGTACAAAACTTGGTTAAGTAAATTTGGACAAATTAATTGAGCAACTTACACATTTGATTAACAAATTTAATGTAAGATATTTTAGAGGAGAATTTTCTTACCTAACCATTAAATTACTTTGCATCTTCGGTTCAACAATCTCATTTTCAGACTCTTTCACCCTAAAGCATCAATACAAAGTGGATATCTTCTATCATATTCACTAAACAGAAAAATACCGATTCAAATTCTCCCAATCATCCTATCAAATTTTCCAAAATCTATGCCAAAACCTATTCTCTTTTCCATGCCTTTGGTGGTGTTCAAGTCTTTCGTGCGATTAAGAATAAAATAAAGAAAAACTCTTCTCCACCTGGTTTCACCAACATGCCCCTCTCTCCTAACCTGGTTATGAAAAAAAAAAAAAAAAAAAAGAGTGACAAAATGCAAAGAGAAAAGTTTAACCAAGAAAACAACATTTGCAACAAAAAATCAGAACTGCAAAGCCTCACACCATCAAGTTTTAAAACAAATTCTTCGACTCTGCAACAACCAGAAGTTGGGATTAGCTGTCTGATAATAGTGGACTGCATTATGCTTGTTCTCAAGGTGAAAGATAACATTAATTCATGAGGTCAAGTAAAAACTGTTTAGGTATGCCAAATATCAAATATTTCTCAATTAAGGCCATGTCATTACTAAGTGTGACATTAAAATAGACAGAGCCAAGTTCATGTTTCACCACATTGCTATATATTGTCTGTCTACAATCACCAAGCAGATTGTGGTTATTAATTATGAAACGAATCCTACTACCCTGTTGTTTTTCCTCCCTTAGCTTTGCTTTGGCGTCAATCTCTATAATCTTGACAGAAGCAATTCAAATGATGGGTTATTCGCTACTCGGTACGGAATTAGTTATTTCCACCAAGCATCTCACTCTTTGGGAATTGAATAACAATTGAAATGCATTATATAGTTGTGCTTGACTGATTGACCTCCAGGTCATAATGCGGATCCTCAATTCAGTAACTCGAGACACGCAACATCCTATTAGCCATAGCTAGCAACCACAAAGTTCCTTGGACAGAGAATGGTGACTTGACCCTAGAGTTGAAGACTTAAGAAAGTACAATCCATAAAAGATGAAAGTATTTATGGAGCCATATGCCGAACATGGATTAATTCGTTAGATTATAAAGACCTAGTGAAAGGCCCAAATATATTGGCATGTAGATATGCATGAGGACAATGCAAAAACTAATTTCATGTCCCCTGATCTGATCATGCTCTACCTCGTTAATGTTGCGTTAACATCGCGGAAAAAAAAAATCATAACGAATAAACCAAAAAAGGACATTTTAGAAACTATAAATCAACTTGAGTTGTAAACAAATCCAGAACACATAAGTTTCCCAAATAAAGCAAGTCCAAGCAGTTCTCAATATTAACTATGTGAATCGATCAAGCATATGGCTTCATAAACTTTCACGGTTCAAGCAATATATTACTCGTTTGTCATAACGAAGAACAAATAAAAATATTAAATTCTCCTACAATTTTTTTCTTTCAAATAACTCATCTATAAAAAATATCCAGAACTATGAAAATAAATAAATTCAGAACATGCGATTTTCTTGAAAATAATTAAACTGCATGTCTAAAGTACCATTGAACTCTAGGGTTCTGCGATTTCTTGTGAAACTGAAGAAAGCAAGCTTAAGGTGCCCCACGTCAAATCCCTTCAACAAAAGAAATACCAAATATCGAAATATCAAGCGGAAAAGTAGAACTATTAACCATTATCCCACAAACCTAGTCCGATTGTTTTTGCCGACGTATCCTCGTTGTACCGCCCTATCCCGGTCCTCCTCCGCCACTCTGCTAAAAAATATGATTGAAGAAATTAAAATTGAGACTAAATCTTAATAATGCAAAAACAAAACAAAAGTGTTATTGTGATTAGAGACTGAAGAAGATTCCAGAGAGCGTGCAATTGTGCGGAATCAAATTACATTCAGAATCCTAGAAAAAAGGAATAAAATATGAGTTTAGTTTTGAAAAAAGCAACAGGAGTAGTGGAAAACGTGGGCGCTTGTGCAGTTGAGAAAGCCAATTACTTCTTTGCCCTTTTGTTTTGGTTTGATTTGACAATTTGCAATCTAGTAGGAATCGAGGGCGAATTTGGAAACTAATAATTTGGACCCACAACTACCACTTTTTGATGTACTTTACACCTTTACCCTCTGTCCTACAAACATTCTGCGTTTGGTCAAAGATTCAAAGGGTATTTTATGTAAAATCACCACAAAAAATTGCAAGCCCAGACAGAGAAAATCGAACGGCCCCTTACTTATTAAATTATTCCAACAAGATTCAATTGCTAATCGTATTCGAATTATCTATCAATTTAATTCTTCAATATTATTTCATATCGGGTTCCGATCTTCTGACCAGATCAGAAGTCGATAACCACCCACCCCACCCCACCCCACCCCACCCCGCCGATCCTGTTCTTCAATAATAAAAGGATTGTTATGGGTAATTTTAAGCAAGTATTGAAAAGCCTCGATGCTTTTCCTCGTGCGGAGGACCATCTCATGCTCAAGACTAAATCCGGTGCCCTCGGTAATTTTATTTTTATTTTTTTGTCACGTTTCATTATTAATTAAAGCATATCATATGTTTATATGTCGATACAATTAACCACAAGAGGAGCTATATCATGATGAACTAGAGGAATAATTAATTAGAATTGTTGATTTGCTGGAGAAATTGATTGAGTTTTGTCGTGATGAGGATTTTCTTTTATTCAATTTGGACTGAGAAGTTGTAATATGTTATGCCCCTTTTGGTGATTGATTTTCTGTTTCATTTAAGTTGCTTGTTTGTGTTTAATATCGCCTATCTTATGCAATTTTGAGTATCAATCGTTATATAGATAGTGTAAACTTGATAGCTTCACGGTTATTATTAAGTGTTTGACAAACATCCTAACAAGCTTCTTGGGCTGATTCGAATCGGAAATTATCATGTGTTGTTGCTTGTTAAATGAGCTCCTGACTGACTTGACTAACTTACATTTTATTCATGCTAGTTTCAATTGTTGGACTGGCAATCATAGCAACTTTGTTTGTCCATGAGCTCACGTATTATCTTTCAACTTATACAGTACACCAGGTTGGTTTGTTTCCTTCTTCCGGATAAGCTTATCTAATTAAAGTTTTAACTTTGCTGCTTGTAGATCTTCGTTTTTAGTTATTTTCTATGGTCTGAAATGTTACAGATGGCAGTTGACCTAAAGCGTGGAGAAACACTTCCGATCCACATAAATATGACATTTCCATCTTTGCCTTGTGATGGTTAGCTTTTCTCAACTCTGTTTGGGATTACTCTAGGATCTTCAGTTTACATATTTGCATTCATGTCTTGTAGAATCTGTCGTGTAGATGTTTCACATCAAATTGGTTTCTTGCAGTTTTAAGTGTAGACGCAATTGATATGTCAGGGAAGCATGAAGTTGATCTTGATACGAATATATGGAAGGTTAGACTTTCCTAATTTCTTTGTGTATCAATCATTTGAAGGTCTGTTATATATTACGCTGATTTAACTGAATTCATATATGCGTCTGGACCTGTAACCACAGTATTAAACACTTGTGCATGCCCCCCCACCAATCTTCCTACCTACCTGTCGTAGGTGACAATTTTTATTATTTTGCTTAAAAATTATTTGTTTCTGCAGCTTCGCTTGGATAAAAATGGCCAAATAGTTGGCACAGAATATATGTCAGACCTTGTCGAGAAGGGAAATACGGCTCATGGTCATGGTAAGTTCATCTGGAAGGTTTCTTGAAAAATATTGAATGTTTCTGTCAGAGTAGCTTTAATTAAATATGTCACCTTGTGTAATTGGGCTTGAAAATGTTGTTTTGTGCATTCTGATGATCTTTAATTTGCAGACATAGCTAGTCGATTATGCCTTTTTAAGTAAAACAAGCAAGCTTGTAACTTACTTTGGTCTTCTTGTACAGCTACTGTCATATCGATGTTTTACCACTCAAGTTCAACTAGTAGGTTAGTTGTGTTTTATTGGGTAAATCGTAAATGCTTAAGGTAGAATCTTATTGGAATGTGGTTATTTCACTATACACGAGTCTTGTGTTAAACAGGACTCTTAAGAGACTCGTTTACTTGCCATGGTAGGAATTCTACATCTGGTGCTTTCTATACCTTTGTTTTCTGAAGCAACTGGGATTGTTTATAGATTCCTTTCCTCTAGCTCTAAAATTATGGCATCTGCATCTGATTCCTGAATTCAGCCACTGGATCAAAGCTGACTCCTATAGTTTCATCCTTGCAGTGTATTCTTGAGGGAATAATGAACAGGCATCTTAATAATCATCTTTCCAGCTCGCCAATATTAACAAGCTTCAGTATGCATTGCATATTTTGCATCTGTAATTTGATGTTTCTGGAGCTGTTTTCGTCTATTTCTAGGATAAGAAATGATTGGCCTTTTGGACATTTTGATGCGTATGCGAATTGGGCTCTGAATCTGGAAATTATCAAACTTAGAAGGAGAGAAATCCATGCATTGCAGCTTGGGCCCAATGCATCACAAGAAGGAAAGCGTCCCAATAAAGAAGAAGCACAAAATGCTTCAGTATGCATTGCATATTTTGCATCTTCTAGC
This sequence comes from Misopates orontium, assembly GCA_946800315.1. NCBI lineage: Eukaryota > Viridiplantae > Streptophyta > Magnoliopsida > Lamiales > Plantaginaceae > Misopates > Misopates orontium. The sequence goes on from OX326947.1 coordinate 28,281,352, forward strand.
CATGTACTTCCACTTCATGCAGTCATCTAATCATCTAGAAACAATAGATTGTTTTATAGTTAGGATGGTGGAAATTTCCTTTTTATGCAGTCATCTAATCATCTAGAAAGAATAGAGGGTTTTATAGTTAGGATGGTGGAAATAAAATATTGGTCATCAAGTCTTTCAACATGCTTGTTCACTGATCTATTTGTTTTGTTCAGGCTCTCGTAGTATGTGACAGAATCATAATAACTATTAAAAGAACTTAACCTTATCTTTGGTAGTCTCAGTTTATACTTTTTAGAGCAAATTTGTGTTGCCAACTTTGAGAATCTCTTTGCCACCAAGACTTTTGGATATAGAGATATTTACGTTTTGCGGAGGACACAAAACTGATGTTCAACAATTCTGGGAAAGACTGTTCAGGTGCTCTTCTGGAACAGTACTTAGGAACGGTAATTTGATGTTTCGGGGGCTGTTTTGGTCTACTTCTAGGATGAGAAATGCATGGCCTTTTGGACATTTTGATGCTTATGCGAATTGAGCTCTGAACCTGGAAGTTATCAAACTTAGAAAGAGAAAGTTAGACGGAGAGAAATCCATGCATTGCAGCTAGGGCCCAATGCATCACAAGACGGAAAGTGTGTCCCAATAAAGAAGAAGTGCAGATGCTGTTAAAATCTTAGTAACTCATCAATATTCAACTTCAATGAAATAATGAAGTTTGATATCCTATAAATTGACCTGCGTCCGCTAGGACTTTGTGTTCTTCTATAGAGATAATATACCTAACTCTTAACCAGTTTCTAGGACACAAAAGTAGTCAAATGGCAGAAGCTAATTACAAATTACAGAAGATCCACTATATTCCTAGAAGCAGATGGAAGTTAGAAAATTAATTTTAATATCCCTCAAAGGAGATGAATATTCCCTTTCCCAGTTACATATTTCTTATCGAGCATCACAATGATAAGACATTGACTCTACCCCTGATCCTATGCTATACTACTTGTGTGCTAAAGCATCAATAATATTGTAATGAGGCATCAACAGAATGCAAATGGAAACTCAAGAACCACCTGCAAGGTCATGTTGTTATGTAGAAAATAAAAGTGCATGTGACTAGCGCCATCCTGAATTTCTACTTTAATAATACAGCTTGTTCTTTGATCTATATGCAAATGAAGAACGCCATAATTTGTTGGATTTTTGTGGAGTTTGAATATGCAAACCTTCTAGTTTCTCTGTATAGTATCAATGTTAAAGGACTTAATACGCAGTGGATTAACATCTCCTTTGAAAGTAATCTGGATTTATGTAGTTCCACTCTTAAGTTTTACAATTTTCTAAAAGAAAACAGGAAACTCATAGTAATTTTGTTCAAATCTGGCGAGACTTGCACTTTGTTTGCACTTTCCACTTATTCCTGATTTTTTTTGAAAATCTTTTGATGGAATTAGATACTCTGGTACTTGGTTATTGTCGGGATTGCTACAATTGTCTCTTGTCATGTGGAATGGAACTGTACAGTTCAATTCAACATCGATGTTCAACTATGGATAATATATCTCATAAACTTTAAGTAATTCTCTATTGTAAACTGCAGTATGTCATGATAACTCTATCGAACATGTCCTTTCTTCTGTTTTTGTTGGTGTATGTGCTATTCCTTGTGCATTGGGTTATCCATTTTACTCCTTTATTCCCTTTCCATTGAGTCCTTGACTTAAAATTTGGCAGTCAGTCAGACCTTATTCTCAGAGTTGCAACTCAGCTGGTTCCAAATTATTTTATATGTTTCTTACAGAGTAAAACATGTCAGAGATAGAGTTTGTACTTGGGCAGTTCTGTTAAGTAGTTTGGCAAATAATTCGAACTGCTTATAACATAATTCTGATGAACTGCCAGGATCAGATGACCACAAAGATCATCATGAGGATTCTGATCATAAAGTTAAACTCCACAATCTGGATGAAGAGGCAGAAAATATGGTTAAAAAGGTGAAGCATGCATTGGCAAACGGTGAAGGTTGTCGGGTATGAATTTTATTCATTCCAGTCTGTTATTCTTTTTATTTTTTGGCTTAGCAGAATAAAATTGTGCCCATGAGCGCCATGAAGTTTATTAATCATGGAAATGAGTATAATGGAGAAGGTCCAATGTTACTGTCGCTTCTTGTTTTCACTTCTTTAATCTGTCATTTGGTTCTTTATTGTTGCAGGTATACGGGTTTCTAGATGTGCAAAGGGTTGCTGGGAACTTTCACATCTCAGTTCATGGATTGAACATCTTTGTTGCGCAAATGGTCAGCTGTCACTTTGAACTTTTATATTCCTTTTCTCTCTGATTTTATCAGAAGATTATATTGACTTTACTGAATGGTAACTTAGTCGACTTATCTGTTGATAGACATGGTGTTATTTAAGGAAAAAGACTAGGAATAGGATTTTCGTGGGTCTAGAACATAAAAAACCACTTCACAGTTAATAGGGAACCTTGGAAAACTCTGGGAAGGATCAACTAGAAGTTTAAGGCCGAATTATTGGTTTGGGTTATTTAGTGTTTCAATCCTAAAACACTGTCTGGATTGGATTACGTTTGGCCTTTTGGGTGTTTTCACCCATATCCCTTGCACTGTTATTACAAAAAAAAAAAATTCTAGACCTCATAAAGTACGATTAGACATGATCACTAATATCATTCGCAGCATGGTTATACAGTTAAATACTATTAATACTACAAACAAAATATTGAAGACAAAATATTAGAATTGAAGCCCGTATGGTCCATTTGTCACCATAAAATCATTACATTGAAATTCTGTCCAGATTTTAATGTTTTTGCTGGAAAATCAATAGAATTCTTAAACTACCAAACTGAAAACTGAACCTTGAAGAAGTTTGAGGGGGGGGGGGGGGGGGGGTGGCGTTTGATACCTTTGTGGAATTATTAAGCTGAATGGATGGTTCAGAGTTCTGTGAGAAGAAATATACTCGAAAGTTTAAGTGTCTGGGCTTTTTTTTTTCTGTTCTTGGATTTTCTATGCATTGACCTGATTCAGCTGTGGTGTTATTTAGAAGTATAGCCTAGTATGGTCATTGATAGTTCAATTGAAAATGGGAGTGTCTCCTTTTGGGAAAATATCTTTTTTGGTACCCTAACTTGCCCTGATTGGAATTTTGATGTCTTATTTTGAACCCTCATCAACTTCATACCTTAAGTTGGCCACCTCCCTCACATTGAGTACTCAGGCACCGGTAATTTCTAATTTGGCCGTAAATTGAGCATGTAACTAGAACATGACCTCAATTTGGGGATTTGACCAATTTAGCAAAAAGTTGACTAGAAATTCCAAATTTACCCTCTAATATTCTATTCTTTAATTTCAGATATTACATTTTTAATTTGATATTTAGAAAAAAAATTAGAAAGACAATTATTATAAAACTTTACATATTATTATTTTGTAATTAATATTACTTCATATTATTTTAAACTTAATCAAAACTCTGTTTAAAACAGTTTTTTTTTGTTAAATTTGATTTAACACCAAAAAGAAAAAACTAAATCAGGAAGTCATCTTCCCCTATTCACGCCTCATCGGAATACATGGTCGCGCAACGGCTCGACCTGGGGAAGGTCTCGCGACCGGAGATGCCGCCGGTGCAAATCAAAATCAGTGGCCGTTGGGTTCCGTTTATTCTTTTTTCTTTTTTTTTTTATCTAAAAAGATTTAATTATAAGAACAAATTTTATCTGCAAATTTTTATGGCAAGGGCATAGATGGAACTTTACCACTTCTCGCAAACTTGTAAAGATTTTACTGGGCCATGTGTCGTGTGTGACCTAAATTGACAAAAATCCCCAAATTGAGCGTGTGACAAGCACAGGACCTTCAGTTTTCGGCCAAATTAGAAATTTCCGGTGCCGGAGTACTCAATGTGAGGGAGGTGGCCAACTTAGGGTATGAAATTGATGAGGGTTTAAAATAAGGTATAAAAATTCTGATGAGGCCAAGTTAGGCTACCAAAAAAGCTTTTTCCCCTCTCCTTTTCCATCGACTGTATAAATGTAGATTTTTTTTTTCTTTTTGTGTGGCTTCAATCATCGCATCGGTACCAGTGGAAACGCCACCATAGAAAGTGCATGTTCTGTTAGAGGGGTTGGAGGTGGTATTCTTCCTGCCTTATTTTTTGGCATTTTAAGATGCGAAGTAAATCGTGTAAGAATGAGAATTGGATATTCATTACAGCACTTGCGATAAATTACGAATTGGATGCGTTTGATGTCGTGTTCAAGTACATCTCTTGAGATGTTGGTTCTGAGCTAGATTTCCTCCAACTTATCTATACAAAATCTATGCTAGAAGAATTTATTTAATCTAATCTTATGTTTAATTCTGGTATATTTGGTTTTAGGTCTGAACATCACTAGTCAACTAAGTTATTGATTAAGTGATTCTAGTCACAGTTGATTTCAAATGCTGTTTGTGGGTTGATGTTTTTTAATTCTACGCGGGCATGTAATGCAAACTTCATTACCTACTCTTGAAATTTTGGTTATTCGAGGACAGAGAAGACTTGCCGTAAGTAGCTTTAAAAAAAAAATTCAATTAGATCTCCACTGTTTCTTTTCTTTTTTTATCAGGAAATTGAGTTTATTAAGAATGGGAGTATAAGTAGTACTCCCAAGTGATACAAAGAGTTTAGGTAAAAATACACACTAAAGAGTTTTTAGACCATTCAACAAATGAGTATGATTGAACTCTCAACTGGTGGTTTTGGTCGAATTTAGTTTTGGACTGCACCTTAGCCTGTTTTAGGTTGAACAGGCCCAGCTTGTCAAGACTGCAATTCAGAATGGAAGTGGTTTTGGCATTTTCCAGACAGTAACTGATGTAAATGAATAGTACCTGAACTACTGAATAACTTTTCGTGAATGCAAAATGCTAATTGCAAGGAGTTAATGTTCCTTTTTTAATTATTATCATGATGTTTCTTTCTAAGCTCTTGTTAACATGTGGTATCGTTTTGTTATTTCAATTTTTATTTTTATTGTGCCAAGAACTTGTTTTTAGTTGACCATTTTGTTATTCTGCAGATTTTTGAGGGCTCTTCTCATGTTAATGTGAGTCATACTATTCACGAATTGTCGTTTGGGCCCAAATATCCTGGGATTCATAATCCCCTTGACGACACAGTCCGTATTTTGCACGCAGCAAGTGGGACATTCAAGTATTACATAAAGGTATCGTCTGGTCTACTAGTGATGAATCAAATATATATGTGTGTGTGTGTGTGATGTAAACTGATTTATCTCGCTTATCTTGCAAATATGAGCATACTTGTAAATAACTTTAGACACTGCAGAATCCTTATAATGACAAAGACAGCTCAAAATAATTTCAGAGGCACTTTACATTCTAGATGAGAAACCTTCTTGGCCCATCTTCTAATCTGAGGATCTGCGTTGACTGCTTATAACCACTAGTATTCAATGAACTTGAGCAGCTACATATCTCTTTTTGCGATGAGAGACATCTCTGAGTCAGGATTCTAGTTCATAACTTTTATTGAGTTGTTTCTTAAAAAATGTTTTTTTCTAGTACTAGCATTCGAAAGCCCAACAGTTCCATGATAATTATTAGAAAGTAATTTCATATAATGATGGCAAAATATGTGTCAGGAATATCTGCACAGTTGGATATTACCTCTTACTGGCCAACGAGTCTTCTACTATTTTGCATGAGAGTGTGTAATTGTTCAAGCGGGCAGAATTAATGTTGTATGGTACCCGTTCGTGCAAGCAATCACATGTTTTTTACATTGTCAAAGTGAGCTGCAAATTGATTTCTGTGCAATGTCTCTTCACCTGGATTTCTTACATAATATTCATCTGGACTTGCACTAGATATAGATGGCATAAGAGACCCTAAGCATGATTCCTAAGAGATATAACGATCAAGCATATCACCAATGCAAGCCATCTATAGCTAGAGTGTTAAAGATAATGACAGCATGTAGTAACTATTGAGATTCTTCATATTATAGATTTTACTCCACCTTGTTTGGGGTTGTAGTTAAGCATATATTAAGCCATTGAGATTCTGCATACTATAGATTTTACCCCAAATTGTTGGTTCCTTCTTGATGATTTTGTAATCAATCTAGACAAAATGAATTTCAACCGTCCTTGCAATTTTGATTCCTCAGCCGCCGTTTTTCACCATTATAACCTTTTCCTAGTTCACAAGATGGATTTCTCCTATGGTTGCCGTCAGTAGCCCAAAAAAATCCAGGTTCAGTTTGTCAAGGTAGTTGCAGAGAGGGAGGGAAGCCAGAGTCATTGCACACTGCATGTGGAAATGGCTGCGACAATTGAGCGGACAAGAGTGTCTCTACCAGCTTGGTTCATAGTGGAGAGTGTCTTTTCTACCTAGCTAATAAGGGTTCTATATGAGATGTGCTGACTGTGCCATGGACGGTAGTGACACCTATATTATCTGTTGGGTTTAAGGTAGAATCAATCACGTGGATATTAGAAATAGCTCTATTTCCCGTTCGGTAGAATTTTTGAACTTGCTAATGTTGACTTTGAGGTCAGAGTCATTATGGAAGAGGCTTGAGTTTCTCTTGCTTATTCCTGGTTTAGAGCTTTCGCAAAAGCTGGAGAAAATTTATTGCACCCCCTCTGCCTTGTGAAGAGGCTATTCCTCAATAAGGTGGGGAGCCTTTCTGCTCATATAGCAGAGAGGTGGGAAGATTGATATAATGTCCCCCTTGTTAGGCTGCCCTTGGGGTATGTGGGGGTGGGGGCGGTGGGGGGGGGGGGTAAAGGTTCAGAATTCCGAAGCACTTGGAGTAGGCACTTTAGTTAACCCAAAACTTAGTTTCTTGTTTTTTTCTATGGAGGGGGGGGGGGGGGGGGGGGGGTTGAAAATGAATATTGAACAATTTCAGTGTTTGGTTTTCCTTCTCAAAATACCAAGTTTGTCTTTGGTGCTACTACCTAAGTGCAATGGGGGGGGGGGGGGGGGGGTTGAAAATGAATATTGAACAATTTCAGTGTTTGGTTTTCCTTCTCAAAATACCAAGTTTGTCTTTGGTGCTACTACCTAAGTGCAATGGTACACAGCTTTTAACTTGATGCCACAGACTTCATAGGCGCATTTTTTTTTTTTTTCTGATGCTGACTCGTTTAAATGAAGTTTGTGCATGTATAATATATGCATATATTTATGGACTGATGGGTAGAGCTAAGGAGAGATGTTGGGATTCTTATGTTATTGATTTATATCATGGGTACCTCTTGCAATCTGACTTTATTGCTAGGGTTTTTCTCAATTCCTTGAAATATAGGTTGTTCCAACTGAATACAAGTATATTTCAAAGGAAGTTTTAGCAACGAACCAATTCTCAGTCACGGAGTACTTTTCTCCAATTGGCGAGTTTGATAGGATGTGGCCTGGTAAGTCTTGTTTAGTTCAGAGCTTAGGTTTTGTGCTTGTATTTCCCTTCAAACTATCCATTACATTGTCTGGAGAATTCTGTTCTGGATGCAGCTGTATACTTTTTGTATGATTTGTCTCCAATTACTGTTACCATTCGAGAAGAACGTCGCAGTTTCCTCCACTTCATTACACGGCTTTGTGCAGTACTGGGTGGTACCTTTGCCGTAACAGGTTTGTTGTTACATATTAACCTATTTTTCAATTATAGGAGATGAGTATATGTAGTTACTAGAATGATGATTGGATGGGTGGTGACATGGTAATAAAAAGGTTTGAAAGAGTTTAAATGTTTAGTTCTAACTATTTTCCATCGAATCCACCAAATCACTTGTGTTTTGTGTCAGCCAAGCTATTTTGAAGCACAATGCATCACACTTGAGCATTGGAAGTTATCAATTTTTGGGAAAAAAATCTCATCTTTTTACTGAATGAAAGTCACATGCTTATTGTTGGAAAATATATACAAAAATACAAATGTCTAATCTCACAAGCTTGAGGTTTTAGATGACAAGGCAATTCTTAATCTTAAGAGTCTATCCAAGTAAATGATGGGTTTGTGCCCTACATGATAAGATTCGATGATCAGCCGGCCTACATGTGAGGCGGCGTTTTGAAATCTGCCCCACTTTGTTTGGGAATATATCCGGGCCTTTATATACTAATAATCTCCCCGTCTCTGAATAAGCCCCTTTTATGAGGAACCTAAAATTTCTGTAAGCATACATCAAGGCAAGAAGATATAAAACATTTGCATAGAGAAATATTACTGTTGCACCTAATATAAATGCCATGTCCACAAGTATGTCAAAGTATCTCACATATACAAATTAACACTTAAAATCTCAACGTAATAGACATCGATGAAAAATATATCAACATTCTCTCTCCCCACCTGCTTTTCGTATTTAGCTGGTTATTAGAATAATGACATCTTTACCATCTTCATTTTTTCCTTAATCTTTTACCAGCTGATGTTGAGGAAATCTAGTAGAGAACTTATTCACTTGATATATGTATGTACAGGAATGCTAGATAGATGGATGTACCGACTCATAGAAGCATTGAAAAAACCAAATGCCAGAAGCATCGTACGGTGATTTAGCATTCAAGTTTCACTTGCTAGAGTTCCCAACGCACTGTAGGAATCACAGAATTGGTCCGTACATCACAACTTCAAAGAGCGTGTTTGATTACTGCAAAGATGTTCACTCTTCCTCAAGTTTGATTATACTATGGTAGAGAAATTTCCTATGAAGTAGGATTAATATTTTGTTTCTAGATATAATTTGTACAACAGCAATTGTACTTCTCTTGTTTTTCACTTTAGTTTTATTGGTAGAAACATATGTTTATGGAACTCGATGGTACTGATTTCTTCTTAATTAGATACACAAGTAGGAAAGAAATAGCTGGGATATTTTTATCCGCGGTTGAATATTTGTGATCTGGTTGAATCTTAGCGTGAAACAGGGAAATTAAAAAGAAAAAAAATCATGTTTTCAGTTCTGGAGGACAATACAGAGCTGAATCATTGCGCTAAAGCGGCATATTTTCTGCGGTTTTTGTTCTCTCTTATTTATGAACATTAATGAGTTACCGCCTTATTGTATTACACAAATATTTTCTTTTATTCAAAAATTATATACTCACGCCGTGGCAATCAGATATGGAATAGGTGATATGCTTTATGTGGTAGTAGAATGCATAAAATATGTGATTTGATATTGTTGTAAGTGGAGTACTACAGCTTGTGACATAGTAATAGAACTGGGCTGCGTTTTATAGTTGATAACTTCAATTTCTTCTAATTTATTTAATTAGTGTCAATTTCATTAAACTCTCCAAACTATGTCTTGTAGTAAAGTACCATGTACCCTTAACCTACTAATGTACAAATTTGTCGAATCTTGTATTAGTCATTCATTTTAAATACCTTTTTGCATTTTCATTTGTTAAATTTGGCGGCGGTAGACAATTTGCAAATTTTCCAATAAATTAGGAAACAATTCGTATATTTTAATAGGTATGGGTACTGAGAACATTTAAGTTTGTACCTTGAATTGTAGCATTTTAGAAAGTACAGAGCAATTACGAAGCCTGCTATGTAACACGTAAAACATCTTATTATATAGTAGGAGGTCCAAGGGCGTAAAACATCTGTTTTTGCACCAAATTTACTAAAGACAACACTACATTTATTATATGCTACAAAACGCAGCCTTACGGTGCGGTATGTGTAAAAATTATATAAATTATACAACGATCATAACATAATGGTCAGGACTCAGGTTACGTCAACTAAAAAATAATAATCATTAGAAAAAAATAAAGGATTACGTCAACAATTTCTCATATCTGAAAGATCCCTATGTTTATAGTTAATAGCTTTGAATATATTAGACGCAAAAATGAAGTATATGAAAAGGTATTAGATTTGAAATTAATAACATAAAAATTATGGGAAGAAGTTTCCCACCACACGAAATTTATATTTTATTGTTTCCTACCAGAAACTTCGGTATGTATGGGTGCATCTTGGCTACTCATAATGTTAGCACCACTTCTCCTCAGATGTGTAGTGGGCCCTACACATGAGGGACTCATACACATTTGAATGAAGTGACTCTACCCATATGGGTAGCCAAAATGCCCCGTATGTATCGATCATCGAGCAGTCCCCCACTGATAACAAGATACTCCAACGAATCAAGTATATTGGCCTAGATGTCATGTCACAAGTTACAACAGTACATAGACACATTGTCATAAAAGATCATAACAGAATTTAACTGAGGTATGTCCCAAAATTTTATAGTATTGCTAACACAAAATTGGAAAAGGAGAAATGAAGCTCCTTTATTTGTGCTCCTTCATTCACATTATCAGAAAACACTTGCATAATATCAGTAAGTTCTTACAGGCTCTCAAAACATCCAAATCCAAAGATATCATCCAATTATCTGTATTCTCTACACTCAAAAACCACCAAATAAAAGGTCAAGATTTCAAGTCACAAGAGCCTTTAAGAAGTACCGCATAATCCTTAACGCAAAGTCGCATTTGAGAGTAGATCTGACTATGAATCACAAGGAGCATGACTACCCTAAACTTTGGAAGCACCCCAACTTTCATTATGAGACTAGCACAAGGCTCATCTCAGCTGATATGGCCAACTAGAATACACAAAATACTATATGTTGAATTCCATGATCTACACACTCTGCAACCGGACTTCTGGAGGCCCATCGTTTCCACCCAAGGCAGCAGATATATTATGTGTTGATGGGTTTTGCGGTACTTGATTATTTGGATGCTGTTGTCTGTGGTGATACTGAGGGACTGGATTTTGATGGCGATGCCGGTGTTGATGACGTGGTTGCACAACCCCACGTGTGTGCTGTGGAATTGAAGCCTGAGGATAACGGCTTGCTCGCCATCTTAGGTACTCCACGAGAAGTGAATTTGTGCTAATTGCAATTCCAAACCCGGTGAAGGAAGAAAGCAGCACAGATAGTATAGCATTTACATTGAGCTGTACATGGATTAAGCGAGAATAACGTGTAAACTATTTATCAAAAAGTCGGAAACTACACCAAGGAAAAAGGAAAAGAAAGGAAAGAAGAGGATGTATTGCTTACCACAGCATAAAATATGTGAGCAAATAGGATCACTATGGCAAACTGGAATGAAGCATACGCCCATATGTAGCTCTTGCTCACTGCCAATCATCGGATAAGCCATTATGAGAGTTATAATTAGAATAAATTGACAAAACCATATTATTATTATATGATCCAAAGGCCACAGTATTGAAAGACAATAAAGGTTACAACAGTGAAATCTGTTCTTGAGTGTATAGTGACTAGATATTGGATGATACTAAATTCATTATAGACAATCCTCGTAAAGTTGAATTCGGTTGGAGGTAAGATCTAGATTCCCTCCCGCGTATGTTTCAATACTTGTGGGCTATAATTAAAATTTAACATACGCAGAAAGAGAAGCAAGTAATTTTGACTATATAAGGATAACAATACTCATTTGAACTGAACTTTCTTCAGAAGTGTAACTTATTCTCAAAAGTACCAAATCACGTTGGTATTTTAAACCCAAAAAATGCCTGTAGTCTGTGCAAAAGAAATAGCTTTACTCCTTTTTCATGAGAGCCATTTCAATTAATATTACAGAAGATTTCATTCTCAAATTCTTGAAGGATGCTAAAGGCTTTGGATTTGAAGAATGGAGAAGCAACATAAGAGCTGTGACTGCCATTAACGGTTCCAATCATTGCAAGTGTAATTTATGTCCATGGGAAAACTTTAACTACACAAATCATAAATAATTACTAATGTTCTAATTACAACTTTGTAGTCAGCATCATAATTGAAATGATTGGGTCAATTTACGTAAATACACATGATAGACACGATAAGATGTGCATGAGTTGGTAATTGAGCACTTGCAATCCTAGTTTAATACTAGTAAATCAAAGAAACCATATGATCTTACCCATAGTAGATGCTATCATGGACGAAAGGAGACCTAAAACACAAGAAAATGGCAACGAGATGGCAAGAGCTCGAGGTCCCATGTCAGACACCTGTTATGAGGTTACCAAGTAGAATAATTAGGATAAAATCAAAAATGATCGGGACATGAAAGTTAACAAAGATGCTTAGTAAAATGAAGGTCTCCTTATTAAGACCTTGAGTGGAAGTACTTAACACATCTGTTCATTATTTTACATGGCCAAGTATCAAATAAGATATTTTTTGCTGAACCTACTTTTGAAGATATAAAAGGAGGATTTTACTCCTCTGACAAGAGTAAATGGATTGAGCACATAAAGCGAAAAGTTATTCAGGAGGAAATCCTAATATGTACTGATCACATCAATCTACTTGATATCTTTAGGGGTTGTAAGAACATTGAAATCTATGTGTTCTTTTCTAGTTTCGTTTGTTACAAAAACATGCCCCGTGCTATTTGTATTACTTGAGAAACCCTCTCTGTTAACATAATACAAGATACAAAAAGAAAAAGAGACTACCAGAAGCTGCTCTAGAAAGCAGAAATATGCAAGCATGCTGACCATGACCAGAACAGGCACATCCTGCCAGACCCTGAAAGAAATTGAAGCAAAAAGAATATTAAGTGGCAGAAATTAGAGGAGATTTAGCAGTAGAATTCAACCATTATACTTGTCCAACATGTCCTAATATCATATTATCACTCTGTTGGTTCTGGCACTGAGGTTTAAAACGCTTTTGGAATAATATATTTATTGGTGTGTGACTTGAAAAGAAAAACTCATATCACCTTTAAATGGGGTTCGAAAAGTAAATGAGGGGATCATTTTTTAAAAATTATGACGAATGACTCCCTACCCCTCCCACTGCTTCCCCACCACCACGACAGAATGCCTAAAGGAACCATATTTTATTAAGTACACAAATGAACCACATAACAAAAATTTATTGCCTCCTATAGGTCAATAAAGTAAATATTACTTACGACACTTGACTCCATAACAGAGCACCAAATAGTCACGAGAATTCAAGATCCGGCTACAGAAAAAAGAATTGCATGAACATCAGGGATTAACTTGCCTGTAACGAGCCACTTCCCTTTGCTGTGGTCCAGCAGAGTGTCTTCGTACGGTATTAGAAGTACTTTGTATTTTCAGTAATGTTACTGGAAGATTACGGACATCCTGCTTACAAATATCGCACGTCTTATTACCTTTAATGCTAAACCACTTCACGGCACACTCCTTGTGCGCAAGTGCAAGCTCTCCTTTACAACTGCACTCCATCTTAAGTGTCTCACCCCCTTCTGCAAGCTCCACAAAACAAATTCTGCAAACAGCTTCTTCTTCTGGAATGTCTTCCCCAGCATCATCTACAGCTGTGCAAAGGCAATTTACAGTATAAAAAACTAGAAGTACGCAAAGTAATCAAGTGAGAGGCAGGTAAAAGTTGTGTAGTCATCATCTCTAAGAATAAAAAGAAGTTGCATTTTCGAAAGTGGCATAACAAACTGAAGGTTATTTACAAGTTCTTTAGACGAATATTAGGAAAAGAACGACGGTGATCAGCTATTAGGGAATAAATAAAAGAAGAAATACAATTCAGTTGAAGATACTCACGGGTGAACTTATTCTTCAGTGTTCACATGTGTGTCTAACTAATTTTAGCCTATGGATATTACGTAAAACCACGAATTAAGTCAAGTTCTTTAGGATGTTAGCTAGTTTTCAAAACTACTATTTCACTAAACCTCCATATTCACAAACATAGCTGCCCCTCCATGGCATGCAAATGCTTCAAACGTATGGCCTTGAGCTGTATTGGGCACGTCTATAATTTGAGTTAAATACACGTCAAACACGGAAGTTGAAGTTTTAGGAAATAGAAGTGAATGAAGGGGTTGGAAAAGGAGGTATAGTATGTATTTTCTTTGTATAATGATTAGGGTTAAAAGCATCAAAAGCTCAATCCATTGCCCATATTTGACCCCTAAACTACGAAAAGTTACAACATACTCCCCAACCGATCCATAACGTGCGAACTGCCCCGAGTCCAAATTTAACGGACGAAAATTTAGAAACTTGTCCAAATTAAATGGCTGATCAACGACTCGGGCAATTCACACTCATTCTGAAAGGTTGGGGGTATGTTGTAACTTTTCAAAGGGTAGGGGGCAAGTCGCACATGAGCAAGGAAATCTATGGGCCCATATTGAAGTATGGATATACATGGAGAGATAGATATTATGACTCTAACAGAATTTCAAATCTCTGGTATAATGTGCAGTCTCTCCCTCTTATTATTCTGCTTTCTTTCCTACAATTTCAATACTAAAAGTCATTTATTCCAACAATAAATCTCCTAAATCAAAAGCTCCTGCTTTAGTATCTTCCATAAGAAACTAAAAGTCCAAGATTCTAAATTAGTTTGTGGTTACCATTCGAAGCCAATGAGCAGCCTTTCACTAAGATTGTTCTACTTCATCTTTATGTTACTGGTTTGTGTAACATAGAGAAGTCAAAATCATTTCACAAAATTTTATTTCGGTAGTTAAGAATCATAACACGAATGGATGCAAATGCATACCAGCTTCTGTTTCAATAGATATTTCTTGCGTGGCATTTTCAATTGTTCCAGGCCTGTGGTTATATGATATTACGCGTACCAAACCTCCAGAAGAATTTCCCTGCCTCAAGCTTCTGGCCTTAACATTTACCGGAACTGATAGCGAGCGTGTCATAAGTTTCTTAGCATCAGGTTTCTGTCAGGAAATTTCAGTTAGAAAGGTCCAAGAATAAAACAGAGGTGAACTTTGCCTTGTTGATCATAAGCACATAGGAGACAAACTTACAGGTGTTTTAGATCCCCGATTCACGTGATTATCCAGTGAGGGCTTAGTATCAGCATTTGCCATTGGTGTTACAGGTAGCGAATAAGTTGATTTTGTGGATGAAGAGAACAAAAGTTTGTTCAACGAGAATGATCTCGAAGTTGAGGGCTTGTCTGAAAGTGGTGTATCTGGGATAATAAGAACAGTTTTTTCAGCTTCCTGAGATGGATTTTTACCCATGAAGCTTTTCTGTGGAAGCAAGCCTTTAACGGATGACACGAGTCTTGCTGAATTTGGTCTTGGGGGTAACCCTGCTCTAGTAGAACTGGGGCTTGGTATATCTATTCTTGTAAAATCTGATAGCGCATTCTCCAAAGAGCGCACAGGTATCTCCAAAGATGAGAGGTTTGGCCGTCTCGGCTGCATTAAGGTGGCTTCTTCTCTTTCATACTTCTGTGAAATTTTTTTCCAAAATCATTTCAATCAATCGATGTACTTGTTAGATAATCTTATAACAAGTGAAAGTAAAGGCAAAAAGATGAAAAGACATCCGACAGACAATCATATCAGGCCTACTCATCAGATCATGTTTGTTTGCTGATGTTTAGTATTTCCCTTAAAGGCCAATTTCAAAAGAGAAACTGACTCTAGATAACCCTGTTGATGCTGCTGTAATGAGCATAAAAAGAAACTCTAGCTTCTTATAGAATTATGCAGTGAACAGCTACAGGATGTACAATCTGTAAAACTCCAGCTCAACATCAAAAAATAATAATCTTTTGCCGTTTCGGGTAGAAACAGAAAAAAAAACTGTGTTGCTTCTAAATTTTGTGATACCATCTCAAAAGTTGAGATGAAGAGGTTGCCAATGTTCTTCTCTTTATTAAATTTTGCTCACCATGACTGTTTTACAACATGAATAACCACAAATACCAACAAGCATAATTAAGCCATTTTACAGTTCCAACAATAACCCAAGATGTAGCATGTTTTCCCTTGCATTTGGGGATCAAAAATGAAACCCACCAGATGATAAATTCAGTACGGCATGCAAAACGCAGATGACACCAAGTGCTAATCAATATCCCACCTCTCAAATTGCTCATAAATCATCACGTCTTAAGATCATGTGCTTCCTTTTAGGAGATTTAAAAAAAAAAAAAAAATACCATTTTAATATTAGACTGAAACTAAGCAACTTCCTCTTTTCCTCATCAAAGAAAAATAATGAAAATATTATCAACTGGGCATGAAAGAATATAAGAGAAAATTACTACTGCTAAGTCTGAGCTATTCTCATGAACTATTATGACTACATCAAGCTTTAACCAAAAAAGATCAAATCTTTACAATCAAAACACAAAACCCAGAAACAAAAATGACCTGATCGTAGAAATGATGTCTACTTTTGTCATCTCCTTCACCAGTTCGATCCATGGTCCCAACCCCATCATTCTCCGCCATTGCCAAACACTGAATAAAAAGCTTCTTGTTGGGACTTTATTTTTATTATCAAAAAAGAAAAAGAAAAAGCTTTATTGGACTTTGAGAAGAAAAAAAGAGTCAATAAAATTCTGTTTGTTGTTGTTGTTACAGTGAAATTGAATTTTTGGAGTGGACAAGTGGGAGTTATGATGTGATTAGATTAAAACAAGAAAAAGTTTTGGTTCACTTTACTTGATTAAGATTATAATAAATAAATAAATAAATAAAAAGAGTAATTATTTATTTATTTGTTTGTTTATTACATTAATGGGATTACCCGCCAACCATCATCTATGCTAAGATTCGTTTTGGTGTTTTTTAATGTGTGTTTTTCTGACGTAGGTGAAGACATGTTTGAGGCAGCAAAGATCACTAATTGGATTTTGTCCAATTTTTCGAATTATGAAGCTTTTTATTATATATATATAATTATGAAGCTTCTCAGATTGTGACTTGTGAGTTATTATGCGTCAAGTTGAATTAATTTGACTAGTAAGTCTTATGATTCTTCAACGTGGATTACACTCTATTACAAGTTACAACGGTTGATATTACATAAATTTAATATTTTTTAGAAGTGGGATTGAGATATTCTTCATTTTGATGTTTAGTAAACTCTTACAAACAATTAATAGGTTTGTTTTATTTTTGTGCTAACGGGTAATGGCGCACTTTCTTATTTTTTAACTAATCTGTGGCCGCCGATGTATTTACACGTGATGATGTAAATTAATAACTTAATAAAAATCACATGTAGCGTGGAACAGAGTTTTGCCTAACTAGTTATTTAAAATTCGAAGCGGGCATATTTCGTGTAACAGACGACACAAATTCTTGGGTGTGCTTAAAAGGGAAATTTCTTGAGATCCTTTTCAGTTTGGCAACATTTAAAATTGTGGTTGCAAGTACTATTTGCTCATGACAATAATGTTGGTGGCGGTGTAGAAAATTGGACAGAGTTTCTACTTAAAAAAGTTGAAAACGGAGTAGAAAATCGGACAGAGTGTCGAGGCAAGAGTTGGACTCTTTGTCTTTAAAACGATATTGCTCTGCAACGGTGCTAACGGAAATTTTTCAACCAATCGTTTCCCAAGATACAACAACACTATAAGCTTAATAAAGTAGCACTACCATTATTAAGAACGGCGAATCAAAAAGAAATTCTGAACTATAGAGAGAAGAACAGAAGAGAAGAGAAATTATGAATGAATGAGTGATTGAAAATGAAGACAAGGGGGTCTATTTATAATAAGTGAAAGGTTGCTTCAGGGTGACTAGAGGGACACATCCGATCTCTTCGTCACACCTTTTTGCAACTGAAATGTTACTTAGGAGGCTGTTCATGCACTGACATCTCTCCTACGCAACTGAATAGTTGCTTAGGAAACTATTCATACATTGACACCTTTCCTACTAGACACACCTCTTTATGATGATTGGACACACCATTTAGGTGACTAGATGCACCTTTTAGGCAACCACTTATCACTTAAATAAATTAAATTATATTTGAACTAAAATTAAATTAAAAACTTAATAAAATCTTGTTCAAAAATAATTATTATTTAGCATTTAATTTCTCATTCACCCCAAAATGGTTTTGAGTAATTAAGCTAAATAATTTCCAAAACTTAATTGGTCAAATACCAATTTATTCAACAATCCCCACATGAATGAAAATTCAATGCGTACACTCAAGAGTTCAGGCGGAAAGCAACTGCATCAAGATAGGTGGCTTTTGGCTTTGAACCTTCCTTAGTGGAATACATCAGATTTACTTGGCTAATCAGTGAACGTGATGTCTTGAACTGTTCAGCCGTTGGTGTAAACCAAGACAACTATATCCACACAGCAACTCCTCTAATTAATTTTGATTCTCATGGTTGTGTCCATTTTGACGTGGACAACTCTTGGATTCATAAGTGTTTTCTCATGAAGCGGCCCGCACTTCACACTTATATAGGTGATCTCCTATCAGAAGTATCATGCTATACTTCTCTTAATTTAAGCATAGGAATCAATAAAAGTTGAAACTTATCCTTACCCACTCTGCAGATAGCATTTTATCGTACACGGAAAGGAGCTGGAGTTAACTCCTTTATGCTACACTGAACCTTAATAATTTTGTTTTCCCATTGAACCAAGATCTTGGGATCTCCAGTCAACAAGGTTGGGTTCCATTACAAATGTTCTTCACTTTTGAGTTTTAGACCCATTCCCCTCGATAAGCAGTGTGTTTGATCTCTTGGTAGGCATTTAGTCAACGGATTCGATAAGTTTTCCTTTGATTTTACATAATCAATGAAAATGACACCATTAGAGATTGCCTTATGGCATTATGTCTACGACGAATATGTCTAGACCTATGTTCTTAAAAGCGGCCCGGACGTTCAAGCGGCAACTTAACTGGTTACTGGTTTTACAGGTCCAACCGGTTCGATCGCTGGTCGAACCGGTCTTAGTATATTTGACAAAAAATATATATATATATAGGTGTGGGTGTGTAATACATAGTGTAACAATTGAAAAGAAAACAATTGTGTTGATCATAATTTCAAGTTATACACCATAAATAATGGGACAACTTAGAACTAACAAATAATAAAAAGTTCTCAAAAAGTGCCAAATTACAAAAGCCTTGATACTATAATTGTCTTCAATATCAAATACTAAAGGAATCTCAAATGCAAATCAAAACAAAAAAAAAAGGTCTTAATGTTTTAACTCATGAGAATAATACTTAATCACTATCAGAATCAGTAATTGCGGTTGAGTTGCAGAAGAAGGTTGTGTAGCAGAATTGTTCTCCATCCCTGATTTTCCGTACAAATACATAAAAAAAATATAATTAAAAATTTAAAATAAATAAGCATAAACAAAATAAATTAGCAATCAACATCCTAATTAATGACTAAACTGTAATTAAGACGAAAATTAGAAAAATAAATAAATTTCAGATTATGTTAAATAATTTCGTAATTATTATCTTCTAAAAGTCCTAAATTGCAATTAGCCACAACTCTATCCCCAATTCTCATCTCATCAGTCATCCCCGTTCAATTTTACATCCATGGAACAATACGTTCAACAAAAAAGGAATCTTAACTCAGAAATTCAATTCAGCAGAGATTTAAGAAGATAACCTACAAAGCTTGAGGGTGGAGGTGGCTGAGCGCGGCGGACGAAGATGCTGAAGAAGACAACAGGTTTTTTTTGGGCACGAAGGTAGGCAATTTATTTTTCTTTTTTTAATTAGGGAAAACCTACGAAAAAAGAAAAAAGGAAATAAAAAAAAGTCGAAAACGCATTTTAAGGAAACGCGTTTCTTCTCCAGATCTGAAATCCTGAACAGAAACTTTCGAGAAACTCGCTCGCCGCTTTCGATCGCCCAACCGGGCCACCGCCCGGCCGGTTCTTGACCGGTTTTCGCCGCTTCACACCGCTTCCCTCACACTCCGGCCCAAACGGGCGGCGTCAGCCGGTGTTGACGCCGAATCGCGGCTGAACCGGGCGGACCGGGCGGTCCGGTCCGCTTTTGAAAACACAGGTCTAGACTTACCATTATACATGCCACTTTGTGCCCTTCCAATAGCTGACTGGCTATCGCAATGTATCATAATTGCAGGCACTGGCTTATTCCAGCAAGGAATATCCTCTAAGAAGTGACGAAGCCATTCAGCTTCTTCACCAACTTTATCTAAAGCAATAAACTCCCATTCCATCGTGGATCGAGCTATACAAGTCTGTTTTGAGGACTTCCATGACACAGCTCCACCTCCAATAGTAAATACATAACCACTTGTGGATTTAGTGTCCTTAGTATCTGATATCCAGTTAGCATCGTTGTATCTTTCTAATACAGCTGGATATCTCTCATAATGTAATCCATAATCTAAGGTGTGTTTTAGATATCTTAGTATCCAAATCAACGCCTTCCCGTGATCTTTATTTGGATTAGTGGTGAATCTGCTCAGTTTATTAACTGAGTAAGAAATATCCGGACGAGTGCAGTTCATGATGTATATCAGACTGCCTATTATCCTGGCATATTTTATTTGAGAGACATGTTTATCATGGTTATCACCTAGGTGTAAACTCAAGTCTATTGGAGTCTTAGTTGGAGGACCGTCATATGCATTGTACTTCTTAAGCACTGTCTCTATGTAATGAGACTGCGATAGTACGATTCTTTTTGATATCTTAGTGATCTTAATCCCTAATATGACATCATCGACACCTAAGTCTTTCATGTCAAAATGCTTGGTTAACATTTTCTTTGTAGTCATGATAGCATCATTACTACTTCCAGTGATTAACATGTCGTCAACATATAGGCAAACTATCACGTAATCATTAGGTGTGCCTTTTACGTATACGCATTTATCACATTCATTAATTTTGAAACCATTTGACAGCATAGTTCTATCAACCTTTTCGTTCCACTGTTTTGGCGCTTGTTTAAGCCCATATATTGACTTAATGAGTTTACAAACCGTTTTCTCCTTTCCAGGAGCAACAAACCCTTCGGGTTGTTCCATATATATTTCTTCATCTAATTCACCATTAAAAAATGTTGTCTTGACATCCATTTGATGTATTTCAAGACCTTTCAGTGCAGCAATAGCAATGAGCACTCTAATCGAAGTGATCCTAGTCACTAGTGAATAAGTGTCGAAAAAATCAAGGCCTTCCTTTTGTTGATACCCTTTAGCTACCAATCTAGCCTTGTATTTGTCAATAGATCCATCTGCTTTATACTTTCTCTTCAGTATCCATTTGCAGCCTAAAGGTTTGCTACCAGGAGGGAGATCAACTAATTCCCAAATGTGGTTGCACAAAATGGACTCTATTTCATTGTTGATAGCTTCCTTCCATAAAGGAACTTCAGGTGAGGACAATGCTTCATTTAATGTCCTTGGTTCGTTTTCTAACATGTATGTCAGAAATTCAGGACCAAATGTTTTAACTGTTTTGGCCCTTTTACTGCGTCGAGGTTCTTCATTCTCTTCATGATCACTTCTTATACCTTCATTTGTTCTTTTAAGAGAATCAGATTCTTTCATTTCTTTGCAAGGATAGACATTTTCAAAGAATACTGCATTCCTTGATTCAATAATCATATTTTCATTGATATCAGGAATTTGTGATTTATGTACTAAGAAGCGATAGGCACTGAACTGAAAATGCAATCAAAAGTCTTTGGCCCTATTTTTACTTGCTTAGGTTTAGGTACTTCTACCTTAGTTAAACACCCCCACACTTTCAAGTATTTATAGGAAGGTTCTCGACCTTTCCATAATTCAAAAGGGGTTTTATTTCTACTTTTATGAGGTAGTTTATTTAATATACGATTTGGTGAGAGGATTGCATCCCCCCACAAATTCTGGGGTAAGCCAGAACTTATCAACATAGCATTCATCATCTCCTTAAGAGTTCGGTTTTTGCGTTCAGCTATACCCTTTGATTGCGGTGAATAAGGAGTTGTCGTTTGATGAATAATGCCTGAGGAAGCACAAAATTCATCAAATGGAGCTCCATATTCTCCACCTCTATCACTGCGGATAGTTTTTATACTTTTGCTAAGTTGATTTTCAACCTCAAGTTTGTAGAATTTAAAAGCTTCAAGAGCTTCATCTTTGCTTCTAAGTAAATAAATAGTGCAATATCTTGTGCAATCATCAATAAAAGTAATGAAGTACTTTTTGCCACCTCTAGTTGCACAAATTTTAAGTCACAGATATTCTCTATGAATTAAGTCTAGAGGTTCAGTGTTTCTTTCCACAGAAGGAAATGGAGTTTTAGTTAATTTTGCCTCTACACAAATTTCACATTTATTTTGAGGATCAAAATTAAATGAAGGCAATAATTGTAAATCTACAAGCTTACGAAGAGTATTAAAATTAACATGTCCTAATCTAACATGACATAAATTTAAACACTCAGCCAAGTAAATATAATCTTTGTCTTTATTAGCAATGTCAACGATGTTGCGTTTCACAACCATTACATTTGTTTTGAACATTCTGTTCAGTACATAGCCTTTGTCTATAAACTGCCCATTCTTAGTGAGCACAAACTTGCCAGACTTAAACACTAGTCTAAAACCATTACTAACAAGTGCAGAACCGGATATCAAATTCTTTCGTATATTCGGGATATGCAGTACATAAACTAGTGTCAACTCCTTGTCAGAAGTCATCTTCAGCACCACTCTGCCGCACCCCACAATATCTGAGGTGTTTGAATTTCCCATATACAGCTTCCTTCCACTGATTGCTTTGTAGTATGAGAACATTTTCCTGTCGGCACAGAAGTGGCGAGCTGCACCAGTATCAACGAACCAATCCATCGCATTATCCACCATGTTGGCTTCAAATACCACAGCAGTGAGCATGAGTTCACCCATGTCAATTGGGACGGTTTTGTCTTCAGCTACACTCACTTGGTTCTTTGGCTGCTATTGTTGCTGCTGCTGTTGATTATCCTTCTTTGGCAATCGACAGTCTTTAGCCATGTGGTTTGGCTTCCCACAGCTGTGGAAGTTCCCCTTGAACTTCTTTTCTTCTTGTTCGGGTCACCACCATTCCCCTGTTGCTTTCGTTTCTTGTTAGAGTTCGGCTTTGCCTCTACCACGTTGGCTCTAGCCTCCATTTGAGTTTTGTTTGCTTTGGCCTCAGACTTCCTATTATCTTCTTGAATTTGGAGTCTGACAATTAGGTCTTCAACCCCCATTTCCTTCCTTTTGTGTTTCAAATAGTTCTTAAAATCTTTCTAGGAAGGTGGTAGCTTTTCTATCATGCAAGCTACTTGGAAAGATTCGTTGAGCTTCATATCCTCAGCATCTAAGTCATGCAGGATCAGTTGCAGCTCTTGGACCTGACTCGTCACTGCCTTTGAGTCAGTCATTTTGAAGTCCAGAAATTTGCCAACTATGAATTTCTTCAAGCCAGCATCCTCCGTTCTGTACTTCTTGTCTAGGGAGGTCCAGAGTTCCTTTACAGTTTTTGTTGAACGATATACATTGTAAAGTGAATCATTTAAACCATTCAGTATATAGTTCTTACAGAGAAAGTCACTTTGGGACCATGCGTCGAAAGCAACCCTCTTGTCCTTATCTGGTTCATCGTCTGGCACCGTGGGGGCATCCTCGGACAGCATCCGGGCTAGTTGCAGGGTAGTGAGGTAGAACAACATCTTTTGTTGCCACCTTTTGAAATCAGTACCGGTAAACTTCTCCAGTTTTTCATGATCGCCATGCGTTGGAGTTATAGTCACCATCTTTAGAAATTTTGGCAGAATATCGTTTTAAAATTGTTGGTGGCGGTGTAGAAAATCGGACAGAGTTTCGACTCAAAAAAGTTGAAAACGGAGTAGAAAACCGGGCAGAGTTTTGACTTAAAAAGTTGAAAATGGAGTAGAAAACCGGACAGAGTGTCGAGGCAAGAGTTGGACTCTTTGTCTTTAAAACGATATTGCTCCGCAACGGTGCTAACGGAAATTCTTCAAGCAATTGTTTCCCAAGATACAACAACACTATAAGCCTAATAAAATAGCACTACAATTATTAAGAACGACGAATCAAAAAGAAATTCTGAACTCTAGAGAGAAGAACAGAAGAGAAGAGAAATTATGAATGAATGAGTGAGTGATTGAAAATGAAGACAAGGGGGGTCTATTTGTAATAAGTGAAAGGTTACTTCAGGGTGACTAGAGGGACACATCCGATCTCTTCGTCACACCTTTTTGCAACTGAAAGGTTACTTAGGAGGTTGTTCATGCACTGGCACCTCTCCTACGCAACTGAATAGTTGCTTAGGAAACTATTCATACACTAACACCTTTCCTACTAGACACACCTCTTTATGATGATTAGACACACCATTTAGGTGACTAGATGCACCTTTTAGGCAACCACTTATCACTTAATAAATTAAATTATATTTGAACTAAAATTAAATTAAAAACTTAATAAAATCTTGTTAAAAAATAATTAATTAATAAAATCTTGTTCAACTTATTTAGCATTTAATTTCTCATTCACCCCAAAATGGTTTTGAGTAATTAAGCTAAATAATTTCCAAAACGTAATTGGTCAAACACCAATTTATACAGCAAATAAGACAACACGTTTGCAAGGGTTGAAAGATGTCCTTAATAAGCATATTCTCTGCGTTCGCGTTTTTAAGCACTAATCACATCACTGTTAGAGAAACTAATTTGTCAGAAAAATTGTTAAGTGAAATAATGAGTAAAATAGGGTGAGCATAAGAACCAAACCCGTGTGAACCTATGGGAAACCGAACCAGTGATCCGATAAAAAAATTAAATAAAACGGTGATCTTTGGTTCGAGAAGCAGTATCGATTAAGGTATTGGTTTGGTTTTGAGTTAGGGCCTCGGTTTACTGGATAAAACCAAAATAGAGGACTTTAGTTTTTTCATTTTATTTTTTAAGTGTTCTAACAATGCATTAAGCCACTAATAAGGCACTAGTCACTAGCACTCTTACATATTTCAATAGGTAATAAGGAATTAACAATTACAAAATCAAACTCTAATAGGGAATTAGGAAATTAGCAATTACAAAATCATATTTGAATATTTGTAAAATTGTGGTTGTTCTATGTGCTTCATGTCACATTGTTGTGAGTTGTAATTTGTGAATTATGTCGTTTTAATGATGTTTTATATTTGTTTCTTGAGCTGATTAGTTAAGCATGTATCTTGTAATAAGTTTTTTTTTACTAATTTAAGCTTAAAATCTTGGGCTATTATATTGCTTTTTCTTGTCAAAATATACAAAATAAAACCACACCGGTGAGGATTGAACCGGATAGGTAGCGGTTTGATCCGCACCTTACCGTCCGCACCTTACCGTTCTAACAGTTCGGTGCACGATCCCGTTTCTTTTTTTTTTTTTTATAACAAAAACCAAACCTAGGTTCAAAAAACCGGATCATTTGTTTGGTAAAATCGAATCGCCTACCCCTAGAGTAAAAGATGATATACAAGTAAAACTTAAAAGTTGTTTTGTTTCAATGAATCAATATATAATATATGAGCTTATGGTAGTTTTACACACTGAATTGTAAAGTTTTAGCGGATTGCACCGTAAATTAGATTAAAAGACATAATGCACCCTCGAATTGTAATTCCTTGATAGATTGCACCCCGATATGTGTTTTTACGTATTTTTAAAGGTATTTTCACATTTACAAGTTTTAACAAATTACACCCTTGAATGAAACGGTATTTTACAATCCAAAAACTTTTTTGTAAAGAAGAAACTAACAAACATCAAAATTTAAAAAAGAAAAAGAAAAATTGTAGCAGAAAATCAAAATCTCAAAAACGTGACTGAAGATCTAAAAGAAAGAGCAAGTTCTCATTCTTCATTATCATCCTTGCGATCTGTTTTGGATCTTTAGAAGCACGTTTTTTAGATTTTGATTTCCAATTTATTGTGATTGTTCTGATTCCCTTACTTGTTTGAAACAACTGAATTGCAGTAAGGGTCTTTTGTCTCATTTTTGTATCTCATTTCATGTCTCATTTAACCATCCACCCTCCATAATTTTTACTCACTTTTTTGAGCAAATTATGTGGCTGGTCATGTGGGGTTGGAGGGAGACGGGTGGTGGCGGTCGAGTAGGGTGGAGGGAGACGACCTTGGGGTGGGGCAGGGCAAGGCGAGGGGAACTAAAGTAAACGACATTGTGGAGTGGAGGCATGGGGGAGAGAGAAAAGGAGTATTTTCTTTTTCTATCTTAAGTACCACTAAACCATTTTGTTATGTTTTACAATTGGGGATTTTATATTTTGGTCCCCTAAGTTGGCACATCTGCAAAATTGGTCCCCTAAATTCTTTAACGGCAATTATAGTCCTCTAATTTGACACCAGTTTCAATTTTGGTCCTCCGGGCTTAATTCCGGCAATTTTCCCTGGAAAACTCAATTTTTTATTTTTTTTAGTTTTAATTTATTTCCCACACAAAGCCGTGTTTTCCTAAACAAAAAAAAAAATCAAAAAATCGAATTAAAATAAAAAACATTTCTCTCTCTTAAACCTATGTTCTCTCTCCCCGTAATTGAATCTAATGGGTTTTGCAGATTTGGGGGAAGAGGGAGAACTAAAGCGACTAAAGTGATTTCAGTAACTCCAACTATGAGTAACTAAAGTGATTTCTGCATATCTATTGAAACTGCAAGACCAGTACAATCAATGACATAAAATTAAAACTTAAAAATGCAAAAAGCTCTTGTTCTTTAGCTGATAGAAATCTGTTAATTTGATGATTTCATATAAGGTAAAGAACCTGTCCCATCTTGTGAGGACCGTGCCCCACGAGTCACAATCCGATCCGAGTTGGTCCGGTGTTGGTCACCTAACAAACTCAACTCAGACCGAACCGTAGCTCATAGGAAGGGGTCTCATTGACCAGGATCAAAACCATAGCATTATAAAATATTTTCACTTTAAATACAACGGAAGTCTTTAGAATACAAATGCATTTTACAATTTTAAAATGATTTAAATACAAAATCAAACACCTAACAATTTTTGCAAAGTTTCCAAAAAGCGGACTTGTCGATTATTCGTTCCATCCGTGCTGCTATACCAATCTTACTCTGAGAAAGAGACATATAGTACAAAAGAGGAGTAAGTCTTTAATGACTTAGTGAGATTCTTAGAACATGACAATAATCAAACAGTAAATCAGAACAAAACGAACAAGAATGACAAGAATAGTTACATCTGCATCATTGAACTGAAATTATCGATTTTTAACGATAATACTGAAATATTCAGAAGAACGAGAAAATGAACTTGTGCAGTTACATATAAGAGATCCAACCTTAACTCCAAAATTCAACCGTATACCTCCCTACGAGGAGCGACCTCGCAACAGAACAGAAGACATGCTCGAGTACATGCCAATCTAACACGCGGGTCACAACCAACTCCTGACTGCAAGCGGCGCTTAGACAGAATGGGTATTAAGTTGAAATACTTAAACCGACAGCCCTTTGCTGCCCAACAGTAAATCTTCTCAATCCCTGGGCCCAACTTCCCAAAGGCGTCCCAATGGGTGAAACCG
This sequence comes from Misopates orontium, assembly GCA_946800315.1. NCBI lineage: Eukaryota > Viridiplantae > Streptophyta > Magnoliopsida > Lamiales > Plantaginaceae > Misopates > Misopates orontium. The sequence goes on from OX326947.1 coordinate 28,308,786, forward strand.
AATTATCAGATGAGCTAGTAAGCCGGACAATATCCGTTGCTCGTTTTTTAGCTACATAGGCCGAACATAGTTCGTTGCTCATTGCACAATTCAAGAATCGATAGGGTGATCATGGTACGAGGATAATTATGATTATGAAGAAACTTTTTGATTATGAATTAAATGAGATTTGATTTAACAATAGGCAAGAAAACTGATTATGTAAAGAATTAACGATTATCAATATAAAAGCATTAAAATAGTGATAGAATGTTGCTCGTGATTCGAAACAAAGAATCACAATTGTTATGTCCAAGTTTCTCAGGGCCGGATGCCAAACAGGGTTTTGAACAAATCAGAAATCAAACATCACCATTTACCGTATGAGAAATTCTTGATTAACGTCGATAATTGCAGAACCTTAAATAAATAAAAAAGATATATCAATTGTTTGCTCATAAATTTACAACCATAAACATATATTTTCAATATTTATCATATTTAAAAAGTTCAATTAAATATCTAATTATTGTTAATTTTGGATAAATCCAACATTTACCTATTTTAACTTTAACAATGACGTAAAAAATATAAATAATGAGATTTACCATTTCAAAGTAACAAGTCGAAGACTAAATCAGTTACAAATAATAATTAAAGTCTCCATTTCTAATTTATTAACAACATATTTGATATTATATATACTTATGTATAATTGCATATTTAAACCTTTTTAAAACAATATTTATTAACAAAATTCTAGTAAATTACTTATTACATTTTAATGTTAAATCAAAAGTTTTACCATGATGTTAACACGAACAAATACTTTAGTAAGCCCTTGAATAAAATCGAGCTAATGGCAAATTCATACCGCGAATCGTAAGCTTCTTGCGAATTGCACCACAAATTGCAATTGCAAGCAAAATACACCATGAATTGTAACATTTTTGCAAGTTGCACCGTAATGTGTGTTTGTGGATGTTTTAAAGGGTAAATTAGACATTTTAATTATTACTAAATTAGGTTTTGCAATTTACCCCCTCAAATAAAAATGTCTTATAAAATTAATATTTTTTTGTTATTGATTTGACAGAATCAAGATGAAAGTTAGTTTGGATTTGTAGTCAAATTTCCATACTGAAATAGCAAAATGGAAATAAAAGAATAAAGTTCAATTCAAAAGAATAAAGTTAGTTGCGCTATTATCCTCAAATCAAATTCAGAAGGGAAAACCTAGGTTATTCATTCCTCGCGGTCAAGTTCAATATGCATAATGTTCTGTTTAAAAAAAAAAAAAAAAAAAAAAAAAAAAAAAAAAAAAAAAAAAAAAAAAACTATTTCTTTTAAAATGAATTTATTATTTTATTATTAGAGTAAATGAAAACAAAAAAAAAGAAAAAAATTTGAAAAAACGGAAGAAAGCTCCCATCATCTTCCAGTACCCTTCTCCCAGTGCAGGCTACCTCTTTACAGACGCCACCTCACCGCTGGTGCTACCCAACCGCCCTTTTCTTACCCGAAAATCCCTACGCCGCCACCAACACATTAAAAAGAAAAAAAAACCATTTACGACATTTGTTCGATTTCTATAATCTAATCCTTGATAAGATGGGTCAGTTTCGAGCGATTGTGAGGACTAAGGAGGACGAAAGAAACTGTTACAGGTTGTGGAGAGAGATAGAGAGATAGAGCCCAATTTATTTATTTTTTTTAATGTTAAAAACGTATTTATTTTAGGGGTGCAAATTGCAAAATCTAATTTAGTAAAAATTAAATGTCTAAAGTACCCCTTTAAACACCCACAAAAACACATCACGGTGCAACTTGCAAAAATATTGCAATTCATGGTGTATTTAGTTTGCAATTGCAATTTGTGGTGCAATCCGCAAAAAGCTTACAATTCACGGTATGAATTTGCCATTAGCTCAATAAAATCATATCATATATATAACTTTGGTAAAAACTATTTTTCTTATAATTATTAGTATTAAATAATATAATATTGCATATATCACTAATAACAATTAAAATAAATTGTAAACATGTAGATCTAATTAAAATTCATGTTTACAGAATAATTATGATGCTAATAAACTATATTAGATGGTTAGATCACAAGAAAAACACAATACTTCACTTAAAGTTAAAGAAATTGCAAGATCAACCGTAAAATAAACTATATGTCATCTTAATGTTGCAAAATCCATGAAAAATATTAAACACGATTCTAAATTATGATTAACTGATCTAACATCATTATTAGTATGTAATGAGTCCGTATTAATGATCGATTTCATGATTTGGATAGCTTTTGCAACATAAATTAGTTAAACAAAAGGTTAATGCAAATCTGAGGTTAAAACTGTAGCAGTCTCGGATTCACCTTTAATCGGACTTTCAAACGACATGATAATCTGAAATTGGTTGAGAGGTTCCATCTTCAACATCATTGAGAGTATGTAATTTCAAAATCAGATCAATAGGACAAGGTTTGGTATTTTAAATAAATCATGAAAGCTAGGAGCTGTTTTCGGATTTTCTGGACAGTGGCACGTATTTCTCATTTTTAGACCCTCCAACGACTTTAGATGAAGACGGTTTCTGAACATGAACGTTTTATTACACAATAAACAGTATGTGGTAAAAATTTGAGAGAAAGATTAAAAGTTTTAATATGGTTTTCGGACTTCTCAATTTTCTGTACCAAAACTGGCAGTTTTGACAAAACTCGATTTGGAGGATTTTTAAGGGCTATAAAGAAGGCTTAAAGGACTGAAACAATTTTTTATAGAAATCTAAACATCAAGAGGAAGAACTTTTCAGAAGAAAAGAAGAGAAGATTCGGAGAAGAGAGGTGTGTGAAAATTGTTGAAGAGAGCCTCCCTTTTATAGGTGAAAATTGGGAGACAAGGATTAATTACCATACCCTACTCATTTTTATTTTAATCCAAGCTAGGCCACCCTAATTATGAAGATGTTTCCAGGCCTTATTTGATAAGATTTTATAAGAATAAAATATTAGAAATATCTAGCATAAAAGACAAAGAAAAGTTACCTTTTAACAAATGTAAATGTAAATATGTGAAGATTTACCATTGTAAATGAATGCTTGGATATTTTGAAATTACAAGGGACCACTTTGAAAGTTTTGATAACTCATTTGGTCTTAAAGAAAATATTTGTGGTCAATCTTAAATTTTTCAAAAGGTGATGGACTAAATTGTAACTTTTTCAAATCTTTTGGGGTCAAAATCATATTTTCAAAAAGTTAAAGGACTAAAATGAAAATTCAAAAATGCTTTTATTTTCTTCCAATTTCAGGGGCGTTACACGTCTTTTCTAGTCGGCCTTTATAAACAGGTCCAAACCCACCTTCCCCTAGTAAGCACTCTAGTCTAAAGTTACTCGTTGCTACATCAATTAAGAGAGCATAGGGTTAGGATTTTTGATCTGGGGGAAGAGGGAGAAGAGAGATGACTTTTTACTTTTTAAGGGGAGAGAGAGAGAGAGAGAGAGAGAGAGAGAGAGAGAGAGAGAGAGAGAGAGAGAGAGAGAGAGAGAGAGGAGAGAGGAGAGAGAGAGAGAGAGAGAGGAGAGAGAGGAGAGAGAGAGAGAGAGAGAGAGGGAGAGGGAGAGAGGTTTTTGA